>OU538749.1:4807500-7207500 GCA_912999735.1 Aporia crataegi
AAAGCAGTAAATGTTTAATGAAATAATTAAAGTTAAAAACCTTCTGATTTTAAGATCCATTGTGTATCTAAAAGCTAATAATAACTTTATATTATTGGAATAGGCTTATTCAAAAATCTAATATTAATTACAGGCTATTATTTAAAAAAAATAACTTTATATTTTATAATCATAATCATACGTAATTTTAATTAAAATCAAACTCACCGTCACAGAACACGGTTCCAAAAAGTTCGAACTACAAAAACACATTCACATTAAGACCTTTTTCAATCAAATGTCAAGATCATGTCAAAAAACAAACAAATGCGAAGAACGTTCGTTTGTAACACAAATCCGAAATAGACATCCACTAGACGCGGAGCCCGGGCGACTACTGTTTGTGAAAACAATTTTCCCTCATAGAATAAGCTATAGATATGACATACGTGCAGTTAGCGCATTTATAAGGATACTATAGGGATTAAGGATAATCTTGAATCCTTAAAGGCTTTCATTTAAAACATGTTTCAGTAATCCCATTTAACTTTTTATAAATAGATAAAATAGCCATCTTCTTGAACTTATAGTTGAGTATAAAAAGTAACTATAAACGTAATTATAATTAACAGTTAACGTACTGTAGGTTAAAATTATATTATTTAATTATTATTATTATTATATATTTTTATTTAATTATAATTTTCAGTATCAGTATTGCCGGAAACCTTCAAAAATAACAAAATCTAAAGACGGAAATACAGGTTCATAATATTCATACAAGTTAATTATGTTTCCTAATAGGTGGAGACCTATTCATTCTTCGCTTTGGTTTGATTTATTTAAAAGAGCACAGTCTCAGATAAAATATTACTTTATTCATTATATAATAATTGATAGAATTTTTAACGTTTATAGTTTTGATTTCAAATAAAACTTGTCGGTTGGTAAACCGAAACAGCAATATTTGTAATACAAAGAAGAAAGGAAATGCACCTGACAAAGACTAATGTGTTTGCAGGATAGAACAAAATCAAAAAGGAGCTTACTGAAGCGTGGTATTTTTAGATTGGCTAACTTTAAACTGGATCGACATATCAATAATAATAATCTATACATATAATAACTGACCTATCTCCTAGAAGATATTATTATGTACAAAATCAAAATAGAAAATATATTTTTCAGAATGTCTATAACTATTTTTACGTGCTATACGCAAAAACTGTGGGACAAATTTTGCTGAGGTTCACACAAAGTAATAATTTATTTAGACGTTAATCTAATTATCTTTACGTCCATCCTACAAAAACGTGTGTGCGTCATTTAGTTCGGTTTTTTTTGAAGTTCTTAGGTGCTAACACTAATGGCCAATTGAACTAAGTAATCTTTACTCAGGATACCCCCAAATCACTAACTATAGTGTCATGAAAGATGTTTCGTCACTAAAGCCTAAATAATAGGTCTTACATATGGCTGGCAAAATGTCATTTGGATCGTAAATTCAAAACACTTACCTAGACACTTTCCACTCTGCTCTAGAAAACATAAACCATACCTCTGCATAAAAACAATTTTCCCCACAAAATATTGCTTTGATTTTCTCTTAGGGTTTCCCTACAGTCTGACCCTTCCCCTTGTATTTCCCCCAATTTATTGTTTTGACGTGAATAACTACTTCAGACTAACCCTACAGGGCCAAGGACAAAATATGGCACGTACTGGCTTATACATAGCTGTAAATTATTTACCAAGTTTGGTACATGGCTAAGTAGATTGAAAAAGAAGCTAATAACGTCTTTTCATGTTAGGTTAAAGTCAAAAGTTTATTATTTTAATATTTAATCAGATAGTAAGTATAATATGATGATATTAAAAAATTTTCATAATCCATTTCCGAAATATTTACCATAGCAGCATGAATACGTGGTAAGATAATAATTAATACTATACACTCGTAAGACTACCACCATAGCGCTGTTATGAAATGAAATTTTCTTAGTAAGTTCAGTCAAATGTAAATTTAAAGTAACGGTAAGATTATATGTACAATTTTTAAACAGTCAATCAATTACAAAATTTAAAAAGTTATACAGGTGGCCAGAAAACTAAAGTCCAAAATTTTTTTAGGTGCCTCGTGTTGAGAGGTATCTGAATCACCCCTGTGTATGTTCTACGATTTTTACACAAGGCACCTAAAAAAAAATTTGGAAGTCACTTTTCTGGCTACCTGTATGATTAACAGTTATAACATCTATTAGGCCGGGAGATAGTGACAGATTTTACTGAATCATTTGTTACAGTATAGCGGTTCTTCAGGGGTCTTATTACGCTATAACAAAAAGAAATATGATGGTCATAAATATATTAAAAAGTTATTAAGGCATACAATATATATTAAAGCTGACACGTTGTCACATAGTATACCTATAAAACAGATTCTTAAAAAACAGTTTTTCTATTTATTAAATTTGTTACTTTAATACATCGAGAGGTACATAATATCGTTGATAAGGACTTATTTTTATTCAACATAAATAAATATTTACTTCGAAAGAACCCAGATTTTTTTTCTAATTACGTGCTTGGGCACTATTTTCTTACAAATGAATCTACACAATCTTATGAAACCTGACGGCAACAAAGGGCTGTCACCAAGAATCATAAAAACTCGATCTTTCGCGGTTGCGCAAGGTCAGTTATTTTATAGTATTGTTAAATTTTAAGATCCTTCAAAAAGTAATTACTTTGAAGCAATACTAACTTAAATTAACTAAACAACATCTTTAGTAGTTTATACTCTATACTCATCTGTAATCGCTTGATTATCACTACATAGTATAAAACAAAGTCGCTTTTTCTTTCCCTATATCCCTTTGTATACTTAAATCTTTAAAACTACGCAACAGATTTTGATGCGGTTTTTTTTTTATAGAAAGAGTGATTGAAGAGGAAGGTTTTTATATTTGTTTTATACCCGTGCATAGCCGGGGCGGGTCGCTAGTTGTTAATAAAAGTACACTCTCGATTCAATACTAAAAAACTTTTCGAGTAACATAGTCTAATAACAGCATAAGTACTGAAGTAGGTAAATTAGAAACACATTTTTAAATAATAACACTTGGTAGAATATGAATATAAATTTTAGCATTATTTTCTCTTATCGGCATTTACAATTTCCGATATAGATTTCCCATGGCAGTTATGATTCTTACTAATTTGATTACATTTTATTAAAATAAACATCAATTTCGTTGGTTTAAAATAATGTAGCAGTCATAGTAAAATATTGCTTTATAAATTAATTTGAATTTTACTTTTATTGCAGCTTCATTAATTACTTTATATTTTAAAAAAGAGTTTTGTATGTTTACATGTGTGTTTGTGTATCTGGAGCATCTTCGTTTCGTTTCATTATAATGGGTCAAAATTAGGATTAACTGTTAACCTTATGAATTTACAAGAATGTTCTTCATCTTACAATCTCGCGTATACTATAATTGCACCTGTGACGTGCTAAAAAACTGATTGAACGACAAGTGTGCGATAGAGATAGAATATTGTTTCTTCTAAAATGAAAGAAACAGAAAATCAGAAAAGAAGTAATGAAGATCTAATCAATATAGTCTGGAGCGTTTATTAGCCATAGGTAGGTACTATTTATAAAAATTCTTAGCTTAATTAACTTTAGCTTTTCTCTTTTTAGTCCACTTCAAAAAAGGAGGACTATATTTTATTTTGTTTGTTACCTCAGAACTTTCGAATGGGTGAACCGATTTTGATGATTCTTTTCTTCTTTTAAAGCTGGTTCCCGTGTGTCCCATTTAAAACATCAAAATCTATTCAGTAGTTTTAGAGTTACAATTTGAAGTCGGTTTTCTTTGTTAAAATTATTAAACTCGAACACTAAGTGGGCTAGGTAAATAAAATAAGACTTTATTGACAACTAGTGGACCCCACGAACTTCTTATCGCTTCAGAGTTCCGAATAACAACGTGTCACCTAAGTTGTTTTTTAAATACAGTATAGTCGAACTTATTAAAGCTGCTATGTAGGTTTTTATGTCAATGTCACATCCAAAATCGCGTTATCATAATGGGCGGAAATCCGCATACAACAAATATTTTAATGCGCACAAAAATTAGGTAGGGACTTACTGTTTGATATAATAATTACAGTTAAATTTAGTTTCTGTTTGTTTATATTTTTAGTGGATGGGTTAAGTTGAATTTGTCAATCGCTTTCTTTGGCTGCATTTAACAATTGCGCTTCAATGTTCAATTTATATTTGTAACTAACTGTGCTCCGCCCCGCGGTTCCACCGCGTTAATTTCGTCGCAACTATACAGCAAATAATATAGAATGGTTATTTTTTATTATTTATTTATTTTATTTCTAAAATGAAAGCCTTAGTTATTACATCAGCTGTCTGTCAGTGAAAGTCCCGTCAAAATCGGTCCAACCGTTTCAGCTTTTAGCCGGATCGAACAGACAGACAGATAGGCAAAAATTGTAATGTTATTTTGGTTTAAGTACGATGTATACATCCATACGCATTTAGTAAAAAGCGGTTATTTTAATATTACAAACAGACACTCCAATTTTATTTATCTGTATAGATTTAGCTGTAGTATTACGAATCAATAAATAAATAAAAATAATGTAAGGTGGTTATATCTTGTAGATTATGACTTTAGTCGTAATTAATTAAATTATATCGGATTTCAGAGCCTCCTCTCTTTTAGGTTTTCAACATGCCAGCCGATATCCATAAACAGGCTTAAAAGGTGTTATAACAAAATGTCTCGTGGCGAAAGTTAACTTACAATCGAGCGGCTCGTCTCGCAAAAAAGCTTTGAAAATACCTGAGCACCGTTATGACAAACCCTTTTGTTTTTTTCCCAAATTCCACCATCGAGTTACAGGTAATGAAAAGTCCCCCTCGGTAGCCGTCATGAATTAGAAAGGGTTAGCTGGGGTCACATGTTGCGGGGATGTTTTAAATTCTGACAGTTTTATGAATCACCCGGGTAAATACATTAATTAACTATACATGCGGTGTAAAGGAATGTTAACGTTAATTTATTTATTAACTTCGCAACCTTTTCACTTTGAACTATTTTCGACGCTGTTCAATACAAAAGAAATAATCTAGTCAGTTACATTAAGCTCAAATTTTTTACTTGTTTTAGTAATAAATTATACATATAAAAACGATTTACATACTTAATAATACTAGTGGACCCCACGAACTTCGTATCGCGTCAAAGTTCCGAATAATAACGTGTCACCTAAAACGTCATTCCATAGAAAATGTATGAGGAAAATGTTTTTTCTTTTATTTTATTTCTTCTATAAATTTACAAATTTTTCTCTCCGTAAGAACCATCCTCGTACTTCAAGGAATATTATTAAAAAAAGAATTACCGAAATCTGTTCAGCTGCTCTCGAGATTTGCGCTTACCAACACATTCAGCGATTCATTTTTATATATATAGATAAAGTTTCAGAGAAATAAAGAGCGGTAGATCATTATAGTGCGATTTTTATTTAAATCTCCCTATAGTTTTAATCTGAGGCATCGAAGTGGGCGAAAATCAAGCGGATAGATTCCGTCACATACATATTACATACACATCAAGCTAATGCAAGCATGCTAAAAAATAAGTAAGACTTACGCGATGTTTAGTGATTATTATACATACATATATATAGTAACCCCTTATTCAATATCTTAGAAGTGGATTTGCTTTCGATAATCAATTTCTCCATATTAGCTACAACATTCGCACGTCACCCCAACAAATGTCACTTGATACCAACTACTGACCTTTCCAACTACTCCTACGAGTATTAAATACGCCTTTCACTTACCTTTTTACCTTTCATAGAAACTATAAAGCTATTTTTATTTTAAATATTTAATATTAGTAGCATATAATTGTGCCTATATCTGGCACAATAAAAGCTTGTTATAACAAGCTTGGTAAACAATATAGGACTGTTAGGTAGTTAACCCCTACGAGTTATATGTTCGTCGTTCCACAAATGAGCGTTTTATAAGGCATTTCTTGCTGCGCATCACCACTCTATGCAAGCAGATGCCTTCTGATGTATTTCCAAACCTACAACTTAGGAACCTTCAAGGAAAGAGCGTATCTCTCTTCAAAAGGCCGGCGACGCACCCGTGGTACAATTGGGTGTCCATGGGCGGCTGATTGCTGCTTGTAAGTGAACCTCCTATCCGATAAAAAAGATATTGCTCTCGGACGGAAGTGCCGTCTTTGGTTATGATTGGTTCATTTGACGGAAAACATAGCTTTGATTTTCGAACGCGCGTATCGTCGTATTAGCATTAAGAGCGATGATATGCGCGTTCAAACGAAGATACCGTCTTGTAATCAGAATAATAGATTATTTATATTGACTGGAACACTACAGTATGGGATGGTAGGATAGCCACATTTCTATACCAGAACAGAAGTGACCCAATACACATCTATATAGAAAACAGCAGTGGTGTGCGCACGTTAGAGATGAAAAGACATTGCCTATTCTACCTAAGCTAAATAGTATTAGGCATCTAGTTTTGTCTACAAACGTACAAAACGGTACAAATACAATAATTATATGTATAAATCAATCCTTGGATTATTATACACTAGAGGTGCAATTGTTTTCTAAATCAATTGTCAATTCATTCAATTCATTCAAAACATTTGCCTACCTTTTCATAAAACTGCACGCTACTAAATGTATGTTCAGTCCAAATCCTGGACATAGACTTTTGAGAAATGTTTTATAATATACTCGTATTAAGTTGTATTTTTTTTTAAAATCCTATTGTTGCGTGAGAGTCATCCTTCAGCACAGTAAAGTCAGTCTATGAATTCAGTCTAAATGATTTCTTTACTTACCCGCTTTTTGATTACACAATTTTATTGGCTTTTTACGACGTCCGAGGACTTATTACAGCTGGGTATAAAACGGTGCTTCAATTTAATTTAACGGTAAAGAGGAAAACAGTGAATATTTATCTATAATTAGCCGAAACGTTTCTCAAACACCGTCCTATGAAATTAAAACGAACCCATTCGGGTTGAAAACATCTAATTAAACTACAAAGCGTGCTCCTTTATAAATTAATATATGTAAAGGAATGTTCACGAATTATCCGAAATATGTAAACTTCCTTCATTGCTATCTTTGGATAACTCAGGTTGTATATTATTTAGAAAAGCACCAGCCACAGTTTTCGAACCATATGATTGTTTGTTTATTGTCACATCCACACCACTATAAAAATCTAACATAGACTCTTACATATATGTATCATTTCCATTAATTAATGTAACATATTAACAATAATATACTAAAATATATTAACAAAAGGTTCATTAAAGCCGTTGGGATGCGTACAGTACTTTTACATCTTAGTTATAAGTTTATAATCATGTTAATTCTAATGCTGGCATTAGCTGCTTCCGTGGCTAAGTGTTACAACGGAGGTCGAATCGAATCCTGGGGAATCAAAAAAATGTTTGTTTAGGTTAGAAGAGAATGTAATATGTACGTACGGAGACGGAAGAACGTTCTGTCGAATTGAAACATGCACAAATGTATCTGCCCCATACATTATAAACTAAAATTTCACTTATTTAATCCTGCCGTACATTACTAAACTAGATTAAAGTGAATCAAAAATTAATCGTTGGCCCATTACATCAATTTCTGAAAAAACACTTAAATTAAGATTGTTATTAAAAATACTTTAAGAAGTTGCACTTAAGAATTAATTAATAGCCATAAGAAAAATGCCGGCCGTATTTTTAAAACGTGAAAAACAAACTTTTATATTTGATTATGGGAATAAGATTAAATGCCTTGATCAGATTTTTTCAAAAAGACGTAATTATATTATGTATAAATTTTATATAGCAATTCGTTTCTGTGTTATATGAGTAAGTAAAACATAAAGGAAAAGTATACTTGAAAGCTCTAATTCAATTCTAAGGGTTCAACAACAAAGTTGCTAAACAGCTGCTGGGGCTCAAAAGACACAAAATCTGTGCAGTGACTAGAATACTTACAGGCCATTGCAAGTTAAACAAACACATGTTTCTACTGGGTAAGAAACAGGACGCACCATGCAGGTTCTGCCAGGAGGAGGAGGAAACTGCCATGCACGTCCTCTGCTCCTGCGGACCACTAATGCATAAAAGAAGTACCCACCTAAGGCGACATGTACTGCAACCCGACGAGGTACAACACATTACAGCCCAATGAATCTGGAAGTTTCTGGATTCAATGGGAATCAGTGATGAACTATAAAGGGCTGCCACAATAGATCAAATTTGTTGACGCGGCACATCAATAGCCCAATCAATAATAATAATAATTATACCTAATGAAGTAAATCATATATGTACCGACGATTACCTACAAGGGTTGATATGGCAAAATTCTAGATGTCGCATAGAGCGAGCTTTGTTAGACCGCTTGCTACCATAAATTCAGTTAAATTGAATCTTTCCACAGTTCTTTGTTCAAGCATAGTCCCGGAGATTTTACCGGTGATAAAATTAAATTATTACTTTGGGAGAATGAAGGGTTTGGTGAAATATGTAGACTTATTTAATTTCTAGTGTTTTGACCTGACTTCTTTCCCTTAAGATCCTCCGTTAAATTCATATTCATTATCCGCACTGCGACTTTACTTTGATGAAAGTGGAATTTCAGGCAAAATTACGATTCTAAAACCTAACTGCATATATTTATATCGTTGAAATTTAAAAGGACGATAATGTTTTCAATAATAATTATAAACCAGAGCAATATAAAAAAGGCAATGTAATTTTATAATATGACTTCTGCTATCAATATGAATCTAATGAGGTGTCATTTATCAAAATTGGTTGTGCTGTCGAGAATTACATAAAAGATATACCTATATAACAATACAGTTGTAAGATGGTTCATTTATATGACATTGTGTTTTAATCGACTTTCAACACATTGTTAAGACTATGTAGTAAGAGTCGAGTAAAAATTTTTTAAACTTTTTTACTACAATTGATAGATTTATTGAATATTTACAATAATGTACTTAAATATATTTACAAAAATACAAAAGGCTCATCAAAGCCGTTAGGGTGCGTACCCAAAATTGATAGATTGAAACAGACAGTAGATGATTCAAAATGACACATTGTTTAAATTAGCCAGGAACGATTCGCCCAACTGCAAAGGCTTGAGAATTATACAGATTAATTAAACAAATTAATTAATTCCCACAAGCTTTGATGGCCCGCTATTGTTCTGAATTATTTTAATAAACACCTTTCGACCTATTTTCAAAAGGTTGACCCGGTGAATTATTTATACTGACCTTAGGCAAGGCAATTCAAAGTACGAATCTTCAAGATCCTCCCTTAATAAATACGAAAGTTCGTGTTAAATCATTAAACTTTTATGTATAGAATTATGTGAACTTGCATAATTCGTAATGGGGCATTTTATAAATATATTTTATAAATATATATTTTAATATATAATGTTTTTAGACATGCAATACCTATTAACTACCTTTGATAAGCAATGAATAAATTATATGGGCTGTTTAGAATTAGAATAATCTTATTCGATAACAGAACAATATGTTGATAACACTCGCAGTGTTGGATCAAAGCGACAGATTTTTCGATAAGAACAACACTGATTAACATGGGGATAGAACATTGTTTTGGAATTATCGATTAAATATTTTGAGAATGCGATAAATGTTACTTTAAACGATATGTATATGAGATAATACGATATAAAATATTGTGGTCTTTACAAATATATTTTTTTATCTTAAACTAGCTATGGTGTGAATGTGCTAATGAATGAATGAGATCAAATCGTCCGAGGAGTTCGATCTTATCCTATGTTTTATTCACTTAATTTTTGTAAAATCTTATAATTTTTTACACGAACGCCTTGAGAACTATAGACAAACCAAAAAACTTTTAATCAAAGTTCCCAACAGTACAAAATAAAACAGTTAATTCTAAATATTGTTATAGTTTACCATTTATACCTCGAGTCTGAAGTCATGAAAAAAATGAGACCACTTCAACGCTAAATCTAATCATTTGACATATTATCGATTATCAAATTTTTTTTAGATGGTTAGTCAAAAATAATTATTAAAATCGATATTTTGAAGTCAGATGACAAAAAAGTCATTAAAATATTCGGCAAATTTTCAATTTTTTTTTTACTACTAAATTACACAACTTAAAACAGAAATAACTTAAAATAGATGTAAAAATTTATTTTATAAGTTGATACAAGTTGCTTGTATAAGCTATGATATTAATAAAACTTATAGGATGTTATAATGAAGCTATATTTGCTAACAGCTACATCTAACATTCATACTTCATTCACTTAACGTTTTGATTGCTTAAGCCGATGTTAAATGTATGTGGGCTAGAGCCGAGTACCAACTGTATGAAGTTTATAATATATATAAAATTATATTTGCAATTACAATGTGTGGATGTGATTTATACAGAGGTTATAGGTAAATTTTACATACATATCTTATTCATGAGTACACTCGTGTGAAGCCTGGATAATCGGCTAGTGTATATTAGTACAGAAAAAGGATTTTCGTACGTATTATGAAGTTATTTAATAATAATATAATAACAGTTTAATATCAGGCAATAAAATCCCATACAGAGTTATTTTATTTAACCAAAACCTCACTTAAAAAGCGAATATTCTGTACAATTTATAACATACAATTTTGTTTCAATTACTTAAGCTTTTTAAACAAAATTATTGCACAAAACGTAATACTTTATGAGCTATTTAATGCAAGCACCACGCCTAGCTCGATCCGATGGGACTAATGTAATTACCTACGATGAACTGTACTTTACGAATAGTGCTGTACTTAAACATCTATAAAAACCCTAAATTATATCTTACGTTAACTTCTATTTTGCTGTTAATCTCGTCCGTAACTGATTTCATGAATAAAGTACTGTCCAATTTATTTCCTTAATTGTAAAATAATTGTCAAATAGAAATACAGCTTGTAAAGCTAGACGTCCACTTGGGGCTGGACGGGCCGCAACGGTACGACGCGCATTTTTGCGTACTGCGTCCACTATACAGACAATCCGCGTTGCATCGGCGGATTTTAAACAGTCAATCGTACGTATAACAAACGAGCTACGGTCTACTAGAAGCGGGGCGGGTCGAGCTGGGTCAAATCGACGGAAAAATACGCTCGTTGAGCGATCCGCCGACGGATTCCATCGCGGTCCGGCTCGCCCCGTCTCTAGTGGACGCAATTCATACAAAATGTATATCAAGCGGATTTTTGCGTTGCAAAGCGACCCGATGCGGCCCGCCTGGTGGACGCTTAGCTTAATAGTACATTTTACACCCATCAGATCCCTAATATAGGGTATTTTTTATAAACCAATATTTAATAAAATTAAAGTTTTATGGCTTATAATTACCAGTGTTCCCGGAAATAAACATATATTTTATTAATAATATTTACAAAAATGTTTAATTATAATAAGTCATGATTAAATAATTTCTGAAATTAGGAGGATCATAGGAGTAAAAAATAAAAATACGGAAAACTATCGATAGTACTATTTATCACAACCCTAGACATTGTATGAAATTTAGTGCTATGCGCTTTTCTGCTACAAAGCCATTGTAAGAAGGTTAATTTTTTAATATAATCCTTTATGTGCTGATGGTATTATGAGCAGAGTAAAAGTTTCTCTTCCTTCTTGGAAATGCTTGAATAGTATGATATGTTATATTTTACCTCTGTGTTGTATTAAAATCAGCTCTTGTACGAGAAACCGAACAATGGCCGTTGATAAAATGTTTAATGAAGAGAATTTTTATATAGAAGCTTATATTGGAAGTAAGCATCGCAAGGATCAATGAATGGGGTGTTTTAGGTGTATTAAATTATTTATAATAAATTAAATTTAACGAAAACGAATCGATCAGGCTTTAAAATAATATAGAAATGAATGAGAAAATACACTTTTTTTTGGCTAGCTAATGTCGCGCGTAGTTATTTAGCTTTAGTTAGTTATTTAGTAGCAATTTTTAGGATCTCTGTCAGTCTTGTCTATTGATGGTATGTACGAGTATGTCCCATACTTAAGTGTGGTAAGACATAAACCATAAATCCTTATTTCCTATCATTTTGTTTTTCGTTATCCACTAGGATACGAAAACGGCATTTCATTCAAAATGTATGGAAAAACGAATTCTCTTCATAAATATTTTGTTCTAATTAAACATTATTATAGTTTCTGGTAAATTAGTATATTCTATAGATATTTGAAATGTATTTCTTTTGTTCTAAGGGGAGACGAATCGAATAAAGAGATAATTAAAATCGGTCCTGCCACCTATACCACCACCTGCCAGTATATAGATTTAGAGAGTAAGGGAAACTGTGTCTTAACTAATGAACCAAGAACCAAACAGAATATGTAATTGTGAGGCGTTTGTCCAATGCAAGCGTGAACATAAATTTATGTTAACCTGCCCCAACTTTTCCTCAGAGGAAACAAGTTGAACAAGTTAATTCCCGACTAACTTTGATATAGCTAATAGTAAACTTGAAATTCGTACTTCTAATATTGTAAATGCAAAAGTAAATTTATTGCAAGAGTGGAACCGCGTAATCTTTGCCGTCACCATCGAATCCTATTTTTTAAATATTAAATAATAAATTTAAACAAAAAACTACCTAACGTACTTAAGTTAAATACACATTACTGTTTTTTTAAAATCATTTAACATTTGTAGCTGCGTGTGGCGTGGCATCAATTGCAGAAAGCAACAAAAGACGGAAATATGAAAGTCACAGATTTTTATATTTTCGTTCCTTTTGGAGTAGTGACTTTGGGTCCATGGAGGCCAGAAGCGCGTCGATTGTTTAAACTTTAAAGAGATATCGACGCACTTAGTTGAGACCACAGGAAACTCGAAAGCAGGCTCATATTTCGGCCAACGCCTTAGTATAGCGATTCAACGTGGTAATGTAGCCATTATTTTGAGCACGCAACCCAATGGTTTTGATGAGCCTTTTGTTTTTTTGTTTGTTAAGTATTTTATTGTAAATAAATTATATTAAGTAAATTAAATACCTTTACTTAATACGTTTAAAATTTGAATATCTGTGAATTTTTATTTTTTGTGGGTTTTCAGAGGTGGCCCACCACATAATTATAAGCTTTCAAACAAAAACAACCCACCTAGAGATTACGAGGTTGCAATCTTGCAATAATTGTTCTGATCCGTATGTAATTCGAAGCTAGTGATTTATTTACTTAAAATAACTTACCTGAAAACGACCATAATACTAGAGAACAAGCCACTTAACTAGCCCTTTGACTTTTGAAAGCAAAGTGACTTTGCGCCACCTAATATCCATTTGTAGAAAAGGTCGAGACCTTTCGGCCGGGTCCTGCAAAATTTACGATTTCACTAGATTTACGGTAGTCATAAAGTATTCAGCGGGTTCAGTGAGTGGTAAGTGCGACATTGGAAGGGTTAAGAAGACTAACGTCATCGCGAAAAACCTTACCTCACTAAAAAATAAAATAAAATGTTCTCCTCTAACATTTTACATAACTTCAAATCAATAATGTTGCTGTTAAAATTTAAAATTAAATTTTTAATATCACGAAAACTCGCTTCAAAATTATGGCTATAAAAATTATAATAGCTTAATATGCTATGCTTAAAGCTTAGTAATCCCCGAAGCCTGTGTTTAGGATTCCGCCAATATCGAGCAGATTAAGTTGGGCGATTAATTTTCTGATTATTCCATTCTTGAACAGTACGTTAATTACCAGTACGTCAATTATAAATAGTCAATCGCATAATGGCTATATAAGTTTACACTTTTGTTACATTTTTATACAAATATTTTGCCCAAACATCGAAAATTGCTTACCAAATGACAAACAGGAAACGGAACACCGAAAGTAATTATTTTACATCTCAGTCATCGACATCAACAATATTATTTCGAAATTACATTCTTAAATTTTTGTTTAGGTAAGCCAAATACTTATGAAATTGAGAGTAGAGAGAAACGTGTGAGTTTTAGCCGCTAATAAAGGAACAATTGCTTAACAATAATGTTTGATATCTGCTTCACCGGGCATATTCCTATCTTTAGGGTTCTGCAACCAACCGGGCGTTTGATAGCTCTGCGTAAAATGTATGAAAAAAGTTTCAGCCATAGCGTGTTAAGGAATAGACAATTTAAGAACATCGAACCACTTTTACTAGCGTAGCGAATATTCAATATAAGCTCAAATATCTGTTAGTGAATTATCGAAAATATCAATCTCACTCCTAGTACACTGCATACATAGACGTATAAAATTGAAGACAAAATATCTCTTAAATAGATGTTCATAAATCCTTAACCTTAACTAAGAATCTAATGGATTTATCCATCACTTCAGTTTGCAAACAAAATACCCGCATTGAAATCGGTCCATTATTTTGAGCAGATACTACGTCAGACAGGCCCACAGACACGAAAAGTTGGAAACTTTATAATTGTTAGTTATAACATGGTTATATATAACTTTATTTAATAATTGTCAAAAACCTTTACTAATCAATTTAGTCCCTTTAGACACAATACGATATAATATCGATGTCCAATACTGTATTTTAAACGAAATATGTGAGCTTAATTCGGTATATCTAATAATTATTTGAGCAAGTTTCTCAAGAAACTTCGTCAATTGTTGAAAAATCTCGATATTTCTCCGAGGAAAAAGTAAATAAATAATGTGTTTAAAATATCATGCAAGTTATGCAGGATGAAGCGAATAATTAAGTTTTCCTTACTGAATTTTTTTCCTTTATGCTAAAGCTAATAATATCATCCTCATGCATAACAGAGTTCATTTAGCAATTACACTAAACCTCAGATCCAAGTACCTATTATAAAATTACGAACACTAGATCGGATTTTGAATACAAGTAGATATAAGGATATATTGCGATATTACATATTTTTAAACTCATCGTGTAGATATCTCGTTTCGTTAAATTAAATACGCAAAATATGGACATATTTATATACTTTTGTTATTTTTTCCCCTACAAAACCAATGCCGTAGAAATCCATTACCAAGATAAAAAAAATTGTGTCGGTAAGTCTTGACTTACTTGTTATCAAGCTCTTCATGCCAGGTACGGAAATACGGTAGTTAGTAAGTATTTTGGATTATTTGTTTCCTAATATTTCTTCATAAGCTTATTAGTGCCTAAAAAAAAATTGAACTTTTTATCCAGATTTTACCTAATCCAAATCGTTGGCAATGTGCCAATATAGGTAAAATTGTGCCTGGATGATAATTTCACTTGAACGAATGTTGGTGTGTCTATGGAATTAATTCAATTCATCCTAATATCTAACAGTCTCTTTAACTGTGAAGAAATCAGTGAAACAGACACAAAAATGTTTATGCCACATATAAAAATTTTGATTCGAGACCATCACATATTTTCAAGAATGAATAACAAGATACAATAAATGTTAAAGAAATAAGTCGTTGAGTGTATATTGACCATAATATACACACTAGTACATTATGAATGAAAATATGTATGTATTTACATTGTCAAGGTACAGAACCATAGCACCATTGGACTCGCCCTCGCCTGACCGCATCCTTATGTTTGCCAGCAGTTCGTTAGCTCGCCGTGTCATACTGACACCATCCGTATATTTTGCGAGGTATTTTTAGAAAATTGAGTTTTTAACTCGCGCTATGACACTCCATTTTATTTAATAATACTGCTGGCAATTTCTCGAAATATTTATTATAAACTAGATGACCCAGTGAGTTTTGTTTCACCTAACATTGATTCTGATTTGAAACAAGTAATTGTTTCATTTCCTAACAGCCTTATTCGGAAAGGTTAATCGTAAAACTAATCGATGATCGTATCTCATCCTTACTAATATTATATTCGCGAAAGTAACTCTGTCCCGCTTTCACGCCAAAACTACCCACTGAACCGATTTAAATGCAATTTGTTACACAGATATTCTAGAACATGAGAAAGGACATAGGCTTTTAAATGCAAAAAAAGGGTTGTAAGGGGTTGGAAGGGGGTGATGAAAAGTTGAATGGAAGTATCGTCATTTTTAGGGCTAAAAGCCTTATTTTTAGGCTGTGCACTGTGTTAGTATACATTTATTGGTGTGCTAGAAAATGATTCACAAGTTAACAAAGGCATCAAATTTACAACAAAAGAAACTTATAATTGACAATAAGATTCAATAAATGATATTTAATAAAAAATAAAAAATGAAAAAGATCATAGATATTTTTTACCGTAATTAATATTTGAGAAGCTGAGTTTGAACGGGCTGTTATTTCACATGTCAGATTAGTTAATCTTAAAAAGGATATTAAAAAATATTTATTTTTGAATACCCTTTCAATACTCGGACGTAAGTTTTGTTGGAGCAGCTGTTAAAATACCGCGACCACTTTAACCATATACTTAGCGATGTTTATGTAAGGATTTTGCACTAAGTGAGAATTATTATAAAAAATTCGGTTGGGTATTTCTTAGCTTCTTTAATATTTTCATTATTCAAAAGCAAAGATCTTAAGACGAATAACTTTAAGCAAGAGTACTGGCGTACGGTTTTCACATTTACAATTCGTCCAACAATAAATAAATCATAAAATTGATTTAGCTACTCTTGAGTTTTAAATGGTATAACGCACCCAACTTTATTTTATTTTAAATGTCAATCAAAGAAGAACTAGTACAACGCTAAGAAACACAAAATATCTTAACCTAAATGCAGCCTTAGTAACACCTTACATGCATAAAAAATATTCAGTGTAAATATAAAGCTATAATTAATTAGGATTTTTTATTAAATATTTACAATAATGTACTTAAATATATTTACAAAAATACAAAAGGCTCATCAAAGCCGTTAGGGTGCGTACCCAAAATACTGGCTACATTACCGCGTTGTATTGCTATACTAACGCGTTGGACGAAATATAATTAATTAAAAAACAGAATGCTATTTAAGTTATTCAACTTTGCCCTTTATATTATCCCCTCTCCGTGCTAGTTTTTGACGGATTATCTTGGTTACATCTCTAGATAACTCATCTATTTCGGCTTCCATGCGGCCACGGTTGAGATGAAACTTTCTCGTAAGTTTCGTCGATTTTCACCAAAACCTCTTCAAAGTGCCATCTATGTTAACTAAATTCTTAGCATAAATTATAGATTTATACTTCGTGTATATAAAGACTCTTCTTGACTTTTAAACTAATCATC
This sequence comes from Aporia crataegi, assembly GCA_912999735.1. Lineage (NCBI taxonomy): Eukaryota > Metazoa > Arthropoda > Insecta > Lepidoptera > Pieridae > Aporia > Aporia crataegi. The sequence continues at coordinate 4,824,871 of OU538749.1, forward strand.
TATACGTTTCATATCCTGCCATAGTATATCTTCGCACATTTAATCACTTACGATACCAGTCACCAGAGAATTCATCAGCTGAGTTGTATTCGAAGCCAATCGCGTAGCCAATCAGATCAATCTCATCAAAGCCACTCTTTGGTGTCCATTGTCAGATGCATTTATTTAAATGTATTTTGTTTGGAAAGTAGCTTCACAGGTACCATATAAATTTTATTGACATTAAAGCGTTTCTTGAAAAGCAAAAGATTTTTTATTAACATAATAATTGTATACAGTACGCCTAGTGTGTTCAATAGAGTACGGTAAACTGAACTTAAAAAGTTTGCATACAACAGTAATTACGGACACTAAAGAGTGGAATTTGTCAGTTTGATCTCCTTAATATCTTCATTCACACAATCTCTCCTCGGCTATTACGCAAACACATCCCATTCACTCACATCTTCATTTCTTTCGCCACGTGTTTATATAAGGTGGCTGTTTATTTATCCCCGCAACTATGAATGATATTGAAACAGTTGTTTTAGCTAATTTACTGAATTAATAAACGATAAATTAGTAGTATTTCGAGGCACATAAACTAAATTAAGCCTATAACATTGAATAGGCAATGTATACGGCTTAAAATCTAAATAATAGCGTTTGCTATGAAGCGATTTTATTTGCATCATTGAACACACAATGACATTTCATACGATAAGTTAAGTACTATGACAATACCTAAACATTTAAATAAATGTTTAGGTATTGTCATAGTATTTGAATAATAAATGGTTTTTTTGTTATATATGAAACAGCACAATCTTTTCCATTATCTATTTGACCTCTCCTTCATCTCTAGAAATATATAAAAATTGAATTGAATAATAACTTGCTCTTAACTGATCTGAAACTGATCAACCGTTAAGGATATTTTTAAATTTTATATAGTTTAATTCTGTTAATTATAACAAGGATTCACTTAAACATAAACCAAGATACAAGTGACTACAAATTTGAAAAAATCTCGTCTGAAGTGTCATGAGCTTATTATAGATAAATTCGAATTGTTTTCATAGAGTCCTGTGTGGTTTGGGTCGGAATGAGGGTTAGCAAACCAAATTGTATGTTATCTAACCTCAGATAATAGCTAGTACGGAAATAATTTAGCCTTGGTTAACTATTTTCATCGATACATTATAAATAGATTCAATAATGCAATTCAAATTGCATTCAATTACATAAATTAATGCAATATTTTGTGAATTAAACCACGTTACCCATATGTTGGACGCCTCCGTGGCTAAGTGGTTTACGCGCCTGCGTGTTGCGCCGGAGGTAATGGGTTTGAATTCCGGGGGGGACTAATGAAAGTTTCGGTTAGGTAGGCACAGAAGGCTGATACCTACTTTCCTGTAAAGAAAATGATCAGTGAATAAGACACAACAATGTGTCTGCCCCGTGCCCCACTAGGAAGTGAAGTCTCGTGTCCCCTAGCGGGGTATGGGGCAGATGCATTTCACATCTGTTTCACTGATCGATTTTTTTCTTTAGGGGCAAGTAGGTAGCCTTCTATGCCCTGCTAGACCGAGTTTTTTTTTATCTGGGAATCGAATCCAGTACCTCTCAGTTGTAACGCTTTCGCGCTTACTAGGCCAAGCAAGCGGTCAACCCCACTAGGGATTACGGAAAATTCACTATGCAGACCCTTTGCAGATTCTTTTCATTCATGACAGAGAGTCTTATGAGTCTTGTCTTAGGAGTCTTCTAAGATAAGATTAAATTAAGCTAAGATAGGAAAATAGTGATAAATAGCGTTTTCTTAAGCATTTTTGCCGCGCACCACCACTCTGTGGGACCAGCCTTCAGAGGTATTGCCGAACCATTACGACTTAAAGACTAATTAGCGTTAAAGTTGTCCATGGGCGGCGGACCGCTTTTCATAAGTGAGCCTTCAGCCCGTTTGCCTCCTATTTCATAAAGAAAAGAACAATTAAAAGTATATTATTAAATTTTAAGTGTATCTATCTATCATTCTTTGGCGGTTGAGTATTCGTACATAAGCTTAAGAGGAAAAACGTAGTTTCAGCAGCCACCTGGTTTAGTGACATTAAAAACTGATTTAATATTTTTTAATTTCATGACATGTTGCGGCAGAGAATTTAATTAAAACGTAGGCAGGTTTGTAATTAATTGGTTCGTTACTAGAGTAAAAATAATCTTATCGTAATGCTTGCAAGGGACAAATGTGTTTTTGCTTTAATCATTTTTCATTTAAATGTAAGTAACATTAATGGAATAATTTATTTTTTCAATTAATTCAAAATGTTGGCGTAATTTTAAATATGCATTTCAAGAGTCAATATTTATAAATATGCATAATTATTTCAGTCAATTAATGAAAAACCCGCCGTGCCCAAGGCTTTTAAAAGGTTTTAATTTATTACACAGAATTTTTAACCTGTTTTTAAAGCATAACTTAATTTACTCTATTTAGTATCAGTATTAGCCGAAATAAACAGATAAAGAGATACACGATTAGAAATTTAAAAATAACGCAAATCTTTCTATTATTCTAACGATTTTATTATTGAGAATTTGGTAAAAAATGAAGTAATTTTTCGTGTGAAAATAATAAGACTTCACCGATTTTATAAGACATTATTTTATAAGAATATTTACAAAATGATTATGTTATTAAATTGTATTTCATCATCAAAATTCTCCAAAATGGTTCGGCAGTTCAAGTCCGAAAGCCTAATAAAAAAAACCATTCGTCACAATCATGTAAAGAAACGAAACTATATTGGACACTAAAATTAAATAAAAATTTACTTCCTTTTAGTTCGTGTTACCGCAAAATGTGATAAATTCTGTAAAAGACATTTTCCAAGGATCTCCTATTGTAGTGTTTTTGAACTATAAACAGCGAACGGGCACAATTTATGACTTGGTACCGAATGATAGGAGTGTTGAAAGATCTAAAAATGACGCCTTGATTGACGTCAATAAGGCCTTAAATGACGTCACAGAAGAAAATGACGAAGGCGCCTACGTGTTATATCATTTGTTGAGAGTGAGTTTTTTAATTAAGTACAAATTATTTTTTTAAATAGCATATTCTAAAGTAACTAGTTATTCCATACATATATATTTTAATTATATTTATATATATAGTATATATTTTAATGTGGTGACTTAAAAATCAACGTAACATTAACGTTTATTATTTAGTTGTTTAGATAAGCCACTGTCAGCATATATGGTCCATAAGTAATGTGTACTCCATCAAATTTTTTAATGATAATCTATAATAATGCAATTATGAGGCTGAAGTATTTCTTTGTTTGGTTGAACGCGCTAGCATTGGTTCGAATTGAAAAATATTTGTATATTGGGGAGTTCATTTATCGATGAAGTGTTTAGACTATATAAACAATACGCTACGACAAAATTAAACCAATTAAAATATCAAAACTTGGAACAAAATCATTAACCTCTCGATGTATTTCGGGTTTTACGGTCACAATGTTCTTGTGCGGCTGTAAACGCAAAAATCACCTGGAGGAGGGTATAATGTATCATTGTATACGTCTCTTTGTAGCCCCTAAAGCCCTTAAAGAAATTCTTAACGACCAAATTTTAAATTAAGTTTTGCTCGCACTATATTAATAATTTTTTAAGGAAATATTTAGGTATATTATTATAGAGGTGTTTACACCTTTTCCGACAAACATTTTATTTTATTTCTTAGTCATATCATAATTTAAGTTATAGTATACTGTTGACAGTAACATAAAATACATACGTGTGGGCTTCATGTATTTTGAAGCACCAGAATCAACATTGACCCAAACTAATTCTTATTTTTAATAAAAATAAGAAACGGGTCTGCAAAAAGGTTTTAAGACAATATTACAAGGGTCTAGCGTTATTAAAGTCCAGGGAGCTTTTCAAAACTGCATGTTACTTTAAATTGGGCCATTGTATAAATACAGTATTACGCTTATTTACCAACGCGACGTAGTAAAACTCTTTTGGCGCGATGCCAGGACCTCTCGGGGCCTTAACAAGTTTGATGGCTTACTGCACTTTTGAACTAAGCAGCTAGCGACAAATTAAACTGAATAGCGTTACTTTTCACGCTATTACCATGAGATCGCCAGTTTTTCATACCTGTAAGGATTATCTACTTTCTGTTATATCTTCAACTCAAGCTTTTAAATAGTTTGGATATAGATTGATAGAGCCATAGATAATTAACCTAAATCCAAAAGGAAGCTGCCGTCATTTAACATTGTTATATTACAGACAACTCAAGAAAATGAGAAACTAGATGAATCAACGAACAGAACGTTCGAGAAAACCAAGGACATGCTACGAGCTGCCCTTCGCTCTAGATGTATTAAGTATGAGCGGTGTGTGCGGCTATGCGTAAAAAAGAAATACTCATGTAAAGTAACATGCAAGGAGGAGTATGACGTGTATGAAATATGCCGTCTACCCGTTTGTGGCAGCTCTTGCTGGGGCCACACCATGCCGCCGTCTTGGTTGTAATAAATAAATATAAATATCCCATTTATTTATTACAACCATTATATATTGCTGTCGTTTTGATCAATAAAAGAGTCCCTTTATAAAATTGTCCCAAATGGATATTAAAAATAAATTACTTGAGAGTTGTTTATATTTATAAACTAGTAGACCCCATGGTTTTCATATCGCTTCAGTAAAATCAGTCATGTGTCACCAAAAACTTATTCCCAAAAACAATTATGAGCTAACGAACTTTCTTCATTTCTTTTAACCGACTTTCAAAAAGGAGGTGGTCCTCAATATGACTGGTTTTTTAAATATTACCTCAGAACTTTCGACTGGGAAAACCGATTTCGATGATTCTTTTTTTCTTTGAAATCTGGTGTTTTCCGTGTCGTCCCATTTAAATTTCATTAAAATCTTTTCAGCAGTTTTTATTGAAATTTATACAGTTATAATTTGAAGTCGGTTTTTTTTGTTAAAATTATTTTTGTCAATCATTTCAATTAGTTGAACCCTTCTCGAGTTATAAATGGCGTAACTATTAGGTTTTGTTTCCCAAAAATATCTACTGCAAATAAATTGACAAATTACATCGCAATAAATATAAGCAAAGATTACTACCATATAATGTTAGCCAACGCTCACAGTTTGTCTGCATCTAGTCTTCAAATAACTTTAATTAATATAAATTTGGTATTTAGGCGTCTCTAAAGTAAAGATCAAATGTCAAACATTGCCATAGTTTCATTATATTCTTTTAAACCTATTGAAAGTCCCAAACAATATAATAGGAAAGAGATGAAAACCAGATAATAAAGCTTCTTAAGAAATATCGAAGCATAATCTAAATTCAAAATAAGAACAGGAACCACTGACAGTCGCATCTTACTTTGTTCAAATACAAAACGAGGGCGTGCTCAAAGCTAAGAGTACTTTAATATTTCCATATCTATTGATAATATTCTGGTCTAGTGTACAATGCAATCGAGGCCACTCAACTATAACTATAAGTACTCGGATCTTGTTAGAAGATGAATTCATAAAATATCTTCGAGGGTCGTACTCTGTAGTCTGTATCTACAATATAACATTTTATTAACTTTATATTTAAAATATAAGTCTGGACAAAAATGTACATTACAGGCATTATAAAATAGATGTTATACCATAGTATATATATTTTCCTTTATACGTATATTGTGAATAATAATATTAATATAAATGCAAGCACATTTTGGACGCAGACTTCATGAAACTGTATCTCAAATACATTTATTTAGTTATAAAGTTTTCTTTCAAACTCAATTCGTAATTTGAAAGAAAGTGGACATATTTTAAATATTTATGAACGTGTGGACCCCGCGAAGTTAGATCGCTTCATAGTTCCGAATAATAACGTGACACCTAAAACGTCATTCAATAGAAAATTTATAAGGAAACGAATTTGCTTCATAAACACTTTTTCGTTAATTTTTCTAAATTTTCAATAGTTATTCCTATACTCTGACTAGTCACTAGACGAACCCAATAAAATAGAGATCATTAAAATCAGTCCAGCCGTTTTTGAGTTACAAATGGTGTAAATAAACCAACTTAGTTATATAGGTATATTTAGATAAGAACATTGAAACTTTTAATTATGACATAGAACTAGACATTTATTGATTTAACTCTGTGCGAAAGATTACTATAAAAAACTTTTAACTTTTCAAATTGCCATTTCTACTTAAAATCTCATAAGAATTGGATCAGTGGATCCTTAAAATATTATTTGTTAAAAAGGTTTTATTAAACACAAGAGCATTAAAGAAAGTCAGTATTTTTTTATTTCTCTATAGAATGTCAATATAATTTTTATTTTTCTATACAATGACAATATAAGCTTTATTGTCCATGTTTGGACCCCTGTGGTCCCAAATAATCCTTTTGAAATCCCTTCAGTAGAAACTACAAAGTATACTCTCAAAGAGATCATGGCATCTCTGGCATTTCTTCTTGATACATAAATTTTATCGATATAACTTTATTCATTACTTTGATATTATATAGAAAAGTTTAATTATTACCGTAATATTACTGTTCTAATCTAATATATTCTAATATATCGAATAAAAACAATATTAATCATAAATAAAGTAAGGAATACGTAACGATTGCGGTTAATAATTAAATTTATACCTATGATATACGGGAAACCCAGTATGTATGTAATAAAAATACAATTGCAAGCATATTTTTGGACGCAGAATTCAAGTGTACCTATCTCAAAAAAAAATTCATTTAATACTTATTTTATTTATTTAATTGTTTTTTTGCTAAAGATTACATTGTAAAATTATTCATTACAGATCTTGTAAAAAAAGCTCATTTCTATATATGTAGATACAAAGAAATGCATCTTAAACATTAATGCTTAAAAACCTTTATTTACGGTATGAAATATTCACAAAAATTAATTTCCGTACTTCAATCACCATAAAATTAATTCGTCCGTTTAACGTTTATAAACTTAATTAATCTTACATAAACATAAGCCGATAGTTGTTACTTCATTTAGGAGAGTGGCCGAAGAAGTCCAAAATGTCAAAATTTAACAAAATCAAATTGATTCTTCACTTCATTTGTTTATTGATCGCAGTAAGTAAAAACAACTTCTACGTACGCCAAAGACACATTTCTGCTTGTTTCGCAAATATTTTTTTACATACAAGCCTCTGTGGATATGAGGTTTACGCATCTGCGTATTACGTCGTCCAGGGTTCAAAATCCGGGGAAATAATTTTTTTTTTTCAGTTGCGTAGGCAGGAGGAGGCTGGCCACTTGTATTATGTATTAGTGAAACAAACGGGATCATCATCATCAAGAGATTTCATCTTCCAAATCGTAGCATTTATTTATACCTATCTTCGGGATTTTACGCACATACATTAAATGTCAGACGCGTGACCTACTTACCCGAGGATGCGGCTCACACTATATATTTAATTTGATATTAATTGAAGAAACTTCATTTAATATAACTCATATTAACCAAACTTTATTTTCATAAAACATGTAATACAAGAAATACGTAAGTCTATTGTTTTTGTTGGGATATAATTATTTTTCTCATATAAAAAATGTATTTCAAACTCAAATAGTACCTACCTAATTAGATAGGTACTATTTAACTGTAACTAATTAGTTTTAAGGGTCGCAAGCGTAATACAAAATACAAGGAATGAAGGCAAAACTGTCATCTATAGGTACTTTATAGTTTCAGAACATTCCAACCGTTTACGGTCGCTTAGACAGCCTTCTTTCTCGACTCTATAATAAGGCTCAGGTCAGCCACCGACCTCTGATCTTAATTCTGGATGACTCCTACCTAAAGGAGAGAGTTATTAGACCGGAACACAAGGAAGTAAACCCGTTGCTAACCAGTAGTGATGAAGATGGACATGTCATGAAGCCTGTACTCCACAAATTGGTAAGTTATAAAAAATTATACTCGTATTAAGTTTGAATGTTTTCTTCAACAAACTGTATTTGTTCAACGTTCACCTGCAATCAGTTTGAGTAGCTGTCAAGGTAAACAGCAATAGATATAGAATAGATTCAAAAAAACACATTTTTTAATAATATAAATATGTATATTTATAATGTTTTTCATAGTTTATATTACGTTCTATGTTAAATACCCACAACATAAGACGTATGAGGAAACAAAAAAGTATCAGTTTGAAAATACAGTAGGGATCCGCTACTTGTCTGTTAAATAGGATGATCAATAATACAGATGTTTTCGTATTCCTTTTTTCATTTATATACAATATAACTCTTCTTTAAAAGGTTATAGAACATAAGAAGCCAACGAAACCGCCAAAAAGACCCTTGAAAGGCAAAAATAGATTCCGAGCATGGAATGCCATCGCTCAACGTAGTGAGATCCAATCTCCAATCGTCAAAAGTCTCCTACGAATCTCAAACGACCTCCGATGCGGTGCTAAAGATGACTGTGCTCACGAATGTAAAACAAATTTTGTTGGTGTTAAGAAAAGGAAATGTATTATCACCTGTGAAGTAACTTATGAATGTAAGGAGGAGCCCGTATCATGTACTAGTGACGAGTGTGATAAACCCAATTCTTGTCAATCGGATAGCTGCGAAGTTACACAAGGCAGCACTAAGGGCTACTCCATGACATCTGCTGAGAAATGTTATAAGGGCCGATGTTAAATAAAGATTTGAAATTATTATGTTTGTTTGCTATTGAAGATTACACTTTATTGTTTAAGGCTTCATATATATACAACAATATAATATAAAATACGATGTAAGATAAAAATTTATTCAAATTGTTACAAATTGTTAAAATATTGAGTTTAATTTATATTCATATTCATGGTCAAATAGATGAATAAAAAAATATGCTACTCTATAAGTCCTTACCTTGCATACAAACCTCTTTTTCTGTTTTATAAACATTGATTTATGTCTGTGGTGTAAATTTAAAGATTTGTCAAATAATATATCAATGTCAATAATTATTTCAAGAAACTGAGCATTGAAATGAAACACAAAGAAAAATCAAAGCAAATTTATATTCATTGCAGATTATTCAATAAACAAACAGTAAAAGTTAGAAATCATTCAAACATTGTTTTATTGTGACCGATTCAATATTTTAATATATTTTATAATTATTGAATTGATATATTTTTGCTTATGTCCGACTGATCCACATAAACTCGATCAGCTATATAATTTTAATCAAGTGAAGATGAATAAGGAAGAATATGTAAGTGTTGTTCATAGTAGAAATCAAACGAACCTTGTGTACTAAATGAAATATACTTTCTTACATTTTAGAATACAGAAACAACGAACAAAGAATCAAACAATCCAACCGATGAAGCTGTAAGTTTTATTAAATCTTACCTGCTTGTTATTTTTTATTCTCATCAAAAGTCTTAAACATTGGTCAGGAGTTTTATATTACAACTACGTAAATAATTTATTAACTTAATGCATTATAATTGTGACTAGAAATGAATTTTGCAGTAAAATTTCAGGATAACCAAAAGACGAACAAACCAGTTGAATCTGTAAGTTTGATTTTTTAAATAAATTTTATAAATAAATCAAAAATATATATCAAAATCAATCAAATTTAAAGGTTACATATTTCATATCTCTTAAAGCTTGGCTCACCTAAAGAGGATGATTTTTTAATTAAAATTTTTAAATCTTCAAAAATTACTGTTGTGATATAACTACTATTGAATTCGTAAATATATATTTTTTATTTATATTTAGAAATATCTTAGTACATATATTTGCTCTGTAGTTGGAACAAGTTATTATGCTATAAGTATAGGCTTTGAATACGCTCAGGGTTCAGTACAACAACATGTTTAAGTTGCTGTTTGGCTTACGGAAGCAATGTTGTGCGTCAGGGCCTTTAGATAAGACCGTATAATGCGGCCGACGACATAAAGGAGTCCCACTAAACTAAAGGGGTATGAACGTATTAGGATCGAAAAACAATACGATACGCTACGACCACTAGACCGTATCAAAATATTTTCGCTGACAATTATTGACGCTCCGTGCATGGCACGCGATGGTGCTGGTCTGTGACGAAACGGTATAGTGGTCAGTCTCATACTTTTCAATACAAAGAATTTTTCAGACGCGTTCCTATTACGGTCATAGTATGATAGATTGTAGTGGGCAGAGTCCTTAAGTCGTGTAGTTGCGTTGACGACACCAACCGTCATTTCCATACAAATTCCCAGGGTTAGTGGTCGAGAAATAAGTGCGAGGTTCTTGTTTAAAGGCCAAGGAATATTTGTGGAGGCACGTACTGATGGGTTCTACACCATACATGCAAAAAAGAGCGGCGAAAAGTTCTGCATTACTATGCCGAACTGCCCGCGAATAGCATGTTGAATGTTTTGAATATGTATAGAACGATAGTGCGCCATCCATGCTCTTCCGTAGTCCGTAGAAAACTTACTAGCTCGATTTGTTAAGAATAATATTGGATCCTTGATTCTAAAAAATAAATTTTCTTAAATCACTAATAGTTAAATATATACAAAATAAGTTATTTGATGGAATATATATTTTGTTTCCAGGAAGAATTTGACGACATTTCATCCCTGTGTACGCTGCAAGAGGAACTATCAGAGTATCTCCAGAAAGCTGAAAGTAATGCTTACGGAACTGCATATGATTTGTACCCAGGGGTTGAGGCCATAAATTACGACTTCACTGCCGAGAGACAGAACTTATATGCAACTAAGTAAACCCAAACGAATATTACAGATTTAAGTGGAATAAATGTCAAATATCAATAATGCAAGTTAAAAGAACTTTGGTCAGGCGGTATATTATTTTAATTAAATTTCAGCCTCGTAGAATCAACAGCCCACTATGTTAAAGGCTGTCTGGGGGCAGGTTTATTGGGAATTCACGAAGGCTACATGAATGGAGGACTGTGGACATCACTTGGAGTAACAGCTATTCTCGGGTTTCTTATGCCTTATTGTACTTATGCAAGTAACAGAAATTTAATGCTTAGATCTAGAAGAGTAGAATCTTGTGATGAAGTTAGTTAAGTAATAATACTTTTTAAACTGCTTTTAAAGTTTGTTTAAACTTCATGAACTCTACCACAACTTTGTTCAAGTATTTTTAACGTTTTGTTTAAATGTTTTTTTTTAATCTTACCTTAACGTTACGCTTAGACTCATAAGCCATTTGATAGCTTTCCGATAGTAAAACATCCATCGGAAAATTAGATACTAAACTCACGGTTAACGTACTGATCGCAAAAACTATTAATTTATTCTGACATTGTAGACTTTACTCATTTAGTTACTCTCACAATATATTCTAAACTTTTCATTACACTCTATAGAGAATGGCCAAAACTGAATTGTTAATTAAATAAAAAAATGGACTTCCGCAAAACAATTCACTAAAAGCTAGAACACATTCTCTATTACAGATGTTGATAGAATCAGCGCAGACGATGTACGGTCGTCTGCGGGTGCCGAGGCTTTCGTATGCAGACCTGACTGAAGCTGCAGTGGCCACTGGGCCATTAATATTCTTCCGGCGACACAGCAAGATGTTCAGGTGATTAGTTTACTCACTTTTAGTTGCTCAAGATCTAAACTGGTATTGATTTTAGACTCCAAAATTGTTATTCTTTATCCTCTATCGTCTTATTAAGTCGCTTACAAAGATTTTTTAACCAAAAATTTTTTCGTACAATTTTGTATTCACTTTAATATTGTATGAATTGATATCTAATTATTGTTATAAATACAAAAAAAGATGTTTGAGAGCCACTATTAATTGTATTATACTCTGCCTAAATATATCCACCCACTCTATAACGAAATTCATCAGATATAATATATTTCTACATACACATACGCAAAGATATTTACAAATAATAATTAATTTAAAAAACAATATTTTTAAGAAAATTTATCATCATTCTCTCATTAAACTTGAGCTATTTCTTTTTTTAACATCGTTGAAGTACTATTAATTAAAAATTAATTAATACAGTTGTTTCAGATATTTTGTAGAGTTGTTATTGTTTATTGAGTTCAATGGAACATGCTGTATATTCGAAATAATGATTGCGAACACTTTGAAACAGGTCGGGACCCAGTTTTCTCCATTTTTTTAATCAAACCATCGACAAAAATTATAAAAGGCATTAATGGAGACATAAGACATACAATTCTATGAGTCAAACATATTTTGTGGCTGTAGTAACTACTAAGAAACATGATTATGATTATCACACTGAAAAATAAAATAGTGTTAAAATTTTAACAAAAAAAACCGACTTCAAGTTGTAACTCTAACACTACTGAACAGATTTTGATAAAATTAATTGGGATCACACGGGAAGAGCACCAGCTTTCAAAAAAAAGAATAATCAAAATCGATTCACCCAGTCGCAAGTTCTGTGGTAACAAACATAAAAACATAGTGTCGAATTGAGTTCCTACTTTTTGAAGTCCGTAAAAAATTGTGGGAATCGAGGCAAGACCTTATACCTCTACTCAATCCAATGTCTGTCCAACTAAGCCAGAAAGGCTATTTCATTTTCGTTTCATAAATTTTGGATAAAAATGCTATTTGTGTTTCACCGAGATTTATGAGCATTTGATCTTTAAATCTAAGTAAATATCTAAATTAGTTAAGGTATATAAATTTATTAAGGTATATAAATTATTATATGAAACAACCTTTTCAGGTATTAGAAATTGTATCGAAGCCAACGAAGGAGTTAAATTTGGACATAAATATCTACATATTAATAATAACAGTACCTCTGCTATCACTCTGTTTAATTCGTAGTTTGAAATATTTGGCGCCTTTTTCCCTCGTTGCGGATTTGTTTATAGGTAACAAACTTCTCTCTCTTCTTTGTCAGAATTTTAGTATAGCTTATTTGACAGAGCTTTTATGAAAGTTTAAATGTTATTTATTCCCCATACAAACAATATTTCAGTTTTAATGAGACTCGATAACGATAAAATAGTGATCAGTAAAAGATGCAGAAATGGTATGTCTAATTAAGGAAAATTAAATTATTATTCCTATCCTCGCTTTTGGTTGCCGGGTATTTTGCCCACTGATCTCTTTGGCCTTTTTACAGCTATATGTGTTGTCACAAGTATGTACTACAGTCTGTCCGTTGCGACGTCACTCAGCAATGTTCCAGCGTGGAAGAGTATACATGGCCTGCTAAGATTCTGCGGAGTCTGTATTTACAGTATCGATGGAATCGGCGTGTCGTTACCAATCGAGAATAATATGAGACAACCTAAGTATTTCAGCATTGTTCTGCAATGTGGTAAGTAGGTATATAAGACACAAATTGAGCAGTATTCCAAAAGTATATTAGTATGAAGTATGTAAATAAAAATATTAGTTACATACTTCACTAACATAACTTTCATTTATATAAGTACAGTTCAGTTGTTTCGTGGAAATTTTGTATCAGGTCATCACGCACGCACAAACTCAAACCACAATTAAACCATTATTAAACCAAATAATTATGGCAGCGGTCGAAGATGATATTGTCTTCGTCTTCCTCAAAAAAGGAAGAGAAAGAAAAAGATTCTTTCACAACAGCTATTGTGAAAAATTTGCTCAAAATTTTACCAGATAAAACCAACATGAATCGTCACGAAGGTTTCACCACGTGAAATTTTGGCTGTCCCGTTCGAAAAAGGATAGAAAATTCCTCATTGGGTCTATCTAACCTCTAAATTCAAAAGAATGTCAGAAGCTTTGCTCTGTAGCAAAGTTTCACGTTCTTTGACGTTTGAAAGCGACACAACGGCTTTGGCGCTTTGTTCTGAACTTGAGTATTATACTTTACAGGGACCGCGATTGTAGTGCCACTTGTCGCTATGGTTGGGTTCTTCGGTTATTGGGCGTGGGGGGAACATTGTCGAACACCCATCACAATAAATATGCCTGCAGAAAAGTAAGTTCTTACCTAATAATGCCTTCCCTTCTACGGTCACGACATTTCTGAAATCTCTTTTCATCTAGACAGCTAATATATTTTTAGCTCTGAGTTTTTACTACTTTTTACTTAAGGATTCAACGATCGGTATTTTGCCTTTTTATAATATTTATTTCCACTAATTCTAATGTTCCTTTTTTTCGTTCGTTTAATTATACTACTAAAAATAATAATAATGAACCAAAGGACGATTACATAATGTTAGTAATAATTGAAATATTATTTTAGTGTGCAACACAGTATCTGCACATAACAGTAATTCGACATGTTATTACCAAACTTTTCAGTGTATTTTGTCCTTGGTTGTTAGTAATAACATGATCTTAATATATATATATGATAACATAATCTTACAGAGTGAACCAAATTATACTGAACTTGTAAAACATATTACTTCTTAAAGTTCTTTCAAGGTGTTGCTAACGATCAATTAAATCATTTTATCATAATAATCCTGCAATCTCATGTTGCGGATGAATAATTACTAATTTCAATTAACAAGTAATGAAATGGACTTTTATTTTTTAATACATTCAAGATTACGTCATGTAATGGCTATATTGTACGCATTTTCATAGAGGTGAATTACTTGTATGGCCACACGCTGTAATTGACCTCACAGTGTAAACTATAGTAGTTCAACTAATTACCGTACAATTTGAGTTCCCATTGGAGCGTAGCATCTGGCCCATTATAAACTGTTTTGCAGTGTACCAATTATCATGCAGTTTCTGCTGACCGCATCGCTCGGAGTCACATTTGCTGTACATTTCTGGGTCCCCTTTAGGGTCATATGGCACTACATTGGGAGAAAATGTAAAAGGTTTGTATTTCAAAATTATTATAGAGTTAATTAGAGATTCGATCGTTCTTATATACTTATTTGTAATGAAATTTATTATATTGTAATTTATAGCGACACATAAACTTACA
This sequence comes from Aporia crataegi, assembly GCA_912999735.1. NCBI lineage: Eukaryota > Metazoa > Arthropoda > Insecta > Lepidoptera > Pieridae > Aporia > Aporia crataegi. Next base: position 4,839,881 of record OU538749.1, read on the forward strand.
TAATACACATATACATAGGCACTGAGATATTGACAGTTTTCGAATAGTAAAAGCTATTAAAAATTTTGATACTTAACTCCTAAAGCGAATTACTTATAATCAATTACTTTAGTGGCTATCTACCTACAGTTAGAGTTAGAGCAAGTTATTGAAATACATAGATATCTGTTATACACAAATTAAAGTATTTTGTGATTTTTTTTTTTGCACACTAAATTATTGTACTGGAGTGCAACGGGCGGCCTTATCGCTGATCAGTGATCTCTTCCAGGCAACCCACAATTTTTTTATTTTATGAATTTCTGCAGGCAAGCCTGTAGAAATTCAACCACTCCTCTGTACCACTTATGAACACCCCCCGTCCGGCAAGTGGCAGCCTTACCAGAGACCGAATACAAATACAAATTAAATTATAAATTGTATTCGGGACCGGGGATCGAACCCGGTACCTCATCAGGCTTCGCGGTACGCTTATAAGACCGCTTAGCCATGAGGCCTCCATTTTATTGCATGCAGGAGAAGACTTATATGGGAGCGAGTCTTCAGGTGTGCACATGTGCTGATATTATCATGTCTCGCAATCGCCTTTCCCAATCTCAGCAATTGGATGAGCTTCGTAAGTAACTATATTATAAAAAGCTGTGAGATGCTAAATATTATTTTAATATCATTTTAAAATGCTTTAGGGTTATAGATTTATGATTTTGTGTTATTTAGGCACCGACTTTCAAATAAGAATGTAATAAAGAATATAAAAAGAATTATTATTTCGGTTTTATTATTTTTGATTTGCGCTTTGGTTTATAGTTTTTACAAATTTTATTTTTATTGGCTATGACAGCGTACGCTTTCTTTCTGTTTTGGTATTATGTACAAACAATAAGTATCGTACGTGTTTAATAAAACATATATAAAAACCTTCCTCTTCAATCACTCTATCGATTAAAAAAACCGCATCAAAATCCGTTGCGTAGTTTTAAAGATTTAAGCATACAAAGGGATATAGGGACAGAAAAAGCGACTTTGTTTTATACTATGTAGTGATATTTTCATATAGGTACTTCATTCTGTTTCAGTTGGGCAATTTCTTCGTGGGCCTAGTAGTATTCGTATTGCCAGCATTCATAAACAGTTTGGTGAATTGGAACCAACCGTCGGTTTATACCAGGTTCATTATCTTTAATACCTTTTTTAATCTACTTTTATCCTTAAACAATTATTATAATATATAAGTACTAAGTAATAATAAAATCCTAGAGGAGTTATGTTTGCTCGCATTAATCTCAAAATCTTGGCAACTGATTTAAATGAGGTTTCACTATTACGCGTGTGCGTGTTGCGCCAGAGGTCCTGGGTTCGAATACCGGGGAATCAAAGGAATGTTTCGCTTGGGTAGGCACAGAAGGCTGATCACCTTCTTGCCGGTAAAGAAAATTATCAGTGAAACGGATAACAGAAATGTGTCTACCCGATGCCCCACTAGAGGTTACGGAAATTCAGTTTCTGTGTATTTTTATGTCTTTGGCTGCATCGTACCTCCCAAACGAGTAGGTAAACGAACTTGGTTTTTTTTTATTGGTGAAATTTTACAGAGTTCAGGCCGTTAAAATTTTGAAATTAAAATGTCGGGGTTTTTTTTAATTTTGGTAAATTTCCTCAACTGTCTATCTGTTTGCTCCGGTTAGTCTTCGACGCTAGACGATGACTATATTCTTTTTATCATAATATTTGTGTAGATTTGTGTCTGCATACTTTAATATATTTCATAACTTTAATTTCAGATTAAGATTACTGAAAAATCTATTAATAATAACTCTCGGAGTAACTTTATGTGTTGGTGCAATTTATTCATACGATTAAGAAGATTTTAAATGTTAAAATGTAAAATAAATATTTAATTTGCTAGTTGAACTTATTGTTAGCGTAGTAATAGGTACTTAACATTAAATTTTGTAACGTTATAATACGCCATCTATATTGTAACGTAAAAATTAATATGCACAAAAATAATTGAATTAATATGCAAAAGCGCCATCTGTGGTTTCATCACAAAATTATTAAAATATTTTCATTTATAGTGTTTAACTGTTAACAGCGTCTGTCTTATATATAAACAAGAATGATTTATTCAAATTTAGAATGCCTCTGTTAATTAGGAAAAATGCAATCTGTGTAAAAATTACTGAACCAAAATCTCAATGCGTTTTATTCATATCAGTTTCATTTTATTTCACTAGATGGCATAAAAACAGCGCAAGTTTAATTATCACCAAATCAAATTTGCTGCGATTTGTATATAAATAAAGACGTACGTTAATATTGTCTTTACATAGGTACCTAAATTCTTTAAAACTACTGTTAGGTTTAAAATATAAAATTGGAAATTTAACTACAAGTTTACTATCTTTTCATAATTGTTAGCTTGGATAAAAAGCAAAATCGTGATTTTACGATTATTTTGGCATCGTAGGTTTTTTTAGATTTATTAAAACTTCGTTTGTTTTGTTTGCTACGGAAAAAGACTATCAATATTAAAAAAGGATGTATTTGAAGGTTGATACTAAACTATTATATATTCAGAAAAAGTCTAATAATTGACGATCATTGATGAAACTTGAATCTTAGATAACATAGAATACTTTTTTCTATACAAGCGCACAGGGCCTCACCAGCCTATAATTTCACACATCTTTCTACAGGCTCCGCATTGCAAAACTCAATAGCAAGTAAAACTATGCAAATTACAATTTCTTACTCGGTTATCTTAAAACTTGGAGTGAACTTCAGCTATTTAGATTCTAGATTATAGATTGTATTTGTCTCAAGTAATTTATCGTTCACTCAGAGACGCCGCCACTCAAACTGATCTAGGATAAGCATATTTTATCAACATTGATTACAGTTACCATTAATAAACAATGTTATTTTAATTTTAAAATATCTCTTTTGATAAGTGGTATACGAGGACTTTTTTCTGAACTCTGAACAAATAGATCTTGAAATGGATAAGCTCAAAAAGCAATTAAACCCAGTTTAAAAATTCTTTTACATTCTACAACAGCTATGTTTACAATGTGCATGTTAAATATTGCCGTTTAGCCATTTGGCCAGCTGTTACATAGACAATGAATAAACCAAATGTAAAAAAAATTCAATAATTATTTTCAATGGCTTTTATTTTACAAAATGACGTCAGATTCAGCTTTAAAAACACAAATCGTCTTTAGAATTACCTTTATTTTTTACGTCGGTTTATATATTTCAAACAAACCTGATATCCTTTTAATGCAGTCGGACCGGTAGGTCAGACACCTAATATTTATGCCAAAAGAAAAAGTTTAATTTATTCAAAAAATCTGCATATATTACGCTACGGTATATCCACCTATATCTTTGATAAATTTTTCTCTTGTATACTTATTATTCTATTTCGGGGCTTTACATTGTTAAATTATCATTAAACTCAACCACAAACCACAAACTATTAAATACCTTTTATCTATAATGTATGCATTTATTACATTACTCACTTTTAATCGCCTCTTCATTCCCGCAGCACCATAAAACAATAAATAAGTATGTTTAAGTAAGTACTTACTTATGTCGCACCAAAAGAATCTAGCTCCCTGTGGTTGAAATTATTTTTATAATTTGAAATTACCTCCTTATTGTAACAAATTTTCCGTTTTACGCCCATTCGCCGGAAAAGAGTTCCCATTCGTTTATTTTCTAAATTATCCTTCTAATCTAAAAGCTTGGAAATAGCAAAACATTAATTTCTCTAACACTTCTAAAAAACTGTATAAATAATATTAATATACATTTTTCGTATAATTATAATATTTATATATTTTTTGATACAATGTCTTAAGATATGTTGTTCTCGTTTATGTACGTCTCGAAGGTTGTTCGACGCTGTAATTAATTGAAACGTAAATCAACAGACACAGAGTGCACTCGTGTTTCCTACATTTTAAAAATGGAACTGAACACAAATCATGTGAGTTTTTATTTAGAGCATAGAGTTACTGATAACTATAAAGAATTGAGGCTTAAGAAAACCATAGAGACCTAATATTTTTAGAAGAAATATAATTGTTTCTGGTTTTTTTTTTTAAACATTTTAAATTTACTAATTCGTTTTACGTACCTACCTACACCTATTCATGGTAGATGAGCAATAATTAAATTGTTTAAGTATTTATTTATTAAACTTTGAGTTTCAATATCTATTTTAATTTAAAAGCTACTTATGTCTGAGTAATTTAAAAGGAAGTAAGTCTTACGTCATGAAATAAATAAAATTCTATTTGCGAAGACGTTAATTGCGAAGAAAGTACCTGTATTAAAATTATACACAAAAATTAGTTTTTCGGTTGAGGTGTATCCAACGAAACAGTCTTTTGTTTTTTTTAACATCAATTACGAAAATTATTAAAAAGCCTTATTACAAAATTGCGCCGATACTCTTATACAATTATCACAGAACTGACACACACCATTTATATCATAATTGTACACATAAATGCGATTATTAAGAATTTATAATTATTTTTTTTAAAAGCAATTTGCAATATTTATTTGTCATGAACTAACAAATATTTAGATATAAATTTTATGTAAAAATACATATACAATAAAGAAAAAAGTAAGTTAAATCTTAACCTTTTTTGTAATTTTGTGGTCATGATTGGAATTTTATTTCTAAAAATTTCATAACTATTTTAAGTTTTGGGAGCCGCTATGGACTTTAGTACTATTTTATAGACATAAATTTTTTTTTTTTGACTTACTCCACTAATTCAATCCACGATCTCAAAAAAACAGTTGTTGCGCATTTTATGAAAAACATGCTGCTGAATTTCGGACATATTTAAATAAATATATTTCAATTTATTTCATTGCAAAAAACAAGACCGCTATGAATTATAATAATCACTATTTTATTCTACCTATTCTATAAGTCAAAATTGTCAAAAGCTTTCAGTTTCAGAGAATAAGAGCGTTAAAATCTAGTTAAAATTGACTATATTATACAAAAAATATCTTTTAAAATTTGTCGTAGATTCGTTATTTGCCGTCACAGCTGTTATAATTATATTGCTTAACCTGCACATACATATTTTTATTTTTTTAATTAAAAAATACAACCTTAAAGGTCTAATACAACCTTTTTGCATGATAGCTTATAATAATAATTCTAAAAATTATTTTTACCTACTCTACTTCTTATCTATATATATAACTGCTGTAAATAAATTCAGTCGCCCATAAGCATGCAGACTGCAAAGCACGCGAAACGTCGAGAAAAAATATTTTTACTATTATAATTGTAAATTTTGTTACATAAACACGCTTGTAAAAAAATAAAAATAAAAATTTGAAACTACTTTTATTGCGTTATACATCGATATAGAACACCCAAATATACTAATATAATCAATAATCAACGCTCAAAATATTACACTACCAAACAGTGCTAGAATTTATATTATATTCAGTCGCGCGCTGATGATCGCATGACGTAATGTTATAACCGCCTCACTCTTGCATTAAAAATAAAACTTTAAAGTAGCATGATAAGGTTGTATTTTAAAAATTTTAAAAAGTGGCATCGAGTATATTTTATATTATTTGCACACACACATACTTACAAGTAAGCATCGACTTGAATTTGTAGTCGAATGTATATCTTGGGTATTCCATATCGATGGCGTTATTACATTCTTAATGTAAAGTGGTAAATTTTAATAATAACTAAAATTCAAAAACCCTGTTGATATAAAATTGACGTAAAAACAGCTAAACAAAGCAAGATAAATCATTGTTTTTCTCTTGGTACTTACTTATTTTTGCTAACGTGAAATTTGTTATGCATTCTTACAGAGGATTACAAATCATTTAACAAAACATTGTGTTAATGGAGCTAATATTAGCACAACAATTTTATTACGACAATACTTTTTCAAACTATTACTTTTAAATTCAGAAATAGAATTATTCTAAAAACTTCTACTGATGGGAAGCTAAATACTGTGTTCTATAAAGCTATATTATACATTACTAGCTGACCCGGCAAACATTGTTTTGCCATATTAATTTTTGGGGTGGGCTACCCTTATCACTTAGGAGTATGAAAAATAGATAGTAGCCGATTCTCAGACCTACTGAATATGCATATAAAATTTGGTAAAAATCAGTAAAGCCGTTTCGGAGGTGTAAGGTAACTAACATTGTGACAAAAGAATGTTATATATACTCGTAAGATAGATAATATACATAATAACAGAACGCGAGTGAAAACTGTGTATATACATATATATGTAGTTATAAAACATTATCAGACTTTTTCTTACATAAACCTTATAATGTTTGAGATAACTAAAATTTTATGCAACAACTCAGTTGTCAATTCAAATAAATATGTATGTCCCTGAAGTCAAACGTGTTGAGTTGGTGATTAATTAAATGGTATTGATGGAACCAATTCTTACGTATAGGAAAAAAACTAGTTAATGACAACGACTTTGTATGGAATCTTTGTAAAAAAAAGTAATATCCATTACAAAACCGCCTCGGTGACTAATAAGTGGTTAATGCGTCTTCTTGTTGCGCCGGAGTTCCGGGGTTCGAATCCCTGAGAGACAAATAAATGTTTCGGTTAGGTAGTGAAACAAACACAGAAATGTGTCTACTCCATGCCCCACTAGGGGTTACAGGAATTCACTTTTTTAATAGGGACAAAATTAATGACAAAATGCAGAAATTTCAAGGCATAGGTACTTTTTTTCAACAGAAGGTTTTTATCGACAATGTTGACCTACTTATCGATGTATGTACAATAATTGTCGATAAATAAATTCAAATGACATGTTGAAAAAAACTACTTTTTCCCCAAGTCCTATTAAGTATAATATAACAGATTACTTAAACGATCCTACTGCTTGGAAAAAGGTGCGCGAGCTCTCATTTAAAAAGGTTTGTTTTGTAAAATAAATTAATTTTAAATAAAAAAAAACCGACCTCAAGACGCACTAAGTGCGAAGTGAAAAAAAAATGTTGTATATTAATTAATCTACTATAAATAAAAAGACGTAAATGGTGTTGATAAATAAAATTCAACAAGGGCATAAATAAAACTGTCATGTTGTTCTTTGAAAGGCGAGCAAGTAAAAGCGATTCCGTTTTTAATACATCAATGTTCCGATACGAAATTTAATGTTTCATTATAAATAGCGAATATGAAGAGGTACCCGTTTGTTTGTTATCTTAATAACAGAGATTCTGTGTCATAGAGATTAGACTTGATAACTGTGAACGTCTTACGTCCATAAATACATAATTATTTACATAAAACTCATATTACCTACATTTTTAAATAATAATATTCATTTAAAGTCATATTAATGTACCATTGTTATGTATAATAATATATTTTATAGATATTAAGAATCTAGGAAAGTATATAAATTATAATTTAAATTAATATATAAGTTATGTTATATTAGTTATGTCATTATATAGTTATATTAATATATAAATCATCTATTATTTCCAGTAAAGAAAACTTTCTTTACGTTTTCGTGGTCTTATTTATTTCTTACCAACGAAATAAATTGTTGGACTTATTTACTTCGATCGATGGTACGAAATGAGTTGTGTAAATTCTTTATTTTGTGGACGTAACGCTTAAATTAGCAAAAATTTTTAGTAAATAGAAAATTTCAATCCAGTAACAGAATACAGATACAGTATTCAGAGATTCACTATAGCTTCTCTTCTCCGCCGGGGATGTAGATTGTAGCCTCTCCCCCCCCCCCAAAAAAAAAAAAAAAAAAAAACAATCATAAATAAGCACAATTTTATTGTTATATCAGATATTATGTATGAATTTAATGAAGTGTACTAACAGTAATATATGAACTAGCGGTCGCCCATTGGTCGAAATTCGAACACAATTAAAGTGTTACTAAGGTATGTATGTGTGTATATGCTGTGTGTCATCCAAGCAGTACTTAGTGTGCGTATTGTTTATTTTAATTAATTTAATATATTACTTACATTAATAATATTGTATATAATATATACAATACATTAATATATTTTGTATATAAAAATAGCTTTATGCACTTCTTCTCCATATAAACTTTAACTGTGGCAAATTTTACGATCACACGTTCGCGCAATACAAAGTTTTTCCTTCGCGTATTAATATTATGATAATATAGTGTAAATCTGAATATGACGAATGAACCGTCGCTAACTGATGGCCCTGTAGACAAGACCGTAATTTGTCTGCTTATTTCTCGAAATCCACTAACGCTGTTTAATCCGCTAAAATTTGTATTAAAATGACGTTACCATAGAAATAATTCCTTGTCTATAGAGCCTGGGAAGGGCAATTAAATTTAAAGTGTATAAAGTTCTGACTCGGAATCTATTATTTTTTGCATTAAGCCACACTTTTTGAATCAGGATCTGCCATTTTAGTCCCGTTGAACGGCTTTTTAGTGAACAAAAACACAAACGTTTCTTTAATTTTATCGCATTTAAGGTAGAAAGATACGTATTATAGGATTATTAAATATAATTAAAGGCTCATTGAGATTATATAAGCGGAGGTGCAACGCTTTGGGAATGTTTATTGACGCGCGCGTAGATTCCTTCGATGCCATTCAGCGTGTAAGAATTAAGTACAAGAAACTATTACGTCTGCCGCTGACTGCAACTTACAGACGCGACGGTGGTTTACTATTGTCACTTATGTTGTTTTATTTTAGTTTATTTTGTTTTTTCCAAGCTTTTATTTTGTTTTGGTATGGACGGAATGTTAGAAAAGGCTATAATATTATTATCATATTTGGACTTCTAGACCACAGACAAGCAAACACAATTAGATGAAGTGACAAAACCGCCGCCGCAGCCGCCGCCAGATGGCGGTAAATTCACTGTCCACTCGGAGAAAGAACATTACGACTTTGTTGCGAATAGAGTTCCACGAAAAAGAAATAAGTAAGTATTTTCTAATTTACAAATCATAATATATTGTTAAGCAACAAATTCAAATGTGGTGAAATCCAAAAATAGGATTAACTTTATTTTATTTTAACATACTTTGATATTGATTGTTTGAAGTTGCGGGTAGAACCTAGTTGTATATACCTATACTAATAGAAAAAAACCTTTTTTTTTAAGTTTATGATATTTTGTCATAATATTATTTGTGTAGGTTTATTACTTATTTTTTCAATTTACAGTTTCTTAGAATCAACTGGTCATCTTGTAAAAGGTTGCCTTGGAGGCGGGATTCTTGGGATCCACGAAGCCTTCATGAAATGTGGACTTTGGACTTCTCTTTTTGTATCTATTATCTTTGGAATCTACATCTCATACTGCCTTCACGTAAGTAACAATCTTATTAGCTTTCCATTCTGATACTTGAATTGTCAGACAATTGTTTCATTATAGCGTCTTTATAATTATATTAAAGTTGATTTTATCAGATTCCGTATTCAAATCATCCAATTACATTTAAAATAAGAGAATAAATAACTTTACCCTTCTACCTACCCTAACATATACCATACATACATAATGTAGATTAATTATAATTCTTCCCTCATAATATCTGCGCGAATAAGACTGGCATTTGACAATATCATTTAATGAAGATACATTTCTGGAAATGTAACTAAACTCCAAGTAATCTTAGCTAGTGTAGTTTTTTAAAGTTAGCATTTTGACTTCTTTAATTTGGAAACCAGAATGCAATACCTATTTTAGCAAACTCTAATTTTAATATTTTTACGATTTAAACCGTCTTTGGCTAAACCTAGAAGGAGGGTAGGGAAAATGTATCCTGTATGGGAAATTTTTTTTGAACACAGTAAGGTTTTTTGTGGGAAAATTAAAATAATTCTTGTCAACGTTTTAGATGTTAGTAAGTGCTGCACAGAAGCTGTACCAAATGTTGCACGTACCCGAGATGTCGTATCCGGACGTGGCCGAGGCTTCAATGCAAGTCTGTCCGTTTCCTTCAATAAGGAGATTTAGTAAATGGTTCAGGTTTGTAATTCTTTTAATCAATTCACACTGTTCAAATCGTTAGAATACTATATTTTCTTCATAAAAACACAATAGAGAGGTTTCATGGCTAAGCCGCCCTAAAAGCCTGCCGCAAAGCCTGAGGTATCGGGTTCGATCCCCGGTCTCGAATACAATTTGTAATTTAATTTTGATTTGTATTCGGTCTCTGGTAGAACTGCCACTTTCCGGACGGGGTGTCATAAGTGGCACGGAGGTGCGGTTGAATTTCTACAGGCTTGCCTGAAGAAAGTTGCCTGGAAGAGATCATTGATTAGCGATAAGGCAGCCCGTTGCACTCCATTGCAACGAAGTGTTTAAAAATAATAGGATAAATTATTAGTCATTACACTTTAACACAATTTTAACACGTATCTGTCTCCTTCCAGATATGCCGTAGACGTAACAATTTGTATAGATCTTTTTGGCGCCTGCTGCGTCTATCAGATTATAATAGCAAAGACGATAAAGGAGATAATAGAAAATACACAGGACATCCAAGAAGTGGTGGATCTTAATAGATTGCGACTGTATATCCTCGCATTGCTGATACCGATATTATTGCTCTGTATGATAAGAACACTAAAGTATTTAGCCCCTTTTACGCTGGTTGCTGATTTCTTTATCGGTAAGTAACTTAGTATGTAGTTTCTATAAATAAATTTATAAGGTGCATTGATCCGAATAATAGTAAAGCTTCGTTTGTAAAAATACCAGAAGTATCGATGCTCTTTTCAATCGATCTTAGGTTTAGATCAGTATGTAACAAACAGACTTGCTCATACTTTCTTAACGTCGTCTATACTAAATTAAAATTTATATTAGATATCTACATAAAATTTTAAATGATTTAAATGATTGAATCATTTTTCAAATTTTACTTTAGTTGAGATGTTGAGTAGTTACAAATAGAGGTAGGAACAAGGACAAACACTTAAACATTTTTTCTCCACAATCGTGAGATAAAGCAACATGCTTTGCGATGATTAATAAAAATTCAATCTCAGTAAGGGATGGCGCAGACGACAGAATCCGTGGCGGACTTTTTAGTCTGTAAAAATAGAACCTATGCGGTAACGCCGACGAAGCGCAAAAAGTCTGTCGTACTAAACTATCCGTATCGGCAAACAGCGCCTCGCCACACTGCACAAAAAGTCTGTCGTACTAAACTATCCGTATCGGCAAACAGCGCCTCGCCACACTGCACAAAAAGTCTGTCGTACTAAACTATCCGTATCGGCAAACAGCGCCTCGCCACACTGCACAAAAAGTCTGTCGTACTAAACTATCCGTATCGGCAAACAGCGCCTCGCCACACTGCACAAAAAGTCTGTCGTACTAAACTATCCGTATCGGCAAACAGCGCCTCGCCACACTGCACAAAAAGTCTGACGTACTAAACTATCCGTATCGGCAAACAGCGCCTCGCCATACTGCACAAAAAGTCTGTCGTCTGCGTCGCCCCTAATATTAACAAAAGTTTTTACACACAATAAAAATGTATTCTTAATTAAATTTGAAACAAATATACAAAAGGCTCATCAATGCTGTTTGGGTTCGTACCCAAAATACGGCTGCATTGTTTGTATTGCTATTTGCTAACGCAAATGTAATATAATTTCAGTCGCCTGCGTGGTAGCCACAATTGTTTATGGCTTAAGATCAGCTCCCGAAATCTCAAAGGTACCAGCATGGAAGGATGCGTTAGGCTTTTTTGAATTCTGCGGAATCGTAGTGTTTAGTATGGAAGGCATTGGAGTCATATTGCCGATAGAGAATAATATGCAAAATCCTAAACAATCTCTAATGGTTATTACATGTGGTAAGTTATAATAATACACACATTACAATTACATATTTTAGCAGATTTTATTCTTATCACAAAAATGAACTATACCTATTTACTTTGCGTGATGGCATGATTTTGATTCGTTCAATAAAACTAAAATTAAACATAAGTACTCCAAAAACGCACTAACTTGTTCTGTTCTACGAAGAGACTATTTTGTTTAAATACTTTATTTTTCAGGAATGTCAATAGTGCTTATATTTTTAATAACCGTTGGTTTCTTTGGATATTGGGGTTTTGGCGAGCACTCTGTGTCGCCGGTTACCTTGAATTTTCCTTCTGACTTGTAAGTTACTTTTGTTACCATTTCACTTTATTTAACGGCGATTAGCGCAATCGGTATTGCGCCTTCTGCACCATAAGGTCCTGGGTTCGAATCCCGGTAGATGCATTTATTTATATGATAAGGACGAATATTTGTTACAGATATTTGTTTAGGAACAGGTTATTATTTCAATCTATCAAATAGAGTTTCTCGAGTCACTCCTTGCCATGCACTACAGGTAAATTATATATCCAAGGACTAAACTATATTGTGGATAGCAAATAAGTCTTTAACAATCCTCAACATATTAAAAAATTCCACAATGTAAATATGAATATTGGTCCTAAAATAAACTTAGATTATTTAAGTAGGTAGGTATATTTATTTCACCAAAATCTTTATCCAACAGATTCCCAACAATACTGAAGGGTTTGATGGGCGTAATGATCTTCGTGACGTTTGCCCTAAACTTCTGGGCACCTTTTAATCTGGTTTGGCATTATGTATCAAAGAGACATGACCCAAAGAAATATTGGATTTGGGAGAGAGTATATAGAGGAGCTTTTATAGTTATTATAACAGCTGTAGCTATTGCCTTCCCAAATATAGGAAATCTTATGGGGCTGGTAAGTTTTCAAGCATTAGTAGATACATAATTGATCAAAATAATGAATAAAAGAAGCCTTATAAATTTCCCTAGCGTGTACAATTTGTTTTGAAGTCAGATTTTTGAAATATATTACAACTGAATAAGCTTAGGACTTAGGTAGTAGCAGTAGCAGACGTGTCGCTGTCGTGGTAGAAAATATCTTATTTGAATTTACAGTAATGCAATATTTACATTTGATCGTTGATTTTATAGTTATACTTAATAATTCTTCTATTTTTTATTGCATCTGGTCAAATTCTCACGTAAGGGATAAAGTCACCCCTACCTTCAAGTCTCTGTTATTCAAATTTACTTTTGTTTTACTACTAGCTGACCCGGCAAACGATGTTTTGCCATATTAATTTTGGGGTGGGCTACCCTTATCACTTAGGGGTATGAAAAATAGATAGTAGCCGATTCTCAGACCTACTGAATATGCATATAAAATTTGGTAAAAATCAGTAAAGCCGTTTCGGAGGAGTAAGGTAACTAACATTGTGACACGAGAATTTTAAATATAAGATTTAATTGTAGCAAAAACTTGTGGAAAGTCATAAAATTCTATTAAACTAGACAAGACTATGTATGAACTATTAAGTCATAGCGCTAAATGATAAATTGATAATAGATTTACGGATTTATGTACCTATGGTTTTCTTTTCAGCTTGGAGCATTCGCTCTATCAAATATGGGATTCATATTTCCTGCCATAATAGACCTGTTCGTGGTGTGGGAGAGTCCAGGGTTAGGAAAATTGAAGTGGCGACTCTGGAAGAATATCTTCATAATAGTTGTTGGAGTTCTTCTCTTCTTTGCTGGAACTTATTCTAATGTTAAGGGGCTGTTGTTACATTTGTAGATAACAGCGAGAAATATTGAGAAAAATTAGCAAAAATGTCGAGGTTTTTAACTGGGTATCCGAAAAAACTTTGCTTCTATGCTAATAAATTATAAAAAATAAATCTTGGATAAATCTTGAATTTATACGCAGACAAAAGTTATACCTGCTACATTATTTTAAGCATTCCTTAAGCACAACATAGGCTTTACGCTGCATACGGATGGTCCGTACGGCCTACCGTACGGAGTTCCGCACTACGGATCGTCCGTGCGGTCGACAATTTAGTGCTACAGTCTACACTCTACACGGACCATCATACAGCTCGGACGAGTATAGTGGTAAACAGAATGTATCCGTTTTTAAATGTTCTGCATACTACTTAAGACGATTGCATAATAAGATTGCATATAAACAAACATACCAAGTGCCGCAATGCACGATTTGGATCATCTTTCTTAATCAAAACCGCGAAGGAATAGAACTCCTTATTACTCAATATTACCCGTGGAACAAAACATGAGTCTTTTCAAAAAGAGATTTAATAGGCTTTTACTGAGCAATCATGCATCCTATTAGGCCGCATCTTCACTTACCATCAGGTGGGATTGCGGCCAAATGTTTGCTCAGTTTTTGATAAAAATCCTATCCTATTTAGCTAAAAATTCATTAATATTTTTATTAGTACCTACTTATAGATCAAAATATTACATTAATAAATTGTTAATTTAAACAGAAAGGTGTAATTTATTGTAGTTTTTAGGGTTCTGTACCCAAACGGTACAATTATTAAGACCCTATTACTGAGACTACGCTGTGCGTCCGTTTGTCCGTCTGCCACCAAGCTGTATCTCATGAACCGTGATAGGCAGTTAAAATTTTCACTGATATATGTATTTCTATTGCCGCTATAACAACAAAAACTAAAAAAAACAATAAAATAAATATTTAAAGGGGCTCCCATACAACAGTATACAATAATTTGCTACGAAAACTAACATACAAAAAATCAAAGCCGTTTCATTTCAATACCATTTATCTTCCAATATAAACAATATTAAACAACTATAAAATTATCAATAAAAATTAACTTCATATAAATCACGCTACAAGTTACAAAAATTTTACAAAATTAGTAATGACCCGTTTTCTGACATATCATCAAAAGATGGCGTAGAATCAGACAAATTAAAAATAAAAAAACACAATTTTGGATTCATCACGATAACGCCCAACTGAGAAGTATATAAAATATTCTATACTGAAAATTAGAACTTTTTTTTAGGATTTCATTTTTAAAAAATCAATTATAGGCATTTTTAATATAGTTATTAAACAGTGTATTTTACGTTACTGGGCTTCACGACTTTACCAACAGTTTAAAAAAACGGCTCATTCCTAACAAACCCACAAGTTTTTTAAGGAAGTCAGTAAATGGCATGTAAAGTAAGTCAAAGTTTTAAACACACAGGGTTTAAAGTAAAGCTAAGTTTCAAAATCTTATCTAAAGAAAACAGAAAGAAGTTCGTTAATATTGACAACGGAGCCACAGAAGAAGAAGAAGCATCCGATGAGAATTAAAGTAATACATTTCCACAGTCTCCAGTTATATTTTCCCAAGCCCGGTCTCTCCCAGTTTGTCAACAAATATATAATATTGGGCCAAATAAACGCCATGTTTGATAGACAAAAAGTTCCCAGCTGCGGACAATTTACAATCAACAAAAAATACGCCATATTATGTCGATAATAATTCATAAATTTTTGGGTAATAAAATGTAATTTTGGTCTTTAAACGTCAAATACTCCCAAAAAATTACCATTTTTGAGATAATCGATTTTTCACCTGAACTCTGGTGAAAAAACACCACCACGGAATATTGAAACAAAAAAATATAATTCAAGCAATTTTTGAGTAAAAATCAAATCTTTCTCCAAGAGCCCATATCTCTTTGTACTTCAAACTTCAAATTTTATTAACGTCCGACGCAAAAGGGGGTGTTATAATAAGTTTGACGTGTCTATATATCTGTGGTATCGCAGCTCTAAACGAATGGACCGAATTTAATACAGTTTTTTTTATTTGGAAGCAAAATCCATCTCAGAAAATTATGAAGATATGTTTATGAATGTAAGAGTTAATTATTGTAACTATCTCGTACACATATTATATTATATCGGGGGTTTTACGAATTGTCTTACATTTCATTTAAATTATGTACTAGTAAATACTTACGAATCCCATTAAAGCATTAATATTGGGGAAGCATATAGCAACAATTCCAATGATTATTACAATACATGCTCTGTATATCAGCTCCCACTTTAGCGCTTTGTCCTCAGGGTGTCGCTGTTTCAGATAATAAAAGCACAAGTTGAAAGGCGGCCAGAAATTTACTGCGTGCGTAATGTAAATCATTATGATAATAAGGAATTTCAAAATTTTCGGTCCACTGAAAGAAACCATGGTTTTCTTAATACGGAAAGTTATTATTACAACTAACTTATAATTAGCAAACATGGTTGAATAATAATGAACTCGTTTTTATGTAGTAGGTAAGATAACACAACAGTAGCAACTTTGCATATTATAACAATATCTATAGATTTATGCCATGCCATGGCCTGGAAAAATTTATTTCTTAGATTTAAATATGCGCTTCTTTTTTAATAATATTATAATTATTATATATTTATATCTAAGCAGATGTAGCAATTAAGACTTGTTTTTACTCAGTGAGATTAACAATTTCATAAAGCGCCATTTTATATAGACGCGGTAGCTCGGATGATGAATAATACTTTATACTACACCTGCTCGGAAAATACGTCATAACTTTTGTGATAATGAGGCAGAACAGACGTCGTGGTCGTCATCGCCAAGAGCGGGTTATAAAATTGTATGAAAATTCATTGTTAACGAGGTGTTTTTTTTTTTAAATATTGGATATAACGTCATAAAACCTAGTCCATTTGGCAATCTAGTTTAATACTATAATAGAGATAAAACTTTTTGCCTCGTGACAAAAAGTTTTTACCAAGTGCGCAATGACTTATGACAACATGTTTGTTCGTTTATTTGTTTGTATGTTCGGGTTAAATTTGCAAGTTAAAAATTCTTAAATTCGACCCATTTCCCGGTTCCCATTAAGCTTAAATGTTGCATTCATATGTAAATCAATGCCAATGCATTTAAATGATGTCTTAGAGTATGATTCGATGATGGAGCCGGAAGGTGGTCATGGGTACTCTGTAGTTAAATATAGCAACCCTGTCAAGTTTGAGCTCGTTTGATTTACCATGAGGAGTAGACACTTACTATCCAATATAAAATCTTGTAGCTTTAAATGTTTTTACCATAAACTTATTTCCAAGATCTGAGCGTTCTTTTCTGTCTGAATGGAAGTTTACAGTTTAACCCATTGTATTTTATTTTCCTCGTAGGTGTAGTATAAAGCACCATGTATCACTCGAAAGAAAGTGAATCGGTCACTTTCTCCCCTTGATGCACAATGTACTGTTATTAAATACTAAAGTACATAAAATACTAACATTGACATTGGAAAATTCACCGTTATAGGCGATTCACAATTTTCCAAAAATGCAGCATATCCGAAGAAAGATACCAAAAATGTGCAGCAAATAATAAGGAACATTCCTAAAAGTTTTAATTTAAAGGCTTTAATCTAAAGGTTTTAATTTACAAACATATTTATTGGACGAAAAAGCTTGTTAAAAAGTTAAGCTTAATAATAACTGAATTGTATCATATTTACTAAAAGAGCCAATCATAAAATAAAATAAATTGAAGTTGACATCAGCTTCACTACTTTTAATAATTTTGCTCTTTTATTTTTAATATTTTTTTGTTATATTAGATATTAATTGCAACTACGTATCAACAACGTCTGCGTAACATGTTTGTATGAAAAAATGTTATAGGTCGTCTCTATAGCTTTCCTAAGTGGTTAAGTACTTTTCTAAGGTCCCTTGTTCAAAGTTGATTAAGAGTCGAAACGTAGACGGAATATTTAATAACCTTATGAATTAACTTATGGATTAAAGCTCACCAACGGTAAGAACCAATGGGTATTTCTTGGGGTCCGCCATGTTATTCTCAATTGGAATAACAACTCCTGCGCAGGACATACTAAAAACCTGCATGCCGACGAATTGAAAATAACCGTATATTTCAGTGATGTTGACCATTCCTTGGAATGAGGGGTTGTATACGAAAGCGTAGTAAACAGCCACAAAAATAACGATTACTGAAAAAATATTTCTCGTATAAAAAGGCTATTACGGAATTACACACAACTACAATTTTATATTTATTGTTAACCTTTTTAATGATGGCATATAGTTCTGTGTGGCCGAAAATTGATTATGTACTTGTCTGTACATTATTAGCTGTTAAAAAGTCACATGATTTTTTCCTATAAATCCTACAACTTTTAAGATATACTTAGCGAGCTTTAACATCGTTCAAGAATCGAATACTTACATACAACAAGATTAGCGCCTATAGAAAATGGAGCTAACCACTTTAAATGAGTTATCAAACATATTAATACAATTGCAGGTATCACACAAGCCAAATAAATTCTTAGGTTGGGGTATCCTGGAAAAATAATCAAGTTTAAAGACTATGATTTGTGCCTAACTTACAGCTAAGTAATAAAAAGCAACGGTGTATGAAATATCTTCGTTTTTAACAAGATCATAGAATATCTACTTTATTATCCTAGTCAAAAAAATATTTATAGGTGAAATATTTATATCCACTGAACCTTAATTCAGTGATAGGAAGCTAGGCTTTATTGTAACGAGTAGGAGTTATTAATTTAATAATAAAAGAATATAAAAGCCAAAACTACTCGAGTTGATTACACGACTCAAGAACGCATGGATAGATTTTGATGATTGGTTAGATCTAATCCGAGAATAGCAAAATAACTATTAAAATATATAAAAATTAACGAAACAGTGAAGAAAATTTGTTTCCTCATACATTTTCTATGGAATTACGTTTTGAGTGACACACTACACTGAGGGGGTAGCGGGGTCTACTTTTTACATTATATTTAATGGCATTGCGCGGCGAAAAATTACAGTTTTACAGGATTATGATAAACTATAGACAATATTATTTTAGGTCTATGTTACATGTACCAACCAACACTAAATTTTTATGAAACAATACCTTTATCAAGTCCCTCTATACTTGTTCTTTGAGTGTTCTCAACTAATTGTTTTATAGATTTCGCTATAATGATCTGATAGCAGGCGCACGCGCCGAATAAATCTATGCAAATAACCGTATCTATTGAGTATCTGTAAATAATACAAGGTTATAAGTTAAACTTTAAAAAAACTATATCTTAAAATAATAGTACTCCAAGCACTCGTTGCTTACACATAAAGCAATAGCATAAAAAATTTCTATGCAGGCAGGTAGGTACTTAGGTAGGTACCTGCCTGCATACGCCTGCATATGCCTGTAGATTAGTCTACGGAACTTCTTTTTTATCGGGTAGGTTGGTTTTTGGTTGGGTAGGCACAGAAGGCTGATCACCTCCTTGCCTGTAAAGAAAATGATCATTGAAATAGACACAGCAATATATCTGCTACATGCCCCACTAAGAGTTACGGGAATTCACTTTTATATCAGTCTTTCATACCTGAAAAACCTAGAAAATCTGGCCACTTTCGGGTTAGGGAAGCATGCCAAAGCCGCTTCGCCCACGTCAGGATAAGACATAACCGGGACCCGAGTCCTTTTATACAGCTTCTGTGCTGACATCACCAAAATCTGCAAAGTAATTTTGTCTGTAACACTAACTGACAATGACCTAGCAAAACATTTAAACCAGCATTCATTCGCATGCATTAAATATTTTAAAAAACTTAGGTATATTTTAAAACCCTGACATAAAAAATGCATGTAATAAGATTGACGTGTCTACGTATCTTAGCTAAACAAATGCACCAATTATAAAGCAGTTTTTTTGTTTCAATACTGACGTGCTCAAAATAGGCTATAACTTACAACAACAACTTATGACTATCTGATCCATTTATGGTGCATTTTGACTTGTAATTTATTACCATGTCGTGTTTTTAATTTGTCTTCAATTTCACTTGTTTTATGTACGTGTAAATACCAAAATTAATTTCGTTGTTCTCTATACTTAATTACTTATGTATGTATTTTACTTAATATTATAAAGATTGAAGGCTTATATTGTTTGAACGTGCTATTCTCAGAAATTACTTATTCGAATTGAAAAAAATTTTTGTGTTATCCAACGCAAAAGGAATTGCAGCCTTCCTCGATAGATAGACTATCCATCAATCAAGGATGGCTAAAGGATATTGTAACATCACTCTACGACGAAATTAAAGTGGGTTAAAGGCGGGATAAAGCTAGTAGATATAATATATGACATTAGATCGGCAGGCTGATGTCATGATAACTAGGGAGGGGTTTCAAGTTCACACTTGTCGGTAACAGGTTTGTACGCAGGCCTATTAAGCTCAAAGCCGTGCCACTCTTTACCAGGAGCGGGGATTGACTCACAGCTTAATAATCCGCTGGTGTGGCTGCCGGCTGGTATTATTCAATAATAGAAGGGGAAACTATGTCTGATTGGGTAATGGTAATGTATTTTGTGTAAATAGGAAAGTCATTGGATGAAGTGTATTTATTTGTTAGGTGTGATTTCTACTATTTATTTAATGGTAAATTGTTAAATTATTTAAAATATAATATAGTCAATAACGAAAAAACTTCAAAAAACTTTAAAAACTTACATACAAACAGTAGCCCATATAAATTCCAAATAAGATATTAAAGGGTGCAGCTATGGCCACACCACCTTTCATGTAACCCACATGACCACCCAATATTCCTCCCCCTAGCGCACCTTTCACTATATGGGCTATGGATCCGAGGACACTGAAATTTTTTAGCTAGAAAATATAAAACATTCATTTACATTTTGAATATTTTATTAAAAACTTAAAAACGTCCACCCAGTGTGCCCGCTATAATGTACTCCCTTAAAGTGTTTAATAGTTTATAAAAAAATACTCGGGTCTTCTTTACTTGGTCCTATTTCTTTTATATGGGTTTGTATCGCAGTAGGGAGCGCCGTAAAATATATATCTCCTAATGATAAAACCGACAATGATCATACAATCTAAAAGTTATATTATAGTATTTTATTCATTGTCGTAACTTTAGACCCATGATTATAAAGTAGGTAGGTGTGCTTTGAACGCTATAGATTTATTTTTAGATTCATAAACATTTTTCAACTTAGCTACGAAAAATATAGGTCCTAGTTTGGTTTTTTAATTGTACTTTTAGTTAAAAATCAAGTTTATAGTGCATATTGAACTACAGTATCAGTAATACACGCATTTTATTTGCCGCCAGTTCGACTCAACTTTATTCACCATTAGAGAAATAACATTCCATGATCATGAAAAAGGATTATTTTTATTTCTCTCTCTCTCCGCCTGGCTCTTTCCTGTTTTATTTAAAGTCGGCACTCCATATCATGTGTCTCCAGGCAGCTCGGTCCTGGGTTTGGATTTTTTTTATTTCTAAACAATTAAAATACCCTTTACTCACCCTGTGGGCTTGGCGACATTTCTAAATTGAACGTAATCGAAAGCATCTTCTTCGGCCTGACTTTTTGTCAAGTTACGGAAATTTCCTCGTCCACCTGGTTCGGGTTTTATAGCCTGTTAAATTTATTATTAAAGTTATTATAAGGATGTATTTCAATTGAAGGAAAAAACTTATACTTACCTACTATCGAAAACTTTGAAAAAGAAACATAATACAAAGAATATTTATTTAATACTCATTAAACGTGTTAAGCTACTTACCATTGTAACAATCTTAAATTAATTTACACGTAAAAACATTATCTAAAATACGAATAAACAATGTCACAAATCTGTTTTTTAGAAGAATTCTAATGTCAATTTTTGTCTTCTATCAAATATTAAATTATCTGCTGCCAGACATCACGTTTTTTCAATAAAAATGTATAAGTATTACATTTACCAAATAAAATATACTTTTAAAGTACCTATACTTTATAGCGAACTTTCTTAAATCTGAATTGAAGAAAATAAATAATAGAGTAAAAATGTTTTTCAATTTTCTAGGAAAACGGTGCATCGCAGCTTGATTTTGACGAAATTTTCGGTACCCCCTAGGTAACCATACCCCCCTATATGTTCCTTTCTCTTTCAGTTGGACTATATATACTTATGTAAATACATAATGTACTTTTCGAAAAGTGGAGTTTGTTTCTTATGCTATAATCATCCACCGTAGTTATTCAAAATGATTCAATAGCGCATTCAGTTTGGTAAGGATAACTGCGAAGTTTCTTAAATCTGAATTGAAGAAAATAAATAGAATAAAAATTGTTTTCCATTTTCTGGTAATTTATATGCGAAAGTCGTGTCGTTACAATAAGGACACCAAACATCATTTCTATACAAAACAGCGTTAGTGGGTGTCGAGAAATACCTAAGCATAATGGTCTAAGATCCCGCTTTAGAACGCCCTTCACCGAGATGTTTATTTGATGAAACGTATTTTATATTTAATTTAATATGTCAATAAATATATTACACATGGATTGTCTAACAAATTTCAGTCTAATAATCAAACCGGTGAAATGCTTATAATTTTTTTTTTTTAATTATTAATTAATGATATTCTGGACTGAAATTTGTTAGACACCCATGTGTAATATATTTATTGACATATTAAATTAAATATTAAATACGTTTCAAAGCGGGATCCTATACTAATAACATTCTTGACTACAGGGTCTGGGGTTCGAGCATTAGAAACAAACTTACGTAGAAGATTATATTTTAATAAAAGTAATATAATAAACATTGTTTTTGGCTATGAAAATAAAAAGCTTATAGTATTGAGTGCGTTTTATTCTTTGATATCTTAACCCTAAATAAAGTGCATAAATAGGAAAATATTACTTATTTACAAATATATCGTTTTTATACCTAAATTTACAATATTCGTTAGCAACAATCATTAGGGAATCGGAAACGTAACAAAAAAAACAAGTTTCTTTCTATAAATTTTCCGTAATAAAAAAACTCAAAGCAAAAAATAAAATTATAAGCTTCATAAACGAAAAATCTGGCCTTTGAAGATAAATATAAAACTTCAGTTAAATGTAATTAATATAATTAAATACTATTTTTGTTAGGTTTATTGGGAAATTATATACCTTTTAATATTCACGCGGGTCGCTTGCGGTCCAGCGCACCTTCAACACCTAGTTCTACTTATAAAACTCTAGATTTTATGCAGTTTTTGGTAACACTTTCTATTGACATTAGTGTTTCAATCCGACTAGTTTCACTACCTTTAAACTTGTGCTGCTTTAATCTTAACAAAACAAATAAATTGTATTATTATCTAAATACATAATATAGCTATACTAGCCCTGGATAAAAATATCTGAATGCATTAGCCATTAGGGTGCCGTGGCTACTGAGGCACAAAAAGAAGACGCAATATTAGTACGTAATCTGCGTACATTAAATCCATTACATTTGTGAAGGCACTATAAACATACTTGCAAAATTTGTCATGACAGTAATAGAATAGGTATTTCAATTAACGCCAATCAATTTTCCGCGTTAGACGATATTGGACTTATTCTTAACTGAAACCAATACAACTTTAAATGCTCACAATCACTTAGTAATGCGTCATTATATAAATTAAGGTTATTGAGAAACGAAATTGCATTGGCAATACCTACGTCCTGCAGTAGGTACGTATTTTAACTAGGGCTGTTAGAAATGCTAATGCGATTATGCATGCCTGTTGTGAGAAATGAAATTTTAAAAATCGATTTTCCAGTACGATTATAATGAATCGGTTAACGCCTTTGGTAAACATTTGTTATTATATTATGATGTGAGGTGTTGGTGGTAATACCATTATGATGAATGTAATTATCATAATATTAGTTTTTAATAGCTTTGTTTACTTTTTGAAAGCAGATGAGGTAAGTTTTATAAAGAAGAGCATGTACGAGAGTATTTTTATGAGTCATTAGAACTGTATCTTTTCACAGGAAACGAATTCTGAAGAAAGTAAGATTGCTTTAGAAGACTATTCATCAATTGAAGTTGTATCTCCTAAAGCTAGCGACACATATGAACCAAATAAACTTGGTAGAGACGATAGTATAGAAAATTTAGATGATATTTTAAATAATAATGAATTAAATAGTATGTATAATACTGAAAACACTGTTATCCGTCGCTTTACAGCATTTTTGAAGGATCCATCCAATGATGAAGTCTTCAAAACCGCAAAAATTAGTATCGAATTTAAAGATTCGTCTAGTGATAAGAGAGAGAAAGACGATAAAAAATCACAAGATGAGGTAGAAAACATTAAAACGGCTGAAAAAAGTCAAAATTCAAAAGAAAATGTTAAAAATGAACCAGATATGAAATCAACGACGAAAGAAAATAAAAAAATTGAAACTTTTAAAGAAAAAGATAAAATCTCTTCTGTGAACAAAAGTTTAAATCATAATATAACTAAAAATGCCGTGGGAAAAGAACAAAACATGACATTAACTGATAACAAATCTACAAAAACTGTATTAGAAAAACCGACATCAATAAGTTCCTCAACACCCAAACCAAAAGCAACAATAGATGACATGGATGATTTAATTTTCCCGTACGAATTAGATCAGTTTAGTGAAAATGATGATGATGAAGATTATGATAAAAAGCTTACTTACGAAATACAAAGCTCATCACAAGAAGGTGACACTGAATTAGATAATTTTCGACCCAACAGAAGAATGTTAGATTCTATACCTGTCTTGGATTATAAAGCAAGAACTGCGGATTTAGAACCTAGTAAACACATTAGTACGTCTAGGTCACCCACAGGTAATTTATTCACTTAATTTAATAGGTGTACTCTTTGTTATCATCTCAGTTTCTACTTAAGAAAATAATAATGTTAAATTTCAAACTTTATACCTACTCTTGCATTTTTAGGAGCGGTTGAGGAATTACCAACAAACCCTTTCAATATTGTCTCTCCGATAACGTTGCTAAATAAAAATGTTAAACCAATTCCACATAGTCTAAAAAATGACCAATCACCCTTTTATAATTATAATGAACCGAATTCGAAATTGTTTAATAACCCTCATTTGGAAAATCAAACCCTTAACAGGTGGACACCTAATAATGGAAATAGAATCAATAGTAATTCACAGGAAATATTATTAAACCCAATTAGATTTGACAATATAGAAGAAATCTTAAATAAGCCAAATAGATTCAGCAACTCCCGAGAAACTCACGATGGCTCAAGTGGATTTCTAAATTCTAAAGAAATATTCATTGAAACAAATGAATTTGGCAACACAAAGAAAATAGCTAATAGTCCAAATAGAATGGGTCAAATAATGGGTCATAGAAAATACAACGTACCTAATAGATGGGTACCTCAAGAAATGTTGTTACCGAACATATGGGGCAAACAACCAATGGTACTAAATAGTCCATATAGATGGTTGCAGCCCGGAATATTTAATATACCAAATGGATTTTATCCAGAATTAAGAAGAAACTCACTACAGTCGCAAAAAACTCACGAGTCTAATGCTCATCCTTATGCTTCAGCCCGTAGAGACAAAATGGGTGAAGATGAAATTAATCCGACATATTTTAAAAAACTCGCTCAAGCCTCAATCCGTCCTCAGAATCCGCAGTTACCAATATTTGGTATAATAAGGTATCCTAATGCTTATCCGCCTTTTGATCCTAGATTATATTATACGCAAAGAAATCTGGAAATGCTACCGAGACCTAGACGATTTTCTTTAAGCAATAGTATTAAAATTAATCGAATTTGCTGCTATTAAATAAGATAAAAAGAGCGTTCTATACAAGGAAAATTCCAAATTCAATTTCCTTCTTAATATCATAGTCAATCTTCCATACTTAATAGTTATTATATTATTCAACTAGCGACCCGCCCCGGCTTTGCACGGGTATAAAACAATATAAAAACCTTCCTCTTCAATCACGCTATCTATTAAAAAAACCACATCAAAATCCGTTGTGTAGTTTTAAAGATTTAAGCATACAAAGGGATATAGGGGAAGAAAAAGCGACTTTGTTTTATACTATGTAGGTAGTGATTTCCAAAAAAAAAAAATAGAAGGTACCTATCTCAAATCAAAACTAAACAATGGTAATCGAGAGCATTGTCCGGTAAACGCTATTAGAAACTTATTAAAATTATTGAATGAAAAAAAATGATGTCTACCTACGACATGACACGTAAATCAATAAATTATAGTAATAAATATTTAATTTACAATAAAATATTATTATTAACAAGCAACTACTTATTATTTATTAAAACGTTTCTTCCACCCTTAGTGTAACATAAAGATACGTTGTTGATTAATAACTAATAACTACAAAAAAAAAATAACTAGAATTTTACTCTATCTGACGCACTAACCAATCACTGGCCGGTAGGTGGTGACTTCACTAAAGTCGGAGAGGCAATTATTGTCAGCCGTCAGGTATCGTATATTCAAATTTCAACTACAGTAGGTACAATGTACATAACAGTCTACTGTCTATAAGTGTCTAGTGTCTACACTACATGTCATGTCATAGTCATCATTTGATATTTATAGTTCATTACATATTTTCTAATTAATGTCCAACAAACTCTCATAAAATAAAATTTAACAAATTAACTATTTAGTAAGGCACTATGTCAATATAATTTTACATTATATGGCCATCTTAAATTATATACTTTTTTATATTTTGGTAAATTAAGGCAGAAAGTTTAGTTAAAAAGTAGTACAATATTGTAATATCCTATTGCTATGGGAAAGAGATATCATTGTGATTATTGCGATAAAACTTTAGTAGCAGCACCATCAACTATTAAGACTCATAATAAAGGAGCAGAGCACCAAAAACTTGTTAAAGACCACTACCAGCAATTCAAAGGTAGGTTGTCTTATGTTGTTTCATACCTAAGGTTTGCCATTTTGTTTTCAATTTTACACATTCATTTTAATTTATAATATATATCTTCAATAGAACCAGAGACAATACTAGAAGAAGAAAGCTTAAAAAGGCCATGCACTCGATATGCTTCAGGACAGTGCCTATTTGGCAGTATATGTAGGTATTCACACTATACACCAGAGGAACTGAACAACTTGAAAAGTTATGGTGAGTACTTTATTTTATATATTAATATTAAGTAGCTTTCCCAAACCTTTTTCTCAGGTTGATATAAAAGTGCTTAGCTTAAATGTGTATATAATTGCATTACTCAACCCAGATAGGTTGAATAATACAATTATGTACATAGTACCTATTTGATATTTCTGTACTTTTCGATTGGTGATCTCTTCTGTCTGATGCCCAAGACTGTGAATTGTGATAAAAATTAGGAAAAACATAAATTACTTGTTTGTTACAAACTCTGTAATATTACTTTCTGATTTTTACAGTTGTACAAAAGAAGCAACTTCAGGCTGAGAATCCTGTACCATTTGGGAATATTTATGAAAAGATTATAGCAGAACGCTGTACACAAGTCACCACAAAAGAACATGAAACTGTTATTTGTGATTCAAATGGATATACACATATTTTGCCATGGTCATATAATTCAATTTTTGACAATTACACTGATTTACCACCAAGTATAAAACGATTAACAGCTGATGATTTTGAAAAAATTGAAATTGTGTCATGGGGATAAGGCGCTGTGCAAATGTATTTGCGGTGATCTGTAGGTACAATTTGTTGCTTGCTTTCTATCAGTTTCACAATGGATGTCGATGAAGAAACATTATCTTTTCTGGTTGTGCTGATTATACGTTGACATAGACATGTGGCCGTCAATATTTACAGAGAAATTAATAAATTGTAAAGAAATTTGTTAATATTGTTTGTGTCTTCAGTTGACGACTTTTACTTGCCATTTATCTACACCGAAATTTTTTGATCGGAGACAAGTATGTGTTAAGTGGAAGTAACTGGACACAGAGATGTTTACGTCTATGCAGGGAGTGGCTGATTTCATACTGGATATATTTTAGAAATCAAATATTCTTTGCTAGCTTATATCCAACGCAAGACGCAAAGGTTTGCGCAGCGCCTAATGTATTTTAGTAAAGATATCTACAAAATTTATTCAAATAGTACAAAGTATATGTCAAATCATAAGATAGAAATATTTGTATTAACATAACTTGTGTGATAATCATAAATCTCTTATTAATTAAGTCTAAAAGAAGCGGTATGTTTGTTCAGACTTATGACTAATTAAGGTTTCTAGTTAGTAAACACAAGATATCGCACCCTTAGAATGAAAGTGACAACTCAAAATTCCTGTAACACTTGATTTTACCATAAACTGACCTTATAAAGCATACTCTAAAACCTTGTAAAGTAGAAGTGACCCATATCTTAGTATAACGGGGGGCATCGCATACTTCGGTCTCTATATATTATTAAGATGTATTCAATACTATAATTTTTTGAAGACTAATGCTCATTTACCACAAATTGCATTTTTTGGATTAGGTCACTTTCATTCTAAGGGTGTGATATGTGGCAAACCTTATTTTCAATAAAAAAAAATACCATGGCTGAAATGCATTAAAACCATAATACTACTGAGAAAATTATGCTTTAATTAAATAATAAAAATATTAAAGCTTTAAAAATCGTCTAAGTGTCCTTGTTCTTCCTTTGTGACCTCTTGATGTAACATATATTATTGGAGGATAATTGATAAATCTAAAATGAGGCAGCACAGAACGACGCATTGATACCTGTGAATTGATTAATGATGATTAAATAAATTATCAAATTGCTAATATTGAATTGGTACTGATACTCATACTCCTGACACTAATTTTTACAAATTAAAAAAAACATGTTTGTTTCATTTCCAAAAAAAAAATATTAATATAACTACCTACTTCTAATGGTAATGCAATGAAAACTAATAGAAATAAAAACCCATAACAAATCATGTTAAGTAAAAGTAGGTATATTCACAGTTCTATTGATGCAATAATTTTATGTGTGAATAATGGTGAAATATTATTCAAAAAGAATTTCATAAGTGCTAACTATTATGTTGTTCAGTTTTATTAGGTACATTTTATTAAATAATATACAAGCTCTTTTTCGCATTTTCGTCTGTATAAAAGTAGGATAAAACTCAGTTTTCCACGATAATGTTTTACATCGCTATATTATTATTCAATATCCTCTCAGCGGGTTTAAGCGTAATCGCAAAATGACACTCGCATTTAGAATCGTAAATTCTTAACTAAATGTATATTGGCCGTAAAATACGTGCATAATTATGTTTTTAATTAAAACCACACTTAATGACGCGTAAAGGATTTTAAATCGAAGATTAAAAATAACATTGCTTTGAAATCAGAATGATATTTTTACTTTTCTGTGGAATCGATTTACTTGTAAGTTGTAAACCATAAATATTTTATTTAATATACAGTACTATATAAAATCTGATAGCGCTAGTAGGTAAATTGAACAAAAAAAAATCGTCAAAATATTTAGTGCGTCCAACGAAAACTATGTTTTTATTGTTTTTTTTTTCAGATATTTGCGTTGGTTCAATGTGACACATCAGAAAAGCCATTGATAGTATTACTTAGAGATAATAATTATTTAAATAATATCCAGGAAAGGACAAATTTACGAACGAAAGGCAGAGGGCCTACCCCAAAACCAACGGCAGCAAATCTAATACATACAAATAAAATGATAGAAATAACAAATTTTATGAAAAATAGCGTTTTATCGACAGATTATTTATATTCAGAAATGAAAAGGATACAGAATACCCATATTATCAAAGATAAGTTGCGTGAAATGGTGTCATTTTTAGATCATCCTAATAATATGGCGTTGAGAAAAATGGTTCTCAATTATTATTGGAGGCAAAGGATTTCCCTCCAAAAAGCTAAAACAAAAGATCCGTGGAGACTTAAAACTAATGACTTGGTCATTAATTATTTAAAGGATCCATATAACTATTAAGTGCAAATAAATAAAGCATTTTCAATTTTGAGGTTTTAATACATTTTGTAGATATGCTGTTTTTATTTTTTTATTACATTATGTACTTAAATATATTTACAAAAATAATTAATTAATTTTTCTTTATGTAAACACTACTACCATATAATAAAAATATGAAGAACTAGAGTGCTACGAGCAGCCTTATCGCTACAGCGACCTTTTTCAGGCTTCAGCAGATTGTAATTAACTCTTTGAAAATGTTAAGTTTAAGTGGGCATAACTAGATCGATTTCATCAAATTAATTTTCACTGTCGAAAACCATTCAGTTTTAGATAAAGGATCAACGAGCTTATTGAAAATCGGCTTCGCCATTCTGAGATATTCTCAATTCAACTCAGTCAATTTTGAATTCATTGATTAAAAAATTCAAAACGGGCAAGTAGATTCTCAGGTCCATGGCTACTTCTGTGTTCAGAGTTTCAATACAAATTGGTATGTAGGTACATTTTATTCAGAATCATCATTTATTACATATAACAAACGCGGTGAAATCTTTTTTAATTTGGATACAAGCTCATACAAATGTGATCCCGGTTGAAATCGTAAGTTTAGTGAATTCTGTAACGAAAATATAAATTAAAATCAATCCATCTACTTAATGAATAATAAAATATAGAAGAATCATCAGTAGGTACAAATTTTCATACAAAGTACCTACTCATGCCTAGTTCGCACTATGTAGTCTAGTAACTAAAATACTCGCTTTTGCCCAAAAATCGTTCGCTGAAAGTTTCCAATCTGTATATTACCTACTTTACTATATTGCCTGGGAATAAATAAAACATTTTTGGTTGCCGATAAAGTAGATACATAATATCTAAATGAAACATATCTACTTACGCAGAAATATGTAGGTAAGTAGGTATAGTGTAAATTCATTGATACTTCAATATTTTTTCTCCAGTTGCAGAACAAGCACATTCGATTGATATACTTACAATTTTTGTTGGACGTCTAGATCTTAATAATAAATCGGGATCAACTGGGTCTTCTACAACATCATTCCAATAATCCTAAAACAATTCTTACCACAATAATAAAAGTTTTAATAACGAAGGAAAGAATATACAAGTATGAATTAAATACGTATAGGTATGTAAAAATCAATCTTATATAGTTTATAATTGAGTGTCTTTATAATTTTAGGAGAAAAAATGCATAGATTTGGACCCTAACGACGCAGACTTATTTCACTTAAGGATTAGTACCTATTTATAAGGCAAACAGTACATAATATTTATTTTGTTAAAAAATTAACGAATTTATTTTAAAAAACAGGGACAATTGAGAAACGACTTATTTTTTCAAAATAGCTTTAAAACTTACACCACTGCGAAGTATATTTCTTTGGATCACATCATCAGAAGGATTTATTGGCATGGCGGCTTGGAGTAATGCAGATTGTTTAGCTATGGCTAAAACTACCTCTGGGGACGCCTAAAACAAATTTTATAGAAGTAGATACGTTAAGAACGTAGTTCATTGCGTACAAAATAATCAGAAAAATACCTTAACTGGAGTCATTTTTTCATATGCAGCGTTTTCCAGGTGTTCCTGCAATAAGAAATAATTACTAATTAATTTTTCGCGCGATATCGGCTCCCCGCATTAATTTTAAATAACAAACACGAAACAACCAGTTAATTAAGTACTTAGTCTGTGATCACAGAATGATATCAACTTTGCTAAAAACCGACGAGCCCGGTAATACAATAAACTATTGTAGATTTTTAGAAATAAATTTAGTCATTGCGAGCTTCATATAGAAAAGAACGAAATAAAGTTATTGCAAGCATGAGGAAAAACCGTCGTCTCCAAATCCGCGGTATACGGCTCGCCTGTCCATCACCCACTATAGACACAATAACTGAACAAACTTCAAAAGTATGTACTTGCTATGTTATTATTTCAAGACTAACTTGACTTGAGATTTGTGCCAAGGCTTGACTTACAGGAAAGAATTTTACATCTGTGGAAATATCCACATTATGTTATTAACTTTCTATACTATTTTAATTGACCAAAAACAACATTGTATTATTTTACTACCAATTAATAAAAAAACCAATATGTATGTCGTTTTGTCTCTTTTTTGTACCTTTACAATCTTGTCCAAACTAAATACATCCGTTATATTTTCAACGGGCTCTTTTATCTGAAAAAGGTAAGAAATTTATATTTGTGTTAAAATCTAGGTACCTAATTCATTAAAAGAGCACTGTGTTTGTGGTTTACTTATATAATAATTAATATGTAGGTACTTACTTCCGAATAAGGATATTGGAGAACGAACCGTCGACTGAAGTCTTTAAAATTATTGGGTATTTTAAAATGGTTATTACCATGTGACCCAGTGATTTCTTCATCCTTTTCTAGTTCTTCCTTCTGACAAATAAAATAATCAGATTATATGCATTGATCTTATTTTTACATATTTGAACATATTTTAAATATATGTTTATGTAAGTACCACTTTCTCTTCAAAGGATTTTGAAATCGCATCTGAATTTACTTCATCTGAACTCAACTTTAAAAAATAACAATGAGTGAAGTACTTTTGTAATGTTTATTAAGATATACATAAAATATAAAAATGAGCATCGATCTTACACAGAGAACACGATGTTGAAAGGATGTAAAAAATAATATAAATACATAGAATATGCTATTCATGACTAACTATAATGTTGATTAATTGAATTCTTTTTTTATGCCAATCGACTCGCGTCATGCTTTGTACTGAAATATAATTAATATCATTAATTATTATGACTTTTTTACACTTTTTACATATTTTATTAGACGATATCACGATTAACTCTTGTTTTCTTTGAGAATATTAGTGAACGATATATTATAATATTAATTATTATTCATTATGAGTTTACAAAATTATTGTAGTACGTACCTACAATATTTAATTAACCTATTTGTACTTACCTATTTAATAAATTTGAAAAAAAAAATAAGAACCCCCAGATAATAATTATGTTAGTAGGTAACAAAATATAGAATAATAATACGTTATAAAACAAAAACCAATCTTTATGAATAATTGCCGCTAAGATCCATCTTGATTACGTCAACTTTTAAACAGAAAAAACCTCATATACGATCCCCTTGTTCAAGAGCTATGATGCCATAAATGGACAATAGACACGTTAAACTTATAACACCACATTTTGCTTGGGGAGTTAAAAACACCACATAAGTAGGTGCCTTAGGCCCCCCGAGCACTAGGCAGCCAGCAAAACATATGAGCTTGTATGGGAGCCCGCGCACTAGGCAGCCACGAATTCTTGGCTGCGGCAGCCAATACGCGCCTGATTGCACGGCTGCCAGCTGGCTGCGCGCATCCAGAGCGTGTATAGGCGAATGTATGGTATTGGTATTCCTCTTAGGTAGGTACTAACGTATAACTTATTAAGCAAAGAAACATGCATTATTTATTATCTGCACTAAAGCTGTAACCATATAATCTTAGAGCATTTAGGTACCCTATGGAGATGTTATAATATTGAATCGCCGAAATATTTTTTCTGCCATTTTTTGCGGGAGGAGAGGTATGCATGGCACACTACGGCATTTTGCAAACTACGTACAGAGAAAAGCTTTCTATAATTACAAACGCACACCAAAAAAAAAATGTACTACAGTGTAAACAAAATACACCCATTGATAATCAGCGTGTATTCATTCAATCACCTCATATACACAAACAAAGAATGCTAGTGATGTTACACACTCATCAAATGATTACATTAATCTGAATGAATGAGAAAATACCTTCACTTATTTAATAATTCAAACTTATGAGAGTTTAATAAATACTAGTTGGGAACAATGTATAATAATAATCTATATATTTTTTATTTGTTTTAAGATGTACTTTTAACGTTATTTTACTGAAGTGATCAAATACTTATCGCTCACAACATGGTTTAATTTATTACGGGTATGTTTTTATAACACGACTGCCAAAAAAGGAATGTATTTTTTTAGAGTTCATATATCAGCAGTTCAGCAGTTACATTAGGTTTCTCATTTTATACGTGAAAGAATTTTAAAAATTGGTCCAGTAATTTCGCTCACTAAGTGTCTAACTAGTTAGTTAAACACTTATACAAAAATGTAACTTTCAATAACTGGAACCCAGAAACATATCTACTAAGCAGTTACGGACATAAGAATGAATATATATAAGTATTCATTCTTATTTATTTATGTATATATATACATAAACAGGTGAAACATAACACTTTTTAGAGCTTCACCGCAGTTGCTTGTCATCTAAACATGAATTAATGAAAAATGTTCGTAATCGATCCTTCATTCATTCACACTGTTCCATCCCTAGAGCAAAACATAACCCTGTACTACGTTTGAGCTACCAACGTACCACTAAATTTATCTATCGCAACGACGTAAAAGTTATTTTGAAGATTATATTTAAATAAAACCAAGTTGATGGGTAATTTATACTTATATGTGATAGGAAACACCCTGATTTCGCAAATTTGAAGTAGCAGACCGCCTTTTACAAGTCGAAACTACACAATTAACCATTTTTTGGGAGCTCTCGTTTGAGCGACACGACACGATTTAATATGGCATCGGTTACGGACGAATTAGTTTTATATAACGTGCATGGTCATATGGCCACAGTAATGCGGCACTAACGGCAGAGAGGAACGCTTAGCTATGCCATCTCCTTAGGGTAAATGCTCTAAGCTTATAATTCGCAAAAACGATGATTTTGACACATACAACTGTGTCACTTTGATATTGAGAGTTGACACTTATGCAATCATGTTTTGAAAGAAAAATCTAGGTGAATTTTGATAGTTGATTAATAAAACAATATTATAAAATATAACTTCTAAGTAGGTACATACTAAAAGTTTAGAACAATATAATATTATGTACCTAATTCATTTGTTATTTATAATTTTATCGTTTAATTAATTTTATTTATAGTATTTTTGTATTGAAATACTTCGTTATAAATCGTTTTTGTTTCTTTTGAGATGAGTTTAATTTTATCCTCTTTTGTGTTGTGAACAAGAAGAAAAATGTTTGGAAGACCTAGATGTAGGGAATGGACTCCCTTAACCACCCAGCAACTCCGATTACGAAGTTTGATTCAGGTGAACTTCTTATAATTATCCTAATTTATATATAAATACTTCTGTTCTAAGTGTAGATTTATCAACAAACGCCTACACTTAGTGACGTATTTTATTAGTGCTGAATTGGGCACATATTTAGCAAAAATCTCGCATCGAAATATTACATGTTCTAAATTTATTAAATTGCTCTTATTTTATGGTGACAACATTTTGATCAAGTTTATTTTGTAAGAGCAAAAGACAACTACATGTAATCACACAAATATATAGGTAATTTCAATATGTTGGCTAAGTATTATTTTTTTAATAAATTTATCATAAGTTAAAAATAAAAACAATAGAATTCTATCACTGGATGTAAATAAACAGTGATTTTATTATCTTTTGAATTTAACAAATTAACAATTGAAATTTAAGATAATTTAAAAACCCCTCTAACATGTTAGTTACTAATAAAAATACCTCATAAATTGTACGATCATATTTTGATCATTTCAGCTTTAAAAAGAAATGCATCAAGATTCCATTCATTTCGAACTATAATGCCACAGATAGAAACACAGCACATACATTTTTTTTAGAGTGTGTTGTCTGATGTCTCATCTTTTTTATCCGTCATGTAATTGAAAGTATTTTATTGAAGTCAGTTTCTTAATTTTAATTGAATTTTAAATAATTTTTACTATTTAAATAGTATCTAGTCTTTTAATAGTAAAAATGTGCTTGTTTTATTATAACTTTTGTTATTCAGAGATATCCTGTGTATAACGAGGAAACATTTTATCCTTATTCAAAATACATTTTTGATAATGGAATTCAAGTATATTATTAAATTAAATTTATAATTAATAAAATTCCTAAATATATCTGTTTGAATATAAGGATTGTTATGAAGTCAATGTGTTACAAAATATTATTAATAATATAATTAATTGCTACAAGTTCTTTTCCCAACTAACCAAAATGAGTCTAAAATTATTAAAGACTATTTAATTCTTTTAAGATTGTTGGCTACAACATTCGTCCACCAGAATGGTGTAACCACCAATGTAGTTATTACTTAACACTGCATCACACAACAATGTCAGCACCGTTCTATACAAGTGAGAGAATATCGTCACCACATCCCAAATGGAAGGAGATTGATTCAGGTATTAGAATTAAATAATATTTTAAACTATTGTTGAGTAAAGTTAATTTGTTTTAAGTATTCAATTCTTACAAAATATTATTATTTTTAGAGATAACTCAACATATATCCTCAACAAATGTCATTATAAGAATATGGTGTCATATTATCACACCTTGCAAAGACGGCGAAGAATCCAATCAAATCCAAGACACTGTAATTCAAACATGGGGGGTCTATTTTAGTGGTCTGAGATATATTGGTGCCAATTTAGCATTGAATTTCAATTCAGATTGCTTCAAAAGCAATACTCTAGTGTTCCAAATGCACGGAGGCTACTTCTGTTCCTATAAAAGTCTCAAATTAGATATAATCCCTGCGGAAAATGAGATTGAACAGGGCTCCCTTTCATCAGACTCATCAGATAGATTTAAAATTGAAAATAAGTTGATAAGAGATATACACTCATTATCTCCTGGAAAATTGAGAAAAACAGAAAAGGAATACTCAAAAAGCCATAGTCCTGTAGACAAAGGTTTTAAGCAAAATTTCTCGATGCTAAGGCCTTCATCTAGTGTAAATATAGGCAGCAAAAGAGAAGCTAGCGCTGAGAGAAAGCAAGACCCCAATCAAATATACGAACATTCGCCGGATTTAGTTAAAGAATTTAGGACCAGTGATCTCAACTGTGATATAACCGGCGATGACGTATCGAGGATTGACTTAAGTGAAACTGCGGAAAGTTATGATTTGAGGAACGAAATGGACGGTGTTCCCAAATATCGTTACCTAGCGCTGAGTTTTCTCAAATCGGAGATTCGGCCGAGCTATAACGCGACCAAATTGCAAAACCTCCATTTACTGCAATACGCTATTAAAAAAAAGCAAGAGGCGGTTCAAGATATAAAGGAAAGAATATATAAGAAATCGGCTTTATCAGATTCTATTCAACCGGAATTTGAAGGGAAGCTGAAGAATAGAAGTAAATCACATAGGAATTTATTTTCGCCGCTTGATGAGGATTTGAAGACAGAAAAGTCTTCTTCACAAAATGATTTGACCAAAAATGGAAAGATCAAAGAGGATAGAACGCCTGTTTCTAACGGACCAAGACTGACATTGAAATTGAATGATTTACTCTCATACAAAGTAAGTATATATCTTGTCATTTGTTTAAAAAGGTAGATTACGTTTCTAAACCCATAAATATTTTTAAGCAAGTAATTTTAGTATCTCTATAAAGTATTTCTAAACGTAATAGGTATGTGCATTGTGCAATGTTATTCAATGCTAATAGTCAAATTGGTTCTTCAAATAGCCATTGAAACCACGATAATACGATCATAGTCAAATAGAAGCAATGTGAATATGAAACTCCGTATACCCTCATGTCTATACCAACGTAACATTTTTGTTTTCCTGAAGTTCGATTTCTGGATCCGCATCAAGATCTCTTGCGCCACACTGAACACCAGCCGTTGAACGACTAAGCGACGAATGCACATAAACTGATAAAATTTACTTATATTAATAATTTTATCCTTTTTTTTAGACTAAACCCTCTCCCTTCCAAAGAGCAGAGCACATAAGGTTAACGAAACAGTTGGAAATACTACACTTTAAACGGCTTATCCTTTCGGATGAAAGAGATAGCAAATTGGCAAATATAAGAAGACTGAAAGAGAGGCATGCTAAGTTATGTGAAGAGAATCAAGATGTTGGTAAGTGATTATTGTAAATTATTCAACTGTTTATGTTTTCATCAATAGTATTATGATAAAAATACTATTGATGAAATAACAATACTAACGTTATGTATTATAGTGGTAAACAGTTTGAACATATTCAGTTTAATTGTATAATTCTAGGTAAGGACATGGACTCAAACTTATGTTTGAATTAAATAACAATCATAAAGCATCTATTTATTCGTTATACTCTCTCATTTAAATATTATTATTGCTGTAATAATATTTAAACATAAATCTATGTTACCTATCATAAAATCTATCTACTAAATACAATATAGTGTAATGTATAAGTAGCTGTTCTCTGACAAACATAAAATGTAACTTTTTCTAAATTTTTATTTTATTCGAAACTTAAAAATTACAGGTAAACCTAAAACGTAAGACGGTTAGCCTATGAACATTAATTCCAAAACAAACAAATGTACAACATTGTCTTTGTCAATCTTTTTCGTCCTTTATTGTGGAAAAAAATATTTTTCGTACAATGTAATATTACCGGTGAGTTTCTCACGTTCAAATTTGTTTCTCATTTATAGGCTCAGAGCTAATGACCAATTATCACGCTCTATCGCGTCGCAACGAGGCGCTGAAAGAGTTGCGTGACACTTGTAGCGCGATGCGCGAACTCGCAGCGCGAAACCACGCGGCCCTCAGCAACTGGCGCAGCGAACTGTTGCTGCACTTGCAAAAGATATTCTATATACAACAGGTAAGGATTAAGGTTATATTTCAGTTTTGCAAGGTTCATAAAATTTGTCTCAATCTACCAAGTCATGGTATATTTAGTTATTCGATATACAACTTTATTTCTTTATTTTTTGACTTTAGCTGTCAAACATTGCCAACTGTGGTCAAATCAGTTCTCAAATCACATTTCAGAAAGATGCTACCACATGGACAATAATCGACGTGCCTTTGCCAATATGCGGTGATGATACGCGGGCATCGAACCCTGTACCGGACAGTGTAGCGACTGGTTTTGTTGCGCAAGCGACGGTTCTAGCCGCGGCAATATTGAACCAACCACTGCGCTATAAGATCACCTTATTGGGCTCCGCTAGCAAGATTCTCGATATAACACCTGATTTACCTGATCCAAAGTGAGTTTAGTACTGTAACTATAGAATTACTAATATATCACCTTTTTACTTATTTAACGTAATTTCTTTAATTTCGTCTTTCCACTTACGAAAACAAAACCCTTTCAGCAGCTTTATGATTCCTGAATAGGAATTTTAAAAATAATGTAAAGTTGTACTTTTTTAAAAAATAATTTAATTTTGACACTACTCCTCCGTGATTGGTTCTTTAAGTTTTGGAAGCGATTTTTTTCACCCATTTTAGTGTTAGATGACTATAATAAAAAAAATAATGAACCTACAATATATTACATTAATATTGTAATTGATGGTTGGTTTCAATTTAAATTTGATTCCTCTAATGCCATCTCTTTTTTTTTGTATTTACTCAATCGGAGTCTGTTTTAGGATAAAGGTAAATAAGAGAAAGAAGAGCGTTATGAGTAGAACCTTGAAAAGGTTCGCTTTTGATAAAAAAAGAAAGATAATTAAAAGGTATAATTGTCAAAGGACTTTTTTTTTTTGTTTGTGATAACATGCTTTAAGGGACTTTTCAAATCAGAAGGGATCGTCCATTAGTAACGTGAGGCTTGAAAAGGGGGAGAGGGGTTCAAAAAAAATACAAAATATCATAAGGGGGGGGGGGGGGGTGTTGTAATAAGATATTACGTGTATTTATTTATCGTTGAACTTGTCTTTTACACCTTCAAAACAACCTGCTACCTCAATGTGTCTAGACATTTTTATCACGATGCTTAATTTTCCAGAATTTCATCAGATTGTACCAGTATTTAAAAAATAATGATCTGAAAATTTCAATACACGCGATATTGGGGAGAGGGGGAGGGGTTAGTCTAATAGCCTGTTTACACGTATTAAGTAGGCAAGTCATTAAGTAATTTATAACTTGATTTTAACTAAATTCCCGCGTGTCAAAACAATCACTTTACAGCATTCTAATCACAAGTGGTAAGTTAACGATTAAGTGATTAAGTAGAATAGAATCGAGTCTATATTTTTGTTAAGTAACTGCCGCTCGCACCGCGGCCCGCGCGCATTCCCCGATAGGCGTGGCCTTTACTAAATTTGCTTTTAGTTCTCACTTGGACGCAACAATTTAGCGAAATCGGTAACAGCTGCCTACCATTGTGACCAAACTAAATAGATTTTAAGTTAAATACGTGTAAACACTCGACTACCTCAAATTCAGTTAAAATCAAGTTGAAATTAAGTTAATCACTTGCCGTTATAACGTGTAAACAAGCCATTAAACCTCACCATATATCACCAAGATGAGGTTAAAAACTTGCTAAAAACATCACACGGTTAATGGACGACCCCTAATTAATAGATGCGATCCTTATTTATTCTATTTAAAAAAAGAATTCCTATTATATTTTTTAGAGTTGTATAATATGTATCTATATTTGTGTTTACTGTTTGAAAATAAATTGTCATTAAACGTTATTAATTATACATGCCTATTTTTTGATAACAATGATTTGGATTAAGTACTTTATTGAATACTAGGATAGCGCCTCTTTTTTTACAAATAGCCTAATAACATTTTGCTTTTATTGTTACATAAAAAGGAATACATTTAGTATTTATTCTGTGAAATCTAGCGTCTTGCCCCATTTTAAAAGGGATGCTATACACTCGCGTTTTTTTAAACAGAAATAATTTTTCCTTAATTTAAACCTAGGACCGCAGACATATCCAATAAAGAGTTATGAGGGGAATGTAAATAGATTAAATATTGCCTTCAGATTCTACATCTTGGAGCACGGATGAATTACATCCCTTCGCTGTTCACATCATATCTTCGAATTGCATTGTACTTAGTAGTTATTTTAAAACAGCGAAGGAATGGAACTTCTTACCTGACTCAATGTTTCCTTCTTTTAAAAAGGTGATGCACACCACCTAAAATCAGGTTGGATTGCAGCCAAACACTTGCTTACTTGATAATTTTTTTTTACGTATGGTACTCGGGGACTGCCGCGGTAAAGCTATTGCATAGCATTTTTTATCAACTTATGCAATTGTAATTATTAATTTATTTTTTCACAAAAAAATAAAAACTAGAAAAAGTAGCGCCATCTAGCTAGCTTTGAGTTTTGAAAATCGCTCCATCTAGGAGTGAATAAAAAAATCCTTTTTACAATTCTTTTTACATTCAAACTGTATAGAAATGACACTGTCTCTTTCTTACACGAAGCATTTATGAAGGCGTAAGTGAGAGAAATAGACGATGCACGGCTGGGGCCGGGACTTAGGTTTATTTTCGTTACGGAATTTATTGATTCGGTCGCCGCGCTCAAAGCCCACGATAAAAGCTATGCAATAGCTTATAAACTTTAGTTTTATTATCTACGTGCTTGTCCCTAATAGCTTGAGCCATACATATTTTTAGTCTACGTCCCTATAAATTACATTTAAGACTCCAACAATTTCAGCATACCGTTATTCGCTCGAGGCGGCGACATTTCCCTATTTCGCTATGCCATGTTCCTGTTAAACAAATGTATAGCGCAATTGCTATGGGGAAGGGGTTTATCCGTCCAAGATATGAGACCGACACTGGCGAACTTACAAAGGCTACTCATTACTCCCTGTAATCTGTAAGTATTTTAACAAATGAAATATTCATTTCACTGCCGACGTTTTAGATTGAGAATTCATTAATGGTTAAACGGATTTTGAGGAAATCTGGCTGTTAAGAACACTCATTAAATTTTGAAACAAAAAAACCCAAAACCAGTTTGTAGCTACCACAACTGACACAAGAACACAGTGGTGGGGCGTACGTCTTTTGTTTTTCTTATGTAATTGTTTTGTGATTGTTGAAATGTATCGTTTCTTGCTGTGTTTAAATCTTGATCATAGTAACGCCATCGATGCGAAGTATACTTTGAAAAATAAATTCAAAGTATGTACATAGCAACAAAGTTAAAAACAAGTTTTTGGTAAAGTCGTTTTCAAATTGGAAGCGCGTTCTATGAATTTGATCTTTTAGGCGCAGGTAGCTTATGGATGGTGTATTTTTAGGTCAGACACGTCAAAATTATTCGGTACTTATCAATGGTTAGCCGATGGAGAATATCCTAAGACCCAATCGCTACGGAGTCTTGTCGCTTCGGATAGAGGGAAATATAGACAATTTAATCGATTTAAGGTAAGAATATAGTCGTTAGTCGTCTTAGTTGGTCACGTGTCCAATGATGTATGAGGAAACAAAAATATTGCACTTTGGAAGAAGCAAAATCTTGTGCAGCCTGAACCGCCTTCGCCGGAGATCCTAGTTTGAAATCCCGGAGATATAAATAAATGTTTTGGTTAGGTAGCCACAGAAAACTCATCAGTAATCACTTACATACCTGTAAAGATGATCAGTGAAATAGATGCAAGAATGTGTCTACCAATTCGATTAGGAGTTACGGAATTTGACACGCTAATGAAATATATGGTTGTAATGTATTGCTGATCATTTTATTTGGATGGGTGATCAGTCATCTATACTATACCTTGCAATTAAAAGGTTTTTCTCCTGACGAAACTAGAAACTTCAGTGCAAGGCACTGACGGTCAGATGCGTGACCAGATGAAGGTGGTGGTATAAGAAGCTTAGTTTTTTCTTGTAAGAAACTAAATTATATGCCCGTTTTCACTGCTAATGCTTAAATTTGAGAGCTTTTTGTGTTGTGTTGAATGTGACTTATAACTCGGTAAAGATGTATAAATAATGATTGCTTTTATTATATTTATAATAATGTAATGAATAATGTTTGTCAAATAAATGATTCTTAAGATCTGACAACTCATTTATAATTATTATCATTCTATTAATTTTTAAATATAAAATATAAATCCTTGCTTTGTAAATTTTAATAGCACTCTTACTAGCTGTCAGTATTTTCATTTTGAAAATTCATGGAATACATAATTTCTTACACTTCTGGATTTGTTACCTTTCTATTTGCCTATTTGCCCGTTTTGATGGATGTTTCTTCATTTATTAATCGTTGGTTATAATGTTGGCCATTTGGTAAAATCACCAACTACTAAATAGAAAGTTAGGGAAATATAGAAATATTCATATTGGAAAAGTTGGTATTTTTAAAATTTCAGGAGTCCGTAGACGGACGCACTTCACAAAGAAAATCGTTGCACAGGCATAAACATTCCAGGAGCGATGGAAGCTGTTACCAGGAGGATCACGTAAGATTTATTCATTACTTGTATCGTCCCGAGTTCGATTTTTGGAGTAAAATATTTTCGTTTGAAAGACACAGCAGATATGCGCATATTACAATATCTAATAATTTAAAAACAATATGGCCACTACTAAAAAAAACTGACTATCTTGAAACTATAAGTATTTGCTTCTTTGTAGTTTCGAATAAATTTATATCAGTTTTATATTGATACTTGATATTTATTTTCCAGAGTATCATCTCATCCACGTCGATTATGGGCAGTGAATCGAATCTATACAATATGAAATTGGTGGAATCTAACTTTAAAACCCAATCCAACCCAGAAATATCATCGATGGATAATGAAACTGTATTCTCGATTGGTGATGGCGAAAAACTCCTCAAGATATCGACAAACAATGACGACGTCGCCGAAATCTGCTCAGCCATTAATGATTATTGCGCAAAAACGGACTTGGGAAACTTCGACGTAGTGAAACATATGAAAAATGAGGACACAGAAGTGTGTTCGGATTGTGTGACCTGTGATAATGGCGATGTATGTGATTTGGAGTGTTCGAACAATGTTGGTGATGTGATCGTCATACCCAGCGCCGAAGCGATCATTGAAGATTGATGATAGCGCCATCTAGTGGAATGAGTTAGCATCAAACTGTAAATGTACATTATTTATATGGCACAGCGTGCTCAGTTTATGATTCGTTTAACTTTATGTATTTT
Source organism: Aporia crataegi (assembly GCA_912999735.1). NCBI lineage: Eukaryota > Metazoa > Arthropoda > Insecta > Lepidoptera > Pieridae > Aporia > Aporia crataegi. Next base: position 4,883,809 of record OU538749.1, read on the forward strand.
AATAAATGATAATATGAAGTTTATGTTTGCGATACAAAATAAGGAATTTTGTAAATATTGGAGACATTGTTATACCCAGGGCTGAGGTAATAGCTGTATTTTAGTTTTAATATTAAATTATTTTACGTTCAGTTCGCTTAAACAGATGACATAGAAAATATATAATGTTTAAGAAAATCCTTCCTAGCTCTGTTACGCTTCTGATATTACTTAATTGTAATTTTAAGTAGACAAATGCTAGATATTATGGTTTCAAAGTTAAATTTTATATTAATTTATTTATATAACTTAGGACCACAATACGTCACAGTTTTTCTTCAGTTTGGAATAACAATGGTTCTCCCAAACATAGTATAAAGAAATGAAATTATTATATAATAAACGGTTTTTAAAGGTATTGTTTAATACATTTATACAGCATGTTCAGATATCTGCAATTATTATAAAAATAAAATCTTACTAGTGCAGGCTTATAAAAGCAAAATATATGAAAGCACGGCTAACCTAATTTAAGACCCGTATTAGAAAAGGAATAAAACTTAAATCTAGTATCGAGAACTGTCAAACTACTTTTTATAACTTTGACAGTGCTCAAGCTATGACCTAAGTCACTGGCTGGAATTCTGTAAGTGGAAATTTTTAATACCATTCAGGACACGCTGTATAATTAAAATGTGATATAAATTAACGATTTTGAATGTATTTAATTAATAATAAATTATTGCGGCGACTAATGATAAAATTTTATAGTTACATTTGTAATGAATTTTGTCCGAATTTATGTATTAGCTATAATATATATGTATATACAAAAACCAAAGATACAATACGGAAAAAGTAAAAAGATAAAATTTTTGCTAGTAAAAATCATACTGGAATTAGAAAAAAAATCCCCGACATCAAGAGGAATCATTTATCAAAAACAGTTAGGCTGTTTAATATAAAAAATAGGATTAACCTACATAGAAATATACATAACCCTTACTTTGCTTTGCGTAAAAATAGAGTGTATGGTGGTTCCACGAATTATTGTGTGCTAAATTATAAAAGAGTCGCCCGCCGCGTTTGTATGTTTGTTCGCGATAAACATAAGAACTTCCAAACGGATTACCAGGCGAGTTTCAACAATAGATAAGAGTGATTCATGAGGAATTGAGGAATGGAAGGTATAGGTAATTTGTCGAGGTTTTGTGTAAATTGGTTGAAATATGATGATAATTGTTGGAAGTGTCGGAAAAGTCAGGCCACCTAGGAACTTTCATATAAAACGTTGCCTAATCTTTTTGAGATATGACAAAACATGGTGGGATATACCTTTTAAGGATAGCTTAATAGCCATTCTATCTTTTATTAGCGGTGTAAAGTTCGTCGGGTCAGCAAGTAATTTACAATTACAAATATATTTATAGATTATTTTGTTTGTATTTGTGTCTTTGGTTTTTTTATAAATATATACTACGTATTAAATATCGATTTGATATATGCTTAAATGTTGATAAATTTTTTGCTAAAGTAGAGATACAAGTAAAGTTAAAGCGACAGTGACTTTAGCGCTAAACAGCTTAACCAAATTTGATTCATTTTGGTTCTGTTTTCGTTTTACACAGATATAATAAATTGGAAAGAAAACAACAACAACAAGTTAACTTAACAATGATATATTGATTTTAACTAATTTTAAATGTTTTGTTTTTATTATTCAAATTATATCGCTAACATTTTTTTATGTAGACTCAAAGTTCATCAGAATTGGTTACGCGATTTAGTGCATGCGTAAACAGACTTACTTTCGTTTAGGATGCATATTTTCAACAGTGCCTATGTCAAGCAATAATCTCTTGTATCGGTTAAATAAATTTATTAAATCAATGTGTTTTTATTGTATTTTGCACATTATTTCAGTTCTGCCTCTTCTTATTTCTATAGGATTTAGTCCCTTTGACTTAATATTTTACTAGCTGACCCGGCGAAGTTCGTACCGCCAAGCTATCCTTAAAAGGTAGATATTTATTTATTTAATACATACCAAACTTAAAACTAACATTACAGGAGAACTAATTCGTTAGCAAGCATCAATACCATACAAAAGCAAATTATATTCCGTAACGGATAATAAAAAGCGCTACCCTGGTGAACTCAGCCATGCCGCAACAGAACAGGTCCAACTCAGACGCTATCCGCTTTAGAAGCCGTAGGGATCGCGTAACTGGGGCTTCACTAAGAAGATTGGCGCTCGCGGCTCAGCTAAAAACTGCGACCGCCTTCTCCGACTTGCACACCTATCCGGCACCCATAGCCCCATCCTTTCCAATACATCCGGGTTATGCACACGGCCCCTTAGGACTTTAAAAAGATACAAGGAGATTGCAAAGTCCCTATATATGCCACCGGAGAATTTTTTGTAGATCTATAAAAGAGAAATATCCCACCATACATTGCTATATTTCAAAGCGTTTTCAAAGCTCCCAGGTAGCTTGACTTTTTCGACACTTCCAACAATTATCATATTTCAAGCAATTTACACAAAAACTTGACAAGTTATGTACTTTTCTTACTCGTGAATCTATCTATGGTGAAACTCGCATGATAATCCGTTCAGTAATTTTTAAGTTTATCGCGAGGAGACAGACGCGGCGGACAACTGTTTTATAATATGTAGTGATTTTTGCCTATACCTAATATAATATATTGGAACCTAATATTTTACCCAATGTTTAATTTCACATCATTTTTGTGTGTGAATTACTATCCGGCTAAAGAAGACAGATGTTTACAAGTAAGGTGGTTCGATTCGGTCCCACAAAACTCAAAGCTCGCTAGATGACGCTACTTTTGCAAATTTCTTGTTTTTATTTTTTTGTGAAATTATCATTGTATTTGTATACATTAAAATATGTTTCGCGCACTCTTTCTTCCAACCTTAATGTGTTCCGTTTGACGTCCGAGGTCCATTATTAGGAGAGTACGTCTATTTCGCTTCTACATCTAGCCGCTAGATGTCTACCTTTTCAATTTTCTTTAAAAATTAACAAATAAGTCGCTCTACTGTGACGCGAAACATTTTTGTTTTTTCTGATTATCATAAGAATTTATATCTTAGCATATAATTCACGTTTGCAAGTACGGGCTAGTAATTAACATTATTTATAAAATATATTATGTCGATTAATTTTTTTATACAATTTTATGCCTAAATCGTAGTTCCAAAATACTATTATTTAGATATCCCTTTATAAATCAGGAATACATTCAACATGACAACATCACTTCCATTCCGAATTTAAAATAAAATTATAAATGATCTACCTAACTACATCTACGTGTATGAATACCTTTTTTACTTCTTTTTTAACATAATACCTACATTTAAAAAATTGACATAAAAGACATTATGTATTCTTAATCAATTAATTAATAACTCAAAGTGACTAATTTCCGTATTTTACTAAAATAATTACGTTCACAGCGCTCTGGCCTGGCGGACGAAAATAGCACGGAACGTGCTACGTTTTAAATTAACTCGGGCGTCCGCGCAGCCCGGTCCTAAATTCCTCTGAAGTAGGAATCTACCCGAAATCCGATTGGAAAGGCCACCAGTGTGTTGTGTTGTGAAATATGTGTGATCAGTGCACGCAAAGATAATTCGGATGTTTTTTTCGCTCTGGTAAGTAGGTACCAGACGTGTGCAAGACGCAAGTACATTACAATGTAGAGTGGAGTTAAGGTTAGGTTAGGACGACACTGTGTTCAAAATTTCTTGATAATTTTACTTGAAAATTTGCTGAGCTAATCAAATTCTCGCCTATCTCAGTGGGTAGACACTTGGGGGTGTCATAAGTGGTACGGAGGAGTGGTTGAATTTCTACAGGCCAGCAGAAATTCAACCAAGCCAACAAAAAAAAAGAGTGGTTTGTTGGAAGAGATCGCTGATTAGCGATAAGGCCATCCGTTGCTGTCCATTGCATCAAAGTGTGAAAAGAAAAAAAACCAATATTTTCGCTGTTCCGTGACTGTGAACTATGAATGTACGAAAGCATGCAAAAAAACTTTTTAAATGAATTCTCATGCCAGTCTCGGTAAATCTAACTTACAGCTTTTGTAGATATAAAATTGTAAAGGTAGATTACATATGACTTGTATCAAAATGTTCTTAGAATAATTCGTTTTTTATTCGAATAGCTTTTAGCTTTCGATTCTATGCAGTTAGCGCTGCTATGAAGGCTTTCACAGTTCAGAATCAGTCAACAGATTCAGTATGACTGCGGCTATTGTTCGCGACGGACGTAAAGCTTAGCGATAATCTCTTAAATAACTCCAGAATAATATAGAAATTGTAGAATACGTGAGTAGGATGTGTTAGTGACGTGAAGTTTTGTGTAAAGTGGGCGATTTGTTTGGTGTTGATTTTATTGAACAACCTAACTAAGGATGCGGGAAATTCGCACAAATGAATGAAGGTATGAAAACGAATGATTAATGGATTTTCTTTCTAATCCGCTAAACGAAACGAAACGAAACCAATTCTATAAAACACTATGTAATTGTAATCCTGACTTGTTGAAAAATGTATTTTGATACTAAAACGTTTTAAGGACTTTGTTGATATTTTGTAGTCTTGGTCAGTTATGTTAAATTATAACAGATACTAATGACAGGTGGAAATGGATTTCTCGATTTTAAAATTAAAGACGTATTAGATTTTGGATTCGACCTTGAGAATTTTAAGCGGCGTCCGTACCAATGTCTGAAAAGCCGACAACGCAATTACCTATTTCGGCATGGTTATTCATGAGCGGCGCGGGTGATCTCTTCCCATCAGGGGACCCGCCTGACCCGTTGTCCGCTATTATTAAAAAAAAATCATCGGAAAGTTTTGCCTCTGCGTCTGAATTTATTATCAAGTTTTATAAGCCAAAACTATTATTATCAAATATTATTACGTTTAGACAAGTATGAAGAGCATAATACATCTGTCATCTAGGTACCTACATCTCTTTCTATTTTACCAACATGTAGTTTTGAGTTAAACACCTTTTTGTCTACAAAATTCTTATTGTCTCAAAAATTCAATCAGAAAGTAATGCTCTTTTAACTAGGTAGGTGTATACAATATTCTTTATTTTAATTAAGATAAATATTTTTTTTTACAATCAGATTTTCTACAATTATTACTTTTCAAATCCTAATGAAAAGTAAGTTCGTTGACAGCTGCGTGAAAAATTGTAGAGTTTAAATGTATTCTTTTAGAATGAGGCTTATATATTTTGCTTAAAATTTTCACTGTTTGAGTAGGTACTGTGAAAAGCATTTAATAGGTTTACCTCGTTTATTACATTTTTGTCATATCTCGGTCATTCGCGCCGCCCATACATTCAGTAGCCGCCTATACATTTTAAATGTAAATCTTGTTATTCTGGTTAAACATATATTTTGGATTAATTAAAATGGAGACTATTATCTCTTATTTAATGTATTTATGAGGACTAATCATTATTTTTGTGTTAATTTTATTCATTTTCAACCAGTGTAAGAATTTCAATAATATTTTTCATGGGTGTTTATAATTAATGCCTCCTTATCTAAGTTGGTCTTGCTTCTGACGAAATGATTCTCAGTCATGCAGTCTGCCATATGCTCCATTAGGTGCTCCTAGATTTCACTTCGCTTCATTAAAGCTAGCAATGATTTTGTGCTTTATAAAGCGAATGTTTAGAGTTCATTACCCATTGCTTGATTTTTAGTACCTACATTCAAAGAAATTGCTCGTAACTTTTAAATAAATTAAGTTTACATACGTTTTCTTTATTCTTTTTCTCTTCTTTCAAATAAAGCTTTTTTGAGCGTGGATTTCTTAAAATTATTCTATCAAATAGGTACCTACGTGAGTGTGATACGTAGACGAATGCTTTGGTTTGGTTGGCAAGCATTAAGTAAACAGTTAAATAAAGCCTTTATTTTCTCGAATCAATTACATACCTACTTGTGAAAAAAATGGAAATAAAAATTTACTTTTAAGGAAATAGTAGATATTTTAAAATTTTGTTATCGTAAAAATTTAATACTCCCGCTAAGTATGTACCTACCTACCTAGGTAGGTATATCTATTCGTAGATGTTTAACCGTGAAACCACATTTTAGTTTGATGATACAAAGCGGTATATCTGTGGGGTTTATGATTTACTGAGTTAGATAATATTCTATTTTCTTCTTTTCAAAGACGTACTGTCTTGTTATGATTAAAATATTGACATTTCATATACCTACCTAATATGCGTAATGAATTTCGTTCTGTTGTAGCGATGCGCAGGTTGTAGGTACTCTATGCAATAACCTTGTCTTGCTTCTTAAAGCTAAATATGTATTATATTTTCTGTAGAAATACTATCATGTAACATTTTTTACGCCTTTGACAATGTCGTATTTTCATGTTTTGTTATGTCCTTTATAGTAAAGAAGAGTTCTTGAAGATCTGTTTATATATTTCCTTGACACTCGCTCTATACAGTTCTTGTGTTTTTTATTATTTTTAAATGAAAAAAGTAAAATTAGGAAGTCTCTTTAGCCAACAGAGGTAGGACAGACACATATTCATTTGAATGATAATTATTTTGTTTTTGTTTACTTGGAATCTATCTCTTACTTGTTAGGCGTTTAAGATGTGGCATTGAGAAAATAAGCACAGGAGATTCGATTTTCTTGAAAAATTAAAGGACTCAAGTAAGTATTTTTTGACTATACGATACTTCATGATATGGGTTTCATTTGACCAGTTGCCGTTACACAGTTGGTTAAATTTTGTAACAGAGAAAAAATTATCAAAATTACCTCTTATTAAACATATATATTTACATTTTACAGGTATACGGGACCATAAAAATTCTCAATAATTTTTAAGTAGATTAGCCTATGACACACTTAAAAGTATATTTAAAAGTAGATTAGCCTATGACACACACTTTAATGGGACAGTTGCATTATTTTGTACTAGTAACAGTTTCTTATTTAAATGTAAAAAACTGTATTGTCGCATATGACCTTTCTAATTTAGACGCGCCGGTGCCCGTTTTCCCATACATTCGATACCCCCTTCACTCCGTCGCAAGCGCTCTATTTTAGATTTATTGTTTATCAATGCCTCATAACATCCAATACTATCTAATATATAAGTGAGCTACTGAAGCGTTGTGAAGTTTATGTATCGATACGCATCTAATCTGCGTGTTCGAAAATATTTTTAATAATTCATATGAAACCGATGTGGGTACAATCTTTTATATTTCTTATCACACACGGTTATACAATATACGTGAACGGAATTACGATATTCTTTTCGTTTATACTGTCTTAGTAGTTAAATTCAAGGCTTATGGATTTTAAGCAACAAATTCTATTATGACCTTTGGAAAAACCAAAACAGAGACGGACCATGCCTTTACAAGACTATACTTATTTCATTCTGTTGCAAAAGTTCTAAAAACTAGTGATCTAAAATAATTCAATATTGTATTAAGAACAAAAGTAAAAAGTTTTTATAATTCAACTGCGTGTTTATAAAGCAGAAAGGGTTTGTTTAAAACGTAAATTTTCAAGGCTGCATAAAATTATAATACAGCCTTCGTCATGGAATAAACGTCGAATAAAAATGTATTAAGGCACCCACACTTTTTTAACATAAATTAAAAAATCCCGGCATTCACGGCCAACCTCCAGTAATTGAGAGGCATTTCAAGGAGAAAAATTACCCTAATAATCACCTTATTATTATTATATATATTAGGGTAATTTATCTCCTACCTCTACCCACCTGGATAGGTACTCATTTTAATGCATTTGTATGAAAAAATTCTGATAATACGATTTAGAGTTCATCCGCCCAATCTCTTGTTAGCCTATACTCAAGCTCATATATTCTAATATAATATTCAGCAGATGACGTGGATAATATAAAATCCCAGCGAAACAGAGACGGACCTCTCATCTGATTCTCCCTAGAACAGAGCATCACCTATTTCGTTTAAGGAAATGTATGTTGTCAGGTTTTCAGGGTAATTACATTCTATCCTACTTTATAGCATCTCTATAGTAAGTTAAGAAACAACCATGTTTCTTTACGTTATAAAGAATATTTTATTAGCTTTTAAAATAGATATAAGTGTAGTGGTTTTCAAGTTTAAGTGTAACTTTCAATAGATTACTGTATTTCTTATAGCTTAAACTACTAAAGCATTGTACAGTGTAAGATGTCGGCTGTAAACGTCGGTGATCTTTGGAAGTTTCCGTTGGCGCTCTCGGTTGAAGTCGATCGGGAGAATGTGGTAAAAGTGTCAATGTACCTCTGAACCAGGGGGTATTAAAAATGTGGGTTACTTTGGACGTAACTTACAAAGTGGCCCTTGGTATTAAAGTATAAGTAAAGTAGTGAAAGCTATACTGGTAAGGTATGTTAAACAATGTAGAAAATACAGGTCAGGCGAAAAGGAATATTCATTGACCATTATGCGTTATTTAGGGTGCACTTGTAACATTTATATATTAACGGCCCGACCCTGCTTAGCGTAGCTCGATTTTCGTCTGTTATTTGTGATAACTACAAGATATTAATCAGAATTTTATTATGTAAAAGGGTATCACAATTTTCATGAAATGAATGAGTAGGTTATTGAACTTTTGCAATTTCATAAAGACTAGTATTATCTCCGTCTAACTAGTTTTCCAATCAGCCCATTGATATACTGTATATGTTTGAGTGACATATATTTTAGAATTTATAACGGATTGTAAGTTAACCTATGTAGCCACAGTTGTAAACTAACTGTGGCTACGAATTACGATTTACGTAGCAACGTAGCTTCAGTACAATTATAAAACACCTCGATGTTTGTCGTTTCTCAACTGAGCGCTTTCTAAGATATTTCCTTCCACCACCTTGTGCAGCCAGCTGCTTTCAGCTTTATTTCCAAACCATTAACCTTCAAGAAAAGAGCCTTAAGTTTCTTTAATGGGGGGAAACAGCTATTTATACGGAGGTAGTATTTAATCATTATCAAATTAAAGAAGCTATCTTATGCACATTATGATTGCTCTTTACACCATACAATTCTAATAAATTATTATCAAATGCTGCGGCTCCATTAGCGCGCGAAGATTCGTATCGAATTATCACGATAGATGTGACCACTGACTTCATCAATTCCCGAATATTCATCCGACAAAAACTATCGCTGTCGGTAAACTGGCGCCAATCAAAGAGTTTTGATCTTCTCTGTCTTCTCTGATACTCGTTCAATTGTAATAAATAATTATTTACCGACATACAATACAAAGCTACAACTTCCGTCATTTTACTTTAATTATCGTCCGCTGTCGTCGTAGAAATGCGATAAAAACTTGACCGCTTGACCGCAAGAACATCGCGAATACCCGAATATTATCGCGACAATGCGACACGAATATTCGCCCGCTAATGGACCTGCAGCATTAGAATGTATACTTTGTAACAACGTGGGCCGCTAGTGCTCAATGCACTGCTACGAATGAGTGCTACACGATGCTACATAATTACTCGAAATATTACATTAGTATAGCCATAACACGTGCTAACTTTAATATTTTGGGAACAATACCCAATTACTATGATAATAACAGTTTTTTAGTTTAAATAGTTATGTAAAGCACTATTTAATTAAAGTATAATGAGCAGATTGCAAAAATTACAAAAATCCGTACTCATTACCACAACACGGGTCAGTGACCTACTTTCAGTGGCGTAAATACGATTACGCCGAATTGGGAGTGTTATTTATGGGGCCAAGAAAAATAAAGTTTATGTATTTTTTACTACTTCTATTACTTTTCTATGATACTTATTGAAATCACGTTATCTATTGTGGGGTATGGGGTAGACATATTTGTTTATATATACCACATAAAATGAGTTAGTGAATTCCCGTAGCCCCTAGTATGGGGAGACACATTTCTGTATGTTTCACTGATAGTAAAGGAAATTATGACATCAAATTTGGAATTATGTAATGTTACAAATTCTAAAGTAAAAGACAGAAAGAGATCCTTCAGATATCTAGAATATCTTCTAATATCGATTTCACATCGCAAAGTTGCTTCAGCATAGCTAAAGCCTTTTGTAAATTCAAAGGCTCTTCTATGTTACAGATCTAACTAAACCGACCTACACAAAAATCTACATCAAAATGGTTTTACGTGCTATAACGATGTTATTTCATGAATAAATATATATTATATATATATGTTAGAACAGGAAGGCCTTTAACAGATTTGATAATAGCAATCGTGGGCGCCTGTAAGACCAGAACAATAAAAGATGGCTTCTTCTTAAATTCTAATCTTGCAATCACAATAAAATAGTAGTTCACACGGGCTAATTAATAACTAATTACAGCAAAAGTCTATTATAAATTATACTGCCGGAGTAATAAAAGCGATTCGTCATATATGTGGTGCGCCAGCGTATCCAGCCTCGACCGCCTGTGTCGATACGAAAAAGCCGCTTCGCTGCCATCATCATGACGCTCCGCCAGATTGACATTATGCCCTCTGTCAACGTCAATCTAATGATTCTGAGTAATCCACTATTCTGAGCTATACGCCGTAATATATATATATATATATATATATATATATATCATATCAGAAATATCTGTATGGATGAGCATCGATTGGCATTAGTCCACAAGCTTCACGGTAAATAAAATATCAAGTTTGGCTTCATACCTAATTCACTCAATGTTTTTGTGTACAATTTTACTAGAAATTTATTTAATAGACACAATATCATTGTAGAAGAATCTTTTATACATGACGACAGTAGTTCCCAGTGGGGCTGGCACAAAAATACTGCGTATGTTATACTGTAGACTGTAAGAACATATTGGTTAGATTTGAACTTTGAAATAACTTACACATTTTTTCTGTTTCGATGTAACCTTGAACCAGACAGCCATTAATAGTTTCACTGTCTGGTGTCTAGACTAGAGAAAACCTTTGAAATTAATACCAGAAATTCATGCTCCATTGCGATAAGTAGAAAAATTGAGAAATGAAAGATTTATGTTTTAAAATTTAAATATTCTTCTATAAAGTAGATTTATTGTATATCTGATATTCAAAAACATTTAATTCATTGATTAGGATTAATATTTCATAGCAAATTGCAAGGATCACTTGCTCAATTTTGAATATATTATAAAATGATTTAAAAGATTAAATATGATAGATTGTTCAGTCGGTTCATGTTGGGCGCACACCTGTGCGTGTCAGTCGGTATCAGGTGGAGTTGGAAAGTTGTATGGCCCCCACAGCCAATGTAAGCCGTTAGCGGTTAGACGTTTAGTTAAACAGTTCTTTTTTGCAGTTTTGCATTTCGCGAGGAATGGTTCTAAGAAATAACTGAGCTAATTGAAAAATCAAAATGGCGGAAGCGGAAGGAGGAGCGAGCGAGCAGGATGATGTTTCATTCTTACGAACGGTAAGTTATTTTTCAAATTTATTTAGATTTAGTTAACAGTTAAATTAACCCAATCATAATCAATGTGATAGGTGAGATTTCGCTCGCAACTTCGCGTATCACAATATAATGTGACGCCAGTTAGTGCTATATACTTAAGTATTACTTATACATAGAAGCGCACTGCAATATAAGTAACATAAACTTGAGTTTCCGCTGAACCTTCGTCGCAATTGCGAGCCTTGACCTGGCTCGAAAGTTTGCGCGAAGATTAAATTGAATTTTATATGTACCAACTAGGATTCCGAATGACCTTGATATATAAATTTTATATAGTAGAGTGAATTATTACATTGAATTATTAAATTTTAGTGTCTTTATGGTTTCATAAATAAACTCCATAGCCATAGTTCACTTTCTGACGTGAAATACCTTGAGTTTCAGCTCTAACCAAATAAGTTCCATAATTCGGTTAAAAGTGAATTCCCGTAACCTCTGCTGGGGCATGCGGCAGCCACATTTCTGTATCTGTTTCACTGATCATTTTCTTAAGAGGCAAGTAGGTGTACAGCCTTCTATGCCTACCCAATCGAAACATTCGTTGGTTTCCCCAGGATTCGAACCCAGGACCTCCGATGCAATACGCAGACGCGTAAACCACTTAACCATGGAGATGGAATATGTAATTATAGAATTTGGTGTGGAAGCCACTAAAGGAAGTTACATAAAATAAAATACTTTGGCTATATCTACGCAAAAAACAATATCTATTATAATTGTCAGTGAAAAGTGTAACGGTTTCAAATGTCTATTTTAGTAAATCTATATTCATCGATTGAGTCATAGACGACTTATATAAATAAACAGTAGCTATGAATTTTACTTACGTCACATAACGTAGAAATGATTCAATGCTACGTCAATGATTTGATTGTCATTAGAACATCTGTGCCTTTAACTGCAATGCAAATCCCTACTTGATAAGATATTTTTGAGGTTCTCTTATCAAAGCACTTTGGTAGCCCAGTCATTGGAAATAAGACTTCTTACTAAATTATACTGACAACAGGAAGACATGGTCTGCCTGTCATGTACGGCGACGGGTGAGAGAGTGTGCCTGGCTGCGGAGGGGTTCGGAAACCGTCATTGCTTCCTGGAGAACATCGCTGATAAGAACATACCACCGGATCTATCACAATGCGTCTTTGTTATCGAACAGGTAAGTTATGTCGTAGCTACAAGACGCTTAAGGGCCGTTTTCACCGTTTTACCTAAACGCGATCAATCCGACTTAAACTCAGTTTAAGAGTCTGACTGAGATCAAAAATACATTTTGGATTTCACCAACTAAAACTGAACGTAGTTAGGACTTGAACGACGTTCAATATTGAACGCCCGATTTTTGAGAGTTAACTTCATTGAACGCGTTCAAATGTAAGAAACGACTATTCACTATACCTTGGATCTTGTCCTCTAACATATTAATTAGTAAAATTAAGCATTGAAATACATATATTTAAAAGTTCATCAAGTTCAAATTTAAAACTTCTTTGATTCATAAGCTTGTACCTAACCTAACATATTTTAAAATTATTAAAGGAATCACTACGTATTTCCCATGAATCAGTTACTATGTCCTCTTCGATTTTATGCATCTGGATGCTATCAAATGACTACTGCAGATTTATGTGGGTTTAGCACTTCAACCGCTCATACATAGAGTCAATGCAGCTATTGCTTCACCCGGATCATGTCACATTCGGTTCCTTGAGTCACCTGATGATATCCACAGAGCACAGATAGAATTCTATAAGAAAGCAAGATTTCCTTATGTTGTTGGTGCTATAGCCTGCACTCACATAAAGTTTATGAAATCACCAGGTTAAAACAATTTTATATTGAGAAAATATCTACATTTTATATATTTTGTTTAAAATCTTTTAATTTTTTCTGATTCAGTAAATGTAGGATCTCGTTTTCTTTTCATCATTTTGTTCTTTTTTATTTATTATTAATGAAATCAACACAAATTACAAATAGGTACCCACGTGAACGGTTAAGAAATTTCGAAAATAATCACACCATAAACTTTCGGGTTGACAACTGTAACGTTATTTTGACAGTGACAATGACGATGACATTGAGCTTTTACGTTTATTATGCGTAAACTTGGTTTACTTGAACGTGATCAAAATTGTACTGGTGAAATCAATTTGACTTTAATCTAGATCAAATGCCATATTTGAACTCGTTTACCTAGAACTGAGTTTAGTTGAACGCGTTTTATGATTCAAACGGTGAAAACTGCCCTAAGTCTGTTTGAAATATTAATATTTTCTAAATCTGTTTTTTGATTAGTAATATCTGATTGTTCTAAAATCTAAATCAATAAAACGATCTACAAGATAAGAAAGTAAGATATTTCAACAATAAAGTATGTATTTTGATCTGAAAATGAAATTGCTCAACATTTAGCTGTATCCTGTTAAAAATATACGCCATAAAAATTACTTGATAATTATGCAAAAATATACTTTGTTAATTGCCGTTTTACAAATGGAAAATTAAATTAAGTTGGTACTCGAGACATATTTCCTAAGAAAAGGTTGGTTCATATTTTTAAAGATGTTGTCCTATTGTTAAAATTAGATGATGTATTTAGGGATCGTGGCAGGTGGCAGTCTGTGGTTGCTGCCAACCCTTTTGGGAAATAGGCGTGATAATGTAAATAAAATAAAATTAGAAAACCTTTATTTTTATGATTTACAAATAAAATTATAATTTTACGTGGAATACTTTTACCAAGAAGAGGGTATAAATGTATGTTTTAATTACTTACACATTTTTTCAGGCGTTGTCAGTAAGGGCTCTTCAGGAATTAGTCACCGCGGCCGGCTCAGAAACCGTAAGTACACTTAAGACAATAATTAGTTTTATGAATTATTTTTGTTATTTAACCATAAATGTTTTGGAGCTCCTCCCTTTTTAAGCTAATTTTCAAAAAACTTTTCATGTAAAAACAGTTTATCAACAACAATTTGGTAATTTTTTTCGCGTAAAACTTACGATATTACCAAAGAGCTGTTACAGAAACAATTTTCTGTAAGTACAAGATATCGTGTCTTGAAATGTATAATGTACAGTTCTGTAACAATATTCATTTGTGATTAATTTTTTCGTTTTACGTATTGCTTTCGTGTTTAAATGTTACAGGGCAAAGAAACCTTAGTGAGTATACGAAAACAGGCCGACGCGGTAACAAAATAAAGTTGCGGCGAAAATTTATAAAATATAATCCTAACTTATATGGTGCATAAAGTTTAAATTTTCTTGTATTTAAAAGAATAACATATGTACATTTAAATATTGTAGTTATCTTGATAATTGATCAATGTAATATAAATAAAATGTAAATATTTAAATCATATTTTCGCCGCGACTATACAAGCATGTTGTTCATTCGACTGAATGGATTTCTAAAATATTTAAAAATATTTTTCTACAGCGCTTTGTTTATACTCATTTAATAAAAGCCTATTTGCTTTATAATTTAAAATATCAAGCGTTTCGACATCAAATCATTAAATTTATACAATGGCCACAGCGAGATTCTATTCACGAAAAAAATTGAATTAATGCGTTCCTTCGATTTATAGGTACTTCTCGTCAAAAAAAAACCAAATATTTCTGTTTTTTTGTTTGTGTGAAACAAAAGAAAGCGAAATAATTGTGGAATTCAGATATTAAATGATATTAATTCTGTTTTATTTTAATGCCGTCTGAATAGAATTTTTTTTTTTTTGATGAAAAGTACATTATTATAATCAACGATTGCACTCATTTATTAGAATCAGTACTACTTATATTGTATATATATTCAAAAAACATTATTTTTCTTCTGTCACTTTAAAACACCAATCCGATCTTTGCTTGAGAGATTACTAAGTGTCTATCTCTTACTGTCAGGAATGGAAAAAAGAAGATAGCATGTCACTTAGAAATCTGTTTAGCTAAGTTTGGACTAGTATTGCCATTATTCATACAAAGTCGAAATCAAAATCCAATAATTATTATTAAGTAACACACATATTATTAATGTTGACTGCATGTATTTTAAGTAGATTTCAGTTTTCTTTAATTATTAATATTTTTAACTTCCTGTTTTATAAAAAACTTAATTTTTACACTGCACACAGGATATTTAATTCCCTATTACGTATTTTAACAATTTACGTAGTAAGAAGAAATTTGTTTATGTATGTATAAATTTTATTTTATTATAAATATTAATTAATAATTATAAATATTTATTAATTGCATTTAATATCTTCATGTTTTGAAAATTTTTTTTCGTGTAATAGGACCTAGTTGATGTTTCTTAAACAAACTTTACTAACATAAAATATTCTTAATGATGTTTTTCTTCTCATAGGGTAAGGGCACGGGCTCCGGTCACCGAACGCTGCTTTACGGAAATGCTATATTGCTACGTCATCTTAACAGTGATATGGTATGTTACCTCGAGCAAAGAGAAATTGATGAGCTATGGTTTAACCTAAAAAGATTGCCTAGAAGGTGGCATAAGTTTAAAATGCGTAAATTTGGTTCATTTTTACTTTTCACTTGGTCGAAAATATTTTAAGCTCGTTTTTATCAATTTTTCTGAGATTCTGATATGAGATTATAAATGCCGTGGTTTTTTCTTACGCATGAAAAAAAAATATTATACTGTTCATATTTTTCTATTATTGGCTACTTGGCCCTTGTTATATCAATTCATATGAACATAATATTTTCATATCATTATATATTTTTTTTATAACTTTAACATTAATTGGTTCTAAAAAAATTTCCTACCTTTCATAGAACATGCCACTGTCAAAATTAGGTGTTTTGACATATATACCATTGGCTTTTGTCAGTTTGTCCCGCAGAAGTTTAATTTACTTAGGAATTATCTAAGACACATTTACATTAAAAATGGCTTCAATTCTGTTTGTTTTATATCGTTTACTTATTGGCTTAAAAAACAATACATAGAATATTACTCTAACTAGAAAAATCTCCTTCAGTATTGTCGTTAGTAGAACACAAAACAGTAAATTGCCCTATATAATTCATAGCGCTCCAGTTTTACTGCGCAGATCCAAATGGGAACAAGTGTCGTTTTATTAAACGTGTCAGGTTTATCCTTCAAATAGTATAAACTAGTAGTGCCTCGTTTACCCGCGTTAATTTCGTCTTATAGAAAACTCGTATCTCATTCTTTAAAAAAAATATACTTACAAATTACAATAGTGTTTTTTTTAAATTTAGTTCCCTGAGGATACAGGGACAAAAAGTAGTCTGTGTCATTCTTCATCCCTCTATCTCCTTGCCAAAAGCCACGTCGAACCGGTGCTCCGTTTAGACGTGAAATAAGAAAAGTTTTTAAAATAAAAGAATATTATAAATCCCATAGGAACTGACTACCGATATATAAAGTACTCTATATGTTAATCCAGAGCATGCCAGGCTATTTGCGTGCCAAATTTCATTCATATTTGTTCAGCCGTTTAGGCGTAATTGAATTATAAACATCCAAACATCTTCACAAACTGTCGCATTTAACTTTCACAAATTTTACATTTATTTTATGGAATTTTTTTATCAGATGCATGTTAAATGCATCGATCTAGATGCCTATTAACAAACTGAAAACTTTAAAATAGAAACATTTTAATTTATATACCTAAACGCCATTTTATTACATAATATCTTATTTATCTAGACGACTCGATGGTTGGAAAGCTTTTCAGCAATCAAGATCAACGAGCGACTACCAAAAAAGTATTTTACATTTATTTAAATGTGTAGTAGGTACTGTCGAAAAGAAACTAAGTTTTGAATGATTCAATACTTAACCACGCTTCCCCACGAAAACGTTTTATAATTTTAATAGCAAAGCTATTTAAAAGTTCTATAATTGAAGAAGGCTTATAGCTAAGTGTATTAAAAAAATATTAACAAATCAGACACATACCTACTAACAAATGAGCAATGTATACAAGAGGCTCATAATCGTTGGAACATTACAATGAAATAAAAAACATTATATGAGTTACATTCATAGTTTTATAATTCTAGTATCTGGCGTGTCTTTCAACATCATCGTCCCAAGACAAGTTGGCGTTTGATGTCGGCTTACAAGAGCATTCTAAAGGCGAGGCCTGTTGGTGGACACTACATCCTGCCAGCAAGCAAAGGTATACAGTATTATTTATTCCCAGCCAATATACATATAACCAACAACAATGATTTATTACGTTTTGTCGAGAGTAAATTTCAACTATAGTTCGCAAAAGTGACAATATATTTGAGATTTCATCAGTATTAAAATGAAATAATGTTGTTTCAAGTCCTCATGGCTAAGCGGTCTTATAAGCCTACCTCGAAGGCTGAGGTTCCGGGTTCGATCCCCAGTCCCGAATGCAATTTATAATTTAATTTGAATTTGTATTCGGTCTCTGGTAGGGCTGCCATTTGCCGGACAGAGCGTCATAAGTGGCATGCAGGTGTGGCAAGCCTGTAGAAATTCAACAAAATCAACCAAAATTGAGTTGCCTGGACGAGATCGCTGAGTAGCAATAAGGCCGCCCGTAACACTTCATACCAACGAAGTATATTTAAAAAAAGACACAACTTAATTACGTATCTACTGAAATGTTCAATATCTTTTGATGGTAGGTACTTATTTTTTAGTGTATTAATTATTATTGTTTTTTTTATAATTTAGATCTGAGGGTGAGAAGGTTCGGGTCGGAGACGATTTGATCTTGGTATCAGTTGCTACTGAGAGATATTTGGTAAGACCTTTTTAAATATTTGTATCACTCAGGTAGGTTTTATTGTTAGCAATAAGGACGTGCACTCGTTTAAGTCGGTATGCTAATATGCATTATGTAATTGAGTTGATATAAAAACTATTTTATTCTTTCTACCTGCTCGGAAAATACGTCATAGCTTTTTTGATAATGACAGAACAGACGCTGATTCCGACAAACTGATAACCTCCTTTTTAGTTTTTGAAGGTCAGTTAAAAATAATCAAAACACTTGAAAATAATTGAAGATAATTTAGGTGCATAACATGGTTAATAAGAAAAATAGTAACCATCATCTAGTTTTCTTTATAGAATTGTCATTTTTATCTATGATGTCAATTAATATAAAACTTGACTAATATAATACTAAAATCATTTGTAATTTTTAGCACACAACAAAAGAAAACGAAGTTTCGATAGTAAATGCTTCATTCCACGTCACCCATTGGTCGGTACAGCCCTATGGTACTGGTATTTCTCGAATGAAATACGTGGGATATGTTTTTGGAGGTGATGTCTTGAGATTCTTCCACGGAGGCGACGAGTGCCTTACGATACCTAGTACGTGGAGCAAAGAAGGGGGGCAGAAGTATGTAAATTGTTATTGTTATTTCAATATTAGCGAAATCCTAGTGAAAAATGGGGCAGACATATTTCTGCGTCTGTTTCACTATCCCCGGAATTCGAACCCGGGACCTACGGTGCAACACGCAGATGAGTAAACTTAGCCACGGAGGTGGATACACACGTTATATTTTCAATAATAATATTACGTAATGTGTCAGGTACTGTGTTATGACACTACATAATATAATAAGTATACAAAATAATTTAAAAGTTAATACGACCCTATTATTTTCTACGTTAGGCACCTGCCATATATAGGTATGTGGTTAAGTATATAGAATTTGTGTATTAGAATTTAAAAAAGTATATTTGACGTTTATTTGCTTCCTTGAATAGGCAAAACTTCAGTTCAAAATCTTCAATAGTAAAATTATAAAATAATTAAAATATTTATTCTAGTATTAAAATTAATTTTCCAGCATCGTTGTGTACGAAGGAGGTTCTGTAATGTCGCAAGCTCGGTCATTATGGCGTTTGGAGCTGGCCCGTACTAAATGGGCGGGCGGCTTTATCAACTGGTATCACCCTATGAGAATACGCCACATCACTACGGGACGCTACTTGGGGGTTAACGACCAGAATGAATTGTACTTGATTAGCAGGTGAGAGAGACATGTTTGCAATTTCCGGAAAATATTAGTTTTTACAAAGCACGAAATCACCAAAACGAATTATACTAATTAATTTAAGACGAATAATACATTTATTTGAAGTAAATTTTTCGAAGTAATGAAACATTTTCACCCAAGAAGTCTTAATCGTATTAATTTTAAAGCATTTTTTTATCCTCGGGGATCGATTCCAGAATATTTGATACGTAATCAAATGAGCTAGATAGGCGGCTCTCAAATCATGTCTCATATTATACACGTAGTTTTTTAACGAATTTTGTTATATAATCTTCATTTAGAGTTACAGTTTATCCCAGTTTCACAACAAACGGATAGACAATGTAGACAAGTTAAAATGTAAATATTTCCTTTCAGAGAGGAAGCCACTACAGCATCATGCGCCTTCTGCCTCCGACAAGAGAAAGATGACCAGAAAGTGGTGCTCGAAGATAAGGACCTTGAAATCATTGGAGCTCCAATCATCAAATACGGAGACTCCACTGTCATTGTGCAGCATTCAGAGACTGGACTCTGGTTGTCTTATAAGGTACTCACCTGATAAAATGCTGATGTAACCATTATGTATACAAATACGGGCCTTAAGCCACGAAGAACGCTAAAACGCTTAGTTACGCTTTTTAAAAATGTAATATTTTTTTATTTTTATCTTTTATTGATTAGTGTACAAAGTTTCAGTTTACACTGACGTTTGGAATGAATAAATTTAATATAAAAATAAAAAACTTTTTAAAAATAAAATTTATTGGCTTTTTTCAGTCTTATGAAACGAAAAAGAAAGGTGTGGGTAAAGTGGAAGAGAAGCAGGCGATACTTCACGAAGAAGGAAAAATGGACGACGGTTTGGACTTCTCTAGGTCACAAGAAGAAGAGTCTAGAACTGCTAGAGTTATTAGGAAATGCTCTTCTCTCTTCACGAAGTTTATTAAGTAAGTGCATTGTCAATGTAAACGCTGGTTTTAGAATTTTGTAAATTTAAGTAAATAGGTATAAATAATATGGTCTAGAACGCACCAAAATTTATCTACATAATCACAAAATATATCCACTGCTTGATGCAAAATTGAACGTCGAGTATCCTGCGTAACTCAGTGACCAGGTCACTGAACCGCGGACGGCCGATGTCGTGGAGGGTGTGGGGAAGTCATAATAGAAATGAAGGCAATGGACACATAGGACATATTCATAAAGGATTTTAGGAATCCTCAACAAGACCCACCACCCTCTACCCTGTCTCTATCTACTGACACTAAATAGCCTAAAAAGTGAATGTCTCATAAATATCTGTTTGACTTGCAATTGATTTTTCATTACCTGGCTATTAAATGATACTATTACATCAATCCACATAATATCAGCATAGCCTTATACCCTTTGTAATTCATGATTTACTTCTATAACCAAAGCAAATAAAAAAATATTTTGCATATATACTAATAAAAAATATATATTTCCAGTGGCCTTGAAACATTACAAGAGAACAGACGTCACTCAATGTTCTTCGCCTCAGTAAACCTCGGGGAAATGGTGATGTGTTTGGAAGATTTGATTAATTACTTCGCACAACCGGAAGAAGATATGGGTAAGTGTTTTAACTAGGATATATCCTACCTCCAGACAGACCGACAGATCACCCTAATATGTATGTGTTAGTGAATTAGCGTTTTATTTTCACGTAGAAACCGCCGAATTTTATTAATCTTGATCAGATAGATAGGATCTTTTAAATGTTTAGGTTCACCTACTTCTCTAAATAAACAAGCCAGCATTCTGTGTCTATGTAGACATAAGTTTCCTACACTTTAAACAGTATACAGTTACCCACAGGTATTTATTTTTTATAATAGATCATTCATAAGTATTAAATGTAATGCATTTTAATGCATACAACAAGTTACAGCTTTGTATAAATTTTGTTCATCAGAACATGAAGAAAAACAAAATAGATTGCGTGCGCTTCGCAATCGTCAAGATCTCTTCCAAGAGGAGGGGATATTGAACCTCATTCTGGAAGCCATCGACAAGATCAATGTGATTACGTCACAGGGATTCCTTGCTGGCTTCCTGGCCGGAGACGAATCTGGGCAAAGCTGGGATATGATATCTGTTTATTTGTATCAGCTTTTGGGTACGTTTCGAGTTATTTCTCAATAAAGTTTGTATTTAATTAAGTCCCGTACCTAACCTAGCAAATTTCTGTATCGATGATCATCTCAGGTAAATCATGTAATTTATATGTTAAAATAAAAAAGGAGTTTGTTTAATTAACTTTTCTGACACCTGAAGTGATTATAGAAACGATCAGTTTTTTTAGAATTTTGATTCAAAAATGGGATCTAAAACAATCGCAAGGTATTTTTGATTATCTATCTCGTTTACAGCTGCTATAATCAAAGGAAATCACACAAACTGCGCGCAGTTCGCCAATTCAAATCGTCTAAACTGGCTCTTCTCTCGTCTGGGTTCACAGGCGTCTGGAGAAGGAACTGGAATGCTGGATGTATTGCATTGTGTTCTTATAGATTCGCCTGAAGCCTTGAATATGATGCGCGTGAGTTGACGATTCTTCTTTTAATTAGAGACCCTGTTATAATAGAAAATAATAACACGTTACCAATAAGGAACTATTTTTCATTATAAACCAAGTGATCAGCATTATTATCAAAGCACCGAGTTAACAATGAATTTTCATACACACTCCATGTTTTTAGAAATATTATCGTACATTTGGCATCATTAAAGCAAAGTTATTGACATATTAAGGGAAAATAATTTAACAATAATATTACCTAACTTACTTTTTGAATCGCTTTTCAAAAATGTCGTTAAATAATGTAGCATCTTTTTCTTTAAAATTATCACGTATCTGGTCAAAACTGTATGGTTCATAGATGTTAATAAAGTTTCTAAGTTTCAGATGTTTTTAATTATATGGTTTTTGTTTTCAGGACGAGCACATAAAAGTTATAATCTCGCTTCTTGAGAAGCACGGCCGTGATCCCAAAGTATTAGACGTACTATGTTCTCTCTGTGTGGGTAACGGAGTGGCTGTGAGGTCATCACAAAATAATATCTGTGACTATTTGCTACCAGGAAAGAACCTGCTATTGCAGACTGCTCTTGTGGATCATGTGTCAAGGTATTCATAATAATAAATTAATTATTTTCATGGAATGTATACCTAATAATTAACATATCGTAGTAGCTAGTAGGGAATTCAATAGTTAATTTGGTCACATAAAGGAATCCATTAGAATTTGAGGGAATACATGAATTTACAGCAAGTATCAAAAGTAAAGTAAGCAAAGTGATACTCGTCAAGAATGCCACTGATGCTAATAATCGATACGTCTCAGAAAGAACGTCAGGATGAACACATTTTTCCATCTATCTCCATGTGTCTAACATGAATCATTTAGCGATTCGTGGTTTTGATTGGTCGTTTGTGAATCCTATATTTTCCTATCCTATGATTGCCTATATTTTCAGTGTTCGTCCCAACATTTTCGTTGGTCGTGTTGAAGGCTCTGCCGTATATCAGAAATGGTATTTCGAAGTAACCATGGACCATATTGAAAAGACCACCCACATGATGCCGCATTTGAGAATTGGATGGGCAAATACCACAGGGTAAGCTAATACAATATAACTTTGAACTAACATAACTTTTACCACATTTAAAAAAAATCGTATTATTATTTGTTTAGGTAAAAATTATTCCTTTTTTTTCGTTCTACCCTCTTTCTTTTAAATAGAATATAATTTTTTTAGAAATAATTATTGAAGTACTCTTGAAAATTTAACCGTTTCAACACCTAGAATGTATGTATTTAAGAAGAGCCTATGCGGGTCATTTTCAAAAGATTGAAGACAGAAAAACAGTGATATTTTTTTTATACTTCATTGATTTTTTTCACCTGTTGCTCAAATTGCAGATATGTCCCATATCCTGGTGGTGGTGAAAAATGGGGGGGAAATGGCGTTGGTGATGATCTCTACTCGTTTGGGTTCGATGGCGCCTATCTCTGGTCAGGCGGTCGAAAAACTCCAGTGAACAGGACTCATGCCGAGGAACCCTTCATTAGAAAAGGTGAAACCAACTTTAAAAAATAACTTTAAACTTAAACACGCTTTATTAGAAAAATAAAGTGAAAATTCTCATTCCAACAATAATATTAATAAAACTTCATTACATTATATTTTTTTTTGTGATTTGTTTTAAAGTTTGTATTGTATTGTCATCGGTTATATTTCAAATATCAAATATAATGCGTCTTAAAGAGGCTCAAAATATTATTTTACATTAATATATAATTTATATTCATGGCAATCAAGGCGATGAGCCTGCCAACTAAAAATTAAAAGTAAAAGTATTCGAATGGTTTTTTTAGGTGATGTTATCGGCTGTGCCTTGGACCTGACGGTACCATTAATAAATTTCATGTTCAACGGAGTGAGAGTCACAGGATCATTCACCAATTTTAATCTTGAAGGCATGTTCTTCCCTGTGATGAGTTGCTCTAGCAAGTTGAGGTGAGTGCCCGTATGCCCACTATATTCTCAAAATCATAAACTAGCTTTAGTTTTCATAGACCTAATGTACCAATGCAAATGTGTGTTGCAAAATTTCAAAACCATCGGTTGAATAATCGTCATGAATCTATTGTCTTTTAAGAAGTGAATTCCCGTACCCCCAAGTGAGGCATGGGGCAGACGCATTGCTGTGTCTATTTCACTGATCATTTCTTTACAGGCAAGTAGGTGATCAGGCTTCTGTGCTTACCCAACCGGAACATTCATTAGTCCCCCCGGGATTCGAACCCAGGACCTCCAGCGCAACACGCAGACGCTTAAACTACTTAGCCATGGAGGCGGATATTGTCTATTAAAGTATGACTATTAAAAAAAACTCTTTCAAATTTAAAAGATATTTAAAATTACGATTGTTATGGACATGAAGTAAGAAAACAACGTATATGTAACATGTATATATTCAGAATTACGGATTAATATTAAGAAAAGTATATAAGAAAAACATTTATGGACATCTATGCGTGTTTGTGTTTGTGTTTGTGTTCCAGTTGCCGTTTCCTCTTGGGAGGAGAACATGGTAGACTTCGCTATGCGGCACCAGAAGGTTACTCACCATTAGTTGAATCTCTTTTGCCGCAACAGATCCTCAACTTGGAACCATGTTTCTATTTCGGCAATTTGGCCAAGCGAGCTCTTGCCGGTCCACCATTGGTTCAGGATGATACAGCATTCGTACCAACACCTGTGGATACAGCCACCGTAAGTAGCAATTTTAGTTTTTTTCCGTTCTTGCGTTCCCAAAATTGAAAAGAATCTATTTTAGAAGCAAAATTAAATAAAAGTAAGCTACCTGTTTTTCAATCACAAAGCCAGAATAAAATAGATAATTTAAAATTTTACGTTCTATACAAATTAACCATTTAATAACTTTCTGCTTTAATAATGTAAAGTCACAATATTTTAACCACTGCTGTAAAATCCAACTATGTACTTAGTTTTCGAATATTACTCGTTTAACAACTAAATAATTATTTTCAGATAACACTGCCATCATACATTGAACAAATTCGGGACAAACTTGCTGAAAATATACATGAAATGTGGGCTATGAATAAGGTATAATAAAATATATCTCATAAAAAAAGACGGGCAAATACTGATGCTTCCAATTGGTCGATTATTTGTTATTAGTGGACCCCGCGGACTTTGTATCGCTTCAGAGTTCCGAAGACGTGTCACCTAAAACGTTATTCCATAAAATATGTCTGAAAAATTTTCGTCATAAACACTTTTCCGTGATTTTTTCTATATTTTTATAATCATTGTGCTATTCTCGGATTAGACGAACAAAGAAATCAGAGATCATCAAAATCGGTCCATCCGTTCTTGAGTTATAAATGGTGTAAATATAATATATAGATTGTTTATTGTTTGATGTTTTATATAATATATAGATTTACCTGATATTTCTCTGATACTATGATTGTCATCAAGCATGTCTTTAGCTTGGTTGATTGAAAGACAGTCTTTTCTTTCATGACCAACAAAAAAAAACGCGTAAAATGTCAACAAATAAGTCCACTTTGTTATATTACTAACCTACAATAATTGTGTAACTGTATTATTTATCACGTATTTCTGCAGATTGAAGCAGGTTGGATGTATGGAGACCAAAGAGATGATTTGCATAAAATACATCCATGTCTTGTTCCATTCGAAAGACTGCCACCTGCTGAGAAACGATACGACATACAATTAGCAGTTCAAACGCTCAAGTAAGTAATTCTCTATACGGACTTTATTTAATTACATTTACTTAAAACTACAAAGCTATCCGCATAAAATTGTGACTTAATATTATTGATTATAAAATAGTTTTGGTTAGAAATTTATACATTTAACGAATTGTAATTGATGCTTATTTCAAATTTATCTACAGGACAATATTAGCTCTGGGCTACTATATAAGTTTGGATAAACCACCAGCGCGCATTCGTAACGTCAGATTGCCTAACGAACCCTTTATGCAGGTAAAGTATTATTTTATGGTTCAAAAGAGCCATTTTCATTCGATAAAAACTATTTAATGTGTGTTTATCCATAGACTATGCTATGTTTTTTTTTTGTTACATATTTTATTTCTGTAACCCCCAAGGTAATAGAAGTCTAGAGTTGTCATACATTATTTTTAACCGAACATCAAAAAACCAAAAAGGAGGTTATCAATTCGACGTGTATTTTATTTTATATTTATAGTATTTAAAACTACAATATATTTTATATCTATGGTATATATCATACTTTCTACATTTTTATAGATATTTATTTGATATTTTTTCAGTCAAACGGCTACAAGCCAGCTCCATTGGATCTTGGTGCAGTGACCCTTACACCAAAGATGGATGAATTAGTGGATCAGTTGGCAGAAAACACGCACAATTTATGGGCAAGAGAAAGGATACAGCAAGGATGGACTTATGGACTTAATGAGGTATTCATCGTACCTTTATAAACAAGTTAAGGTCGTCAATTTTATCTATCATTTAAAAAAATATTACGTTCTTAAAATACTATATTAATAGTTGCTTATGACTCTGATTCAAAATTGTAAAAGTAGTTTAGTGTATCTAGCATTATTAACGTATAATATTATCAATTTTATCTTTTCTATAAAGTAGATTTATATTATAAATCTAAATTAAAATTGAAACCAAATCCGAACCGTAAATTTTTGATTCAGGACCCCGATATGAATCGTTCGCCTCATTTAGTACCGTATCCCAAAGTGGATGACGCCATCAAAAAAGCCAACAGAGACACTGCATCTGAAACTGTACGAACTCTTCTGGTGTATGGATATAACTTGGATCCACCCACGGGTGAACAACATGAAGGTAGGGAAAGATTTATAAAAGTTTTTCGTCTGCTTTGACTTATACGTCCGAAAAGTGAAATATAATTTTTTAAGTTAAAACCTTTGTCTATGTCCAACTACAGAACAATGTAATCTCGAAATGTACATTTGAAATAAAAGCTATAGATTGCCATAAGAATAGTTGCAAGTTCCATATCCATAGGCCATAGAGTAGATATATTAAGCCGCTTTAAAATTACTAAAGCTTTGAAAATAAACACTATCGTTTTTTTTGTTCAACAGTTTTAATATTTACGAGACCCCTAATCGCTTGATATTTGTGATTTTAATTTCTCTTTTATGATTGTTATCACATTTCAATTTTCCATTTTTATTTTACAGCCCTTCTTGCGGAAGCGTCAAGGCTGAAGCAAGCCGAATTCAGAACTTACAGAGCTGAAAAAAATTACGCTGTCAGTTCAGGCAAATGGTATTTTGAATTTGAAATACTCACTGCTGGTCCTATGAGGGTGAGCTTTTGAACTTTTAAGTTATTCAATATCAGATGATTTTCGAAATGAGTTTGAATTTGTCAATTCAAAATAACTGTGATAATATACAAAAACGTTATTTGTTACGAATTTTGTATGACTTCTTTCCACATTTAGGAAATGCCGCTTGACTCATGGTTCTGATATATTAACATCATTTGTTTATTACAGGTTGGTTGGGCACATGCTGATATGCCCCCTGGCATGATGTTGGGGCAAGATGAGAATTCATGGGCCTTTGATGGATACAACGTATGTAGTCAATGATTATTTAATCTAAGTTAAATTTGTTTATAGTAAGAGAACCGATTTACTGATATTTAAGGTTAGTAAGTTGCAAAGAAACTTGTAGCAAGTTGCTAATTGCAAGTATATTGATAATATATATTTTTTGTATGAAAGGTTTATATTATAATATGAAACTGAATTTATTTCATTAATCGGCCTGTCTTGATGGCTTATTCCAATTCATTTATCACTGACTTTTTCAAAGTACATTTTTCCTGAAATCAATGTCAATTATTTCTGATAACCTATTTCAGAGAAAATATTATG
Source organism: Aporia crataegi (assembly GCA_912999735.1). NCBI lineage: Eukaryota > Metazoa > Arthropoda > Insecta > Lepidoptera > Pieridae > Aporia > Aporia crataegi. Next base: position 4,911,902 of record OU538749.1, read on the forward strand.
TCGTTAAAAGTCAGTTGCTCGGCAATATAGCCTAAACTCCTTAGATATTTAGATCCAGAAGGTATTAATGTATTACCGAACGCCCAAAATGCAATAGCAATTTACATGAACCTAATCTTAGCTCAGGTGGTTTCTTAGTGACTAAATGAAAAATCTACAAAACTTAAGATAAGGTTAGGACAACTTGAATTTTGGTTTACGAAGTTCTTCAGATACCATTAAAATTTTTAATTGCAATACAGTCGTTAAAATGGCACGGTGGTGCGAGCGACACATTTGGACAACAGCTCAAAGTAGGCGATATAGTTGCCTGTTTCTTAGACGTGCCAGATCAGACCATTAGTGAGTGTACAAAAATCACAAAGGAAATTCTTAAATTGTTTGTTAACTTATTTTAAAACAAATTAACATACAATTTTTTGTTCTTCTTTCCCTTCTTGTTGAAGTATTTGTAATGTACATAGTTCCTCTGGACTCGGAGTATGTATTCCCTAATTATTATTGGTTTACTGAATCCTAAATTAATAAGATAATAAACACATCTTAACATACACATTATTGGGTACTTTAGTTATAGGCATTTGTGTATTTGATTCATACTTGATTGCGTGACACAATACTTAGAATAATTGTATTTGAAATAAAAGTTGGATAATTAATGCAGTAATGTTGTTAATCAAAAATAGGCGACAACATGTCATAGGAATCCGTATTGGTATTGTGATAATGACCATAAGTATTTATCCAAGGTCTTTAGAGTGATACAAGTAGAATACGGAAACAGTTTCTGATATTCGAATTATAAGGCATCAAATTATACAAGTCCAGGGCGTGAAATTGTACAATACGCCACTGGTGGTTTGTAAATTGTACCTAATTGCAAGGTGAATTTCTAATTCAAGGAAGAAAAAGTGTATTCCGGTAGCGTGGAGTCGTTTGGGAAGCAATGGGCGGTCGGTGATGTTGTAGGCGTCTTCCTTGATCTCATAGACAAGACGATAAGTACGAATTTTGCTTACCGCGATTCAAGCAGGCAGAGACATTTTTTAGATTAGCTGTGATATTATATTATTACTTACTGAAATAACTTATGTATATTTGAGCTGATTTTTATTTCATTATGTTAACATCCCTGTTGGCTTGATCAATTCCTTTATACCAGCGAGTTTAAAGTGATCAAACTTTTGTATCTTCCAAAGTGAAGTGATTCTTGGTGTGAACCTAGTATTTTCCACACATTAAAGGCTCGTGAACAACTAAGCTATGGAGGCGACTTAATATGTTAAGTTCCTCTTAACTTGTGTAAATGAAGTCTTGCAATCCCTTGTGAGAGAGCATTTCTGTTTTGGACAAAAATATAAATCTGATTATTCATAGATTATAATCGATTTATTCTAGATAAAGTAGATTCAAAAATGTCCCTGCTTCCCTTAGGTTTTTTAGCTTTTAAATGCGTCTTACAATTGTCTGAAGATAGCTTGCATTCGAAATTTTTTGATAGGCATGATTAGGTTTTAGTCTATAGAAATAGCAGATTACCATCGCTTATAAAATAATATCACCGCAGTGCTTCGCTTTGCAAATATTTGATGATATGCTTAAGGAATAAGCCTAGCAACATAGGACACGAATAATTAATAATACACCGACTTTACGAGTAGATAATATTTATGACACACTGTTTAAATAACATTACTATATACATAACTTACATACTTATTACATAACTGATCGATTTCTTATCTTTATATACAATTTTGTATAATTGATTTAATTATTATCGAATTTTAAACTATATTTATAGTTTTGTTATCATTAGCAACATTTTCACATAATGTATTGATAAGAAACTGATCATTATTAATAATAAGATGATTGCAATAATATTCATGCTTGCTGCTTGGTACTAACGAGTATTTTTATGTTCTAAATATTTTAAGCAAGTATTTACATTTTACAGTATCCAAAGAATATTTTAATTTTTCCATTCACTTACTGCAAAATATTGTGTCCCTTATTAACTGAAAATAATCCCTTTTTTTTGAAGATTGCTTGAAGATAAAAATTATTTTCTTTGGACAAAAATAATTATAAATGATTGCACAAAAGTTCTTTAAATTAATTCATCGTCCTCACACACTTTTACGTTATTAAGACATAATATACAGAGTGGATGTGTACTGGTGCTGTAAATTCGCTAATTGTAAACAGTTTATTATTACAAGACGCGTTTTTAGGCTGATATTCAAAGAGGCAACTTTGCGATTATGTCGAATAATTTTCTTTTCCGTGGATTCATAAATATTTCTTCAACTTTGCTACGAAAAATAGACGATGTACTCCTATATATACAAAACCAAAAAAAAATATTAATATAGCAAAGTAAGGTTATTGATTCGCATTTTTGGTTGAAAGATGACTCATCATAAAAATAGTAGTCTACGGAATTTCAGCCTAAGGGAGAAGTTGATCTTTAAAAAATATCACTGTGATTCTTTAATATGAATAAACGTTTTTTTTTTTAATTATTACACACTATTCCATTCTGTATTATTTTATTCTAGATTAATATGTTTATTTAAAATGTTACGGCATTGTGATTAGGTTTTTCGTTAAATGGTGAACTGCTGATGGACGCCCTCGGTGGTGAGACCACATTCGCTGATGTGCAAGGTGATAACTTTGTGCCTGCATGTACTCTTGGTGTTGGGCAAAAAGCTAGGTAAGTCGCCATCTAGAAATAAAAATATTAGTTACTCGCAGCCGTCTCTTTACAACAATATGGCTTAATTATTGTTCCATATGTATTTTAAGTGAATTCCCGTAACCTCCAGTGGGCATGGGGTAGACACATTTCTGTATCGGTTTCACTTATCATTTTCTTTATAGGCAAGAAGGTGACCAGCCTTCTATGCCTACCCAACTGAAACATTAATTGGTTTCTCCGAGATTCGAACCTCCAGCGCAATAGGTAGACGCATGAATCACTTAACCACGGAGGCGGTTATGTTCATGTTATTTTTTTTGATGGTGAAAACCAAATACAATACAAATCGTAATTTCGCAATAGCTCTATAGTGGTCAGTATCCCCGCCTGTCACGCGAGAGACGCGTTGTATGTTCATACATCTTTGTCTTTATTAACTGTAGGCCTGACCAAGGCTTATCCAATAGGCATATAGGTACTCGTTGACCGTTTCTGGGTACAATTGTAACATGCCTATACAAAAAAAGTGGTAACTAGCTAGCCTGTTTTAGCTTATCAATTATGAAAAAAAAAAAAATAGCAAAGGCATATATAAATTAATTATGAGTGCGACAGGCCATTTGTGTTACTAAGAATAATTTTATATCTATTGACCTTAGTTTCTTATTCATAAGTTCTCAAAGCAGATTTAAATTTCAGATTATCATATGGACAAGATGTTAACTCCCTCAAATATTTCACCACCTGCGGTCTTCAAGAGGGATATGAACCTTTCTGTGTGTAAGTTTGAATTTATATTTAAACTAGCTGACCCAGCAAACGTTATTTTTCCATATAAATTATTTCTAGTTAATATTTTGGTATTGATTGCAATTTTTCATAATTTATCACCGTTTAAACCAAAAAAATTTCAAGACCAAAATCTAAAAAAAAGTGTGCCTGGCACATTAAGGATGTTATATGTTAATTCTGTAGCAAAACTACTAACGCAAATTTAAGAGAAAGTAAAATTTTGCTTACCGTTCGAAGACTCAACGATAGCGTATATCCTGCTGTAACATACTTCATACAAGGCAGTAATTCGCTTGTGTTTTTCAGCAACATGAAAAGAGACGTAACTCATTGGTATACAAAAGATCAGCCGATATTTGAGAACACGGATGAAATGATAGATACTAGGATAGACGTAACCAGGATACCGGCGGGATCGGGTTAGTATATTTACTAGATGTGTAAAATTACTCCAATATGTATGTGAAGTAATTTTTCTATTAGCTTCATGGTGTAAGCATGTGAGCGAAGCAAAACGTACGTTTTATACATAATATTATTTAATTATTTTATATCTCATTATTTTAACAAATGTTTGTAATATTATAATTTTACAGAGACCCCGCCCTGCTTGAAGATTTCGCACAACACATTTGAGACCATGGAGAAAGCCAACTGGGAGTTTCTTAGACTCTCCTTACCTGTTATATGCCACGCTCAGTTTATAGAGTACGTATTATTATATAAATATCATTTAAAATCACTTAAATATTTTTTTAAACTTATATTTAAAATTTATAAAGATATTGTCTTAATTTCAATTTTCATATACTATTTTATATATTATTTTGTACACAATCATGAAATTTTTTACCAAAAAAAATAATGAATAAAAAAATAAAAAGGAAAATATATTGATATCAAAAAAAAAATGAAAAATAAGATTTCTCTCCGGCGGGGAATCGAACCCCGGTCTCCCGCGTGACAGGCGGGGATACTGACCACTATACTACCGAAGATGTGAGAGTTATTGTGAAATTATGATTTGTATTGTATTTGATTTCCACCAGCAAGAAAATATTGCTTAAAAGGTTGTTAATGTGTTAAAAAAGTGAAAATAACAATTTTCACTTTTTTTTTATAAAAATCTTACTAATTTTTATTGCACTTACTAATTTTTATTGCAGTAAAATTTAGTTAAATAACTATTTTGTACAGTGAATCGGAAAAATCTCGCCGATGGGTGGAGATCAAGGAACGTCAGCAGATACTGATGAAAGAGGCCACTGAAGCCCAAATGCCAGCTCACATAGACCAAATAATGAGAAGCGGTTTCACTATGAACGATATTAAAGGTACTTCTGAATATTATCATACTCATGTAAATTTATATAATTCTGAGTTAAATTCATATAACTCACCTTGGTAGTAAGGGGAAATATAATATGGCGCTTACCCCAATTAATTCCAATTTAAAGGGATAAATAATTTAAAGATCTACTTTACCTACTAAAAACGACTTCTATTTTAGTACTTAATATAATTAAAATAATAAATATATATAAAATATTATATAAAAATTAATTTGGGGCTTGGAAGACGGTTTCTTTTCATCCTAATTCCATAAGCGATATTGAGAGATCAGCTAGAATTATAATACTACATAATTTAGGTTTTATAGCGTAATACTCTCAGTACTTTTGTACATAGTATTTTATTGTTGGTCTTGAAAGTTGTTTGCACCTGCTTTGACCCTTTAATTACTTGTCAATAACATATCACAATATATGGCATCCTAATTTCACTATATATGACATAATACCAATTATATTTAATATTTAGAAAATATCAAGGAAAAAGGTTCTTAAACTCAAACATCGAAATACATTTTAAATCATCTTTCGTTTATTGAAGAAATATTTTAAAAAAAGGTAATTCACACGAGATACGTCTTACGACAATGACAAATCTAATTTTCCCGTTATTTTAAACTTAGTCAATAAATAGTGGCCATTGTTGAATATCAGTTGTTGATAATGGTATGCGCTACCTTATATTCAAATATTCTCAAGGTCTTCACTACGATGAGAATCAAGAAGATGTTAAGCTCAAACGGCAGCCATCAAGGCCTCCCCGCAAGGGATCAATCACACGCAACGTCACAATACAGAATTACAATTTACAACCAGGTTCACTAACGGTCGTTGGTTGACTAATAGCTTCAAAATCCTTAGGTGCAAATCGCAAAGGTATGGCATCGGGCACGCTGCGGGCGATTTTGGGCTCTAAGCAAAACCCTCACGCTTATTTCTCGACACCCAACGCTGGAAATTTGTATGAAACTCAAATAAGTCGTGTCGTTACGAAAACTACACGAAACGTTATTTCCATACAAATTTCTAGCAGTAAAGCGAAGTCCTGTGTCCCCTAGTGGGGTATGGGGCAGATGCATTTCACATCTGTTTCACTGATTGATTATTTCTTTAGGGGCAAGTAGGTGATCAGCCTTCTATGTCCTGACAGACCGAGTTTTTTTTATCTCCACCGGGAATTCAACCCAGGACCTCTCGGTTGTAACGCTTACGCGCTTACCACTAGACCCAGGAGGCGGTTAATTTTTTAACAGTGGGTCTTGAGAAATAAGCGAGAAGGTCTTACGAGAAATACTACGTATAAGAGAAAAACGCCCGCATTTCGTCTACGCTAGGCGCTATTATCTCTTGTCATATACCTACCAAAGTGTCACTCTTGCGCCCGTGCCACTCCAATGTGATTAGCATCTCAGTTTTAACATATGTTTGTTACTAATCCGTGTGATTTTTGCATGTATGTGCATATTTTGAATATACATTTATCTAAAACTCTACTATAACTCTACTGTTGGATATGTATTAGATACTACCTACATTCCTATGATGTCACATTATGTACACTCCATTAATTCGAAAATTATGTGATAAATAAATAGCTTCCTTCCGTTAAACAACATCATCATCATCACTACATAGTATAAAACAGTCGCTTTCTCTGTCCCTATATCCCTTTGTATGCTTAAATCTTTAAAACTACGTAATGGATTTTAATTCGTTTTTTTAATAGATAGAGTGATTGAAGAGGAAGGTTTATATGTATAATATACCCGTGCGAAGCCGGAGCGGTTGCTAGTATTTTATAAAAACAACACATGGATTTTTTATAAAAATGAACCACAAAGAAAGTATGTAAAATTGGAGCAAATATCGTTGCGACCAACATTGGTGTAAAATACAAGACTTGTTTTTTGTATCTTATCTATTGCTTGAATGTTTAGAAACATTATTAACTGAACTATTGCAGTTTTTGCATTTTTCTCTTCCGATATGTTATTCTTATTTCGGTCAAAATCTATAAGGCTTTTCTTACACATTTAATTGAGATGATTGAATATTTATTGACTCAATTATACTTAGGTCAAAATGGCATGAACCGTTCAACAAGCGAAGCAGAGATGTCAAAGTATGAGCTCGGAGTACAAAACCTGCCTGAAGATAAGAAGGATAAGAGAGGAAGATCCCCTTTCAAGTAAGTTTTTAACCCTACATTGCAAATAAACACATACCTAGTATGTCAACTATCGACTAGGTCGTTAGGATTAAAACTCTTAAGAATATTAGTTTTATAAACTTAATTTCTTTGAGTGAAAGATTAAGTTGGTGAAACAATTGCATTTATAATAAATATGTAGGTATTTAAGGCCACAAATAAAACTGTGGAAAATGCAGTGCAATACTATGAAAGGCCTACATAATGTATTTCACATAATATCATAAATTTTGGTATTTGTTATCTTTACTAATGATAGTGTTAACTACGCCTCAAAAGAACCGAGTCACACAGTTATTAATATAATACGATATTTTATAGCAGATTTTGTTTCTATTTGTCTATGTAAAGGTTCTTTAGAAGCAAACGAGGGGAAAGCGGGGATAGGGGTAAATCAAGGAAGTCGAAAACACCGGATCCTTACACTGATACCGAAGTATCTCCTGATAGAGCCCGACGACCCAATCCACAGATAAGAATATCACAGGTGATATGCTTTATTATTAATTTATATTATAAACAAGAATGTATTTATTCAATAAATGCGTTAGTAGCCACCAATTACCTAAACTGAATTTATGACTATTTAATTATTTTAATGACCTATAATTGAGTTGATTTCCTTATCCTTATATGCACTAGTACTGCTTTGGAATTGATTTTGTAAAACTTTTTTCGTTTTTGAACCTGGCACCTTGGCACACTCATGTAAATATATGAAATGGATCCTGTGTTTGCGTTCTACTTTTAATATTGATGATGGATCTGTGTAAAATATTCCCATGCTACTTTTTAATTCTAATTTAATCATTAATTATTAATCGTTTACAAAGACATTAAACCAGTCATAAAGTGTAGATCTGCGCGTTCCCCAGTGTTCATGCATTTTTACCATATACACTCCTGCATATGTAGATTTTATATTTATTTTTTATCCCGAAGGCCAATCAGAGATATAATATGCAAAATAGAAACGGAAACAACATTTACGACAGTCAGGGTGCTTTAAACGTAAGTTTTCTGTTAATATGTTTTTTCTGTTGCTTCTTTTCAATTCTATATAATAAATACTTAAATAAGCAAAAACCTTTCAAGCTTTTATTTTTGTTTAATAGTTTTAAGAACTATTGAAGTGCCAATTTGATTGCTCAAGGTAAATTTGTGACTATGATGTCTGATTAGCAGGCTCTAAAAAATTTTTTGCTGAATGCCTAAAATAGTCTTGCAATAATTTCACGTGAATTTTTGCAATATGTTTTGTTCTGTCATCTATTTCTTCCTATCGTCTCATTCACAATAGGTATATATTATGATTATATTCGGTTGATTTTTTATGTATTGTTTTTATTTTCTAATGTTACTATAGAAATATCTTAAACAATGCATTTGCTGCGGTGTTAATACATAAAGCATATAAATATTTGCCCTACTTATCCTCGAACCGGATTTTTTTATTAATCCTCTACCCTCTTCAAGTTGAAAGTCAAATTTTGGAATATTTGTATAAACCAAATTAACTATATTTCATACAGTTCGATACAAAAATAATTTAAATGTTACCAATTATGTCAAAACGAAATGTGTCAGAGCGAGCACAATTTTTTCACTTAATATTAAAAAATAATGTCTTTCAAATTCCAGACAAATTTGACAATACAAACGCCAACACAAGATCGGAAGCAAATGACCACTGCCACTCTTGATAAGTCGGCGACAGAAACTATAGGCAATGAAATTTTTGATGCTGACTGTTTGAAACTTATCAATGAATATTTCTACGGCGTTAGGTAAGGACTATACACTTCGAGAAGTATTAACTGGAACATGCTTGATGCTGAATACCTTTAATACAGAGAGATACTGCGAGATATGTCTTGTGGTTTTGAAGTTTATTTATTTATTTACATCAAGAAACAAAATAGAAACATCATAGAAAATAATACAATTAGATTATTTTTTTTCAGAATATTCCCCGGTCAGGACCCCACACACGTGTACATAGGCTGGGTGACCACACAATATCATTTACACTCCAAGGACTTCAACCAAAACAAGGTTACGAAATCGTCGGTTATTATTACTGATGCTTATGACAGGGTCATTGAGAGGTATGTAAATTGCAGTCCATAATTTTGTATGTTTTTCTTCAAAATACAAACTACACTAAAAAACTAAATTTAATACTAAGTACCTAATAAAATGTAAAGTATTGCTAATTAACTGCCATCATTAAACCAAGGCAAGTTATTGATTAATAATTAAACCCGTTTAAATCAATTACCCAAAACAATGTTAAAATAATAATTCATAAGGAAAACGAATATTTATAAAACACTACCATATCATTTAAGTATTCCAAAAGTAGATCACCTATCTAAGTTGAGTATTTTCGAGTTGATAATAATGCCAAAGAAAATAAAATGTATAAAATTCCATATTTCGTTAACATTTTCTTTACCGGCGAGTATGTGTTTATTTTCTGTACACCGTAATAAGTTCCATTCCACTCAGGCTTTGATTTCCGGGCAAACAAAAAAGTGTTAGAAGCTGGGTTCTCTTCTGCGCTGCACAGATTGAATGGCAGACTTGTAACTGAGGCAATTAAAGTTGTATATATTTATTTTTTAACTTGTGTGTATCTAAAGTGTGAATCGTCAATCCTGCTACGTGGTACGAGCTGATGAATTGTACAATGAAGTAATGGCCGAAGCTACTGCTAAAGGCGCTTCTCAAGGAATGTTTATTGGTTGCTCTGTGGACACCTCAACTGGTACTGTTGCCTTTACCTGTGAAGGAAAGGACACTAGCATTAAATTCAAGGTAGGATATATACTTTATAGAATTATGTAAGAGTTATTACATGAGGTACAAAATAGAATTTTATTTTTAGCAAGAATCAGTCAACTTTGTCAATTATTTTTTGCAAGTTTTTTCTATACGTTTTAATAATAATAGATATTATATATAAAATATATAATAGCTGAGATATTATACAAGTATATCATATAGTTTTGTAATGAAAAAAAAATCACATGGAAAGAGTACATTCCTTCTGAGTGACATAGGCAAATTTCAGATGGAACCAGAGACAAAACTCTTTCCGGCGATCTTTGTAGAAGCAACTTCAAAAGAAATCCTTCAAATAGAACTGGGAAGGTCGTCCACCAGTCTTCCGTTGAGTGCCGCAGTGCTGCCGACTAGTGACAAGCACGTCAACCCACAGTTCCCACCTAGGCTCAAAGTGCAGTGTTTGAAACCACACCAGTGGGCTAGAGTGAGTGTATTAAATATCTACTATAGTCTACAACTTGTATATTCTTCAAATAATCAAAAATGCTCAAAAATCTATTCGTTTATTGTCTCAGTTCATTGACCCTTTTGTACTTTTTTTGTAAAAAAAAGTGGATAAAAATCATGATCAGACTTATCTGAGTTTTTGAGCTGACGTCGCTTGATGTGACTTTATAAGTGATCATGTAATTCCTAATACATGGATGATTCATATTTGAGTGTTAAGCTTATCTGGCTGAATGTAATTTATTGAGTTTTGGTAGAAATAAGGTTATAGACCTTATTTCTCTCTTCCGCCACCAATATGACGTCTAATTATAATAAATTTCGCATTTATATCCATTCTTTAGATATATTAACCTACACGGCTTTAAGTAGGACAGCATAGTTTTTAAAAACTGTTTATTTCTCCAGGTGCCGAACCAATCCCTTCAAGTGCACGCCCTCAAGTTATCCGATATTCGCGGTTGGTCCATGCTCTGTGAAGATGCTGTTTCAATGCTAGCTTTGCATATACCTGGTATGAAATAATAGATTATTAAGTGATTGTTACGATCTTTATTTTTGCGAGTATATTTATCAGCCCATACCCCTTTATTGATACCGAGGTGGAATAAATGTTCGGAAGAAAGTTGAATGACTGTAAAATGTTATATGAAACAAGGATTTACTGGATTTCACTTTTTATGACATCCTTATGGGATTACAATATTACCGTTTAGTATAACTGAGTTATATATGGGGCCTTTCCCGGGGAAAGAAACCTAACGCGCAACGTGCAACTTAGATACATAGCCGATGTTTATCGGTACATTTCTAAAATTAATTAATTTTTACAGAGGAGGATCGTTGCATAGATATCTTAGAGCTGATAGAGATGGACAAATTACTTAGCTTCCATGCTCATACACTTACATTATACGCCGCTCTCTGTTACCAGAGCAATTACAGGTAAATATTATTATAATGCCAACATGACTTGGTTACGCTTCGAATATTCAATTCGTGTAAAAATCCTGAATTCAATTCCCAAGGTGGATTAGAACTTGACTTAAGATAAACCTTTTGTTATACTAATATTTTTAGAGCTGAGCTAAATCCTTACTTTAGAAAGTAAGGATACTATGAATATGAGTATTAGAATACTATGAATATGAGTTTGTGTAAAAGGCTTTTGGGCCTATAGGCCCAAGTAGTTTATATATTTATTTACGGACCAACTTAACGGATAGTTATGATATTTTGTACACAAATTTTAGGACTACAGAAAATATAGACAATATATTTTAATTTCAATTCACAGAATTAAACTATATTTTATATTTCAAGAGCTGCGCACGCACTATGTCAACACGTGGACCAGAAACAACTGCTTTACGCGATCCGATCCCAGTACATGTCGGGGCCTCTACGTCAGGGTTTCTATGATCTTCTCATCGCATTGCATCTGGAATCACACGCAACTACTATGTAACTTTTTTATTATCATAAACCTAACAGTATTAAATGCAAAAGTTTGAATGGATAGGTTCCTCTTTATCTAAATCGCATAAATCCTGAACAAGCAAGTTTGGAATAGCAAAATATATCGCATATTATTTCACGATCCCAAATACGACTCAACAGATTCTTGGTCACGTAACAGCAAACTGATACAAAGTTTACTGCATTTTGAATCTGTGACAAAAATTACATTGCTTTTTCTATAAATGACTCAAATTAATTGACTGTAAAATAACTGATATTTTATGACAAAGCTTTTTTATAGGGAAGCGTGTAAAAACGAATTTGTTATACCTTTGGGGCCAGAATTGAAGTCGCTGTACGATGACCCTGAGATGTGCCATAGCTTACGTTCGTTGCAGACAGAAAGTGTTCGACCACATATGAATATGACTAACATTGCGTGAGTATTTTTTTTTCTTCTTCTAAAACCTCGTTAAAAAGTACCACGAACTTTGGAACAATGTGTTGAAATGTTTCATTGAATAAAATTATATTTTTATAAGTACAAAACGAATAATGATACATTTATTTTATAATAATTTTAATTTAAAATAAAACAGCAAAATATTTTTGCCCTAACTTCCTTCAATATCGTCGTATAACCCATAAGAAACTACTAAGTGTCTTATAGACTTATACTATTAAAAACTACTCATAATTATTATAAAAATATAAGCCTTCTTATGCTCCAACGTAACGCGCACTGTCGTTCTAAACATAATAAAATTTCTCCTATGTTTGAATTGTAACTAGCTCAAGTACTTAACCCTTTATATTGGATCTTGTTATCTGAATAATAAAGTTAAATTAAAATTATTTTCAGAGAAAACATATCGGATATAAGCAACCTTTACTCTCCGTACTTCCCTCTAGAAGTGGTCCGTGAGTTCGTGATGCAGGCTTTAGCAGAGGCCGTCGAAACCAACCAAGTTCACAACAGAGATCCCACTGGTGGCAGTAATGAGAACCTTTTCCTGTAAGTTTTCTCTCTCCTCTTATTAAGTGGTATATAAGCAAAACTTCTTATATTTTTTAAAAAGAATTACTTTTATGCTCATAAAAACAATTAATATGTACAATGTAAATAATGACTGAGTTTTAACTGCGTCTAGAAAATATTGGGTAATTTTTAGTGGAAAACACAATTTTTAGTAATACAGATCAATCTTGGATGTCCCCTTTTAAAGAAAAAAAAACCCGCGTCAAACTTAATTTAAACTCATTCTTTGGTTTATTGTAATTTCATATTCCTTTAATTTACGAATTAAAATTAGAGTCAGTAACAGACGAAATTGTTATTGGCATGTTAAATTTGTATTGATACGAAATTTTTACATTAAATTATTTTTCGTTATTGTATAGGCCCCTAATAAAATTGGTCGATCGCCTACTTCTGGTAGGAATGATGAGGGATGAAGATGTTGAAAAACTTCTTATCATGATCAATCCTGAGACTTGGGATCCTACCTTTGACAAAGGTGAGTAATTGTAAACACAGATAGCTTAAGACACTACTTTTAACATTCGCTTCCAGCCAGTAAAAGTTTTATTAGAATCGATTAAGACGCAGATAGAAAAGTGTCTATCTATGTATCATCCTACACAGATAAAATTTAAATAAAGTGTGTAACAAGTGTCGTACATTATACATATTTCCATATACAATATTAAAAAGCTTTATTGATAACTGTAATTTCAATTATATTTTACATAATTTCACTTTAGAGGGCAAAGATGAGCACAGAAAAGGACTTCTTCACATGAAAATGGCTGAAGGTGCTAAACTGCAGATGTGTTATCTACTACAACATCTTAACGACATTCAACTGAGACACAGAGTCGAGTCCATTATTGCGTTTGCACATGACTTTGTTGGGGATCTACAAAGCGATCAGTTGAGGTAACTATTTCTTATAAGTCACAGCGCTGCTATTTTCACAGCGGCCATTATAATGAGCGAGAACTGTATGTGTACACAACTGACACTTTAAAAAAATAATTTGGTTTCTATACTAGTCAATAAACTTAATTAATAACATTTTAAGTGTTTACACGTCAAAAGTAATTGTTCCATTGAAGAGACGAACTCTTCTAACCGATGATCTCGTCGAAAACTTTGATTTGGATTTTTTGTTTCCTCCAGATGCATCATTTTCTTCAGTTATAAAACCTTTAGGCAGATTAATGACAATGTATTTATGCATTTCAGACGTTACACAGAAATCAAGCAGTCAGATCTACCAAGTGCATTAGCTGCTAAAAAGACGAGAGAATTTCGTTGTCCACCGAGAGAACAGATGAATGCTATATTGAGTAAGAAAAATTTTGTTGCTATGGAACTAAAATGGAATCAAAAGTAGTATATTTTAGCAAAAATTTGATTTTTTTATTTTTAAATCAGTCCACACCATAGATAATACAGCTCTTATATGTGATCAATTGATACGTTTGTTGAATACAAACTATTTCTTCAGGCTTCAAGCACTTAGAGGATGAAGATCCGGAGAACTGTCCTTGCGGAGAAGAGCTCATTGCACGAATGAATGATTTCCATAACAGTCTCATGTCTCATGTATCTCTGAGTGCCTTGCAGGAACCGGATGGTGATGTAAGTTTCAACCAATCCTTTTAATCTAAGTAACTATAGAACTAATCCTTGAGCGTGATTTTTGCCCTCTTCCAAATCCCAGACGAAACATTGCAAAGTTATCAAAGCTTGATAACAGTATAATAAAATCAAAACCAAACACATTGAAGCTCTTTTTTCACCCTCCTATGCAGAGGAACACCGTCTCTATTAAAGAAGACAGACACCTAAAATCAAAAGAAAAACAAAATTCAAATTACAATTTATACAGACAAATAGAGCTTCATTCGGTGACCCCAAATTACAATAACAGAAACAAATTGTATAACCAAAAAGAGCGTCAACCTTAAGATTTATTTAATCATTTTTATATAATTATTATAATTTATTTTTATTTATAAGATCTCATAGATGTTCTATCGTGTTTCAGGAATCCAATGGACCTGAAGTAAAGCCTGGTGCTTTTGGAAAACTTTACAATATCATAAACACTGTCAAGGAATTGGAAGATGAACCCAAGGTAAAAAAAATTAAAAATTTAATAATTTGAAACAAATAGTAAAAAAATTAAAAAAATAGTTTTTATGCTTAACTTGCCACATGTCATTATGATGATTTTTCCGTTCTAGTATATTTGAGCTCTTAACAAAACTACAAAAACTCAAAACCACTTAATTTACAGGAAGACACTGAAACAGTTGTTCAAGAGGTAAAAGTAGTTCAAATATATTGTAGTTTCTTATTTTAGGATTGAAATTTATAGTGTTTTATTCCGGTCAGTCGCGTATTTTTTAACTTAACAATGCTTAATTAATATTTTGTACGTGACCACATATTTAGTATTGTTATCAATTTATACAATTGATACGAATTTTGTGTCGTTTACGATTAGTTCGTTAAAAAGCCTGATCAAAAATGTTGAATCCATAGATTTTTTACCCAAACGTTTGATAGCATATGAAAAAACACTACTTAAATTAGATGGCAAGAAATACAATGCATGAATTTGATGATTGAATAATTCATAACCAATCACATTTTCTAGACCTTTGTGACCATAGCTATTTTACATTGTGCAGAACCAATCTGTAATAAGTGAAATAAGGATATAAAAAAGTACTCGAACGTTTTATGCGCGAGTTCATACTTGCGGCTTACTTCATTTGAGAGTTAAAAGATATTGTGCAATGGTCTGTAAATTCGAAGTGCAATATTTCAAAACCAAATATTATTTCAAGTATAACATAATATAAAAGACATTACAGGCACTATATTGTCCACCACCAAGTCATTACACATTGAAATGATAGATGTTAATATAAGTTTTACGGAATTAGTTCTTCCAACTAAACTGATATCACCCGAAAGGCGTGGAAGTTTTACCTACCTTCCCAAGAATGGTTTTATTAGTAGATACTATTATAGGTTTTTATCACATAGATTTAATATTAACTTGGAGTTGATTAATTTTTCAAAAGTTAATGACCCATTATATCAGATTTATGTCTTGAAGTGGAATTAATAAATGTTTCAAGAATATCGATTAAAAAATCATTTTACAGTCGGGATATATGTGTAAATTATTGTCATTATTTCCAGGCTATTGAAGAGGAGCCGAAGAAAACTCCAGAAGAGAAATTCCGTAAAGTATTGATTCAGACAATTGTCAACTGGGCTGAGGAGTCGCAGATTGAAACTCCAAAACTTGTTAGAGAAATGTTCAGGTGTGTAATTAGTACCAATTATAAAAAGTGTTAAGTCTAAAAGTTTTAAGGTTATGTTTCTCCCAAGAAGTCACTCGAATTTTAGGATAGAATTGGATCCCATAGATTACCCTTACTTATTATATTATCATTAAAACTACTAGCCCTCTAATACTATATTTCATGTATTTCAGTCTTCTCGTCCGTCAGTACGATGCAGTAGGAGAACTTATCCGTGCGCTTGAAAAGACGTATGTTATTAACGCGAAAACAAAAGAAGATGTCGCTGAAATGTGGGTTGGGTTGAGTCAGATCAGAGCTTTATTGCCGGTACAAATGAGTCAAGAGGAGGAAGAACTTATGAGAAAAAGATTATGGTAAATATTTATGGAATTATGTATGAAATGACTGAAATAAGCTTAAAACTTCTGAAAACGGACAGATCATCTCGATAAAATGTAAAGACATTTTTCAATGTGGTATGAAAAGATCATGATAAAAACAATTTAAATGTACATTACGTGTTTATGTATCTTTTACTATATCTAAGTTATTCAAAATCATTTGATATAATCGTAAGAAACAACATAATAATTATTCTGATTACTTTTTATTAGCTAGAACGAAGGTACAAGAAGAATTCATATGGTATGGGTTTTCCATAGGTGTAATAACTTATTTTTTATTTCAGGAAACTTGTCAACAATCACACTTTCTTCCAACATCCAGATTTAATACGGTATGTTCACATCACAAGTTAATAGACAATTATTGATATTTTATGTTATATATGTTTATGGTACATACTCGTATTATATTTATAGTTAATAGTTGAAAGAATGTCACTGATTTTTCTTTAAATTTCATGCTGCAACTTACGAAGTTCAATAAATATTCGCATCATAGTTAAGTCTCTTACACTACAGATCAACCTAGTGTGGAGATTACCTCAATCTTCTTGCTTGTTACAGCTAAAATAACTTGTTAATAATTTTCATTACATTATAATAGAGATCTTGTAGAAATACTTGTTCATATATGGTACTTTAATATATACAGGGTGTTACGTGTCCACGAAAACGTGATGGCTGTAATGATGAATACGTTAGGTCGACGTGCGCAGGCGCAATCCGACGCCCCCGCCACATCACCTCCAACTCCAGAAGATAAAGAAAAGGTAATTAAAAAGAAGACTGAAGTCCCGTCCCACACTATCTACCTAACGTGAAATATTGTTTCTCTGGATTTAAATCGGACCTCCGATCCAACACGCATTAAATGTTAAACGCAAGAACCACAGATTCGCTAAATGGTACTTCAAAATCTTTTATATTTTTAAGCTCCGCCATGATTCTCAATTCTAAACCCAAACAATGTTGTAGTTTTTTTTACTGCTTTTTGGAAAATCAATGGAAATGTAATGGAATACATATGTATGAAGTAAATTTAAACAGGACACATCCCATGAAATGGTGGTTGCATGCTGTCGTTTCCTTTGCTACTTCTGCCGCACGGGTAGACAGAACCAAAAAGCCATGTTTGACCACTTCGACTTCCTGCTCGAGAACTCCAACATCTTGCTGGCCAGACCTTCGCTTCGAGGATCCACACCTCTGGACGTCGCCTACTCCAGTCTCATGGAGAATACTGAGTTGGCTTTGGCTTTGAGGTAAGATAATTTTTGTATATTTTGAGGGTGGAGAGACCAAAAAACAATTGAACTAAAACTGTAGTTAAACGGGAAATAAGCGTAAAATCTAAGCTCCGTACTCTATGACATTTATAATAAGAAGCTTATTAATATTTTTTAATGATAACATTTAGAGAGCATTACCTGGAGAAGATAGCAGTATACTTATCTCGATGTGGTCTTCAAAGCAATTCTGAGCTAATAGAAAAAGGCTACCCAGATTTAGGTTGGGATCCAGTGGAGGGAGAGAGATATCTAGATTTCCTCAGGTTCTGTGTGTGGGTGAGTTACATTGATTACAAATGTATATTGTTATACCATTATTTTATTAGGAATTACTCTATTTTATAGATAATATCTTATTGTATGTAAAATTTATTGTCTCGTTTTTTTCAAAAAATTCTTTTAAATCAACTCTGTTCAGAGATCCTCATTCTACCGATGCCACAAGTCATGTCACTATATTCTACTATTTACAATAATGAATCTGCATTCAGCAGCAATTATACATATCTTCAAAATCAAACGCTGATAAAAAAATATGAGAACTAAACGAGATCAGAAGCAATACCGGTGTCTTAAAGTTTTGACTTTAAGAACTTTGGCTTCATAACAATTTTTATATCACTTTCAACAAACTTAATTAAAAGCTAAATTCAATTTTATATTATTTAAATCGACTTTTAGGTCAACGGTGAAAGCGTTGAAGAGAACGCCAATCTAGTGATCCGTCTTCTCATAAGAAGGCCAGAATGTCTAGGTCCAGCGTTGCGTGGTGAAGGTGAAGGTCTACTAAAAGCAATAGTAGATGCCAACAAGATGAGTGAGAGGATCGCAGATAGAAGGAAGCTGAGGGACTTGGAACAGGAGGGAGATATTACTGTGAGTTTTCTCTAGTATCAACTTCCTCCCTAGCTCGGTTAAACAAAAAATTTTGGTCTTAAATGGTCTGTATACAAAATATACAAAATAAGCTATTTATAAAAACTGTGTTTAAGGATTTATCTTCCACAAGGCCCATACCATGAACTCGTAAATTAACCTAAAAAATGCGCCAAAGATGCGCTCTTGTACTTATTACGTCTTAACTTTAATAATAATAATAATCGGGACAACTCACATACATTGCTCTGATCCCAAAGTAGCTGAAGCACTTGTGTTATGGTTATCAGAAACAATGAGGGTACCACATTAAATACATATATAAGTTTATAAACAACCAAGACTCGGAAACAAACATTCGTGCTCATCACACAAATTAATGCACCTACCGGGATTCGAACTCAGGATCTTTCGATGCAGAAGGCAGGATCACTACCAATTGCGCCAATCGGTCGTCAAACTTTAGTAATGGTATTATTTATTTAACAGTTCAGCCATCCGTTACCGGAGTCGGATGAAGATGAAGACTACATAGACACTGGCGCTGCCATCTTAAACTTCTATTGTACGCTCGTGGACTTGTTGGGACGCTGTGCACCCGATGCGGCTGTTATTGCACTTGTAATACACTTGTTTATAAAATTACTCTACATAACAGATCTCTATGCATACTGTTATCTTATTTTCATTCATTTCAGTAAGAGAGCAAATGGCCATTAGTGTGGTTTTTATCTTTATTTATGGTTTTTTTTTCTATAGACAGTGTTTTTTTTATAAATTATGTACATTTCTCATATATTCTGTAGTGTTTATGTATCTCTGTGCAGACTACTGGGTGTAATAAAAGTATTTATGTGTACATACATACACAAAATATACATATGCATGTATTATGTTCTGTTCTGAGCATACTCTATTTGCATGCCAAATTTCATTCAAATCCATTCAGAAGTTTTACGTGCAAGAGTGATTCTCTCTACATACATACATACTGGTGTTTATAATATAAGTAATAACTACTATCAACATTGTGTTAGGATATTATACCCCAAATTACATTTGTCTTTCTACTCAGTCTTTTTTGTTTAATACATTAAATAACAAATTAACACATTATAATTTAAATTAATAACAAATTTTTTTTATTTCAGGGCAAGAACGAATCGCTTCGGGCTCGAGCTATTTTACGATCACTGGTTCCTTTGGAAGATCTTCAAGGTGTACTTAGTCTTAGGTTCACACTGAACAACCCTGCCGCTGGAGAAGAAAGGCCTAAATCTGGTGAGAAATTATTATAATTTACTGCTAAATAAAATTTCACTAAATTAGCTATACTTATTTTGGTCGAAACACAAGATGTCATTACACATTTTCTTAACTATAGTTTGTCCATTTTATTAATAATTTTTTGACAGCTCGACGACTGACATTTATAGAGATGTCCTAAAGGACGTAATAATCGATCATATTTTTATTAAACTCTTTGTATGTGTGAAAATGATTATTAGAAAGAGAATGCAAAAATTCAATAATTTAAGGGCGTCCTAGTTTTAAGTAGCACGTTGTACGTTAAATTTTTTTTTTAATTTTGGTATTTTTTTTTCCAGATATGCCATCTGGTTTAATACCAGGACATAAGCAGAGTGTAGGACTTTTCTTGGAGCGAGTGTATGGCATCGAAACACAGGAATTGTTCTATCGTCTATTGGAAGAAGCTTTCTTGCCAGACCTAAGAGCGGCTACCATGTTAGACAGGGTAATTGGATTTATAATCTTCAAAAAGTATTATTTATTTATTGCTAATACCTGGCTTTAGCTTTACTTGCATTGAATATCGATAGGTTAAGTTATTACCTGATAATATTTCCAAACAACTGTTAAAAAAGTTTATTCATTAGAAACATAATATCAAAAAAAATATTAATAAATATTTTGTTGTTTGGATGGTGGAGCTTCTATGGAAAAAACTGTTTGTGAAGTCATATGATAACGTTCTTATATAGGCAAGTAGGTGATAAGTTTTCTAAGCCTGAAAAATAATTGTTGTTTCTGCTATTAAATGTATGATCATTTACTTTAGAACGATGGCTGTGAATCAGATATGGCGCTTTCGATGAACAGATATATCGGCAATTCTATTCTACCACTTCTCATTAAACATGCGAACTTCTACAACGAAGCTGAGAACTATGCCAGCTTACTTGACGCTACTCTACACACTGTGTATAGGTAAGTACCGGTCTCGTTAAAAAAAACGATAAACTCTAACAAAGGAATGGCCAGATTCATTTCTAATGGCCTTCTATTTTTATATTACTCCAGAAACCACGTATTGAATTTTAGAAATGGTTTATCATAACTCTGCATCTATTTCACTGCATTGATAAGCAAATAATGTTTACTAAACTCTAAATCTGTCAATTGACTTCATTTAAACGGTTGAATGGTTCTTCAAAAAGTGGAAATGGAGTTTAAAAGTAATAAACTCTAAAGCCTGTAACCGCAGTGGGTAATTTAAAGTTATATTTTATTTTAGGCTATCAAAGAACCGTATGTTAACGAAGGGCCAGCGTGAAGCCGTGTCAGATTTCCTGGTCGCCCTCACATCCGCGATGCAACCTTCAATGCTTCTCAAACTCTTGAGAAAACTTACAGTCGATGTGTCCCGACTCTCTGAATACACCACTGTGGCTTTGAGGGTATCTTACTATAAAAAATTTCAATAGTTCTTAAAAAAGACATATCTTAAAGTACTAGTTTTTGTTCGCAATTGATTTTATTCACGTTTTACTTTCTTAGTTATTATGTTTTGTGTGTATATTACGTATAAACTTCTATTAATTTTTACGGTAATTGAAACAAACTATAGATTTTAAATGTCATGGATGTCTATTGTCTATGTGCCGAGATCTGAAAAGATCAGCCTGGTTTAACATTGCAATCTATGAAGTGATATATTTGCATTAATATTTTTTTATCATTTTGATCTGTTGCATGAAAATATATATAAAAAGTGTCTTTAGCTTCTTCTATTAGAGATAAAATAATTTTCTCTTTTTCATTCCAGCTATTGACACTCCATTATGAGCGCTGTGCGAAATACTACGGCAGTACAAGTGGTCAAGGCTCCTACGGTTCGTCTTCTGATGAAGAAAAGAGACTCACAATGATGCTATTCTCGAATATATTCGATTCCCTCAGCAAGATGGACTATGAACCTGAGTTATTTGGAAAGGCACTGCCCTGCTTGATTGCTATTGGTAATTACTACTCTTCAGTTTGAAAATCGCCTGTTTTGTCAATGTTTTCCAAAATACGGTTTGAAACAAGGGAAAAAACATTTTTAATTAAAATAGGCATATGAAAACTTGTCTTCTAAACAATTGTCTTAATACAATATTTAGAGCAAGCAATCATTTTTCAATCATTTTAATAGATAGGATGATTAACAAAATATTTTTAAAATTGAATATTTCCTTTCAGGTTGCGCTCTTCCTCCCGATTACTCTTTGTCAAAGAACTATGACGATGAGTTTTACGGCAAGGACACTCAAGCCACAGGTAATTTGCTCAAATTCCAATATAATTTGCTTCCTATTCATGACATTGACTTTCTCACTACAATAACGGTTATACAAAAAAAATCGACACACAAAAACTATTTATGTAGTCAAAATAGTCATTCCTCATGCTATCACAAAAATTCTCTGTTCATATCATAAAAAAACCTCAGATAAACCTTCTTTCCGTTTGTATAATGTATATCAATTAAATATATCCTATTCAGAGGATTGGAGATATATAAATCTCATATATATAATTTTAATTATTTGTTCATTTCAATTTTCCAGGAGCGGACAATCCGCAGTATGACCCGCAGCCTATAAATACGTCGTCAATTGCTCTCAATAATGATCTTAACACCATTGTTCAGAAATTCTCCGAACATTACCACGACGCTTGGGCTTCCAGGTCAGAATTCTTAATTAATTTTACTTAACATAAACCATCAAAAGGATTCATAAAACATACATGAAGATACATTTCGTGTGTGCCTCACCTCACTATGAGTTAGAATTCTAATCAGTCTTTTATAGAGCAGACTTTTTTAGGAAAATCGAAAATGGCTGGGTCTACGGTGAATCTTGGTCTGATAGTCAAAAGACACATCCGCGTTTGAAACCTTACAATATGCTCAATGACTATGTAAGTATTTCTCACACTATTCGAATATACATTAAACAACCACTATGAAATTCGAATGACCATAAAATATATAGGCTTTTTTTCGGCGGGCGGCCTTATCGCTAATCAGAGATCTCTTCCAGGCAACCCAATTTTTGTTGGTTTAGTTGAATTTCTTCAAGCAAGCCTGATTCAACACCTCCATGACACTTATGGCCTCTAGAAGCTTATGTTTTTTTCTTAGAAATTCACTAATATGTTTTGCGTTATTTTATATGAAATAAATTATATTGAACTATTTAGCCATGCACATATTTCTACTTTTCAAAGTCGATTACCATATTTTCTAGGCTCAGATTTTTTTATAAGGCAAAAAGATTTTAACAATAACGAAACATAAATATCTGCCACTATACCTTACTGTAACGGGTAATACTGTTATTACAGGAAAAAGAACGTTACAAAGAGCCTGTCCGTGAATCTCTGAAGGCTTTGCTGGCTATCGGCTGGTCCGTTGAACATTCTGAAGTGGATATTCCCAGCAACAACAGGAGCTCCATGAGGAGACAATCTAAGACAGGGATTGTAAGTAAAATGTTAGGAAGACTGTGATAAAATAACATAAAAATACTTGTAGTATGTACTAGAAAAACTATGTTAGTTTTTTTCAGCACAATTGATAGAAACAATTGAAGTTGTTTTCTCACTCTTCAAAAATACCTATATTTTATTTACTTGACAAGTAAAACCGCTGAAACTATATTCTATTTATTACTAAAACGATTTTTTATATTTTCACGCAATAAGGAAGAGGGATTGGTAATTATTTAATATTTTATATTATACACATAAGTATGACATTTGAAATATTGAGTTAATAATCTCTTTTTTATGTGCTATCAGAGAACTCCGGATTCTTTGGTAAGCTTGCAATAGATTTTTAAAAATAATCTAATATAAATGTATTCACACTATTTCTTTAACGTTAGAATTAATTATTTTTTTTTTCCATTTCTTGAGGACTCTGCAACGCCATTCAATTACAATCCTCATCCCGTGGATATGACAAATCTGACTCTATCGAGGGAAATGCAGAATATGGCTGAGAGATTGGCTGATAACGCACATGACATCTGGGCGAAGAAGAAGAAAGAGGAACTCGTTACTAATGGAGGTATATTAAACAAGATTCTAACGATATATTTAGAAGAAATGTGATTATCAGGTCCAAAAAATAATATAGGTCTAGATTGCAACTTTGGAAAACATTTTAAAATATTTATATATAACTTTGAACTACTTCAGTAGAATAAGTTGAACAAATGACTCAAGAAACACAATTTTTTATCATATAAATTTATTTCATGTTCAAATATTTCCTAATCACATGTTATTGTTTGTTTTAGGTGGTATTCACCCGCAACTCGTTCCTTACGATCTTTTAACCGACAAGGAAAAAAAGAAGGACCGTGAAAGGTCCCAGGAGTTCCTCAAATACCTTCAATACCAGGGCTATAAACTTCATAGGCCCAGTAAAGCATCTCAAAGCGATACGGAACAAACCACTACAGGCGTGGCAATAGAGCTTAGATTTGCATATTCTTTATTGGAGAAATTGATACAATACATTGACCGAGCCACCATTAATATGAAGCTTCTGAAACCGTCAACCACCTTCAGTAGACGATCCAGCTTTAAGACCAGTACGAGGGATATTAAGTTCTTCTCAAAGGTAACTCACCTGATTTTTTACTTGAATTCTTGTGTTAGAATCCTGGGAGGAATATTTGGAAAGTGCCTTAATTCCCAATTTCTCCCTAGTTAAGTGGTTTAAGTATTTGCGTGTTGCAGCGGAGTTTCCAAGTTCGAATCCTGGTAGGACAAACATACTCAGAAATATGTCTGCCCTATGCCCCACTAAGAATTATGGGATTTCACAAGCCCTACATATTTGTTATCATGAAATTTCATTATAGTATTTCTGTATAAGTTTACTTTTACATAATAATTTATGTTAGCGAAATATTTACATTTGCAAACAGTAGTGTGGTGATAATTATCGCGAAACCGATAGTCCGATATTATTAAATAATTAAATTTTGGATTTTTTTCTACCGACCTGTTGAAAATTGTAGAAGTTTATATTCTTTATTTTGAATTACAAGCTAGACAAAAAGGAATTAAGATACTTCAAGAAGGTATAATAGTAGTAATCATCGTGTCGCTGCAAATGCTTACTAGGCATGGCTATTTCATGTAACATACTTTAGTAAAACATTAAAGAACAAATTCATTTACGCTAATGCTAGTTGTAAACTGTTTACTATTAAGATAAATTGCTTGACAATGACGCTATTTACTAAATAATATACATACATAGTTCAATTCAGTCATCAATCCTGACAAAATTATTTATAGAAAACGGATCAAGAAATTTAAGTTGTTAGACAAAGTTTTATCCAAATTAAATTAGGTCATGCTTATCATAATTATGTTTTTTGTGCAAAAATGGTGCTACCAAACCAAACTGCATCTATTTAGTTGTTAAACTATAATGAATCGTTCACAACACACCATTCAACAGAAAATGGCGTAGTGTAGCAGATTAGTCAATGTATCGTGGAAGGCTTCCAAGCATTTTCAATATAAACGTTTTCTCAGGTGGTGTTACCGTTAATGGAGAAATATTTCTCAACACATCGTAACTACTTCATAGCGGTGGCAACAGCGACTAACAATGTTGGTGCAGCCAGTTTGAAGGAAAAGGAAATGGTAGCGGCGTTATTCTGTAAGCTGGCCAGTCTGTTGAGATCTAGGTGAGACTAATACTCAAAAAATTAATAACTCAGGCTTTCTAGAATTTTCTTTTCGTTTTTATTGAAGTGAAAACTTCTTTAGGCGCGTTTAGCACTTTTTGTGGGTACTGAATTGATACGAGGCGTCAAACTCGGCTATTTAATTTCATTCGGGTGAAGTCGACTCGAGTCGACTAAGCATGAGAGGTACATTCAGCAGAGCGAGAGAGAAAGATAGTCGAAGCGTCATTTCTATACTCGCTCAGCAGAATTCGACTCCTACACTCAGTCCGAACTAACTTATACACAATTATAATTAAGTACATTGTAAAAGTTATTAATTTTTTAATATAGAACGCAAAAGAACTTGTATTTCGTATTATTAATTTCGCCTTGTTGAAGTTTCCACTTCTGTCGTGTGGTCTTAAGCTCACACACATTTTTTTAATACTGTTTCTCTGATATGGAATAAAAAAATATGTCTGTAGTCAACTCGTAGAAATAAATGTTCAATATTAGCAAAATGTTACGAAATATTTTTAAATGTTTTTTAGGTTAGCGGCCTTTGGCCCTGATGTACGTATTACGGTGCGTTGTCTTCAAGTCCTGGTAAAAGGTATCGATGCCAAATCCCTGGTGAAGAATTGTCCAGAGTTCATTAGAACCTCTATGTTGACGTTTTTCAACAATCTGGCTGATGATTTGGGGCACACTATTCTCAATTTGCAAGAGGTAAGGCTTATGATACGTACTACTTTCTAATATAAAGCAAATAATATATGTAGCTAGCTGTGCCTCGCGGTTTCACCCGAGTTAATTTCGTCATAACGTGGTGTTATATAGCCTACAAACAGAGTAAAATTGCGTACAGCAAAATAATAATAGATATGTATTATGTACTTCGTCCATGCGTAAAAGCGTAAGTTATTCCTTATTACATCAGCTATCTGCCAGTGAAAGTCCCGTTAAAATCGGTTTAGCTGTTTCAGAGATTAGCCGGAACAAACAGACTGACAAATATTGTAAAAAATATATGTTATTTTGTTATATGTACCGTATACATAAGTAAACATTTAGTAAAAATACGGTTATTTTAATATTACAAACAGACTCCAATTTAATTTATCTGTATAGATTGTATATATTCCTCAAGTATAAAGACCTCATAAACTTTAAACTTTCGCGATTTGAACTCATTGTTAGTAAATATTAAACAGTTCTTCTCGTGACCACGGTCGTTGCAACACGGTCGAAGCGTCGAGGTAAATAAATAATTTTTCTTTGCGCGATAAGTCCCGCTATATTTAATAATAATGAAAAGGCTTCGACGCTATTTTTGAATGTTATAATAGATCTTAATTTGTATTTTTCCATTATTTTAGGGTAAATATGCCCATCTTCGAGGAACTCACCTTAAGACATCCACATCCTTGGGCTACATAAATGGAGTATCGCTTCCAATACTAACAGCAATGTTTGATCATCTTGCCAACTGTGAATATGGAGCCGACTTGTTGCGTAAGTTATTTATCTACTACACCTACCACTTCAAGAATCTGTGAGGTTTTTTAAAGTATTTATCTTTTGTCCAAAATTAATCAAAATCGGTTCAGCGGCGTGAAATTGTAAAAACAAACATTCAAATTCGGATAACTGAAATTAAACAATGATTGAAACAAAAACTTTATTTGTATGTTTTATCTCAGTCACTGCCACTTTCTGATTCATCATCATCGTCACTGTTACTTTCAGCATTGTACAGATTATATGCCGTTTTACATTCAGATTTACAGCTCTTCTGGAATCCTTTCTTCAAGGAGTTTTCACATCTATGGATTGAGCAAGCCGTCTCATATGCAAATTTGCACGCTTTCCTACATTTCTTGGCAGATAGCTTCTTGCACGCCTTTTCAAATTTATCTCTTAGAATATTTATTGTTTTGAAGTCCTTCGCGCTTTTTGGAAGATCTTTTTCATTCTAAAATAAAATATACGATTAAAAGTCGTTCCTTTTTGAATGAATTGAATGATAAAAGTTATTTAGTATGAACTTACGGTAATTTGGGATCTTAGATGAGGCAAACATAAGTCAACGTATTTGGAAAGATCAGTACCTAACAACAATTATAAATTAAGTATTGAAACATTATAAATTGCTGAAGAAAACGTCATTTAATCTTTTTTCTTTTTTGTTTTCATACGTACCGACATTTTTATTTATTGTTCTTTCAAAAACTATCTCTTGAGCGTCCTCGTCATCACGTGAGTTTTTACCATTCGCAAATTCACGAATGCATCCCTTCTTAGCATTTTCGATGAAACTTCCTTTAAGTGCACTTTTACATTTAAATCGTAAACGACACACAGATTTTCTAACAGCTTTTAAAGCCTTAAAATAAATTGAGTTTAAAAATAGATCTATTTATTTCAATATTAATTTCAAGTACTTACTTTGTAGCACTTCCTTACAGCAACTTGTAAACAAGCATCGCCATACGCTTTTCGAAGCATAATACTTTTAACCTCCTCTTTCAGTATGACCTCATCATCAGGATTTGAATCTGACATTGAGTCACTTAAATCCTTCCCTTTACCGAAAGTAGGTTTGCTTTTAATAGAAGGTTTTTTGTCATTAGGCATTCTGAAGTTGGTATCGTTATACATTTTTAGCTTGATAGGTTTATTTACTACTTCATGCCATATCTTGTCAGGAGAAAACACCTCAGCATACACAATACGTTTAATTTTATCACCTGTATGTTTGATATTAGAACGTTTAAAATTTCTGTTTGCGCTTTTATACTGTATGCTAAATCGTGTTTTATTTCTGTTATTTGTATTTAAATTTATTTTATCTTTTTTTTGTATACTAAACCGTGTCTTGCGGTCAGTTTGACTTTGTGCCTCCGGTTTTAAGGTTTTATCTTCTAATATTATATGTTGAAGTGTTTGAGGTGAGACAGTTTCTGGTGAGCCAATTTCAATTTCATCATAGTAATCACTAGGAGAATCTTTAACGCTGTCATTAAGGAACGAGTTAACTTCTTTTGTTTCAGTACTTTCAACAACAATAGTATTAGAGCCATTGTCTTTGTTACCCGATTTATTCTCTTCTGTGCTTTCTTCCGTCTCACCGACATATATCATCTGTGTCATACCAAAACCTTTAGTCGTATACTTCTCTTGTGATGACAGCGCTTTAAAATTGCCTTTCTCGTTGTCATCACTAAAATCTTCTTCGTTTGATTTGTAAATTTTTTGCAATTGTTCATAATTTTTAATTAAGTCTTGCAATATCTGGTTGGCAGCAGTAATGTTCTTTAATACATCAACAAAAGCATTTTGTTTCAATTCTTCGCTTGTTCTTATTATTATAGTTTCTTTGCTGTATATCTAAAATCATAATTATTTAGATAAAGTCCCAACTCAAATACCTAAAGTAAAAAAATCCTTATCCTACGCAAAGTCGCGGGAACCAACAAAGTTTATAGGTAGAACTAGCCAGTACATACCCAAACTGGTTTAAAAAATAAAAACAAGAGTAATCTAGAAATGAAAAACCGCATTTGAATTTACAGTCATAATGTGAAGCAACTAGAAAAATAATGGAAATTGCTTTTTTAGTGTTCTTGAATTTTATGACACTTGATTGCTTTATGTTTTATTCGTTTTTACATTTGTTATGATTTTTGCTACTTATTTGCGTCAAAAAACATAACTTTACACAAAACATTAAATACCTAAATGTTAGTAAAAAAAAGATATCTAATATTATAACCTTATTAGTTAAGGACGGACTCAAGAGGATATTCCTCGTCCATATTTCTATGTAAATTCAACAAAATATGATAAGAAGTTTGTACAGTTCGCCAGTCAGTGGACTGTATAGTGTATATGAAATAATATGTAAGAGGTGTCAGGAGTCTGTTATAAGTAGTTAACGTATTGTAGTGATTTTGGCAAACTGCACTAAGATGACTAAATATACGAGAGGGTGAGACCAAGAACCTAATAACCTAACCCTAACAAATAATGAATATATATATATATATAAATACGGGATGTCTGCACCGAGAGACCTGAGGTCACGGAGTCCTACGGATAGGATCAAGGTAGTGGGATTACTTATCTCAAAGCTATCGGACAGGCTCACCACGACAACAAAGGGCTTGAAGGTGTCTTCGCCACTCTGAGACGATGTGTGAAATGAACAAGACAAAGCAATATTCAAATCTGATATCTTAATATAACATTCCATCTTAAATACTAATTACATATATACACACAAGTATAGAATTGTTTATGTGAGCTGTCGGTGTGTCGTGCACCTTCAACTCTTAAGCCTAGATCAATCGCGTCAGCATTGTCCGCGATTAGGCCATGTTCAGTGACATCTGAACAAAGTCTAAGTAGATGTAACTAGAAAATATTAAAATGCTGTTACGCTTACCACTCCGCGGCGCGACTGCTTGTGCGGAGGCTTATGTGCGGCTCAGGTTCTGTGCCCTGCCCAGTAAACTACCCAGCGCCTTCTCTCGCTCCTAATGGTAGGGGCTGGTTACAGAAATTTGCGTTAGGTTCATCCCTAAAACAAAATTGATTAATCACCATTTCTGTTTCCTTGCCGTCCTAATGTTACACTATAAAAGTAAATATGATCTACTTTATAGTTGACGAGATTCAGGTGGCGTCGTACAAGATGCTGGGCTCCCTTTATACGCTGGGAACGGATGTGACACTAACTCACGATAGAAAATACCTCAAGACGGAAATCGAGAGGCACAAACCAGCATTAGTAAGTCATTTGGAACACTTATACATACTTTAAAATATAACTAGCTTATACTCGTGACGTTGTTTGAAAAGAATGTGACTTGTCTCCTCTTAAGAGTCTAGATAGGGACATATGAATATCAGTTATACATAAGTACCTACTTCCGAAACCCAAATTCAAAAAAACCCTTAGTACTTATGGAACTTTTATTGTCCGAATTTAAATAAATAAATATAACAAAAATATATGTTTTAAGCAATTTACCATTACAAGAAAATAGAAACCACAAAACGTAAATACACTTCGCCTAATGACTCTCACATTAACTCAAAAACTCACAGCCGCTACTCCATTGGACAGAGCTTCCCCTTCTGAGAGCAACAGTAGTATGTATGTAATTTTAAACTCAAGTACAGTAGAAAATAAATAAATAACACGTCTTTTATTTTTTATTACAAAAAGAAAAGTTCGTGAGATTGTAATTTATTTAGATGTTTTAATTATTGTTAAATATATAGTTCTCAAATAAAATAACAAAATAAATCTCGTTTTTTTTAATAATTATAATTATACTGTTAATTGGAAGGAGACAAAGCTGACTTTGTTTTATACGTCGATATAATTTGAAATGACAGGGTTCGTGCCTCGGAGCATTTAGTTCGACTTTCCCAGTGGCCTTCTTGGAGCCTCATCTCAACAAACACAACCAGTTCTCTTTGCTCAACCGTATTGCCGATCATTCTTTGGAAGCGCAAGGTAAGTAGTATTTTTTTTAATATATGAATTATCATAATCAATTATAATTTCTGTCAAAAATTCCGTAACGCTAAAATATTGAATTTAATAAAATTATTTTTACGTAAATAACATGTGAGGTGTATTATATTTTGTTAGTAAAAACTAACATGGACTCTTTGAAGTCGCAAGAAAAGCGTAATAGCATATATTTTTAAATTCATTAAAGTTCTTCAAAATAAAAGTGTCGTGGGTAGAATTTTCAGTTACAATAGTATAAAAAGGTAATTTTCGAAAAAAATCCACACAAAAAAAACTGAGTATCTTCTGTTTCATAATATGATGTATATTTATTTTCTTAGATATCATGGCGAAAATGGAGCAATCTATGCCAACCCTAGAAACTATTTTAAACGAAGTTGATCATTTTGTGGAATCAGACAAGACGTACAACGAAGCTCCTCACATCATTGACGTGGTGTTGCCATTATTGTGCTCGTATTTGCCCTTCTGGTGGGCACAGGGACCGGATAATGTTACACCAACCGGCGGGTAAGATCTAAAAAATGCTGATTATACTTCTTTAAATTTTCTACAAGAATTCTTACTATAAACTAAAGTTATTATTTAAAAATATCGGCACCTGTGACTACTTTTTAAACATTAGCTTTTCCTTTGAGATGGCAAATATAAAATGAAGTTTATACCATACAAAAGAATTAAATAGCATTTTAATTTTAATAAAAATATAAAAAGCAAGGAAATTAAGTACCTAAAACAAAATTAATTCATCCGTAAAGATAGAAAATGTATGATTTAATATTAATATAGAATACGAAACTTAAAATAAAGACAATGGACAAGTTAATTTAAAGCTTTATACATTTAATGATTTTTTATAGCAACCATGTTACCATGGTTACCGCGGAACACATGAACCAGCTCCTTAAAAACGTACTTAAACTGATTAAAAAGAACATTGGCAACGAAAGCGCACCTTGGATGACCCGTATCGCGACGTACACACAACAGATTATTATCAACTCCTCTGAGGAATTGCTTAGAGAGTCATTCCTACCTTTGGCAGAACGTGTTAGGAAGAGGACGGACAATATGTTCCACAAGGAGGAGAGCTTGAGAGGATTCATTAAAGTTAGTGGCTGAGTTGTCTCATCAAATTGATTACTTACTAATGGGGAATTTACATCCAGACTATATCTTACTCACAACTTCATTTATTTAGTAGTAATAATACAGCTAAATATCAGAAATGAAAACGCATTACAGACACATATAAGCCAAAATGTTCACACATTTCTGTGATAGACAGGTAGTTACTACTTTCTGTCTCCTTTCTCGTTTTGCAAAAGCCGATTCTTCCTGAAAAGGTTTAGAATCATTTATTAAAGTAATAATATGATTTTCAGTCATCAACAGACGACACATCTCAAGTTGAGTCACAGATACAAGAGGATTGGCAGCTTTTAGTGAGAGATATTTACTCATTTTATCCTCTTCTCATCAAATACGTCGATCTGCAGAGGAATCATTGGCTGAGAAATAATGTACCAGGTATAACTCACTAATTTTGTAATGGCTTCGGCTGTGTTTTTCCTAATCGACATCTAGCCATTTCGAATTTCATTTAAATAACTTAATGTAAAGGCGACAATTGAAGTCGTGTTGTTATGTTATGGAAATAAGAATCTAATTTATTCCAAAAACTTTACAATGTACAATTTTGAGTTTTCTATGTTCGCTATATAGTTAAAAGCTGTAGCGCAACGAAAGAAACCGATATTTTGATAGTTATTTTTATAGCAGGAGGTAAACGTTTAGGTATTAAATTTATAGCCAGAAAGGTAGAAAAGATGAAAATTATTCCTTTTTATTAACAGAGGCTGAAGAACTCTACAACCACGTAGCAGAGATATTCAATATATGGTCTAAGAGTCAGTACTTTCTCAAAGAGGAACAAAACTTCATATCCGCCAATGAAATCGACAATATGGTAAGATTTATTCGATAAAAAGCAAAAAATATCATTCTCATTCAATTATGTTCTCTATTTTCTTTTCTTTGAAGGCGAAAATAGTTTGACCGTAGCCTTTTAATTGTAAGCACTTTTTGGTACATAGGTGTTGATTATGCCTACCGCGACTAGAAGAGTGACCACTATTGTGGATGGAACTCAACAAGGTGGTGGAAAGGTATTTCTCTTTTTGTGATCCTTTTGTGTTGTTTTTCTCTTACTCTTCTTTTGGACTTCGTGTTCTCTTTCTGCAAGATATGGTATTATGCTTAGAACCT
Source organism: Aporia crataegi (assembly GCA_912999735.1). Classification (NCBI taxonomy): domain Eukaryota; kingdom Metazoa; phylum Arthropoda; class Insecta; order Lepidoptera; family Pieridae; genus Aporia; species Aporia crataegi. The sequence continues at coordinate 4,945,420 of OU538749.1, forward strand.
GTTGGACTATTTAAGTAGTTGCTAGTAAAATGTCTGCTACATTTTTGGTACATACTGCAAACTAAAATTCGCTGAAAATTTCAGTACACAATATTTTTTGTAGTAATAAGTAATTTTATATTATTGTTTCTGATATTTGCAACAGTTTTTACTTAGAAATGTAATAAATAGTAACAGTAATTATCGTGTTATGTATTAATGTTCTTCTCTTTTTATCAAAAATATATTTTGTGCGTCAACACCATACCTACTTAAATTATTTAGGTACTTTTTATATTACACCTACTTTTATCAGACATTTTATGAACATTCTATAAAATAGTCTTTAACATAGTTTTAGTACTCATATTGTTATTGGATAGTTTGACATTTTTATTCAAATGCATAGTATTGGTAACATGTTGAATTGTGAGTTTAAATGCAAATTCACATTAGATCAAATTTCTGCAAATCTTACTAATTCTCCTTTTAGTTTTATAATATATCCTAATAGATCCGTTTTTGAATGTTTTAAGAGTTTTATAGTAGATTAGGTAAGCTAATTTTGCTTTATTTATAAACCTCCTATTTTATTAATTCTATTGGATTTAAATAAAATGAAATGGATAAAATGAACAACAAAATTTATTTTCCGTATTTATGCTACAGTATTGATATAAAAGTTGTGTGCAATAACACTACCAAACAAAAAAAAACCTGGCATTATACAGTGAAAATTAACCTAGAAAACCAATATCTAGTAAAAAACAAGTTCTCCTTTTTAACCTTCATATTTTAAGTCGTATGTTTCCATAGCATCCATGATAGTTTTATTTAATAAAGCTACTTATACGAGGCATATGACAATACTCCAGCTTTTAAAATCAGATCTTTCATACTATTTTTATATTACCCCTATAGAAAAAGAAGAAGCATCGTGACAAGAAGAGAGACAAGGACAAGGAAGTCCAGGCTTCGTTGATGGTGGCCTGTCTGAAGAGGCTGTTGCCTGTTGGTCTGAATCTCTTCGCGGGAAGGGAACAAGAGTTGGTCCAGCATTGTAAGGACAGATTTTTGAAGGTAGGAATTTAAACTGATGCACGTCCTATACGTAAAATAAATTGTGCTTTTGTTAGGGAATTTGTGTACATGAATCGCTAGTAGACAATTTCTATTCACAGACAAGTGATCAGCCATCTTTCAAAAGTATTCTGACTTAAACACAACTAAAGGTAATGAGCCTCCAATGTCGATGTAGCTGCAAAAATGAATTCTATCATCTGTCCTTTTATATAGTAACACTGATTTATTTTCAATGAAGCTTATAAGATGTTAAACTTTCCAGAAAATGTCGGAGCAGGATGTGGCAGAGTTTGCAAAGACGCAGCTAACGTTACCAGATAAAATCGACCCGGCTGATGAAATGTCCTGGCAACATTATCTGTATAGCAAACTCGGTTCTAAGAGTAAAACGGCCATTACTGTGGAGACTTCGGAGAACAAAGCCAAGATCATCGATGATACTGTTGAGAGAATAGTTGCTATGAGCAAAGTTTTGTTTGGATTACATATGGTGAGTGAAGTTTTCTCTGCCGAGTTTTTACAACCGCATTATTCGTTAGTCAAATACCTACGCGATAAATTTTCATCAAATACCGTTCATAAATGCTACTTAAGTCAAGACCAAGTTAAATTATGGTAAAGTAAGTGGAATTTGTTATATTTAATAAATCGTTACAACTGATTTACTTTAGATCGACCATCCCCAACAAATGAGCAGGAATGTGTATCGTTCTGTTGTGTCCATACAACGCAAGCGTGCAGTCATCGCCTGCTTCCGGCAAACCTCACTTCATTCCTTACCAAGGTTCTAACTTTGTGGAAGTGTGTTCTAAAGTTCTTTTAGAAAAGTGTTATTCCTTCTATGTTTTGTGTGTGTTTCCGATTGTGGTATTGTGGTGTAATTCATTTGCCAATTTAAGAGCCATCCAAATATTCCATGAGAAGTAGGCCAGATACTTTTTTCCCACGTCTTATTCTTCGTATGTGTTAACTTAGCATGAAAATAGAACACAAATAAAATATATTATGAGTTAACAACGAGAACTTAGTTCTCTTTGTTTTTAAAAATAAGCAGAGAAAAGTTCCCTTTGCCCACTTTTGACGCATACGTGTGAACAGGCCTATTACAGAAATAATCTATATTAGTAACTTCTCCTCTGCTAACTCGTACAAAGCTGTTCGTGACATTATAATTCTTATTTTAAACTAATTGCGATCTTTACATAAGTTAAAATTGTTGTTTGCTCATTTATTAATATAACAATAATAAGACATGACGTTCAGTGTTCCTGAGTTTTTTAACAAATGTCTAAATACTTAGAACTAACCCGCATGAGTGTATTGCACGCTGCGTGGACAGGCGACAAAGCCCAAACAGACCACAGACAATTGGAACAGAGTGCTCTGCGCCGCGAGAAAGAGGGCTGCCATGGCTTGTTTGAGATCAAAACATCTCTATAAAATTAGCAGGTATTTATAATTGTAAACTATAGTCTAAGTGTGCGCAATTACTTTGAAAATTTGAGATTTTGCCCGATTAATGGAACTTGAATTCTAAAAACCGACTCACAGTCAGCAATTTAACGTTATTTTCTTTAAAAAGTATAAAGACACGATTCCTAAACTTATTTTTGAACCTAGATTTTTTTTTAAGACGATTAGTCACAGCAAATAATTTATCTGGTGTTCAAATAATACTTTTCAAAGCATGTAATTCGCATTTATAAATGTGAACTTAATCTGTATTAAATTTCGTCTAACATACTACTTTCACAATGAACGATCCCTTCACTTTTAATTGTGGCTGGAAATTACAGTTTGTTCAAAACCAAATTTTTATCATCAGTGGAATGTATGGGCACTTGATGGCTAAGAAAATTCCATATCTAGGTACAGGTATTTTGAATTTGTATATTAAAAAAATAATCAGGATAATTACAATATTTAGTGCTTTAACTTAAAATTAGAATAAAAATAGAAATATTTTCTAATTTTAATGTTTATATACAGGCATAGAGCGTGTAATATCTTCGCAAGGACTTATTATGAGCTCTGGTTGGAAGAAGAGAATATTGGACAAGAAGTCATGATAGAAGATTTAACGGTAAAAATTTGTATATCCTAAAATTCAACAAAGTTTTGTTATTTAAAAGTTAATTTTATTTTTAAACGACTTATAGCTCGATAAGTCGATAGATTAACACGTCTTAGAAATAAATTTATTTTCCAGCAATCATTTGAAGATGCTGAGCTGAAAAAGAGCGATGTTGTGGAGGAAGAAGGGAAACCAGATCCACTTACTCAACTCGTCACAACTTTCTGTCGAGGGGCCATGACTGAGCGCTCTGGCGCTTTACAGGTAGAAAACAAACATTTATCCAATAGAAGTAACTTACATGTCCTCCTCGCAGATCACCTTATCAAAATTTATCAAAATTTGTAATTGATTTCATTGTTTGCCGATACAAACAAAGGCAACAACATTCATAGTATAATGATAGATTAGTTTGCTTGATCGATGTCGTGGACGCTCGGGGTCGGGTTTTGTGTTTTCGTTAACAGGTACGCGTACTGGCCGGTTTAGCCCGAAGCCGTGCCATTCTGTATCAGGAGCGAAGATTGACTCACAGCTAATATAAATAGCAGGATTGGTTGCCGGCAGTCATGATAATATGACGGCATATAACAGTCTCTCTTAGAAGAAAGTTCTACAGTTGTTCTTAGAAGGGCATTATTCAATAGTGGTTTATAGAAGGGTTATAAATAAGCGGTTATAGGTGCAGGGTGATTTTGCAATCCAGACTACTAGTAGTATGGTTATTATTGTATTTCTGTGTGCAACGAATATCTCCGAAAATTTAAAAGAGATTTATCAATGTTTTAACTATGTTTGTAGGAAGATCCTCTGTACATGTCATACGCGCACATAATTGCCAAGTCGTGTGGGGAGGAGGAGGAAGAAGGTGGTGAAGAGGAGGAGGGGGGAGGGGAACCTGAAGGAGAAGACGAGGGCAAGTCTAGTATACACGTAAGTGACTTTAGCCTAAGGTCACATCCAGTATCTAAATTATTTTCGTTTTGAGAATTGATAAAAAGAATACCACTTTTGAAAATTATTATAGTTTCGAAAAAGCTTTATCCACATTCTACATTCATAAACCTTTATCATAATATTTTTTTGATTACCTATATTTTTTACATGCAGAAAACTATGGATACATTCATGGTATGTTATAGCAAAAATCATAAAATATTAATTATTTTGTATTACCTACTTGGCATTTACTGTTTTTCATCTTATAGAAAAGAGGTTTTATGCAGATAGGTGTATATCACGTTCAATTATTGGCTTAAGCAAAATATGTATAATTCCTTTCTTTTTATTTTATTTGTATCATTTCTTTTATAAGTAACATTACCTTCTTGTATAGGAACAAGAGATGGAGAAGCAAAAGCTGCTGTTTCACCAAGCCCGTCTCGCAAATCGAGGTGTTGCGGAGATGGTCCTACTACACATCTCCGCATCAAAGGGCGTTCCTAGCGACATGGTGATGAAGACTCTGCAACTGGGTATTTCCATTCTAAGAGGAGGCAACATTGATATACAGATGGTATTTAAATTATTTTTGACTGATAACATTTGTATTATTAAAGTCTTAAATGCTAATTCTTGCTTTTACATATGCAATAATTTTTAGTCTTCATCACCTAACATTCATTATAATTTAAACTATTAAAATTATTATATACATATTGTACTATTAAACTCTGTTATTTAGATTTTTTCTTAATATTATTTTCATTTCTTGTAGAATTATTATATCCCGAAACGAAACATGACTAGTGTAGATAAACTGTAAAATATTTTTTTGCAATAAATATTTTTTTTGATACCGAACTAAATGATCTTCATACGTAATTTAACTTTTACAGGGCATGCTGAACCATCTGAAAGACAAAAAGGACGTGGGTTTCTTCACGTCAATAGCTGGTCTTATGAACTCGTGTTCTGTGCTTGACTTGGATGCCTTCGAACGTAATACTAAAGCTGAAGGTAGAGATTTTTACATTGACAAAAAATATTAGTGTTTAATAAATCTACTCAATACTCAACAAAATTGACGTACGTTTCTATATTTTTATTTTTATAATTTTATTGTATTATTTAAGAGAATTTTAATTATTATCAACGTATCGGTATATTAATATTTTTATAATAAACTATCGACCTGGTTTCTGAATTGTATGAAAAGTCAGTACAATCAATACCATTACATTTTTATTCAGGTCTGGGAGTTGGTCTAGAGGGCGCTGCGGGTGAGAAAAATATGCACGATGCAGAATTCACCTGCGCTCTGTTTAGGTTCATACAACTGACCTGTGAAGGACACAACTTGGGTATGAATCTCTAAAAAAAATTATCAGTAGAAGATTTACTTTTTTCTATAGCTCTAAACCTTCACACGTGACTTGGAGAATTAAATCAAAAATTGTTTTATATGCCCAAAATGTTTGTACTAACATTTTTCTATACCAAGCGAAGGTCAGAATTATTTATTTCGGATTCAAATCCAGAATCTTTCGCGTTACACGCATTAAATAGGTGGCTAACCAAATCACGTTGTGTATCTTCCTATTACGAAATATCCATGATGAAAAAATTCACAGAATGGCAGAACTACCTTAGGACACAAGCCGGTAACACAACTACGGTGAATGTAGTGATATGTACAGTAGATTACCTATTGAGGCTGCAGGAGTCTATCATGGACTTCTACTGGCACTACTCCAGCAAGGTATTATGTCTTATATATTTTAACACATCCAATTTTATAATACTTAAGTGTAGTACTAAAAGATTATTTCCTTGGTTTTTTTTAATGCCGTTAACAAAGATAATTTATTAGATTAGCTTATTTTTTATGTATTTAACAAAATAGATTAGATTAAAGTTCAAAACTTATTGCAGTTAAAATAAATAATTGTTTATTTTCTTCCTTAAGTTAGATATCCAGCTGTATTGATGACATATTGAATAAATTCGGATTACTAATAGTAATTTTACAACTCCTATTCAAATCAATAGTTCAAATATTACATAATTCATCTTTAAACGGATATATAGCAATAATACTGGTCTCCTTCAGGAATTGATAGATCCGGCGGGTAAGGCCAATTTCTTCAAGGCGATCGGGGTGGCGTCACAAGTCTTCAACACTCTCACTGAAGTCATTCAGGGACCGTGTACGCAGAACCAACAGGCTCTAGCGCATTCCAGGTTAGGAAAAAAGATAGACATTTGACCTTATAATCTACCCATCAACAAGATACCTTTTATAAACATTATTCTATTAATTTCCAGGTTATGGGACGCAGTAGGTGGTTTCCTCTTCCTATTCTCTCACATGCAAGACAAACTATCGAAGCATTCATCTCAAGTGGATTTGTTGAAGGAACTTTTGAATTTGCAAAAAGACATGATCACCATGATGCTCTCTATGCTTGAAGGCAACGTTGTTAATGGTAAGAAGTCGTTTTTATGTACCATCCTGCTTTATGACAAACAATATTTATTAGTTAATTAGTTTATATAAGAACAATGCTCATATGTTCCACTTTACTGAGACAAACTTTACTTTACTGAAAATATAGCCAGTGGGCATTTTACAGTTGTTCTTGGAAGGGAACAGTCAATTGTTCTTAGTTGGTTTCAATTTAGTAGAGGTTCTGAAGTTTGAGTTAAATTGAGTCATTAGGCGAAGATTATTTATGTTTAGTGTGCCTTCTATTATTTTTTTTAATGATAAATTGCTAAATTGATTAAAATATAATAAATTATACTAGAAGGCTAAGCGCCATCTAGCGGCGATAATGAAAAGCTATTTTTCTAAATAAGAATTTGTTTTTCATAGTTTACGTATTACAGGTACAATTGGTAAACAGATGGTAGATACTCTGGTAGAGTCCGCCTCTAACGTGGAGCTCATTCTGAAATACTTTGACATGTTCCTGAAACTTAAAGATCTAACTTCAAGTGCTAGTTTCAAGGAAATTGATGCTAACAACGACGGTTGGGTACTGCCAAAGGACTTCAAGGAGAAAATGGAACAGCAGAAGAGCTATAGCCCGTAAGTGCCTTGGACTTTTATTATTTTTATTTTCATTAAATACAATTAAGGACCAAACAGCCGACAACTTAAATTTTCAAAAAGTTCTATATAGCTTCTGCATAGAATTACGGCGAAAAAGTAGCATTTTCTTTCTTTTTTTACTATTAAAGTCTGCTAAGTTATTTTCATAATTTAAAAACTTTTAAAGATTTTCATAACTATATCTTACAATCCTTTACAGAGAAGAGATAGAATTTCTCCTAGCTTGCTGCGAGACGAACCATGATGGAAAATTGGACTATATAGGTTTCTGCGACCGGTTTCATGAACCCGCTAAAGAAATCGGGTTCAACTTGGCTGTTCTACTTACCAACTTGTCTGAGCATATGCCTAATGAGCCCAGGTCAGTATAGTAATAAATTAAAACATAATCCTGCTATTATACTTATATTTTAAAAAATATATCAGAGATAATTGATTAGTGCCGTCCATTTACTAAAAATAGAACATAAAGAAAACCTATTAATGTAATTTGAACTATTGCAATCTGTATTTTGAAAGATTTTAATGCGTTCATTAACACACACACCACACTGAAGGCTTGCATGTTTCGGTTTTGAAGAACATATTATCATATATACATCATCAATATATCATACTCGTATGTACACGACGAACATATATCAATTTGTAGTAACTAAAAAAAATGCTAGATAATAAAAAAAAAGAATATATTTTTTTTAATTTTTATGAATTATATATTGAAATATGTCTTATAACATCTAAAGCATAATAAGAGAATACTTTTTATACAAGTGTTTTAAAATGTTCTGACTGGCTCAAACGAGTTATTCTATGCATTTTCAGACTAGCCCGCTTCCTGGAGACGGCCGGTTCGGTGTTGAATTACTTCGAGCCTTTCCTGGGAAGAATTGAAATAATGGGTGGCTCAAAGCGTATAGAGCGTGTTTACTTTGAAATCAAGGAATCTAACATTGAACAATGGGAAAAACCACAGATTAAGGTAGATAAACAACACTTGAAATATTCGCAATAAGTAGAAAGTAATTTCTACATAATTGGCAAATTGTTAAATGCAATCATAAATATTTTTTGGTAAATTATTGTATATTATTACAAGTACCGAAGTGAGCCAGAGAGCCGCTTCCGACTGATTTGAACGACCTTTAAATTTTGTGACGCGATTCATAATAACAATCTTTTTTACCTATGTACAAAATTACCAATTTGTCACTAATAACACGTTCATTTGCAGGAATCAAAACGCGCCTTCTTCTACAGCATAGTTACAGAAGGTGGTGACAAGGAGAAGTTAGAGGCATTTGTCAACTTCTGTGAAGACGCCATCTTTGAGATGACTCACGCTTCGGGGCTGATGGCTGCGTCAGAAGAGTCAGCCAGTGGACCGAAGAATAGGGAGGCTGCGTATACCTATCTTGGAGATGATGATGATGAGAAGTGAGATGAACTTTAAAACCTGATACTGAATAAAAACTTCAAAAACCTAAGAAATATTCGCATAGTTTTAGAAGATTACTATACAATTATTGTGTAGACTAAATATTAAAATATATAAAAGTTGGCATGTTCAATATCAAGAATTCGTAACAGAATTTCCTCAAAAAATATATTGTGACTAGTAAATATTTTTTTTATAAGCATACTACATTCTTAGATAAAATTCGATTATATTTTCCTTACTTGCTGCAGCATTTGTATTTAAGAAATATAACTATTTAAACAGTATAATTATTTACAATAAATACCTTAAAATTTTATATAATTTTTCAGGGCTGGTAAAGACCCATTCCGTCGCGGATACCAATCGGTAAAGGACGCGATATCCGTAACATTTTCATCCTTATCGCCCTCAAATATAAAGGCCAAAATCGCAGACTTGCAACAAATGCCGCCTGCTGAACTACTCCTTGGATTCCTGAAATTATTCTTTTACCTTTTCTACTATATCGGATATGGATTTGTCGTCGTTATAAGGTGAGTTTTGTTCTATTTTAATACATACTTACTAGCAATTTTTCTTTAAATTGGAATATCTATAAAATATAGGGTATAAATATTCAGTACCTATTATTACTTAAATATTTAAACTCGTATACTACGCGCCAAGTAGTTAACATAAAAGGCGTATCGTAAATATTAATATTAATAATAAGATTCATCATAAGTTGTGTTTCATTTCATGCTTAACCTCGGTGCACAGTCATTGGTAATATCTCATTCGATATTCTTATTAAATAATTATTCTTTTACGCACTCTTATAAAATAAGCTTCATTTTTCGATATGCGTCACTCTTGGATATTAGTGTTCAAATTTATAATCAATCATAACTATACTTCGAGCCATCCAAACTATGTTTTGAATGCCAAATTGGTTAACGATTAATTATTATTGGTTTACGATTAAAACCAAGGCAAAGTGCTATCTGCTAAGACTAGCAGTTGAGTGCAAAAGTACACCCAAATTCTTAGCACAACTTGCATTTAATATTCCTTCACTTTGAAATAATCTTACCACTTAGCACCGCTACAACACATTTATTCCGTTTCTTATTTGAAGTGAAGTGCTCTTCTTACTTTTTCTTTTTCTAGGTATATATTTGGCGTGTTGCTTGGTTTGATGCGTGGTCCTCAGGTGGAGGAATCTCCCCCACCAGAACCGACGGAGGAGGAGAAAATCGGTCAGTTTAAACACAGATTGCTCACTCAAAGTAAGGGACACAGGTACTAGCGTGAAAGCTTAGCTATGTTCGGTCACCGGTCAAAGTAAGGATACCTCCTTAGTTCAAAGGTTTTAGATACTATGATACGTCAGCCACAAAAGTTGGCTGGGACAGTATTAGTAACTAGCGTTGACTTTCACATGGGCACATAAAAATACCCAATGACACTCAATAGGAGTGTAGCTTCCAATGAATGAGTTTTTTTTTTCGGTTCAGTAGGTACCAGGTTTTTGAATTTATTCATTAATAACAAAAATCTAAATCTTTTCTCTTTATACCAAAATTTGTAAAAATTTGAAACATCTGATATTGAAATAGCTAAAATAAAAAAAAAATATATTACATGAAAGAACCTAACAAATTAAAAAATAACTAGATACAATGTCGATATTAACGTAATATATGTATTGACGTTTAATTGGGTACAAATTTTACAAAACATTAATCTTCAGTTTCAGTTTATAAATTACACTCATTCTTTGAGTTGAATCTGTTATGTTTCTTACGATTCTCACTGTACAGAGGTGACCGAACGCTTTAAAATCAATTCTTAACGCAAAACGCAATTTCTAACAGTTTTCTAAATTTAACTAACACGTTTGTGATTGGCTAAAAGTGGAAATTTTACAAAAAAAAAACTATTCAGTAATTGTATTGGACAAAATATCACATGCGACAATAATACTACCGTGAAAGTGTGATTCATAATGGTTTTGTTTAGACCAACATAAAATTCATGGAAAGCAGCGATTCAAAAAGATTGCCCGTATTCCAAAACACGGACCGTTCATTGTGAATAAACTTCGTTTCGAGATCTGTCAATTGTCAATGTCAAAACTAGATTTTATCTCCAGGCTTTAGATATTATTAGGGTCCTATGTATGCAAATAAACATCCATTCTTTTGAATGGTGTCCTATCCATTATAAAATGTTTTCGAATAGCCACAAACAACAAAACAAAATATGTTTAGGTGGGTATCTTTGAAATAGTAAAAGGAAGTTGAATATTTTAAATAGATATATATTTATTATTCAGTAAAAAATTAAATTGTTGAAATTATTACTAGGATACAAGTTTTGGTTAAATATCATAGCAACTACAACTGTAATAACTTGAGTCCATGTTTTTTAATACGGCCCTATAACTTTAATGTCCATTTTATTGTTATTTTTATGTTTTCAGGTCCTTCTCGACACTTGCCTGCGCTGCCTGCTACGGATGACACGGGACAGATGCAAGTATCTGCTTTTGGTCTCGATATCACCAAAGAAGATAATGGCCAGTGAGTATAATCTAGTTTAGCCAAGTCTAAAATTTTATTGTTCGAAAATTGCACGAGTGTAAAACATATATAAAAACCTTCCTCTTCAATCACTCTATCTATTAAAAAAACCGCATCAAAATTTAAAGATTTAAGCATACAAAGGGATATAGGGAAAGAAAAAGCGACTTTGTTTTATACTATGTAGTGATTATGTTGATTTTAACAAAAAACTAAAATACATTTATTTTTATTGATTTGTTGATGGTTAGTGTATCGGTTTTTTTTTTAAGGTCTGAATTACTACTGCACAAGTTTAAATCAACACTCAGGCTATTTTGAATTCAACAGCCTAACGTTTTCTTCTTTTTTCGGTCCTGATAAAAATAGTTCAAGAAATATCACGTACTTAGCTCTAAACGAAGATTTTTTCTAATACAGACCCAATAACGTGCTCTACTCACTACAAAACTATTACAATTTATACTACTTATATTTATAGTAGTTTACGTGTAGCCTTTAAAAAATAAATAAAGAACTAATAAAAGTAACATGTCAATAGGATACAAGTGAAGCCACACGAGTCGCCAACAACATCGACCCCATCCTCTGGTGAGGATGCTGAGACGTCCCTGGACGAAAGTGTTGAACATACCGAGGAACAACAGCCGCCCTCACTTATAGATCTACTCGGGTAAGAATAGTTTATTAACACGTAGGTACATTTCAACAACTATTTCTTGCTTTTACAGAGTACATGACCAACAACAGCCATTACAATGTGTTTAAAATTTCATTAGAAAATTTTGTTGACCCATTGGCAAAGAAACATTTCCCTAAAAACATTGACAAAATATTGATTTTATCGATGATGCTATTCACCTAAAATATATATCTACATTATAGTATTAACAATTAAAGGTTGCTTTAACAATTAATTAAATATTTTTTTGTAATGGAACAAACATATACCTATGCTTTTTTCAGTGGTGAACAAGCAAAGAAACAGGCTCAGGAACGCATGGAGGCGCAAGCCGTGCAACAAGCTGCCATGTCCGCCATCGAAGCTGAAGGCAAAAAGGTATTTCGTTTAATATTTCAGAAAATACAAGTAATAATTAATATTGTATATATTCCATGCTTTGAAATTAAAATTTGATTTAGAATATTTAGTTCACAAATTAGTTTACGTAGGAGAAAATTATCATTTTAGAAACGATTTTATAATTTATAATAGTCTTAAAGTTTAACATAAGGAAATAATAAATTGTATTACTTCCGCAAGCAGCATGTAATTGAAAAAAGTTTCCGATTCAATAAGGTAAGTATATGTTTTCTTCTGTCTATAATTTTTTGGAGCGAAATTATATAGATGTCGAGCGATAAAAATAAACAAATGAAAATATAATATTATGTTAGTATGAAAGAAATAAATAAATTTCTAGGCCGTACAAGTTCCAGCCCCATCAGCGTTATCCCAAGTAGATTTATCTCAATACACAAAGCGCGCCGTTTCCTTCCTAGCCAGGAACTTCTACAACCTGAAGTACGTCGCGTTAGTGCTTGCCTTCTGTATCAACTTCGTGCTGCTCTTCTATAAGGTAATTTTAAATCAAATACTAAGAGTCGGTTGGTTCAAGTTGCATTACATACGGGCGGTTTTTAAACATTAAGCATTAACTAATTTTAAACGAAAAATGAGTTGTTTGATAAGATGGTGGCCTTAGCGAATATCTATTCCTGCTTTATATAATTTTTGCGCAAATTATCTCTGTTATTTTCCCAGGATTGCTAAAATTAGTTTAAGTGAAGTCCCGTGTCCCCTAGTAGGGTATGGGGCAGATGCATGTCACATCTGTTTCACTTATCGATTTTTTCTTTTAGGGGCAAGTAGGTGATCAGCCTTCTATGTCCTGCCAGACCGAGTTTTTTTTTTTATCTCCGCTGGGAATCGAACCCAGGACCTCTCGGTTGTAACGCTTACGCGCTTACCACTAGACCAAAGAGGCGGTCGAAAATTAGTTTACTAGATGTTTAAAGTTACATGAATTACTATAATTTAATTTTTTTTACACATGTTTGAAAAATATAGGCGTGTTTTTTTTTTACTGTCTTCAATCTTCATGCTCAACAGTCACGTTTTTCGCCACACTATAGTACATTATCCATGTTTCAAGGTACAAACCTTGGACGGTGAGAAGGGAGAAGGGTCTGGTATCGGAGACATCATCAGCGGATCAGGATCTGGACAGGGATCAGGCAGTGGAGATGGTATGTCTATTGTTTTAAGACTTTTTAATTTATTTCAATTAAAATATAACCACCAATCGTTCAGCGTTAGTAAAGTTTATCTACAACTGTATTAGTGTATTAATAACTAAATAATTATAGGCTTACATTTGAGTGATATTTATTACATATTTATTTTTATTCTTAACGGTAGAGAGGAATTTTAAAAAAATCTAAAACTTTCCTAGGGACAACTTTTGTACTTAGCTTAAACTTTTCATGCGACTGTTCGGATTATTATTAATTTTATATCGATGTGCTGTTTTTAGGTAGCGGTGAAGGAGGTGATGATGATGACAGTCTGGAAGTGGTAAAGATAGACGAAGACTTCTTCTACATGGAACATGTTATCAAGATGGCCGCCGTGTTGCACTCTATCGTTTCGCTTGCTATTCTCATTGGATACTATCATCTCAAGGTATGAATTAACTTTTTTACTGAATAGAGAAGCAAGTAGGCAATGATTCGAAATGTCTGCGGAATTTTGCTGACGAATTGGAATTCTTTTTGCTTTCTCTCTTCTTTTTTAGGATAAGTAATTTTCTTTCTAAATTTGACTTCTTTCTTTAATTTTTACAAATGTCGCTAAATTTCTTGGCTATTATGAATATTACTGCAAAGAATTCGTGCTTGGTACAGTCGAGTTTACAAAGCGGTCAAAATTTGCAAATGTTAAGTAAATCCTGAACACGAGTGAAAAGTGATATTTCCCCTTGACAGGTGCCTCTAGCGATATTTAAGCGTGAGAAAGACATTGCTCGTCGTTTGGAATTTGACGGACTGTACATCGCTGAACAACCTGAAGATGATGACCTCAAGAGCCACTGGGACAAACTTGTTATATCTGCTAAGTAAATAATATATTATAAACAAAACTAATTATTATTAATTAAGTTAAAACCATTCATATAGATCGCTGAGTTAACCATTATTTGCCAAAGTGTAATTTATTTATGAACTATTACAGAGAACATGATGCTGAAGTTTGATTCAAATTTTTTAAATGTTACCTTTCAGATCATTCCCGGTGAATTATTGGGATAAGTTTATCAAGAAGAAAGTTCGCGCCAAATATTCCGAGACATACGATTTTGATTCAATATCTAATATGTTGGGAATGGAAAAGACTTCTTTCTCAGCTCAGGAGGAAGAGGGCAACAGAGGACTATGGAATTAGTGAGTATTTTCTTTGATTAAATTACAAAAATCTACATTATCATGAGCTAAACTACGCTGTCACCGTATCACGTTCATAATGCTTTAGCAATTTATCATGTTAGTATTATTTTTATAACTAAACTGATATTTTATAGCATAATTCTTTAACGTTATTTTTAGTATAATAAACATTGATTGGCGCTACCAAGTGTGGAAGGCGGGAGTGACGATCACAGACAATTCTTTCCTCTACTCTCTTTGGTACTTCAGTTTCTCAGTGATGGGCAATTTCAACAACTTTTTCTTTGCTGCCCACTTACTGGATGTTGCTGTTGGCTTCAAAACTTTAAGAACCATTTTACAGTCTGTCACGCATAATGGAAAACAGGTTTGTACCCGACTGCGACATAGCCCAAAAGAAGAGTTATGTATTTGACCTGTATTTTTGTGTCTATGATCTCTCTCAGCAGACTCATCTGCTGAATCGAGTCTAATCTTTACTAATATTATAAAGCTGATGAGTTTGTTAGTTAGAACGCGCTAATCTCAGGAACTACTGGTTCGAATTGAATAATTATTTTTGTGTTGGATAGTCCATTTATCGAGAAAGGCTTTAGGCTATAAAACATCACGTTACGGCTAGATTAACGCGGGTGAAACCGCGGAGCACAGCTAGTAAATGAAACATTCATTTGTGAGTGACACTGGGTACATTGTTTACCTATGAAGTAGTAACTTCACTTCTTTTAGTAGCTAGTAAGCTAGTTACAACGACTTGGTTCACGTGCCGAATCCGGAGTCTGCCGAATTGCTTCCAAATCCGGTCAGCCGTTTTGTTGTTAACAAGTTACAGTAGCATTAATGTATGTTTTTTTTCAGCTGGTATTAACTGTGATGTTGTTGACTATAATAGTGTATATCTACACAGTAATAGCGTTTAACTTCTTCCGGAAGTTCTACGTTCAGGAAGAGGATGATGAAATCAACAGGAACTGCCATGATATGCTTTCCGTTAGTAATCAATAGTTATTTATTGATATTGAATCATTCTGTTTCATTTTCCACACAAACACACTTTTAAATTATCTATTAAATTAAGCATGTATTGGTATTTGTATTATGTATCTAGTTCTTTGTTTAGTAACTTTTGTTCTTCGGGAAGAGCGGGATCTCCTATCACAAGTAAACTTAATTACTTAAAAGGAGCTCCCTAGTTGTAATATTGTAACGCTAGGATTAGTCAACGAAATACGTTTTTTTTAATTATTTCCTTTGCTTCAGAAAATGATTCCTAAAGGTCAATCCTTTCATTAACCTTTTTTGTGTTAAATATAGACTATATATGTAGTTAGTTTAATGTTATTTAAATGAATGTTAATATCTTTCAGTGTTTCGTGTTCAACTTATACAAAGGCGTGCGGGCGGGAGGCGGTATCGGTGACGAGTTGGAGCCACCCGATGGAGACGATTCTGAAGTGTATCGCATCATCTTTGACATTACCTTCTTCTTCTTCGTTATTATTATCTTGCTTGCTATACTTCAGGGTAAGATATTTTCTATATCTTTAGGTACGCACAATCCTCCAGCACTGTTTTTTCATATACAAGTTTGTGTCACTTTCAGTAGTAGAGACAAAACAGTAAATATTATAAAATTCATAGAAAATTCAAAGACGAAGAAGAATGATATTTTGACTCCTTTTTTGGAACTCAAATCACAATTTTCAAGTAATTAAATTTATAAAATTTTATGGTTTTTTCAAAATCGTTCACACGGAGTCACTTTATCAATTTTAATCGAATTTGCAGTCGATGCTATAATTCTCTAACGCAAAAAGTATGTGCGGGAAAAATAGTGCCACCTGACCGTGTCGTAAATATAGAGAAACCAAGCATCATTCAATATTTAAATTTTACTTCTCTTACATAGGATGTTAGTTGTTTAGGCGTTAACGTTTAATTATTTAATGTGTTTTTCTCTTTATGTACTGTTCTAATAATGGAAACATATTTTTGTCTTGGAATAAATAAATATTTTAAATATACAAGTGAACTTTCAATAATTCGTCTTTCTGTTTAAGGTCTGATCATCGACGCGTTTGGAGAACTCCGTGACCAACTGGAGTCTGTCAAGGAGGACATGGAGTCCAACTGCTTCATCTGCGGGATTAATAAAGACTATTTTGATAAGGTATTTCATAATTATTCTTATATTTCCTTCTATCTTCTATCTATCTATCTTCATTCGTTGCTCTGTAAAGTTAAACGTCAAAACGCCTAAACACAACTACATAATTCGATGTTTTTCTCCACTTTAAGAGTTAAGCAAACTTTAACGAACAAAACGTTAATGAACAAACAAAACAACAAAAGATCAAATCGGCAAAGTAGTTCTAAAAAAGAAATAGCATTTTGAATATAACATATGAAGAAGTCTGATATTACCCCTTAAATACCTATTGCACATGCAGTTCTGACTGATTCCCACTCAGTCTTAATTCCAAATGCCTCCGTAGCTTAGTTAGACACTCGTTTGATATTCAATGACTGTTGCGCGAGAAATCCTAGCTTCGATTGTCACTTGCCAGGGATATTAAAAAGTGATTCTATTTAAAGGCTGATTTGCTTGCAATGCTGTAAGAAACGTGATCAGTGAGACAAATGCAAGAATGTGTCTGCTCAATAACCGTCTTGAGTCACGTAGAATCCAGAATATTATCTTTCTTTTATTTGTAGACAATAATAATTCTGATGTCTACAGTTAATAGGCAAAATTTTAAAGCTATGTAATTTTGTTTTTGACTTGTACCGTTTGTTACCAACAGGTGCCGCATGGGTTTGACACACACGTGCAAAGGGAGCACAATTTGGCCAATTACATGTTCTTCCTTATGCATCTTATCAATAAACCTGATACTGAGTATACAGGTTAGTTATATACTTTACTGGAACTCAGTTTCATAGGGATTGAAGAGACCTATTCAATTTTAAGTTTACTTTTATTTAATGTCTTGACTTAAACCAATAAGAAAGCACACGAATGCGACTGGCGCAACCCTTTTAGAAGAAAAATATGAATGTTTAGACTAAATTCCGTGTTAAAATTGTTGACTAAACTTTACTGATACTTAAAATTTGGTTCAAAAAGTTTTTAAGAAAGGAAATTTATAGTACTTATTTTTATTTTCATTCTAAGCAATGAAGTCGAAAATAAGCAAGTTTTACAACAATTATATTCTAGAGGGTAGTAATTTGACACTTTTAGAAATAAAATCTCGTTAAAATAATTAAAAATAATAACATAGTCCATTTATAATTTTTTAATTAATGTTTTCAGGTCAAGAAACGTTCGTGTGGAACATGTACACGCAACGATGCTGGGACTTCTTCCCCGTCGGAGATTGCTTTAGGAAACAATATGAAGACGTCATGGGAGAGTAAAGCTGTCTCTCTCGCTCCCTATGAATTTATAGCCATATCTGTCACTTTTATCGAATCTAAATGAGACAGACATAATTTAATGGCTTCCATGCCATTGCTCAAGATGACAACAACATTTTAAAAGCAATATTATTCAAAGGAAAGTTTAAAATTTAAATGATAGTAATATAAATAGTTTGTAAAATAAATACTGAAATTGTCTTCAAAAACTTTACTCATGATCATTTGTTAAATTATAACTATTAGTTTGCCAGATTTGGTTTGTGGCAATGTTAAAAATTTTAATCTATCGTTAAGAAGTTCAAATAAAACGTTTTCTAATAAGTATGGTGGCCTTTCCAAAGTAATGTTTTCTATTTTAACTTTTTCGAAATAGTTTTATAAAGAATTATAACGTGCGTTGAATAAAACCAAAAAAAAATTATATTTTTCTTTTCTTAACATCACTTTTTGTACGAGTAAAAACACTTCCTGTTTTTGATGTCTATTGCAAAAGATACCTTAAAGTCTCTAACAAAAAAAAAGGTTTGGAATTAACAATCCCATCATTTAAGATTACAAGACGTATATAGCTATACACGTTACACTGTACCTATCTGTTTGCGTCGGTGGTCGTAGGTAAATGAAGTTGATAAAATGAAAAACGGACAAACATTATAATTTGTATTTATTCCATAATATAATACATTATTACAATAAGATTTGTATAATTGTGATTAATAAGCGTTAATAACTTTGCAATATTGAACATAACTTCATATAAAAACTTTTACTTAACAAACATGATCACATAACTACAAATAACGGCCGTTTTCACTAGCAATAAGAATTCATTTTAAGACATTCTGAGCAAAATATTATTTGTCAATAGATAACATTCAACAATTACAAGAAATATATGTACTTCGTAAGTAAAGAAAAGGATGTGATTTATATTCACTTCAGAATGTAAGTATGACCAAATTCCTTTCAGTTTTGAAGAATCCTTTGTTGAATCAGTTTTAAAAACCACCTCTGTGGCTGGCCTGCGCACACCGAGACGGCATGGCAAGGAATTAAAATGTTAACCAATGGACATTCAAACGTATTTTTATAGAAATACGACATAAATTGCTATGCTTTAAAATGATGCCGTGGGATCGAAAGGGAATCATTGCACGCCATTGAAAAACGCGCCACGGGCTCCCGCGGCGTGCTGCGGTAGGCAACAGCATGCCGAGGACGTCACTGGCGCTCGTTGCCTATATTAATAGCCTGTGCACCTTCTTCGTCCGCAATAATCGATATTAACAACCAAATCCCAATCTACCATTTTAAAACTGAGGCACATCAACACTAGATCAAACGCAACTGAAACTAAAAATGTGTAGGGTAGCAGAAGCTGCCGAGGTAAGCTAGCAAGCCCGTCCCGATCTGCGTCTGCGTCCCGATCTGCGATAACGCGTCTGCGTATTTGTTGATTTCAAGTTCCTTATACATTTATTCGTTGGTGGTAGATTTTTTAAGATGAATTAGTTTCTAAAGAATTCGTAACGTTAGTGAAAACGGGATTTTTAAAGTACATAACGCCTTAACATAATTAAGTACCTACAATCAATAATTCATTGAAAAAAATCTCAAAAACTAAACTACATATTTTAAAGTCAATGTTGGAACATTGAGTTTGGAAGACAGTTTTTCGTGTTCACCTAAAAAATATTATTTTATCAATAAAGCTACGGCTCTGATATTGTTTGTTTAGTGGATAGGCTTCCAGTTCCTATCATAGTTTGGCTTTTTTAAATTGTATTTCCTGTCACACTATCCTTCAATAACCGTAGCATCATAACTTACTTCCTACAATAACGTTTAAATGGTAATACTTCTCGGACGGAATGTTTGTGAAATTTCTCTTGTGACAAATATAGTATCTACAATTTTCTCACAACCGAACTACGTTAATATGACTTACGAATAAAATAAGGCACTTTTTTTCAGGAAGTACTAAGGGCTAATCGGCGCCGCGTTTTATTTAGAAATTTACTTAATTCAGTTTTCAATCTATAGAAGCCGTAAACTACGTATAATGCACAAAATAGCTGCTCAGTTCCGTCTCTATAGATATTCCGTAAATATTGTGGCACTTTTATATTAAAATGCATCATTAAAATTTTATATGAAAATACTTTTAGAAGATTTAGATTATTAATAAGTGGAAATAGATATTAATACTTATGAAAGTAGAATATAAGTTTAAAGAGTTTTTTTGTATAAAATAGGCTTATCATAATATGAAAGTTACTTGGTTCCTTTTTCTCATAAAGAACGTTACAATTGTCCGCCACTTGGACTTCTAGAACTACTCTTGATAGAAGTGACAGAAATATTGCCTGTACTAGTGCTCAATGCTAAAGCTGGAGTACGAGGCAGTGAATAGTGCTTATCATTCAAATTCTCTTGACTTAGAGACTTTTGTGTCGAAAAAACCGGTATTTTAGAAGAAACTAAACCCGCTAATGGTTTTTTATCCGATGCTTTCACCGGAATATTGCTTGGTTTAGCAGAAACTACCGGCTTTGTGCTTGAAATGGTTGTATTCTCGCTCGGCGTTCGTAGTTGCATTTGGTCCATTTGTGATAGACGTCGGTTTTCTAAATCTGTGCTGGTGACTATTGTTCCTTTAGGAGATTCATATGTTGCTGTGCGGAATTTAATATGGCTGTTTCTTGGTAAATCGAAGTCTGCGTGGCGTTTCTTTGGTTCAGTTGTGCTTTGAGTCGTTTTCGTTCGTTTTTTCAAGTCAATTAGTTGTTTTGCAGAATGATGCCGTTCGTTTGAAATGAAGTCGTTCAATAATTCGATATCGAGCTCATACGATAACATTGGTTCTTGGTAGCTTGTAACAGTATGAGGCGCTCTTTGTCTGCTTGATACTTTGTTTTCTTTTTGGGTCATATTTTTATCCGAACGCGGCGTAAGTACTTGAATTTCTGTTATATGTTCCTCCTGAAAATCTTTTGATGTTATTTTGCGATTTTTTTCAGATTCCAATACAGCGGAGGGATTGATAGAATATCTTGTTTTAGTGACTTCAAGTCCATCTTCGGAAGCTGTTTGTTTGTCTTCTAAGTCTCGTACTACTCTGATACCCAATCTTGATAACTCCTCAGGGGTCTTTTGTGACATAAAACTTGGATCGTTTTGCAATCTCTCCATTATCAATTTTGCTTGGTCCTCATCCATATCTGCTGTGTTCAATATAATAGTTTCGGTTCTAGTATACGAAGGTTCTTCAGTAGTAAAGTGTATGTTTGGATTCTGTCTTTTTATTTGATCAAGAATTTTACTGTCTATGTCCTGAACGTTACCCTCTTCTAATTCGATTTCGTCTATATTTCCTGATCCTTTCATAATACCGAAAGTGATCTGCTCAACTTGTAATGGAGCTTCCGTTTTTGTTGTAATGTATTTCGTAGAGACCTTTTCAACGTTTTGTGTAATGACCTTGTTTCCGAATTCATCTTCAGTAACATTAACTGTGACTGTTTTTTGTACAGGTTCTTGTTGCATCGTCATAGATACGTTTGCTGGCTCCATGTATAGGGTCCTAGATTCTTTTTCAGTTTTTTTAATCCCTTCAACTAAATCTGGTATTAATTTGACACTTGGCTCACCAATTTCAATAGATTTTGTGTAAGTTCTTTTTTCTATAGGTGCATTTTTATCGTTAGTAGATATAGTCACCACATTAGTAGCCTGCATGTCCTGATCTTCTTTGCTTTCACTCCATTCAGTTGTAACATTTTCTTGAGATCGCCGATTTAATTTTAAACTGTTGTTATTAGAACCTACTCTTATATTGCTGACAAAATCATCGTAATCTCTACTTTTTAACTCCGAGTTCTTTAAATCGAAATTAACAATATCGGGTTGGTGCAAAGCAGATTTATGGGAATCTGTCATTGGAGTGTGTGTATCTTTACTTGAAGGAATTTGTTGCTTTTGTGAACTCTGATCAATATGAACATTGAAAATGGGGTTTTTAGCCAGTAATTTTTTCATCATTTCTGATTTAGGTCTTTCCAAGCTGTTGACATATGTGTTCCGAGAAACCTTCATATCATCAGGTATATTTGTATCATAGCTCATTGCTACCTTCTCTTCATAACTTATAGGCGATATTTTTGTTTCAGAAGATGAATTTGTAGTAGTTATTTCTTGCGTGCTATCCGATGGACCTATGTTGTTTTCGTTTGAAGTAGATTTTGCGAATTCTGATACTAGCTTTAAATGAACTCTCATGTTTTCATCCATTATTCTTCTCGCTAAATGATCAGATGATTCATGCTCGCTTTCTTTTGTTGTGTCTAAGCTGGTATGAGGTAGCTTTTTATGTATTTCCTGAGAGCTATGCTTATCTAACTCTATTGAACTCGATGACCCTTTGACGATTGCATCCTCTAGGTTTCCAAATTCAGAACCTTTCTTAAGGCGGTTTCTTTGGAATGTGTTCAAACCCTCTATAGCTGAAGTTTTTGCTATGTTTAAGCTCAGTCGAGGTTCTTTTTGTTTGATAAGAATGCCTTTATCAGGATCTATATTTTCTGGCAAGACATCTTCAGTACCAGAATCAAAGAATGTAGTTTCCACCACAGACATAGCTTTTCGTTTTTTAGGCGATAGAGTAGTTTCCTGGATTTCTGCATCATCGGCAGATATATCTAAACTCTGAGCTCTTTCTAGAGTACCAGTGCTAGTCTTTGTGGTTTTTATTTTGAGGTCAAATCTTGAAAGATCGCCCAAAGAAGCAGCTTTCCTTTCATTATCCTCTTGTATAGATGTATCATCTGACTCAGATAGTCCAGTTTCATTTAGAGGAGAACTATGAATTGTTATATCACTATTATTTAGTTCAATAGTTGTAGATCCCTTTTCACTTTTATCACTATTATTAAGAGATACTACTGAGTGGCCGTGTAGGTTTGACAAATTAGATTTGGAATCCGCGAAGAAATTGTTGAGTGAGTCGCTCTCTCTTTTAAAAGGTTTTGTGACAATATCGTCAATGTCATCCTGACTGAAATTAATGGATTCGTCTAAAAGTGGTTTTACTTTATTAACTTTTGGTGTTGACGTATATGAAACCGCAGATGTTGTCGTTGATACTGTGGTGTCAAATAGCAAACTGGAATGTTGTTTTTCATATTTAAGAAAATCGTTAACGTTTTTCATTTGTTCAACTACGCTATCGTCTGTTTTATTTTTCTCTACGGCTGGTGGTGAAGGTGCTTTACCTTTAGACTTTTTTGCAGATTTAGGCACTTCCTCTTTCTTTTCTGTTTCTTGTATCAGTTCAGCGGAACTCTTTCTATTACTTCTGGCAGCTTTAGCCGCGTCAAACATATGCTGAGGTAATTCTTGAGGTATGCCATTTTCATCTCTTTTGATTCCACTAGAATTCAAATCTGTTCTAGTGAAAGATTGAGAGGTATCTGAAATTTTGGTCGTTTCTAGGCTGATATTTGTATCGCTTTCATTTGACTTTATTCTAGCATTCGGGACTGGAGGAGCCATTTTTTCTCTACGTTTGGCAACGACTGGTTTCTTCTGTTCAATTTCATTTTCGTGCTTTAAGTGAGTAGTTGGAGCTGGTCTTTGCGGTTCAGGTTTATCCGGCTCATCTATCGCTTTTTTTTCTAATATAACTGCGCCATTTTCAACATTCTTCTGTTTAAGAACGCCATCGTCAGGTACATTTGGTGGAAGGACACGAATTCCAAATTTCATTCCTTTTTTGGGGTCACTTTCTCTCTTTTGGATTTCTGCGTTTTCTATGTTACGTGCTATCCCATTTTCTGATTGTATTATTTGTACATCTCCTCCTGTGGAATGTCTATTTTTATTTCTTTCAGGTTTGTTGAATATAGGTGGGACATCCGAATGTTTTTGTTTGTTCGCAAGTTTTAAGTTCTTCTCATTTTCTCGTTCCAATGTTGTTGGTCCTTCTTTCTTTTCCTTCTTGTTCCTTTCAAGCGTTGTGGATGTGATGATTTTTTCCGTGATTATCTTCTTGATACCGCCTTTACTTTTCGTTTCTAATGTAGAGTTGTTTGAATGCGATGTATTCGGAGAGCGAGGCGGATGCAACAGCTTTCCTTCCTTTTCCAGCTGAAATGACAAAAAAAAAATATTATAATCACAAGTGAAAATTCTCGTAACTCCCTGTTGGACTATATCTAAATTCTTAGATTTTCAATGTAAGAATTTAGATATACACATACATTAAAAACAAATGTAATTGCGTATTGCAATCACATGATCAGTCACAACATCCATACATTTTCTTTAATGAATTTCAACACAATAGACATTCCATAATCAACAATGTGATTGAATTCCGAGAATCAACATATCACAACATCCTAACTATAATCCAGATGTTATGGCGAACACATCCTTAATTTGTTTACTATAGGAGTTAAATTACGATGCACTTATATTTGAGTTATAATACAACTTACAATTGATTCACTTCGCTTTCATACGAAGGTTGCTTTTTGCTTGTCTCGATATCTATAACTAATAAGTATGTAGCTATAGAGTAGGTAATAAAATATACTCAGTAATGAGTCATTAAGATGGGATATTTCTTTTATATCTCTGCGTCGGGACATTTCCTAGTAAAAAGTTATACGTTTACATGCGTGCGCATACATTATACATGCGTAAGTTAAATACGTTTTGAAATAATATAATAATTGGAAAAACTCATAGACATACATTGAAATGAATTGAATATGGAAGAATATTCTGAAAATAATGTTGGTTTTTTTTAATTTCCTTCTAAACGCCGTCCGTCATATTAAGGTAAAATTTTAGGAATAGATAAATAATACAATACATTAAAGATTGGGCATTGAAAGTTGTATTGTGTCATTTTAAAACCAAATTCTGTCTCAAACAAAAAGTGTATAACATGCTAATATCTCATATTATATATGTATAACGTTATTGGAGAAAATTTATAATTAATGATAAAAATTGCATATTAAATGACCGTCCCTAATGTGTCCAATTAAGGCCTAGTTTACCAGGAAAAAAGCTATTCAGTCTCTACTAATAACCAGGATATCATTAGCTCAACGTGCTAACATCGCCAGTGGAGCCAGCTCTCTTCATCAATGGATGGTGGACAACCCAACCTTCGCCGCTGACCCTGCCCCCTTCTATGACCTCCAACTCCACTGGATATGGAGAAGCTAGGGATAAAATGGCCACCGCATCCTCTAGTGGTGTCCCAGTGAATTCGATTTTTATGCTCTTAATCTTGTCTCCTGAAATTATTTTTTTTGTGATTAATGATTTTAAAAATATATATATATATTGCTTTTAACTTAATGAATTGATAATAAACATAGATATCATTTATCGAAGCATAACCTGAATTGCAACCCACTTGCTAAATAATTATGTTATATTATGTACTGATAAATCGATTAAGTACTTAGTTTAACTATCATGATTAGTGGCTTTTTAAAGCACTTTATACTTTAAGATAGTCAAGTTGTTGTGTTAAGAAATGAGTGTTTCCTCAAAAGTGAGACCTCATGGCTAAACGGTATTTTAAGCCTACCGCGAAGCCTGAGTAATCGGTTCGATCCCCGATACCGAATACAATTTATAATTTAATTTGTCTAATTCTAATTTTATTCGATCTCTGGTAGGGCTGCCACTTGCCGGACGGGGCGTCTTGTGGCACGGAGGTGTGGTTGAATTTCACCCAAACCCAACAGAAATGGGTTGCCTAGAAGACACCGCTGATTAGCGATAGGGCCGCCCGTTGCACTCCTTTACAACGAAGTGTTTAAAAAGAAAAAAAGTGATTTATTTTGTGCTAGGTCAGTATACGTACGGGCAAGCTAGGTCTACGAAGACTGCGATTTGATGAAACGTAATAATCCTACTATGTAAAATAAAATGAACGCAGAAGTGTGTTACTTTACCTGGTTGTAACATAGCAGCCGCGGCTGGGCCACTACGGAGCACTGACTGTATACATACTCCAGCCTTTGCGCCCCCACCACATGTCAAACCTAGACCCGTAAAGTCTCGCGCCCAAAGCTTCACTCGACGAATTCTGGCACGCTGAAAAATATAATGCCACTTATACATTTCTATTAAAATACATTATGTAGGTTACAAAATGTCTTGTAATTATTAAGTACATAAAAACATTCATATGGGAATACTGATCTATTTTTAAATCTATGCACAGTTGCAGCAATAGTCAGCTTTTTAAAGCTTAAGCGCTTATTCTACCTCACTGAATTCAGACGTCCTAAATGATTCTGTAACTATATTCAGTCAAGTGAAATAGAATTATTTTAATAGACTGAATATAGTTACAGAATCATTTAGGACGTCTGAATTCAGTGAGGTGGAATAAGCGCTTTAAAGCTACAGTTTGAAAGGTACAGAACTACAGTAAGCTTACCGAATAATCTATACATTGCACATTATTTACACCATAGATTAATAATGTCAATAACTGAGTGACTGTAAACAGTAACCACATAGTATCTATTTGTATAAATCTTTTTATTGATTGTTAGAACAAGATTTGTATAGAAATGTTTGCAAAATCGTACCGAAAAGTGAATTCATAAATGTCCATACAAAAAGTGAAATAGAGAAAATGGTAAAGGAATGTTTTGGTCTCATTTTCTTTACAAGTAGACACGGTAACAGAAAATTAATTATTATGTCCTAAAATCTATAAAATAATACATTTTCTACGTATCCTAGTTAAGATCCATTTGTGAGGATCCAATATAAAACATACCACATATTTTAATAAATTGCTCCACTCCACTTGGATGACATCATGTTAAGGTGAGTACCTCATTGCATCCGTGAACTAAACCTTGTGGAATCTCAGTTAAAGTAATTATTATAATCACCTTCATACCAAAGAACGCAAAACATTATAGTTTTAATCTTGTTTTAATATCTTGTTTTATGGTTACAGCATATAAAAAGTGAATTTAAATGCTCGAAATTATAACAATACAACAATATTAATTACGAACATGAAAATTAACTCTGAGTTGAAGAAAATAAATACAATAAAAATGTTTTTCCATTTTCTGGGAAAACAGTGCGTCACAGCTTGATTTTGATGAAATTTTCAGTACCCTCTAGGTAACCATACCCCCCTATATGTTCCTTTCTCTTTCAGTTGGAGTACATTATGTAAATACATAATGTACTTTTCAAAAAGTGGAATTTGTTTCTTATGCTATAATCATCCACAGTAGTTATTCACAATGATTCAATAGCGCATTCGGTTCACATTACCTCTACATGATCAAAACTCACCTTCAACCCCTAGTCAATTATATAATATGTTCTTGTTATATCTTATTATTATGGGATAATCCATTTTTAAGTGGAAATTCATTAGTTTTTAATTTTTAAATCTTAATAGCTTGACCTTAATAATTAAAGGAATATTTTTTCAATTAAATAAATATTAACCTCAATAAGTTACAAAAATAATAACTAGTTTTATTATATTTTAATTATACGAATACATACTTGGAAAATACCATTATTAAATAATATATTGTATAAATAATAAAAATCTAAAACAAGCAATATAAACCGATTTCCAAAACAATGGAGGGTGTTTTATTTGTTACCACAGAACTCATTATGAATTAATTCCAAATATTTTCAAGCAATCCGAAACATGGATGCTTTGATTTTAATTTACGTCATTAATTTTGTATAGTTAATTAATATTTTGTATACCTACCTACATTATTATTATTCATCCAGCTACCATAATATATTGTATGTATAAAAATCAAGATTGTTAGTAATTTTCAATGTAACATACCCGTATCTAAATTAGTGCAATAAAGCCGAGATTGTGCCATGGAAAACATAATCTTATGTTTATCCACTAAGCCATGAAGATGGCGTCATAAACTGATTAGAACGGACTAAGAACTAGCTAGTGTCGGCCAATAATTTGGTATAAAAAACCAAGGTCTCGCCCAAATTCATCAGATTCTTGAAATAGCATATTATAAAGATTTTCCTGTTTTTATTATTGAGTTATTCTACAATTCCTAACTAGTTAAATTAAATGAGAACTCAACTCAAAAAGAAACGATTTCAAATAACGCTGAAGTACACACCTATATTATAATGACGCGTCCGCGTGCGCACTTAAGATTTATTACGCGTTAGATTGGAATGTGCATCGGCATTGCGCGCGCAGGAGCCCTAAACTGGTTCTTGTCTCTTATTAACTTTAATCTACTTTAATATTATGATAATTTATAATAAGAAACAACTTAAAGAACACAATATGATGCTAAGAGCTCGTACTTTTGTTTTTACTCAGTTGATATGAAGCAAAATGGAAATAGGTATTTTATATTTTTTAAATATATAATTTTTTGTATATATAATTTTTTTTGATATTTTAAGATACATTTTGATATATAAAGTTAATTGTAAGCATAATTATGGCAAATTCGCAGTGTTAAATAAAATAAATATATAAGTCTTGGAATTTAAATGATAAATTAAAAATGGTGTAATCAAACGGATATTACATAAATGAGTGAGTTATGAGTAAATACTATCATCAAGTATCGACTCAACCGAGCTTCGTCCGGGCAGTGCTAAAATGTTTTCTTATCTGACGTAAGTAGTTTCACATATATAAATAGTGTAATTAAATAAAATGGTTTTCGCTTTAAACGGTACTATTAAAAAACCCATTTTGCGTTTGTTTCACTAATATTTCTTAACTGGTATATAAAAGTGAATGCCCGTAACCCCCAGTGGGGCATGTGGTTTGACAATTCTGTATTTGTTTCAGTGATCATTTTCTTTACAGGCAAATAGGTGATTAGCCTACCTAACCGAAAATAAACCACTTAACCACGGAGGCGGTCAAAACTGGTAAAAAGGTGAGTAGGAAGTGTAAGAAGTTTTGACACTTGAGCTTTATCTTTTTTTTCTAAAGACGTGCGACATTGCCTGTCATATTTCTGCAGTTTGGAAAAACCGCTCAATAGATGGCGTGAAAAGGAGTTTATAATGTGTAAAACGATGCACATACGGTTACATTAAATTCAAGGGGTTACCCTGTACCTGTATGTATGAGTCATCTTTACTCTGTTCTGGCTTCGTAAACTCTGCATGAAGAGCATGGTTCTTCCCTCCCATGGGAAGAGTTGGTGCTTCATTCTGCCAGTTCCTCTCATCTTGACGGAATCCAGGGTTGTCAAAGGCAAATTCATCTTTTACAGATTCTGGGTCTTTTGTTAGGATTAGGTGCTTGCCTGTAAATAAGAAAAAGGAATTTTAATGATGTGATTTCAAAAAATTTAATGTATTATCATTTCTTCATAATCATTTTAAAGAATGTAAGATTAAATGATTAAGATATACTAAATTGACTAACTACCTATTAAAAAACGAAGAATCCTAAATAATCTTTTATATTTAAACTTTTAGCTATACCAATACGAGTTTTTTTATATCTGTACTAATATTATTAAAGGAAAAGATTATTTTTTGTCATAAATAAACTCACTGAATAGCAATCAAAATGTGTTTACACCTTTGTCCAATTAGGAAGCAAGACTTTTTGAGTAACAGGCGATCAGGAATAGAACTACTTCTTTAGGTTAAAATGGACGGTTTATTGGAATAAACTAATAAAATACATTCGATTATTTTGAACGATTTTTTTATGTCAGCCTTTACCTTGGACTGATTATCGCATTGAGTAAGATGGAATGGATCTATTTAGCACATTTTTATAAGACATTTTGCGAAACTAAATTCCCCTTGACTATGTTTATTAAGCAGCAAGCTATGTAATAAAATAAATAAAAAAAACAGTTAACTTGCTCAACAGTTATAGTAGGTACTTAGCACAATTTAAAATTACTTTTTTAGTGACAATTTCGGCTCGACAAATCTTTTGAATGCATAGTCATATATAATATGTAATTTAATTATAATATTTTATTTTATATAATAATCTATTGCCAACATATTGGCAACAGATTATTTTAAAATACATCTTAAAATGGTAGATAGCTAAATAACTGAGTTTATTCAAATAGAAAGTCGTGATATTTTGATAAAACATTTACATATAGGTATTTATCAATTATGTTTTATCACTTCGTTTCTAAAGTTGCCGGCAAATGATAGAAATCACGCAACTTCACACGTCATTTACTTTCCTTGAGTGTCGTACCATGTTGCATTGAGACCAAGAGACGGTAAATAATCTAATGATTGTTTTATTTCTTCATTATTTCATATTCAAATGCACTTAAATTAATTTTACTTAGACATAATTTAAGTGAAATACCATTTAGTTTTTAGACCCAAAGTAGGACCACTGAAGCGATTGATGAGTTTGTTCTATACAAAAATTGTACCTCTAATGTAGTCATATAGGTAGTTTTCTGTATCTAAGAAATAGGATATTAGCGGATATAAAGAACACATTTTCTGATTGACTCAAATAATCTCGACAGCTGCAAACGAATTAAAAGAGACAATATGCAGGCATGGTTAAAAGGAATAGCGTAGGATTTGGAACTGACAGTAAAAAAATCAATATAATTCCTTTAGCTTAGCTTCTTCCTGACTAAAAAATATTGGTTTCACTAGCACATATTTTAAAATCTATATGAGTACAATTAAATTAATAAATACACAATATTATATCGATTAAGGTTATCACGCCAAGATTGTCCTATATGGGCGCTACTTTCCCGCCATAAGCGGTTCCTTTCACTATTTTTAATGTAACTACAAGAATACAAATAAAAACAATATTTACTTTCACGAAGTAAATATTGTGTCAATGTTTATAATTTCAATAAAATCACGTCAAGTCACACAAAGTTAATATTACATCTCTTTGACACGATTATTATAAAAATTTGTATCTTAAATTTTTATATATAATTTATTAGCTAATAAAATCGACTATAAAGTTAACGTATGTTAATGAAGATTTTTTATTTAAACTTGATCTTGAAATTAAATTAGACTTATATAAGAATTATGCTAATTAATTCTTGTTTAAAATCATGTGTTACTTTTCAGTTAGGATTAAATAAAAAAATTGAAGTATATAGTACTTAGGTTTTATATATTTTTTCTGTTAACAATGAAATACCTTATTTGTATAAAAAAACATAAACCATTCATTACAAAAAGCAAAAACATACACGACAGGATATGTGTGTACCAATAAAATCTCTCTACTCATATCACTCCCAATATGAATAAATATCTTGTGATATGATGTGCTTGGCGATGCGCCACAATACATTCGCGTATATGTTAACATCTAAAAGCGGTCGGCAGCTCTTAATCTATAGAGATCATAGACAAGTCGGTCGGTAGCTTTCACAAGACACCTTTTTTACTTAGCCTTCCGAGATCAGCCCAGTCTATTAACTTTTTTAGCATTCGCAACAGTAATTAAATCTGTAATGATAAATAATACGCAAAACTAATTGAAATAAGTTTTCTTACTTACAGCGTATAGTCAATATTGAAACAACATCAAGAGTCTAGGATAAAGGGAAACCTCTATGGATTATGCAAACCTGTATGATCACTGTCATTTTTTTCATATATTAATCAAATGTTTCGATTACGTAAAAAAAGGCGGTACGATCGAAAGACTGATTTGGGAGGAAAAAATGGCTCATTATTAAATAAGTTTCTTTTCTTTTCTACATAAATTTTTCTTGTACCTACACAGTTTCATTTAATAAAAAAATACTTTATTTAAGTAAGTTAATTAAAAAGTGAAATACATAGCTATAATTTTATGTGTATTTCAATAAGAATTGTAACCAAACATGAAGCAATTCGATTACATTGCGGTTCTACAGAGCGCAATCGATTTTGTCATACATAATGATTTGATCAATTGTCCTATTAAAGCGTAGAAGCTTTCATCGATACAAAAAATATTACTTCGTCCTTTTATTTACAATGTATTAAGGATCAAGTGGACATGATGCAGCGAACGAGCTGGCCAGAAAAGGATCAGAGACACCGGCTTACGAACCCGAGCCTATAATTACCCATACCATACTCATACATACACAATCAACTAGACCTATATAGTAAACAACTTCACCAGGAAACTGGTGCACATGTAGCCAAACCAAAGAGATCCTTGCAGTACCCAACCACAAATTAACTCACTAGAATACATAGACACGAACAGGATACAACACAACAACGAAACAAACATATTTTTAATAAAACTGATAGCTGCATGTGCAGAGTATACACGGAGGCAAAGGAATCAACTTAACACATTCTAATTGATTGTAAACAGGTAGAAACGTACAGGATAAAACACTTATGGTCTCCGAGCGCCCTTCATGAAGCACTAAGCAATCTCAAAGCATTGCTGTGCTTTGTGGAGGAGCTGTGGTGGTAAGACTAGAACTGCCTCCGTATTTCACGCTAAATAGGCACACTGGTTGCCGATTTAAGTAAAAACGCCGAGTAAACTAAGTAGGTACTTAATTTTGTCACTATATTTTACGTTTATGCTGTTATACCAATTTGTATGCATTTTGGAAATTCAAATAGAACCTCATATAATCCAAAAGAATGGCCAGCAATGCCAAGAAGACGATCTAGCAGTCGACGGGCGATCACGCTTCGGAGTGGTATAATATAACGGTATAATATACAAAAAAAACGATGTTATAGAATGAGAAAAGCTAATTTCGCAAACACAGAAAAATCGCGTTCTCTGTATACTAAATACGATACATTAAAATAACAAATTACGAAAATACTTATCTAAAGAATTCGTCTAAATTACTCAAAGGTGAAACGGAAGTCATCACAGTATCCATTGTTTAAACACTTGAGTTCTCACGTTTAAAACTTGTTTATTATATTATCTCGAGTTTCTTAGTTAAATGTACTAGTCACTCATTATTTATCCTGATATACAATAGGAATGATATTAAATCTATTAAATAACAGTGATAAATGTGGAATCTAGTCCGTCTAGGTGCCTAGGATTTAAAAACAAGCGGATATCTGTGACATCTTCAGCATAAATAGAAAAACTGAAGCTGACCTGACATACTGACCATTTCCAGCTCCTTTTTTATCTACATTAAAACTGGTTTTAGTTCAAGGTTCAAACTGAATTAAATAAATAAGTACATTTAATTATATATAATACCTACTTACGATCTATAATTTAAATACTTACCTCTTACAGGTAAATGCCAATTACGCAAGAAATAATTTATTAATATAATTTCATAACCATCATACATTTTTATTTTACCATACAAAACTAACCCTAAGTGACGTCATTGCGTTTAACAGTTGACATTAGGTGTCAACGACCCACTGCGTAGGGTGCTTATTTATATTCTGTTCATATAAATAACAGAATATATGATAAATATGATTGGTATGCTATGTTCGGCGGGTATTCCAAAGTACTCCAGTGGGTACCTATAATATTTTATGATTAAATAATAGTTTCCGTTACCAGCTGCGATTTACCTATTAATATCTGCCACAATAGATCAAATTTGGTCGAAGCGGTACATCGATAGCCCTATCATAACAATAAACCTATTAATATCTAATGTTATTTTGTACTGTTTTTAAGTTCCAAACATACTGTAAAGATTTCCTTTATTGTTTCGCCGATCATTGTCTTCGCTTCCTTCTGTGCGTTCTAAATCGAAACACAATGCAACCAACAACATTGATTTCAATTCTGTTGTATAAATACAACTCTATGAACATAAATTATCTAGTTTTAGTTCATTAATTTTCAAAACGCACTTCCCTAATTCCTTCCAACGAAATATACAAATCCTATGACAAAACTAAAATTAATTTTAGTTTAGTTTGTGTATTTATATAGTTATTGTGTATCGTAAGTTTATCCTGGAGATTTTAAACGTGCAAATGAATATTGGAATACTGTGATAAGAATTTACCTTAACTTACTGATCGGGTACTTAATTACAAAATTAATCAATTAAATATCATTAACATTTTATAACATCACGTTATCTACTATTAACAAATAACTGAAGATGTGATTAAAATCATAAGAAACTGACATTCTAACATGCACTGATGAATGAAATTATTGTTTTCATTGAGTAGGTGGGTACATAAACATATTACCTTGTTTACAACTTTGTTGCATTGTTGTTAGGAGTAACAGAAATGCTCGATTTTCTAAAATAAAATATATTACAGTATAAATAAATCTGAATCAACCTTAATTTTGAAGCTCTTTTTTTTTTGTTTAAAGATACACATAGTAGGTATATATAATATGTAATATTAAAGAATAGCTATTATATAGTATCTTTCCGTAGCTCAATTTTGTACAACATTCATTATACCTCTTTCAAATTGCCTCATAAAATACAGGACATAAACCATAATCCATAAAAAAAATAACAAAGTCGGATTATTTACACCATTTATAACTCGAGAAAAATCCTAGAATAGCAGAATAATTATTAAAAATATAGAAAAATTCACGAAAAAGTATTTAAGTAGAAAATTTCTCATACATTTTCTATGGAATGACGTTTTAGGTGACAACTCTGAAGCGATACGAAGTTCCTGAGGTTCACTTGTTTTTATATAAATTAATTTTAAACAAAAAAATAAAACCGACCTCAAAACGCACTGAAAAGTAAAAAATAAATTTTGTATTATAAATGAACTTACTATAAATAAAAGACGTAAATAGTGTTGATAAATAAAATTCATCTAAAATTCTACAAAGGCATAAAACTTTCATGTTGCTCTTTGAAACGCGGCGCCAAGCCATTCAATTAATTTTTTTATTTAAGTCCAGGAATATTCGATAAGTCTTTATTTATATATTTGGCACCGCCTTTCAAAAAACAACATGAAAGTTTTATGCCCTTGTAGAATTTTAGATGAATTTTATTTATCAACACTATTTACGTCTTTTATTTATAGTAAGTTCATTTATAATACAAAATTTATTTTTTACTTTTCAGTGCGTTTTGAGGTCGGTTTTATTTTTTTGTTTAAAATTAATTTATTTTATACTTTTGAGTGGCTCTTCTAAACCGTATAGGTAGTTGGTTATCATACCATCAAAACGAAACCGACGAAGTATTTCTTCTACCTTATTGATTTTACTATCATATATGACCCTTTTAATGTTTTATAAAATGGTATATAAGTCATCGATATAAACTGATATTACATCGAGCTATAGAGATCTAAACTGGACGCGTAAACAATAACGTATGACATGTTTTTCTCTGTTGACAAGTTTTGCTCCATAACATCAAATGTATGGCTTAGATTTTCATAAAATTCCGTCAAAAGCTTGATAATATGAGTTTTAATTAAATTAATTTATTATAATTAGTATATATTTAATATAACATGGACATCTCTATTGCTAAAGCGAACTAATTGAAGATTTTTCAATTTTTTATTTTATAACCTCAATATCTCTAAAACTATAAATCAAATTATTTTGATTCTTATTTTCTCTTGTTGCAAATTTAATACTAAATCGAATAACATCTAATTCATCGATAAGGATTCATAAATCATAGAGTTATAAGCAAATAAGCACGACATGGTCGCGCGGAATTCAGCGATTTCTCGTCCGATTGTGAAACTATTCTTTCAATATGCTGAAAACTATTGATCGTAAAAATTCTAAAAAAAAATGGGACCACTTCGACGAGTTACCCTATCGTTTGACACCTCACTCATCCAAATCGGTCTACAAATGGCGACGTACGAGCGGAACATCGCCAAAAAAAAAAAAAAAAAAAATAATACACGTCGAATTGATAACCTCCTTTTTGGTTTTTTTGAAGGTCGGTTAAAAATGGCTAATTTTCAATTCCAAGCTTCTTAATACAGACTACCTATAGTAGGTAGGTACATACTTAAGACTGCGTAGATAATTTAGTATTTAGTGTTAATTTACACACTTAACATGAGAAAATTCCCACGGTTTTACAAGATAGATTTATTCTTGGTTGTTATATAAGGTACTATTTACTACTATAGATACTTTAAAATTTAAGATACATCGTCTTTTTAGAAAAAGAAAATAATTACTCAATCAAATTATCTTGCACTGAATATTAAAGACAATCGTAATAAATTTTTAATTGAATTATTTCAAAAGTAGACGTAGTATAAGATCGTTGTCAAATTGCAAGATGGCGACCGCTGTGAGAAATGCATACCGACCGGTTCAATTTGATACTTGAATGAACGGATTACGTAACATCATACCTCTTACTTATTCTGTTAGATTCCAACCTCATTAAATATCTATATCTTTTATATTTAATTATTACTTATGATATTTTTCTAATAACTCCCGGTCTAATTGTCAATCTAATTGACAAACCTTTCTCTGATATTGGCATTATGTGAGACAACTTTAGATACAGACTTTTGATAAGTATTCAGAATATACAATACTTATAATTTGACTTTCGTTGATATAACAGTTAAATTTCATAATTCATGCCTACCGATTTAAACCTTTCCGCTCTACAAAATCACAAGAACTGTTAATTCTCTCACGCTTTAAGAGTAATTGAAACTATTACGAGTTATTGTTACGCAACCATGTTTGGCTATCGACCTTGACACTTCACGCTAGTTGAGGCCGCCCGTTCTATGGATTAATTGTCAGTAATCGATAGGGCCTTCGACATATTAGAATTGGCTTGAGTCAATTTCAGCGCTTTCTGGTTGAATACTGATGGCTTAGTTGACGGAATCATGAAATCAGCTTTATACACCTAAGTTACTACATATCTATTATCGCATACAAGACAGACAAAATGCCTGTGCTTCTTAAAGCTTA
Organism: Aporia crataegi; assembly: GCA_912999735.1. NCBI lineage: Eukaryota > Metazoa > Arthropoda > Insecta > Lepidoptera > Pieridae > Aporia > Aporia crataegi. The sequence goes on from OU538749.1 coordinate 4,982,425, forward strand.
CACTGTTTGCCTCATCAGAAAATTTTTTTTAGATTGAATGTTCTAAGACTTTTTCCAGTTTATCATAATAGAATAGAATTCTAAAGAATAGTATTAATAGATATCTATTATATTATCTATTAATAGATACACAAATACGTAGGTATGTTTGAATATAATTATCTTTAATGCTGCATACTATGCTTTTTACTTGTAAGTGTCAGATTGCTAAAACTGATTTTAAACTGTAAATCTACTTGGTGTTTTCAATTTTCGGCGAAAAATCAATGCGACTAAATTCAAGTGCCGAATTTATGAACAGACTGTTATCTAACAATTGTTACAAAATTCTTTAGAAAAGAAAAAACATCTGACAGACTATTGTTCTCGGAAACGCACGCGATGGAACTAATGAAACTTTTGTTGAAGTTAGATGTTGCTTGTACCACAATATAGTCTTACTGACAGTCAATATTAGACACAAGCCATAACTTAGTAAAAATATTATGGATAAACTATGAAAAAATAAAAATTTCATCTTAACCAATAGCAGAAAGAGCATTTCGAATTAGATTTTGAATATGTATTTGAATTTTCTCATGGTTATCGGCTAGTTCCTTGCAACAAAATTGAGCCATTTAAAAAAACATAAAAAACGAAACCAACGCATTATGTAAACCAAGAACAAAACATTTTAATTACCTACTTCGGACATTAAGAAATGCAATTTGGAAAATTGAATAATTAGTTGTGTGCAAAGACAAGGAAACTACGTAGTAGCAAATTATTTTCCGTCATTCAATTTTGATTAAGCACTGTGATTTATGTTCCGGGTACGTTTTGATACAGATTTATAATTAACCGACTTTAATGCCGTCTGTTAGACTTAGAATAGTGGCAGATCTTTCCTGGTACCAACCAAATTTTAATAAAAGCTTAAAATTTGGTTTGGAAAGATCAAACGCTAATGTTTGAGGTAAAGTTGTGCAAACTTGCACCAAATTACGACTAAAAAACGTAAGGATGTGTATTCTAGAACCTTATCTAGTAATCTGCGTATTAAATATTATTCATACATCTCTCAGGCACGTACAGACATCCTATGGGTGATGTCATTGTTTTAAAACAGTGTATAGAAATCGTGGTAATAATTCAACAATGATTCTAATATTTCTTGAGACCGATGAAACCTATTAATACCTATTAAGTGACGAAGCAGAAGATGCATCGTAATTCATAAATAGAAGAATAAAGGAAACATTAATTGAAATCTATACCTGCTTACATCAATTAGGTTCCTTTACATTTAAATTCAATTTTAAAACTATAGTTTTTGAACTGTCAACTGTGGTTAAAATGGCATCAACTACTGCGCAGGTAACAGGTTTCAACTTTGATCATTGTCTGCGACGCGTGCCCTCTGAATATAGGCTACAATTATGACTGTTAATGTCTTCTAAGAAAATTATTATGCTGATATTATTTCTTGTCCAATGTTCCATAAAAAATGATAGTACAATTTTTTAATTGGCAAATATTTTAAACTATATTTAAGAGACCACCAAATTCCGAAATCCAAAGTTAAAAAATTAAAAATAATGGTTTAACGTACCATGATGTTGTTCGCATTATACAAGTAAACAACATTTTAAAAACCCACGCAAGTACCTACCAATAAAGAGTAAATTTTCCTATAGATATACAATATTAATGGCGCCATAACGAATTCCTGTGTATCTTTATACAAGCTCATGATCAAATATATATTATTTTACTATTCTGAAGTTGTTAATCCCACAGAAATAGCCAATAGGTAGGTACTTAAGAAACGTTTCGTGTAATCAATGAAGGCGCTGTTTTCACCATATGAATAATATTTTATCAGGATACAAGATATACTGATACAGATAAAAATGAAACGTAAATGTTTGTACAGATACAAATTTAAAACAAGTATTATATTTTTATTAAAAACTGAGTTCCAAGATATAACCTTGCCATGACGAATCTCATAATAGAAAAAATACATTTATCGATATGCAATGACAATTATATTTTACTAGCTTTGCTAGGGCCTTACCCCGCGGTTTTACCCACGTTAACTTCGTCGTAACGTGATGTTATAAAGCCTAAAAGCTTTTTTAGCTCTAAAGATATACGATACCTCCATACATTTTTCATCCCTCCTTTCAAACATTTACAACCCTTTTTTACATTAAAAGTAGCATATGTCCTTTCTCAGGCTCTAGACTATCTGTGTACCAAATTTCATTAAAATCAGTTCAGTAGTTTTTATGAAACCGCGACAGAGAGACAGACAGAGTTACTTTCGTATTTATAATATTAGTAAGGGTTGTAAAAAACTATAATGCCAGGGATCATAAGTTCTGATTAAGACAATCAATTCCAATCAGTTACAACAATAAAAACAGAATACTCGACTGTCGGTGACTAATCAACGATTAGTGATCAACACAGTTGAAGGCTTCATTGAATTCTGTATACAAATTAAGCTTTACCATTTTTTGCAACCTTGTCACGTTTAGTCAATGATAAAAAATCTTGTAAATGTCCGCAAAATTAATGTTTTTCAAAAGACTAATTACATTTTTTTGTAAAAACTACAAATGCATCATCAATAGTTAATTAAATATATTATCTACATAATTAGATTATCAGCAATTAGAAGTTAAGGTCAAATTTCTACACCTCACTGTTTAATTAAGTATATAAATAAATCATGGACTGCTATTGACTTAATCCTACACTACACACGAATTTACACGTGAGCAATAGTAGATATCTACGCACATAAGATACAAATATGAACTTAAAACTTCTACGAATGTGTAATGTGTTTACAAAGTTCGTGAGATAATAACGTCATTCGTTAATTTAGTAATAAGTAGAAGCTTTCGCAGAAGTATGTTGTATGTGTATCTACACCACGCTCGGCTTTTTAGACGGCGACTTTCTGGACGCGGAGAAATCAGATTTATTTTCGAAGTTTATTTTGTTTTAAAATTTAATAGAGAGATTTAATAAAGCCCAAACAATGATATGTTAAAAATGAATTCTATATACAGCGTTGCCTCGCGATTGTATTCAAATGTCTCAAGCCTAAAATTAACTTGACGCACAACATGGATAAGAATGTGATCACTGCATTTCGTCTCGAAGACACGTTGAGGATAAACATTTTTTAGAGTAAGTGACATTTCAAAAAGTTATAAAATTAGTACACTTAAATTAACAACTATAGTTTGATCTTTAAATACGTTTAAAATTTACGAATTTATTAAAATAATAATATGATAATGTCCTTTGTAAAGCGGATGAGCCGTTTAGGAACGAGCATTGAAATCAACGTCAATACTAAATAAGATACTAAAATACACAAAAATTTCATTTTGGACTAACCTGGGTTTCTTGATTATTAAAAAACACGATTTTTAAAATCCTTGATAATAAGCCTGTTAGTGTATTATAATATTGATGTCTGTTCTAATTTTATTTTTATTTTATGTTAAGTGATATTAAGTATCTTTGTTCGAAATAAATAGTATTTAATCCTAAAGCAGTATCTATGTAAACACAATATGCGATGAATTTTATCAAGATTTTCACGCTTTCGCTTAGCTTAATAATAGGTTGACAGTTATATTGTAAAGTATTTAAAATCAAGAAGAAACTAAATAGAATCTCACTATTTTCAATATTTAAATGACACTTGATGATTTGTAAATTTTTCTAACTATAAAGCAACACAGGTCCAAAGATGTTAGTGAATGATCTTACGTTAGTATCCTAATGATAATGAAATCTTTTTAAGAGAAACATTACAAAAGAATTTCAGAAATGTGAAAACAAAAAAGGCCTGTTTAAAATGAATTAAGCGATAAAAATGAGGTCATGTTTACTTTCTTATCTGGACTGGGATTAGCTGTGTACACACATTAGTGCAAGTATTTTGCTAAGTTATGTCCGAGGAACCGATTAGTACCCTTCTTCAACCGATTACCACAGAGTTCTTGTAAAAAATGGATTCTGCCAATATCCGTTGTGGAAGTATCAAGTATTTGAATAAACTAGTGATAAAGAAAAACACGTAAAAGAAGGAATATTGAATTTACACCAAAAAAAAGGACAAATACTCAAGACAACACAGAACATCACAATAAAAATATATAATTTAATTGAGTAAGTATATTATTAATGAGATTATTAAAGCTTAATTTTGTTATATTTAAATAAAATTTGAAAGTGACTATAGAATCGGGAGAAAATATTTGCAGAATACACTTAATATTAATTAGGACTGGAAACATCAGAGGGGAACTCAAAGTCGTTTGTAGGTCAAGATCGGTAAATACTAAACAGTTTAATAGTTACCATAACGATTACATTAATTAGCACGCAATTCATTCCGATTCATTGCCTCCACTAAGTGGATAGTGGAAAAAAAGTCGTAAGTACATATAATATAGGACGAGATTCATCAAATCCTTACTTAATATTATAAATGCGAAAGTAACTCTGTCTGTCTCTCTGTCTGTCTCTCTGTCTGTCTGACGCGGTTTCACGCCAAAACTACTAAACCGAATTAAATTTAATTTGGTACAAAGATAGTCTAGAGCTTTAGAAAGGATGTAGACTTCTTTTTAATGCGAAAAAGGGGTTGTAAGGGGTTGAAAAAGGGAGATAAAAAGGTCTATGGAAGTACCGTCATTTTTAGAGCTAAAAGCTTTTAGGCTATATAACATCACGTTACGACAAAGCTAATGCGGGAGAAACTGCAGGGCACAGCATGAATAACAACTCTGTAATTCAAAGATCGCAATGTGACTTTGTTTATGAAAGTGGGTGTTTAACCAAAAATGCGACACAAGAACATAACTTTGCACCTATATTTTTTGAATATGTACATACTTTCTTTCACCTACTTTACTTTAAATTACCGTACACGAGTTTACCCGATTGACGCGCTTCAGAGAGAGGTGGCGAGATGTTGTGAAGCCTTCGTGAAGCGTTAGTATTATTTAAGTTAGCGGTAGCTGCATAACAAACAACTACAATAAACCAGTTCCAAAGAAAACAACCACCAAATAAGCAAAAAGTAATCGATTTTCATTAAGTAACATAACAATGCAATGACATGGATAAGTTTGCGTCATAAGACATTTAGTACGTTGTGAGGCCGCTAAAATCACGCAATACCTTGGCTGGGACAAGACAGAATATAAAGTTGTTATTGTGTTTACTTACAGAATGCTAAGTTTGATAGTGCCATTTACATGCATTGCCATTTGTCTAATAAAATAATTTTGAACCAATTGTAGAGTGAGTCAATGTTGATTAGCATGCTATCCAATAATCCATGTCTACTACAAACACGCCAAATTTTTATGTAATAGCGTCAATAAACGGAAACAGTAACCCTTCTTGAAAAATAATATTTTAGATATAAATTATTGTAAGTCATGGAGTTTTAGGGTACCTAACAAACTGTTGAAATAATATACCTCTATTGTTTAAAAGAGAAAACTTGCGTATTCCTAATAACTTCGCCAAATATTGTAATAACGAAAAACAAATTTCGGGTGTTAAAATGAAATGAAAAGATTCGTTTACACGTTTTGGACTAGATAGATATCATTTGTGTAATACTGAATAACATTTTTATCAGTAATAAAACAAAAGGTATGCGCAAATGATAACGATAAGCAATGTTTTGCAAATAATGTCTCTCACGAAACACTAAAAAGTTTAAAATGTTCAAAAACAGGAATTATTTGGTGTTGTTTACTTTCCAAAAGAATAATCCTGTTATTTACGCCGCAAACTTGTATTTTTTATTTACGAATAACCTAAGTATGATTATAACCTAAATATCTACCTACCATTTCATCTAATTCACTTTAGCCGTTGTAATGTCGCAAAGTAACAAAATATTGTACACAGCTTACATACATAATAATGCCGCTTTTAAACGCGAAGAAACGTTGGTTTGAACACTCAAAATCCTCATATCCATAAAACCATACCACCATATTTAAAAAGAAACTTGAATTTTGAACACAACTGTATTGTAGCGATTTCATTTATTTATTTCATCTGCATTTCAAATACTGCGATTTATAGTACGTACCTACAGTTAATTTTACATATGACATATTTAGTTCTAATCTGTAATCAAAAAACACTCAACGAGACGACACGGATGACATATTATGTATCTCTATGACATAGGTATCTATCTGTGAAATTGCGTTGGACTACTAGTAAATTATTATTGAAAATAATGCTTATAATGAGTTTAAATTATACGGATTTTATTTGAAATACCTACACAACAGAAACTCTTTACATTTCTTAACTATTTCTTCACACTTAAGATGTCCTTGAATGATCTTGTAACTAAGATTACTAAATAAATACAGTTTATTTGTACAATGTACACATGCTACTTACGTGCGATGAATGTAAATGAATTACCTGCCTTTTACTGAAGTTATATATGGCAATTAGGATTAATTTTATTTGTTATAAATTAAATCATAAATATAATAAGTATATATTTTATATTATGCCACTTCGCCCGCGTTTCAAACCCATATTTAATACTTTAATATTTTTTAAAGTAAAATATATATGTCAAGTAAACCAGTTCACAATCGACCTGATTTTGAACTGGTTTAGTATTTGGAGATAAGCCACAATAGACGATCGGAGAGATAAGTTATTCATCAGTAATTATATTATTTTCTACATCTTTTTTATGATTTTTCGTTTTAGAATACACATTTCTCTCGTCTATATATCTGCATAGAGAAGTCTAGTCTAGATTGATTAGAAAGCACTATGCGGTTGCTTCCGGTTGTTTATAATCGATATGCATGCAAGTGTAACACGCAATGTTACAGACTGACAGGTGATAAACAATATAGCCATTGTAAATAAAATAAGAAAAGCTATTTTGCCAATGAAATCCCCCACTGCGCTGCAAAAAATGCATATATCTAAAACGGTCGAGCTGTTAAGAGCGGACATACCTCCTTACGGGACGAGCACATCTTTCTTTCGTGCTTCACTGTAGTCAGATAAATAATAAGTGAGCCGTCGCGAACTGAAAAGTTACATTTAACTTCAAAAATGCAAGTTATATGGTTAATTTTAAAATGGTAATAGATTGGTCCAAACATTTGATCAAACTCTGGCTACACGCACAGGCCCGTCTCATCTTGGTACAGGTGGGAGCGGCCGGTGTAACAACATTCCTCACCTGACCCACATAACTCAATATAGCGATACAGCTGCGCGGCTTTTTTTCTTTTTTAATTCGCAAGTAAACAGAGTAAAGTGCACGATCTATGGATGTAGACAGCTGTCAATACTTAACTGTCCTTACAAAAAGAGAATGTATAATAAATTATATTTCAAAGGTCTTTTATTTACTCGAGTATAATTATTACAAATATCGTTGATTCGCTTGTCCGTCAAAATGTAACAATATTTTATAACATTAACATCGATTATGTACTATATTATATTATTGTATTCATTTATAATTATTAATGAGGCACGTAAAATTTGAGTAATAAATACTTTTATATTTAAAAAAAAATCCTTGTTTTATTCAAAAACTACGGTAAAAATCTTTTAAATACAAATTCATATACTTATATGGATATGCAAAACCGAAGCCTATTTACAAATTATACAAAAGCTGGTGTTGTTGGCAAACCTCGAATAATAATAGAAAAAATATTTTTAGAACTACAACGAAATATAATCATATTGATAGTGTTCAAATAAATGTAACATTATTGTATTATACACGCTTATAATATCTACTTTAAAACGTCTACAGACGACTTCCAACTTTTAAAAAAAAACACGTTCGAACTATCGTGAAATTATTAATTTAAAAAAAGAATTAAAATGTGCATACAAATAATAAAATGTCACGCGAGGTACAAAATTACTAGGATTATAGAAAACAACTTTTTATATCCAAACAAGTCATGCTGATTACCGTCAGTTTGTTTATAAAGTATTGAAGAAAATCACGATCTCTAACTCTCTCTTGTCTAAGGTCTTAAGGTTACTTTTACATACAAATAAATAAAACTAACGTATCTATATATTTAAAAAAACAGGCTTTATTAAATGCAAAACAAAATATGTTAATTAATATAAACAAAAGCGTTTTTTATTTGTAACGGCTAATCTAAAACAGCAAATGGATTTAAAAAGAGCAAATGAATTGATATGGGTTTCAATGGATTATTTTCTAGTAACTATAGTTTTTTAATCTGTTCTGTGCCTTAGATAAAACGAGTATTCATTGTTTCGACTAAACTTTGACAGAAAATCAAACTATCAATCAATCTTTAAATATAATCTGTGACATTCCAATTTCAAATCATGTAAGATGATGAATTTGATTCTAAATACGGTAGTATGCAAATGATAGATTCAGGAGATAAGCTACTATCAAATATATAATATGATAATAAGTTTAAAGGAAGTGTTACTTCTATCTCTTATAGTATATAGTAAGTTGTGCTTCTCGGAAGCTTTTTTTTTTTTTGTAAAATAAATCTATAGATTTTCTCGATAGCAACATTGTAACGTTGACCTTGTAATTGTTTCACGTTTAACGTGTCTGAAAGATAACACACGTTCATTCATTATTAAAAAATCATTTGTTTAAATAAAACCTTTTCATGAATTATTAAGCACTAACTCATTTACCCGGCTATTTCACGTGGCTTCGTTCGCGTTGATGTCTTAGATGACAGACTTGCAGTTGTTTTACATGTCACAAGTAACTATATTTTCAAGAAGTTTTTAAATTTGAGTAGACTAAGTAATTGGGATATTTTGAGATTAACATTCCTAAGATTTGACCATATTTTGATGAGCCCGATTCTACACGCTCACCCAAAAGCAATAACTATTGAACCTGTTTGGTGACGTAACCAGCGCGGGCGCGGCCTTCGAATGCCAAGGATTCCTTTACCTTTAGTTCCCGAAATTTTTGTTCCTTTTTTACAATGTTTGGGTTATGGAATTTTTTAGAGGTCACATTTGCATTATTATGTTCTTACGCTTAAGGCTAAATATACAAATATATTATACAAATATAGTATCTATATACAAAAAAAGTCTGCGTTTTGAAAAGGTGTTGTAATATTTAAAAATAAATTATTACGTTTGTGTAGGTACTTTATTTAAGATCTTCATATTAAAACGATGTGTTTTTAAATGACATTTAAATAATTAGAAAAAATATCTCAATTTTTCCAAAATGACTTTCTTTATGTGTTTTATAAATCCGAAGGTCTGCGAACGTGTTTATTGCTTTTTCACGAAACAAGAAAATATGTTTGGTGTTATTATGTACTTTAATATATATTTAACCTAGTTAAATGAATGCTTTAAGTAAAACCAACAACCAAGGGCAGATTCAATAATTGTAGATACTTTAATTAGGTACTATTTACTACACACACAACTATTACGTTAACATATTTATTTCATTTATGTTGTAACTTGTGAGTATCTTACTAATATTATGAAAAGAACAGAAAAAAAAGACAGCCCGTATATTGCCTACTTCAAAAAAGGCGGAGATACTCAATTCGACGATTTTTATTTTTATTTGTTACCTCAGAACTTTAGCGCGTTTAGTATTAGTATTAAGTAATATAAGACCGCCTCCTTGGTCTAATGGTAAGCGCGTAAGCGTTACAACCGAGAGGTCCTGGGTTCGATTCCCTGCGGAGAAAAAAATAAAAAAACTCGGTCTGGCAGGACATAGAAGGCTGATCACCTACTTGCCCCTAAATAAAAAAACGATCAGTGAAACAGATGTGAAATGCATCTGCCCCATACCCCACTAGGGGACACGGGACTTCACTTTACTTTCAGAACTTTCGACTGGGTGAACCGATTTCGATGATTCTTTTTTTCTTTGAAAGCTGGTGCTATCCGTGTGGTCTCATTTAAATTTCATCAATTTATTCCCCATTTCAATCTATTCATCGGTTTTTTTTTTGTTAACATTTTAAAAGTATATTATTGTGCATTATAAAATTAATTGTCACGCTATTTCGATGTTTGTATGTAACACAAGTTTTCTTGAATACTTATAATGTTGAGACAGACCAATCGAGAGACATTCAAAATTGAGAAATGTGCTTGCGAAGGCTTACCTACTTTTACCACAGCTTATACCTACGTAAGGCATTTGAAATAAAACTACGAAAGGTTCATAATATTAATATTTAATCTTGTTAGACCGGTCAAGTTTACTGATTAGAATGGACAACCGGTTTTAGCACTTGTTTATATGTTATACTCCTTTCTTAAACCATGGAACTAGCTGATGCGGGCGACTTATTTTAGGTACTACGTATAAATAGAATGTTCTTTTAGATTACGAATTGAGTTTCAAAGGTAAGGAGACAAAAATAATTCAAGAATTATTTTATCAAACATAAATTCTTCTTAACTTAACTTAATGAAATATTTATCGAAAAAAAATCTTGGTTGTTCTTCTCAGACGTCTTCTTAGGCGTCTTCTTGAACATCTGTAGACTTAGTATATCATTGATGTTCACAAATTACAATATTTATATATGTATATTCTGGTTAATTACACCATTTATAACTCAAAAACAGATGAATCGATTTTAACTGATCTCTGATTTGTTTAAAGTATTGAAAAATTCACGAGAAAAATGTTTATGAAGAAAATTCGTTTACTCATACATTTTCTATGAATTACGTTTTAGGCGACAACTCTGAAGCGATACGAAGTTCGCGGTGTACACTAGTCACTACATAGTATAAAAAAAAAAATACACGTCGAATTGATAACCTCCTTTTTGTTTTTTTTGAAGGTCGGTTAAAAACAAAGTCGCTTTCTCTATATCCCTATGTATGCTTAAATCTTTAAAACTACGCGATAACGGATTTTGATGCGGTTTTTTTTAATAGATAGAGTGATTGAAGAGGAAGGTTTATATACATATGTTTTTTATGCGAAGCCGGGGCGGGTCGCTAGTAAAAGATAAAACGTGAAAATAGATACTATGGTTGAGTTTTGAGATTGGTAATGTTAAACTAAAAGCCTTTTGTTGTCTTAGCTAATACGAGAATTCATATTGGCGTTTGAATTCATGAAGCATGAAGGCATAAAAACGCAATTTCCCATTTACCATTAGTAAAATATTAATAGCATATATATTCTACGTAACATAAAATTAATTTGCTACATACTCTGCATATTCCTTCTAGGTGCAGGAACGGGCGCTTTGATATCCATATTTTGCCTGGTTATAAAGGGATTCTATTTACCAAGTAGGTATCTTAAATAAAATAATAAAAGATTTATAAACAGAAGACACACCCAAATCACACACAATTTATTTAATACTGATTATGTAAACGTGATATATCTTATCTACTGCTTATCGATCTTGGAAAACAATGTTTATGGGAAGCTGATGACCTAACATAATAAGCCTTTTTTAAGATCTTAAATTATCTAACCTAACCTAATAAACACGAGTAAATGAAACTTTTTGTCTCTTTTCATTTGATTTATTTGTTTAAATGTAAACAAAAAAACTGACATCAAATTGTAACTCTAAAACTACTGAACAGATTTCGATGAAATTTTTCACCAACTTTCAAACAAAAAAAACATCGAAATCGGTTCACCCAATCGAAAGTTCTGAGGTTACAAAGATAAAAAAACTTAGCGTCGAATTGAGTGCCTCCTCCTTTTTTGAAGACAGTAAAAATTAAGTTTTTTGTCTCTTAAAAATTTTCCATTGAACTTGAATTCCTATATTGAATTTAGGAAAAGCTAATATGCTATCTTTTACCTAGCTAGGGAGTAGGGGCTAGGTACTTATTTTTTAAACAAAAATCATCGATAGTTTTGAGCGAGTGTCATTGGGTGTTTTTTTATTTAGACAATATCAAACATTTTCGTATATATAGGTAAATATGTAGAAGTATTGTTAAATTGATTTTAAAATTGAATGAGTTTAGGAGCGAATATCTTTCACAGAGAGGCGGGTTGTGCTAATGTGTTATATACCTATATTTACATAACATACATGCTATTAGCATGGGAAAGTGAAAACATTGCGACCGTTGACATAAGGGTCACCATGTGTTTGAAGCTTCAGGGATATTTTCTTGACGGCAAATAAAATCTTACGTTTATCTATAACGAGTCTATAACGCAAATGTTATTTCTGTTTTTTATCGTTTTAATATCATTTGCCTAACTGATCATTAACTAATCTAATTTTAATTCAGTGGCGAACTAATCTGACACGGTACAGATGGTTTCTAGTGATTTATGTTCTCTTGATTATTGGAAATAAGTACTTTCAACTTTCATAAAATTGATGTTTCTGTCTTACGTACAAGGGTAATAAAGAGAAACATAAAGATTTGTAACCGATTGCGCTCGTCAGTTCACATGTTATACGATTTAAAAAAAAAACTTGTGATTTCATGATGTTTTCACATTTTAATAATAAACGTTGTTCAACTTCAATGTCAAAAATTCTCTAACAATTTGTAGTCCACATGGATTACGAAGAGACAAATAACTTTGAAATAAAATTCATAACCTTGCGACAAAAATTTGTAAAAAGTACTGAAGGATGTTTACCCTAGCTTTGAACTAACATGAGAAGTGTTTTCCTATGAATGACGAGTAACTTTCATTACTTAATAATATGTTTTCATTTCTCTACTTAGTTATGGTAATTTTATATACTGTCCTACAATTATATACCAATTGCATTTAATGTTTAATAACTTACAGGTAAATTATCTCTGGTAGAACAACTTCCTCTCATTGATATTTAAACATAATGTTATTATAAACAACAAATTGATTAATAAATTATGGAACTAATGGTCGTGTAAATTGTTTTACGGCATAAAATTAAGTACTTTTCTTGATTTTTTAAATAAAAATCAACTAGCTTAAACTCGTAACTTAGTGGGGCGTGAATAAAATAATATATTCTATGACCTATAGGAGCATAGCCACCGCCGTATCAATGATACGGGGCCTCCGAGCTACAGAGGCCCCCAACGTGTGTAATGGGACAGGAACGGCTATCAGACTTGTCACTATTATCTATAGAAGCAGAAATTTTAGAAAAACTGAAATCGTCTTCGGATATATATTTAATAAATCAATTTGCCGAAAAAGGCATGAAAAATGTATATTTAATTTGAATTGTTTGGCTAGCTCAATTTCTAGGAGGAAGCGATAACTTATAATCAATAAATATTTATTTTAATTTAATGCACATTTTGACCGCCTCCTTGGTCTAGTGGTAAGCGCGTAAGCGTTACAACCGAGAGGTCCTGGGTTCGATTCCCGGCGGAGATAAAAAAAAACTCGGTCTGGCAGGACATAGAAGGCTGATCACCTACTTGCCCCTAAAAGAAAAAATCGATCAGTGAAACAGATGTGAAATGCATCTGCCCCATACCCCACTAGGGGACACGGGACTTCACTTTTAATTTAATGCAAGCATTTTTGTTTCTTTTGTGAGAAATCTTTACCCTTCATTTGGGCCCCTTAACTAATTTTTATACACGACACGCCAGAGCCAGTGGCCTATAACATTCGAAAAGATGTCGCTTCCTATTTGTGAAGGTTTTAAATCTTATTCAAAAAATATTTTCTCTTCATAACATTTAATAGTATTATATAAGTATGTATTATATAAATAAACCCTACTTGTCAAAATTAAAAACCTTTAATAGATACATCATAACGCTATGAAGCAACATACAAATTTATTGGTATGTTTAATTAACATTCAAATTTCAAATTAATAAAGTTCAGTGATCTTATTAAACGTTATATAATGTGAATCTGGGTCGCACTTTGATTACTTGAAACAAACGTAATTCTGGTATTACTTAACATAATATCATTAAAACATACGGAAATCGCAATTTCCATTCTTTTCACGAATGAAGTATGATAAATATTACAATACCGAAAGGCATACATAATCTATAATACAAAATACTCTAATGAAATCAACTTTTTTGTTAGTAACATTTGACATGTAATCTCTTTAATATAAAAATGAATCGCAAAATGTGTTGGTAAGCCGCATAACTCAACAACGCCTGGACCAATTTGGCCAATTCTTTTTTTTATAATATTCCTTGAAGTACAAGGATGGTTCTTACGGAGAGAAAAATTTGGAAAATTTTCGAAAAAATAAAATAAAAGAAAAACATTTTCCTAATCCATTTTCTATGGAATGACGTTATAGACAGTGACACTTTATTATTCGGAACTTTGACGCGATACGAAGTTCGCGGGGTCCACTAGTTAATAATAATTTTATAAATTTGTGCCCTGTGGCATGGTACCCTTAATGCTGGTAGCATTTCCTCGCTGGATTGCAATACTAATGCGCTGATCGAGGAAAGCGCCACCCCTGGTGTCACCGGTGGACTCGACAAGGCGCCCGCTTATCTCTTTCACGAGCGTTTGAGCACTTGAACTCAAAGGCTCTCTACTCCAAAGAGCAGATTAATCTGGTGTCATAATATATATTTTTCTAAATGAAAGTAGGTAGGTACATAGGTATCTGTATTAAGAACCATTTGAAATAGTTAAATATATCATTAGTAATGATATTTACCTACTCTTCTACTTAAGTGACCTATTGAAGAGTATAATTCCATAATATAAAACGTATTTATTACAGTCAAAAGATCATATTTTCATGTTCCCATACGCGGATGTAGAATCAAATTGAAATAAACGAGGCGAGTGGGAGTTAAAATCTTACTCGTAAAGTTGTAAGAACCAGTTACACGTATCACATTGAATCTGGTATTCCATAATTCATTAAATATTCATTGCACTCGCCAGGTGCTTCAGTGTGAGTAAATTCCAGATTTAACACGTTTCACCTACAGGGATATACGTATTTGTACCTATGCGTATGTTGGAATTAGAAATACTTTAAATATTAATGTTGTATGTTAATTTATCTGGGTTATTACGGCAGAAACTAGTCTTTGTGAATCTTGAATGGTGATCTTTTTTCAAGGTACTGGAATCTTCCAAATTTCTTGTACCCAATATAGAAAACATAGTAAAACAAAGTCGCTTTCTCTGTCCCTATATCCCTATGTGTGCTTAAATCTTTAAAACTACGCAACGGATTTTGATGCGGTTTTTTTTATTAGATAGTGATTGAATAGGAAGGTTTGTATGTATAATAACATCTATTAAATAGTGGAGAAATACTGTTATTTTTGAGGTTTCTAATGTGATGTTGTAAATATGTAATTACATTTTTTCCGCATACATTGCTAACGCAGGCTGAACCCTATGATATTTGTCAAATAAATGTACTAAGTATTGTACACATTGAAAAGGTCTACAGAAAACTCCGCGATGGTTTATATGTCTTATGGATATATTTTTTCAGTGAGTGACATAAGCTATATATTTTATACCCGTGCGAAGCCGGGGCGGGTCACTAATAGAAAATATTATTGAAATTCATTGAAATTTTTCTAATCGGAAGAATTCGTATTAAATTAGGAGAGAATTACTGAACAAATTCGACAATACAGGATAAGGTAAGACACTAGGTAACATAATATTTTGTTACTTAGTCTGGCTTTAGCTTGTTTGAAAGCAATGTACCTAATACTGCCATAAACACGTAAGCGCAGATAAGTGAAAGTTAAGTCATTAGCCGACATCGGTTAGGTATGTTTATTTAAAATTTCACAGGTCATTCGATTAAACGAAGCTATTAGAACGAATCAAAATTCGACAACTTCCTGAGAATATTATACAATACAGCTGATGCCCGCGACTTAGATTGCATGATACGATCAATCCTCTCACTTCTCTGACTCTTCAAAAGGTACCTATTACCTTTAAACATTTTTTGTTTTAATATTTTTAATCCTTGACGGAAAACATCATTTCAGGGGTTTAGTCTTCAATCTCATTTAAATTGTTATTAAATCGTGAAAATATCGAATTACTTGTCTGTAAAAATCTGTGAATACCTACGTATATTTTCGTCGATAAACTAGAAACTTCTTTTGATAAACTTGCTACATCTACTATCTTATCTTTCGATCTTGTTTACATAGTCATGATCTTGTTGTGGCTTTAAATTCATCTCACATTTCACTTCACTTTTTACAAATAAATACATTACAATACATAAAGTTACAACTCGCATATCTATGAAAACATCTAACTAGGTAGGTTACTACTATTACTAAACCTACTTTAAAACTTATTCTATGCAGACGTTGCTCGTAATAATTTTTTTTTAAGCAATTCGTTGCAAAAGAGTGTAACGGGCGGCCTTATCGCGATCACTTCCAGGCAACCCAATTTTTGTTGGTTTGGTTGTATTTCTTCAGGCAAGCCTGTAGAAATTCAACCACACCTCCGTGCCACTTGTGACACCCCTTCCGGCAAGTGGCAGCCCTACCAGAGACCGAATATAAATAGAAATTAAAGTATAAATTGTATTCAGGACCGGGGATCGAACCCGATACCTTAGGCTTCGCGGTAGGCTTATAAGACCGCTTAGCCATGAGGCCTCATTTTGTAAAGGTGATAAGAAAAAAGGACACATCAGTTTTGTCACTTTTGTAAGTAGGTAGGTTTATGATGTGATTTTTATAGCATTCTATTGTTTTTCGATTTTGCTCTCATATTATGCGCATTTAAAAAAAATGAAAGGTCCATTGAATATACGCTACGGTCGACCGGAAAGGCGCCTGTAAATGGCATATAAATGGGCACCCAAACAACTTCAAATTCTCCACTCTCAAGTCAAATATGTCTGGGTACCTACTTACTATTATCGTTTATTACCTATTTAATGTACCTACTTGTTCTTTGATACCCAATTCTTAAAATTAAATTATCGAACACAACTGTCCATCATAAAAAATCCGAAAGTAGGCACCTAACTTGTACAACAGGTCAACAACGACGGTCCAAAATTCAAGTTTTCGAACACAGAGTGGCATCACACATTAATCGCCGAGGGCGTCAAAAAACTCACCTTTCTTAGATTTCAAGTACAAATTCCTCAAGTAATACACAGCAACGATCAGCAGGATTCCAGCTATGAACGACCCAATCGCTGCCCCGGTGACACTTCCAGCCCCAAAACATTCTTGTTGAGCGAGTACACAAGGTAAAATCGTCACAATAAAAAAATATAATAATACACCCATTTTTACACAAACATCACATATGGCACAAGTTAATCGAATTCACATAATATTATAGCATTTGGAATCGAAACGTAAACTTGTTAATCGAAAATTTTAATTCCGAAAACGTACGCCGCGTCAGCCAGCGCGGACAACTGTGAACTGTGGCGCTTCGTTTCGTGCGACAGGCCACTAGCGCGGGATGTGATTTGCCCGACGTCTGTTGTTGTTTTGGTTGAATACCTTCTACCTACTTACCTCATGTCTTGGTCTCTTAGATGACAGGTACAATGCAGGTACACATCATCACATATTGAAGGATTAAGGACTTAAGATTTAATTTATATTGAAGGCCTAAAACCCTAAACCCGTAGTAACATAGTAGGTACCTACTTTCTACAAGCTTGTAAATTTGTTACTAATAAACATACAACGTTTTTACATGGTAATATAAATTCTTTTATGTTTCTGTGTATTCAAAAATCAATCTTAAGGTTAAGATATAAAGATGTGATTGCACTGTAAAAAATTAATGTAAAGCAGCAACTCCACAAATGTTATTGTATTTATCAATGACAATTTTTTCAATATTTTCAATAATCTTTTGTCTATTTCATGAGTAGGTAGGTACCTACAATAGGTTCTAAATAAATACGAGACGATTGTTAGGTATTATTCTTCTGTGAACCGTTACAGTGCTAACATCCGGGTATTTTTTATTCTATTTCTAAAAGCATCAAGTTTTTTTGTGGAGAAAAAAAAACGTGTAGTGGTTAACTTTAATTCTGATTAAGTAAGTATACACGTCATAACTCAAATCTATAACACAAGAAGAGGTAGGTATGCCCCGTGCTTAATAGATACCGTAATTCAATAAGATTATTCAAAATGTTGTTACTAAAGATAGAAGAAAAGAATTCGATTTCATAAATTTAAATTCTAGAATTTACGTTAGAAATGTGCGAAGTCCTTACCGACCCAAATGATTCAGTATTAGAATTATTTAAGATAAAAGATCTCTACAGAATGGAACGTGCTTTATTGTCCAATACAAGGTGCTAGAGAAATTATAACTACCACATTCTTACTTATTGATAACTTCTTTACAATGGATTGTAAGTACCAACGGCCTAAGAAGTCTGGAAGTAAACATATCCTTTTATTTTATCAGGCGCTAACAGCTATTTTATTCAACACTTGCTCAGTAATACATTCAGGCGCCATGGTATTTAATATTTATGAATAATATTTTCTATGATGCTTTGTATTACGATTGTTTATGAATTTACGGATTTATTCAGCTTAGAATTAAGACAAAAAGTTACTTATCGTCTCTATCTACAAAATTCAAAAACAGTATTAGAAACTAAGTACCTAAGTATTACAAACTTTGCATTTTTAAAATAGAAATCATAGAATTAGTTAACCGTTTTCGCGGCTAAGTTGCTCATGCGTCTAATGCGTTGCGCGAGGAGTCATAGGTTCGAAACTAGAGGAAACAACAAAAAAATGTTTCAGATAATTAGGAAGTGTTAATCCCTTGCTTGTCCGTAACACGGTTTGTGAAACAGATGCCAAAATGTGTCTGACTCACTTAATCATAGAATTCATTAAGCATATTAGAATAAGTTCCTGTAATATTATGAATATAATAAATAATAACATTCATTTTTTCAATAAATATTATAATTTTTACCGATAATAAACACAAACAAAAATAAAACATTTCTTATCCGTTATGAATATGAATAGTAACTTTATTACAACAAACAACAATACATTTTTAAAAACTTAAACTAATAATAAAGGCACCATATTATGGCGTTGGAATTCTTTTAACTAAAGGAATTTAGAAATCGGTGACAGATTTTATTCTAATCGTATAATTATGATAAAGATGAATGCCCGACCTTTTAATATTAACATCATACAAATCTACCCACCAACAGACAAAAAGGCGGAGAGTGACATTGAAGATTTATACGCAGACATTGAGATTTGAGACGCAATTAAATTACACAAGTAATCACAATAAATATCGCAATGAGAGATATTTATGCGTAACTTATGTTACGCAGGTCTCTCTCATTACGAGTGGACTGGCGATCATCGCGACAGCTGAGTTGAGTCCTGCGCAAGATGACTAACGGCCGTCCTCCAGTAATGGAGAGGCACTTCAAGAGGAAGACAAAAAATAATGAGTGAGATTAAGACGATATTGCTGTAAGTCTTGTAATTTAAGTTACCCATACTGTCCCACTTAAAAGAATGATCCTGTATATTTCATAAATATTCAAACCAAGTGTGCTATAATAAGTTTTTTTATTTAAAGTTATAATACTGTTATTGTTAACATGTTTTGTCAATCCGAATGCAAAAAAAGATTGCATCTTCTAAAACCAATAGAAACCTGAATGCA
Source organism: Aporia crataegi (assembly GCA_912999735.1). Taxonomy (NCBI): domain Eukaryota; kingdom Metazoa; phylum Arthropoda; class Insecta; order Lepidoptera; family Pieridae; genus Aporia; species Aporia crataegi. Next base: position 5,002,106 of record OU538749.1, read on the forward strand.
GAAGAAGTAGCAATCTCTTTACTTCTAATTATTTAATTCCAATTCTTCTTCCACGACTCATCTGTCCAGTCACAAGTCAGGTTCATTTAATGTGCACATGACTAACTTTCATTTCCAAAAATATTTAAAAATATGTTAAGGTTTTACAGGCATATTGCTCATGAAGAATAATGACAGGTCAATATCTAAAAGGACTTGGTACATTTTTGAAAAAAAATAATGTTTAATATAAAATTAAATAATAGATTTTGGGGTTGGCAACACTGCATTGGATATTGTTGGCAACACTCGCCGCTCTTTACGGCCCTTTGTGCCTTGTCAAAATGGCGTCTAATGCGCGATGGCGAATGAACTAGACTAGTCTGGTTAGATGAACAACTAATTAAATAATATGTAAGCTTTACAAAAATAATACGTGTACAGACGCCATCTTGATAAGGCACAAAGGGCCGAAGAGAGCCGCGAGTGTTGCCAACAACATGAAATGCAGTATTGCCAACCCCAAAAAACTATTATTTAATTTTATATTAAGCAATTAACAACTGAATAAATCGACTTCCTAGTTTCTATCACAACTTTATGTTGATTGTAGCCTCTCTTTAAGCTGTTTTAACCTTTTGTACATGTTAAGTTTTTTGTTCGTAAAAGTATTTTTTACTGTTGCCTCCTGTCAACAAAAAAGCATGATTTAAATTCTTTAAATAAAAATGTGTACAGCAAAACATTTATGTAGCAAGAATTGAGTTTGAAGAAATTAAGACATATATAAATAATTTACCAATGACTAAACTTTTCAAGCATTATAAATTAATCAATGCAATGTAAAAGAAACTTATTGTAGACATCGATAAATAAATACATCATAATATGGTAAAAATGTATATTATTATACTTACATTTGGAAAGAATTTTATATCAATCATATACAATTCAAAAAATGTTGCAGCTATAATTATAGGTCCAGATCTCCTTTCACAAACATCTAGCTGTACTGGGAATTTTCCATCTGGTAGCTCAGCTAATGTTTCAAATACAGGTCTGTTAGCTTTTTTTTGACTGGATAATCTATATACAAGAATACTTCCATTTCTTAAACCAATTAATACAATATCAATATAAAAAAATAATGCTGTTATTGGAGGAAAATCGAGATACAAATGTTGATAGTCATCAGTTTCAATTTTGAATAAAGTTCTCGAATAGCAAATGAAATTTCTATCATCAATTGCACTAATATTCTTGATGTGGACAATCCATTCAGCTGGGCATTTAATGTTTCTCTCTGTTACTGTATTATTAGAATCGATAGTTATTATTTTACCACAGTCAGTAAATAAAAATAAGTTATCTTCATTATATTGTAATTCTTTGATATCATAGCTGCAGTGCATAATTAATTTTGGTGTAAACTCTTTTTGCAACAAATTACATCGATAAACATCTCTGTTGTTGAAGAAAAATAATAAATCACCATTCAAAACATATTTATCTGCCTTGAAATACCCTTCAGTTGTAAAAGTAGGGTCTTTTACTGTTCTTTGGACATATATGGCTGCTTTGACTTGAATTACTGTAGCATGATCATTATTACTAATTTGTAAATAGTTTTTATCAGGTAATGCAACAGGAATATATTTTAAATCAGTCATGTCATAAAAGACTGTTCCTTTCGCATCTTTAAGTGGTAAAACACCATAACTTATGTCTAATACGTGTAAACGATCGTGTAGATTAAATTTATAAAATTCTTTTACGGTTCTTTCATAAGGAGACACATCGGACCAAAGTTTTAAATTTCTATAAACATGGTACCAACTTACTACGTCGCCACTTTTTTTCTTTGCTATTTTTGATGATTTCTTAAATTCTTTTTTACAAATTTCGTGCCAGAGAATATCCGTATTGTCTATGGCTTCTTTCCATTTCTTACATACTTCTCTACACTTCATTAAACTTTGTCCATCAATTTTAATTATTATTTCTATGAAGGTCTCAATGGGCAAACTATTTATTGTTAGGAATTCACTCATTTTAATTAGATGGTTACTAAGATGTAATATACTTTTATGTAACTTAATGTCTTCTAGTTTTATTTACACATAAAAGAGATGTTTTCGCTTTGGTTAATTATGTTGATAAAATATGCGAAATCAGCTGATTTCTACCGGAACCAGTCTCGTGACCAAGAGTATAATAATAATATAGTGCTCATGACTCTAGTTTGACGTTTCGAATCATTTTGACTTGTGCTTAAGTTGCCGAAATGTAATCTGGTTAAAACCACAGGGCACAGACATATAAATTATATGTCTGTGTTTCAACGAAATGCAATAATAATTTCTAGACCAGCTATAATCCTATGTAACTGTAGAGTGTAGTTTGTGACTCAATGTCAACTCGATTATAAGGCCAAACCATTATAAATTAATGTTTTCATAATAGTAACATAATACCTAAAGCACAGAAATAGTAAAGTATCATAATGCAGCATAGAGGCCCAGTATAATAAGAGGCTTAACTTGAACGAAGAGTCAACTGAAGTACCTACTAAATATTATGTAGGGAGTAGAGACACTGAGTTTTGTAATAAAATAAAATTTCAGTTTTTAAGTAACCAACAATCGTTTATTTTATGGAACAATGATTCATACCTACCGTTTAAAAATCATTTAAATAAGCAGAGATTAAAGAATTTCTAATAGGTAATCAAGATAATCAAATATACTTTATGTCAGAACAACGAAATGTATAAGAACTAATCGAATTATATCACAAACTACACAATACATTGACATAATGCATGACATTTTATTATTTTCCTCATTGTTTTTTTTTTAAACCAATTACATATGATTCGGGCTACTTTTTTTATCGTAACAAGACGGCAAGATCAAGTAACGTAGGATAGAGATTTTTTTATCACATTTAAATCATAAAAAACATGTAAAATTAATAGAATTATTATAACATTTTACTACAGGAATGCCAATTTTTGAACCATAATTACCAATGACATCTCCATTAATATCTATGTATTCAATAATATTAAAGTAGTTTTTATTTATTTCCCTATGTCAATATGTCAATAAGGTCCATTTACTTATTCCAAGTGCTTATTTTTAAAGGTTATCGAAAATGCGTTAAGTCTTTTCAATATTTCTCTATCATCCTTAAACAATAACATTTCAATGAACATGAGATTTTATACAATCTTGATTAAATGGAATGAATGAACATTTCTACTTATTGCATAAACAATATCGAACTAAAGTGCGTTTCATCTTATAATTCTTATGCCGTTATGTTGGTTCCCCTGTCTATTAATCAAAAGAGCTACCAGCTTAGAATATAATAACACCTAGAAGCCGAGTCCGCGTCCGCAAAGTGAAGCAACTCAAACTAAGCCATAATGACTTAGTTCAATACTTGATCCGTCAGTGCTCAAGGTCGTGTTGTGTTGAGAACAGCTCCCGAGATTTTAATTAATTATGACGGTTTGTGCAGTGAACGGATGTCACAGTACATCAGAAAAACACAACAAATATAGTAAAATTACATTTCATGTGTATGTACAGTAATGCTTTTGAACTTATATTTTTCATAAAACATTCATTGAAAATAAAAATAAATCTCAATAATTTGACACATGACATTGCATAGAAATGTTGCCAAAGTGGGAAAAAAAGTCACATTTGTATAATTGAAAGTAAAATACTTGTCTATTAATGTTTTTTTTTTAAAGTCTTATTAGGTAAATAATCTTCACATGTCTTTTAAATATCAAAAAATTTATTAGATTTTTTTTATTTTGGTGTCTCTTTCACATAATGGCATTGAATTATTTTACTACACGATTACCAGAGTGGTTCGTGCTAAGCCCATAGAATTCAAACAAACTCATTTTCATACTGTGTTCAATACATTAACTATAAGTACGATATAGTTTGCCTACTTTTGTGGGAAATTTAATGTGTTGGCAACATTATTTTTTTACTTGTGTGCGTTTCGTCGCGCGTAAGCACGAGTTACTTATGCACACGTAGATTTTATTCATGCCACACTTTGACAGTCTGCTTTGTAGGAAACTATCCTTCTTCAGCTTCAGTTTGATAGGTCCTGTATGTTGCCGTTTTAAATTTCATTACATAATGTTTTGTTTTATTGTGGTTTTCTGTTTAGATGGAAAGCTTTGTTTCTTTATAAATAATTATCTCAATCGGTCTAATAGGGCAGATTTTTAAAAATCTTTCACATGCAGAAAGTTACGATATCAGTTAATGAATAGTAATGAATAAACATTAATTTAAAGATCAAATTTCTTTAAGGGATAAAAATTATTAAATCTCCCATAATTCAACGTATCTCAATTAAGGCAACACTTTTTTGCTGTGCTGCCAACATAACGGCATAGGAACTATAGATGAAACGCAAGATACTAACTCCACATGGACATTTGCCCTAACCAAATCTTAACTTAGGTGTCATCAAAGTGACTACTTGTCTCGTAATGAAAAGGAGAATGTGTATCACAGATTACATAGGAATCTCATAAGCTAAGATTGTGTTAATGCAAATATGCAAAAAATCAATGAAGAAAAAATAATATTAACAACTATCTGTCTTTTTCATTGAGCATACTAATAACAGAGACAGAGATTTCAATTGAAGTTGAATGTTTAAATTTTAAAGTACTTTGTAATTTAAATTTGTATACCTCTGTCAGATTTCTATTGTTGCAATAACATAATATGTACCTTAAATGCATTATTATAAAACTAAAATTGCTAACAGCGGAAGAATATAAAATAAAATTTGTGTTGAGCTGAAGATTGCAATTGAAGTTTTATAATAATATCGACCGATGTAAATTATGTATTACATAGTATATTACGCCATTGTAAATATCGCAGTAAGTTAATTTAATATTTAGGGAATAGTTAAACTTTAGGGCCTTATTACAAAACATGGACTAACGATGTTTCAGTATTGGTTGCTAGGATACACGTGTAACGTTCATACAAAATGAGGTTTTTCTCGGGTAATAAACCCGCGTATCTTGAAACCGCGTTTTGGAATAAGGCTCTTAGCTATTAGAATAAGAATATTATTTCAATTGTAATATGTAATTGAAAAACGTCTGACGCATTTAAAATAGCATCTTAATCATAACTAATTTTAAAAGTTTAATTTCCCACAACAAATACGTTAATAAACAACTTACTGAGAATTTATAAAAAAGAATTTGATTCTTAATGCCAAAAAACTTAGTTAATATAATGGCGCAACCTATGATGAAAATTAATATTTGTATTATGTATTACTTTAGTTAGATTCAGAAGTAGGTGTAACTAAAATGACGTAAAATACGTTTTACTTGTAAAATATAATAGACAAAGAAAAAAGACAAACATTTAATTTTATTGCAAATGAATCAGTTTTAAACATAATTTTTTCTAAAAATAAAAATTACAAGCTTTAAGGAATCAATTTTCAAACTTAAAACTATTTTTTACAAATTAATTTGTAGAAAAGTAAAATTTGCATTTTGCTAATAATTCTTAATTATACACTAATACTTTTTGTAATGTAATTAAACTGAAAAATACGGGTCTAAGGTTCATATAAAAAGCAAAATCTAAGTATAAAGAAAATCTGCTAAAAATAAGTACCTACAATGGCATATCAAGGATGGCGTTATTAAATTTTTTTAACAATACAATAACTTATCACCTATTTTTGAGCATCGAAGATACGGCTAGCATCGCAAAGCTACCGATCAAATACAACGTGGCGGGAATCGAGGCTAAAATCCTGTATCTTTCCTCTGAAAAAAAAAACGAAACAGTTTTAATGAATTCCATTTAGCGTAGATTAAACACGAAAATGGCAAGAGTATAGCGTTGCCATAGAGTGTAGAACCCACACCCACACAAACAATTTTTACAACCAAAATTATGTATGTACCTACATGAAATGCCGCAAATGAACTATGACTAGTTTTTTCTAATTATATGAAGTAACAGATAATATTTTTTTTAATGCAGACAACTACGTGAGATATAAGTGGAAATGTTATGAAACACATAAAGAAAGTTCGAGAGTACTTATCTTTCCTCTAGAATTCAGTAAATTTATTTTAAGAATCCATACAATGTCATATTTAAGACAATTACAAATAATGTGTATGTAGTTCGGTAAAAACTTTATAATTGTTTTATTACGTCAATTATAGTCTTATAACATCATCATCAACATCCCAGTCTTGAGACATAATTAAAAAAATAAACAAAATGCAAAAAAGATAGATTAATATTTTTATTTAACTAGAGTTAGTACCAACCATCAATATTATTAAGTACTAAAATACATTGCCTAACTAATTTTAAACAATTACAACATAGGTACAAAGGAAATATGTACTAAAAAAAACAGCACATCTGCGTCTAGAATAATGAATAATAGAAACATCTTCCTAGATCGAAAGATATAATTCCTTTTACTTAAAGGTAAAATTAATTTAATTTCAAATAAGATTTAAACTATTTCTGACCTTAGACAGATTTAATAAAAAAAAACAATAGTACTATAATTTATAATTGCCTAGTTTGGAAAGGTTTCTTTGCTCATTGCTCATGATATCAAATGACAGCGGTTACGTCACTGACTTATGTGACAATTTACAACACATGTTTATAAAAACGGCGGGAAGCCTCTCTCGTTCGATTGTTCACACGAGCTATTAGAACGCAGGATATTATGCAAATGAGCGAGCGTTCATTTGCATAATTCGCATAATATCCTGTTCCGCTTCAATAACAATTGTATTATCATCAGTATCGAATATTACTTCAAGATCATTTTCAATAATTTCTTCAATTGTAGTCCAGTCAGTTTGCAACTTTCTTTCATTCTTGCAACATGGACATGCAGTGTGGGCACATTTATTTTTACTCTGACAACACTGGCATATGCCGTAATCACAATCCTTTTTGCTCATAAAATAGTCCGCATCATCTAATATTGTATGTTCATCCAGAGGGGAGTTTAGGGGGGCATATATTGAGAATTTCCTAGCCGAATTTTGTATTAATTCATCTATGCCATCGTCTGTGTCGGATTTAACATCTACATTCATGTCTATGGATGTTTTTCGGCTGGAAGGTAGGGAAATAGAATCAAAACTTTGTATGGTGCTATTCTTTCTTTTCTGACCTGTCATCATGATGGATTTCTTCGTTGATGCCCAGCCGAGTGAGCGCTGTACCGCCATTTTCCATTTCGTATACCTTGCATCACGATCTGTAAGAAAAAGTACAATAAAGATATAGATGACAGAAAGATAGTCTCTTTTGATATGGCAAGAAACTTAGTTTATATATATTTAGTTAAAATATCAATGTTATCAAGAAGTGAAAATTTCAATATATGATTTACAATGTTTGAGTTATTAACGCGGTTACTACAGCTTAGACTTGTCTATACTACCTTATTAAAACTAACATTAAAATTAATGTAAATTTCAATGAACTGAATACTGACCATCATCAGTGGTGGTAGGGAGGAACGTATCTGTGGGTGTAGCGTGTTGTTTCCATTTCTCACAGCTCCAGATTCCAACAGCATTCCCAGCCATTATGGCGGCGCCCAGAGCTGACATATCCCAAGTGTGCGCCCGTACTGATAAAGGAAAGTGGAAACACTTTAAACTAACTTCTACTCACGACTGGATAGATATTTTTTATCACATAAATAGTTTTGATTCTTTATAAGTAAATAGCTGACCCGGCGAACTTCGATTCGCGAAAGGTAAATCTATATGTAGAAGAGGAATATCCCACCATGCATTGATTTATTATATCTCAAAGGAATTGGGCGGCGTTATCGATGAAAACTTCAGGTGGTTTGATTTTTGCCGACACTTCCAACAATAACCACATTATTTCCAAATTATATAAATAAACCTTTCTCATAATTCACTTTATCTATAGATAAAACTTCGCATGATAATTCGTCCAGTAGTTTTTAAGTTTATCGCAAACAGACAGGCAAAGTCGTCGACAACTTTGTTTTAAAATATGTAGTGATGTTTGTGGTATTCAAGCAGATCCTATTATGCCTACAACTTGGTAGGCGCATTTTAAATGTTCCCAAAAAGTGATAGTAACTGATAAAAACATTTTAAAATAGCACGGCCTAGTGAAATAGTAATATTTCAGTAAATTCAATGCCAATGTACCTGTAAAGAAAATAATTAGTGAAATAAACACAGAATGCCTACAGGGTCTTATTCCTAATGCAAACTTACGGACAGGAATTCCAATAAGATCGGTCTGCAATTGCATTAGTAGATCGTTGGAAGTCATTTTGCCATCAACGTTGAGCTTGTTCAGCGGCAAGCCGCAGTCTTTGTCCATTGCTTCCAATATATCCCTGGAAAATTTACAATATATATTAACAATTATAATACGAGTATGAACTATGAAATTATATATTTTCATATAAAATTTGTGAAAAACTAATTTAATTTATTTAAATTTAATTATTTGTATCGTAGTTTGCAAGTATTTTTTAATGACTTATTTTTATAATAAACAATAATGTCTTGTTCTATTACGAGTGAAATTGCAGCTTGCCCGAATGTGAGTGTGGATCTTGGAGTGAGTGAGTAAGGCATGGGGTAAGTACAAAAGGACCTAAAGGTTCGACGTGCATCCCGTCAGGGAACCCCGGATGATAAGATAAGATAAGGTACCTAAGTAACCACTGTAGATAAACTTATTGAATAAATGTTTTTAATAATACATTATAAGATTATTAATTAATGGCACTCACCTAGTCTGAAAGCAGACAGCTTCGAGTGCTGCTCGAATTATATGATTCTTTGTTGTGAACGCAGTCAGACCACAGATTATTCTGAAAGTTAATTAATATATTATACGGTTTTATATTACATGGCTTAAGTTTTGAAAGTGGCGATGTTTACTAACAAATCTTCAAATCTGATTAGATTATTTTGTTAGTAAAATATTATAAAGAAAAGTGCAAACACCGATATCTATAGTTTCGTGTTTCTATAAAAATCTTTGATATGGCGATATCAGCGCCATCTCTTGATACCTATATAGCCGTAATAATTCAACTTCATGTTTATTCTAATATGTTTTCACTCTAATCAAACACTAAATGAGTTATAGAAATTGTTCACACCAGCTGATCCGATAAATACCTAAAATATAAATATCGGTTAATTTATTCTCACTACAAACGGTAATTTATTATACGACTCTGTTTGTAACGATCGCAAAGTGTATAATTTTGACATGACATGTGCAATCTGTGGCGTCGTAGTTTCTAAACGAATGGTGTTTTGGCGCCATCACAACAACGAGCGCGTCATGTTATATTATTTTCTAAGAGTTGTGTATTTTCGAGATTTTATGTGTAAAATTGGTGGAATTTTAAGCATAAACTATTCGGTAATATGTATGATAAGGAAGTGATATAATTCAGTAAAACGTGACTTTTTGATGTGGTCAAATTCCCTATAAGCTACGAGTAAAATTTCCGCCATTTTACTTGGGACAGGAAATAAAGACATGGCTTAAAGGTCTTGTAACCAAGCCAAAAAACCTTTAATAATAATTAACGAATGGACGGCGAACCGATTAGGCTATTATTTAGTTACAATGCATAATTGTTTATGGTTTATGAGGTATTCTTATTTGTAATTAATGTCGGGGATTTTTAATTTTCTAAATTACTTGTGTAAGTATATAGATTAAGAATTCTTAAGAACTCACCCTCTGGCATCTTTCCTCCAGTACGGCGCATACAATCCGTTGAGCGCGGGTACGAAATAAACATCGCCCGTAGAGAAGACTTGTCCAGCGATTTGTTCTGTGTCCTGCGCCACGTCATTAATTAATTTGAGGTTATCCCGAAGAAACTTCATCGCTCCACCGGCCACAGCTACCGAACCTGAAATATCAAGAACATTAAAAAAAAACTCGTAAGTACATTAAAAAAACTCGTAAGTACATTAAAAAAACTTGTAAATACATTTAAAAAACTCGTAAGTAAATTAAAAATACTGGATGCTGGTTGTTGTAGGGGAGCTCCAAAAGGTTTAATATATTATTTATTTATAAACACTTCATTTCAACGAAGTGCAACAGGCCGCCTTATGGCTAATAAGCGATCTCTTCCAGACAACCCAATGATTTATTGTTTCTATGATTTTTACATTTAATTTATGATATTCATGCGATTCTGAAACCGCGCGGTTCCCGCCGTGTCTGACCTATCACTTAGAAGTGTTAAACACATATTAAACGTTATCATTTCTTTACGCATCTAAATAAACTAGTCAGGTATGTATGTGTGTGTGTTATCCAAGCAGTAGTGTGCATAATAATTATTTTATTGATTTAATGTATTTTTATGCACAATTTAAAAAAAATATTAGCATTCTCCACTTTTCTATATAAACTATGTGTGGGAAATTTTATACTCCTCCGTCCACGCAATTTTTGTAAAAAGGGGTACAATGTTTTTTCTTTCCGTATTATTATTATAAGGGACGCTTCTATCCTACCTTCTAAAGCATATACTGCAGGTGCCTTTGGTCCTAGTTTGTATGCGACAGTGGTTAGCAGTCCATGGGTCGATTGTACCCGCCTTGTTCCCGTATTATATAACAGGAAGCATCCGCTGCGATACGTGTTCTTGGCTTGACCTGCTTGAAGACAATTTTGGCCTACTAACGCAGCTTGCTGGTTCCCTATTAACTGTAATTTACATATATTTATTTACATATATATTTTAAGCATTTTGATTGCCAAAAAAATGAATTTTTCTATCAAAAAGGATGGTAAGTAGTTGGTAAAAAGCTAAAAATAATAATATGTCTAGAAACGTAACTCTCATACAGATAGCACTTCAAAAATGAACCCACCAACGTTTGACCTTGACAAACATCAAGGTCAATACTTTCGCACGTGATTGCTCGCGTCAAGGCGATGTGGGCAAGTGATTGGTCGAAGTCCACGCAAATATGTACCATGGTATCTATTTGCGTGGTACCATTTTTGAGTTTGAATTACACTTCTAGACATATTATTATTCGTATGTCGCAATGTATTTGTACACAACATTTGTCACACACACAAACATAAAATTGATAAAAATTTAAAATTGGTTTATGCGTGATTTCTGTATAAAAGGTTTTTTTTAAATCGCGCAAACAAATATGCGAAAGTAGATATATGCGAAAACATTAATGTGTTAACACTTATTTGAATAAATTAATGACGACTGTTTTTTCTAAGAAAATTATTGGAACTGTTACTCCTAATATATTGAGTTAGGTGAGGTTACGCGCAATAAGCATGCCACTTAGCACTGTCAAAATTTTCACAAAATAAATTGTGCTGATGCGATTGAATAATTCTTTACCAAACAGATACTTATATAATATACTTATAGCTTATAAATCGTAAATTTTTATCGACTTACAACTAGATATTTTATACAAATAAATAATTTTTTAATTATATATTTTGTTATAATATGTATATTAAACGCATAATTACCCCTGAAATCCGAAGGCCGTCTAAAACTGTTGTATCTCTTATTACTCCGTATATTTCTGAACAACTTCTAATTTGTGGTAGCGTCTCTCTATGGATACCAAATAATCTGAAAACAAACATTTTTATTAATAAAGCCTAAATCTTATATATCAAATTCTCGTCTTATATATAAAATTCTCGTGTCACAATGTTAGTTACCTCACTCCTCCGAAACGGCGGATACGTATATATATAACTGATATTATAAAAAGAAAAGATATGTATTTTTGTGTGTATGTTTGCAATGAATAAACTCAAAAACTACTGTGCCGATTTCAAAACTACTTTCACCATTGGAAAGCTACATTCACCCTGAGTAACATAGGCTATATTTATTGCTAGAAAAGATTAAGGATCTTTACTAAAACTTATGTAACGTAACGCAAGGTGTAACAAAAGTGCCCTAAAACTTCTTTCGTCGCATGCGCTGCGGAAACTATTGATGATAGAACAAAAGTACACTGTAAAAAAAACCGGTGTGAGTCCAAGCGATGTACGGTGTAAAAACTCCGGTGTTAAATTCAACACCGAAATCGGTGTAGCAGCAACACTGTTCGACTATTTCTATGCTAGCCAGTAAGAGGTAAAAATATTTAAAAAATCTTATGTCCATCCGTGCGAAGTCGGGACGGGCCGCTAGTTAAACATAAAGCTAAAAGTGATCCAAAATTTAATCACGAGGAAATATTATAAATCAATTAAAAGATTATTTATAATTTGAATTAAAAGGTGATTTTTTTGTAAAGAAATTTATTTATCATTAGTTAAAAATGGTAAAGGACCAAAAAAATATTAGTAATTTTAATTACAGCAAATTGTGTCAATTTTAAAGTTGTGGATAGATAACACTTACCTACACAGTATCGGATCCCAACTCAAGGTCTCCAAGTTCATCAATAATGTTCGCGACGCGTTTGTTACGTCTGTTATATGAATTCCTCCGTGCGGACCGCCAGTTAGTTTCTGAAATTGTTCGTAGCTTTAGAAATCGGAGAATTTTATTTTATTTATATCACACAATACAGGCCAACTGGCCTCATGGCTAAACGGTCTTATCTTGTCTACCGCGAAGCTTGAGGTATCGGGTTCGATCCCCGGTCCCGAATACAATTTATAATTTAATTTGTATTCGGTCTCTTGCTAGACGGGATGACATGGAGCTGTGATTGAATTTCTACAGGCTTGCCAAAAGAAATTCAACCAAACCAACAAAAAATGGATAGCCAGGAAGAGATCGCTAATTAGCGATAAGGATAAAGGAAGCCCTTCGAACTCCATTCCACTCCACTCTCAGGTGGCTTGACTTTTTCCTACACTTCCAACCATCTTATTTCAACCAATTTACACAAAACCTCAACCAATTATCTAAATCTTCCTCATGAATCACTCTATCTATTATAGTAGTAGTTTTTAAGTTTATTGCGAATAGACAGACGCGGTGTCTGACTTTGTTTTATAATATAGTGATTCTTATTAGTATTAGTAATTAACATGAAATCTTACCCAAATAATCCACGAATCGACAGTGCCTAACAAAAGCCTCTTATCTCGACTCGCCCGTCTCACGGCTTTGACATTGTCTTTTAGCCACTTCATCTTGAGCGCGCTGAAGTAAGGGTTGATGGGAAGCCCGCATATGTTTTTGAAATAATTCTTGTTCTTATCCGGCACTTTGGCTAATATGGCATCTACTGTGGCATCCGTCCGTGTGTCGTTCCATACTGGGGGAGATTATAAAAAAATTTTTTTTAAAAAAAAGCTGTTTATTAATAAAATGAGTCGGCAACCGCTAACCCTAATAGTCCAGTCATTATAGGGGGTTGACCTCGGGAAATCGACATACCCAGTATATTACCACATAAAAACTTGTATTTTGGCATCCTAAAACTGTTCTCAAAATTCACATATAATTGGATGCTGACCCCCTACTGCCCCCTAATCCCCACTTGGGTAGACACATTTCTGTTTCACTGATCATTTTCTTTAGGCAAGTATGTGATCTGCTTTCTTTGCCTACCCAACCGAAACATTCGTGTGTTCCCCGGGATTCCAATCCAGAACCTTTGGCGCAACACGCAGACGCGTAAATCGCTTAGTGAAAGAGGCGGTCTTCACTGATCATTTTCTTTATGTGATCAGCCTTATATGCCTACTCAACCGAAACATTCGTGTATTCCCCGGAATTCGAATCCAGGACCTTTGGCGTAATACGCAGACGCGTAAACCGCTTAGCGGCGGAGGCGATCGACAAAATTTAAAGAATTGCGATAGAATATTATCAGTTTTGAAAGCTCCAAACTGATGTGTAACAAAATGAATCCACATTACGTATAGCATGATGCAGAGGCTCGCCTGTGAATTTATCCCAAGCCATAGTTGTCTCCCGCTGATTCGTTAGACCGACTGTCACTATATCATCTTTGCAATAACCTGCAATAATTATTTATAAATTAATAAAACAAACTCCTAAATTTAAGACTTCGCGATTTGAACTCATTATTATTAAATATAGCGGGACTTATCGCGCAAAGAAACGTCATTCATTTACCCCGACGTTTCGACCATGTTGCAACGGCCGTGGTCACGAGAAGAACTGGGGAGTGTTGTTAGTGTAAAATGAGGGTATTGTTATCTACCCTCATTTGATGTTGAAGAAACGCAGGGCTGCTACTGCGGCACACAAGACTAAAGGTGTCGACACGGTCGAATCGTCGAGGTAAATAAATAATGTTTCTTTGTGCGATAAGTCTCGTCATATTCAATAATAAAAACAAACTCCTCCATTTTTGATGAAAGCTCCCAGGTGGCTTGACTTTTTCGACACTTAAAACAATTATCATCATATTTCAACCAATTTACACAAAACCTCGACAAATTACTTAAACCTTCAATTCCTCAATTCCAAAATTCCTCGTGAACCACTCTATCTATTGTTATATATATATATAAATAACTGCTTTTTACTAAATGCGTACACACACAGTATACACGGTACATATAAAAAAAATTGGTAACAATTTTTGTTAGTCTGTCGTTCGTTCCGGCTAATCTCTGAAACGACTGGACCGATTTTGACGAGACTTTCACGCAATTAAGGCGGGTGAAACCGCGGAGCACAGTTAGTTTTCAATACAAAGCAAGTGAAGAAGGTTAATATCACTTACCTAAGTCCTCCAGTCGACACATCACGTTCTCAGCGCAGACCCTGATGTGATGTAATATTTCTAATGGATCTTGCTCGTGCCAACCTTCCCGTGGCTGAAGTAGAACCTTGTCCATCTGATGAGCAGCCACCTCCTTCGCATTTTCTGCTTCGTACACCTGAAATTTAAAAATTCCACTTTTCATCAAAAACATTCGTCTCCGGTATTTATTTTCAAAAAACAACTAAATAAAATTTTAACAAAAAAACCTACCTTAAATTTTATTATTTAAGGTAGGTTTTTTCGTTTCGATTATGAGTTGTTATTTGTCATAATGTCGGGATTTTTAAAATTATCTATTTCAGTTGGAGTTTATTCTCTGCAGAGGATGCTGAGTTATTCTAATATAGCGATAATATAAGGCTTCGATGCTTTGACCTCATAAGCTCGTCCCTATTAGATCTATTTTCGCTGACCGTACAAACGAAGTTAGATAGAATACTAAGTAATTCACTCAAATCATAATATTAATACTGAAGCAAAAACTTTGTACCCGTTTTTACGAAAATTGCGGGAACGGGTGATCGTGAAAGATTATATGAAGAAGTATTGCATAAAGCTATTAGCAATAAGATCCCATTTAAATTTCATCAAAATCTGTTTTGTAGTTTTGAGTTACAATGATTGAAGTCGGTTTTTTTGTTTAAATTTTAACAGTTAACACCATATTATTGTCTTTATAAAGCACACGCTTGATAGCTTCTCCTAATTCATGAGTAGTCGCAAGTATTTTTTGGCTTCAAGGATTGCTAAATCGTGATTGAGACGTAAATCATTATACGATAATATATTAATTAATTATAATATTATACGTTCATTATACGAAAATACTTCATTTTACGTCCTTGACTGTTAATAGCATGTTAGCGCCAAACTAATTATGCGGATGTCAATTGTCATGTATGCTAATAATGAAGAACTCAAGTAAATACCTAAGATACGTCATATTGATTTACAAACCAGTTTCAACGGATTCAGCGCGTTTAGTATTAGTATTAAGTAATATAAGACCGCCTCCTTGGTCTAATGGTAAGCGCGTAAGCGGGTTCGATTCCCGGCGGAGATAAAAATAAAAAAACTCGGTCTGGCAGGACATAGAAGGCTGATCACCTACTTGCCCCTAAAGAAAAAATCGATCAGTGAAACAGATGTGAAATGCATCTGCCCCATACCCCACTAGGGGACACGGGACTTCACTATATAATATAAGAATTGTACAATTTTAATAAAATAAAATCAAGGGGCAGGTTTTTCGGGTTATTTATGTTCTAGAATTCGAATCCAGGACTTATCACACATTAGTAATTACACAAATTGAACGTCGCCTACCGAGGTGGTTACATCGGCTCTTTATTTTATATCGTTTAGAATGGTTTTTTAAAGAGTAAAGTGTTAAATTTCTTACAAATATACACTTACAACAAATCTAACAGTTTTGGTCCCATCATCGATGACCCCTACTAACGGTTTCGCCATGGCCTCGTCTCGAACTGGCATTTCATCTGGAGTGAATGAAAAATATTAGATTTTAATAATATTTAATAATAATTTTTAATAATATTAGAATTAATATTGCTTTTGACTTTTCGGAATATTAAATTTAAAGTATATATGTACATACTTTAAATTATGGTAGCTACGCCTAAGTTCTCTAACGCTCTCATACAACAATCGTGGTTTTTTTGCTCGTTTTTGCTCGATATTGATAAAGGCAACAAAAAATATATTCACTTTAAAAATAAATAATAAAATTAAAATTAAAGTGGGGTTCCCATACAACAGACATGATTTTTTTGCCGTTTTTGTAGATAATGGTACGGAACCCTTCGTGCGCGAGTCCGACTCGTACTGGATTTGTTTTTGGCGCTGTTCTTTGAATAGTTTTTTTCTTCAGTTTTACGGTAAAACTTAATTAAGAATTATTATTTGGGGTAAAACTTTTACCCCAAATAATAATTCTTAACTAAGAGAAAAGGCATGCATATCTAGTTATTTTGCTTAATGGTCAATATGTCTCTAAGCTATAACTTTTGAAGATCTCTTCATCTATTCATGAGATTTGTAATTAATATAAATATTAATTTGTAATTAACATGTCGGATTAAAATTACCTTCAATGTCACTTATTAACTTGTTATTTGAAAATTGAATTGTGTCAATAAAAATGTAACAGAGATAATCAGGTAGGGTCAAAGAACTTGAGTGATTGAACTACAACAAGGTTGAATGATTAATTAATTTAAGTGCCTTATTATTCTGTGTTTACGTGAGCATCTTTAATCGCTACATCTATACAGATAAATAAAATTGGAGTCTGTTTGTAATATAAAATAACCGCTTTTTAATAAATGCATATGGATGTATAGGCAGAGAAAACTGATCACCTACTTACCTGTAAAGAAAATGATCTGTGAAACAGAAAGTGTCTGCCAATACTTTACTAGGGGTACGGGAATTCACTTTATTCTTAAAATTTTGCGGGTTTTTCTACAATTTATAATATTATTTATTATTTTTTTATTTTTTCGCTGGACGCGATCTAATGTACCAAATACTATAGTAGAGGTCACACAGAGGACGACACATCGTGGCGCTTGGCCTATCAGAGACCTGTTGCGGTCCCGACCCGCCCGCTGTCTGACCAGACCATAACTCTTCAAGGGATTGAAATAGTGTATGTTAGACGAGAAAAAATGACAGAGAGACGAACAGATAGACAAACAGCAACTTTTGCATTTATAATAATATTAATAGGGTTCTAACTCAAAACACTATGAATAGCAGTAGCATGCAACTTTAGTCTACTCCTATAAGCCTCGTTCAAATGTCTCAAACGATCTGTCACATTCGCTGAAGTGCAAGATTTTCTTGGAAAGACGAGACAATATACCTACTTGCAGTAATGGCTAGTGTACACGTATTAAGTGGGCAAGTTAAAACTTAATTGTAACTAAATTCCCGCGTACAAACAATCACTTACAAGCTTTTTAGTCAGTGGTAAGTAAACGATTAAGTGTATAAATGATTAAATAGAATATAATCGAGTCTATATTTTGTTTAAGTATCCGTCCGCAACGTGCGCATTCCCCGGTAGGCTTGGCCTTACTAAATTTGCTTAGTTCTCGTATTCCACATGTTCATGGTCCATGTGAGTATTGTGACCAAACTAAATAGATTTTAAGTTAAATTTAACACTTGACTACTTAAAATTTAATTAAAACCAAGTTAAGTTAATAACTTGCTTACGTGTAAACTAGCCACAAAGGGCTTAGTTGAGCAACTATATCATTAAATAAATACTTAATGGTATGCGTTTATATTTAGAATAAAATTTCAAGGTAAGGTTTTCATTCAATATTTTGAACCGATCGTTACGAGTTAGACCATAAAATGAAAGTTTATCCGATACGATCACAAATATAATCACACCATTGCTAGGATATGTTTCCGATGACAATTTAATATTTTTACGTTATATTAATACGTACAATCATAATGATACGCAAATGCATTTCAATATGTGATGAAATAAAGTTGAAAAAATGTAATCTTATTGAATTTAAGTATTATTAAATGTAATTTTCCATATACTTATCTATATCATTGACACTTATCACGAACGCGTCGTTAATCTTAATCTTACGTATGTAATAATTACAGAAATGATAACCCGCTTTATTGCTATTACATATGTAGGTACTTTTTATCATTAAATATAAATCTGTTGACGTCATAGCCTTTGGGGTCATTTTAACACGTATTAACTAGAAAAGTCGAGCAGAAATAGTGTCTTCATATAAATCTCATGTCACTGTGTATTCGTACTCCTTCGAAACGATTCGACCGATTTTTATGTGTATTTGATATGAATGAGTAAAGTATTTAATCGTCCTACCCACACCCAAAATTTTTTCAATTGCAAGAACGGCTCAGCTATTTAATGAGTAGTGAGTTAATAAGTTCTAACTGTACTTTTAAAATAAGGTACCATTATTTAAAAGTTATGTAGTCATGTGTTCTGAGAAGAACACGTCGACTATATCAAACGAAAGCGTCACCACTACAACCTTCAACTCCTAAAGTTATATGTGTAAGCATTTTCAACGCTCTGGCAGATCGCCAGCTTTGTATTTTCCAAGATGCAAGTTCAGGGATTTTTCAATCTTTGTCAATAAAGAAATAGATACCGTGACAACCAAAGATTTAAACGATTTAAATCTTTGGTGACAATAAGAAAAAAATTACAAGGAAAATGTCAATGCAAGATGTAATTTTTCTCAAAATATCTCAGACGATAACATTCATGTAATGTGTACCTATTGTCTGAAAATCTCAGGTCCATGACCTTTAATAATTTTATTCGTTAAAAATAAATCAAAACAAAGAGAAATCTAAATTGTAAATAAACTAGCTGACTCGTCGAACTTCGTACCGCCGATAAGTTGTCTTAACTTATAATATAACGTATAAAAATTCAACCTGTTTGATAATTCGAATAGTTTTAGTATTTATTTACAATAATGTAGTTAAATATATTTACAAAAATACTAAAGGCTCATCAAAGCCGTTGGGGTGCGTACCCAAAATAAGTTTTAGTTGTTGTTTTAACTATTTTTCTTGCAATTAATCGCAAAATTAATTTCAAAACGAATCCTGTTTGAAAGGTACGTATTCGTGTCGTGGTTCGTGTTTCGTGTCCTATTGGACAATAAAATTGTCGTTTTTACAACTTTAATTGCAATTTCTTTATATTTTCTCACCTTTTAAACTTTCCTTGGACTACTAGTAATATTTCAATCAGTGGCGTAGCTAGGCGTGGGCCAAGTGGGCCTCTGCCCACGGCCTCGCACTTAAAGGGGCCTCGCAAGGCCTCTTCAAGTACGAAATCAAATTTAAGTTCCCCATTTATTTTTTAATTACATAAAAACTTCAAAAATATAGGCCGCACTCTTCACAGTCTGGCAACACAGCTTAGCTTTGCCAAACATTTCTTTACATGCATAGGTACTTCAAACAAAACAGTGAAGGTGGTAAACATTTTGGTAAAAAGTAAGGATTTCAAAAATTCTAGAAATAGGTAATTCAGAATACGATAGTTTATAACTTGTAGGATCTGAATTAAAGTACCATAACATTTTACGCTTCATAAAGACATGGTAAAGTATGTTTGGTAAGATAGATTTATTGGGTAGATGTTAGAAACGAAAGGAAAGGGGCCTCGCCGATGCGACTTCGCCCACCCCTATAATACTCCACGCTACGCCACTGATTTCAATACCAAAAGGCGCGAGGTGAGACGCTCTATCTCTTGAATCTTGCATGATAATCCGTTCAGTATTATTAATTCAGTTAAGTTTATCGCGAACAGATGCAAATTGACAGACGCGATGAACGACTTTGTTTTATAATATGTAGTTATAGGACCAGATTTGATATAAAAAGTTACCCATAGTAACTCTGTATGCGTGCTTAGTTCCTTTCTCTACGACGCAACGCAATAAAATATATACAAAGCGTTAATATTTGGAATCCATAATAGATGAAACATGATGAAATAGCAGACGGTAATGACAATATCGTCTTGACTAAAATTATCAGTTGAACGCATATTTTATGTGCGTAGATTTTTCCTTATATCTCAGCCCTCAGAAATAAACAATCTAATCATTAACAGGGAAAGGCCTTAACGAAGCATATTAAATCTTTCTACATATATCTTGTATCAAGTATAAATTACAATTCTAGTAACTTAAAACTTGAATTTGTACAGCTTTTATCTACAAGATAAAAGCTTAATGATGTAACAAATGTTTTAACTTTAAAATGTGAATATCGGTATGTGACGTTGTTAAATATGACCTTCAGAATAAGTAAATTGCAGTAATAACTTTTTGTACGATGTATTTGTATAAATGCTGTATATATTGTCTCGAAGTCGACCTGTTTAAGCTGTATACATGTTGACCCGGAGATGTTGATTTTTCCCCTTTATTCTACGCAAGGTGGCTGTTGGAACTAAAATTGATAATAAAGGGAACTTTAATATTTCAAAACCCCTATTTGAAACAGGGTATGTAATGGAAAACAAGCAAAAAACAACAATTGAAAAGAGATCAATCAGTCTATAACCAAATTTTGTTTTTGAACGTAAAAACCGTAAAAAATAATATAATAATAGTGGATTTGTTTTAAATCCACAATATTATGACGGTCGATTGGCACAATTGGTAGTGCTTCTGCGACAAAATGTCATGGGTTCGAATCCCAGTAGTCGCATTTATTTGCATGATGAGCACGAATATTTGTTTCCGAGTCTTGGTTGTTTATAAACTTATATATGTATTTATTGTGGTACCCTCGTTGTTTCTGATTACCATAACACAAGTGCTTCAGCTACTTACTTTGGGATAAGAGCAATGTATGTGAGTTGTCCCACGAGACTCAGAATAAACCTAATATAAATACATTTCTTAATGATTACTTTTATGACTCCAGGATATTAAGATAAGGCAAAGTTATATAAAATATTATCTATCGCTTATCCGATAAAATTCTTATATTAAAGATACTTTCATTTAATGCCATAATAAACAAAATGAATCCGCAACACTATTTTGTTGTTTTAAAGCAAAACTTATGCACCTACTTAGATGGTAGATAAATAGTTTAGTAACTCGAAAAAAAAATATTACGAACTAAAACGCGTTTATTTACTACAATTGTTTCTCATATATGAATTACTTAGATTATTGTTAATAGTAAGTACATTATGATATAAGTGTGTAAAGTTGATGATTACCGCCGAGGACCGTAATCATATTGATGATTGATGATGACACCTATTCACGTGTGTTATACGACGTTTTTCAACATACTTGTGAATGAAAAATAAAGAGAACGTTTGACTTATTAAATTTGAATTATGCGCGCGCAACTGAAAATAACAACCATAGACTAGCTAAACTGCTGTAATAAAAATAAGAATGAGGTTGATATGACCTACTGACAAGAAAATTATAAAATTTTATTTGAATGCAAGACTTATTTATTAAACATTTACAAGTTAATTAATTATTTAAACACGAAATAAAATGAAATAAGCAAGTAATTTATACTATTGAACGCGATATTAGTTAATGTGATTTTATACCATATATGTACATAGAAACTCTTCTTTAAGAACAAAGTTTAACAAAAAAAAATTAATTACATTATCGCACTAGCGCGTAATGGTAATCAAAATGTCACAGTTTGGTTACAAGCGCCTTAATATATGTATCTACATATCTAAGTGCGGTGAGCATAAGAGACACTTTATGAGCAATTGTGTTGAAAAACTAATTATACCTTCGATTTTCACCTGAATATTATTAATACAAAAACCCTTTTACTTTACAAGTGTTATTTTTCCAACGCACTCTCGATTTCAAAACTGACCAAAAATATTCGCATTTATTTATATAACAAGTGTAATAGAAGAATTGTCTTCTATTTGACGACATAAAAGAAGATGTAGTGAAAATCATATTTTTAAGAAGTATTCGAATAACATTATATGAGTTGAAAACGAGTTTTAAAACATAAAACAAACACGAGATTGTAACGTTTTTAAACATATGTTAGCTGTTATAGTATGTAATAAATTCTAATATTACAAACTTATTTATTTTTACTATACTTTTCAAACCCAATAATTTCCTTCAGTAATCTATAAACTTCATTGAAGAATGAGTGCTTAAAACGCCATTCAAAATTGCAGTTGCCTTTGTTCTGTTACACGTCATGCGATTTGTGAATCGCTAAACATAATTTTATTCAACTGCAAGGTACAGTCTAAAGAATTAAAAGACATGATGACGAATTGTGTGGTAATTGACGATTCCTTTATAAAAGTGCCTAATGCTTTAGAAGTCCTGGTCTGGGATTGTACTGGGGTTGAAGGGAAGATAGTAAGCACTGCGCGACAATAGTAGAGAAAGAGATATCACCGACACCGACTGGCACGTTGCGCCTTTGTTTTAAAATAGCACGCTGTCAGCCGGGTAGTGACTAGCGAGTAGCGCGCTGCGCGGCAGCGCAATCAAACACTTGCAAACCGTGCGAGGGGCCGCCCGTAACGTAAGAATTGTAAGTGGCGCGCGAATTTTAAAATACATTTATCAGGGCGCTTTAAAACCCCAGGACGTTGCTTAAAAACTATTTTAGAACATCGCAGGACACTACAAAAACTAGGACATGTCCTGAGAAAATAGGACGGTGGGCAACTAGTAATATCTTCACTCTCGGAAGCAATTAATTTCTTTCTAATTGGTTTATAAAATGCGCATAACATACGAGACTGTATTTTGGTGCTGCAGCCTGCATTGTACCTGCCAGCTGATACCCGTGAATTTTTAACGTGTCGAGTGTAAAAGTTCTAATACTTTAAGTAAAATTTTTGAAATTAAATAAATAATACAAAAGCAGGGTAGAATCAAGTCAAAAGCGCCTTGGGAAACTCATTCGCATCATAGATTATAGAAACGTAAAACATTTTGGGCGCGCAATTCACACCCATAGGCACGCGCTTTTTGCATTATAAAAAGATTTTATTGTATTTTTATTTACATATATAACATATTTTTTTATATATACGTAATATTATATAACATGTATGTACCACAGAGCACGTTGCCAACCACTATACTTACTAAAAGTATAATAATTGACATATTTTCTAAAAAACTTAATAGCGCCATCGAATTTCATTGTCGACATTTTTTTATATTATATTAAATAGATTGATTACGGAAATTAAAAATCTTACCCTCAGCCATAGTTAAATATATTAAGCTATCACTCAAAAATTCAACAATCAACCACACAGCACAGCAACTTCTCAATTCGAATTTAAATTTGTATAGACGTGCGCTTTCCCGCACATTTTCTAACTAGTACTGAGGACTGAGAGGCGCGGTCCGTCACACCCGCGACCGGCGACATATCATTCGCCTCGCGTGACGTAACAGTGACGTAATAATGAGCAATATCGGGCCTGCGTAATTTAAATATTTTGTATTAGTTTTTCGTCGCAAATTTAATGTTTTATGGACATCATTTTATTGAGGTCGCCTCTATTATCTCGGAAATGATAAACGTTATGATTATTCCGTTAACTCTGTTGCAAAAACGAATTACGTATATAAACCAAAAATAATTAAAATATATTTAGTCTACAAATGCAATCCAGGGCAATAATGCCAATGTAATACTAAAAGAACTTCAGTAAGCAGTTTTCTTACCAAACTACGACACCTATGCATTTAAATAACAATCAAACTCTGATGACGTTCGCGATGCAAAAGGCACAACCTTTGTAAGAATCTTATATTTTTTCCAATAACATAGAAATTATTTATTCATATTTTGTTAACACTTCGTTGCAATAATAATTGGCTAATTGGACTGTAACGGGCGACCTTATTGTTAATCAGCGATCTCTGCCAAGCAACCCAATCATTATATCAGATAATTAATCAAATTTAAGCTGTATTTATTGAACAGTTATGAAATAATCGGAATTTCGCTTGAAACTTGATACGTTTTAAATAAATCTACCACGTAAACAAACATTGCTGTAACTGTTGCGAAATGACGGTATGCTTCATAGGATATTAATTATTAATCTGCTTTGATGGTCTTATCAACATTACGGAGGCTAAGAGATCAAATAATAATTTTAGCTAAACAAAGAGTAAGGAAATTTTAAACATATTAGTTATTACCAATATCAAGATTTTGACTCATATTGTATAAATATCGTCAAATTACCTATACTTTTGTCATTAAAATTTGTAATTACATGTAAGAAATCTTACTTATTAGTTACCTATTACCAATATCATATTGTTTATATATCGTCAAATTATACTTTTTTTTTATTAAAATTAACAAGACACGAATGCAAGACATGAAAAGTGCGAACTATATAAGTACATATTTGTTGCAACACAAGTTTACTTTACCATCGTCAATCCGCCGCTGACGCTGCAGAGCTGGTTTCATTGTTGTAATTAATTTAACACACCAACAGCCGGTTTCTGATTTATTGAGAAAATCAGCTTTGTTTAACTTTTTAACTGAGTAATCTTAAATCCTTAAGCAAGAATGAACAGGTGAAACATGTCTGACGGTATAATAGGAAGCTGGCAGACTGCATTTTTGGTCACATTGCCAGATAAAAATAGGTGCAAGACGTACTTGTTACAATCGAATGTAATTTATTAATACTTGTCACATTGTTTTGCAGTGTTATCAACATTTTTGTATAACAGTATTAAGTAGGTCTGTACAATCAGAATTTTTTTAAATTTATTAATATTTTTAAGTAATAAAATAAATCATTTTCCAAAGATTAATCCAAACTAAAATTATAATTAATGTCTAATTTTAAATAATTTTCTTGTTGAAGTCGGTTCAATTTATTTTACTATTTTTACATTTACTAACTACTATTTTAATACTATGTCGTGAATAATTTTTAAAATATTTTTAGGATTGATGTGACACATATATATACGTAGAAATAAGTAATTTTCCTTAAATTTTTTTTGAGGTAATATACCTATTATTAGCTTATGACTAATTTAAGAATGCCATTTTATAAGTAACCATTCTTTTTAATCGTCATGAAACAGTCTATAATCTAACATTTCATGCATTCTAATCTAGAAGACAACACCAAAATTAAGTGCTGACGCCGGTGTTTGGTTACAGTCTAAATAAATCAGTTTACACCTATAGAGTTTTTAAGATATTCAACAAGGGAAACAATGTTTTCAATATTCTATTTGTCGCAACATAACTGCCTTCAATGAAATTAGATTTTTCATTATAATAATAAGCTAAAGAAAAGAGAATTTTAACATTTTCTTTCTATGAACACTTTAAATAATAGGTAAGTTGTTTATTACAAATGTGTTAAATTTGTAACAAGTTATTATACATCATAGGATTTGGTGTTGCTTTTTGGATTTTTTTTGGATTGGGATTTTGTATGTAAAACAACTAGCTAAGCAGAAAAAGCACAGACACAATAAAAATAAAATAAAATAAAAATACATCTTTAATCAAATCTGAGTAAGTTATAGCTAGATATAAACTTAGAACACTTCAAGCATAGCAAGTGGTTAATCTAATAACTTAATTAGATAGTGCAATTAAGTTTATTTATTTATCTTCCATCAATTCACATAGTGGGAAGTGATATGAGGCACACTTCAAAAACCTTTAGGAGCTCCACAACACACTTCAAATGTCCAGTTATTGATGTCAACAGAGGTAATTTGGCTGTATATGAGATAAGGTTTTAATTTTTTTGGTACTTTTCCGTTAGCCAGGTGCAAGTCAACCTCAGTTCTGGCATTCGGTTTGTGAGGTGGACACTATACAGTATACAACCCACCACCCTTAGATTATTTACTTGTTAAATAATCTAAGCCACCACCAACCTAACCTATAGCGTTAATAACCGACACTTTATTTGGTTGATGTCAGTTATGGCACCCGCAAATGTATACACTATGAATTTTTCTTTTCTAAGTTTTCTATGTAAAAGGTAAAAGCATTTCGTAATAAAAACTTTTGTGTGGGATGATATTGTATGAGCAAACGCAACGTGAACTCAACACGGAAAGCAAAGTCGACTTGCGCCCAGCTAACGGAAAAGTACCATTTTTTTTATAGATAGATTAGTACTGACTCATATAATAAGAATTTTTCCAATAGTTTTACATTGAATCATGTTACAAAACCACATTGATTATTTTAGTTTTTTTTATTTCAAATGATGAAATATAGATCACATCGTTTTTATTCATGAGATATCGTCATTTAGATCCTAAAAATCTAATAGAATAAATAGGAGAATATTATGAAAAGCATAAAGTGGTTAGTTTCCTGCTAAGATATAGATCTACACACCAGCTGCTGATGGAGTTTGACACTTATTATTTATTAAAAATACATTTAGAATTACACCATCTTGTACTATTAATGCTTTAAAAACAATTCAACGTTTTTCTCTTCGGAATACCTAGAATATTATTTATCTGGTAGCTAGTAATAAAAATAAACATGAAAGAAAATATATATATAAAATAAAACATTAACTTACCATGTTTAAAAACATACAGCAAGAGAGCAAGTTTCTGATTACTCAATACTCAAATAGTTTTAATTTTTTAATCTATCTTAACTTTCATTTTATAATTTATTTTAGAAAAAAATTAAAATAATCTTACCAAGAAGCGACAACAAACATCAAAGGGACTAGTAGGACTACTAACAGTACTAACTAGTAACTACTAAGTAGTAAGTACTAGGTACTAGGTAGTCAGTGTTACCAGAACATTTTTTTCTCGAAGCGCCTCGCCGGAGCGCTCGTGTAGCCCCGAGATAGCCCCATCATGGCGCACAGGTAGTTAAGGCGGGAAAGTTTAAATAAATTCATATTTAATTTATATTTATTAAATTTGTACTATTATTTAACAATAGTTTGTTTGAAATAGAAATAAGATTCTATTATTTGTTTCATGTCTTAAAAAAGCTGGTGCAAAAATACATTTTTCTAAAGGCATTAAGAGAATTTCCAAATATAGCCAAATCGGCTACCTATAGCCAGCGGATAAAATAATATCGCCGCTCGGTAAGGGAGATAGCCCCAGTGGCGCTAAATAGCCCCATCTGGCAACACTGTAGGTAGTTAGGTACTTGACACTTGTATTAATCCTTAAATAACTTACAAAAAACTGACATTTGACACTTAAAACCTAATCTGTAATTTTGTTAACTGACATATAACCATAGAAAATATTCTAAGTCAATAGACATATACATATAGGAAAGTACTATACTCCTTCAAAATATATTTAAAAAACTTTGTTTCTTACTACTTGTAAGATATAAAAACGATAGAGGAGACAAATAAAAATCTTAAAATAAATTACAGACGTTATACATAAATTATTTGGTATCCTGTGGATTAGGCACCTACTTTTATTTTTGTTTAACTAGCTGACTACATGAAAATTTACTAATTGATTAGACAAATCATGCTTTTAATTTGACAGTAGACTTGGTTTGAGTTTTGACTTAATTATTACATTATTAATTAATTCACACTAGGTACCTATATTAACAATATATTATTATGAAATATTAAAATTATTAACCTTGTGAGTTAAAACCGTAGACATTTGTTTTTACTGTTTAATTAATTTAACACTAAACAAAATGGTATTGTGGGCAAACTTCCTCAAGACATTATTAAATGGAAATGACTTTTGCGCTCTGTGTTTTGAAGAGATCAAAGAAAAAAGGTCTGAATTACATGACCAAGTTATTCTCAATCATGGGAACACAGAGAGTGCTCCAACATTGATAAATTTATTAAACACAGTATTGGGTGAAGAGGTATGAACATTGGACACACTTTCGATTATCAAACATTAATAATTGTTGAATATCGCGATTCGCGATAAAGTAACGATATTTCATTTAATTGCTAGTTTACGTATTGTTTTGATTCTTTGTCGATTTCTTGCTAAATCAGAATTTATAGAAATTTTGAATTATTATGTTGACTACTTTACCTTAACCTAGGTTATCATCGCACATCTTAACTTAAAAGCTTAGTGAATTTCCGTAACTTCTAAAAGGGCATGGAGCAGACACATTTCTAAATCTGTTTCACCATACATTTTCTTTATAGCCAAGTAGGTGATCAGCCTTCTGTGACTACCAATAACCAAACCGAAACATTCATTTGTTTCTCCAAAATTCAAATCCAGGACCACCAGCGCGAAAACCACTTAGCCACTCAGGCGCTTAACTTAAACATTAATGTTTATTGATGATATTCTATGAATAATACTTGGTACAAAATTTAAATATATTTTTCTTTCAGATTTCTGCCATTCTTACACCAAATGAGGCAATATGCAAAACTTGTACAAGACTAGCAGTTAATTGTTACAAATTTATAAAAACAATAAATCATAATCTTACATCTTTTAATAGTATTTTAGGTAGTTTAATAAATAATACAGAAATGGAATCATATAATCATGACCAAAAAACTTTGTATCTTTTGCTAGATCCTAAATACTATCACATTGATAAGTATTATGATAAGAAAATACCTACATCCACCAAATCAGCAGTCAAGAGAATTGACGGATTGATTCAGAACAAATATAATACTAAAACAGAGATGAGAAAAGAAATAGTTAATAAGGAAAAGAAATATTACACAGCAAAGATAGAAACACAAGATATGCTTCATGATAGAAACAATAAACAAAATTTAAAATGTAAGGAATGTTTGAAAATGTTTCCTACAATATCTAATTTACGTAATCATTTCATAAGAGTTCATGCTCCTAAGGACTTTGAATGTTCAATTTGTCACAGGCGTTTTGGTTCCTTGGCTTTACTTGAAGCTCATAAAGAAGAAAGTCATGTGACTCTTATATGTAGTGAATGTGGAAAAATATTCAACAATCGTCATACCATGAAAATGCATGAAATTGGCCATTATTTTAAAATAGTCTGTAAAGATTGTGGAAGAGTCTATAGAAGCCAAACAACATATAAAAAACATTTTGAGTTAAATATATGCAAACAAATATCTAGAGCTTCGCTTGATGATGCTAAATTCACTTGTGATTATTGCAATAAACGTTATACACAGAAAGTTACATTACGAGTTCATATTCAACATGAACATTTGAATTATAAGTCACATGAATGCAAGTGGTGTAAGAAAAAATTTTGGGCACCAAGCAGATTAAAAGCACATATTATAAAACATACACAAGACAAAAAATTCCAATGCAATGTTTGTGGTCGAAAATATGTTACCAAAGAGTCCTTATTATATCATACCCGATCACATACTGGAGAAAAGCCATATAAATGTGACTATTGTGAACAAAAATTTGTATCTGCGTCTCGAAAGGCAGATCATTTAAAGCGCTTGCACACAAATGCTGTATTCCAGTGTGCAGTGTGTAAAATGAAGTATACAACAAAAATATGTTTAGAAAATCATATGAAAATTCATAAAGATGGAATATCAAGATTAGAAGATAAATCTGAATCAAAAGTAAAGATTCCAGCAGTGGATAATTTATATTTTATATCTGATGAGGAACTATGCTTTATAAAATAATTGGAGAGGAGGAATGAAAAAGAAATAAATCATTACTTAATACTTATGAATCTTAATTTGTTCATAAATCTAAATGTCTCTTATCTAATTAAGGTGTAGACCTTCCTGTAAAGTGGGAGTTAGTACTTAGTAGTCGTTTATTTTTATAAGACCGACCGTCTTATAAAAATTTACGTAAAAAACGACTAGAAAGCTAACAAACAATTTTGAAACCATTATACCCATTAGCGCTTTTATGTTTTGAGTTATTTTCTAGACAGTAGAATTTATTATTAAAAGGGTTTTTTGCTTAAGGGGCCAGAGGTCTGCCCTTAAGCCATGTCTTGAATTTTTTGTCATTTAAAATGGCGGAAATTTTACTTGTGGCCGGGAATTTTGACCATATCACAGTCACATTTTATTGAATTATATCACGTTCCTTTAATCATGCGCATCGCCGAATAGTTTATGCTTAAAACTCCATCAATGTGACGCATAAAATCTCAAAATTACACGACTCAGCAAATTATATAAAATATGCAATTGCATGCATGCGATAGCGCCAAAACTATATATATATATAAATATATAATCTATATTTAGGACTTGGAGTCTTTATTTTTATATTTATTATCTTTATGTCTCCACAGAATACATTAAAACATACTATTCATGCAAATTGATTGTCAGTTTTTCTTATCAATGTCAATAAATTTCATAGTGTACTGTGTAGGTATTACCTAGACTACTAGTTAAATGAAGTTTATAAAGTTAAATTTTTACAATGTAGATTGTAGATAATATATAATACGATGTAGATTATAAATAGATATATTACTAAGTAGTAGGTACTTAGTAGCATTAACTAGTAGGTACTCAGAGGTAGGTACCGTAACGGGTACCCCTTACCTTCTACTTCTATTTTCTAGTACTAGTCATAATAATTTAATAACTAAATATTAATTTCTAAATTTCGTAATTTATTAGATAAGTTCCACAAAGTTCATTGAATATATAAGTTATTTCAAACTTTATTCGGCAAAAACAATGACTTTTCTAGAAGATACCTTAATTGTTTTAATATCCCAAGTAAGGAATTGGTTTGGTTGATAAATTTGTTTTTCTTTAGAACTGGTGAAAGGCGTACCGACTTGGTACTGATTATTAGGAATAGTTACTCATTATTTTTGATAATAAACCTAAATCCCAATTCAGCTTATTATCCTTAGGCCTATTCATTTCTTAAAATATTAACTGCACTTATAGATTAACTACTTAATATAGGTTATTCACCCCTTCTAAAAAAAATTTTAAAAGTACTCTAATGACATTAATAAAATTACAATAAACATGATATTAAAAATATTTATTATTTATTTATCTACAGTGAAACATATTTTATATAACTTTTCCTTTTTAGACAATCTTCTTCATAGGTGGCTGGATATTCTTTGTGAAACAATTATTCCGTGACTATGAAGTGCACCACAGTCTAGTCCAGCTTATTTTCTCAGTAACATTTGCTTTGAGTTGTACTATGTTTGAACTTATTATTTTTGAAATTATTGGCTATTTGGATTCAAGGTAAATTATTAAAGATAATCCAATTTGATAACCAAATCCTAGTAAATATAAAAAAATCTAGCCAATGGCTTACATTCACAAATTTCAAAGTGTGTAAAAATTGATGAAAGGTATTTCCTGTTTAAAGGCTCAGAACAACTCCAATAATATTATCTAAAAAATAACTATAATATAGTAAAACTTAAGTTGTTTTAAGAAAATACTGATTACTTTTATAATGGCAAATAGGTGACCTGACTTCAATGGCCACCAAACTGAAAAAAAATAGTTTGGTAGATAGTAATTGCTTGATGAAATCTAATTTTTAACTGACCTTCAAAAAAAAAAAACAAAAAGTAGGTTATCAATTTGAAGTGTTTTTATTTTCACAACAACAGCAACATAACAGTTTTACGCCCTTGTTGAATTTAACATGAATTTTATTTATCAACTATTCACATCTTTTTATTTATAGTAGGTTCATTAATAATACAATATTTATTTTTACCTTTTTGTTTGTTTTGAGGTCGGTTTTACTTTTTTATTTAAAATTAATTTATAAATGTTATTCCTAATCAATTTGCTATTGCAGCTCAAGATATTTCCATTGGAATTTGGGTCTATACTCATTGCTATTTATGGTGATTGCACTAATACCATTCTATATTGCCTATTATTGCATTAGCAATATTCAGTTTTGTAAGTTTTTCTTTATTATATTATTAAACATGAGCAACAGCTATTCTCCTCTTCATTGTTTTCAAGTAGATATTATATTGAAAATTCATCAAAATCCTTATCCTTAGTAGCTTTGTACCCAAAGCAAATGAATTTGTGATTTATTTATATTTAAGCCATATAATGGTTCAGTATATTTATTAAGTTACAATATGTGAGCCTTTAGGTAGCTTAAAATTAAATCTGTTTTTTAAAGTTTATAATATGATGATATAAATGTCCTGGGTATGATTCCATGGGGTGGAGTAGGCATAGAAGGCTGATCATTTATCTGCCTGTGAAGAAAATGATCAGTGAAACAGATACAGCAATGTTTCTGCCACAATCCACATGGGAGTTACAGGAATTCACTCTTTTTAATATGATAGGATATTTGTTTTATTAATAGACTTACTTAATTATTTAAGTAAAAATGCTTGTTCTCATATTTAAAACAAAAGAATAATTCAAAATATCAATTACTGCATAAATCACAGTTCAAAATTATTTTTACTATGTATTTCAGTATCAAGATCACACATAAGACCACTGACCATATTTGTATGGCTTGTTTATTTATATTTCTTTTGGAAGATTGGAGACCCATTTCCCATTTTAAGTCCCAAACAGGTAAAAATTCTTAAAATATTATTATAACTAATACATTATAGTAGTTGAGTAGCATTGTGATAACAAGTAGCTTATGTTTTTATTGAATTTTTTTCTTTGATATCTTATCATCGAGATAGTTTATTATAATTGTCAAATACATACTAGGTACTAAATAAAAATAAATTTTCATCAAAAAATTGCAGGGTATATTTTCAATAGAGCAAGGTGTGTCTCGAATAGGCGTAATTGGTGTGACAGTGATGGCTTTACTATCTGGTTTTGGTGCAGTCAACTATCCTTACACTTCAATGGCTATATTCATCAGGTATTTCACGAGTTTTAATTTCGTTGTAACTTGATGTTATATATAATAAGCATATACAATACTTGTATCTCTAAATTTATAACATACTAGCACTGCGCCGGGGTTTCACCAGCGCCTTCAATAGAAATATTATTAATTACAATAAAATATAGCCTATGTTCATCAGGGATAATGTAGGAATCTAATGGCATAATAGTTTTCATATTGTTGCAGTAGACAGAGCCTATTCAATTCAAACAAACAAATTAACTGAAAAATCTTTCCTCTTTATATTATTAGTATAGAAAACATACAAATTACAATAGAGTTTTCGTTCCCCGGTCCCGAATACAATTTATAATTTAATTTGCATTTGTATTCGGACTCTGGTAAGGCTGCTACTTGCCACAAGGGGTGTCATAAGTGGTACACCATTGGTTGGTAGATCAACCAAAATTGGGTTGCCTGGAAGAGATCGCAGGTTAGCGATAACGCCGCCCGTTGCACTCAATTGCAATCAAGTGTTTAAAAAATAATAATATCAGGTAGATTTGTTCCTCTTTATATAAGTCCGTAGCCCGTACAAAGATAGGATTGAAATATATGTGTAAATATTAAAAAATTACAGACCAGTAACCCAATCAGATGTGCTGTCAATAGAAAAGAAGCTCCTACAAACAATGGACATGATTTTAGTAAAAAAGAAAAGGATAGCACTAGCGGAGTCTAATAGTGTGGGTGCGAGACAAAGCTATATGATGGATCAGTCTAGTGTCAAAAACAGGGGCTTTTGGACGAATATTTTATCTAGTGTTGGCAGTATTGCTAATCCATTAAGCCAGGGGACTGAGAGTAAGTTTTTTTTTTGTCGAACACAAAAAATTGTGAGGCAAAAGGTAGATACATTTCTGCCTCTGTTTCACCTTATCATTTTACTGGCAACCGTTTTTCGCTCATGATTCGAACTCATGCCGGCGGCGCAACACGTATTTAATCTTAGACGCAATGACAGACAGCGTGAACCACTCTTTGCCTTGGAGGCGGTTAAACAATAGGTCACTTTATATTATATTAATTTTAGAAAAAACTTATTATATGAAAACATAATGTACTTAAGACAACTAAATATAAAATACTGATTTGCTGTTAAGAAAGATACGACTCTGAAATATCTCTGTCTAATATATAATAAAAAAAATAACCACCTCCGTAGTTAAATGGTTTATGCATCCGCGTGTTGTGCCGGAGGTTCTGGGTTCGAATACCGGGGAAACAAACGAATGTTTCGGTTGGGTGGGCACAAAAGGCTGATCACCTACTTGCCTGTAAAGGAAATGATTAGTGAAACAGATACAGAAATGCGTCTGCCCAAGCCCCTCCAGGGTTTACGGGAATTCACTTTATACCCACTGGGGGCTATGAAACTTTATTATATAGCTAGCTTTTTTTAACTTTGTCCCCCGTCCGGAATATACAATAGTAAATCAAGATTTAATAAAAAAAAAGCGGACCGCTTTTTGAGTTTATTCATTACAATTATTCAAATTTTCCCAAGATAATTCTTTTAATGTTTATTTATCTTAAAGCGAACATTTAAATATTGTTATTTAATTAATCTAACGTCTTTTACATTTGTATCTTATTGTTATATTTATATATGATTTGAATATTAATTATTTATTATGTAATTACAAAAATTATGTTATAATTAGATATTCTACTAATTGAAAATTATTGTTTATTTATATTTGTAGATATATCTCAGCTTCGCCAGGAAATAGCAGCTTTGGAGGAGTTGAGCCGACAATTGTTCCTTGAAGCACATGACGCTAGAACTATGAGAGAGAAAATCGAATGGTCCAACACTTTTCAAGGAAAATATTTCAATTTTCTCGGATATTTCTTCTCTTTGTACTGTGTGTGGAAGATTTTTATTGTGAGTGTGTTAAAGCAATCTTTTTGTCCTAGTTAACTATTGAATATTCAAAATAAGTAAAATAAAAAATATACTTTTTACCTTTTAAACAATATGTTTTTCATGGAATAGGAGGCAAATGAGCAAAAGGCTCACTTAGTATACGCAGATCGTGCCCATGGACAAGTTCTTTTTTTAAGTCAACTGTCAAATACATCCATTCACACTGTCGTCACAGTTTTTATTATATTTTTTTTTGGATATTTCTCGTTTTATTTTTAAAAAGTTATTGTCATTTTACTCATTAGGTAAAGCACTTTCGATATCAGTTTCAAGTTTTTTTTACATCTGTAATAGTTACGGAATAATCGCCTGTACACACTTAACGATTACACCCGGTATAAAACAGTCGGGTTTGTTCGAACGCTTATTACTCGAGAATGGCTGGACCGATTTTAATGGTCTTTGATTTTTATATTTGTCTCCATCCCGAATAGCAGAATAAAAATATACAAAATTTAACGAAAAAAGTGTTTATAAAGAAAATTCGTTTCCTCATACATTTCTATGACGTGACGTTTTAGGCGACACATTATTCGAAACTCTGACGCGATACGAAGTTGGAGGGTTTCAAATAAATCAATTTATATTGGCTTGTCTCATTAACTCGATTTGATTTTATATTTATATTAATCTGTTTTTAATTCTATTTCAGTCAACAATAAACATAGTATTTGACCGTGTGGGTAAAAAAGACCCAGTGACGCGTGGCTTAGAATTGGTCGTACATTGGCTTGGTTGGAATATAGATTTGGCCTTTTGGTCCCAACATGTCTCATTCATTTTGGTTGGTTGTATTGTACTCACCAGCATTCGAGGGTTATTGCTCACGCTGACTAAGGTGAGTTCAAAATTTAAATTTTCAATAACTAAATTGATTTCAAAAGACTACAATGAAATGAACATCTGATGAAAGTCAGTGAAAAAGACAAGGTCATCTTACTTATCTTAGAAGATTGCCAAATGTTTGTCTTCTTTTTATTATTTTTTTTTTTTTCAGTTTTTCTACAAAATATCATCGTCGAAGTCATCAAACATAATTGTTTTAATTCTAGCTCAGATTATGGGCATGTATTTTTGTTCGTCCGTGCTTTTAATGCGAATGAATATGCCACCAGAGTATAGAATTATTATAACGCAAGTGTTAGGCGATTTACAGTTTAATTTTTACCATCGCTGGTTCGATGTTATTTTCTTAGTTAGTGCCTTAACCAGTATTTTTACTTTATATCTTGCGCATAAGCAGCCATCGGTTAATTAAAACTACCATAACTTGATATCGTATCGTAATTTTGTCATCATAAAAACCTTAGTTTAATCAGATAAAGTTAAAATTTGTATGATTAAGGGTTTATTCGTTGTCAACTATTGCTAAAGCCTTATTTATTTCTATGTATAAATAAAAATATTTAAAATCAATATATATGAAAATCAATTGCTGTTCGTTTGTCTCGCTAAATCTCGAGAACGGCTGAGCCGATCTAGCTGATTTTGGTTTTGAAATGTTTATCGTAGTCTAGGGAAGGTTTAAACGGTGGAAATGGAAAAAATGCGATCAATACCAAAATATTCTTTTGAAATAATTTATATGGCAAAACAACATTTGCCGAGTCAACGAGTATATATAGATACTATTAACTCTTAAGTGTACAGATATTCTAAGTAGGATAGGTTTATCATTGATGTTGTTAGCTTATTTGTGTGGTATTATAACAAAATCATAAATTTATTAGCCATTAGGGCGATTGTAGACGTCCGTATTTCCGTCACCGGGCCGGTTTTACCGGATTCGCGGTGGTGTATGGTTTATAATGAAAGTGTACACGCACCGGACATTTGTCCGGCGAAAAATTTACGCCGAATGTATGAATGTAGCTTTTTGACGGTCCGGTGTCCGGTGAAACGGACGTCAACAAGCGCCCTTAAACTTGCCTCTGAGACTGTCTCATGTTACTTTTTTAGTTTGGAACTTTTTAAAATAACGAGGCTAGCCTATATCTTTTATAAAAAAACACAAATTTTTAAGGGAATATATCTCGTAGAAATTCGTTTTTGAATGATGTTTAAGCTAGCTATTTAAATTAAAACAATATTTTTACTTAATCTAGTATCTTAAGTATTTGTATAATTCCTTTGTAAGTAAGACTGATGGAATCGGTAACTGTGAGAGTATTGTATAAGTGTTAATAAAAAAGTATTTGAATGTAATTTTTTTTTAATTAAAACCATCGCATTCGTTTTATACAATTTTCAACCGTAACGTCTATATGTCGCAGTCATCTGGTTGAATCTGCTATTTGATTGAATGACTAGCGGGTTCATTAAATGACGACATTTAATTATATGACTATTATTGAAGCGTCACTCAACGTCCAACCAGTTAGCTGATTGAAAAATAGCCCTTTGAACAGAGCGGACGTAAAATCAGTCAGGTGATTCAAATTTAGTTCACCAACACAAATATAGCGTCAAACAACTCGCACAGATAGCACTGTGTTGATATTTTTTTCAATTAAATTTACTTTAAAGTGCGTATTTGTAATAAAATAACCTAACCTAACCTAACCAAATATTAGAAAGTGCTATATCCCATTCAACGACTTCGCTAAATGACGTTCAGTCAAGGCGTTGAACGTTACATTCAACGACTTGACGAGTTGTTCTTTAGTCATTCAATTAAATGTCGTCATTTAATGAACCCGCTAGTCATTCAATCAAATAGCAGATTCAACCAGATGACTGCGACATATATAATAACTGATGATGTATATACAATATGCATATTTTAGTTAATACGATTTAGATCCGATAGATTTGGAGAGAAAGCGTAAATAACAAACAAGTTGCATTTATTATAGGTATCATTTAAGAAATTAGATATTTATTTAATAGTAATAATATAATTAATATTTCATTCACTGTCAGTACGAGAGTTCGAAGAAAAGCGAGCTTTACAGTTCCTCTTACATTCTGTTTTGAAACTTCTTTTCATGCTTCTCTTGCATAAATATGCGCTGCAAACTATCTTATATGTACTGACACAGGCCTTCTTACAAACTTTTGCTGCTTTTCTGTCACACGCATCATGCCATGATTTCCTTAACATTTCTTCCTGTTTCTGTGATAACCGTAGGCCGCCTAAAATTTCTAAGGAATTTTTATAGTTTTCGGGAGATGATTTATCATCTTTCCAGTCACTTTGATACGTTACCGACCTTAAATCATCCTGTAACAAATCAAGCTAGCAAATCTGAATATTTTTTAAATTATATACCTGCAAGCTGCAAGTCATAAAACAATTTATTTCTGCTACTTGTTCTATTATAATCCATACTAATATTATAAATTCGAAAGTAACTCTGTCTGCTACGCTTTCACGCCTAAAACACTGAACCGATTTTAATGAAATTTGGCACAAAAATAGATAGGTAATATGCTGAGAAAGGTCATAGGGTAAAAGTACTGCTGCTCCGCTTTCTTCGGATGAGATACCATGAATATACGAGATATGAATATTGTTCAGCGTGATAAGTAGTTAGGTAAGTACTAAGTATTTGGCGACATGCGAAAATCGAGGATCTAGAATCCCTGATGTGGAACCTAACAGCCCAGCTGAACCTGAAGAGATATAAATACATACTATCTAATTTCACTAAGTGGGTACTGGGTACATAATATATTTATTGTGACTAGGGATGCATCCGATACCGATATATCGGCGATACTTTGGGTTTGCCGATATATCGGCATCGGCGATATTTTTATTGCCGATACAACGATACATCTGAGAGATTATTTTCCACCACAGGCCTTATACAGACAGACTTCCGAATTCGGCTTTCTCTTGTGAATGCTCTGTTTTTTAAACAAAAATCTTGATAATTTTAATTATTAACAGTTATTG
The DNA here is from genome assembly GCA_912999735.1 of Aporia crataegi. NCBI lineage: Eukaryota > Metazoa > Arthropoda > Insecta > Lepidoptera > Pieridae > Aporia > Aporia crataegi. The sequence goes on from OU538749.1 coordinate 5,041,204, forward strand.
ATTTTATTTTAATTATTACACCTAATTCTTAATTTTAATAGCTAAATCTTGAATCTCATTCAAAGTCTGTAACTGTTTTTATTTTTTAATAGAAATTTAAAACTAACCAAACTTGTGTTTCATATATTTTACCGTAATTTAATTTTAACTCATTAGGAGTTTTTATCGGTATCGGTATCGACGGTATTTTTATAAGAGTATCGGTATCGGTATCGTATCGGCAAAAAGGTCAAACACGGTACCTCTGTAGCAAGTGCTGGCTTACCTACTAACAATTGTATTATTATGTTTATTGATCAGTCATGTCAGATCACCGGATACCAAATTATGAATTGATACGACCAATAAAAATGGCCCTTAATGCCTTTACCGTCAGAAGCGAGCAGGTCGACTTCAAACAAAAGAGATAAGAACTATTCTAATATATAGTCACTTTTACTATAAGTACCTATATAGGTCTTGACGTAAAAAATAAAACTCCTGTCCAAAAAATTGTCGAATGCAGTCGAAGTCGCGGGTACAACTAGTTTAATATATTCTTTACTTACAGGTTCAACTAAATGTACATTTATATCCATATTTTCATTTGACGTTGCATTTATATTATTAAATTTAATAGGACTTAAGTAAATTTCTGCGTTGCATGTCTTCTAAAAATAATTACAATTTTAGCAATTTAAAAACTGATGATAAATATTTTTTCTGTAGAACATTGAAAAAATAATTACAAACCCATATAAATAATACTGTTAGAAATGTAATGCATTTGATTGTTTCGGTTATTTTCATGATTTTAAATTAAAAGATTGACGACTATCACGTGTAATTGCAAAAAGCGAAAGAAATTATTTTTGATTGGTTACAAAAATTTGTGATAAAGTAACAAATTTATAATTGAAGATAGGAATCAATAAATCTTGTTTTTATTAAGAAAACTGCTTTTTCGAGTCTAAAAATTTTAGCGCCGGTAGCGGGCGTCGCGACTCTAAAAACCCTTTTCTTAAAAATAATTTCAGATAATCATTTAAAACCGGCTTTATTGTTGAACTTGAAAAACAACTTTTTTTTAGCAAGTAGGTAATAGGTATAAAATAAGGGTGTCTCGAACTTAGGAGTGTTTAATGATTCGACTAGCTCGCCATATTTATTGCTTATGGACGACCTTTTTAATATTTTTTCATGTTTAGCGTACTTTATGTGTACAGCATGTCGTTATCTGCTCTACAAATCGTAACAATACTTTTTTTGGGTAAAAGTAAAAATAATAAAAATTAAATTTTATTAAAAACATTTTATTTGTAAATTTAAAAACTTTGACAGGCATCATGGCATTCCTTTCTGAAGTATTTACGCATTTTTGATGAGCATTCAGTTCTAAGTTTTCTACACACATTCCTATACACATTTCCGCAGACGTAGACACATCTGATTCTTGCATTCTCTATCGGTATATTATCATTTGGATGATTGATTGTGGGTTGCTTATGAAATAAAGATTCTGGGTCTGAACTACCTTTGTACCTCAAATAATTCTCAGGTTCAATGAAATTATCTTCTATTTTATCCAAAATAAATTCATCTCGTTTACTATTTTCTTTCCCCTGTAGAAAGAAAAAATTTAATTTTTGATATATGAAATCTCTTGTATTAAGTATGTGTGGGTATAATAAATTTGTAAGTATTTGAATAAGATGTATTAAAATCAGGTAAAATTTTATCTAAAGCTGTAATTGTATGTGCATAATATGTTATACTGAACGGATTGGGGTGTGCTTTTGAGCCATCATATGTAACAATAAACAGCCACTAAATACATACACTAACAATAACAACAGCCAATTTTTCTGGTTGATCTCGAACTATACTCCTGAGAAGTCCCTTATAATTGACATCATTTAGGTTTATCAATCTATTTATTGTTTTCATTCGTTCTTCATTCATATTAATTAGTGAATTGAGTAAAGATCCATACTTTTCATGTGAATGATTCCATTCAAGGGCTTGTGTAGACAATAGCTAAGAATTTAGGAAAGTTCATAAGTACTTTACTTCTCTTTCAAATATCATAATGAAGAAAAAAAAAGCTAAGAATTCAACTATATATAATCACATTGACAAATTTTTGATGTATTTCATAATATATATCATGGTATAATAAACTTTACATCATTATTTTGGGTAAAAACTATGTCTATAACTTATAATCTTACCCCAATTATAAAAAATGAAATTTTGAAAAGGTATAAATACATTTTTTTTAACCCCAGAAACAAATAATTTACAGAATTTACTATTTTACTACTAAAATGTAATATTCATTTTATCACTGAGCAATATTGAATTTGAAATATTTACAACATAAAACATAATAATAATAATAATAATAAGCCTTTTATTTCTTATCTCACAATATATAGAATTTTACATTTAGTACTACTTTTTAAATGAAAAAAAAGTGTTAGTTGTGTTAGGGTTTGTCTTAATTTATTATGTTAGTTTTGTTTAGGTATCGTTTTGAGATGTAGTCCCATATCGGGTAAAGGCCTCCTCCAACCTCTTCCAATTCTCCAGATCTTTGGCAAGGGTCATCCAGTTTTTGCCAGCAGTCTGAGCTATGTCGTCTGCCCATCGTTTGTATGGTCTTCCAATCTTTCTTTTCCCTGGTGGTCCTTTCCAGTTAGTGACTTGTATCGTCCATCTGTTGTCTGTGAGCCTTGCGATATGTCCTGCCCATCGCCACTTTAGTGCTAGTGCTTGTGTTAAGGCATCTGTCAGCATAGTCTTTTTCCTAATTTTTGTACTTCGAACCTTGTGAATCTTCCTCATTCCTAGCATGCTCCTCTCCATTGCCCTCTGGGTGGTTGTAATTTTCTGCTTGGTTCTGTCAGTGTGAACCCATGTTTGGCAGCCGTACAATAGACCTGGTAGTATACAAGTGTCCATTACTACTTTCTTGAGATTCAAAGAGTAGTGGCCTTTTAAGATTTCTTTTAGTGACCAATATTTTTGCCATGCGATGTTTACTCTCCTTTGTATTTCCTCTTCGTTATTTGTTTTGCTGAATGTAACTTGTTTTCCTAGGTATATGTAAGTTTTTACATATTCTATGCGATTTCCCTTGACCCATATTGGTTTTTCATGGCTATTTGTCATTACTCTAGTCTTATTTGTATTCATTTCCAGACCTACCTTGGAGCTTTCCGTGGCCAATGAACCTATCATTTCCTCTAGAGTGTGTGGTGTTTCAGCCAGTATGACAATATCGTCTGCGAACCTTAGATGGTTAAGGTATCTTGTGCCTATTTTAATACCTTTGTGAGTCCAGTCCAGCTTCTTAAAGATAGTTTCTAAAACAGCTATGAAGAGTTTTGGTGAGATGGGGTCTCCTTGTCTCACTCCTCTTTCAATCTTGATTGGGTCCCCTCTTGTTTCTAGTTTTACCTTACTAGTGCTGTTAACATATATGTTCTTCAGAATGTTTATGTATTTTCCATCGGTGTTGGAGAGTTTCAGTGCTTCCCAGATTGAGTTGTGACTGATTGTATCGAAAGCCTTACTGTAATCAATGTATGCTAGGTATAGCGGCTTGTTAAATTCTTTGTATTTCTCCATTGTTTGTTCCAGTACCTGTAGGTGATCAGTTGTACTGAAACCCGAACGGAAACCTGCTTGTTCTATTGGTTGTGAGTCATCAATTGTAGGTGCTATTCTGCTTAGGATGATAGATGCGAACAATTTGTATGCGCTTGCCATTAGACTAATAGGCCTGTAGTTGCCTATGTCTAATGGATTTCCTTTTTTATAAATTAGTGTGATTTCTGAAGTGCACCATTGTTGTGGCATTATCTCAGCATCTAATACCATGTTGAATAGCTTGGTGAAATGGTGGAGTAGAACATGTGCCCCTAATTTGATGGCTTCGTTGGTTATACCGTCGGGTCCTGGGCTTTTCTCATCTATTAGCTTTCTTATGTGGTCATATACTTCTCTTTCAGTTATTGGGTTTACTGTTGTTCTAGAAACACTATGATCTTGTGTTAGCGGGGTTTCATTGTGTATCTTTCTCTTGTACATTTCTCTGTAAAAATTTGTAGCATGGCTAATAATATCTTTTCTCGTTTTTGTTTCCCCTGTATTGCCTTCTAACTTCTGTATCCATGTTTTTTGTAGTTTCAGGTCCTTAAAGGCCCTTTTTGTACTTCTATGATTCTTAAGGTTTCTTGTGATTATCTCCTGTCTATGCTTATTGTAGTCTTGGCTAATAGATTTGTTGGTTGCTTTGAATACTTCGCTTAGCTCCTTTCTTATGATTTTATCTTTGGGTTTTGTTTTTATTAGTTCAGTGCGTTTCTTTATTAGTTCTTCAGTTTCTTTACTAAATATTTTTTGTTGTATTTTCTTTTGGTTACTTGTGCGTAAACTGTGCAACACGGATTCTTCTAAGGTATTGTAGTAGTTTTGGATGCTCAGGGTCTCTTTACAACAACATAAAACATAAACTATTTACAAATCACGATAACACAGTACAGATTGGTACTATATTACGTTGAACTTTGCCTATAGTTTGCCGTTTCTAAAATTTTCTTTCCACACATAGCACAAATTCCTTTCTTGTAGGCACATGCTTGACAATAATGTGAGCCAACTTGGTGTACTTTAGTTCGGCAGATCCTGAAATAATTCCCAAACATACTTTATTACTGCCTACTATAGTTACATGCAAAAATCACAAGACTACATATGGACTGCTTGTCCAAGATACACCCAATGAAATTAATAATAGTTTTAAATTTTTTTAATGACGATAAGATTAATTCTATTTTAATAAGTAACAATGTTATTATAATTTTGTTAGTTTTACACTTAATTTACAACTTGTATTTTACGAAATTCTTTGAAGCCCTTACTTGCATTCGTAGAACTTAGAAGTATATGGATTGTATCTCCCCTTTTTAGCGGTTAAAGCTTTATTTTCACCAACTTTTCTACCACCGGATTCGACTGTGTTTCTGGCGCCAGTTTTCCATGGATCTGGAGTGATCACACGACCTAATTTCTTTTCGCATTTTTCACACACCATAATCTTATTATACGCTATAAATTATAAAATCTATAGAACTGTAGAACAACACAAACAGAATTTAAATTCCAAGATTTAATAAGTACCTATTCACGAGGTAGGTATTGTAAATTGTAATATGTATTGAGTACTTGACTTATGACAGCCGACAGCTTATACTTGATACTTTTGGCAGTTTACGCATTTACGAATTACGATTCATATTTTTCTAAGTTAAATTAAACCATAGATAATAAATAACGTACATCATTGACGGGTAGGTACAGCCCACTTAGTGAAATAAAAAACGCATAACGTAACAATCACACATATTTTGAAATAAAATAAATCGTACATATACGAATTAATATTTAGGCAACTATATTGTTTTTTGTGTAGATGTTAATTTGAAAGAAAACAACGTTTTAATTACTTGATTGATTTCACCCAGTGAGCTTATAAGTACTAGGGTAGTAACGTCTTATGTTGCGGATCCCTTGCGGCTCCATTAGCGGGCGAATACCTATTCGTATCGCGATAAAAGTTATCGTTTTCGCTGTTGCGGCTTTATTCTCGCGTGAATATTTGTGTTGCATTGTCGCGTTAACAATTATCGTATTAAGCGGCGAAGTGTAGCAACTCAAGCGAATATTGTCGCGACACAACCCTTTGATTCGCGCCAGTTTACCGACAGCGCCGCGATAAGCATTTTTGTCGGACGAATATTCGGGAATTGACGAACTTAGTGATCACATCTATCGCGATAGCACGAATATTCGTCAATTACCGCTAATGGAGCCGCAGCATCAGAAATGCATAACCACTTGTTAGTTCAAGACGTAGCTTTGAAACCGATACATTATGCCAAACTCTGCCAAAATAAACTGTATTTGTCTCGTTTCTTCCACTGATTAACTAATTACCGTTTAAGTGAGACAAGACATTGCTGTCGTGAAAACGGAAACGTGTCTGTACATTGAAAATATTTAGAAAAAACTATTAGTATGTAGTAAACGGATTTTGATAGGAATAAATGACCGAGTTTTTATTTAAAAACCTAGTAAATAATAAAGAACTAAGATATTAACAAGGTATGTAGATAAAAAAAAAAAAAATAAGTGTGTAAATGTATAACTTTATTATTGTTCTCGTTTTATATTTACGATAATATTTTGATAAACTTTTTTTAATTGTATTTCTTCTTCTTCACTTAAGTAGCGCTGCTTTTGTAATTCTATTATTATATCCGACAATTTCTTATTTTTAATCTGAAGTCTTTTATTTATTTGTCTTAAATTCTTTATACATTTTAATCTCCTCGATGACACAAACTTTAAGCGTTTAATAGTTTTTCTCATTGTATGTTCTCGTGGTGTTTCTAATATTTCGAGCATTTCATCATCAGTTTCCACATCTAAATCAACTTCCGTTTCTAACGGTGATTTTGTTTCATCCTAAAAAAAATACTTAATAAAACACAGACCGACGATCAGACTACAAACCAACACCCATAGTGAAAAGAGTGAAACTTACAATAACCATTGGAACTGCTTTGTTTGACAATTTAGTATGACCTTTATCATGCTTAGGTGGAATTTTATCTCGATCTCTAAAGTGTTTCGAGCATACGACAGTAGCTGCAGATGGTAACCAGTCGGTTTCTTTGCGTAATAGTCTTATACATCTTGTCCACTCCTCCTTGCGCTTCTGATCGTTAGGTACTCTAAAAACAAATAACAGATCATTCTAAGTGAACTTCATACTTTTTTAAGATGATTACACATTACAATGATGAAATAACATTAATTAGTATAATAAAATCTACTTCTCGTGATGATTGAGCATATTACAGTCGTTGCCGAAATTTTATTACTGAAACACACAGATGTTATTGGTGCATACTTCCGTCATTCATTCTTTCAGTAACTAAACCAAAAAAGTGGGAAAATTAAAATCGTTTTACTGGCAACACTGATGGCAAAAATAATACAAGTTAGATTTATTTTGTTTTCTGATGTCATTTTAAATAATATGATCACAATTATGTAAACTTACTTGTGAAAAGTAACGCCACTTGCTTTATCATCCTTTCCGGACCGTGATACACAACTTTTAACAGCACATTTCCCCATTTTGAATAAGTGTAGTAGACGCTTCACGCTCACTTAATGTCAAGCAGGCAACTGACGTCAGTTACGTGCCTATTGCCTGTAGGCATCTTCGAAGTGTCAACGCGTCTCTGCCGTAAACTGTGAATCTATTTAGTTACGATAGTAACATTTAATATCATTGATTTCACCCTAGTCTCTTTCACAAAAATGAAAAATAAAAATACCCACGAGTCGAAATCGTCGTTGTGGTAGGGCTTTTATTAGGTATATTGTTGTATTTATAAATTATCAATTCATTAGAAACAAATAGATTTTTTGTATTCAGCCAACCCCTGCATATCGAGACTGACCCTGATTCTCGACCTGTCTGGTTATTCTCAATGATTCAAAAGCAGATTTAAACCTGAGAGGCCATCTTTTGACGTGAATTCTAAAATCAATATTGACGACGTTCAATTATATTTCAGTCAATTATAAAATATATCTTCTTGCTTCAATTTTTATGTTTAGAAATTAATTTCTAAATTTAATTTCGTGAATTCTCATCACAAGATTGCTTTCCGAGCCTGATTGTTTTGGAATAATAATTATTCTGAACTAGTGGTCGCCCATAAGTTGAAATTCGACCACAATTCAAGAGTAATTACGGTACACATCGCGGCAAGTAACTTGAACCAAAATGGCGGTCCTATGCGCAGGTAAAATTATGAAGAAAAGTGTTAGACAGATTTTACTTGCGCAAACGACCGCCATTTTGGTTCAATTTACTTGCCGCGATGTATATACATATGTGTATGTTGTGTGTCATTCAAGCAGTAGTGTGTAATGTTTATTTTAATTAATTGAATGTATTTCTAATGCATTTTATATAAAAAAATAGCTTTGTGCACTTCTTCTTCATATAAACTTTAACTGTGGCAAATTTCACGACAATTGCAAACGGGTAGTTTGTGTAATTTTTGTAAAAAGGAGTACCTACAAAGTTTTTGCTTCACATAATATTATGATGACGGTGCCTAGAAATTTTTATCGTATAATCTGAGATGTTGCTAAAAACATTATTAAAAGTTATAAAACTTGCAAGTGTCTTAACAAGGATTTATCGTTGGCTGGTTTCCAGTAAGTTTCTAAAAAGTTTACCGTCTGTGGCGGCTACGGATCATAATTATAGTTTTAAACTTTATAAAGACGCTACCGTAAACGTGGCCATTGTTAAATATTCATTAAACGTGCGAATTGTGATTAGGGAATTTAAGTAAATAAAGTTTATTTAAAATGCTGTTTCAGTTACAGAAGTATTTAACAATTTAGACATTGTAATTTTAATCTATTTAAAAAAATAGGTACTTCTGTTTGAAATGAATAAGCTATCAATGTACCTACATCTTTTCATTTATCATCTAAAAGTTATATTATTAAGACTCATATTTGAATTGAATTGACTAAATCTGATTATTGATATGTACTTATCAAGAAATTAAAAGACACTTAAGAAATTAAAAGACACTTCGAGTCGAAAAAATCTGATTGTTTAGTCAATTAAAACGGCGCGGTTGTTTTAAAAAGAATTTGCCGAAAATTGATATTTTTGTTTTAGTTCTTACTAGCGACCCGCCCCGGTTTTGCACGGGTATAAATCATATAGAAACCTTCCTCTTCAATCACTATATCTATTAAAAAATACCGCATCAAAATCCGTTGCGTAGTTTTAAAGATTCAAGCATACAAAGGGATATAGGGAAAGAAAAAGCGACTTTGTTTTATACTATGTAGTGATAAATAACTGCTGCACTATAGCGACCAAATAAATAACTAATGACCACTTATATTGTAGATTGTAGAAGATCTAAAAAGTCTATAAAAACAACAATGTGCTTTATAAACGTAATTTTCATCCTTAATATTTCACATACGCTAAGCTAAGCAGGATTTATCTACATTTCCGTACGTTACCCAATTTCATTAAAGGGAGATTTATCGTCTGCATAAAAACTTCAGACTTTTGACGATTGCCATCCGCCCATTTAGGGTTTAAATCATTTGAACAGTCGCGTAATTCAGGCTAAGCGATAAAAACAGCTAGGGAAGAAAACTCTCGCGTTCATTGGCAATTTATCAATTACGATATTTATGATTCACAGATTTCTTTCAGAAGGGAAAACAACCTTTGCGTCTTAAACAATTTTTTTTTAATTTTTATATACCTATTTACCGACCGATAAAATATTTTTCATATTATATAGATACACATAATAAAATATATATCGAATAATAACCATACTAATTAGAACTTACAAACTTTATGACTCAATTTACAATTTATCTCAGGTAATGACTATGAATAAGTGATCTAGAAATGGTATGGTGCAGACCGCAGAGCAGAAGCATTTTTGTTTTTCAGCAAGCTCTACGAGTGGTTGTGACTTACCTTAAAAATAGTATAAACTTAATTTAAAATGTTTACTATTTGTTGCATTACGCATTATGTACGCGTATGTGTTTTAAATAAAGAAAAATAAATCTTTTGATATTCAGTATAATAATTAACAAACATTGTGTTTCGCGATTGGTAAATTTTATCAAATCAAAAACGCACATCCCTAAAACCGCGTGAATTATATTCCCATTTTCGTTGGGCCCTTTAAAATATCTATTGTTTCATCCCAAAAGCATAAAACCTCAATTTAAATAACAAATAACCGCCTTTCTCAAATAAAGTGTCGAGTTTCTCGCTTTAATTAAGGTAAATATTACGTAAACAACAAAATAATTCACCAAAAATGTAATTTCGGCGTGAACATTTTTGGGCAAGGACATAATGAAAGGAAAGATAAATGTAATCTTTTGAATGATTTTAATAATCACTTTTGTCGTGGTTTAAGTTAAATTATCTTTTGTTCGTACATAATTGATTTAAAAAATTCCTGACACTAGTGAAAATTCTCTTCGACTTTTCTCCTCAGCATAGATTGATATATGTTATTCAAGTTCTGCTTACAAAATACGCAATACAATATTACCATAGCGTCTTTTCCTTTTACCAAATTGGCGCCTTACGTGAATCTCTCTACAACTCCTTGAATAATAATTAATTAGACTATGGTATAGATAAATCCAAGAATATTTCATGTTTCTACAATCTTTCATATATATTAAACTTACATATTTATTTTCTACGTTTTCCACGTTTTTCAATTTTTTATATCTCTTTATCCACTTCTCAACAAACTTTTATGACTTTTTAATCACTTTGGCTGCATATGATAATTTAGGTCCTTTTGGATGCGTGCACAGAAAGAATAGCGTTTAAATAGCGTTGCGTAAATAGCACTCATTTTATTAACGTCCTCTTCCTACAACTTTTCGAGTGACGCAAAAATGAATTAGTGATGGCGTCGTAGCCCGCCGATAATACAATCGCACTGTGAAAAAGACAAGGAAATACCTACTTCTTTACTATTTAAAATGCCGCCTACTTTCTTGTGGAACAGACTGTATGGTCAAATTCATAGAATTACATTGATGCAAAAATCAAAAACTAAAAGTAGGTACCTATTAAAAGTGAATCTTTGAAATATGATTTAGATTTAAATTTTCTGTCAGTATAATATGTATGATATAGAGATGTATTAATCACAACGATAAAGCTGTTGAATGTTTCCTTTTTGGGAATCCATCTCATTAAAGCAATGTCTTTCTATCGCACGTACAGATTCTCATCATAGCAAGCAGTCTAGACTAGAAATTTTAACGTGCGCTTCGTTGCATTCATTAGCTGTTATACACATAGATTTTTTTGGTTGCATTAACTTCTTGGTTGTATAAGAGTACGATGGGCTGGCATTACCCACGCGTTAAAAGCCCCCAAAATCATAGTTAGTAATAATAATAAAAAAACCATGCTAGATCAGATTCAATTAGGAATATTTATGTGATTTACGTGGGCTATATTATAGTATATACATTATTGTACATAAATTGAGTGTACCATAGTATTTATTGGTCTATATTAGGAGTTTAGTTTTTATTTACACATAGTTATTAGTTTACACATAGCTAGGCTGACGGACGATAGATGGACAAAAAGAGTAACATCATGGGAAGGCCCACGGGGAAAACGCCTGAGAGGAAGACCGCTTACGAGATGGACAGACGACATCATTAAAACGGCAAGCCCGAGCTGGATGCAGACAGCACAAGATAGAGATATCTGGGCTTCTTTGGAGGAGGCCTTCACCCGAAGAGGGGTTCTTGTAGATTAAGTATTATTCATTTAAACAAACAAACTAAACCGAAAGCTCTGTTATTATTATTTTTTGCAAGAAATAAAAAGGCTTTTTATTTATTTATTTATTATTAGGAGTTTGGCGTGAAGGTTGTCGAATCTCGGGTTAATAAAACTATTTCGATTGGACGAGAATCCCGAGCCATAAGGCTCGAGACATAAGACATAAGTCTTACGTCTAAGTCACGTCTAAGTTACGTCTCAACAGGCGTTTTATTTCTTAATTGGATAAGTAACCTCTAATTACTTTTCTGAAGTTAGTAAGTTTAAATGTTATGGAAACGCCATTCCTGTGTCTCTTCCACTGTTATTGTATTCTAATATTATTTATGTATATTCCCTTATTATATGCGCCTTTCAAACCAAAATACACCCTTCAGAATCCATTCAAGGAAGCTGAGATGTCTGGTATCAGATTATGAAGTACGTGACCAACCGAGCTACGGAGACGAGTAGGTAGTAAAATGGCTAAATACACAAGAACATCAACAAACACGAGACATCTTTCTCAGTTACACCGTCTTCAAACAATGAATGTAATGGCTGTCTACTAGCCAAGCGTACAAGAAAAACACGTTTTCTTTATAGTTCACGTCGAAAGCACTGAAAAGTTCATGCACACCACTCGCTCTGTCTGAACTTTGTCTTGCGGTACAAGTTTAGGTTTTCTTAACGTTAAATATAATCGATTTTAGCGGTAAAGGTAATATGATATACAAGTTTTTTTACTTCATGTGGTTTCTTTTATTAATGTAAGTTTATTGTGGATAAATTATGGCGACATCTGGTGCTTTTGGCCTTCTCTTGACGTGCAATTGAATTTAGTTACATATGACAGGTCTAGATGGCGCTAGTTGTCGCGCATGCGCGCGACCTGCGTTTGAGTGACTTACTCACCGCGCTGTCATGTAGTGACAGTTACAATTCAAATTTCTAACACACACGTACTGTACCTTTTTTTTCTTATCAAGTGTTTTGTGTACAACGCCTCCGCTTCTTACAATTTGAACCCGCTTATACCACATTGCCTAGTTCCTGATATTACTGTGGACGTGTGCTTTTCCGCCTGCGACGACGAATATCGCTAATCGGACTCAATACAGATTAGTGAATTGGTTCGATTATTAGTTTTCGCCATAATTAACCACTTTTTTCGAATTATGTTCCCCGTAATAAGCTATCTATTTACACGGTAACCTACAAACATTTATGTTTAGGTGCTGTATGCCTTACCATTATTAGCTTTCTGTTCGATGGGGTTGTTCTTATTTTCAGATGAACTTTGTTTCGTGTTTGCCCTCAAAAATATCTTTTTTAGACTTTTCTTTACATAATAATAATTGATAAATACACTAAACTGTAAGGTCAGTAAAAAGACGCTGCAGTCTTTAACTCAAAACCCGTCAAGGAGACGGAAGTAACACGTCTAGTGTAGCATCTCGCACTAAGCATTGTTACTTCTGTACATACTTAGCTAAAGTACATAAGCACTCGTTCTTTTGAGTGTTTTTACGGCGGTAATGACTGTCTGCGGATAGTTTGACGGCTATATACAATTGGGATTGTGTACATCGCCAATTTAAATAGCAGATTCTAGTAGGTACCTACTTATACATATATTTCATGCGAAAAATACTTCTTTTTCTAACAAAGCCCAATGAGATAATCAGTTGTATCTATGGGCGTCCCGATGTCTACATAATACATATTGCGAGTCTCAAAATAAAGAAGTGAAAATGCTTTAGGATTGTTTCTGTTCTAAGTAGGTAGGTAAAATATTGTTGAGAGACAAACATAAAAATATAAAGAAACTGACTACATTGTAATAATAGGTGACGTATAATTATTTATGTACTTAATATTATTACATAGATAATAATATTGCATCTAACACAAGCAATAAATATTATCTTACTTCGATATTTTCGCTCACTCAATAATTTTTAATCTGAACCAGGCCATAGATCTATCTAATTGTTTCTTCTTAGAGTGTAAAATAATTGTGTATTCAACGAAATGCATTAAGTTTCAGACTAACAGAGTTAGTCTGAGCATTAAGTAGGTATATAATTTCATGTCGAGGTTGTACTTGAGACAGAATATTGACAACTGACACGCTACGTGTCATTTTTCAATACTTTACCTATATTAGTGCTCTGTGGTTAATACTAAGTCACTGGAGAACCAAAATTCACACGTATTATTTAGGCGCTGTGAAAACTGAAATTAGACCAATATTTGATGTCAATTAATGTGGTTGTAACAATCCCAGGGGAATTCATATTACCTAATTATCAGATGCCATGAGCAGAGTCGTTAGCAAATAAAATAATCCTACATTTGATATTACGAATGTAATATAAAGTTTAATTAACCATTTATTTACCAGCTCGTTATATTTGAATATTTACGCCTGGTTTAATATAAGGCCATAGTCTGTTAATTATTATTAAATGCTTTTAATATACCAACTAGCTTTAATCCCAACTACAATCCGAGTGAATATCCTTATCCTTCCTTACTAATATTTTAAATGCGAAAGTAACTATGTCTGTCTCTCGCGGTTTCCCGCCAAAACTACTGAACCGATTAAAATTAAATTTGGTACACAGATAGTCCAGCGCCTGAGAAAGGACAAAGGCCACTTTTTTATGCGAAGAAAGGGTTGTAAGGGGTTGAAGGGGGGGGGGGGGGGGGGATGAAAAGTTGAATTGAATTATCATCATTTAGAGCCAAATGCTTTTAGACTATATAACATCACGTTAGACGAAGTTAACGCGGGTGAAACCTCTAGTTTACAATAAAGCTTACCGTCACTCAGAAAGAGATTAGCTTCCCATCAGTAAGGGAATAAATAATTAAATGAAGTCCCTTCTGGTTTTTAATCCTACTAATATTATAAATGCGAAAGTTTTATTCAAACAACCTCATTGGTTGGATGTCACGCTTAAACGGCTGAGCCGATTTGAATAAAATATACTAATAAAGTATACTTTAAATTAAAAATTAAAAATAAATTTAAATACAGGTAGTGTGTTCCTGTGGGATAATTTAGAGATTCTAGTATACTATTTTTCAACTTCAGTATTAGTAGTAGTAAGTACTTCAGGAGTAGTAAAATTGTTTGGGTTTTATACATTGCACAAAAAATAAAGGACATCATGTTTGAAGTTATCCTTAGGGATAATAAAAACACTGTATTGTAATTTGTATGTTTTAATTTATAAATTTAGAGACGAGTATTATTAAGGCTTATATGATATCACGTTACGACGAAATTAACGCGGATCAAACCGCGGGGCACAACTAGTATTTTATAATTACAAACAAAACTGTATATTTATTATGGATTGCTAGAAGTAAAATTTAATAAATTTTAACATCGACTGTATAAGTACTTTAAGTTGGGTACACTTAAAAATGTTAGAAGCTACTGTGTAAGTCCATCAAATGCCAATAATCATATATAAAAAATCTACGTTAGTGTTAATGGTATAACGTGAAACAATTATTCTCTAAATATTCCACTTTTATTATGTCTCGGATAAAACCAAGTTCCAAGCCGCAGGCTAAAGGTAGTTATTAATAATTCTCTCAATAAATACAGTTTCCACATCTTTGCTGGCCATTTCCGCAGGCGTTTCATAAAAGCTGTTGAAAGCTCGGCGATTTCCTTTTTATTTATCGCGGATAAATCCTTCGCAAAAAAGATTCTTATGCGACAATATCGTACATTTAAGTTGTATTACAATCGAATTTACTACCGTTAGAATGGGTTCTTTTCAAATGTTTACTACCCACTCGCGAATTTGAGTAGGCTTCAGAATTCGATCATTTGGAATATTGCGCCGAATTTCATTCAAATTTTTTCCGTTTCATGATGTCAATTGATGATATTCAATTTCATGGCAGCCAAAGAATACAAGTGTTTTAAAACTAACGATGTTAAGCGTATACTAAACATTGTTAAGCATCGTCTACGTAAAAGAAATACGAATAGAAACATTTAACAAAGTAATTATCAAAAGGATATATGTTTTGTTTTTTCTAACGTAAGATCGTACCGTATCATCGAGCATTTATTTCTCCGGAAGAAACGAAGTGGGTAGTGCGCACTAGAAATGTAATTGAGTTGCCTTTGTACTTAGATTGATTAAAAAGACGGCATTCGCCGGCGAATTTACGCTTTTATAACTTTTACTCTGCTCACCTTTTTTGTAAGCTAGCTGTTAAATTACCTATTTTCTATTTATTCTTTTATTTCAGGTGTGTATATTTTTACTTCAGGTCAGGACGCAGGTTCCTTTTTCTTCTGATTTTCCACGGAAAATTGGAAAAAATTATGCATCTTAATTCAATATGAGCTACTTTTTATACTATATTTTACTTTACTTGCTGGTATAAATGATATTGTTTCAAATTGTAACTAAATGTAGCCTTTTTATAACTCGGCAAAGTTGGAGTTATAAATATTATTATTATTATTTTTAAAATTATTGTTATATTCTTGGAGCTTGACAATTTGTGTATTAAGGGAAATAGTTTCATTTGTCTTATAATTTCATCAGTAACTCATACTCTGAATTCTGTAAAAGACGATAGCAGAATTCAGTTGTAAATACTTATTAATTAGATATACAGCGATTTGTTGAGGTGTATCAAGTGCACATAAATTTTAACTAGCCGTTTGGGTACGTACCCAAAATACTGTCTGCATTACTATTATTTTAATCTTAATTTAGTATTTCTATTTCAGAAGTCACGAGTTTTTCTCATTTCCCATTATATCCTATTATAGTTTCAGAAAAACAAACGATGGTTCAATTGAACGATGCAAAAACTCACGATAAAAGTGTCAGATCGCGGTCACTATATTTACGAGTTGGAGGCTGCAATGACGCATACGTGGATTTATAGTTTCAGGCGTTTTCAGTTCATATTATGGTCACTGTAAAATAAAGGGATGTATACCATTGAGGCTAAATCATCACACAAATCATCACACAGTGATTCTTAATATTTCATATTATATAAGCCAAGCGTGTTGTTTGTTTAATTTCCTGTTTAAAAGAACAAGGCTTACTTTAAATAAATTAATTTTAAACAAAAAAATAAAACCGACCTCAAAACGCACTGAAAAGTAAAAAATAAATTTTGTATTATAAATGTACTTACTATAAATAAAAGACGTAAATAGTGTTGATAAATATAATTCATCTAAAATTCTACAAGGGCATAAAACTGTCATGTTGCTCTTTGAAACGCGGCGCCAAGCCATTCAATTAATTTTTTTATTAAGGTCCAGGAATATTCATTCAGTCTTTATTTATATATTTGGCACCGCCTTTCAAAAAACAACATGAAAGTTTTATGCCCTTGTAGAATTTTAGATGAATTTATTTATCAACACTATTTACGTCTTTTATTTATAGTAAGTACATTTATAATACAAAATTTATTTTTTACTTTTCAGTGCGTTTTGAGGTCGGTTTTATTTTTTTGTTTAAAATTAATTTATTTTATACTTTTGAGTGGCTCTTCTAAACCGTATAGTTGGTTATCATACCATCAAAACGAAACTAACATGGACATTGGACGCTCTGACTTTACGCTTACCTTATACACTAAAAACTAATTTAATTAATTTAATTTAATATTTTCAAATTAATGAAAGTAAGAAAACGCAAAACTGAATCGTTTAATACTAAAAATTTAAGTAATATCGTTCATATAAATTAAGTTTTCATGGTGTTTTATAGTAAGCAAGTGAACGCACATTGTGATTTCCCGTAGGAACTCAGTTACTATATTCTCTCTATCTCTAGAAGTATTTCTTCTACCTTATTGCTTTTACTATCATATATGACCCTTTTAATGTTTTATAAAATGATATATAAGTCATCGATATAAACTGATATTACATCGAGCTATATAGATCTAAACTGGACGCGTAAACAATAACGTATGGCATGTTTTTCTCTGTTGACAAGTTTTGCTCCATAACATCAAATATATGGCTTAGATTATCATAAAATTCCGTCAAAAGCTTGGCAATATGAGTTTTAATTAAATCAATTTATTATAATTAGTATATATTTAATACAACATGGACATCTCTATTGCTAAAGCGAACTAATTGAAGATTTTTCAATTTTTTATTTTATAACCTCAATATCTCTAAAACTATAAATCAAATTATTTTGATTCTTATTCTATCTTGTTGAAAATTTAATACTAAATCGAATTACATCTAATTCATCGATAAGGGTTCATAATCATAGAGTTATAAGCAAATAAGCACGACATGGCCGCGCGGCATTCAGCGATTTCTCGTCCGATTGTGAAACTATTCTTTCAATAACCTGAAAACTATTGATCGTAAAAATTCTAAAAAAAAATGGGACCACTTCGACAAGTTACCCTATCGTTTGACACCTCACTCATCCAAATCGGTCTACAAATGGCGACTTACGAGCGGAACATCGGAAAAAAAAAAAAAAAAAATACACGTCGAATTGATAACCTCCTTTTTGGTTTTTTTGAAGGTCGGTTAAAAAAGGATAAGTTCGAGGTGTACAATAAACAATGATGTGGACTATAATTTATAGTCCAAACCAAAATATTGGTTGAACTTGATGGAAGACATGTAGGAACACTACAAAGCATCGCTTTCATTAGGTACAATAATTGAATGTTATATAGTTATGTTTGTAATATTATACTGTATTCAAACAAATTAATCGTGTGCTTCTGTACTTTACGTAGGTGTAACAAAGAACCAGGGACTAAACAGGTAATTATATTGTAGTATATTAACTTTATCTATATAGATTCAATCTGCCAAAGGCTGCTTTAAAATGGAATTGGAACCTGAAACACGAGGTTACGCCATATGCTTCGCATTTCAAAGGGACTTTATTTGCAATGTTATCAAAATTCCAAGTATCGATTAGTGGTGAATTTAAAAGCACCATTTCACAATGTCCAACACAGTATCATGCTACAGATCTGAGGTTTTATTTCGTACGCATGCCTTGGGTAACTAAAGAATGGATTTAAATCAGCGTTCGGTAATTTAAATATTTAAGTTACCCATCCAATCACATCCATGGCTGTCACCTATTTGTCTGTGAAGGAAACAATTAATAAGAATGGATGATCACCTACTTGCCTGTTAAAAAAACATTTAATTAGAAAGGTGCAAAAATGTGTCTACCCCATTCACAAGGGAATCAACGATTTACTATCATATTATACTAGAAGTAAGTAAAAATAATAAAAGAGTTCATAATATTAATTTTAATAACGTGATTTATTTTTTAAACTATAAAAGTTCCTAATAATGTAGAAATATGTAAATGTAATATTAGGGTACAAAAAATAAATTAATAAAAATGTCAGTAAATCTTAACTGCCTGGTTACAAAGGTCTGCTAGTTTCTATGGACATTTTATACAGTACGTTTTTATTGTAACAGCTTATACTAAAATTCTCTTTTATACCTTTAGTTTGTTTAAATGTTCCGTGTTCCAACAATCTGTTCAGTGAAAGACTTATACGCCATTTGATACCATCAAAAGATGAAAGCTCTACTAATGAGGAATTGAATTTCAAAAGGCTGAAAATTTTATTTGAAACCGGTCTAAATAAATAAAAATAAGTAGGTACTCTTTCAGTTTTCAGTATTTACTTTTTTTACTAGAATAGTGATTTATAATAACGTTTTTCAATTAAAAAGGAATAAATTAACGTTGTTAACTTTTTTGTTTGCAAAAGACTTTTTTGTACGATTTCTGTAACCAAATAAATAAAAATGTTTTGTGTAGACTTTGGGTTTTATGAAATGAATGTTTATTTCTGAGCCTTCTGTGATGTGTACCTACATATAAAATAAAAAATCAAGTCAAAGATGTACAAAGAATATTTTAACTTTTTATTTATTTTTATTTATTACAGTGTGTATTAAACTTATCATGCGGCGCATGCCTTCAGAAAATATTAGTACCTGTTAAGATTATTTTTTTATTTTAGGTATTCTAAAGGTGATATAAACAACAAATCAATAGTTTTTTTTTTGAGTTTTAGTCTGTTATAGTTAGTTTTTTTGTTGTTGAGTTTTTTTCTGTTTTAACAGGTGTTCGCGCATCACATAAATATTACTGAACGTAATTTCACAAAGCTTTGCAACTTTTTATCATGAAAATTGGAAAAGTTGCTTAAACTGAAATTAAATATAAACTTAATACATAGACGAATAGACAATTATCTCAGGAATAAATGATAATTTCTTTTATTATAAACATTATTTAACTTAAAACGTTGTCTCAAATTCGGTCACTACAGATGACGCTTTCGTGGCTAAGTTACACATCTGCGTGTTATGACGGAAATCCTGGGTTCGAATTCCGGAGGTAAAATTAATGTTTCGGTAATAAATGATTATTGAAACAGACGCAGAAATATGTCTGCTCTATGTTCCACTAGAGTCATGGGATTTCACTTAGTATTTTCTATTACCTAATTACTTATGTCTGCCAGAAACTTAAAGTTATATTGAAATGTTCATACGGGATTGTACTAGGTAATTGTATAGTTTTGTAGTGACAATTAGTCCTCTGGTGGCTGCAGAGATTTAACTTAAGCCATTAATTACTAAGTTTTCTCGAAACAAAAGTTTCATATTCAAAGTGACTGCAGTGTTAAATTAATTAAAATTTTCTCTACAGTACGAGTTTTATATGCTTGAAAGAATAATTTTCCAGACTTCAGTTTAGTACAATCTCTTTATCCCTGGTGGAGGTATGGCAGGCCCATTTCTGTATAATTTAATCAGCGTTCTGTGTAGGTAATGTTTAAAATTACATATTTAAAGAAAACAGGGTAACTTCAGAGGAACATCCTTGGGGGAATAGATGGCGCTAATCTGACCATGCAGGCTATAAAGCACGCGAAACGTTGGGCAAATTTAATTAAATTATAATAAATGTAAAATTGTGTTAAATATAGTCACTTAATCCGGCGAAACTACAACACTAAGTTTTTCCGGAATTCATATATAGAACCTTCAAATTATGAATAGTATTAAAGAAATAGGCTTATTAGATTATTATGAATGACGTGGTAATAATTATATTTAAATTTTTTAAACACAAGTAAACCCGTTTACAGACTTATTAGTTATTTTATAACCCTTTTTTGAATTGTCTTCAATTACACTTCTTTCCTTTGTGTATTCATTTTGACCTTCATAATTTATTGTTCGTACCATTCGAAGAAGTATTTGTATCTAAAGGAACTAATCTTTAGCGGTACCAGCATATTTTATAACGATAGTTATGAGCTACTGTGTCGGAACCTTAAATTCAGTCGACTCATGCTGTGTCATGTCACGGCTTATTCCGTCTTTTTATTCTGCTGGACAAATATGGAAAACTTATTGAACGTAGTTCCGTCAAAGAATTTTCCAAACTGTATTCTCTTTTCCGCCGCTCTTTGAGCTTCCTCGACAATGTCATTGTTTGCTAAAGTGTACAAATTTGAAGAATTCGAACCATTGGTAAATAAAAAAAGAATATTTGTCACTTAATCTTTACCTAGCTTTCAGCTGACTTGCAAAATTCTGATGTAAAGTCTGATGTAGTCGTAAACATGAAACTGAAATGTTGTGGCTAAATATCACATACAAAAGTAATTCATAGTAATTCAAAATCAAAAGGCAGTTATTAATTTGATGTGTATATCCTTAATGTTACTTTAATGGCACGTTCAGAACCTAAACAGTTCAACTTAAAACTAATGAACCTTAATCGATTTTTAACCGACCTTCAAAAAAACCAAAAAGGAGGTTATCAATTCGACGTGTATTTTTTTTTTTTTTTTTTTTTTTTTTTTTTTCCGATGTTCCGCTCGTACGTCGCCATCTGTAGACCGATTTGGATGAATGAGGTGTCAAACGATAGGGTAACTCGTCGAAGTGGTCCCATTTTTTTTTAGAATTTTTACAATCAATAGTTTTCAGGATATTGAAAGAATAGTTTCACAATCGGGCGAGAAATCGCTGAATTCCGCGCGACCATTTCGTGCTTATTTGCTTATAACTCTATGATTTATGAATCCTTATCGATGAATTAGATGTTATTCGATTAAGTATTAAATTTGCAACAAGAGAGAATAAGAATCAAGATAATTTGATTTATAGTTTTAGAGATATTGAGGTTATAAAATAAAAAATTGAAAAATCTTCAATTAGTTCGCTTTAGCAATAGAGATGTCCATGTTATATTAAATATATACTAATTATAATAAATTCATTTTATTAAAACTCATATTGTCAAGCTTTTGACGGAATTTTATGAAAATCTAAGCCATATATTTGATGTTATGGAGCAAAACTTGTCAACAGAGAAAAACATGTCATACGTTATTGATTACGCGTCCAGTTTAGATCTCTATATCTCGATGTAATATCAGTTTATATCGATGACTTATATATCATTTTATAAAACATTAAAAGGATCATATATGATAGTAAAATCAATAAGTTAGAAGAAATACTTCTAGAGATAGAGAGAATATAGTAACTGAGTTCCTACGGTAAATCACAATGTGCGTTCACTTGCTTACTATAAAACACCATGAAAACTTAATTTATATGAACGATATTACTTAAATTTTTAGTTTTAAACGATTCAGTTTTGCGTCTTCTTATTTTCATTAATTTTAAATTATTAAATTAAATTAATTAAATTAGTTTTTAGTGTATAAAGTAAGCGTAAAGTCAGAGTGTCCATATTAGTTTCGTTTTGATGGTATGATAACCAACTATACGGCTTAGAAGAGCCACTCAAAAGTATAAAATAAATTAATTTTAAACAAAAAAATAAAACCGACCTCAAAACGCACTGAAAAGTAAAAAATAAATTTTGTATTATAAATGAACTTACTATAAATAAAAGACGTAAATAGTGTTGATAAATAAAATTCATCTAAAATTCTACAATGGCATACAACTTTCATGTTGCTTTTTGAAAGGCGGTGCCAAATATATAAATAAAAAGACTGAATTAATATTCCTGGACTTTAATAAAAAAATTAATTGAATGGCTTGGCGCCGCGTTTCAAAGAGCAACATGAAAGTTTTATGCCCTTGTAGAATTTTAGATGAATTTTATTTATCAACACTATTTACGTCTTTTATTTATAGTAAGTTCATTTATAATACAAAATTTATTTTTTACTTTTCAGTGCGTTTTGAGGTCGGTTTTATTTTTTTGTTTAAAATTAATTTATTACGACTTTAGGATGAACTTCTTTAGTCTTTAAATAAACTTTTTATTAATATTCCAGTGGACAGCTTCAGTTGAACTGCAATGTAAATGAGATGCGACCGTTACAAATAAGCGCCATCGAGGCATAGACGTTGTTTTTCATCTATAATCGTTGCCTTAAAACTTTTATTGGAAAAAAATTGAAAAGTTAGAAAACGTATTCGAAAATTTTAGTTCGAGCTTGAATTTGGAATACGCACCATAACTTACAAATGTACAATTTTCGTTTCAGCATTCCGAACATTTCGTTGCAAAAGAATTCGACTTTATTTAAATGAAATAACATTTGTTTCTCTTTGTACGGTTGAATGGTAGCTGTAAAACCATGAATTGTATTATAAACAGTTAAGAAATTGTTATACTCTTGTTTATTTGTTAACTTTTTAGTACGTGATGAGATAAGTTTACGTTATTGCTGTAGTTTCATAAAAAAATATTTGAACCCATCTATTTGATGGAGTGATATTCTGTATTGGAGATCGGATTGATATATTTTTTAATTATATCACTTTTGGTGCTAATATTAAAAGAATTATTAAAGTATTAATAATTGTTTTAATGAAGGTACTATATCAATAATAATTTTACGACTATTATATTAATTTTTATTAAACTGAGCTGACAATTAAAGCAAATATTATTTTATTTTCTGTCCACTGTAGGTTTATAAAACTGTGGTACTTTACGGCTTGAGGAAAGCCAATTAAAAGTTTAGCAATTTCAATACTTTTATTTGTTAGAGTCACCTCGTTGTAATTTTCTTATTTGTGACTCCTTTTATTAATGAAAGGAAGCAAAAAGGATAATAATTAAGCATAGACTTTTAATTATTTGAATATTAACGAATTTTAAAATTGGTTAAGCTTTGATTAGTGTTAAAAATGTTTTTTCGAAAAAGAAAAGAAATACCACAAGAACTCTAATTAAGTAACTATCATACATCCGTACATTGGATTATTAGATGGCAGTAGCCAGCAAAATGTCGGATATTGGTCCATATTAAAAGGAAGCTGAGTGATTGCGGTATTTCCTCTTATTCGCTTGGCTAGTCTCTTTTACTTTATCTTAGAGCCTTCTCGCTATATATCAGTTCCGCTTTTAAGCACATTAAGATTTGTTAGTTCTAAGTACCAGAATTATACACCTATTACCACATCTCAATCGCATTTTTATCAAGTAGATATAACTTAAGAACAAAACTGATAAGTTTTATGAAGCATGGAAATTAGTGAGACAACATAATGAAACAATATTAGAACAATTATTTATTTAAGTAAAAAGAAATGTAGATATCTAACAACAAGTTGCTAGGCAACAATATACTTATTTAAGATTATAATAGCTATTATCAATTTAAAAAAAAAACAGATTTAATTAAAGTTTTTCTTTCTACTATTTTAGACATCGATAAGTAAGAATAAAGTAATGTTAGTTTTGGATAAAAGTCACAACCACTACCTTCCTTCGAAGCCTTTGCCATTTTAAAACATATTCTTACCATTCTACTTTCACAATACAATCCTCTATTTAAAACATTTTTAATCGACTTCAAAAAAGGAGGAGGTTCTCAATTCGACTGTTTTTTATGTTTGTTACAATCATCAACTTTCGACTGGGTGAACCGATTTTAATGATTCATTGTTCTATGAAAGCTGGTGCTTCCCGTGTGGTCCCTTTTAAATGTCATTAAAATCTGTTCAGTAATTTTAGAGTTAGAATTGGAAGTTTTTTTTTAATAAACAAGCAATAGGATCTGAATAAATTATACATTTCAAATTATTTCATTTATATTATTAAAAAAAAGTGAAGTCCCGTGTCCCCCTAGTGGGGTAAGGGGCAGATGCATTTCACATCTGTTTCACTGATCGATTTTTTCTTAAGGGGCAAGTAGGTGATCAGCCTTCTATGTCCTGCCAGACCGAGTTTTTTTTTATCTCCACCGGGAATCGAACCCAGGACCTCTCGGTTGTAACGCTTACGCGCTTACCACTAGACCAAAGAGGCAGTCGATTATATTATAGGTACTATTTTTTTTTCAATGATACAATTACCTTCTTGTCATTCTCCGATATTTCCCTTTTGCTATCTTCCACAAACTTGATCCTCTTGTGAAATGTAATCATACAAACTATTAATAATAATAATAATTTATTTATTATACAAACACATTCCATGTTGTACAATCAAGTACCTGTGACTTCCTAATTTCGAAATAAATTAAATTTAAATCAATATCTTATACTCGACGGAAAGAAAGAAGTCCTTCCTCTTTTCTGTCGAACCATACTCGGTTTGAACTCCTATTTTCCCCGTATATGCAGGCTTGTGAAGCAGGGTGATGTGTTCTGTCATAGGTCTGCCTCACATTTGCGCCGCGGTCTCGTTTTAAATATGTGTTGTCTTTCTGTTTACTGTTTTTTGCATGCTGTGTTCGCCCTTTAAAAGTGTTTTATAGTTACTAATTTTACTTCCTAATTAATTAAGTTTTTTTATATGTTACCTGTTAGTGAACTCTAAATAAAATTAATAAATGTCAAAATAAATGGCAAAATTTTAGCTCGATGAGTTTGTTAAATAATCTAGGAAATGTTAAAATAGTTAATCACACATACCTACTGTTTGTTCCGAGGAATCCAATCACTTTATTCCTCTACATTATCTCACGTATTAATTCTACGGAGAAATGCAAACTATTTGTCCTGGACTTAGTTACCTGGAAGTAAGATGTTCCTTCAAATTACTGTCTTTATTTTAAGCCGAAAGCTGTTCAACGCTTCTAGCGAAAACCCACACTTCGGCCTTGCTAGGGATGTTACCTAGAATTTATTTATTTAATGTTTGCACCCATAAATGTTTTTGCTTTGCTAAAAATGCGGGCACAAAGTTTAAACATAATAAAAAATATACAAACATATTTATACCAATAATTATGTTAAATACAAATAAATATATAGTATTATCATAAATATATTGTCATAATACGTGACTGATACTTATTAACCGGCACACCTACTGCTGATATTGTACTAAGGTGAATATTTTGAAAACGACTATTATTTACGATAAGCAATTTTTTTATACAACCTTTAGTCGCAACTACAGAGGAGTAAATGGTACTTACGAATACGAGTTACCAGTAAAATACTTCGTCACTGTTACATCTCAATATCTGTTACATTTCGATATCTGTGACGAATCCATCCTTAGTTGGAATGGAATTCAATCAATCCATTCAAATTGTTTGACACAATTCTACTGAATTGTTACATCCAATCAACCTTTACCTAACATTCAATCTAATTCAAGCTAATCTATAATTCGTTTGAAGTATAATTACGAGTTACGACAAACGAAGTATAGAAAATTAGGAACTAATATATGATTATGTAATAAAATCAAACAAAATTTGTCTTTTCAGATCATCCTATTAACCTGGGTGGAAAATCCCGGCAAGTCAATGGTGCCTTATTCCGTAAATCGCCCGTAAAATTAGCCGTAATATTTATCTAAATTAAGTAGAGATAAGATAGTCCTTTCTGTATTAGCTCTCGGCTCTAAGGACCTATTCTCACCTAAATCGGCCCAGACACGAGATAATATTCGAAAGTTGTGGTAATTGTATAAAACAGAATTTATTCTGCTTTGCATTCTCGTGGCAATTGGCTTGTGAACCGATGCAGGCTATTGATGTGTTCTGTCATGGGTTCAGTTATGGCGTTTATTTTGTGTTGTATTTCTGTTTACTGTTTTTGTTGCACGCTGCGTTCGCCTTAAAAAGTGTAGTTTCTAATGTATTTCCTAATTAATTAAGTTTTTTTTTGTGTATAATACCTGTAATAAATAAATATATTTTTATCAAAATTGACCAAAATCGAATCAAAGTCACTTTTTAATAAAAGTGGGCTACTAAATTCGATGTGTTTGTGTGGCTGTGGATAGTAGAAGACCTCCTAAAAACACGGATCGATTATTGTTTTGAAAGTTTAGCTGTTTGAGCTTTAATTTGATTGAGATATTTTTTATCATGGCGGGAGGTTTTAAATTGCCTTCAATTTTACTTGTTGTTGGCTGTTTTGATGAATAAAAATTTCAAAGTATACATTATATATACAATTATTGTTGTAAACATAAACGAATTTCTTACTAAATATACTAATTTTAAATCATAGTTGTTTAGAAAAAGATATAAGTAATCAATTATATAATACATAACCGCAACTAGAACTATTTTTGAAAAATCGTCTTTCTACGTCACCCCCCGAATCATATTTAATACATTGACTATTATTAATTTCGAATACGTTCAAATTGCCATATAATTTCCTTTCATTCCGTGCGTATAGAATAAGTCTCTAGCTTCGTTTAATTAGAGGCTTTAGCTAAATTAATTCTATAGCTTATATAAGAAAATGTATTATAATAATTCGTTTCAGGCGCCGTAATGCTTGCACACAATGTAATGATATTTTTTATTTAAAATAATATTGTAAGATTTTGCCATATTTTAAATAATTAAGTGTTTAATACTTACAAATAAATTAAAAGGTCCTTATATATTATACTAAACAACTCTATTAAATAATTAACAATTGATAAAATGTTATCTTAATAAATCGAATAAGAAAGTGACACATTTGAGACATTGTTTCAAATTGAGAAATGTTTTTAAGCGGGTTATTAATTTTTCCAAAAAAAAGATATTTACAAGAAGTTTATATAGCCACCAAATATTTTTTAATTTCTTAAAAGAATTCAAATATCCCTATATAATTAAATAAGTGTAGCGGAGTAACCGAGTAATTTAGGCCCTGCGCACTAATAATGAGAAAATATTGCGAGTCGCAAATAACATGGAGTTAATTTGTTCGTGACGATATCGTTCTACAAGATTTGTTGATGTATTAAGATTAAGAGGTATTAAACTCTAGACAAGTCGCTTTTATCCAAGAAACAAATTGAAATAGGATTGTTATGAGCATCTGTGTTATTTGAAAACCTATAAATAACACTCATTAAGTTCTTTGAAAAAGAAGGTATGCTCAGTCAGTACTTAAATTTTCTATTTGTGTTTTTATAAGTTTTTTTTAAGTTTGTTTTTGTATAAAAGTATGTATTAATTCAAGAAGACCGATTGCTCTCAAGGGGCGCATTTACCATGTATGTTCAATTTTATTATTTGTTGCGTGTAAAGTAAAGCCGCTGATAATCTGACAATCTAAATCTAACATCTAATTCTTGTGTCAATGCGTTTGTTGTCACACTCCTCCGAAGCGGTTCGACCGATTTTAAACAATTTTTATATATTTGCTACGTATATGACATATAACTGCGAGAGCGGGTGAAACCGCTGGGCATTGCTAGTAAATAGATAAATACATGAAGATTTTTGAAAAGCAAAGCTCTTTAAAAAGCAGACACGGGGCAAACCTTTGTTTAAAGTTCGGCTGTGTGGGTCATTTCTTTCCGCGGTGTTGTGCGAAAAGCCTAACCCATACTTTTATCCACTTTACATTCCTCATATCTTTAAACAATCTCTTCACGTTTTCGTCGGCCTACCTCTTTTAAGCTTTTCATCAAGTTTTATGTTTCATTCTCTCCATATTTTTATCTTATTTTTCGCCTCATTCATATTATCATTATAAAGTGCTCAGAACCGATGCTTTATTTAGTAGGCTAATAACACACAGCCTCCTTGGTCTAGTGGTAAGCGCGTAAGCGTTACAACCGAGAGGTCCTGGGTTCGATTCCCGGCGGAGATAAAAATAAAAAAACTCGGTCTGGCAGGACATAGAAGGCTGATCACCTACTTGCCCTTGAAGAAAAAATCGATCAGTGAAACATGTGAAATGCATCTGCCCCATACCCCACTAGGGGACACGGGACTTCACTCACAAATAACACACAGAATCGATTTCTGAATCAATCGAGATCTATCCGACTCACACGCTCGTCTTGTGGTTCGAATTGAAATTAACTTCAAAGATAACAAATTAACGTATTATAATATAACAACACCACACTCACAACCTTAAAAAAATATTAGCTATAATAGCTAATATTATTATTTAGCTCAATTTTAATTTTATCGATTGATCGATATCATATATCGAACCTATATCGAACTGAATAAGTTTTTCGATCAAGGATCGATTAATTACACGATTGAACCTAATAAATGGAAACCGAATTCATTTCAGTGGCAATCACAATATGAAACCTACATCATAATAAGTCGCACATCTGACTACCATTCAATAGTTTTCATATTGCAACAGACAGCAATATTATCATCGTAAGAACAAACATACAAGCTATACAAACATATTCTAAAAACTAAATATATATAAAAACTACGTACTGTCATCTTTTCATTAATGAGAGAAAGATATAGGTAGTGAATCAGGAGTCCCCTAATCTAATTGTAAGATTGGATATGGACACACTACGAATAGCCATAATCAATTGCATATTTTGTGTCGCTAGTTCAAAAATCTAAAGTAATTATTTAAATACAGTGGACTGTAAAAACAAGCCGTGTAAGGATTATGTATCTAAGTCGTGCTTACAACAATGTCAATTGTTAAATCATTTCCGTTGTTTCAAGGATTTCATTGTATCTTTCGTAAAACAAGGAAAAAGTTTTCCGTTATAAATAAATAAGATACGATTCGACTTATTAAACTCGATGAAAAATTCACGATTCGGGAATACTTTCTCGAAAATTGAAATAAACTAAAAAAGGATTGGGGCGAAATGTTAGATGCAGGCGTGAGAATCTTTGGTCGCTTGTATTAAAGTGAATTCCCGTAACTCAGTTTTGTATTCAGACACGTTTTTTTTTGCGTTTGATTTTCTTTTTCTTTCGAATCCAAGACTTCCGCAGCAGTACGCATTGGAAGAAAAGACGACTCATTTTCGTAACATATCCTTAACTTTTTCCCTATAGAGCCTTTCTTTTATAAATCAGCTTTTGTAGTATATATTTCAACACAGTAATAAAGCTTTTCGTTATGTCGCTGATATTTTTGATTTTCTAATTTTAAAGCGTGAAACTAATGGAATATGTTACTATATAATATGTTTATTGTAGCCTTAATATATGTTATCTTACTAATATTATAAGAACAGATTTGCATTTTTATTTGTCATCAATAAAATTGAGAACTACTGAATAGATTTAAAAAATTCTTTTACTGATGGAAAGCTTGTCTGTATCTGAATGTCAAATGTGCAAACTCTTTAGCTACGGAGGCAGTCAGCCGTTAAGTTTAGTCACTGAGGTTGGTCTGACCGCCTCCTTGGTCTAGTGGTAAGCGCGTAAGCGTCATAACCGAGAGGTCCTGTCCCATACCCCACTAGGGGACACGGGGCTTCAATTTTACTTATTATGTAATCATAACTAATATTACTAATCCAAAGTTATTTAAAGTTAAGTTCGAGAATGCTGTTACGAGTTTCAAACTAAAAATGTATAGCGTATAATATTAGTGGCTTTGATTTACATTACAGCGCAGCTAATCATTAGTTTATAACTTATTTTATAAATGTAAAGTATAGTGTTTGTGATTTCAGCTTTCCCACTTGTAGCGTGATTGGTAAAGGTTTTCAAAATATAAAGGTTATTAAAAAAGTTCACTTCGTTTTTAATATTAGGTCATGATTCTTGTACCCATTTCAGTGAACTTCTGTATAAAAGATGAGTAAATTAACATTAAGCTTCAATGAGTCATCAGATTGTTCATTATAATTTGAAGAACTAAAAAGTTAAAGGGGATACTTAAAATATTTTTTTATATGAATGAACATTATAAAAATGTTTCAAACATAAAAGCTCTTCAAAATACGGGTTCGTGTTTGTTCTAAGATAGCTGTTTATCATAAAATCCTTAGACTAGACACTTAGGGCGTTATTTTATCACTTTTTTCTGTGGTAATATCCTTTCAAATGGATAAACAAAGCTTTTATAGATTTATAGAAATAATTTACCTAAGCTATTTGAATATACTTTTTTCCAGCTGTCATAGAAACATTTTAATAGACATAGCTAATGAAAGATCTCTTTGTTTTTTCAATTAAAATATTTTTCATTAATATGTGTAGTTGATAATGACGAAAACTAAAGAAATTAATGTTTTAAAATAGTAATTTATACGTTTTGAGTATTTTATTATAAATTTTTTCAAAATCCTTGGCACTGATTATTAAAAATAGTGCAGAACTCCTGTCTTAACAAAACAGGAAGCATATTTTTATTTAGTTAACTCATAGCATTAATCAAACGGAGCTTTCTTTGTTCCTAATTTCGGTAAAAGCTTTATACAACTGTATTCAACTTACATTATTGCAACGTTTTCTTTCTTTTTTGCAAGTTCTACTTATATGTTAAGTTCGCCGAGTGAAGCCAAATTAGGATTTTATGTAGAAATCTCTTGAAAAAGTCTTAATTCATACTAAATAATTATAATTTCAATTTAAACGGTTGAGCCGTTGAGTTACGTTGGAAAAAAGGAACGGACATGCATAGTACATACCCTCTTTTTAAACAAAAGCAAAATATTACTTATTTATGTGTAAAGTTTGATTTTTTTTTTTTGTTTTGGTCGATGAATTTGATCTGAGATTGAAAATATTAAAAAACTTACATACCAAGGAACATATTTTTTTATCAATAAATTTATTATTTTAACTTTTATTTACATGGAAGCTTATGTAAAAATATCTTAAATATTATATATTTAAGATATTTTTACAAAAAATATTTTACTATCTATTATCTGTATAATAGATAATATCCTTGTGTGAAATTATTATTAAAGTCGTAATTAGAGACTTATGGTTATACACAGAATCGCCTCAGGAGCTGTCAGTCAACTCCTTCAACGTCAGACAGAAGCTTTGTTTATAATTATTTCTAAAGCCTATGAGAAATGAAGGAAATTCTTCTCAACTAATCAAATAAATATTCAAATATTATCTTGTAATTTTTTTTTCTATTCGATTTCGTAACAATTGATTTTTTATGTGGGCATGTCAATCTTCCGCACCCCTATTTTGGGAATTAAGAATCTGAATTTTGATTCTTAATTCAGAGAGAATCCCGCATTCTAATTAGCCTGTGTGAAGCGAGGCTAATTGGAACAGTTTATTAAAAAGAATAAAATAAATCAAATCAAAAAATTCTTTATTTTCTTAATATGCAATACATGGGTTCGGTATCTCCTGTTATCAAACCTGTGTTAGCAGAAGCCGTTCTTTCGTTCTTTCATACAAAGTATTTTAAATTAAAAGATTACATTACAAAAAACCGCCTTCTTGGCCTATTGATAAGCTTGTAAGCTTTACAACCGAAAAGTCCTGGGTTAGATTCCCGATGGAGATAAAAAAAACTCGGTCTGGCAGGACATAGAAGGCTGATCACCTACTTGCTCCTAAAGAAAAAATCGATCAGTGAAACAGATGTGAAATACATCTGCCCCATACCCCACTAGAGACTTCATTTACTTACATTACAAAAAATAAGAAATATTTTAAGTTAATATAAATATAAGTAGGTATTGAGTAGGTATTGGGTAATGATCAACCTAAGTTAAAATTTTCCATTAGAGTGCGCAAGACTAGTTTTGTTATAGAAGTTATTTCTTTTTCTTGTTGATGTTGTTAGAATAAATTTATAACCAAGAAAGTTTTAGTTACCTATTTCACAAATCCCTACTAAAAGCCTATTTTATTTTCATCACACTTCTCCAAGTCATAGCAAAAAATATTTACTTTTCATGAATAAATGGAAATGGTGAGTCAATGTGGTTTGAATTATTTATGAACTAGAAATTCTTTATATTAAATATAAAAATGGAGTAATTAATGGATCTACTTAACTTAATGTTACCTTAGAAACAATCCAATTTTTTCAGCATTTGAAATTTTAATTGGAAAAATGCGCGATGAGTGCAATCTCCCACGCTGTTTTCGTATTATATTATCATAAACTCGCGATCAAGTTATTTAATATACTCGTATTATGTCCTCTACAATTACACAAGTAAAAAAAAAAATTTTTTTTGTGTCTATTTTTAATGACTATTGTCTGAATGTTTACATTCAAAAATAACCAAAAACTCAATTTATTAGGTACTTTATCAAATCATTATCATATTGATAAAAAATATACGATTTTTGACAAATGCTTAGAGGTTTCTACTCTTAAATGCAAACTTTATGAGATAAAAATATTATTTCTTTTATTAATTAGGTATAAGAATCAAAATCGGCTACACAGGACTCAGGCACAGTCGAGTCGCTCAGAATTACACTAGATTTTCAGTTAATTCAAGAACTTTTCAAAACCAACATGACAGTTTTATGCACTTGTTGAATTTTACATGAATTTTATTTATCAACACTAATTACGTATTTTTATTTATAGTAAGTTCATTTATAATACAAAATTTATTTTTTACTTTTCAGTGCGTTTTGAGGTCGGTTTTATTTTTTTATTTAAAATTAATTTATTCTCTACACAAGTTATTACTAGTTTTTTGTTGTCACAGATTACGTAGCCTGTAAAAGATCTTACAAATTTTTTTCTTAAGAAATGCTTTGCTATGAATAAAGGCAATAAGATACAATAAAATATAGGTCAAGCTGAACTTGAGTGCTGAATAAACGCTCAAGAATACTGAATATCTTTTCTTTACTGGCTAATAAGCAAGTTGTAATGGTGTCTTTGTTTTATTTTTGTAATTATAGAGGCAGTCTAGAACTTCTTTGTCTGGCACACTAAAAGATTTTTAATTTTGCCAGGTCAAGGCCATGAAGCAATTGCTAATAATACTTATGTCAAAATATTTATTTTTGCCTCGACATAGTGAAGAGAAATGAGTTTAAGTGTATAACATAAGACTGTGCCAACGATTTTGTTTCCAATTTCTAGAAATAAATTTTTATTTCGAAATTTTCAATAGAAAAATAATGTATATTTTTTCCTACAGATATTTAATTTTTTTGTGAATTAAGGGGCAATCAGACTCGGCTAATACCAATTAACTCGTGCGTTACAAATAAAAAGTGGGTAATTTAAGTATAGTGTTAGATTCTTAAAAATCTACAAATACAAAACTCTTTATTATTCTTTCACACAGAAATAGGTATGACAAGAAGAAAAATGCTTAAACTAAGATACAATAGGCTTAGCTCACAAAAACCTAAAAAAGGATGTTATTTATCCTAAAATACGACTGATGGAAAAGACGACCCCATCAACAAGAAATTACATAGAAAACCAAACAAATCTGTACCTACAATAGAGAAGTAATTGGATTGTTAGAAGAAAACCTCTGATATCAAAGCTGTTTTAACGAAATCTTGTTTAAGTAGGTAAATACATTGAATTCGTTATAAATTAGAAATTATATCTTCATCTTTAGAAATTAGAATTTGGAAATGTACGGTTTACTTTCAATTTTTTCAACACACTTGCTCAGAAAGTGCCTCTAATTGCACTTAGTAATTACGCTCGTACCCAAACTGTGACTTTTTGATAACCATTATGCACTAGTGCGATAATCTAATAAAACATTATTGTTAAACTTCTTTGTTCTCAAAAAAGAGTTTTGATACGAAAAAAAACATATTGGATATGGATAGTATAAATTAGTATCTTACTTGCTCATTTCATGCAATTTCGTGTTTTAATAAACAATTTTAACCTGGACATTTTTAATAAAGTTTCATTAAAATTTATTTTCTTTTTTGTAGGTAACAATACAAGTTCAACTAATTTACCTATTTAACAGATCAATAAAAGCAGTATAGACATTTAGATTAGTTAGCTTGATTATGAAACTGTGACATATTTTTCCGTAACTATATTTCCACTGGAGCGAATTGTTCCCAAGCGCTAGTACTTAGATGTCATTCCAATAATGTACGACGTTAAAAGCTTTAGTAATTATTTTTAGATTTAAGCGCCGTACTTAAAATAATGTTATTTTCGTCTCGAGCAATGTTTTTACATAACACCTAATTAAATAAATAATTCATCAAAATTCACTAATGAGAAGAAAAGGGTAAGAAAATTTATCGAACTTGGTTAGAAAACCAAGTTTTTAATAACTGGTAAGTTATTTAATAATTTAGGTTTAAAAAACCCCTACATTTCTGGGGGGTTTATAGAGTCATTAGCAGGTAAGAAGAATTGAAATGTTTTTCTTTCCGTGTAAAGTGAATTTAACTTGCACACGACACGCTTAGAATAGATATATAAATTAACATATAGTAATATAAGTATTAGGTATTGCCGCCAGCAGAACTCGTCAAATCAGTGGCTTACGAGACGTAACAAAAAAAAAAAACACGTGCAGTGTGTTGCCAATGGTGTTTTCAAATGTTCTTATTTCTATCACGTTTTGTAAATTAATTCTGTAAAATAATAATTAGTAAAATCGCAAAAGTTTATCCCTAATATAAAATAATTATTATATTTTTACTTGTTTACTATAAATATGATATGGCTTTATTATATTACGCTACAATTTATGTCGTATTCAAAAGGGTGGATAGAAATCTACATTAAAATAATTTATACCAGAAGTAAAATTTTTTTACAATTTGCAATAGCTGTTTGAGTACAAACGTCGTTGTACATTTTTATTTTTTTCTTGCTAGATGGCGTGTAATAATAGTTTATCGGACCTCCGCGTACATTAAAAACATTTAGAGGTTTTTTCCAATGTATTATTAAAATTATAGGTAGCTATTTTGCATTTTCCTTAAATTTGGAGAAAATTATTCGATCTGGTAACCCAAGTACAGATGCTTATTTTCAATTCGCCTCGAGCGAAACAAGCACGGTAAGTCGAAATTACGATAGTCGGAATGTGATACAGACAAGATCTTAAGTTCGGATTCATACTTAATGACTATGTACTTGCGCAATCTCGTTACTTGCGATCCAATAAAACGTAATTTTGCACTATTACGGGCAACAGCCAAGCGTTTTTAACACGTATTAGGACGTTTTTGCAGATATATACCGCCATTAAGTTTCGAAGCTTAGATACATTCATACGTTTAAATATTTTGAGTTACATTATAACAACATAATGCAAAACAAATTGAATGAATCGATTATTGCCTCGAATTTCGTACAACTTGAGACAATGTGATCTTTTTGAAGCTCCACAGAGTTTGAATAAGTTATTAGTGTAAATAGGCGCGAAAGGTACATTCTAGAGCTTGTACTAATTTATTTGAATGTATTGAATAAATAAATACTAAAAAATATTTGTATTTGTTGATGTGATAAACTGGCCTGATATAAAAATTATTTCATTGATGGCACAGAAAATAAATATGGGAAGTTAGACTATTTCTAAATGGCAAAGGCACAAAATGGCGCATGATGATTAAGTCCCAAGTAAAAGTAAGTTAGTGTGTAATATAAAGTGAATTCCCGTAACTCCTAGTGAGGCATGCAACACAGCAAACACATTGCTGCATCTGTTTCACTCATCATTCTCTTTACAGGCAAGTAGTTGATCAGCCTTCTGTGCCTATCCCACCGAAACATTCATGTGTTTCCGCGGGTTTCGAACCCAGGACCTCCGGTGAACCACGCAGCCGCGTAAACCAATTAGCCATGGTGGTGGTTACATAAATATACCTAGTGTAGGCAAAATACTAATGTTGTCAATATATAGCCACAGTAATATAAAAGCGAAAGTGAGTTTTTTGTTCCATTAGCCCGCTTAAGCCGCTTAAGATTTAGACAAATGTTTTTACTTACAAAGATATTTCAGAGAAACAGGATTTTATCAATTTTTTCGCAAATAAAATTGCCGCAATGTTTTATTATCTTTTAGGTACCTCTAATGTTTCGACTTACAATTATGTTAATGTAGAATTATTCCTTCTGTTTTATTAATTAATTTTTAGCGGAGCTTTAAGTTTGTTTATAGTTTTTTGTGAGTTGCAACCATATATAGTTAAATAATTAAATCAAACAGAACTTTTTAATTCTGATTGTTAGTTCCAGAGATGAAAATAGATAGAGATAAAAAACAAAACTTCTTACATAGGCTCATACTTCGTAAATAAAAAGGTAAAGCCTAGTTTAATATATCGATTGTAGTATTAGCTACTTTCAAGATTATTCAAGATAATTGAATCTGACGACTGCTTTTTGAAGTGGAAATATGGACTTTCATTACAAGTAGTTGGGAATTGGAAATAAAAAAAAAATTACAGATTGATAAATTGGATTATTCTTATTGCTATTCAATATCGAGTGGTTTCTTATTAAAACCTTAATTCTTATTGAAATTTCATAGTGAAAGTAGTGCTGAAATATCTAAAAGAATTTTCCATTCTTTTCGCGACATAAGATAATAAGTATATACCTACTTTATATAGGT
This sequence comes from Aporia crataegi, assembly GCA_912999735.1. Lineage (NCBI taxonomy): Eukaryota > Metazoa > Arthropoda > Insecta > Lepidoptera > Pieridae > Aporia > Aporia crataegi. The sequence goes on from OU538749.1 coordinate 5,078,398, forward strand.
GATGTTAATAGGTATTCAATTCATACTTTTATCAAAATCTGTAGATACTGAGAAAAAAAAATTGCAGGCTATTATTTGTTTTTAAGAACATTTAAATAATATTTCCATATTTATTTACGAGATCATTAAAAAAATATCTTATTTATAAAATTCTCGTGTCACAATGTTAGTAACCTTACTCCTCCGAAACGGTTTTACTGATTTTTACCAAATTTTATATGCATATTCAGTAGTGAGAATCGGCTTCTATCTATTTTTCATACCCATAAGTGATAAGGGTCGCCCACCCCAAAAATTAATATGGCAAAACAACGTTTGCCGGGTCAGCTAGTTTACTTATAAATAACATGGTTAAATTAAAAAATATATCCAATATTGAAGGGACTGCGCCTTGCAATTGTCATTGTTGATATTGCCTATATCGGTGATATAAGTGGGCAATAAAGGGACCCCTAAAGTAAATGGAACACTGGGTTCATTTCAATCTACGTCAAGTGACATTCAATGTCATAGTTCAATCAAAACTCCAATTTTAATCTGTCAGCAAGTAATCGTTGCACGTTAGTTATTTTAGGGGTTGGTTAAAGAGAAAATCTGAAACTCTACTAATTAAATAAATTAACATGATTATTTGCTTGTTTACAGCTTTGCACTTAACAGTCTCAATTGATTTAGCGAACTCTGGTAACATCATGGTAATGTATTCTGAGGAATAGGCTCATCAGATATTAAATGAAATTATCTTATCGGTAGTCTTGGAGATTGACTGCTTTTTACCTCATTTATTTGCAAATTTTACGGACGTCTGATAAGTGTTTTTCACGAAATACACTAAATATTAAGTAACATTTTTTTGTATATTCATGAGAATTATTTCACAGACTAGCGCCATCGAAAATAACCTCTTCTTATAAACTCCATTAGAAGTTTCAAGTTTAATTATGTATGTGGTATTGGGCAAACGTAAGTCGTTTAACGGAAAATTTAAAATTCATATAACATAATAGATGTATGAAAATAATGTCGACACTAAATGAACATGCATATTAGGATTCATTCAAAAAAGCTTGGAGATTTTTAAGATTGTTATTTATTCTATAATAGGAAATCCATTTTTATATTAACCAAATAGCGTTTTTTTTGCAACTTAATATTTACTACGATCTATTTTAAGTAAATGCCAAATTTAAGAAGATAAATACCTACCTCTTTATTTTTATTGTGTTATAATAATGGAGAGTGTTTACACCACAGAGCAAGGAATCGCTCGCGCCGCGCCCTGCTAGAGACGAAACTCCGGCTCTGTAGGCGAAAGTCGCATACTTGCAAGTCGACCGTTCTAGGGTAAACACGTAAAAAAAAACGTAAAAATGTCCCAGTGTGCAGTGATATGGTGCCATAATTACAGTAAAAAGGTTAATAAACAAAATTCTGATGTTACATATCACAGGTAAGTAAAAATTTGCAGATTTTTACATATTTTAGAAATACCTTGAAACCCAAAACCTCAACGTAAACGGTTCCGCCCGCTGAAACGTTGTTTTGTATGAAATGTGTTGAGAAAGGCGCCTCTAGTAGCGCGCGAGCGACTGAAATTCGTTGCTCTGTGGTTTACACATTTTGATGTTTAGCACACCGTCTTCTCTATTTTTCGTTTTTTTTTCATTTCAAAATGTCTTTATTAACTTATGATTTAAATTTACATAACATTGCCAGTGTTAGTATTAGGTATCCTAGCAGTTATAATATTACTGTATTCTCTATTGAAAATTGAAAAATCCTGTTAAAAAAACTATTTGACACGTCTATTTGTTCCCGAGATACAGAATTTTAAAAGTAGGACAACGTGACGTCATTTTACAACAGCTCGCGCAGTCCGTCGCGTCGCTGCTCGAGAAGAGAGACAGAGAGAGCCAGTGTTGTAATGTGACGTCACGAGCTGACGAACTTTAAATGCATGTAAAGTCAAAACTACTTGCATTTTTTGCATAAAACAAAAACTAATGTATTTGTATACACAAAAACTACTGTGACAAAGTTTCAAGCGATTTTGCGTACCTAGTAACATTCTCAATTGTGATATATTATTTTTGGTACGCAACGCACCGCAATGCTATGATGATATATCAAAAATGCCTAAGGGACGTATTTATTATGTTCCCATATTAATTAATTAACTTTAACAATTTTATTAACAGAAATGGTAACATAGGTATATAATATATAAATAACTGAGCTAAATATATACATAATTAAAAAGTACTGATTAAACAAAAAAACTTATTCATATTATTATACCTAAGCTTTTACGAGAGATTTAAAGTCCCTTTCATACTTACGTGTACCTAATTAGAAAAGTAATTAACCTAACGCTGAGCTATCATAGTCTACAAGTCGCCTTTATTTAAAACTAGCTATGCCCCGCGGTCTCACCCGCGTTAATTTCGTCGTGATGTTATATAGCCTATAAACGGAGTAAAATAGCGAACAGCAAAATAATAATAGATATGTCTTATGTACTTCGTCCGCGCGGAATAGTTATATTTTTATTATTTATTTATATTATTTATCCTAAGTTACTCCTTACATCAGCTATCTGCCAGTGAAAGTCCCGTCAAAATCAAGCCAGCCGTTTCAGAGATTAGCCGGAACAAACAAACAGACAGACAAAAATTAACAAAAATGTTATTTTGGCGTATGTACCGTGTATACATCCGTATGCGTTTAGTAAAAAGCGGTTATTTTAATATTACAAACAGACTCCATCTTTATCTGTATAGATACGATGATTATTAGCTTACGATGGGTTGCTGTTATAATAATCTAAGCTAGGTAGGTACCACTAAAATCTTTGTATTTATGATTGTAGCGTGTTAATGCTTCTAGCATCTGACATCAATGCGTTTTGCGCTGGAGGTCTCGCGTACGAATCCCGGGTAGCAAAAATATTTAGGTGGGAACCGGAGGTTTAAGAAGACGCAGAAGGAGAGCGGAAGTGGGTGGGATACAGAAAGGCCTCACCTGCTTGCCAGTTAAGAAAGTGACCAGCAAGTAACAGAAATTGCGTCCGATACTAGGGGGTTTTCATAATAATTATATTCTGTTATTTTGATTAATGTTGCTAAACTAGGGGTTACGGAAATTTAATATGATATAATCATTATATATCCAACCAATTGAATGTATTCAATCCCATACTTCAGTTATCTTTGAATTCGCATTACAAAGACTGCCATTAATCACAGCACTCAGACATCAAGTACACAATAACAAGTGGTCTTCATACGCAGACACTGTGCAGAACTATCAACTCAAAATATAATAATCTTAGGTATACACAGTTTATTTACGAGCAGTAGGACTAATTTTTAATTACGTATTATTGGGAAAGAGCGATTGTTAGCTGTAGAGCCGCTCGTCGCTTCAAATTAATTGTTTTTGTTTTCTTACTGTATTATTTTCTTTCTTGTACAATTAAGTATTGATAAATAAATGCAATATATAAATATTAGTGAAGTAACCACATGGCCATAAAAAGAATACCTAAGTTTCACAGAGCGTGTCAAGTCAGAGGACTTCAAGTCACGCAGTCAAAGTAGAAAGTAACGAATGCAAAAATAATACTCATTAGTTAAATATTTAATATACTTATTAGAAAAATAGTAAGGCGTCCTTGCTTTTGAAAAGCGGTCATAAAAGCAAATATGTACCAACCAAATTGACATTCCTTGATTTCCTGAAACTGACCGCTGAATAGATTTCATGTCATATACAAGAGTCAATTGAGGGTTTGTGGCTATGTAAATCTAGTTGAAGTACGGTCAACAGAAAAGTATCTAAATAAAACGAAAAAAAAACTTGATTTCGCTACCGACAACGCAGTTCAATAGAACGCGTTCAGTGAAACCTACATAATGGTGACTGATTCTATGCTAGCACAGAACAATCAAAACAGTCGACTTAAAGTAAAAAATGTCTAAATTACACTAAACATCTTTGAAAGATTTAATCACACATTAATTGTAAACATGGTCGAAAATAATTAAGCAGTGTTTTTGGCTGTTCACCATAAGATGTTCACAAATGATTATGATACTACGAGGAAGATTATTTTTGAGTTTCTGTTTGTTGGTAATAATATGTAGTTATAATACCTAATAATAATATAGATATACATTTTACTAGATTGTTTACTTATAAGTACAACCACACTTTATTTACCAAATAAAGTTATTTTAGCTATATGTAAGTTTTGTATTTCATATTTCCTATATGAAATTATTTTTTATTAATTATTTTGAGTTATAAAATATCTTAATTTTTTTCTTGCTGTCACTGTGTAATAATTATGTACCTATAAGTAAATTTGATATAATTTTCTAAAAAAATACCGAAATATTCGTCTCTGCCATACGTAGGATAATAATGTTTTTATAGACCTCGATTTAAGATAAATATATTGGAATTGATAGTAAATCGAGTAATATATAAATATTATAGATATTAAGAGTTGGAGGCGATTTTTTCTTCCCTACTGTTGTTATTAATATATGTGCTGGTTTCCGATCAATGTAAGTAGCTCAAGAAAGTAGGCGATATTTATTACAGGCATTCACGTGGGAAAAATCGAATAGATTTTGTTTGGTGTCGATATGCATCGAAATGGACCTATTTTACCAATGGATTTTGAAGATTTTGGAAAACTTTAAGGAAAATCTAGTTGGAAAAAGGAAAATGTATCTGAGTAATATTCTTATAAAGTTGGAGCATAATAAAAATACTAATATAAATGTTTGTTATTTAGTGTTTGTAAGAAAAAATTTTGATAGCGAGATTTAAAGTTGGTATAATACATAAGCGCCGTATCTTTGCAATTAGCCAAATTTCAAATTGAAATTATTTTCTCTAATCTGAGTATAATACAGTAATCAGGACACAAAGTTACCAGAAGAATTGGACGTTAACAGTCATTTCCTTTCACAGCAGTGAAAGGAAATTAAAAACCAAAACCTTTAACTAAACTCATGTGTCTTGGACGTCAGCACGTTGTTTAATAAGTTGATGTACCGTTTTTAAAATAACCCGAAATATTATCTTTAATTAGCAGCAATGACTTAGGATTCGGCAAGTGTTTACACAAACCTTTACAATTTGGGTCGAGTCAAACAAACTTCGGAGTGTTTAAAACGTTTATTTTACATTTTTAATGTTTCCGCAATTACGTAATATTCTGTAGTTTTGTATTATAGGAAAATAGTATAACGTCTTTTCCGAAGTTATGGGGAAATCTATAATTATCAAAATTGTTATATTATTATTTATTAATATTTAATACTCTTTAACTAGTTCCCTATAGTCTATAGAAAATACCAAAAATTACTATTCATCAAAATGTAATAGGTAAGTACATAATACTAAGTCCTGTGAGAATTGAGATGGTGTACACATGCAATTAATTTTAAATATATATATAAATTTTATATATATATATATATATATATATATATATATATATATATATATATATTATTATATTAAAACGATTTTTTTCAATTTCAAAGAAATGTTAATTAATTTACACAATGTGCATAATTAACTTAAAATGTTGTTTATATAACAAACGCCCTTAAATGTCAATATTGTTTTTAATTTCTGTTACTTGTATAAAAAGTCTACCATTTCACGAATTCCAAATACATAATCCAATTATCATCTAGATGTTCTGAGAATATTTCGAAAGCCGTACAAACTCAGTTAAAGATCTTTACAACATACAACTCGATTTGGGATGTAAGATGAGGCAGCGAATCTCTAACGACCGTCAATATTGACATCTCCGTCAATTGAGACCCTTGTCTGCCCCAGATACTCCGAATGAGATATTGTATGAAGTATTTGTATGAAGGTCACGGTAATGTAGACATCATTCCCAAATAATGTATTCAGTTCGTCTCGATATAAGTTTGAGGTCAGATATAGCCTGATGGGGGTTGCATATTTATATAGGATGGATGGTTATATACACAGTGAAATTGGAGAAAATTAAAAAACTCCTGATATGTTGATAACAAATATTAATTTGGGACGCTACTTGCGTCGACACATGGCGTCTTCGCATCTCCATGCTACTTCCGTGGCTGCTGGTGTCGCGGCATCGATTGCAGAAAGCAACAAAAGGCGAAAATATGAAAGTCTCATGGATTCTTATATTTTCGTTCCTTTTGGAGTGGAGACTGGCTCCATGGGGGCCAGAAGCGTGTCGATTGTTTAAAGAGATATCAACGTGCTTAGTTGAGACCACAGGAAACCCGAAAGCTGGCTTATTTCGGTCAACGCGTTAGTATAGCAATACAACGCGGTAATGTAGCCAGTATTTTGGGTACGCACCCCAACGGCTTTGATGAGCCTTTTGTATTTTTGTCAATATATTTTAATAAATTATTGTAAATATTTAATAAATAATCATTAAAAATAGGATACAATAAATTAATTTTAAATAAAAACTTAAAAACGACCGCAGAACGAACTAAAAAGTTTGTATTAGGATTGAATGATTAGGATTTTATTACAAATATTATAGATATAAAAACTACCTACTCATGCAGATTAGATTTTCTGTTCTGTGAAACTGCCCTGACTCATTTTTCGATTTGCTGAATTTGAAATCACACTTGCATTAATAAAATCCAGGCTCCATTGACTTTATAAACTGTTTCCTATTCGAAGACAGATGCCCGTGAAAGTTTTCCAATTTTTAGCATACGTTTCCTAAACAACTGAAGTCGGATTGTATTGATTTAAAAACTCCCTGCTGTTTCTTTAAATAAAGTAAAAGTAATATATTTTTATGAAAAATTTACAATAATGTACCTAAATATTTACAAAAATACAAAAGGCTCATCAAAGCCGTTAGGGTGCGTACCCAAAATACTGACTACATTACCGCGTTGTATTGCTATACTAATGCGTTGGCCGAAATATGAGCCAGCTTCGGGTTTAAATAAAGTATTTATCCTCCTCAACCTCTCAATGAGCAAATCTCGATAAATAGTCGTGTGATATTAACGCACATATGAACTCACTTCACTCTATGTAAAATATTGAGATAAGTGGACTGCAAACTATGTACTACGAAAATTTCGTCTACGAATTGTTGTGTTTTCTGTGGTTATTGTATCACGATTTTAAACAAAAAACGACCACCGTATTGGTTTTTTCTTGTATTCGTAATTAATCTGAACACATCAATGAAGAGTTTGAAAATAACAAATGGTAAAGAAAAAAGTTGATTAAAAATAAACTTTGAACTTTAAAGGAGATATTTCAGTTACTTCTTTTAATAATTTTCTACTAGTTGACACAACAGTCATTGTCTAAACGTCAAAGTACCTGTGAAAATTTTCACTTTTGAAATTTTTCACCTATTGAACTTTTTTGACAAAAATTATGTTCCTACAACCTCTTGACTATATATAGCGAACATAGCTAATAATTGAGATCCTAACAAAGAAATAACATAAAGAGTAAAGTTACAAGACTGGTTCATCAATATATTATCGGAATTCCAACTGTCCTTGAAACTTTCTTCATATCAATCATTTGGGATTATTATATTTGTCGAGCCTTCTGGCATAAAACAAGCAATAGGTCTGTCCCTTGTGGCTTCATTACGGAAAATAGATACATTCTCGATTCATCCTTTGAAGATCTCAAATGTACAAACTATGTTACTAAATTGTACTTTGATTTAAAGTTAGTTAAAGTCGTCATAATTTTGGGAAATATATTTCATGTTAGCGTACATATATTGGTCAATGACAAAACTATAGTGGGGTATGGGGCAGATGCATTTCACATCTGTTTCACTGATCGAATTTTTCTTTATTTAGGGACAAGTAGGTGATCAGCCTTCTGTGCCCTGCCAGACCGAGTTTTTTTTATCTCCACCGGGAATCGAACCCAGAACCTCTTGGTTGTAACGCTGACGCGCTTATTACAAGGCCAAGGAGGCGGTCAATTGTATGATATAGGTACATTTTTATGTTTTAGTTGTTAAATTGCTTAAAACATTATATCCTGCATAGATACTGTGTAAATCAATTAACATACTTCCAGAATATAATATTATGTAGTTATTTGATGCGCTGCGACTTGTTGATGACGCACTAAATCATTGCCTGTCCAGTATGAGCTGAGTTCGAAGTGGTTACAGAATACGGTAGTTAGTTTCGACATTGATACAATCATTTAAAGTAAGTTTTCAATACATATGACATTTGATGAAAATATTTCGAGTGTAACGCATTCGATATTGAAATTTGATTACATCTTTTCATGAGCTTTTTGTTAGAAACATTATAATAAAAGGGTTTCTCTTTTGAACGGAGATGGAGGACGGTCTGTGATCAGATTATGGACTTTTATGTTATGTTAATATATCAACTAAGTATCTAAACATATAACTGTAGCTTTGTTTGTAACAGTAATAAAAATGTATATTACAAAATTCATATAATATTGTCTGTTATTTACGCGAGTATCACAGATTTAAAAGAAAATAGTTTGAGTAGATAAAATGGACCGGAGAAAATTAAGTAACAAGTACATTATATGTAAAATTATTACAAAGATACGCACTTTATATTCACATCTTTAATACTTTTTAGTATGCTCCACGCTCGTAGCTGTCATTAAATAATAATAATAATAATAACATTTATTGCAGGATCATTCCCATAGCTTTCTTAGTAGACTTTTTTCTTAAAACCTAGTGTTAGTCATTATATCTATTTACTTATGAAGTTACAATACCTAAAAATAAAATAAACAAATGAATAATATTTAACTTAACTTAATACAATGCCTCAATACTACTTAATACTGCCTTTCCCTACCTCCCAAATAACTGACATGCATTGCTGTCCAGTGCCTGAGAAATGCCCCATCAAACCTCTCGGCTACAGTATTTAGGACACTGTTGGAGCCGCCACGCACACGTCGCCACAAGGACGTTACGCGTTTCCGCATTATAGCGTAAAAATCATCCACGCGGTTTTCGGCGAACATCCCCGAAGCGCTGCAGTGACGCGGCAAACCCATCAATGCCCTAAAGGCATTATTATATTGGACACGTAGGACGCTGTAAGCCCTCTTAGTATACACGAAATAGTATACATAGATTAATTTTAAAAAAAAAGACTTCGAATTGTAACTTTATAACTACTAAAAGGATTTTGATGAAATTTTAAATGGAACTACACGGCCTGCATCAGCTTTCAAACAAAAAAAATCATCGAAATTGGAATCGAGTACCTCCGCCTTTTTTTGAAGTCGGTAAAAAAAGGTTTCATTAAATAAATTTAAAGTTAGAAATTTTTCTTTCTATTTTTATAAGCGTGACGACTCGTCACTGACGAGTCAGACGTTTATTAATATTGAAAGACGAAAGAAAATTGTTAATATTGAAAATCTCAACTGTGTGTAGTTTCACGCTACGTCAATTCTGAAACTGATTTTTATTTTCCACTACGCCTAATTTTTTAATAAAAAAATAAAAATCCTTAATCTTAGCAAGTATGCTTTGAACGCTCGATTATTTTCTCTTTTTAAAAAATACCTTACGAAACAATTACGTTTTGGAATTGTAGGGCGGCGTATGTCTTAGGGCGTATAACGTAGGGCGGTCTATAAATCTTAGCTTTGCAGGCAGACTGGCGGGCTCGGCTAGTGAAAGCTTGAAATAAAAATGTTCTGAAACAATTTGCTTTTATTGTGTAAATTTTAAATGTTTTTATAATAAAATAATAAAACGCTAAAGACCTCTTTTGTTATGAAAGCGGTATATTGTTTGGGTGTTTACGTGGAAAAATTTGCGTAGCTGTAAAATAAAGTCGTGTTTAACAATATTTTTTTGCTTTTTTTTAAACTTTACGGTTTTATGGCTTTAGCTTTTTAGGAGTTTGAATTAATTTACGTTTAATGAAATTGCGACATATTATTTCAATATTGTATTTTCTTAACAGTCCTTCTTTGTTTTCCAAACGGAAAGATTACTTAAATTAACCGCAATTAATTAAATAGTACCACTGAGTAATATAATATACCTACCGTCTTATTTACCGTCTTACCGCTGCAGCAAATTTCAGCTATTAACTTTAATCAACAAAAAAGTTACAGATTTTTGAGACGGTACGCACGGTTCTGTCCCATAGCGTGCTGTAGGGCTTTGGAACTCACGTCCTGATTCCATTCGTTTGGCTCCCACCTTGTCTTCCTTCAAATCTCTCCTCCACAGGCACTTTTTGCCCTTGGCTTATGCTATTTCTCTAAATGTTCGTGATTCATGCAATAGCTGATACCGCTTAGGCTATATTATATATAAATTGGATTTTATTTGTTATTTTTATGGTTTTAGTTAGTACTTTTCGCACTTCTTGCACTTCCTCTTAATTACTTTATTTTTTTCCTCTTGGGTTGTCTGGAAAAGATCGCTGATAAGCGATAAGGCCGCCCGTTGCACTCCAATTATCTTAGCTTAAGTTATTATTTGTATTCTATTGTTATTGCAACGAAGTGCTGATAATATTACATTGAACTTAACAGAAACGTTTACTTATAAATATTACTGATCTGATCTTTAGTCTTTCTAAAATTCAGAAATGTCTCGACCAGACAAATTAAACGATTTAGTATGAATAAATTCTTATAAATCATTCTTACTTATAATATGTTAGTTTATACATTATAATGAACATATGTATATATAAAATAACTTAAAGAAAAATAACTATCCAACTTCTACGCCAACGAAGTTACGGACAGAGCTTAGTTCCTGAAAGTTGCTAACAATATTCACAATTTACTTTAAAGCTAATAGAGTCGTGCAAAACAAGCATTGCTAGGGAATTACCAAAACACACGTAACAATAACTTTTTACATAGAAAAAGTGTAATTCGCGTGCAGGTTTAAACTGAAAATCGTTTGAAACTATTCACGAGTTTTAAACAGGTCTTTTTTAAATGTAAAACAAGTCCTCGAGTTCATGGCAGAGATTTTTATGGTCTACAAAGTTTTGGTTGGCATTACTTTTTCTGTGTTAGATTTATTCAAACGTTGTTCAAACGTCAATAATATGATAATCAGTTGTCGTCTCAAAATATCTGGCTGTGAGGCATTTTTAGGGTATTTAGTTTTAGCATTGACTGTACGATCGTGGGAAAATACTGATAGTCAACAAAATTAAAATTAATTGAGTGATATTAAACTATACGTTGATACTTGTAAAATGCAAAATCAGTTGTCAAATTGTTTTGATAAGATTTATACATAAAAATCAAATTGATAGACAAAAAACATAATGGTTAATTATTGTCATCTTGACACTGGTAGTTTTTAACTGCTACAAAGTATTTATTGAGGAGGTTTCAAAGGCCATTAGAGTTGCAGGTGTACAATTTTTTATATGTTTCTTACTACGACTAATAATATGTCTAGAAACGTAAGTCAAACTTAAAAATGGCACCACGCAAATATGTACCAGGTAGACATTTGCGTGGCCTTTGACCAATCACTTGCCCACATCGCCTTGACGCGACCAATCACTTGCGAACGTATTGACCTTGATGTTTGTTAAGGTCAAACATTGGTGGGTTCATTTTTAAAGCACTATCAGTATGAGTTACGTTTATAGACATATTATTATTCGTAGGTTTCTTATAACTAAGTACCTATGCCGCCAATAACTAAATTTCATAATTCGTCATAATTTACATAAAATATGATAATGAATAAAACTATAGTAAAACTTATCATTCAATAAATAGTGACAATGTAATTTCAATTGTCAAGGAAATCTAAAATCTATTAATCCGATACAACTGAATCCAATTTTCTTATGTTTAGAAACCTTTATTATTATGCCATGGACTTGTTAAAGCACTCTGTCGCATAATGTGTTTTGCTAAGATTTTATTTTACTTTATTGTCTCTGCGTTTTATACTACGATTAGGATGTTATTTTTTATTACAAGAAAAATTGTATTTGACTTAAAACTGTATTTATTTAATAATATTACCACAATTCTAATACAGAAATATTACAATTGTTAATTATTCGCGAACAAAACCATAAACGATTCATTTTATTCCATCTAAAGTCTCATCGGTAAATATTCGTTAGTAGGTAGTCAATGTTTCGGTAGGACAAAATAGGTCGGCATTATTACTAAGCCACAGCCAACGGTATAATTTGTGCAAATCCCCAGTGTCAGTGACCTATTTCGTTGGTTCAGCACTTTTGGTGCTAAGAACGTTGATTTATTAGATTGTATTCCTGATACTAGCTTATAGTTGAGCCTCTGTTTGACCTCGAGAACTGAATTTTCCCAAAACAGTTCCTGTATTGCGTGATTAGAGTCAATTTTTACAGGCTTTGTAGTCTACTATTCAAGTGGAACGCCTCTTTAGTATTCGGCACTCGAGTAAACATTAAATATTTGTCCATAAAGCAATTTAATTGAAGAAAGCAACATAAGCAGCTTCATAATAATTTTATCCTATGGTCTGTGTCTGTGGCCATTTGCAACATTAACAACAACAATATTCCAATTAAAAAACCGGCAGATATAAAAAGTGACAAAATTAGTAACTCCATTACAACCGACCCAGATCAAGTTTAACCCATATATTAAACCGAAAATACATTCGAAATTATCCATCGCTGTGTACGTAAACAATTTTAATTAAAAACGCCTCCCCAATGTTTGTTAATTAATAGAAATAACATGATGTGGGTATGTTATAAAATAAAATATTACCGCGTCCAACCTTTGTATTTTCAACGGGGCTCAGATTAAACCAAGTTTAGAGAGAGAGCTATAATCTAATCCAAGGTTTACAGGAAAAAATAATAATGATACAAAAATGCGAAAAGTAATGCGACTTCATAGAAAAATCACACATGATTTTATTCTATAACAACAAAATATTATGTTTTGAAATTTAAGTATTCTTAATTTGGTCGTATAAAGTGTTTATGCTCGACTCGTCTAATCAATAAAATTAATATTACTTTTTGCTACTGTTCATGTTTTCTGTAGCGTTGAGTTTTAATAAGTAGAATGACAGAACTGTAAAAAATTAGGTAGCGAGTTGTGCGCGAGACGGGCAATTTTCTGAATCACTGAAAGAAAATATGATTGTTTTTCTATAGATGTAATTTATCGATTTCAGTGGCTTTTATATTGATTTTGTTACCCGAATGACTGGGTTTTATTCCGGTTTCCAGGCTTACTGAGCAACGGGGAGTCGACAATAAAATCAAAATGTGTAATGGACAAGTATGGGGTAACTTCATTAGATCTTCATTAGCGTCTGATAATGTATATTGACAGCTAATAGAACAAGTAAAATTCAAGGAAGATAAGAAAGGCCATATTTTAATTTCAAATTAGAATATCTTATAACTGACTAAGCTGATGTTGATTAAATTAATTAAGATTATAATAAGCCACCTTTCCAATAAAAATAAGTGTTAAAAATTTTACAAAAAAAACCGACGTCAAATTCTAACTCAAAAACTACTGAACAGGTTTTGATTAAATTTAATGGAACCACAGGGGACGACCACTTCCTTGGACTAGTGATAATTGCGTAAGCGTTACAACGGCGAGGTCCTGGGTTCGATTCCCGGGGGAGATAAAAAAGAACTCGGTCTGGCAGGGCATAGAAGGCTGATCACCTAAGTGTCACCAAGTAAGAAAAAATTGATCAATGAAACAGATGTTAAATGCTTCTGCCTCATACCCCACTAAGAGACACGGGACTTAAAAAAAACCAGCTTTCAAACAAAGGAAGAATCATTGAAATCGGTTCACCCAGTCGAAAGTTCTGAGGTAAGAAATATAAAAAAAGACATAGCGTCGAATTGAATACCTCCTCCTTTTTTGAAATCGGTAAAAAATCAAATTCGGTTAACCCGTGTTGGTGCCGTAAATAAAATGTATACTTAGGTCCTTCAAACTTCTCTTCCTCTTTTTGCATCGAAGGTTAAGAACATACTTAGTACAAGAAATGTTCGCCATTTCTTGAGAAGTTCTCTCAATAAGAATCAGAACCAATTAAGTGCAGTCGGTAAACTCAAATTCAATATTCATGTTTAATTTTATCGAGTTTCAAGTTTTCCTTTATTAATTTGTAGCTGTTTCCAATCGCAACACATTGTGAAATTTGTTTGATGTAAGATAATAAATTTGTTTTAAATTTTTACTTTGAACTAAGTATTTGAATTGGTCTAAAGATTAATATAATATTTTCTTATTAATATATCAACGTAAAGTTAAAGATAAATAAAAAAAGATTAAAGGACTAGTGATATTTCTATAATTCTGTTTTGGTTTTGTTTCTCTTACTAGCTGGCTAGTGGTTCATGAAATTAGGATAAAATAATGATTGCTATTTTTGATTTCTAATCTAAATAAGCAAGTGGTTTTGCGTAAACGAGTACCTAACAGTCAAATATACTAACCACCTATATACTGATATAATATTTGCAATATAAACTCGAATTAATCACCTCCGTGGCTTAGTCGTTCACGCATCTCCGGGTTGCGCTAAAAGCCTTGAGCTAAAATCCTGGGGAAACCAATAAATATTTCGCTTGTATTGGCAGGCTAGGTACTATTCGCTTCCTGTAAAGAAACGAAAATTAGACAAAGGAATATCTGCCTTGAGTCCCACAAGAAGAAAATATGATCATTAGAAACATGAAAGTAATTTAAAGTAAGTAATAATTATACTAGCTATGCTCCTTGGTTTCACCCGCGTTAATTTCGTCGTAACTTGATGTTATATCCTTTAATATAAATCTCAAACACGCAATGCAGTTTCTTGCTGTTGCCACCTATCAACGGATGGACGCAACATACTCTTGTAACTCGCCGATAGGTGGCTCTGTATAAAGTTTTATATTTAAGTTTTTATTATTTATTTATATTAATTTCTAAAAGTAGAGATGTCAGAGATTAGCGGGTACGAACAGACAAAAATTATACAAAATGTTATTTCGGTATATATATCCATATGCATTTAGTAAATACCGTGTATATTTTAATATTACAAACATATACTCAAATTTTATTTATCTATATAATAGGTAGGTACAGCATTTATATTGTTAGGAAATGTCTTTATTTTTATATTTACTAAATTACTGTCTAACGTTCCAATTTCGTATGATACTAAGCCGAGGAACTACTGTCTGAATATTTTGATTTTCGAATAAACCTTACGCCTGAGGCCACCCAAGCAGCTAGCTCGTGAGAGGCGTGTAAGTACTTGTTTTTATCGCACTGTTTATTGTTTTTTTATCCTGTGAAGCGTGAGGGTTTTAATAATGGTATGGTTCATTCGGACAATGGCTGGTACAGTCGATTGAGTACGTTGAAGATAAACCGAAAGTTAGAACAAATATTAACGTAGATCATTCGGTCCAGTTCTGGTAAAATAATAATAATTGGGATAACTTACAAACATTATTCTGAACCCAAATTATCTGAAGCACTTGTTATGGTAATCGAATCAACGATTACAACAAAATAATATATTTTATAAACAACTAAGACTCACTAACAAACATTCGTGCTCATCACAATAAATGCACCTTCCGGGATTCGGACCCAGGATCTTTTCGCGCAGAAGGCAGGCACTAACAATTGCGCCAACCGGTCGTCTTCCTAGTTAAGCAACTAAAAAGGCTATAAAAGAGTTAACAAAGGTACCGGGACTGATTTTTTAGTTTGTGACACACACATTGTACACTTTTTTATAATCCTGGTCAGAACCTAATGTTGACTATTTCAAGATCATAAAGTGCTACTGTTTCCTAGAATGGCCATCTCCGATGCATATTTAGTATGGCTATGGCTCGACGATTATTAAAAAATGTTTTAGATAAAAGCAAATGAAAAACGCTTCGTTATAACTCAATTGAAATGCCATGGAATAAGTAGAAATACGAATTTGTTAAAATCAACAATACGTAGTATAAAATTTTCAAACAATTCAAGCTACAGACTTTAGCTCGGGGCTTAGTGAAATAGGTGTACAGGGATCGATTGCCCTAATTTATGATTAGTACTTCAAATGAATGTATTTTTAGGCAGTTTTAGTAATTGGGTCTTAGTAATTCAGCTTAAGCTTCTAATGATGACCAAAGGTAGACTTCGTTTCAGCTCGGACGTATTGATACAACCATAACGAGGTCAAACTGCTAACCGATTTTGATATATAAACAGTTAAATGTTATAAGGATGTCTTTATTGGTTATATATAAAGTCGCTAATTTGTTCCCTAAACGATATTTGTTAGGGAACATATAAAAAAGTGAATTCCCGTAACCCTTAGTGGGGCATGGGACAGACACATTGCTGTATCCGTTTCACTAATCATTTTCTTTATAGGCAAAGAAAATGTGCCTGGGAACAAATAAATAACTAAATGCGAATTTGCTAAATAATTTAGCTATACTACTCGATGTTTCGAATAAAAGTGAAGTCCCGTGTCCCCTAGTGGGGTATGGGGCAGATGCATTTCACATCTGTTTCACTGATCGATTTTTTCTTTACGGGCAAGTGGGTGATCAGCCTTCTATGTCCTGCCAGACCGAGTTTTTTTTATCTCCGCCGGGAATCGAACCCAGGACCTCTCGGTTGTAACGCTTACGCGCTTACCACTAGACCAGGAGGCGGATGTTTCGAATAATTTTCAAAAATCCTAAAATTGTTTGACAATAAAAATATTAATTATCAAAGCTCAAAATGAGGAATATAGTATTTCTGTAAAGAAAATTTGCTAATTTCCCATACAACTTCCTTTAAAATAGGATTGAATGTAGAATACACCAATAAAATACCCTGTATTTTAGTTTCGACTGGTGGAGCGTTGGTAGCCAACGAGAATAGGTATTGTTTTTTATCGATACCGTCCCTGACACAGAATAAGGGGAATAGTCGGTTATAATATTGTATGGATCGTAATTAAATCTACATGAAGCAATTATTTTGTAGAGATATTTAAAGTTCCATTTTTAGAAAATTAGGTATTTTCTAGGTACTTAATAAATTTACATCAAAACACAAAAAAGATTAGTGACATACTTTTAGATGTAGACCATTGCAATCATCTTTAACTCATATAGTTTTTTTTTTACAATAAATTTAAATTTTTGTTCATACAATAAATTATTTATAACGACTGACGACAACAATTAACAACTTCTCAAGCTTTTTCTCGTAGGCTATAAATATGAAAAGTGTTACTTTCGTCAAGAACTTCTTTAAAATACTGTACTGTTCAATTTTTACTGTGCACAGCATTCCACTTCTTTTCCGAGTTTAGTTCTATTTTCCTAGCGGATCGGTAAAATAAATTCTCTATCTTACCAGCGTTTTATTTCTTTTTTGTCTAGAAACAAACAGAACTTTAATAATTAAGCGTTCCTTAACCATATTGCCGTTTTTACCACATGGTTGTGTAAGTTTGAGTCTAGGGCGGTAGATTTCGGAGGGATTCTAACACTGCGCAAAAAAACAATATATTTTCAGTAAAAAAAAAATATTTTCATACCTCTAATCTTATTATTATGTGTACTATCTAAGTTTTTGATAGATTTTAATATATTTAAAAGGTGGCAATCCCACAGTGGCTAAGTAAGTTTGCGTGTTACCACTAAAGGCGCTGTAAGATTAAGTGTAATTAATAATATAAGGGCTGCCATTGCGGAGACCTGCTGCAGAGGATCAAGACGTAGTGGAGGAAAGCCCTGCTAGTAGATTTGCGGGGGTTTCAGGGGATTGAGTGAGATGACCCCGGGAGTCCTGGACTGGCTCTTAGATAGCGTGAAGCTATAAATTCAAAGCAGGATTAATGGTCGATCGAAAATCAAAATCAAATCAAAAGTATAAATACTTACCGCACGTCATTAATTGAAAATTACCTTATCAAACTTGTTCTAACTAGTTCTTGTTTAAAACGTAAAATGTCTCTCTCAAAACGAGACGTCAATGAAACCTCAACCCTTTCAGAGCGTTCCAATTTTGAGAACACGAGCACAAATTGAATAGCACCACTTTACCACATTCATTAATTCTCACTCCGCACATTTACGGAGATAAATCATGAAAATGATAAAAATTACAGCCAAGAACGTGCCGTACTCAGTAATTATGGTTCGGTATGGTTTAAAATATATATTCTAAACAATGGAGTTAGAAGTAATGCTCTTTCTGGCTTTATACTAATGCAGGACTGTATCAAGTTGACTCACAGGTCATATTCTCTTACTACTAGACGCATAGGTTTTGGTTTTAAAGGCAAAACAGAACGATTAATCTTATACAATAATACTTAAATATCGAATGGTAGATTAAATAAAGTTATCCGTAGCTTAAATAAGAGAAAAGTAAACGTCTTCTGGGTTTTTTCCTGGCACGGAATCCTGAAAATTATAAACAGCAAGCCTCCAATGGCTGCAGTCGTTAGCGGTTGTAAGGTGTAATTTTATTCAATATACAGCTTTATTGCTTTTTAAAGACATTCCAAGAGCTTCTGCTTTTTTTTGGTAATTCCTGGTTGAAGCTTCTTTGTAAGTTATGTTAAAGGAACAAAATGATTAGCTACGGAATATATTAAGAAAATTTTATCCAAAAAATAATAAAAAAATTGGTGTGGGCTACCCTTATCACTTAGAGGTATAAAAAAAGTTAAACTATTCTAAGCCCCACCGAATATACACTACAATGTTCATAAAAATCGGTCAAGCCGTTTCGGAGTTTGGTTACAAACACTGTGATACGAGAAATTTAAATATATAGTGTACACAAAAATATAAAAAGCAACTTGCTACTTCGATGCCTACGCCCCTTGGAAGAAGAAATGTAGCTCCTTCAATGAAATCAGTCCAATAGCTGTAAACAAAAATAGAAATATTTTCGCGTTATTAGTAGACGAATTAAATTGCCCAATAGCCAACCTAATTTTCCTCGTATACAGTTTAATAGCATCCAATCAACTATTCTAATAGCCCAAAATCTGGCAATTATAAGCCGTACATCAGTAATAAAAGCCCATATGTCGTCTGTGGCCCATAAATAACGCTCGGCTGATCGAAACCGGGTGATTGGGTCGTTATATTGAACAATAAATATAGATCATACCCAAAGATGCTCTCAATTGTCTGAAAGATTATTTGGGTTGCCTTTAGGTAAAGATGAGAGGAACGTTTATAAGCGTAATTGACTTTTAGCGCTACTGATTGCGGTTCCAACCCTAGATCGTTTATTAGAGATTAATAGAAGTTCATGATCTAGAAGGAAGATACATTTTAGATTACCATTCTTTTTTTAAATTAAACGGACGAATTCGGCGACGGCCGGTTGGCGCAATGGTAATGCTCCTTCTACCCTAAAAGGTCCTGGGTTCGAATGCATTTATTTGTGTGATGAGCACGAATGTTTGTTTCCGAGTCTTGGTGGTTTATAAAAAAAGTGTATTTATTGTGGTACCCTCGTTGTTTCTGATTAGGTAACATAACACAAGTGCTTTAGTTACTTACTTTGGGATCAGAGCAAAGTATGTGAGTTGTCCCAATTATTATTAATATTATAAATCTATTTAGATTACAGAGTAGATACTTTCAATACTAAGGCTTACACTGTAAGCTATAACATATTACGATTCTTAGATCTTGTCATAAATTATTTTTATGTTCTCTTGCTAACTTTGTGTAATAAAACAAGAAATAACTGTTATCAGAATCGCTTAAGTTCAAGAGTTAACTGTTTTAAGAAATTTTCCCACACGACTTTACAAATGACTTTATTTCCGATCGGAAAACGTTTACATATATTAGGACAATTCCTATTCATTGTGTACTCATAATGACCCTTACATTGTACCCCTACTTGGAGTTTATTCATTCCTTGTACTCGCGAAATAAATATGTTTTTATTTTACGGTATTATATGAATTTATTTTACGGTTTTTTTGATGATTTTCTTTACAGACAAGTAAGTGATTAGTATACTGTACCATTCAAACCAAAACTCTCTTTGTTTCTTCGGGAATTGAAACCATAACCTATTGCAGAATGCTTATTGAATATCGGATGTGCCCGACTTAGCTATGAAGCGGGCTTTTTATGTTTCATTTACTTAGTTTCTTTTTTTATTAAAACGACAATAAATATGTATAATACCTAATGTGTATTTAACACATTGTAAATACAAAAACGGGAGATATAAATGAAATAAAAGAAGCAATCAGTAGCTTAAACACAGGTATATTATCCTGTGTAAAAACGACATAAAGCTCTTTGTTCTGAAGCGGAAGTATCACTTTGTCTGTTATCTTTTTGATCCCCGTCTTGTTGGATTACGCCTGATAACGAACTCAAACACCTGCCGGTTTTAAAATATTGCCATCGTTCTAAAATCATTTAAGAATAGGAAAAAAAATTAAACTTATGGCATTATCTTCAATTTTTTTCATGTGATAATCTATTTATATAAATCAATTGCTGTTCGTTTGTCTCGCTAAAACTCGAAAACGGCTGAGCTGACCGGACCCGGACCCGGACCCGGATTCATTGCGCTCAAGTTTAGCTTGGAGAAATAAATAGCTTAATCTAAATTTTATAATTCTTCAAGACCTTAATAATGACGAAATCACAGACACCATATCTCAGAGATAGTGTCCGTATAGGATTTATAAAAACATGTAAAATCGTATTGAACTTCTGCACCTTTACCACAACATTGGTGAAGAATTTATCAATACTTATCATCTTCGTACCATAATTATTTAGGTATATAATAATAGTTAACGAATGAAGGGCGTACTATATTATTACTAACAAACAATTCAGAGTTATAACCACTTTCATAAAACAAAATTCAATTCATAAAACATAAAATCCGCTCAACAAATCTAATGCATACCCACCTACATAACTCAATACACGTGTGAATTGTTTGAGGGTCCTAAAATAATGTCGCCCTATTCTAAAACAATGAAGTTCCGTGCTCGAACAATCTAACTCTGCGGGTGACTATTGTCCTTATTTTAATTCAAGTATTTAGTTTAATAGCTTAATTTAAATGAAAAGAACGCGATTGGTTTAATTGACTAGTACTATTGTTTGATTTGTTCACTAGGAGTGTGCCACTGGTTTATAAATGATTATAATATAACTAGATAATTGCTTTCTCAAAATATGTTGAGTCGATTCGTAATTTAAAGACTTGCGTATAGTTTTAGTATAATTATATATAATGGAATGTTATCTTATTATTAGCTTTGCTTTATATTTTAATTCTAAGCAGTCATAGGCAGCAGCTATTCGTATTTAAAGGTTAAATCATTAAAATTTGCTTTTAAAAAATGTACGAGAGATTTAAAACACTTTTTACAATAACTATTTTGCGTACTTGCATAATAATATAATAACTTACACCCAAAATTCTAAGAACGATCGTAAATGCTGATGTTACCTCAGTATTACCTCGATAATATTAGGGTTGCCAGTTATTTAAACTTATTTTTTCATTTTTGTGATACACGGACTTATAAGAGTTTGTAAATCTCTGGTTTTTTTCGGTGAGAAAACCAGCCGTAAGAAGATAAAAAACTGGACATAAAATATAATAAATATTTACTTTAAGAAATGTTATGGTTTTATTATTATTATGTTATTTGTTATGATAATTAGGTTAAAGGATATACAAAATATGCCTTGCTTCATTAGTGCATCTAGAAGTTTCGGCACCGCTGAGTTTCAAACATTTAAATCAAATTCGAGCCCGCATGTTGCTCAAATATGATTCAACCGAATGTGCAAACTCTTAGGACTACGAGTACATATTCAACTCTACAACTTGTAGTAACTATTGTGGAATTTCTCAAAGATAAATATTATGTCTTTCTTTATTTGAGACCTACGGTTTCACCCGCGTTAATTATGTCGTAACGTGATATTTATATTTTATATAGTAATAAAAAATAATAATAAAATCGTTCCAGCCGTTTCAGAGATTAGCCGAAACAAACAGTGAACAAACAGATAATACAGGATGTACACCGTGTATACATCTATATGCATTTAGTAAAAATATTATTATTAATATTTCAAACGGTTATTTTAATATTTCAAACAGACATCCGATTTTACTCATTTGTACACATGACCTTTACGTGCCAGAATAAAGTAATACATTGTAAAACTTAAATGGCTACATTTCGCACCCTTAGAATGAAAGTGACTCTACTCAAAATTCTTGTAACACTCGATTTTACAATTAACTGACCTTATAAAGCATATTCTAAAACCTTGTAAAGTAAAAGTGACCTATATCTTAGTATAATAGGGGGTAGCGCATACTTCGGTCTCTATAATATATTAAGATGTATTCAATACTATAATTTTTTGAAGACTTTAATGATCATTTACCACAAATTGCATTTTTTGGATTCGGTCACTTTTATTCTAAGGGTGCGATTTATTACGCTTAGCTGCACAAATTACAAAAAACAGGAAAAAAATAAGAAATAAACGAATTGGATTACAACGGGCGGCATTATCGCTAAACAGCGATCTCTTCCAGGCAACCTATCGATTAGAAGTTCTTTATGTCATAGTTTGCAAAGTTTATTGATCGCATTCGTGGCTAATTGGTTTACGCGTCTGCGTGATGCGCTGGTCCTGGGTTCGAATCTCGGGAGGACAAATGAATGTTTCGGGTAGGCACCGAAGGCTGTTCACCTACTTGCCTGTAAAAAAAATATCAGTGAAAAAGACACAGCAATGTGTCTAGGCCATGCCCTGCTAGGGGTTACGAGAATTCACTTTTTTTTTAAAGTTTATTTTCACAAGATTGCTTACTATCCTAGTTTTCTTTTTGGTGCTACTTTGAAACTACTAGCGTCTAAAGTCTAAACCTTAAAGTCCTGTATAATTAATAGATTTTAATTTTGATACTTATCATATTTTTTAGGTACCTATTGCCAACCCTAAATGTAAGGCTTTGCATTTAACACAGTTTCACTATGAAGACGGTCGTATACAAAGCTAGTAATATCTTTTATAAAATAAAAAAAACAATAAGCGACAGCCCTATTTAAGTCACGTACTGATTACAGAGATGTTTAGTGCGTCGCTCGATACCCTAAGATAAAGATAAATTTATATAGCTTCCCAATGAACGGAATTCTATACGAGCCCTGTGTTATGAGGCTTCTTGCTGGGAATATCTTTATTAAAGCCTTTTCCGGCAC
The DNA here is from genome assembly GCA_912999735.1 of Aporia crataegi. Classification (NCBI taxonomy): domain Eukaryota; kingdom Metazoa; phylum Arthropoda; class Insecta; order Lepidoptera; family Pieridae; genus Aporia; species Aporia crataegi. Next base: position 5,101,724 of record OU538749.1, read on the forward strand.
ACATTTCTCAAAGGAACATTATTTAACGTTATTAAATTTTCATATATTCTTCATAATTTGTGGTAGCTAAATTCAGTTCCTTAGCACATGCACCGACATGTTTGGGACGAAATGGATCAGTGAATCGCAGAAAAGTGTTTATGCCTAGCCAACGGAAGCGTTCGAACCAACTACATATTTGCTTGAATAATATAAATGAGGCCTGAATAAAATTTATAATTTAATTTGTATTTGTATTCGGTCTCTGATAAGGCTGCCACTTGCCGGACGAGGTGTCATAAGTAGTAATAAGGCCGCCCGTTGCACTCCATTAACAAGTGTTTTTAAAAATAAAATAAAATAAAATATAAAATATGCCTGGTTTTTTCTGATTTTTCTAGTTACTAACATAACATTACACTACTAAATAACCATGTTGTTAGATAAGATATAACTTCTATAAAATTTAATGCTTGATTTTAAATTTTCCTCCCAAGAGTCAAAGCTATTCTTGTGTGAAACTCAGCGCAGTCTGACCCGTGTATTTTATTTCCAAACAAAAGTTATCTCGCTTTTATTGAGTAGATGTATGTAATTTAATGCCAACGATGTAATAATGTTATGTAACGGCCTGATTTCTTTACATGAAATTGACTATTTAAAGTGTTTCTACTTTGTAAGGTACAAGCAATTTTCGATAAACTTGAATGGAAAAGAATAGCAATTCACTCTGTATTTATAGATTTACGTTTCTATAATAATTTTCTTTTGAAAGGTCCACGCTGAAACGATAATCGACTGACGATAACCTAACGATAATTTTATTTCGGAACATTAAGTTCTAGTTCTTTCTCTAAACTATCGTTGAGATAACCCGAGGATGATGTGGAATAAATGATGCGCCATCAATCATGAAGGTTTAAACGTAGGCTTTTCTTATACAGACGCAAAAAGTATTTGATCCGTCCTTGTCTAAAAATCATATTCATAGTGACTACATAGTTCCATCTAACTATGCTTTAAATGCTAATGCATAAGTTTGACGTGTCTGTGGCTGCCTGTAGCATCAAAGCACCTATTCGGTATTCATTTAGGACCATAAATTAAATATAAATCATATACAATTTTATATCAAATTAATAAAGATCTGTTTCTATGTATGCCTTATTCTTATTTGTAAAGATTATTATTATTATTATTATTATTATTATTATTATTTGTGCCACTGTTTCAACCTTGTTAATTTCGTCGTAACGTGATGTTACGACGAAGTGTTAGCCTATAGAACATTCGTATCTCTAAATTTAAAAATAAAATATACAAATTACTATAGTTTTTTTAAAATTATCCTTAGGGATAGTTAAAAAAAATCTTAAATCATGATGTCCTTTATATTATGTTCAATTTATAATATCCGAACAATTTTATACTGAAGTTGAAAAACAGAACACTCGTATTCCAAAATTATCCCACAGGAACACACTACCGGTATATAAAGCCCTACATGTTGTACCCTATATGTTAATCCAGAGCATTTGCGTGCCTAATTTTATTGAAATCCTTTCAATCGTTTAAGCGTGATTCAGTCATAAACATCCTCACAAACTTTCGCATTTATAAGTGGGATTAACGTGTCAGTGTGTTTTAAATTGTCTTCGATTCATTTGTTTATATTTACATTTTTATTTCATACTAGCTCTGTTCTGCGGTTTCACCTGCGTTAATCTCGTCGTAATGTGATGTTTTATAGTCTAAAGCCTTCCTCGATAAATGGTCTATCCAACACAAAAATAATTATTCAATTCGAACCAGTAGTTCCTGAGATTAGCACGTTCAAACAAACTCTTCAGCTTTATAATATTAAGTATTAAGTATAGATTTTCTTTGAAAAACTTTATATTAGGCTGTCTTCGTTCAACAATACCAACTATATACGGTCGGTGTAAAAATACGTCTCGCTAAATAACAGTGCGCTTGAGATTTGAGATCTTATTTTGTTCATTTGACACAGCCAATGTAGTAATCGTAAGTTAAGATAATATTTTGAAGATTTGCGACTTTATTAATAGGTGCCATGTTTGTAATTAGGTTGAACTTAAAACTTCTCTTTCACTTTGTTAGTGAACTCATGTAGCTACATAAGTATTTATTCACATGGACAGTATTTCGCTTTGATTTTGTACGTGACCCGTATTGGTATTGTTGATCGATGAGTTCAGTGGTATAAAACAACAAATATGATTTATATTCTTTGGGTATCAAATTCAGGACCGTCCACGCACACACTTAATCCTTATTTATCAACATTGCTTAGTTTAAAACAATATCTCAAAAGCATATAGTTATTAGACAAAACATTGAAAGATTTTAGGTGAGCAAAAGTTATAAGATCAGTTAGTATATTCTGATTTTTAATTGTTGGAACTTCATATCGCTTGAAAGTTCCGAATAATAACGTGTCACCTAAAAGGACATTCCATAAAAAAATTACGAGGAAGCGAATTTTCATGAACACTTTAGTGAAATTTTCTGTACTTTTAACAGTTATTCTGCTATTATCACATTAGACGAACCAATAAAATGGTAAATTAAAATCGGTACAGCTGTTCTTGAGTAGCCCGAATTTGTGTTATATATGTAGATTAAGTTCAGTTTTAACAAAAATTACCGTTAAGTTTTTACCGTTGAAATAAACGCTAAATCCCAGGACAATTATAAAATTAAATGTAGTGCGTTAATGGAGTTGCAATTAAAACAAAGCGGCTTAGGTCGGCTCGGTTCCTTTATTACGTATTAAATTCCTGTTATTGCTTGTGGGTTATGATAAATATTGTGTTCTTAGGGCTTAAGCTAATAATGCGGATATCACAAATTCCTTGCTAATATTATAAGGGAGAAATTCACCTCGTTATATTTATATCAAGAACTTTAGGAACGAATAATAATAGCTTTTAGTGATGTACGGCAGATGATTATCCCCGCTCAGTTTTTTAACATGCAAGTATTTCTTACAATAAAGTTTACGCTGTTTTAAAATACACGAATGTTTGTGTAATGCACCTATGAATAAATCTTTTTTATTTTCAAAATGCGTGTGGAAAATAATGAAATACCTTGCGGCGAATTGCGTATAGCCTCTTTAGTAAAGAAACTCTTTGCTATGCGCTTAATTTAAGAACATGAATTCAAAATTTAAATGATATAGAATTTGTAAATGACATTGTCAAATATTTGGATTCCCTCATATCTTGATACATTAACATGCATTATCTTCTGATGTCCGCGCTAATAGTGAAATATTATATATAACGATACTGGCACATCTGTTTCATTTCATTCACTCTTATTACATTCACCATAGTTACATGATCGCCGGTTAGGCTTTTATAGTCCCTTTTCAAGAATCTGCACACTTGTACGTATTATTTTTTTAAAATCGTTTCCCATATAAAAATAGTCTTCGGGTGTCATGAACGCCTCAAATTATTTAACGTATTTATGGTTTAATATCTCATTATAATACATATATAAATTCACTTACTTAAAGATATTCCAGGATATGAATTATATATTTAGGTACGCTTTTTAATAATTATAAATATTTGAAGTTGTTTGAAATGAGACTCATTAGATATTAAAATTCTTTCACTGACGGAAATTTCTAGCGATCTCTGTGATTGTGACCTATTTAGATTTTATGGATCTTTTTATAAAAGTCTGTAATTTACAAGTAATTTTTTTAAAGCGATATTTTTGCATTTTTTAGTATAATGTATAATTGGGATAAGCATTCCTTTTACAGTTTCAAGTTACCGCGGATAAAATTGCATATTGCTTTTCGGATTCAATGTACGAAAATAATATGTTGTTGATAAATTTCGTTTTAAGATCATTTCGGAAACCATTAAACCTGTAATAGTCAGAAATTTTATTTGAATGCAGATATCTATTAATTTTTTAGTTGGTTAGTTAGTTAGTTATATAATAAATTTTCATAAACAGATGAAAAAGGAAAGCATTATAATATTAAAGTACTATTTGTAACCTAAATCCAATCGTAGATTAACTAAAAAAGATACCCTGAGATTTCAAATTACCTATAATAAATTAGAAACCACATAGTTTATTTATGAAACTGCCAATTTCATTTATAACTAGTGAACCCCGTGAAATTCGTATCGCTTCAGAGTTCCAATGTGTCACATAAAATGTCATTACTCATTCCATATGTATGAGGCAACGAATATTTTCATAAACACATTTTCTTGAATTTGACAAATCCATTAAAACAGACATCATTCAAATCTATTCAGCCGTTCTTGAGTTATAAATGGTGTAAATAACTTTTTTGTTTTATATAATAAAAATAAACTACTGAAAGTATTAAAAAATCTCATAGTTTAAGATTATACCGTTGTTATATTTTGTATGTGTATGCAGTTATCGCAAGTTAATTGTTGATCAATCATCTAACATCCTTTTATAGCATTAAAACACTCCAGAAATGCAAATCCGTCTTAAAAGATAATTTCATACATAAATCTGTAAAACCATATATATAATGTAACAATAATCTAGCCAATATTAAAATTGACCTATATTATTACCTACAACATCACACAATAGGCGGATCAGCATTCTCCGATACTCGATTTTTAAATTAAAAATTCAATAGAAGAAACGTATGCAATATCTTTTTTATTCCTTATATTGATATTACAATGCAAATATGCTTTAATTTAACTAAATATTACCCGACTGCGGCAGTCTCTAATGAGAGTTATGTGTTTGATTTGAATATATCGAAATCCACTCGTTAGTACTTAATCGCTGAACCGATTGTGATACATAACATTAGATTGTGTACAATCATGTACATAACATCATTGTAAAAATATTTCTTTTTGCGTAACAGTCGAGTTTTTTTATTGGGAAAATAACTCTTCATGCTAATGTATATAGCGTTTTTGTTCTAATAGTATCTAAGGAGAGACCATAAGGCTCCACGTCCATCGTTCCACACACGACGCACTTGCCATGAACAATTCAATACTCTGCTGCCATTAATGGTATTTCTAATCCAATAACTGAAAGCTTTCAAGAAAAAACATCCCAGCCACATCCCCGACAATCTGCAAACTCGCTCGCCCGCGGATTTAGTATTACAATATAATATGCCCATTGGCGCTTTTATCACAAAGAGAAAGCATAGACAATAACTAAAACCATTTGACGAGAAATTATTGATATGTCATAGAGTTTTAACGAATTGTCAGACGCCGCCCACATTATTAAATAGATTTATTTACTAGTGGTCTTAAAAATAATTAAATCTTTTAGTGACAACAGACATCCATTCAGAAATTTTTAATATGAATGATTATATCGCACCATATTCTTTATATGTCATAAAAATTAATAAAAACACAAGATTCATCCACTCATAATAGATTCAGTTCTCACTTATAGCACACTTATCCTGTCAGTCCTTGTTTATTTGATTACCGTTTTTATTCTACGCCGCTGGCTACTTTCAACAGCTAAGAATTATCTATAATTTGGAGAAAACGTGTCTGATATTTTTAAGCAATATCATAATATTGATATTCGTATAACAAATATTTAAAAAACTTTTTTAACATGTGATTGTAATTTTTATCATTTTTTAGACAAAGCCAAGAATATAGTAGGTAGATTATATAAATTCGTAGCGTTTTACATTTAGGTAATTACTTTAGATAAGCAATCATATCCTTACTACTACAAAAAGAGAATAATTATGAGTTTGAAAACAACGTAAATAGTGGAATATAGTAGTGTGGCGAATCTCTTTAGTAGAGAAACTCTTTGGTAAAAGCTTTATTTAAAAACATCAATTTAAATTCAAAATTATATAGAATTGTAATTGACATCGATATAAATTTTGTGGCATCCGTATTCACTTCATAAAAAACATAATAATAATCTCTTACCTTGACTTAATCTAAACTCTGTACATAAATACATCCGTGATATTTCTTCTGAACAGTTGTAAATTGTTTTAATTGTTAGATAAAAGGTGTAAATTGAAAATAAACTATTGTGTGATTGTTTAACGGTGTTTTAACTCTATCAACCTCCTGGACTATTCAGAGTTAAAACGAATAAACTCTCTCTCACTTCAACACCACACCTCAACATCTACAGTAGCATTATCTAAGTAGGTAACTAAATGGTGAAAAATTTAGGTATATTAAGAAAAATACTAGTTTAAAAATAGCAGAGAGAGTGTTACATTTATTTGTACAGCAAATAAATCTAATATTTTGATGGTCATTTGGATTAATCCACACACACCCTCATTAGCCTAGCCTAAACGATACTTACGTTGCCTTCTTTTCATTCATGCTAATCCTTGGTGGTTATCCTTACCACCATGACGGTGCTTAATAAACGAACAAATACGCTAATACAGAATTAGATATTGTAACTGTTCCAAAAGGTGTCATAGTTAAACGAATCACGAACACATCCCTATAATTTCGCTCTAAAATTCATCGGAAAGAGAAAATTGTTATAAAACGAGTGTTATTTTTGACGCTAACAAACCCATGCAATTATTCGGCTGACCTCTTCGAATTGTAATTATAGGCCTTCCATTTTAATGTTTTAAAACTCCCGACGGAATTCTTGCTGATGATTATTATTTGTGGTTTAATATGGAGTGTAAATTGAGTAGGGGTAGTGTGGATAAACATTTCTATCTGTTATTTTGATTTTATATATTGTATTATTAACATAAAGCTTTGGTTTGATTGAATGCGTTATCTCAGGAAGAGAATTAAACAATTATTATGTTGGATAATCCATTATATAAAGCTTTATCACAGGTTACAAGGCTTTATACACATAACACCACACAAAGACGAAATTAACGCAGGCGAAACCGGGGAACATAGCGTACCTGTAAGTTTGTTCTTTTTGATGTTGTATTCTCAACTAATTTAGATTGAATAAGCCTAACCTGGCTCAATTAGTTGTATCTGGTTACTAGGGATAGAAATATTATATTTCGGTTTGGAGAACACAGTAGACTGATCCTTGATTTGGCGCAAAATAGGATCGGAAAATCGATTTTTCTATCCGAGTTGCGAAATTCACTTCATTTTATTTTGCCTTTATTCTTGCCGCAAGTAATTTGGTGCCAAAATCATAGGTACTTTTTTCATCGCAGTCGGGTTTTTATTAGGAAAATAGCTCTTGTTAAATCAGGCTTAATAAGGGTTTCTACAAAGCTCTGTCATGTCTGACTGTTTGAATGCGATAAAGTCAAAAGATACTCATACGGGGTACAGCTTTAAACGATGTGATTAGTGAGGGTAAGGTAAAATTCTTGCCCGTTTTTCGTAAAAAAAGTGTAATCTAGAACGATGTATTGATGTTAAAAACTTTAATCTTTATTACTAAACAGATTCAGGTTAATTACAACATTTATAACTGAAGTTCGGATGGACTTTTGATGATCTCTGTTTTGTTGGATTTGCCTAATCAGAGAATAGCAGAATATAATAAATAAAAAAATAAAAAAGCCTTTTATTAACAAGAAGTTAATAAAACAAGAAGTTAGATTAAATTAAGTTAGTTTGTTTAGTTACATACAATTATTAGTTTTGTTAGTAATTAAGTTTGGTTCCTAGATTTACTTGTATTAGTTTTTCCTTAACCCTATATTATTATACTATTATACTTATTATGTAAGAACTCCTCTGTAGGTGAAGGCTCCAAAGATAGCCAGTCCTCTCTAGATTGAGCTGCTTGAATCCAGTTGGGGCTAGCTGCTTTTTTGATGTCGTCATCCCAACTAGTCACAGGTCTATCTCTCTTTCTTTTTCCCTGTGGTCACCGTTTTCGTCCATGTCGAGAATATGAAGATAACCACCTATTAAAAAATAAAGAAAAATTTACTAAAAAGTATTTATGAAGAAAATTTGTTTCCTCATTTTCTATGGAATGACGTTTTAGGTGACACGTTACTATTCGGAACTCCGAATAAGAAATTCGCGGGGTATACTAGTGTTTAATATATTATGTTTTAAACCAATACTCAAGTATAATTAAATAAACAGAAGCAGTTTCCAATCTAATCATATAAATGAGTAATCTTCAAAGCAATACAACAAATTCCTCTAAACCTAAATGGCCTCAGTAATCAATATGGCGCCTATTTATGGTAAAATTAATGAACACTTTATTTGTACTAGCAACCCACAGATTACTATTAATTAAGCGGCGGGAGACCCGAGCATTGTTAGACTAACACAAATTGAATTTAGGTTACACAAATAAATAGTGTGAGTAATGATTTCTCAATAGATTATGTATTTATAGTGTAAGAGCTTTTAGTTTTAGGTAAGGCTGCGTGACGTGGGGACTCAATTACCAAAGTAAATATTTAAAAAGCGCACGCTTTAAACGATGTCCCGTAACTCCGGAACATGGGACAGACTCATTTGCACTTGTTTCACTTATTGTTTTCTGTACAAGCCTTCTGTACTTTCAAAATGGAATATTTTTGTTTCTTCCGGAGTTCAATTTAGGACGCAACTACGACTTTAATATCAGATGTATGAACAAACTATAAAAACCGTTAAAATTAAATCAGTTCATGGTTTATTTTTTGACAGTTCTCAGACGGTAATAATTTTTGAACAGCCTTTTGATTACTTAGGTTAAGCTAATCGCACTGTAAACTGATTCATTAGTTTACGAACAATCCTTACACAGTTTTCTGATTGTTCAATGTCTATACAAATATTTTTAAATTTAAAATCTCAGCTCTCAAACTACCTTTATCCTATATGGATGATTTAATTGTGGATAATTTCTCTATCTGTGAACAAAGGAAGTGAATATCGATATTATTCATTCAATTATTTATTACAATGCTGAGTTATTTTTAATTACAATTGGACTTGGTTTATGAGTAATGTTTTAGGTTTTTACACTAATAGAGAATTTCAAATATCGACTTTTCATCAACTAGAATCTAGTTGTTTTAGTTGTTTTAGTTACTAGATCATTTACAGATCGTTTAAAGCTATTAAATAGAATTTCCCATTGAATACTTAATGAACTATTATAGCAATTAGGCGCGTCCATTCTTCAAAAGTATGTTTTTCAAGATTACTCTATTTTTCAGATTACTTACATTTCTTCAATTATTCCATGAAAAATAGATCAAGGTCAAAATAAAAGCAAAAATTAATCTGTTTTAGACTTATTAGGTACAAATTTAAATTTTTGAATCGTATCATTTAGTGAACGATGATTACATCAAACTAATGTCTTTGAGGTCTAAGGATCTTGATGGAAAATGGAAAAATCGTCTGAAAAAAAAATTGATACATCATTGTTCCCGATATACTGAATTTTAAAAGTAAGACGACGTGATGTCATTTTACAACAGCTCGCGCAGTCCGTCGCGTCGCTGCTCGAGAAGAGAGACAGAGAGAGCGAGTATTGTAATGTAACGTCACGAGCTGACGAACTTTAAATGCATGTAAAATCAAAACTACTTGCTCTTTTTGAAGTTTCAAGCGATTTCGCGTATGTAGTAACATTCTCCATTCTTAAACAAAGCCACGTCAGCGAATTCACAGGCACATCTGATATTAATCCAAAAGATAAAATTATTCAATGTCGGGCAGTCTAAAGACTTCACCCACTTTTGGTGTCTTGCCAAAAAAAATTGTTCTTATCACTGCAATATAAAGAGTGCTTTCTTATAAGTTATAAACTGAAAACGGAATTTAATTTTATGTACTTTTCATAACATAAACGTATTTTGGATAAACGAATGGACCGGTTGCACACTATATCTTAGCTTTAATACCACAACATGCTTTAGTGTGATTTACCGTTCTTAATCGGTATTAGAGTTTTTTCTAGTTTAAGTACAAGTTTTAATTATCTTCATTACGGATTGAAATAGAAGAGTGCTGATTGATCTTATTTAGTTACAGGTTTAACTGCTTCACTTATAAACGATGTTCAACTTTGATCTTGAGTTTACTAGAATTCGAGTTATCTATATAAAAAAACAAATGGTCAGTCTAAACTCAAAACTAACGCAAGACCGCTAGAATTTATTTTTCAGGCATAGTTTTTATTTTGCGATAACTGCTGAAATTTTAATTATATTTGTATTTTAACACGAACAGACAATGTTTTATAATACTGATCCTTACTAATATTATAAATGCGAAAGTAACTGTCTGACGCGGTTTCACGCCAAAACTACTTAACCGGATTAAAAGAAATTTAATTCGGTACACAGATAGTCTAGAGCCTGAAAAAGGACATGGGCTACTTTTGAATGCGAAAAAATGGTTGTAAGGGGTTGAATGAAGGGATGAAAAGTTCTATGAAAGTATCGTCATTTTTAGAGCTAAAAGCTTTTAGGCTATACCTACGTTACGACGAAGTTAACGCGGGTGAAACAGCGGGACACAGCTAGTACCTAAATATTGCCAAACCAAGACGAATGTTAATGTGAGATTGATTATATTTCAGTAATTTACAGGTAAATACAGAATGAGTTGTACGTGTCTGTTAAAATATCGATAACAATTACTGATTTACGTTCAAATTGTCAATTAATTTTAATGGCTTTATATATGTTTAATTTAGAGTAATTATGTCAGCATGTTCGTGTGTTGAAAATTGGATTTGAAAAGGAATTTTTAGGATTCAAATTATAGTACTTAGTTGTCGTTGTAGGATTAATTGCTAATTTTAAATATGTTAATTAACAACAATGAATCTTTTTTTTATCGGATAGGAGGCAAACGGCCAGGAGGCTCACCTACGGGAAGCAATCCGCCGCCCATGGACACCCTCAACGCCTGTTGGGCCACGGGTGCGTTGCTGACCTTTTCAATAGAGGTACGCTCTTCTCTTGAAGGTTCCTAAGTTAATAAGTATATGAATTATATGTTATTTAAAATTAATTAGAAATAAGAATACCTGATTAATGGATGTCTGTACATCTGTAGATCTGTATATTCATAAATTGTAGATACCACAAGCAGGCACAAATACCCACAGACACATCCAACTGACGTAACTTTCTTTTTGCGTCGGACTAAAAAGTTTATACATCCTTATAGTCATTATAGTGAGAACAATAAATTTGTTGACACGGTAACTCATAGCGAGTAGATACGCTATTTATTTTTCGAAATATTAAAACCCTTCAGTATGTTACCCATATTACGAGAATTGAAGTTTTTGATTTTTAATTTCGAAAATCGTGTCACAAAGCCACTATTTTCCTGTAATTAAACGCTTGAGTGTATGTCTTGAGCCATAATTTGTGATTCATTCTGGTCTTAATGCCAGCGAGACTTAAGCCTCGGTCTCAAATAGATGACAAATTTTCCTCCAACCAATATGCTGCTTATCCTTGCTTTTAATGATAAATTAACATAGAAATCTTCATAATATTTTCAAATTGCGTATCGTAACGACTTTGTTAACGACTTTTGGTAACGACTTTTAGACCGCACGCTTTACTTCGATTAAAACCGAAAATACAATTCAAAAACCATACTTTGTAATAACCAAAAATTAAATCCTTGCCCACATGGGCAAAGAAAATATTAATCTATAATATTTCCTTCCTATCTATGAATTAATTATAAAAAAACGGTTTATGTTACGGTAGCGGTTTTGAGATTATTCATTACAAAAGAAAACCTTTAATAGTAATGGTAAGTATAGATTTTCGCGATCCACACTTATAAAGTACTAGCTGTACCCGCGACTTTGTCCGCATTAGACAGTTTTTTGGACAGGAGTTTTATTTTTTACATCAAGTACCTATATAGGTACTTATAGTAAAAGTGACTGGATATTAGAATGGTTCTCTTTTGTTTGAAGACGACCTGCTCGCTTCTGAAGGTAAAGGCATTAAGAGCATTTTTATTGGTCGTATCAATTCATAATTTGGTATCCGGTGACCTGACATGACTGATCAATAATAATACAATAGTTAGTAGGTAAGCCAGCACTTACTGCAGAGGTACCGTGTTTGAGCACATTGAAATGGTCACAATAAATATATTATGTATCCACTTTGTGAAATTAGATATTACCCTACGTCCCCTATGTCCTTTCTCAACTTATTATCTATGTTTGTGCCAAATTTCATTAAAATCGATTCAGTGGTTTAGGCGTGAAAGCGTAACAGACGATACTTTCGAATTTATAATATTAAAGTATGGATATGAGGAAATGAGTGATCTTCATATTTTTTTATTAATCAAGATATTCTGTTATTCGAACCCGAAAAATAATAACATAAACATCATAAAAATTGGTCCAGCCATGGTTAAAGAAGGTTAGACCTTGTTTTATACCATAACTTTTTTCCATGCCTCCGTTATTTCTTTACAATTCTCTACCATTTCAAAGATTTCAGTGTGATAGCAAAACCATTATTTTTTCCTTACGTGTTATTTTTGCTTATAAAATTGAGTATCAATATTTTTCCAGTCATATATTTTTCTGTCCCATTCGTAATATTTCTATGCAAATGGGGAAGGAATTTATAGAAGCGAAGTGTTTTATCTTGGGAGTGTTTTATCGGTCGTTACACAGGGCATGACAAAGTTTTTGAGGGTGACCTAAATCATATGTTACGTCACCTCTGTATAATATAGACAAAGTGGATGCGGCATTTTGTGTGAAAATTTAACAAATAGTAGTTTCATATATACACGTTTTTAAAATTGACCAAAAATGGTTTAGCAGCAATATTAATTAGATTTAGTTTTTTAATTATTTCAAAAGGTCTAAGAAATAATAACTGTCAAAAATCCTTTCTCTTAATTCACGAAATCAACACTATGAAGGTGGGATGTCAATATCTTAATTTTGACCCTGGAAGCAAAAAGTATTGTTCTAAGTTTAATGTCTGTGTGTCTGTGTGCTACTTTCTAGAGCTAGAGGAATGGATCGATTACGATGCAGTTTTTTGTTTGTTTGTCAATCTGAATTAATGGAAATGGATAGTTGAAAATTGATTAATTGATTCATCATATGTTGAGCTACATAAAATAGCTGCCTCCGTGGCTAAGTGGTTTAGGCGCTCGTATGTTGCGCAGGAGGTACTGGGTTCGAATCCCGAGAAAACAAATGAAAGTTGCGGTTGGGTGGGCACAGTAGGCTGATCACCTACTTGAAAATTATAAATAATGAAAATGATAAGTGAAACAGATTCAGAAATGTGTCTGCCCTATGCCCCATTAGGGGTTACGAGAATTCATTTATATAAAATAAAATAAACAATAGTATATAAAGACATTTATTAAATACAAGCGACCCGCCCCAGCTTTGCACGGGTATAAAACATATATAAAAATCTTCCTCTTTAGTCACTCTATCTATTAAAAAATGACCAGGGAGAACAAAACAAATGGAATAAATCTTTATTCGCTTGATGACAAGACTAACACACAATAGTAAACAACTGAAATACAATAAACAATCAAAAGGGGTAAAAATGTGAAAACTGTGTTGCTGTACGGATGTGAGACGTGGAAGGTCACTAAGGACATTACGCAGCAGCTCCAGGTCTTCATCAACCGCTGCCTTCGCCGTATTCTCGGTGTATTCTGGCCAGAGAGGATCGCAAACGTGGATCTATGGGAACGATGCGGCGAGACTCCAATCGACCACCAGATCAAGCGTCGCAAGTGGAACTGGATAGGGCACACGCTACGAAGGGATTCCCAACATATACCGAGGCAAGCCTTAGACTGGAACCCTCAAGGAAAGCGAAAACGTGGCCGCCCTAAGCAATCCTGGCGGCGGGCGATCACCGCGGAGCCGAGGGCAGTTAGCATGACATGGAGCGAAGTGAAGCGCGTAGCTCAAGACCGAGCGAAATGGAGACGTACTGTGAACGCCCTCTGCCCCATCCAGGGGACTTAGGACTTCATCATCACTCGGCTATATGCCCGCCATAATGGTGGAGCGCCAAAACTGCGGTGGTAGCTATTGGCGATATTGGCGAAAATAAGACTAAAAAAATTAAAAGCATGTGTGCAATTCACACGTGGTACAAGTGAAACCTTCAAAAAATTTATGAAACACTAATGCTTCCTATCTCATTTTCTCCCACGTCAAATCTTATGAATTTATGTGTCTTTTTACTGTCGCTTTTTCGTTACATCGACTTTCAAATCACAACGATGCTAAAGAAGTTTTCACTTCAAAAGTGAAAAGACAATAATATAAACAAAATACTTAAAGGCAAAAATAAATGAAGAAAGTAAACGCTCACACAGCCTCGCGACTAAGGCTACTTTTATAGTGCCTTATAGGTTTCTAGGTATAGCAAGACCAAACATTGCTAGGCTAGTGTGGTAGTGTTCACATCGAATGCTCTTGTCAGATTAACATAAAATCGCGTCAAAAAGCTGAAAAGCATTTCACTTGTTTTCATTTATTAGGAATCAAACAAGCTATATTATATTGTACTATGATTTAACTGAAACAGAGCAACCCTACTCAGTAATTATTTTACTTTTATCTTGCTTCTCACAAATTAAATGTCCGAAGCCGTATGCGAAGGACCAATTACAAATCTATTATCGTTTGGATACACTAAGTAATATAACATATCGAAAATATATTTGTCTTCCACGCTGAAATCGCCGAGCTTTTAAATGTACAGGTTGATAAAAGGACTAAACACATATGGGTTTCATCAGCTCATCCTTAGTCACAAAGACCTGTATGAGCTGTTTAGAAGAAAATTCTACTACTAATATCTACAATACAAATATACTATATTATTATTAACTACATATTTTTAACTGGCAACACATTGATGTTATTACTAATAACTTAGAATCTCTACTATCTCTACTACTAAAATATTATCTCTAATAACATTGAGATAATTTAGTAGCTTTGTTTAATGAGATCTATGAAGGTAATAGAAATCTAAGAAAATAAGAATCATTTATCAAGATCAATTCTAAATAGAATTAATTGAGTTTGTTTACTAAATAATTTATTTAAATTTATTGTTTATTGTTCGTAACGGTATACTTTATATTGCTATTTTAAGTTGTTAAATCTCATGTAAATACGTTTTATTTAAAACCGTTCTACCTAAAATAAAATCACATTTTATGTCTTGGTACCTCAATTTCAAAACCTTTCAATGCGGCTTCTAAATAAATTGTAATCATACAATATGAATTGGGCTTTTATAATTATGAGTTTTAATTTTAAGCACGTCGTAGGTAAGGGACGCTACACACGCAACGATGCGATATAGAAGGTTGTATTCGCATAAGCTTAAGTTATTTAATTTATGCTCTCAAGATTATTAAGATTATAGAAATTATTATTTATTAAATAATCAAAATAAATTTAAATTGCAATATTTGCTACACCTATAGTAATAATAATTATTATTATAATTATTTTATGCTCTTATATCGTCCTATATACGTCACCTGGTGGTTTATAATATGACCCATCTATTTTTGACATGGGCCTGTAGTCTAGTATTTTATTGGTTTGAATTAAATGTGAAATGGAGTCGATATTTACAATTTTTTAGACTGGCATAATTTATCATCACCACCACTTTTCTACTTTTCTACAATCTCATTTATTTCAGCATAATCTAGGCCCCGCAAAATATAAACCATGGCGTGCAAGAGGCAGATTTTCGAAAATTTTGTAGTATTATTATAATTCTGTAGGCTTAATGTCGAGTCAGCCTTACACGGTCCCCTTTGCCCCATTCCGCAACCCTCCATCTTCCCATACATAGCGCATGTCATTCAATTCGTTCGACGTTGATCGGTCTTCGGTCTTCGCTCTTCGAGTTCTCGTTCAGTCGCGCGGTGGCCGTTTAAACAGATGGTTGTGTGTTGTACGTGATCGAATGATTTGGAAAACGATCGTAACATTGAAACTATTTTGCCACACGAATTTTGCAGTGTTTGTGCTCAGTGAAAAATAAGGTTAAAAAACAGTGAAGTGTAGTGTCTGTTAATTAAATGGATTGTTAAAACATTACAGTTTAAATTGTAAGTTTATTTTCAAATCTTTATTTAATTGTCGTTAGTTTAATACGTTATCTAGATATCTACGTATCAATAAAATTGGGTACGTATCCAATTTTATTTGTTTTATATGTTATATAGAAAAAGTATCGCTTTTTTTTACAAAATTCATGTCTCTTAAATGATTTTTATGATGATTTTAAGTTGAACTTAAAATTAACGGCCTAACGGAAAAAACGTACCTAGGTATCAATAATAATTTTTATTTTTAATTGTTGAGAGTATGGAAGTTGAGTAACAACTCGGCAATTCTTGTTGTCGTCTTCTCTAAAAAAGAAAAATAAAATTAATGATATTAGTTTACAGTTGCAAAGCAAAAATTTTAACAACCAACCAACAAATTCAACCGAATAGACATGCCTAACAATAATAATTAATTGATGAGTAGTTAGGTACATATCTAACAACACAGGGACTAGATTTAATATGTATAAATTTATCTAAGGACTTTCAATCAGAAAATATCCCATAGAAATCCCATTGGTTTGCTAATGGGTGTCATACACACATAATATGCCTCCATGATTAATCAATACTAGGTAGTACCTACAAATTATTTTTGTAATTAATTGAATGTATTGATTATAGAAGTTATTGTCATTTATCAACGGTACTTTATGTGGGTTGGTACATAAATTTTACATTTCTAACATTTCTCATAAATGTGAGCTAACAAAATCAAAAAGATTCTTCGAGAGCCATCAAAGTGGCTTAGATTAATGCGTAGGTACAAATTACTTATGTATTCATGCGGAATTTGAGTTCAAATTCAAGTTCTCTAGTCAGTCGTTTCTATGTGTCTACTAAATAATAGCTTTAGCACTGAAGAACTAGATTCTACGACCTATCTGCCGCCATCTACCAAGCGCTAGTTATATCTACATGAGTTAATAGTTAATACGTGCGTTTATTTCGTTTAGTTATTTCGATGCAATGAGTTGGGCCTATTGGCTATTATTCTGTACGAGGGGGTGAATTACAAGATTACAATCAGCAAGAAAATGCTGCAGAAAGTTAATTTTTTGTGATAATGACATGGATAATAACTTTGCAACAGTCATTGTTGTATCCATACAAAAAAATGTCTTTCCACGCTAAAGGTGATCTTGCTTCTCTTGTGAACTTTCAGTGTAGGCTAAAGCGAAAATTCAGTGTAGGTATATCTGTTTATAGAGGCAAATATAACCGTATCATGTCAGAGGTCAGTACCTAATATGAAAATTTGGCAATATTTTTTAAAGATTGTATATTCACGATCGAAATATAAGGTTTAAATATAAATTACATGTGCCGTGACATATTAAACTCTACAGACTGTAGAGTTTAATAAATCTTTCCTGGGGCTTAGCTTAAGATATTATAACAAAATCCCACAGAATATTGTAGACATCCCTGAAAACAAATTTAAAAAATAGGATATAAAGGACACTGTGTAGTTAAGCTTATTATAGATTAATGGATTATGAAAATTATAATCTGCATTGATTTAAAATTTACTTTTGTTACTTATATTCAATAAAAAATTAAATAATAAAAAAAGTAACTAAAATCTATACAGATAAATAAAATTGGAGTGTCTGTTTGTAATATTAAAATAAATTTTTACTAAATGCATAAGGATATATCATGGTATACCTATATCAAAATAACAGTCTTTACATTTGTCTCTGTCTGTCTGTT
This sequence comes from Aporia crataegi, assembly GCA_912999735.1. Lineage (NCBI taxonomy): Eukaryota > Metazoa > Arthropoda > Insecta > Lepidoptera > Pieridae > Aporia > Aporia crataegi. Next base: position 5,119,513 of record OU538749.1, read on the forward strand.
TGTTCCGGCTAATCTCTTAAACGGCAGGATCGATTTTCACGGGACTTTCACTGGCAGATAGCTGATGTAATAAGGAGTAACTAAGGCTACTTTTATTTTAGAAATTAATATAAATAATAAAAAAATAACTTCCGCGCAGACGAAGTACATAATGCATAATATCTATTACTATTTTCCTGTTTGCTAAAAGTAAAAACTCTGTTTATAGGCTATATAACATCATGTTCGACGAAATTAATGCGGGTGAAACCGCGGGGCACAGCTAGTAGTAGGTAACATGTAATTGAAGTTCTACTCAAAACTGGAAGTTTTTGTATTTAGTAGCTCAGTTTCTGCCGAGAATTAATTACATGTAATTTTTTTCATACTTTGTCTCATAAAGCAGGCGGACAAAATCTAGAGCACTGCTAATAATTGTGACCATTGTAATTATCATTTCCTAAACAAACACCCACAAATTTGTAACGTAAATCAAAGTGACGTCAATAAAAATGAAAAACGTGTCTTATTTATTGCTACAATTGTAAACAGCTTTCCATAAAGTTGTGGTTGATTTACGAGTTCATTTGAACCAAAATCTATCCCGATTAATCCTAGAGTGCGCGTTATTTGATATGTACAAACAATTAAATTGATAACGTTTTTTTCACAGCTTGAAACTTGAATTTATTATATAGTGTGTTGAACGAACTAACCTATGTTATAAACAAATCCTTAGTGTCAAGAAAAGACACAATTGGTAATTATATCTTGGTGTGTTCAAATAACTGTCTTGTACTACACTTACCTATTTTTTAATCAAACCTCTAAATTTTTATTTGAATTGTCAGAAAATTCTATATTATAGCGTATTGGCAATATAATGACATTGTAACTATCAGAGAACATACTGCGTGAGTGACGCCAGTATAACTTCGTCGCTTTATTAATAGACTTGATGATATCGTTCATCAACAGTGCCCGCGCTCTATAATTTATCGAATAAACCTACCGCATTTTATTAGGTACGTGTAACGCGTGGTTCGAATAATTTATGCGCCTACGCGTTGAAATTGTACAGATTGTGTTATTAAACGTACGGAGTGTTAGATTTAGGAATCGATACCAACCCTCCTTCTTATAAATGGTGATCATCTCATCTTAGATTTTTGTTCAGGGTTTTGTATTATTTTTGCAACAACAATCGCGTCAGAGAAAATGACACCATTTGAGACATAATAATAATAATTGGGACAACTCGCATTATATTGCTCTGATCCCAAAGTTGCTGAAGCACTAGTGTTATGTTAATCAGAAACACACTATATCACAATAAATATATAAAGTTTATAAACAACCAAGACTCAAACATTGTGCTCATAACACAAATGCATCTGTTGGGATTCGAACCCAGGATCTTTTGGCGCGGAAGGCAGGCACTAACAATTGCGCCAACCGGTCGTCTTTCTAGTTAAGCAACTAATAAGGCTATAAAAGAGTTAACAAAAGCACCAGGATTCTTTTTTGAGTTTTAGTGGCACACACATTGTACACTTTTTTATAATCCGGGTCAGAACCTAAAGTTGACTATTTCAAGATCATGAAGTGAAGTTCCTAGAATGGACAACTCAAAGCCACCGTTTCATGATATGCCCAGCCCAAATCGCTGATCTGATATTGTAATTATTTTCATGAAGTGAATTCTTTGTTCCTTTTTAGTGTAAATACGTATTTTATACGTGTAAATAGTAAGAATTTTATTTTAATTCAATTCGATAAACAGCTTCTTAAATTTAACTGCCCATTTTCAAGACAAAGTTGCGAAAAGAAAACTACGCGGAAACTAGGTACCTTTGTTTAAGCTCAAACAATAAGTTTAAGTTTGCGACAGTCGAGTTTAGAAATTCAGAGAATTCAGAGGAAAATTTCCTTGCCCAGTAAATGGATTATAATGGATGAACTTTAAAGCTTAACATTTCATTATGTTTAACTATTACATTCGTAACAACTATTTACAGGTGCTTATATATTTTTTGACCGCCTCCTTGGACTAGTGGTAAGCGCGTAAGCGTTACAACCGAGAGGTCCTGGGTTTGGTTCCCGGTAGAGATAAAAAAAACGGTCTGGCAGGATATAGAAGGCTGATCACCTACTTGCCCCTAAAGAAAAAATCGATCAGTGAATCAGATGTGAGATGCATCTGCCCCGTACCCCACTAGGGGACACGGGACTTCACTTTATATATTTTTTGTTTAAAACTAATTGAGCAAACGATTTCATATAACTAATTTCAAATTAATCGCATCAATATTTTAGTACCTAAATATGAAAAAAATGTAAACTTTTGGGAACATATATATCTGTTTACTGTGTATGTTCGGGCATTACGCAAAACCTATTGGACAGATTTTAACGAAATTTTGTAATAAGCTTATTTAGCAGGTCAGGGATGTAGGTTACTATTTTTGAAAAATATCTCTATTTCCACGGAAAATCTAAAAATCTGATCTCAGTTCCACCTTTCTTCGTTCCATGAATTCTCGAGCATTAGCTAGAGATTGATAAGGATTAGGTTTATACTTTATACTATATATGCTCTCGAAGCTTCGATAACTTTCCCATACAAAGAACAGGAAAGCTACTCTTTATCTGTACAATAAATCCTAAACTTTAGTACAATTTCGTTTATAGATTGTATAGTTTATGGTCGACGGAAATAGTTCAATACATCAATCAATCTCAAACGTTTTACTGCAAAGATTTTTATGAGCGGTTTAATGTCATAGATGTCTCGAGAAAGTTATTTTTTGTTATTTTGATATTATATATTATTTGATATTATTATATATTATATTTAACTAAAAATACACCAGCCTCTTTTGCTAATGTTTAGTCTTTTGCACCGCAGGAATCCCGGAAAGACAAATGTTTCACTTGGTACAGAAGCATGATCATAAATCTGCTGTAAAAAATTCCAGTGCAACAGATGCAGAACCCCCAAAGATTATGGGATTATTTATACTTTAAACTAAATAAGATAACAACATAGTCTGTCGTGCAGACTTCGCATCAGTGTAATTTTAAAAATGGTCACAAACAAAAATATATACCTTTTTTCACACGTCTGACATTCGGTTACCCTCTTGGGGAAACAAAGAAAGTTTCGGCTAGTTGGGCTCACCTGAATAGGCTGAATACCTATTTGCCTGTAATGAAAATTATCTACGAAACAAAAATGTTCTGAAATTGATCTATCGATTTTACTCAATAAATATCTAACATCCTTACGAAATGCAAATGGATCTTATTTTTGTTTTCAATAATGTACTTAATCATATTTACAAAAATACAAAAGGCTCATCAAAGCCCTTGGGTGCGTAGCTAAAATACTAGCTGTATTACCATGTTGTATTGCTATACTAACGCGTTGGCCGAAATATGAGCGAGCTTTCGGGTTTCCTGTAGTCTCAATTACAAACATCAAACATCCTTACTAGAGCTAAATTCATAAGGGTTAAAGAAAATCAATTTAGATTTCAGTAAGGGGTATTAAAACCTCCAACCTTGATCGATGATTTTTTAGAACGCTATCCTGCTCAAACTACGCTAGTTGTACCAAAGTAAACTATTTCGTTACAGAACACCTGCCGGCTTCCTTACCTTATCTTATTGGTTGAGGATCACTGATTACACTTTTTATCGCCCCTCGGGTGCATTTTATAACTTAACCTTAACTGCCTCGGATCCCGTGAAGACGTTTTATTTTTAAACTTGTTAAATCTTTTTTTTAATATCCTGTTGGTTGGATTTTCGTATCTCGGAATAATGAACTTCTGAATTTAATAAAGAGAACGTGACGTCTTTTGTAAATGATTTACAGTTTTTATTAAAAAGCTTTGTATTTGTAATGAAAGGAGAAGTTTAATGATTTGTTAGTATTATACTAAACATAATGGCATTAAAATATAGATCAAAACTAATCCATCAATAAATTACTTAGAAATAGATTATTGAAGTTACAAAATTATACGCGTGTAACAAAATTATTCTTGAAAGCGCAACTTCAAGGTCCCATAACTTATTCATTTCTAGAGATATTTATTGATTCTTTCACGTGTTTGTTTTGTTTTACCTCAATTTTTTATAATTTATCCATTTAAAGATAAAGGTAAACTTCTCCATTATCATAAAAATTAAACTAGACCGATTTTAAAACTTCTTTCTAACTACTATGTACTTAGTCGATTTATCTTTTTAATTAAATTTTATTTTGAATTATTAATTGTTTTTTTTTTAAACATATTTTAATTCAATTCGATTAACAGTAGCTTGTTAAATTTAACTGTCCATGTTCAAGTCAAAACTGCGAAATGAAGTATCTAAAAAATTAAACTAGAGTCTAGACCAATTTTTTGAAACTTCTTTCACTGATGGTTAACTTTTTTTGGCATATTGACAGAAGTATGTATTCAATAAATGCTGAGACGTAATTAGCGAGTCACTTATTATATATACTCATCACTACATAGTATAAAACAGTCGCTTTTTCTGTCCCTATATCCCTTTGTATGCTTAAATCTTTAAAACTACGCAACGGATTTCGATGCGGTTTTTTTTAATAGAGTGATTGAAGTGAAAGGTTTTTATATGTGTTTTATACCCGTGCGAAGCCGGGGCGGGTCGCTAGTATTCTTATATATTTAAAAATTATTACGCAAAATGTTGTTATTTTCTTGGTAATAACCAGACACTTCAATGTTTTTAACGCGTAACCCTGCAATGCATACGTTTATTGTATTAATTAATAATGTAAAAAGATATCTGAGCTCCCATATACAATACTCATGTATTCTAAGTTACTAAGTGCTTCTAAGTACAGTGAATATCGACCAAGTTGCGGTGTTTTTGTGGTGTTGCGGTGTATATTACCTCCCTTCATTGTTCAATTTTAACCGATATTGGAATTGATTTTCAGTTTCTGGATTTGTGTGAAGTTAACACGTAGTAAAATTGTAATGACAGTTTTTATGGGACTTAACGATTCAACACAATTCTAATGTATTGCAAAGACCGGCGAATGACTGACACTAACAAAATCTTAGAAAAAACTTTGAAAATTAACATTTTTGTATAGAATATTGTTAATATTTCAAAGTAATGTTAAAGAAAATTACAACAAGAGATAGTGAGTACCTACGCTCTTGTGTTGATGGCCTTTAATACTTGTTTTTTTTTCGTAAAAGGTGTATTTATTTTCTTCATATTCATTTCTGTCTCCGGGATACAATTTTTTTAAATACTTATTGATAATTTCACAAAAAAAAAAGAAATTATATAGCAGTATTGCAGAATTATTTTACGTGTCGAAAACGTAAAAATTAGTAAGTAATAATTTTTAGATGTACTTCAGTTATAATTTATAAAATACTATTCATGTGATTTTCATCAATGTGCTATTATGTGGTGTGGTCAGCCAAACCTTAGTCTTTTGTGATGATGTCATTCCTATGAATAAAATTGTATGAAAATTGTTAACATGTTCCTTGAACATGAATAACAATACGTTTCATTGAAATAAAACGTAGTGTACCTATATTTTCAATTTACGATATGCAATTTGTTGTTTTATCCACTAGCCATTACTCGCCAATTCGTTCGCCTGCGCATACGAGATATCGCCCATGTCTTGACGGTAAAGCTTCCAGTCAGCAAAATAATTTTTAAAATTGCATTTGTGGTTCGTGCAACGAGATAACCAACAAACGAGTTTTCTTTTTATTATAGAAATGTTTAAGTATTAGCTGTGCCTCGCGGTTTCACCCGCGTTAACTTCGTGATGTTATATAGCCTAAAAGCTTTAAAAATGATGATACTTCCATAGAATTGTTCATTTCCCTTTCAACCCCTTACAACTCTTTTTTCTGTGTACCACATATCATTTAAATCGGTTCAGTATTTTGGCGTTAAATCGCGACAGATAGAGAGACAAAGTTACTTTCGCATTTATAATATTAGTAAGGATTAAATACCACAGATATTAGGTTCTGTATACTTGCTTTTATTCACAGCTTTGTTCGCGTTGGTGTGCTTTAATATTGTTTTTAAAATAGAATTATTTTCTTCCTTCCTGACAGTTTGTGTATAAATTTGTGTCAGTTTGTGTATTTTTTAGTGGCGTATGTACTTGCGTAACAAACTCAAAGTCAGTAAATAGTTAATATTTTTTACAATAACATGGATTTAATTTTATTCAGATAAATGTCTTATAATATTTAAAATAATACAATGCTTAATATTCTAAGAACAGCCTGTATACAGGAAAGAAACCGCAAACAAACCTAGATCAATACACCACATGGTGTTAATTTCTGTGAAATGGACCAAGGTTTGTTGTACTCGGTTTATTTTTGTTTCGCTTTGAAGGATTTTTTTTTACAACTACACTGATAAAACGCAATTGTAAACAGATCGACAGCACATTAAAGATTTAGGTGAAAACCTGATTTATTTTGTTATCCGCCCACTTAGACATTACATTATTTTATAGCGTACTCACCGAAATAACTTATCTACTTAATAAATAATAAACCTTAATAGAAATTCAATTCATCAGCCTGCTTTCTGCCTGGCTTACAAGAGGACTTAGTCGCCTTATTTGAAAAACTGATAAAATATATTAGTTACCTGTATTATAAATTTATATTTACAATTAAATGTTTACATGATTAAAGAAATATTTACAAAAATAGAAAAGGTATAACCGTTAGGGTGCGTACTAAAAATACTCGTTTAGGAGTTACAATGCCACAGACACACCCACAGACCAACACGCCAACTTATTATACCATAAGTTATAAGTTTTTGTGTCGTGGGCTGAAAAGGGGAACTCCCGAATAAAGATCATGCCAAAGTTACTATAAACGGACGTCCAAAGTTGCATCAGAGCCAAACCTGTTTTATTATGTAGGAAAAATATCTAATTACTTGGCATATATATATTGAAAGAAAAACAGGGGTTCAGAAATTATTTCATAAAATGTTTGGTGACATAAGAGCAGCAATGTATTGAACAGCGATTACTTCGGTGGAACGTTCTCCCAAATGAAGTTGCTCATCGCGAATTTTTCGACATTTTCATAGAAAATATCATGAATATGATGTTTAAATTTGTTTTAAAAGATCCATCAACGTTTTTTAATCAAAAATATCAAAAATCTATCACAGGCGCTCCGTTCGATATTTGATTACACATCACTGACAGTAGTGGCAGACACATCAGTGTTGCCATTTTGTCATTGAACAATTCGTCTATTCACGAGTCGAATCTAATAATAGCCTCATTATTATGTAAGTTATTATGATAGATACGTAAAACAGTTCATACAATCACAGATTATTAGGTATTTTGTGCAATAAATTGGTCAAAATAAAATTAAAATCAGATCAAACTGCAAAACAAAAATTAATGATAATCAAATATTCAGAAATTAATTGTGGTATGTTTTTTGTTTTGAAGTATCCTTTCATGCATTGATTTAATATCCGATTTTCTTTTCAGGCAGTCCGATGACTTAAAATGTGAACAAGCGTAAGAAACTGTGAAAATGTGAAAAGCAAGAACAATGTTCAGAATTCGTGTAGCGTGCTTAGTGATGTTCGCAGTCCTACAGCGGAGTGCCGAGAGTCAGCAAGACGTTATCATTGAGGAATCTGGTTAGTATTCATTCATTTAATACTTAGGCTAGGTTTTTTGATCCGCAATCCGTACATTTTTAGTATAATATATAGTTGGGTTAACTGTAGAAAATTTACATTAACTATATTATATGTACATAATATGTATGAATGTAAAATCTGTTATCTATAATATACTTAGGTATAAATAATTTCATTTGGTATCGTGAACTTATTCTAATACCATGCAGTTGCGAGATTAAACGCCATGTGGTTATATTTTTCGAAGGCGTCTAACTTTTCAATTTTTCTACGACTCACAGTAGGTAGGCCTTTCATGATTCCAAAGAGAAGACAACGATGACAAAGACATAAAACACTTTGATATAAACTTTAAATAAACTTAAGAGACCTCGCAACCACTCAGATTGAGGAGACACTCAAATTAATTTGAGAGTTAATTTGACAGCATTAATAAATAGCGTTGAGTGGTGTTCCAGTATACGAATTATACGCTGAGTTCAACTTATTTTGAGAGACACTCAAACTTAACACATACTATAGGAATAGTTTAAGAGCTGCTCAATTGTTTAAGAAGCAGTTAAATATTTGAGTGGCGTTTAGCAAATACAGTTTTTGTATTGATACAAGCTTATGCTTCTATCAATAACATGCCTATCGTATTGGAGTATCTAATGAACCAGTTTAAGGAATCTTAAATAGTATCTATAAATATTAAAACAAATTAACTGATTTTGAATTTAACGATAAAAAGCCCTCTCAAAAGAATTAATTCAAAGATGCCGACAGCCAACGTCACTGCTCGGTTAAGTTCAATTTGATCTTAAATCTTTTCCGATATCTTAATTAACTCGATATCTATTAAAGAAGAAACTTCTCAAAAAGTTACACAAAGCCGTTTGACAGTGCGGCGTGAAATATGGCCCCTTTTTGTGGTTTTGTGATTTAGAATACCTTTATAGGCCGTAATAGGCCACAAAAGATTTAGGTCAAAGATAGTTTCTCGAACTTAAGTTATGGGCGGAACCACTTTGGATGCAAACATGAATTCTTTATGTATGTTCTTTAGCATTATTAGTGGCTTATGTCGGTGACTTCGTCTATATACTATTAATAAATTGTATAAAATATCAGATGTTCAGAATAAAACATAGTTTAAAATCTCTCAAGGTTATTTTAATCTACTCTGAAGCTAAGTTGGTATTATCTGATTGATATGGTCACTTCATAGGTAGATAAGTCTTCCTCATATATTATCATAGGCGCTTTAGGCTTCAGTTTTTAAAAACATCAAATATGTTAAACAGCCATCTAAACACACACATATTAAGCTCCATATACATAAGTAGTCAAAGGTGGGTTCAGTAACTCGTATTGGGATAAACATTAGACAGAACATTATAATAATAACACCTTTTTGCTACAAAAACCCATGGTTATTAGTTTTTACTAATTTGTATAAGTTTGTTTATTCCTAATAGCCTACTCCCGGCACGCTTTTTTTTCTAGTGTTATATCCTACTCTTTGTTGTTTATTTATTACTAGCGACCCTCCCCGGCTTTGCACGGGTATAAAATATATATAAAAACCGTCCTCTTCAATCATTATCTATTAAAAAAAACCGCATCACAATCCGTTGCGTAGTTTTAAAGATTTAAGCATACAAAGGGATATAGGGAAGGAAAAAGTGACTTTGTTTTATAATATGTAGTGATTAGGTATTATATTAAATACAAATATTACATGGTTACTAAACAAAAACTTACAATTTAAGTAGTGGTACTTATATATAAGTTAGCATAACCAGTTGATGGTTTTCACAGCATCCATAGATTCAGTCCACGCCGCGTTAGGACGAGCAGCAGAATTACCATGTGATGTCACACCGGCACTGGCGCATGACAGCGTGGCCTTAGTGATTTGGTACAAACAGGGTCACAATACGCCTGTGTACACGTAAGTGCCTTGATAATTCATATAAGTAATTTAAAAGAAATATTACGTTTACAAGAGTTCTACTCTTACGAATCATCGATAGTATGCGACATTTTGAGTTTTGAAAAGGTAGAAAAATACTACTACAATAGTCAATAAAGCCTTGACATAGTTGCTAGGTGTTCACACTTCACAGTCACCAAGAAGCTTTGCCAAGAAGAAGGTTTAATAAGTAAATTATTTTTAAACGGTATGCAACGGGTAAGTATATATTTTATTATTATAAAAGTTATGTGATATTTACCTTAACATAACTGTAATTAGGAACAGAACTTAACGCTCAACTAAGATTATTAGTTTAGTAAGTAAATAAGATTAGTGCTTCGTCTCGTTTTAACAACAATAATTTCAACAACATTGTAATAGAACATTTCTATTACATTCTCGATGACGAATGACGAAGAATTTTAAGACATTGGAACAATTTAAGCAATGTTTATAAATAAGGCAGCATTTTTATACCATACAATTATTTATAAATTTCTGATATTCTTGAACAAATCGAAATGCGGCGACATTGCTAGATGTCACTTGTCAAATTTTTCGATTTCGCGCGCTCGTGACTCGCAATGAATATTGAATTGTGTAGGTGGTACTTAAATTCGTATTAGTGATGTTAAATTCTTGATTTGCATTTAAAATAGATTAAGATTATATCATAAAAGAAGTAAGTATAGTAAATCCTGCTATTTATGTTCCGTGATTGTAGTTTCCGGTTTGATTAGAACTCTTTATTTATGTCAGAACTATTCAGTCAAAATATCTTTATTCATATTGAATCATGTTCATGATTAACGTGCCCAAATCTGAGAAGAATTATTAACAGAATTCTGAAGATTTATACGTATATAATACTTAAAAAAATATTTCCAATAGTCGATGTCTCAATGATCAGTTTAATTCTCGATAATTTTGTTTTGACTAGCAATTAATGGTGAAGTAGTTTTTAAATGTTTTCATTACGAAAAAAATATTTCCTCTGTAATATTAGTAAAGATTTAAACGAGAACAGATTATATTCTTAAGTGCCTTTTATAATAGCCACGAATGTTTGATACAATTAGTGTTACGGTCAACAAACTACAAGGGTTTGTTTTCAAACACAGTTATTTAAATATTTCTCATACTCATCCATTTAAAATATTTCACACCGGCTTCATAATTTCTAATTAACCAATCGAGATATAACAGGAAGTTAATGAAGGATTTAAACTCTAATCAGTAAAATTAATAACGTCTCAACTCCCGACGGGATGTGCTTGACATGTCAAGATACGGTTTGACACTCAAGCTTAATGCATGCTTGATGATATGCGCTTAATAACATTATAATCGTTTGCTCAAATTAATATTTCGAATAAGGCTTTCCAGTCTATTACCGTGAACCGTGTACCCGACTGCGGCGGAGCTGAAAAGAATGTGCTTTAATTTAAATGCATATACCTGTTTGCTGGTAACTAATGGCTAAACCGATTTTGATAACTGAAGTGTTATTATGCATAGTTTATAATCGACTTCAAAAAAGAGGAGGTTCTCAATTCGACGCTGTTTTTTATTTTTATGTTTGTTACCTGAATGAACTTTCGGCCGGGTGAACCGATTTTGATGATTCTTTTTTTGTTTGAAAGCTGGTGCTTCCCGTCTGGTTCCATTTTATTAAAATCTGTTCAGTAGTTTTAGAGCTACACTTTGAAATTGGTTTTTTTGTTAAAATTTTAACACTATTTGCAGTCTGGTCTCTTGGCAAAATAACTGTTTGTTTTAAAGATTATTATCGCTTGCTCGGGTACCGCTTTTGTGTTTCTATGGAAATTCCCTTAACAATCAACCCTAACCACTGTTTCTATTTATATGGAGATTAATAACGAATAATTTTCACTTATCCGTACGATATTTTAAACATTTTCTTTCATAAATTGGTAATAATAACAGGTAATTACAAAGAACAAAAGATTCATCTAACAATATGTTGATCTGAAATGGAAGCTACAAACATTCTGTTATTAATTAATATAGATCCATTAACTTCTTCAACGTAGGTTATTTTATTCCTTAAATTCTCTCCATCTGCACGCTTAACTAAAATATTAAAAAACGAAACAATATTTAGTGTTGCAAATATGAACAACGTGACATAGAAAGTTAAGGTGTGCTTATCTATCCACATACAATATATACTCTACGATCTTTGGATGTGATAATTGGATATAAAAGTGCTCCCAATCTGAAAATTTATTGCTTTTGGATGCCCTTATAATGTTGTTCGTAGACGAGACTATTCGATTAAAATTACCCGATTTCAGAATCATGCTGGTTGTTGATTATCTCACTGAAAGAGCCTTTGGTCACACGAAAGTGTGTATATGCTGTCCTTTCTCAAAACATTTAGGACATATTAATGTTAATAATAAACAAGTTTTGTTTATAATATTAAGAAACAATAATAACATAACTAAAAAATAAATAAATATTTATATTTAGTCAAATCCAAACAAATGGGTGCAGCCTAAATCTTGTTTTATTTTTGTTCGTGTATCATTCTAATCTACTTGCGTCGATTTGATTAAAAAACTTAACACTATTAAATTTTTACTAAGTGCCGTCAGTTGGTTCGAAATAGTGGTTACCTGGAAAGTTTTCCGGGAGTTTGGAAAATTGGTAAATTTATAGATTTTGATGTGCTCTATCCGAATTTCGACTTTGCCACCTCGTATTTTTGCGACATGGAGCGGAGTAAAGCGCGTAGCTCAAGACCGAACGGAATGGAGACGTACTGTGGACGCCCTCTGCCCCATCTAAGGGACTTAGGACTTTAATAATAACATCTCGTATTTTTGCCGCTCGTGCTGCAATATTGGATAAATTTAATAGTTACCCTGGTATGGGGCAGATGCATTTCACATCTGTTTCACAGATCGATTTTTTCTTTAGGGGCAAGTAGGTGATCAGCCTTCTATAACCACCTCCTTGGTCTAGTGGTAAGCGCGTAAACGTTACAATCGATCGGTCCTGGATTCGATTCCCGGTGGAAGAAAAAAACCTGGTAGGGCATGGACAATTGCCGCACGTGATACTCATCAATTAAAATACAATCTTAATACTGATCAATTAAAATTTTCAATTGTCTATAGTTTCGACACACGAGATGGCGTGGACACGCACTGGTCGGATCCCGCCACCCTCGGCGCGAGAGCCTCTTTCCGAACCAGTACCACTCCACCACTTCTTGTACTTACAAAAATAAGGTATTTACTTTCATCATGCTACTTCATTAATAAATATAAATCTCTTAACTTCAGAGTTGTTTATTGGAATAACAATGGCTTGTTCTGTATCATTCCAAAGTCAGTTCAGCCAGTGATAGATAATGTGGCAAACTATAGTTTTTCACACGTCTATGGAAATATCTAAGCCTAGTCACACTTTGGAAGGGTTTTGGCGCCGTCGCAACAACGAACGCGTCATGTTTTATATTATTTTCTAAAAGTTGTGTATTTTCGAGATTTTATGTGTAAAATTGAAGTTTTAAGCAAAAACTATTCGAAAATGATTGAAGGAAAGTGATATAATTCAGTAAAACGTGACTTTGTGATGTGGTCAAAATTCCCTATAAGCTACGAGTAAAATTTCCGCCATTTTACTTGGGACACGAAATAAAGACATTGCTTAAAGGTCTTGTAACGAAGTCAAAAACCTTTAATGATAATTAGTCACACTTTCTCTTAGCTGACTTATTTCGATTTTTTCATTTTCCTGTGGGAACTGCGTAGTTAAAAGTAGGACAAGTGCAGACGCTCATAACAAGTCCTCAGACTTGAGCTTGAAGAAGTATATACGTATATTGGTTTCCTTACTATATTTTTCTTCACTCGTGTGTGTCACATATGAGTGATACCATATCACATTTTTGCGTCTGTTACGCTGATTATTTTTTATAGAAAGATAAATGCACTAAGATATAGTTGATCAGTCTTCAGTGCTTTCCGAAATCGAACAATTATGAAACCCTTTTTTTCCTATGTCATACTTCAAATACACACGGTGCTCGACTAAGATCTTTGCGAGAAAAAGGTAGAGCATTTGAGATATTGTTTCATTAGTGAGAGTATACTGTAGTAAAAAACAACCTTATTGTAAATGTAGATAGTGAAATTCACTTGTGAATTAAACCTGTGCAGCGATTGGTAAATTGGCACCGTGAATTATTTTTGAAAGTCGACCGTATTATAATATGTATGTGTCTATTATTTTTATTTTTACAAATTACTAGGCTATAATTAAAAAACCTATTATATATTTTTTTAGGCCCGAAGACAGCGGTCAGTATCGGTGTAGAGTGGACTTCATAAAATCACCCACAAAGAACACAAGACTCAATCTTACTGTTTTGAGTAAGTAATATTTTTTTCCGTTCGACATTAAAATTTGTCAACTATATTTATTTATTACGCTTACATTTTTTATATTATGTAAAGCATATGCTTTTTTTGTATCTTTTATTATTTTTATTTTTGTATTTATTAGCAGTCGTAGTCTTAAAATATTAAAATAACTTACAAAATTTGACTAAATATATGTGTTTGCTCATTAGTTCCTCCGGAACGGCTGGTGATTCTCGATCAGGATGGTGAGGAGTTCCGTGGCGGGGCCATGGGTCCTTTTGATGAAGGCACTAGAGTTAATCTTACCTGCGTGGCAATTGGCGGTAAGTAATAATTAAAAATCTAGTTTTATTAAAAGCAATTTTTGCTTTATTTGAACATTACATTTTGCGTTTTAATATAAGTCAGTGGCACTCTTTTTCATAAAATACTCCATATTTAAGGGGCGAAAAACTTCTAAATTAATAAACATTTTAATCAATTTACTGAACTTAGGTAAATATAGATGTAAAATTTATTTTATATAAGTATATTATATAGTTTTATTAAGCCATGACTAGCAGCTGGAATGTCTTCTAATTGTATATATGTAGCTATTATTTGCTATGGTAATTTAATCTTACTGGTACAAGGGTGTAATTAAGGAGTAATTATTAAGAGAATTCCTTAATTGGGTTAAAATTTCGTAGTTTCCCACTACTTTAATGTAAATAGTAGGTGCTTACTCAGTGTAAGTATATGTAATTAATGAATATATTACATTGTGTTAGTGAAATTACACTGTCAGTCGTGGAGTAAAGGTAAAATGAGAAACTTATGAAAATTCTAAAAATTTAGAATAATGGTGTGGATATTAATCAGCGGATGCGAATGGAGGATTAGAAAGCTTAGATTTTTTCCCATGTACTGGTCAGGCTAGAATATCTTTATTAGCTAATCGTTAATTATAAACGCGAAAGTTTGTATGTATGGATGTTTGTTACTCTTTCACGCAAAAACTACTGAATGGATTATAATGAAACTTTGCAATAATATAGCTTATACATAAGAATAACTTACTACAATTTATAAAGATATTGTGTGAAGTGTTCAAAATATAAAGTGTCAAGAAGGAAAAAATTCTCCCATCTGCGAGCTATTTTGGCGTGCGCTGCAAAAACCGTGCAACTAGCTCGAGTCGTATAGCCTTCACGACTAACCGCAGAACCAATTTAGATAAATTTTGGTATAAAGATAGATAGATTAGATAGACGAAGAAGCTAGTAATTATATATCAACTAAATTCTTATAATATGGTAATAGGTCGTCCCGCTGCAAGAGTGTCATGGTGGCAATCTCATGCCCTTCTAGCAAACTCTGAGTCGAGAGCATCCGTCTCCTTAACGCTCCAACGAGATTCATATCCTGCTACTCTTACGTGTCAGGTAACAAAAGGTTTTCTTAGCAACTGTTATTAAAATAATACGATACCAATGATCGATTTAAATTTTGAATTGGATACTATTGATATAGTCCGCTTAATTTTAATAATTTAATTATAATTATATTTGTACAGTGGGCCTAAAATTTAATAAGAAAGATACAGCTGATAATTTCGAAAAATAAATTCACGTGGACTTACAAAGATGTGATGCGCGCAAAGTGTAGCAAAGATACGAAGCTAATGCAGACTAGACGAAGTTTTCTGAAAAAGCAATGACTCGACGATTATTTAAGTATTTCTATAAGATCTAATCTATTTTGTATGAAACAGGCTGTCACGGACCCTTCAATATCACCGCTGTCGGAAAACATCACTATTGATATGAATCGTAAGTATATCTTTTAAAAATAATCTTTATTAATCTCTTAATAAGGAATCATGTGCAGTCGATTGTGAAATTTAGTTAAGAGATTTGATCCTAAATTCAAATTTCTAGAAAATGTATTTAATTTGATGACCCTTTTTTATAAATATATTTAAGTAAGTACATTATTGTAAATATTTGATTTGAAACAAAATAAACAATTGTGTTTTGAATAAACAATGAATTTCTTTTCTTTTTGAAAAAGGATTAATTCATTTTCAATTTAGTTAACATTTTGAAAATTTGATTTATGTATTTGTAAAAAGTAGTATTATTATTATTTATCTGCCAGTGAAATTCCAATCAAAGGGGCTTTTATTAATTTCCTTCTTCAGTTTTGGAAATTTAATATTTAATTTTCGCGCCAGTGTACCCGTTATGGGTTCGGATAATTGGTGGTGCAAGACCGTTAGTAGCGGGAAGAGCAGTGGAATTGATATGTCAAACTGTTGGCGCTCGGCCCCACCCCACGATTTCCTGGTGGAAGGGAGCTACCAGGCTTCACACAATACGGGAAAAGGTTAGTTATATTCGAAATTGCAAAGTTTATTAGGTAACGAATATATAAAATGTAGATAATAAAATAATTAAAATATAATGTCATTATCGTTATTATGTATTTACATACACTTAATTAGAGTGGAAGGAAACAATACAGCAAGAAAATTTTCCCAGTTTAATTATATATCAAATGATTTTAGTTGAGACCACAGGAAACCCGAAAGCTGGCTCATATTTCGGCCAACGCGTTAGTATAGCAATACAACGCGGTAATGTAGCCAGTATTTTGGGTACGCACCCAAGGGCTTTGATGAGCCTTTTGTATTTTTGTAAATATATTTAAGTACATTATTGTAAATATTTAATAAAACAATATTGAAGGTAATAAAATTAATTTAATATAAAAAAAAAAGATTTTACAATTTATTACTTTTTTATTACTATTTTTCTTGTATTTACAATTATTTTGTACATCGCATTGAAGATAATAATGCATATAAAACTTAAAGCAATGTAAGTAACATAAAAGTACATGTTATACATACACATTAGCCTATCGCATCTGAATAATAATAACCAATTCTTACTAATAATATTATAAATGCGAAAGTAACTCTGTCTGTCTTTCTGCTGTCGCGATTTAACGCCAAAACTACACAATTTGCAAAATTTGGTACACAGATAGTCTAAAGCCTGAGAAAGGACATAGGCTACTTTTTAATGCGAAAAAAGGGTTGTAAGTGGTTGATAGGAGGATTAAAAGTTCTATGGTAGTATCGTCATTTTTAGAATTAAAAGCTTTTAGGCTATAAAACATCACCGTTATACACAAAATAGGCGCGTAGTAGACGTCGAGTTGCGGAAAACAAGCCCGTCAATACTTATACTTATACTTATCACCGTTATGACGAAGTTAACGCGGGTAAAACCGAGGAACAAAGCTGGTTTTTTTAAAATTTTGTACTAGATGACAATTGAGATGCAATTACGAGATCAATGTAGATACCTCACTTATGAGTTAAGCCTCTACGAGCAAAAGCTGTAGCCGTAGAGTGTAGACACTTGCTACGAGGCTTCCACATCTGACATCCGCGAATCGGATAAAAAATCACCGTTGCTTAAAGTACCATTTACTGCCCAATTACTTCTATACTAAAAATCAGGAAAATCGTTTCAGTGCGCTAACAAAAAAACAAGCAATTTACAACCAAATTTTTTTATAATTCGAAATTACGTCTGGGTGCATTTAAAATTTTTCAATTCTTTTGTTTACGATAATCTCTATATAAAACTCAAAATATAGCGATATTGAAGAATTGGTGATTTTGTTTTTAATTTTCCTCGTAGATGTATCCTTCGGTAAAAAGTGCAGTTCCAATTGTAACGGGTCACTTTCTTTCTCTCTGCGAGGATGCTTACGCGATTATCATCATGCTGTCTCTAAACACATGCGGATAATGTCAGGGAAACAGCTAGTATATAACGAAGCTCACTCAAGCCCATATAATTGGCAATCCAACCCCGTGGCGCCATAAAAATAAAGAACATCAAAAATATCGCTTTCCCGACTCGCATTTTTATTACGGACATAACCTAAATTTAAATATCGTAAACATAAAATTCATTTGTGACCACACGGAATTAGTATGCATTTTCATTGTATAATTCTTTAAAACTAAGCTATTTTTAAGCTGGCCTCACTCAAAGCAGACTCGACCTAGATTTCACCACTGAAATCTAGATTATTTCTTCGCCGCTAAGCTCTAAATTACTATTAAGTCTTGAGTAAAAGGGCAGTTTTTCTATGCCACTTTGAGACGATGGTAACGCGAAAAATGCTGGAAATTTCAGCTAAAATGTGTGAGTTATAAGGGCTTTTTATATACATTTTATGTTTACCGTTATTAGTAATAAAACCTTCGTTGTCGTTATTCACCAAGTATTCTAAAATGGGGTATGGGACAGATAAGATACAGAATTGCTATAATACTTATTCTAATTTCTCTTTACGTCTCTTCACAAGAAAAATGAGCTGCCTTCTGTGTCTCACACTTTTTTTTGTTTCCCGGGTACCGAACCCAACACATACAATTAGCTTTATTGCACCTGTGAATTTGTTTCATGTAGAATGCAATACTACATTCCAATCTTCAAAAGTGTGTATGGTTTAAGTGTAACAAGTCTAATTAATAACAATATTGGTTCGGGTAGGTAACAGCTCAAATTGTAAATAGATATTATCTTTAACTCTCTAACATATCCCAAGATTCGACCTCAGATCGCTACGGAAAAAGATATTAAGTGTATTTAATCTTAATGTTGGTGTAACTGGACATTCAAGATTGATCGCTTCTGAGTACAAAGAGCGCATCAATCGCATTTTAAAAGAAGCTTCAATCTGACTTGCTGATGGTCACATCTACCTTTAAGAATAAAAATAGTTGAGCATGGTTTTTTCAAGTTCAATTACTATTCAAGAATTAATTAATACTACTTTGTTGTGACCGTCTCCTCTGTCTAGTGGTAAGCGCGTAAGCGTTTCAGTCGGGAGGTTCGATTCCCAGTGGAGATAAAAAAAACTTGGTCTGGCAGGGCATAGAAGGCTGATCATCTATTTGCCCCTAAAGAAAAAATCGATCAGTGAAATAGATGTGAAATGCATCTGCCCCTTACCACACTAGGAGACACGGGACTTAACACACTTTGTTGTTCAAGTGTAGGTATAGATTTTCGAATTTAATAATAATGGTATTTTAGATAGGTACCCATGTCATAAATACTTTCACAATTTTTGGTCTTTTAATTGCATTAAAATGTCAAAATTTTCCTTACTTCCTGTACCGATTTATACTTATAAACATTGCTAAACTTGAAATAATATCTTAAAAGTTCTTTCCCTTTCTCGCTGACGTGCAATTGTTGTTGCAAAAACGAGATTAAATACTGAGTAAAGATCGTAAGATAAGCAATGGTTACAACGTTTAATTTTTATACAATAATGGTACACTTTGAGAAAAAAACAACATGTTTTCTATAATAATTTTTCGTTTTAGATATCTCCTGATGGTAACGTGACAAGCAGCATTCTGACAATAGTGCCGACCGTAGAAGATGCGGGGCGAGTGATCTCCTGCAGATCTGTTCAGCAGAGCCTGAAGCATTCTGTCCGGGAAGATGGATGGAAAATGGATATACAACGTAAGAATTGCCATAGTAACAGATTAATTTTAATTAAAAATTATGTTATTGATGATGATTACCAAAAATAGTATTGTCGCGTAATTCCGTAATTAACAATCGATTAGCGCAATTGGTAGTGCTTTTGCCTTCTGCATCGAAAGGTCCCGGGTTCGAATCCCGGTAGGTGCATTTATTTGTTTGATGAGCACTAATGTTTGTTTCCGAGTCTTGGTTGTATAAATATATGTATCTATTGTGGTAACCTCGTTGTTTCTAATTACCATAACACCTGCTTAAACTTTTGTCGCGACTTCGAGCACGTGAGCGTATAGGCCTGTATCATTCGAAAGAATCTAGCAGAATACTTAAAATCGGTTTAGTTTTTGTTTATATATTATAAACATCAAGTGAAATGCAATCATGCAAACCGCATGTAAATCGAGCTATTCCTTTAGGAGGTAGATGCCACAAGCAGATTCACTCTTCTTATACTTATACTTTAACAGATTCACAGACACAGACTTATAACATCCATCTTTTCGTCGGAAGTTAAAAATACATTTACCAAATTAATATTATATGTAATAGTTGTGGTTCTCATACAAACAACTTCCATAATAAATGTTTGCTCAAACTGCTTTTCAATTGAGATTGGAATGGTTTAATCTCTCATAGTAAACTTAAATTGAAATTCGATATGTTGTGGGAATGAATCTAATTGGTTTAAAATGTTGATCTTTATCAAATGCCATGAATGAATTAGCCATTTACTGATTGCATAACAGCAACAAATAAAGAGATTTCAATGAACGAGAAAATAAAATATGTATAAGGTTCAGTAGTTCAGGGATATTTTGTAAATTCTGGCGTGAAGTCACTTTCTGGAGCGCTGGGATTGGCTGATACGGAGGTAAAATTGTGGATTAAACTTTTTACGATTTCAAAAAAGGAGGTACTCAATTCGACGCTGTTTTTTTATGTTTGTTACCTCAGAACTTTCGACTGGTTAAACCGATTTCGATGATTCTTTTTTTCATTGAAAGCTGGTGCTTCTCGTGTTATCCAATTTGTCTAGTAAATTAAATTAAATTTGTTTAGTAGTAAATTTTAACACTATTATTAAAGAAAGAAATTGTTCTTATTCCGGCTTGAGATAGTTGTATGATTTTTGTGTCGGAGGAGTAGAGTATACTCTACACCGCGTCTTTTCTGCTTAATTAAAAGGAACGCTAAAGTAGAAGAGCTATCCAGTTTTAAACCTAGCTCATAGGAAAGATAACATTGCCTACAAGTTAAAAAAACAGAGCCTTAAAATACCTACAGTCCAACACGAAAAGACAACATACGATGTTATTTCAAATGGGAGTTTAATCGCAAAAGAATTATAAATAATAAATTAGTTTAAGCTAACTAACTCTATATAGAGCCTTATTTTTGAAAAATATCGGTAATGTCTGCTTAGCGTAAAAGTAAGTGTTCCCCTAATTTACTTTGGCACAACAGAATTGACAGTTTTCGAACGGTAGGTTTTTGATAATGAATTGGGTTTAATAAACAAGATTTCTTTTTATTTGAACTAAATAAATTTATTAGCCAGTTTACACGATGCACAGAAAAATAATCTTTAAACGAACTGATTACTTGAATGACTATTGACATTTCACATGTTTTATTCAAATGACAGTCAATAAACGTCAACGTGACGCTTATAAACTTAAACAGGCAAACAAGAAGTACAGAATTAAATATGAAATTTTACCCGTAGATTTTACCCAATATAAGACCTAGCGAAAATTTCGATGTTGATTCTAAAATATTCATGTTAATTTTTTCTCTGTTTAATTTGATGTGAATTTGAAAATGTAGTAAAAGCATAATTTGAAGGAAAAAACCTAATTAATCTTAAAGATGCTTAAAAGGTCTAATTATTTTTGTTCTCAACTTTAAGAAGCACTCATCTCAAAACGGGTTGACCTGATTTTGGTTTAATTAAATTCCTCAGTAAGTGATTTTGTTTTTTTGGTACTTCGAAATGAGACTTGGGACTAGATTACCCAAACTCGCATACATTTCAAAGATTTAAAAAAAATAATATCAGTCACTTTAGCAATAGTATATAAATTTTGCCTAATAAAAATAAATATATTATTAATTTATGATGCATCTGTGTTTGTCTCTGCCCTTTTGTATCATAGCTCCTTCACGAAAGGATGGATTTAGACGCATGTTTTGTTTGAAAGCTGACGAATTAAATAAATTATTATATAGAAAATATATTATTAATATTTAATTAAATTATTTAATTAAATTATTGTTAAGGATTTAGTAGTTTTCGCACTTCATGCACTCTCCCTTCATTACTTTTTTATTTTCCTTGTTGGGTTGCCTGGAAGAGATCGCTGATTAGCGATAAGGCCGCCCGTTGCACTCCATTTAGCTTAAGTTATTATCTGTATCCTATTGTTTATTGCAACGAAGTGTTAATAAATAAATAAATATAATATTTGTAATTAATATTTCGGGGATTTTTTAGTTATCTTAATTTTCAGATATCTGCTTTTTAAACTGTTAAATAACATTTGCTAATTTTGAAAATTCTCTATAGATGTACCAATACCAAAACTGAAGCTGGGTGCCAAATTAGACCCAGATAATATAATGGAGGGTTCTGACGTGTATCTGGATTGCAGTGTACGAGCAAATCCACCACACGAGCATGTGTATTTCACTTATAATGTAAGTATGAGTGTTTATAGTATAGAATTCTGTTGATATCAACAATATTCAATATTTGCTCAACAAAAAATCTTAATTTTATTCATTAAATATTTACAATAATGTACTTAAATATATTTACAAAAATACAAAAGGCTCATCAAAGCCAACGGCTTTGATTTATTAAAATTTGTTGACATGTAAATCAATTACATGATAAACTTGGTTAATGCAATTTCATGTTCTACAAAAATATAGAACATAAAATACTATATTTTGCATATCTATAAAAATATAATGTTGTTGGCAATTAAGAAAATCCAGTTTTATAATTTTTAAACAATATTCTGACGACTCGCAACAGGAATAATAAAATGTTGTAGTAATGAAATGCGATTTAATCAAATAAAAGCTACGTTATTTTCTTAATAGATATGAGAAACAGCTTTTTATTAAGCTCATAAACTTCTGGAACTCTTAGCTCACCCAACTGAAATATTGATTCCCCGGGACTTGAATCCGTACTCCGGAACGTACAAAGGAGCCCTTGAGAGTACAATTTTGTATTTCTTCGTAAAGTAGTTGGCATTATGTTGTAAAAAGCTTATTATTTTTTAATCTAGGGGGTGATTGTAAAAGGCAGCGGTGGAGTGCTCGTTTCTCGTCAGAGCTTAGTGCTACAGGGTGTTTCGCGACAGCGAGCTGGAGCGTATGTTTGCGTTGCACGAAACTCGCTGGGAGAAGGAAGCAGTGATCCATTACATCTTGATGTTAAATGTAAGTATAATTAATAATCTAATAATAAAAAAATATCCCCTTATAGACGTTGAATAACTTGAAAAAAATTCTCTCATACTCTGTCATTTTCTCTCTGACAAAATTTTTGGCAAAATGTTGAAACTGTGAAAAGATGTAGGAACAATGTTTAAGAAAGCGGGTTATAGAACGAGATTGCAGAGTTAAGTCCTCATATATTGAAAGTGGTTGTCGAATGAATGATTTTTTAAACTGTTTGTATGACGGAAAACGTCTATCTGTTTATACAAATCTTTTCGCTAATATCTTTGTTAGTAATGAATTAAATCCAGAACTACTGACCTGAAATTCTTGTTCTGAAAGGAAGCTATCTTCCCAAGGAACAGAGACATTGCATTGCGCATGAGTAACTTCATTCAAATACATTTAAAATTAGTTTAGCTTGAAAAAGTTACAATTAAATACATTTGCGTATTTTAAGTTTAGCCCGTAATTAAAGAAAGTGCTTGTTAGGCCAACTCTAAAGCAAAAACCTTAAATTCTTTACACCCATATTCTGAGAGACTGATCTTACCTGACTTAATTTTTAAAAAACATAAGGTAGGTGTCAAATTTGCAACCAAAAAATTAACAAGATTTGTAATAGTTATATTTATTAAGCGACTAGTGAACCCCGCGAACTTCGTATCGTCAAAAAGCGACATTCATACAGTCGGCTAAAATTCGCCGGAAATTGCCGTTGTTCGGTGAAAAAAACGGATGTCTACAAGCACCCTCAGAGTTCCGAATAATGTGTAAAACGTCATTCCATAGAAATGTATGAAAAAACGAATTTTATAAACACTTTTTTCGTTAAATATTCTATATTTTTTAGTAATTATTCTGCTATTCGGGATGGAGACAAATATAAATCAAAAACCATCAAAATCAGTCCAGGCGTTCTCAAGTTAAAAGTGTTCAAACAAACCCGACTTTGTTAAATATAAAGATATAGAGGGTGTTGCCAGATTTTAATATATATACAAGGAGGCAAATCAAAAAGATTGGTAATTTATAACTTAATCATCAGGAATCTGATTTGACCAGTTGGTTAAGTTCAAACGTGTATGAACTAATTTACATTAATTAATTTTGATTGTCCTTTAAACTTGAAAACAATCAAATACTCTTTCGCATTTCGCTTAAGCTTGGTTGTGTTTAAAATAACAAAGGCAATTATGAAGCCAACCACATCTTACTTGGAGTTTCCTAACTTATAAGATTTTATGCTAAAGCGATTTAATCAAAGTTAGGTAAATCAAAGTTCTAAGTTTACACGTGAACTTAATTTATGAGATCTCAGATCCACCCCGCACTTGTGAAAGCATTTATAACGCGAGCGGAATATTAAGTGCATCTTGAGGAAATATAAAATTGATACTTTTTATGGCGACGCTGACTTTTCTTCCAAATATCTTAAAATATCCTTTTCTATGGATAGCTTTTATGTACAACATAGAAATTCCTGGAAGAAATAGAATGTTTCCGTTTGCCTGTCAAGGAAAATCAGTGAAACAGAAACAGGAACTTCATTTGTAGATTACAGTTAAGCTAGAAGTTATACAGAAATAATTCATAGAAGAAAATAGAAACATTCTTCCCGTGAACAACAATACTAGGCTGTTCTAATTTTTTTTAAGTCACAGACACCAAATAGGTCCTAACTTCTTAAATATTGTCATAAAAGCGAAAGTGACTTTGATACGTGTCTCGTTTCACCATTTTTGATGAATTTTAGATAGTAACGAGACATGGTCGTAACATGCGATACTTTTTATCATATTTTCACACAGTCTCGTAAGCTAGCTTTTTATTTAAGCTATAACCAAAGGCTAAAAGCACACGCTGTATAAAATGTTGCCCTATTTCCACTTCATATTTTCTGGGCGTCCATTAGCGACAAGTTTCGTTGTTGGTGTTGCTATTTAAAATGGTATATTTTCATGCTAGCAACTTCCGTTAGTTAATAATTAGACCGGTGAACTAATCGCTAGAACATTTTTGTTATAACAATAAACTACATTTTGCTTACTTGCTTTTACTTGCGTGAGCAAGCCCAAGAGGTTTAACACAACAAAATACACATTGAATGCCATAATTAATGTAGTGAAAAACTATTAGATGGGTAGATTATTTTTAACATTAATTTTGGAGAATTAATCATAAATGAGATGATTGTAGATTATTTATTATTTACTATAAATATGGATATGATTATGGATACTCAGAACTTGGAAAGTTTAGTTTCCTATCAGTGAGATTTGTATCTTTACATCCAGAGATTAATGTGTGTTGCGTGGATTGGGTTCGATCCCAGATGTGAATGTGTCAGTTAGGAAGGAACAAATGACTGGTCACCTGGCAAATGTGTCTGTCAATATCAGTAAAACAAACAGAAAAATATGCCTGCTTAAGCTCCAGCCTTTTATGTTTTTTACCTACATATAAGTAGTGTATCTGTTGCTGAGTTGTCTTATCCTACTTCTATAAACGTTCGTGATTCATGCAACAGCTGATACCGCTTAGACTTTTTAGTGTTTAGTTTGATTAATATTTGTTATTGTTAAGGATTTAGTAGTTTTCGCACTTCATGCACTCTCCCTTCATTACTTTTTATTTTCCTTGTTGGGTTGCCTGGAAGAGATCGCTGATTAGCGATAAGGCCGCCCGTTGCACTCCATTTAGCTTAAGTTATTATCTGTATCCTATTGTTTATTGCAACGAAGTGATAATAAATAAATAAATAAATAAGTTCGTCACGTAGAATTTTGTGCATGTATCGCGAACGATGATTCACCACATTAGCCACTTACTTCAATGTTAAGATCAGGTGAAACAGACTGAACTTATACAATCCAAAGTTAATTCCTGGGCATTAACATCTTAATTGTTGCTTAAAGCAAATTTTATTGATCTGAGATTAGATGATTAAATAAAAAATCTTAATTACAAGTCAACAAGAGAAATTATATTTTTATGTATATTGTTTGAAATAAATTAGCATAAACAACTAAAAATATATATTCAAATAGTTTTTACATTCTTTACAGTACGGTACATATGTTACCTACGCCGTCTCTTTTACTGTATTTACTTATAATAGACTAGAGTTAAATATAAATCTAGAAAATAATTCACTTCTATGACTCATCCTTACATCGCGTTATCAGTTTCATGTAAATTTCTGTCTCGTTTTAGTTTGATTTGTTCCTGATGTCCCGATTTCTATGTAGGTATATTGTAAAGTATTTATTCTCTTTTGTATGTACCCACCACTTTGTTTCAATCCGGTAATAATTTGTTCATATATACAGATTTCATTGTTTTGTCCTTGATGAGATATGTTGATATTGAATGTAAAATGTGTTAAAAAATAAAAAATATATAAAATAAATTCATAGATATAAAAAAGAACAGTATAAGAAAGTACAACCATATTGAAACGAGAATACAATTGAGTACAAAGTATTTATTACGAATACAACTTTTGTAATAAACAAAATATGTATATGTGGGTAGGTATGCTTTATTCCAAGATAGTATTTATCCATACTATAGGTAAATTCATTAAAACCAGTTCAACCAATGCGTTTAAAAGGACTTTTACGTTAATTTTCAAGATATGTACGTCTCACTCCTTAATGACATAACTATATGATAGAGAGAACTTAGATGCATTTATTTGCTTCTGGTAAATGTACTCTACCTCAAAGCTTGCTCAAAAGCTTTCAAGACCACTATACGAATATTAATTGAGAAAGGCTCTTTATAATCTGGTTGTTATATTCTAGAATAATTCGGTTTCTAGCGTAGAATATGAATAGCTTTTGAAATTTAATATTCCAATGAGTTATTATTGAAGTATTTGAAATTAGCGATTTAGCCCTGTTCCTTTATCTAAATTGTTACTTAATATATAATAAAAACATTGATATTTCACTTGTATTCCATATTCATATTTATTTGAAATCGTTGTCCTGTAAATAATTTCTAAGAAGTAGGAAAAAATTATAAATATATATATTAACTTTATATACTTTCATATAAAGTTCAATAATCAATATATTAGTAAGTGTTTAAGCATTATAAACTTGCGTATCGACACTGTTTCAGCAGATATTTGCCAGTGGATGAGCCTACATGTTTCCAAATTGACTCGTACATCTTCGCTTGACAAAACATATTTTATTCTATAGTACACGGGGCTTCTCATATCCAAGATATAAAATATGACAGAAATACCTAATAAAAACTCTTAATAGGTAGGTTCGTTGATAAAACTTGTAGATGACCACAGAAATCTCAATCCAGTTGTCGGCTATGACTAATTGAAGTTTTAAAATTCTTTTTTGAAAAGGCTTCCGGGTTAACCCGAAGCGGATTTCCGGCAGTTTAATAAGGTAAGATTAATACTCATCTTTTCCTCCCGCAGTCAGTCCAGTGTGCACAAAACGCGATGGCGTAGGGCTACGGGCTGCTCGAGGCGAAACTGTGTCCATAAAATGTGACGTTGACGCTAATCCTATGGTAAGAAAACTATATGATTTTATAGAGGCAATACACTGCGCATACCTTAGCATTACTATTATATTATAGTATTTATTTACTCATTATTTATTAACACTGATGCAATAATAATAGAATACAAATAATAATTTAAGCTACAAATTAACAAGTTAAGCTCAACAAAATTAGCTTTTTAATTACTCGCATGAATTTTAGATTTTTCGAAAAAACCAATATACAATAGCTCTGGGATTTTAACGAATGTAACGAAAAACAATTTCTAGAGTTATTTATTTTGGTAAAATTTTATTAAAATATACAGCTTTTTCTTTTAAATTATGTTTTGTCTAGCCGTCGTCATTCAGATGGTGGTTTAACAGTTCAACATACACCGAAAAGGAATTGATCAGTAGCAGTGGGAGTAAGTGATTTTTAAAATATTGCCCTTAATTTAATTAACTTAACCAATGTCTCAAATGCTCCTTCATTCGCTTACGTAAAGTAATTCTATAAAGTTGAATAAGCGAGTGACTTGATATTATAATTGCCGATAATGTTAGTTTAATATACTCAGTGGTAAATATAATTTAAACCCTTTCATAAAAGCTTTCACATTACTCACTTCACTCAAAATTCATTTATTACTTACATATTAAAGCTATAAATTTTAATCTGTGAAATGTTTTAACTGTCCATTTATTTATATTATTTTATATTTAAACTAATTTTTGGCTTAATATCTCATTTGTAATGGTGAACCCAGCTTAAGTCGTGTTTCTTGCAAAATAAATAAAAATACGCTTCGAATTGATAACCTCGTTTTTTTGAAGGTCGGTTGATAAAATCCTAGGTCTAACAGATAATAAAAAATTGTCCACAGATATATATAACTATAGGGTGAACAGTTCATCTGAGTATGGATGGGTGCAATGTGCCGGAACTAACTCTGTGGGACATCAGACAGATCCTTGCTTATTCCATATCTTACCTGCCGGTCGGTATAGTTTATTTAAGGCTTTTAGACAAAGTACATATAATACAGAAAACAAAATATATTAAGGTACTTCGTTAAATTTTTAAGAGCTTCTTAATAGTTGCGAAAGGTTGTATTTAACGGTTATTAAACATTTTTACCGAGTTTTAAAGAGCAGGTAATAAAAAGCAATTTTCCTCCTAGACAGACCATCTGCGGTGCAGAATTGTGAGATCAGCAATATCACTCACGAGTGCTTTTTGATTGAGTGCAACCCGGGCTATGATGGCGGACTGGCGCAAGAGTTTTTGTTGCAGGTAATTTTAGTCAATTTTAAAAAAACATGGACTTTCCTCTTTTCTGGTATTTTTTTTAAATACAAGCTAAAAAAGCAAAGAATACTTTAGAAAAACTTAAATATTGGCCGTTTCATTCGACCTTTATACAATGTATGTTAAAGATTTAATTTTAATATTTAAAAAGCCGTTATAAAACCAAAACTAATCAAAATACACCTATTCTTTAAAAAATTACAAAACTGGATTTAATTTTTCGCAGGATGATAAATTATAATTTTGGACGATTAGTACGGTCGCCACAAAGACTGCATCACGCTCAAACAAAGAAATAATTTAAGAACATATTACTGCCCTTTAGCGGTCTCCCTCCGGGCATCACTTATTAACGTGCAATTTCAAAAATAAAGTTTCCTAACCTCTTGTGGAGTTCATTTCGACGACTTTACTTAAGATGTTTTTACGGACAAATACCTTTGATGTTTTCTGTGTATTTTCGGTTACCTGGGAATCGAATCAACTTGACAGATGACCAAGCTACCTCTGTAGCTTATTTCAACAGAAATTAGTCGTAAGTTATATCATAAATTTGTGAACCCCCGTTGACACGGGTAAAAATTTAGACGTTACATAACATTAAAATATGGGCCAATAAATTTTAATTTATGTAAAGGTAAATTTGTTACACACCTTTATATTAACGCCAAGGACATTTTGAGATTTTTGTAAGGATAATGTATACCTTCCTCATTTATTTTTATTTGTAATTTTGCTTTAAGTTATACATCCTTGGAGCGTGGCTATAAATATAAAACTTCTCTAAAAAGAACTTAAGAATGGGATGCGATTTGAGAATATTAAATACATATATTTATAATTATATTTAATTTTTCATAAAATATTTTTTATAATATAAATGCGATACTGAGTTCATTTCTTCAACAAGCTTTCAACCTTTAAACTGCCTGTATTTTGGTATCGAGGTAGGAGCTTGGAAAGCATCATTAACTTTTATGCAAACTACGTCGTATCAACAAGTTTATAGTTTACAATGGTCGTCGAGTGTACAAAACACTTTCCTATATGGGTTTCTAATTGACGGCCACTAAAATATTACGTTATCAAAACATGGAAAATTTTCATCATCAGAATTTTCAGCAAAATTAAACACAGTTACGCTGCTGCACGACGTAATATCTAGCAGCCAGATTTCTAACGTTCTTATATTAAAAAGTAAATTCGCGTGATCCCTATAGTGGCATAGGGCAGACAAATTTTTATATTTATTCGGAATTCGAAACCAGAACCTGGCGCATCACGCAGACGCGTAAACGACT
Organism: Aporia crataegi; assembly: GCA_912999735.1. Taxonomy (NCBI): domain Eukaryota; kingdom Metazoa; phylum Arthropoda; class Insecta; order Lepidoptera; family Pieridae; genus Aporia; species Aporia crataegi. The sequence goes on from OU538749.1 coordinate 5,149,715, forward strand.
TAGCCACGGAGGCGGTCATATTTATATAATTAGAAAAGCAAAAAAAACCTGCTCTTATTTGCTGTTTGCATACTGGGCCTTCCTATATGCTATTCGAATTATTAAATTATAATCGTTTTTACAGATTTCTTAATCTTCTACATAACCGACATGTTTAGATTATTGTTTGACAAGTATTGTATTGTAAAATGTAAATGTAACAATAAGACAACAATTTACGTTCGATTAGGTATTCGTCGTGGAAAATGGAGCTTTAATAACCAACAGAACGGGCATGACAGGACAATGGAGGGTCTGCAACGTGTCTGGAGCACAATCAGTCCGGGTCTCTGTCTATGCGTATAACAGAGTGGGGCTCAGTGAACCCCATACAGTGACCGTTGGCTTATTAGAGCACCCTCAGCGGCATACGGGTCAGTATACATTTGAGGTGCTTTTGTTTAAACATACGAGAATATCTTTACTATCAGTATTTTTGGCTGATTTCTTTCACTGTGACGACTCTTTTTCAGTAATACACGCCATTTTTTATACTCACGCGGACGAGGTAGTTAAAGCTACTGTTAAATAAGTTAAATTCCTTATATATATAATTACTAGGTATTTTATAAAAGGCTCTACGAAGTTACTTATATCAACTAAACACTTCTTGTCGCAACTAAACACTATACAAAAAACTTTGGAACTTGAGGAGATGTTTTTGAATGAATAAATATCTGTCACATGGCACATATTTTCGAAATTAATTCGCGACTATATTCAAATATATACTTTACTATTGTATTTTCCTTAAATTATTCGTAAAAAGCTTCCTTAATTAATTAACTCAAAGTGGTTCTTTTACTTTTTCGGACAGATTTTAATTACACTTTCAGTAATTGGAAAAAATTGAAACTTTCTTGTATCACGTAGGTACAATGCTTTTAGTTACAATATAACAATCTCTGATTATAATAAAAGCAATATTTTAGCGTTAGGGATTCTAGGGTCTGATGATAAAAGAGATTCGTAACAGAAAAATGTTATAGCAGAACTAGAAAAATGCAGATAAACATGGAAAAGCTAGTCTTAGTCACTAAGTGCCTAAATAATAAATCTTACCGTTCATGTTATCAGTTCAAGCGATGAATATTATTTTGGCTTCGTTTCCTGAATTATACTTAATCATAATTACTTAAACCTTTTCGTACACGTTAAAATTGAAGTAGGGTTTCCTCCCAAGTTACTTTATTTTAATCCAATCCTGGCGTTTGGCTAATTTATCGTTTCCGGTGTTGCCCAACCAATTTATGTTTATTCAAATGTAATTTCTTAAATGCGGAAATGGGATTTGGGTAGCCCGTTTATTTACTTTATGTACTCTATTGTTAGTTAAATAAACCAATAGATTAATATTTTATAGCATGTTAAATTCATTAATCGTTCTTTGTAGTCAGTTTAATAAATCCAGTCTAACGTTAGCAACCAATTGTATAACATATTATTTACCATATGAGGTTAGTATTAAAAAGTGCGTTCAAGATGTTTTGTGATGGGCTTCTAAACAAATCAACTGACGGTGTTGCCAACGCTCGATCGCAAAAGTGTGCTGGAAAAAACTAAAGTGCTACGTGTCTTAGCGTTGAGCCAAAACCAAATCTCTTAAATTTTGTTAAGCCGCAGAAACTTAACTTGCTAAGTCAAAGGCTACAGATAATTTTTTAATTTCAATGGATTCATAAAGCGTAAAATAGGCGCTCGGAGCTAAATTTTTTGATCGCTAGCGCTCACAAAATTCCTATACATCTGGCATGGAAAGTGCTATGTGAGGCCTCAGTGTCAAGAACTACTATCGAGAAGATAGTATTCCGCCTTGCCTACCTGTATATAGGTACCTTCAACTTTACTGAAGGCAAATCACACTTTCAACCGATCTCTGTAATCTTTAGCATTCTAAGCATTCTTCTAAATTAAATTACGTATTACATTGTTTTTGGTATTGCCTTAAATGCGACCTAGGACAGTGACCAGAAAAGGAAACATGTGAGTAATATGATTTGTTTTCAGGTATATCGTCAGTCAGTGTACAACTATCAGCGGTATTGGTGTCAGTGCTATGTGCAGTGAGTGTTCTGATCTGTGTCGGTACACTTGCAACGTTTGTACTGTGCTATCGGCACTGTCAGCCGAGACGTGGTAAGTTGAACAAAACTGGAATTCTATACGACGTTCAGCTAAAATATTTTTAGGATTTCGTATTTGTCTGCATATTGATTGATTTCCAAAACTTTTCCGTCATTAACTTTGAGTTTTAGCATGATGCTAAAATTCGACGGTATTGCACTCCTACGGGATGCGATTTGAGAATTTGAAGTTCATAATTTTCTAGTGCATAGAAAATGCTGTTAGGAAAATCGCTGACCTATATTCTAAATGTCATGTTAGGGTGAAGAGAATTTAGAATATTTATACGATATAATCATGTACTAAATCTTCGCATGTATCTCAACACTTTTTTCATTAAAAAATATTCTGTAGGTGAGAAACCTGAAAAAGCGAAAGGCCGAGATGAATCAACCAAAGATCTCCTCGAAGATAAATCAGAGACTAAAGACGAAAAACATTCTGACACAAATCCAGACATAATTCCCATAGAGACGAAGAATATTGCAGTTACGGAAACAGCGCAACCTCTGCTAACCCACGGACATTGTTGCGATAGATCTATATGCGACCAGTATGTTGTACGGCCAATGCAATATCACGTCCATCCCTACAATATCGATGCAAATACACCGAGTCTGAGCCTGGAACCATTGGATTTGAGTTATCTGCCCACAGAGTATAGATTGCCAAACGACAAAGTGTATGAAGATTGGCTGAGGTATAAAAACGCTTTGCCGATGGATACTAGTAATTTGGTGAGTTCATTCTTATATAAACTTACTTTAAGTGTTATATAATATCAGCAATGCAGACTATTCGTGAAATTAGTCATGCTGCCCCTCTATATCATTAAGAAAAAGGGTTTGGTACATCTGGGCGCCCAACTATGTAATTGAATTTCCTCAAAATTGTTTTAATATACGTTATGTTATGGTCAATTTAGTGGAATTAGTCTACTTTTATTAAAACGGCATGATAAGATCATGTCACTGTCATTGATTGATTGTAAATAGCAGAGACGGGGTCATATACTGTGTTAAATAAATTAAAATATTAATGGAAAAATTATTTTGGGATTGCTAACTACGGGCGTTCGATAATTGGATTATATTAAGAGGATTGTGAAGTGCCGATACGCGGCGTGAGTAGGTATTTTATAAAATGCTATCTCTTTCATACCGCTTTGCTTCACTCCGGCGTGCGATAGAGAGAGTTGCAAATCTTAGAGGCAATTACCTACATTTCCTTTTTAAAATAGTTTTGGGCTATAACATTTTTACCCCCCTAAACATTTACGAAATGAGATAATTTTGGTCTCTTACACCCGAATATAAAAACGCCCGAGGAAGATTTTAAGTCAAAAATATAGATGTTTGGATGCTAATAACTTCTATCATACGCAATAATAAAAACGTACGGACCTAGTTTTTCATTTTATCTACAACATTTCCAAAAATTATGAAAAGTAGAATATGTTAATGGGGGGAAGGGGGGGGGGGGTAACGTTTTCGCTTTTTGTATGAAAATGTCACACAATCTAACAGCTTCACAATCCTCTTAAGACTTCTGTATTACTATCTCAATATATATAATCTAACTGGTTTTAGCTATTATTATTTATTTAATTAAAAAGATTACTGAGATCCACATTCTATAAGTAAATAAATATGTTAGTAACGTAAACAAAGAGAAAAACATTTAATTTAACACTCGATCAGTACCGACAAATGTTCGCGCAAACTGCCGTCTTTGTAGTCACCAGTTACTTTCTCGTTGACGTGAGACGATTAAAAATCTTAGTTGAGCGTTTATAAGGGAACTATATAGTCTCTGGGAAAAAAGATTTACGATACCCTTAACAACGATAAATAAAAATAAATTCAAATATGTAAATTATCGCATTACTATTATAATGAAGTCTCCAGCAAAATTCAAGTAATCTTGTAAGATGTCAAAGCCAAAAAAGCTTTATTAATATAAAATCACATCGATCGTCAATGAATAATCTCTAAGTCATAAGTTTACACATTTAATATACGCTTGTTTTTTATTACTATGGTAGTCCGGTGTAGCGGTGGATAGAGTATTCTTTGAATATTCATACTTTACTTAAATAAACATTTTGTCTCCACTGTGAAACGTTATAACTATATTATCCGGTTTTCAGACCAGTAGCGAGGAAACAAGCAATCATAGAAGCGTCTGTCGACTTACTTAACTAGAATTTGGTTCGTTCATTTATCGTACACAGTCACATTCTACTTTTGAGGATTATAAAACTTGTTAAAAATATGTTCTCAGATCGTAATAGAAATTGTATGTTAACAAAATGTCTCAAATTTAGTTTTTCTTTAATATATCCTAGAAAAAGTGTATGGTAGCGTTCGAGTAAAGATATATTGTCGTTTACTGAAATTTAAATAATGGCTGCGCTACAGATAAAAAATCGAGTCGCTAATATATCTGCTAATATACTAAGGTAATATATCTCTTAATTTTGATAGAAGCAGTCAAATTTTATAGGCAACCTTTTAAGAATCATAACACATAAAGACAAATTAAAGACAATAAATTGTGTAGCTAAAAATACAAGCTAGCCTTGAAAATACAAGCTTTATTAGCTTATTTTTATAGCTTTATACATAGCTATAACAAGTTTTATAGAGCTATGATGTCACAGAAAAATCAAATATATAAACTCTTTTTGCGCTAAAAACAGTTGCTGATATTGCAACTACTAAATTTGCTCCTAACATGCATTGTGTACCTGTATTATAACATACAATTCATAAAGTTCATAACTAGGTTATTTCAAAAGTATTTTAGTTTGCATTTCTCAGTTTATTGGAGTTAGTAAAGTTGAATAATAAAATTATATTCAACCGAAATACTTCACTCATTTGCTATAATTGCAATACTAGAGTTAAACAAGTATTAATTAGTTTGTTTATAACTATTCGCTATTTAGAATTCCCGTAAGTTTTACCATGTTATCCGACTATGTATCTTAGGCACTAGTAATTTGTTTGAATTGACAAATTAACGAGAACTTCAAAGACTATTTGAAGTTATTAGTATTTATTTAAAATATCAGTAACGCCAAGGGATCATACCTTATACTAACTCTAATACATTATTTATTATAATTCTTTTGTTCTCTAGCTCCCGCCACATCAACTAACTCCTCAACCGAACACAATATACAGTAGCATCAAACGGAACCCTCTTAAATTGGTGAAGATGCCGGAACTGGATCCATGTCGCCTGGAAGTGCCAAACTACCAGCGGACCTATTCACCATCACTTCAATTGAACCCAGAAAATAGTACCGCCAGATTCAATAATACACAAATCAATGCAACCCAAACAATGAATGATAATGGTAAGTTTTTTTACTAGCGTTATCTTAAACTAAATTTTGTAAGGAAGGTTTTTTTTAATTTATTAATTTTTTTTTTGGATATGGATCCTTGTCGTCTAAAAGTGTCAAGGTACCAATGAACCTTTACATCGTCGCTTCAATTGGACTGAGAAAATAAAGCGAGATTTAATAATACAAAATCTTTTAACTCCCAGCTTGATAATGTTAAGAATTTTATCCGTATTGTATCTAAATATACAAAAGAGAATCAAATATTGGACCAATTCAACATTGCTTCTTTCTCTACTGATTGCGAGATAACTGAATGAAAATTTATAATTTAAAGTAGTGCTTACATTTGAATGGCGTTTGAGTGTTCTAGGAAGAGACTAAATAATTTAAGGATGCCACTCAAAGATGATAACACATCGGATATTGCCAGTGTGGCAGTCTCAAGTTTTTTTAGCGAATAAATGTGCGGGTTGGAAAGCACAGTAGACTCCCACTTCATTTAAAACAAACATATCATTTCACATTATTATTTTGTTGACGTGGTAGTTAGGTATCTATAAAGCATTATAATACAGAAAATATTTCTACAAAGTTAATACGAAACATTTTAATAATTTGTAATTTTATTTCCAAATGATTTTTCATAGAAGAGAAAATTCCAATTTATTTACTTGAAGTTAATACAAAATTTGAAGAAAGTAAATTTAATAATTCCAATTTTAAATTCTTAAATAGTTGTTGAAGAGGGCTAATGACCTCAAATCGGCGAACCTTGCGGTACGCAAAACAAGTAAATAAATGATATCGGTAGAAGTTAGAATATTGATCAAAATTTTATGAAGAAAAATTATGTACAAAAAATAACATTTACTCATTAAGAATCACATATATGATCGTTTATATACGTCACTTAATCTCCACAAGAAGGCGCCTTGTTCTGAAAACAACCAAAAACTTCGGCCGATTCTTTTTTCTTCTCAAATATAATTATATAAAAAATAAAAATAAGCCTCAAATGCACTATTTAAACTTTTCATTTTATACATATACCAGTAAATCATTGTCATTTTTCATTCATACCAGATGAAGTCACGAATAAAGCAAACGTTATAAAAGAAACGGCGAGATTTCTCATAATAACATGTCAGGGCTGCTAACTGCATAATATGTCGTTGAATAAAAGCGTGTACAACTTGTATTTTTCACCCTCTGACCTACTTAGAAGTGACGGCCCTGCAGAATAATTGAGCAGTGGGAACAATACGAAAGACGCGCAATTTTATTGAACCAACAAGGGCAAGATGTTCTTCTACTATGAGTTTGTAATTTGCATAGCCGTTGTTTGTCAAATTAATATCCGTTGTAAGCTCTGTTGCGGCTTCGTCTATATTAATTAGGAAAAAGAGAGGATTGTTCATTTACGTTAATTTTTATCTCATTCTAATTTATTATCGGCCATAGATCTTAGCATTATCCTTATATATCTTATTTTCCTCCTTATTTATATTGTCTTAATACTACTTATATTAGGCCAATATAGATTCATACATCCTTTAAGTCTTCTTCATTAATATTACGATATTTCGTAATCTTTCCATTTATAATTTTTACTACAGATTTCGGAAAGTCTCAATTCAGTTTGGTTTCTTTTTTAATATGGTTATGACCTCGGATTGCCATGATTTAGAAACCGAAGTGGAAAAATCATTTTAGACTTTGATTTATTCATATCCCATTTATTCCACTTCATAGAAGACCCTTTCCTGTATTAAAATATGTCAATTTCTTATACTTTTATTGATGTTTTAAACAAAGTCTTAGCTTTTGTTGTAAGAAACCAACTTCCTACGATATACAGCTACGGATATCACAATAAACAAAGAATTTTTCTCCTTTATAAGATTACGTAAAGAACCGTATAAGAACAGTGACTAGCGTCGACTCCTACTGAATAAAATATCACTGTGTCTACTAAAATTGTAAGCAAGCACTCGCAATATTCATTCGCTTAACTGAATATTAGTTATGACGTGTTGTCTTGTATCTGCTTTTATCCACCATCGTATTTCGCGTTGAAAGATATATCCAGATTAAATTTCCTATTTAAGTTTAGCAGTCTATATTCGCGCCATTTTGCAGACCACTTTTGCCATAGAATTATATTTTTAAAATTAAATATTGTGAACTGTTATGTCAATTATAATATCAATTTCTTAATATTTTACTCACAATAGTTCTATTTTCTTAATTTTGCTTAAAATTGGGAAGAATACTTATTAGTTTCTGGTTTTCCCGAGAATTGAAGCAGATTTGCTCGGTACAGTTTATCAACTGTCGCGATCACCGGTCAGTAAAATAATCTTAAAAAAATAATTAATTAAAGAATGAAATAGTTTTGTTGTAACACTAAACTCAAGACATTTGACACAAGATTTCCAAAAAATTGCCTTCTAGATAAATCTTATATTTTTATTTTATACTGTTCTTTAATATCAATTTACAGTCTTTCAAAAATTAATGATTAAATACTTAATGTTATTATTTGCAGAACGTACTCCAGTCCAGATCGAAGCGTCCAATACACTCACACAACGATGAAACCATTGGAGTATTTGTGTGAATGCATGTGTGATTTTTGTGTTACCGTGTATTTCTACCCATTATCCAGTCGTCCTCGGGTTTCACCTGGAATTAAACGGAATAAGCTGTATTTCTAAAACCTTTATTATATAATATATTATGGTTTAAAAAAATTCATAGGATCACGTGCGAGCGCCTTTACTTTATTATGTTCAAAAGTTTATACAACACATTTTTAACATCTCCTATTCTAAGTAATTTTTATACATTTATAATTTCAAACAATTCATTTTATAATGTCAGAAAAGTTCTTAGAAGAATGCCCTTTAATTCCAAGGTTGACGTCTATTTTTAGCTTAAGTGACTGGAATGAGACTTTTAATTAGGCTTAGGCAAGTGAAGCTTTGACAGATGGAAGTTTTGCAAATGTCACTTTGACAGCTCTTACTTTTACTCTCGACTTAAATTTAACATGTTATTTAGCTTTAGGTATAGTGATGGAAGGAATCTAATAGTATTTTATTTTAAAGCGTCGAACGCATTTTTTTCTGTTTTTATCACGTCGGATTTTTTCCATCGACAGATCTAATTTTTGTCGAGAATAGAATTCATGTTTCATACGGATTTAGGCAGAGACTTCTATGTAAATTTCTAGACAACATAAAATGTCTAAATTTAGGGGCCATTCAAATATTACATATGTTATTAGTACTTAATTTTGAACCCAACTTGTTGTAAGTAATCTTTAGAGGTCTTTTCTTTTATGTGCGAAAACCAGAAGTTTCAAAAAGACAGTTTCTTTTCTATGTTTACGTAAATGCTAGTATTTTAGTCTCTTTAAAATCAGAGGCTACCAAGTTTTACAGAAAATAAGTATTGCTGACTTATTTGTAATACTTGGATGGTCTTTTACGGACAATTCTCCACAGTTAATGGAGAAGTCTATATATAGAAAAATCTAGAATATTGCATAGAAGAAATTGAATTTAAGATTGTAAATACTAAACATTAACTGTTGCATTTAATGATTGCAGATTGAATTGATTATTTATTGTAAAGTTCTAATTATAGTTTTATTAATAACAAAGACTGTAATATTGTTATTTTAAATAAATTGTTTATAGAAGTAAGTAATTTTTAATTAATAAATACTGTAATTAAATTGTGTTTTATTTCTTCTCTATTATAAAAAAACTGAAGGACAGTTATTCCTCTTATTTAATGAAACAATGCCATTTTAATCATAAGGCTTTTTTTTTACAAAAAACTGTGTGAGGTATAATTACTTTAATTTTTGAATAAACGGTATTATATGTAGAAATGCTGCCATTTTATCTGAGGAATGAGATCTACCTTATACCTACCTAATTGAGTTTACTTCGCTCGAAAGACTGATGGAAGAAAAATATTTTTCAATCATCATATCCCCGACAAGAACTCTAGTACTATGTACCTATTTATTACTAAAAGAAATATTTAAAATCGGGCAGGTTCCGTTTTTCCCCTCAAATATATCCTACACATTTATAATTAGTTTGAATCATTGTGAATAACTACTGTGGATGATTCTAGCGTAAAAAACAAACTACCTACATTTTTTGAAAAATACCTAGGGGATGGTGAATTCCCATATCAAGTGTCGAGGTGAGTATAACGTTCTTGAATCTTGACTAGACAAGACACGCATCAAATTAGATGAATGTTTGTGGGTATATATATCTATGTATATAACGACCGATTGGCGCAATTGGTAGTGCTCCTGCCTTCTGCATCGAAATGTCCCGGGTTCGAATCCCGGTAGGTGCATTAATTTGTATGATGAGCACGAATGTTTGTTTCCGAGTCTTGGTTGTTTATAAACGTATATATGTATTTATTGTGGTACCCTCGTTGTTTCTGATTACCATAACACAAGTGCTTCAGCTACTTTGGGATCAGAGCAATGTATGTGAGTTGTTCCAATTATTATTATTATAAGGAAAAAGGTGCGCTAGAAAGAAATGATTTCAAGTAATTGACTTAGTTAAATGTACATAGCTATATAGAAAATCGTTTATAAGGGCCGATATCAGTGCCTGCATCGGCCATTAAAATTTTTATAATGTACATAATGAACCGCTCTTTGATTAATATGAATTTATTAGAAAAGAGTCAAATTAAACTCTAATAAAACTGTTTTTATCAGAACTGTCAAATACCATACATAAATAAAAATGTAATTATACACACCCGTATAAAAAACAATCTTCTCATTAAACTAGTTTTAATATTGATTAAATCTAGGGCTTTCATCATACATTTTAAATATTTTATTATTACTTTATCTGCTTTATGATAAAATTAAAACAACTAGAGAAACCACATATGATTCCCTTTCATGGAATAAGGATAAAAAAGTAGCGTAAAAATCCATTTCCAAAGCTCGCTTTGAAACTTGTTGGAGCATAATAAACAAAATATTACATTATTAGCTGTGCACCGCGGTTTCACCCGCGTTAATTTCGCCGTAATGTGATGTTATATAGTCTGAAAGCTTTTAGCTCTATGACGATACTTCCATAGAACTTTTCATCCAACTCCTTTCAACCCCTTACAACTGTACTTTTTTTCTATCATTAATAGTTTTCGCAGCGCATGCGACGAAAAAAGTTTTAGGGCACTTTTTTACACCTTGGGTTATAGCAATAAATATAGCCTATGTCACTCAGGGTGAAAGCTACATTCACTATATACAATGGTGAAAGAATTTTTGAAATCGACACAGTAGTTACTTATTGGTTGACAACCCTAATAAAAGTGGTGGTACTTCTTCATTTCCTGTTTATACCATTCAAATATGTAAATTAACTGGTCAGGCATTTTATTAATTGTCGACTATTATCAGCAGACACGGTCAGACTAGATAGGCCTATATTGATTGGTAACTGTTAAACTCATCGTTTTATTCATATTTATATTACGAAAACCCACTTCGAATAAAGACTAAAAGAAAAGAGCCTTGTCTACAATATATAAATTTTGTCTAAAGGCAGATAAAATAAAATCTACTTTATAACTACCACATTTAAAAAGGCTCTGATTTTGACTTTAAAAAGCTTTTGCTGAATATTTAAGCAAGAACTCGCACATAAAACAAGTTAAAAACGAGTTATTTATGTTGCTGATTGTCAAACAAAGACAGGTAGCTAAAAAAGTAAAATAAAGTGCAAGACAGACTATATTTAAAAGGTGAAAAACACAGCTACCTGGGAATATGAGCCTTATAGGTGTATAATCTGAAACGTATCAAGTTTAAATCCAATTTTGTGTATTGCTGATTTCATCTTGGGATTAAATTCTAATTTAAGATTCAAGAACCTGAAATTAGTTTTAAATTAGTTTATACAGTCCAAAGACTCTCTGTAAACCTAGCGTTGAATATTATCGCCATTATCGAGGACTTTTGAGCATTTTGGACTTGGGACTTGTTATTCTAAACTACTACTCTAGGGGACGCGAACACACACATAAAAAACTTAACCAAATCCCAAAAGTCTAGAAATTACAAATGGTACATTATTAAATAAATGGTGCGTGTCAGTTCTGTGATAATGTGTCGACGCAATTTTGAATAGAGCTCTTAACCTCCGATTCGAAAAGAGGTTCTATTTTTTTTCATTTTCACACGTTGGTAGTCATGGTTACAAGCTACTATAATTAATATAATACAGCAGTATTATTTTAATTATATTTTTTAATTACTAAAGTCTTCCTTCTGCCTACACGTAATATTGCAATCTTTTTCTTAAAAGCAAACTCAACCAATTTTCTAATTAGATTTAAATTAATAGTATTATTTATATCAATAAGGATTAATGTAGAAAATGATTAATCTGATATTACGTTTGCGGTGAATTTAAACTCAAATAAACAAGATGAAATCGGATTAACGATGGTCAGCTGTCTGTAATCCAACCAGAAGTTTCACGTTTCGGCCACAGCCAATTCATTGTACTCACATTTGCTTAGCTCTTTGTAAATTAAAGGAAATTAATCTATAAAATCTTTAAAATAATATCTTTATTATTATCTGAAATCCATAATAATATAATAAACTTTCTGACTGACATTCTCCAAACAAAATCGCAAGTATTAAAGGATTTTTTTAAATAAATAAATAGTTAAATCATAGGCTACTCTTAAAATTCTGTGGAATTACTGCAAATTTACAACAAACATTTTTCAACTTTATTTAAATTTTCAAAAATTATATTGCTTGCTACAGGAGTGCCAAAATAATATAGTTGCAGACATAGCTGTTATATATACAAAGTCTTTGTAACAAGTGACTACGTGGGTCATGGGTTGATTACACCTTGTTAACTCCAGCTGAGTGGGGACAAGGGTCGCAGGGTTATTTATGTAAAGAACTTGAGCAATGAGGAGCCCATAAGACCTACTGAATAATTTTGAAACTATGAAATCGATTTAACATCTATATATGAATATTTTTATCCCGACGCAAAAAAGAAGGTTGTCATATTTTAAATGTGTGTCACTTTCAAACGAGTAAATTGATATTCATGTTTCGCATCGCTTCAAAATCCCAAGGACATGAAGATCCGTTTTAGACATGTCATATAAAACGTCATTCCATAGAAAATGTATTCGGAAACGAATTTTCTTCATAAACTTCATATTATTAAATAGATACTGTCTTAAATAAGACATTTTAAGTATAGCTCTCGCTAAAGGTGATCTTGCGTTAGGTACTCCACTTTAAGCTATTCCTTGGCTTATATATCGTGTTATAAAAAATATTATGCGAATTCTAATCTATTGAAATGTATTTTTCCTAACAATCGAACGGTTATCCTACAGATATTTTCATAATCTTAGGTAAAAATAACTGACCTACTGTAATTGATAAGAATACGTTATTAAAATATGATAAAACCTATTTGTAGCAATAACGACAGAACACGGGCGTAAGTTACAAGACTTACAAGTCTTCGTTACGTACAGACAGACCGACTGTAAATCACACATCAACAGACAAACACATGTCACACTAATTGACGTTATCCGTACCTATAAATGTACGTTTTGTTGTAAATAAAACTACTTTGTGAATATCGAGAAACAAGATCCAAAGATGTAGGATCAAAAACCATTGTTTCGTTTAGGATGAAATGACTTAAGTAATTGGCAAACAATTATCTTCACTAATAATCTATAGATATTCATTAAATGATATGTTATATAAAATATAAATCATATGTAACTTAAGGCTCTTGTAATATTAAAGTTCGAAGTTACACCTTTCCCAAAGGCATGTGAAAGGTTTTTAATTTGTTCGCCTTCCGCCTGTTTGTTTCATTTCATGTCGGATGCTTTGTGAATTCATTTAGATTATTTTTATTTTGAAGTGTAATTTTTAAACGCTATCTCTGGCAATACCAATACAATTTGATTTTAATGTTTTCTAATATTAGCATTGTATTAACACTGCTGATTGATAAAAGAATAATAAAATCGTAAATATTAATTGGAGTCAATGTTCCATCAGATATAAATGAAGCCAAATTCATTTTTATGACCTACGATGCACCTGCTCACTTTCTTGCTTGTTAAAATACCTCAGTGAATGAGATCGCTGAATGAACGAACGAACGGGGAATCTGTGTGGCGCCGTGTGCGCAAGAAGTTTGCGTAATTTGTATGTTTCTCAAGGTAAATACAACCTTGGATATATTTAAATTTATTAATAATCTTACGGTCACCAACATTTTATAAGTTTTTAAATGCTTTTATAATCTCTGACCTTTTTCATTATATCTACTTGACTTTTTGTAACAGTTTTGCCTGTTTGCCTAACCTGACCATAACAATAACTGATTACTATGCTAAATATAGTTAATACCCGTCTTGTATATTTTGCGTGACGCCCGAACGTGTACAGATGATAATTCCGAAAATCATTTAATTTGTATATAATATATTAAAAGCTCAGGTACAATTTTCCAAAAATATTGTAGGTATAATATACCTATATTTAATTTAATTTGTGTTTAATGTTGTAAAACATTTCATTTCTGTCATTATTGTCAATATTGGCAAGTATTCTTCTACACCAAAATCATTTCTACGACGATAGAACGAAACAATTGTCTATTTCTTGAGTAATTTTAATTAATAATTCTGAAGTTAATTACTCAACTGTAACCGTTTTAACCCTCACCTATAATTGAACGTGTGTAACTGTGGTATCTTGTCAAACCAAGCAATCTTCACCTCAGTCTAATTGTACCCTTTGTTTAACTTTGATGTATACATACCAAATATAATATATTTTAATTAAATATTTACACATCTAAAATACACCTTTGTTGCTTAATGGTGACGCATCACGTTTAACGTCAATTATGTCGGCGATCTTATGTTTCAATTTCGGTGAAATAAAATAATGTTTAAGTAAATGTACAGAATATTACTTGCTTCTAAATAAACGCTCAATGAAACAGAGAGAATCTACCGTATACGACACTGAGATTATGGGGTTTAACATTTAAAAACCCTTAATATAGTTTTAAACTTAACCATTATATCATTAATATTAAATTGTAATTAGAATTGAATAAATCCCATTAAAACTTAATGTTTGTACAGCCTACATACAGGTTCAGATCGCGCTTTTAATAAGGGCACGTAAAGTACCTACTTGTGAAGTCACCGCCTCTTGACCATTATTTAAAAAAACAACATGAATCTTATTGGTAAGCATATTTTCGAGGCGGGACTGACGTTTAACATATTAAGTGACAGTTATTAGTATAGACTATAGAATATGGCGTAATTATGTGAATAAATTAGTTTCTCAACTTTTAAATGAGGTTCACAATTTGACTGTACTTTATTTATAACTAGCTTACCCGTCAGACGTCCTCCTTAACTATGAATATTGAATTCGAATTAGTACAATTGAAAATACCAACCGAAATGTTTACTAAGAAATTATAATACATTTATAATACATAACATTAGAAATGTTAATATTGTCGTTAAGTTTTATTATTTTCTAATGTTCCGCGAAACATTCTTAATTTTTTCTTCTATGAGAACCATCTGCTGACAATAACAAACACAACACAAAAATAACTATCCAATTTGGTGCAATCGTTCGGAAGTTATACGCATACATTTCGGCGATTCATTTTTAATTATATAGAAGATATAATCATTAAAATCAGTTCTTTAATAACCTATTTTTATCATCATATAAATTATATCGAATTGAACACTATTCAAAAAATTCCTATTCATTGTTACACACGATTATGCAGCAAATTGTGGGTCGATTTTTAATAATTATATTTTTTTGATAAGGCATAGGTACTTTAGACCCAATATGTAACAGAAAATCAGACCCTAATGCCCTTTTTAATAATATCTATATTGGATCACGTAACTAGTGAGACATGAGGCAGAAAATTTTCTCCCTCTGTCTCACTGACCGCTTTCTGTATAGACAACTACGTGATCAGCCATCTGTGCCTCCCAATCGAAAAAAAATCTGGAGCCGATATTTTCAGATGCGTGACCTGTCGAGGTACATCGGATTAGATGATTTGTATTTTTATTATTTAGATATTGTTTTCTTCGCAGTTAAACAGTGTTTTACTGTAAGAGGTTAAGTTTACGGTTTAACATATGTTCAAGAACTCACCTTAGTCTGTAAAGAACACATCAAGGTACTCAAAGGGAATTATATTTTTCCGACCATGCTAAGGCACAATCTTTGCGAGGCTTAGCTTCTGCGATATTTTTCACTGACATTCAAATATTTGGTAACATTATTATTCAAGCCCTTTGGCTTTTGTGAGCTGTTTCAGTTTTACATTAATTAGCTTACTTAGTATTATAATTACTATTATAAAAGATGTATATTATTTCTAAAATATTTTTTTATACAACGCTCGATCAGCTACTTTAAAAATGTGTGAAGCTTAAAAATATCCTCAAGTAAAACTTCTTACAGCAATTTTTAATTATGCGAAGTCTATCTTTGCATAGTTACATATTTTTCAATAATGTTGCTGCATTTTTAAAGTCTTCATTAAGCGCCCATGTTGCTCACAGCTTGGTTTAATATCATTACGGGGTAAAAATACCCGTTTTAATTTGTTTAAGGCCTCTAAACTTCATTAAACTAAGTTTATTGTATCAAAAGCATACAAAAAATAATTTAGTTATTCATTCATACTATTATCATCATAATATTACACAAAGAAAGTACTATCATTTGTTATGAATTATTGTATTATAATAACTTTATCTAACTAAACACACTTAATTCAATTAAGCTTTGTAGGCTTTGTAAGCTTTGTAAGCGTTTTGAATCAGCGATGTTTTTAGGTCCAGTTAGAGTTATTATCGGTTCGAAAAGTAGTTTATACCGAAAAGAAACAAGTAAGAAACCGGCAAGCTAAGTTGGTATTTCGTCAACGTAAGAAGACGGACAAATATTATATTTGTCCTCTGCTGAAGTTATTTGCCGCATTATTAACTGGCTCCCTTTACCAAGTCCGATGTCAGGTATGTCATGTTGAAGTAAATATACGTTAATAAAAATTCAAATACACTTCAAGTGTTAGCATCCTTCTTACAACATAGACTAAGATCTGTATTATATATATTTTATATGAATTTTATTTATCAACACTATTTAAGTCTTTATTTATACAATAGTAGTTTCATATGAAATATTAAATTTATTTTTCACTTTTTAGTGCGTTTTGAAGTCAGTTTTTATATTTAAAATCAATTTAAAACGTAATGGTTTGTAAATAACCCTAAGGTAGGCTGGTTTCACAGGCGAGGACATATTGTTTCATCTGTGTTATCAACTCACTGTTTGGGTGAATAAAAAAATCATTTTAAATCACTGTTAAAGGCAAATATAATACGTTAGCTTTTAGACTACAAAGTAATATCACCTGCAGTAAACGCTTCGGTGTTTGTTTACCTTTACGCCTTTAGAAGCGCTTTGTTTGAGAAACCAAAGCTTTATCCTTGTAAATATTATATTCTTCTTAGATCTTTATGTCAGATTTTATACTTACATTGTTGTATTTCTTAATAAAACTAAATTTTCCCGGTGACACTCGTCTGTTTAGAATCTGCTTATTAATTTTGGTTATTTTAATATTTTTCTTGACCAACTCACGGCTAACCTATGTTGCTATTATAAAAACTACGTTTAAAAGTTTCGTTAATCTTATATCAATCGTCAATTATTTTCTCCAAATTTTTATTATGTTTGTTCTTTATCTGATTTCAAAGTCAAACTTGAGACAAAAATGTTCTAAAAACACGATCAAATTCAACGACAGCGTATTTTTCATTTGACTTGAAATATGTCAAGAAAGTTCGTAAATCGGCGAAGTTTGGGGTGTGGTAACAAAGTTAAAATTATTTCTGAAAAAACCGTCCAAACTTAACTGATGATTTAAATGATTTTATACATTACAATTTAGTTAAGTACTTATTTTTAATTAATCTTATGTTTTACCTATTAGGTAATTAAAATATATCGTCGTAAATACTATACCTATACACAGATAGATTTGTTATCCTGCAATCTACCTTATCAGCAAAATAAGTTATTTTAGAACTGTTCAGATGATTTTTTTCATTAAAATTCTATCTATATATGCAACTTTATGTCTATCAATTATTTTATAATTATTCATTTCGCATTATTTATTTATTACGTCAGAAATGTACTAAACAATATTAATCAATCATAAAATTTGCTTTAACTATGAACTGATTACATAAAAAGAACTAAAAAATATTAAATAAAGAGAAATAATACATATATTTAAAAAAATGTATAAGTCGTTAATTGACTAAAACCGAGTTTAATCTTAGTTTTTTGTGTTGACCTATTTCACTTCTTTAGTTTTAGATTTTTAAAATTCAGTAGAGCTTAAAAGCGGTGACAAGCCGTTTATCCCTTAGTCCCTATATTTTCCCACAAAATACGAGGCATTTATTTAATTTTGTCGTGTTTGACAGCATATAAAGTATTAGAACCTTTATGGCAAGGATTAAAATAAACTTTGTTCGTAATTTATGTGAATATAAACAACCTATATAAACTTGGCAGTCCGTATTGACTTTGAGGGTTAATTATAAATTCTAATTAAGGAACCTTTAATATGTAAAAGTACTTTGCACTTAATTCTGCTAAGAACAATAAGAAATTTGGTACCCAGATAGTCTAGAGCCTGAGAAAGGACATAGGCTACTTTTTGATGCGAAAAAAGGGTTGTAAGGGTTTGAAAGGGGGATGAAAACTTCTATGGAAGTAGCGTCATTTTTAGAGCTAAAAGCTTTGAGGCTATGTAACATCACGTTACGACAAAGTTAACGTGGGTGAAACCGCGGGGCACAACTAGTTATAAATACCCACGAATCACTCACACAGCTCACATAAATGTTTCATCATATTACGAGTTCTCCATAATTTTGTTCACCCATTAATAAGATACTCTAATAATATAGAAGTAACAAATATGTCATCATCATAAAAATAGGACATCTACATTTTGTGAAATTAGTTTAAAAAAAATAATATTTCAAGCTTTTTAATGGTTTGGCGACGTATTTTTAGGTATAAGTTAAGAATAATTATAATGATTAAAGCCAGTTAGCTTTTGAGAGTGAAGTTCTCTCAAAAGTTGTTTTATTACATCCTGTAACCCGCCGCCGAATTTAACTAGAGGTTAATTAAATTATGTTAAAATCTACACATATAGGTATATAACATTTAGTATCGTATTAGATTTAAAAATGGATAGACTTTTTCAAGACCTATATATTGAAACCGCCTCCGTGGCATTAACCAATTATGGTTTATGCGTCTGCGTGTTCTGCCGTAGGTCCTAGGTTCGAATCCCTGGTAAACACATGAATGTTTCGGTTGGGTAGGCACAGAAGGCTGATCACCTATTTGCCTGTAAAGAAAATGATTAGTGAAACAGATACAGCAATGTGTCTGCCCCATGCCCCACTTGGGGTTAAGGGAATTCACTTTTATATATTGAGAACCATCTTTTTAATATGCCTCAAAGTATTAAAGTGTTTTCGATGAAATCTCCTGGTTGGCTTCCTTCCTGATATCTTACATTTATAAAATAACATCCAATTTATAAAAAATCTTGCGTCTAAATCGGGAATCACCCATCTCTTGGTGAAAACCACATGTTATCACTTGCTTATTGGATATTCAATATTCTCTTTAGTTCTCGTGAATGAGGTCGTATTTTAGCTGTGATATGTTAGCGTTGTGTATTGTCAGTCTGTGTATTGAATAAGTTGTCAGCGTTTTGAGAAAATGAGAGAAATTAAATGAAATATTGGCGTTATTATTCCCAATGAACTATTTCGAATGATTCTTCTTCTTCCTAGGCGATACGCCCTTGATCATGGCTAATTATAATGATTAGTCATTTAGAAAAGAGATCAGAAGGCGTTACCTATATTTTATTTCAAAAAGTTTCTAAGACGGTTCTTTGTGTTTGAGAAATGTAATTATTACAACCTATTTCGGAGTTTGGCACTTCACAAGGCAAACTTTGTCAAAATCCTAAAATCTTTAATACTATGGCCCCCGTTTCCAATTTGCCTTTTAAAATAACTTTAATTTTATTTTAATGCAGTTTGAAGAAGTTATATAAATTTGAAATTATTTTTTATGCCATGATTTAGTCATTCGTGTAAATATTGTTTTAAATGGAATTGACTCGGGAAATTCCGTATCACTTCAGAAAAACGAATTAATATACTTAATATCATTAAATACTAAATGTATGATAAAACGATTTTTTTTTCATAAATGTTTTTGTCTTGATTTTTTATATGATTGGATAGATAATATACTATTTAAATAAGAAATGTAATTAAAATAATTTAAAGTCGTTCCCAATTTTGATATTTATATTCTTAGTTTAATTTAATGAAATAAACGAAGTATATATTAATTAAATCAACCAATTCCTATCGTTTTCATTACACCCATTGTCTCCTTTACTCCCTTTCCTGTTCATTGATCTGAATGTGTGTTCATGACACTAAAACTACAAAACAAGTCAGTGGGTTATCGCTAAATTTAATTTAATTATATGGCCGACAAGCTGATAATCAGACTTTTCAGTTTGACATCTGTCACATACAATTTTAATTTATAAAAATAAAAATCTATCTATCTTAATCTATCTTATTATCTGGAGAAGCTTCTTATGAAATAAATAATTAAGAAAATCGCGCGTAATATTATAAAATTGAAGAAAACTTAACGACAATATCAACTTTTCTAATGTCATCTTATAGCGTTTGACATAACTGTCAGTTTTTAAATTATTCTGATGATTTGAATTCAATATTCATAGTTAAGACAGGACAACGTATCTGGGAGCTTCCATCGAAGACGCTGCCTCTTCCCTTTGAGATATTAACAAAACAATGACAAAGAAGAAGGAATGATGATATATTAACGGGATATTCCTCTTTTATAGATGTACAAAATAGTCCTTGATGGCATATATGTACCTTTCAAGGATAGCTTACTATACCCATTTTATCTAATAATGGCGGTACAAAGTTCACCGGGTCAGCTAGTATCTAATATAAGTAGATAAATAATTTAATGTCTGTATCAAAACTTCACCTCAAAATATCTAAAACAAGTCAGGAAACTTGTGAAAAGTTAGTTAACTATTGTGATTTTCGCAACTTAAATCGAAGTATTTTTATTTTCGAGTAGAAAAAACAATGTAAGCGAATACACGAGAATGACATTAATATTAACAAGACATGAATTATGTAACAGAGCTTCTTGGTTCAGTGATTTAGAAGGTAAAATATAGACTTATTCTAGGACTTAATGATATTTTTTGTATGTTTTTATTAAAATATCGTAAAATTCACGATAATTGAAATCTGATTCTGAAATAATTCTGACAATTCTGTTTGATTTGCTTAGACTCTGGATTCTTCGTGACACTGAGATTTATTATGAATTTAAAATGTAGGAGATTTACAAAACAATAAGTCGATTTTGATATATTTTTAAGAGACAGAGAGTGACTTTTAGAATTAGTACCTAATTATATAACTACCACATTGATTCCACGCGAAAATGTGGGCATTAATTAGTTTAGCAATAAAGCAACTATATCTGAATTGCACTACGGATTTCCCTTTAAATTAAGCTTCTAAATCCAACAGCTAATGTAGCTTTTGTTCTATTACAGTTCGGATCGATATAGCACAAATAGTAGGACCACGCTCCATTCAATACCAAGTTACGTCACTTTATTGAATGTCACTCGAATGATATCGAACCTTCTTTTATAATATATATAATGTTCAGTTAAAAGTTTTTGCCTCTTTTATGAAAATTAATTCGTAATGCGAACAAGATTTTTTTTATTTTCATCATTTTTATTCACATATGTTGTTCTTATTCGAACAACACCAACAAAAAGTGAATTCCCGTAACCCCCAGTGAGACATGGGTCAGACACATTTCTGTATCTGTTTCACTGATCATTTTATTTACAGACAAGTCAATGATCAGCCTTCTGTAGCCCACCTTACCGAAACATTAATTTGTTTCCCTGGAATTCGAACCGAGGACCTTCGGCGTAACACGCATACACGTAAACAACTTAGCCACGGAGGCGGTCCAAGTCCTCTATAATACGAAATAATCCCCTTCGAAAAAATAATGACAGGCGACAATCTTTCGAACTTCACAATTAAATCTTTAATATGAGATATTTCCTTAGAGATAATATTTCCTTACCAAATCCAAAATTATAAGCTAAACTTTTGAATCACGGTTGTTTTTTCTTGCTTACAAATATTTTAATATGTAGTTGAATTTTTACAATTTATACCCAAGTTTAATATCATTCATGTAATATATCTTTGAATCCTTAGCGAATATATTTCATTTTATGATTTTACACATAATTTATTTGTTTGTACTTTGTAAGTCAATGTAGGGCTTGATAAACGGAGATGCCGTTCTTAAAATATGCTAAACGCGCTTTTGAATATTATCCAAGCTGTAATCTGTATCCGTTCTTTTCGGTTAAGTCCGGGTTACGTGAACTAATAGTTGAACTCATGGTGGTCAATCTTTGAGTTCTGATAAATTTCCTATTAATTTTATACATAGATTTATATTTTTTCGACAAAGCGTGATTTCATACATCCAAAACACCACATAATTTTTTGACTTAACATACATAATAATAGTGTCAAAGGTATGGTCAATTATGATCATATAGTCAGATTGATCTTATCATTGATACCTCTTTTTTAACTATTGTGTGCGACGATTAACAATAAAAAAGCTTTAAAAGTCTGCTGCTTTGTAAAATGGAATATGATTGAAATTAAGCCAACTTCTTGATTAATAGCATACAACCATTCTTATATGCACAAAAGAAACCAATTCTAAGGAATTCCATCGAAATAAATCGAACTTAGTTTTTGTGCTAATCTTAATGCCGCCGTATCAAAGAAATTGAATACTTTTGTTATGAGAAACGGATATTTAGGAATGGTTTATATTAAAAATAATAAGAATGGAACCTAATCCTACGTATATAATAATGTACATAATTTGTGCGGGGTAAATTTTTATAAGATTTCCACACATACCTTTTGTTGTAGGTATGCCATACAAAACAATTCATAAGAGGCCTATTACAAAATTGCGTTGACACATATAACTGCCCTATTACAATACTGACACGCACCATTAATGTAATAATTATTTAATAAACGAAATTACATTTGAAATTTCGTTTATTATTATATTATTTATTGTATTATTTATAATTTTTAAAAAACAATTTGCAATGTTTCTCTGTTATGAACTAAGAAATATTTAGATATAAACTAGCTGACCCGGCAAACGTTGTTTTGCCATTTTAATTTTTGGGTTGGACTACCCTTATCACTTAGGAGTATGAAAAATAGATAGTAGCCGATTCTCAGACCTACTGAATATGCAGATAAAATTTGGTAAATATCAGTAAAGCCGTTTCGGAGGAGTAAGGTAACTAACATTGTGACACGAGAATTTTATATATAAGATTTTACGTAAAAATACGTATATGATAATAGTATAGGATCCCGATATAAAACTACCTTCACCGAGATATTTATTTGATGAAACGTATTTTATATTTACGTAATTTAATATGTCAATAAATATATTGCATATGGGTTGTCTAACAAATTTCAGTCCAGTCATATGATTAATAATAAAAAATGCATAATAACGTCTTAGGAATATTTTCCAAAAGTACGGTATTTTTGAGAATCTGTATTAGGACTACTTTGAAGTAACGAACGAGTACCTAAAACACTTAAGGATAGGATTTCATTTCGCGACATTTATAAGGGAGTTAGTGGTTTAAAAATGTCTATAAATGAAATTGTCTGTTTCCGTCCGTCAAAAATTGATAGACAATATAAATTTGTATTGTTGCTATTAATATTTTGTTGCGGTAAAATATTGCAAATGGCAGACAGATTTTATCACACTGAAATGTTAATTCACAATCAAATTATCATCGCTTTGAATGTGTCGTCAAAATGAGTGACCGCATAATTTTACTTTGTACAATAGAATTAAAAATTTATAGCCAAATTCACAATATGACAAGCTTGTATATATACAATGTAAATATACAATATCAAATTGAGTAAATCCTTTATGAGAATATATTATAACTTATCCATAGATATTGTAGATAATATGTTCTTTTCTTAAGGCATCTATCTGTATTCCAAAAGACTCCAAAATCATTTGAGTGTTTAAGCGTAGAAGCCTGAGGAAAGAAGCTATGAAACCTATGGACACCTTAATTTTTTTTTATTTATAAAGAATTAATGATAAAAACCGAGACTTGTGATACAACATGACTTTAAGAATAATGAAGCATAAAAATTCAATCTTTCTGTTTGAAGCAGTCTTTAAAGCTTAGATCAATCAATTGATATGTGGTATTCGAATCAAACACCTGGCTTACAAAAACATTTGAAAGGAATTCCTTGCGCAGGTAACTTTTGTGTTTGTGTTCACTTTATAGGGATTCGGTGGTTATTGAATTTCGATTTCATGGATTTAGGAAGGTTACAACATCGTTTTAAGTAAAGAAACATGGGTGGCTATGAACATCGTTAGTTGGTCTTAAATTGTTTCCGAAATTTTTGTTTATCGCTTTTTTAGTATAAGTAAGTTATATAATATATATGTAATATATAATTTAATATATAAGTATTAAACTTAATTATATATTTTATGTACATTAACTGATTTTAATACTCATCTACTAACAGAAAGAAGATGTAGATTTAAAATATATCTTAGGCAAGGCGAACAGCAAGATCATTTATTTCTACGACTTCCCGAATTCAAATACCGCGATTTAATATAGTTTATTATACATAAAAATATCATATATACATAAAAATATTTATATAAAATTCTCGTGTCACAGTGTTTGTAACCAAACTCCTCCGAAACGGCTTAATGAATTATTTTATGTATATTTGGTAGGTCTGAGAATAGGTGGTAAATTTTTTATACACCTAAGTGTAATTGTCACCCAAATTTTTTAAAATCTTGTTTTTTTTAATTTTTAAATATAATTTAGCATTAAAAAATACATATAACCTTTAATTTTCAACCTTATACCACCAACCCCCATTTTTTAATAGCGATATTAATACTAATATATATATATAACTGATCAATTATCAATCGATCAGTTATTTCTTTATTTTAATGACAAAGAAATATTTTATATGGCAAAACAACGTGTGCCGGGTCAGCTAGTACAATTATATAAATGTCATATAGGTCTGTCCTATTCAAAAAGTTAAGGACTCCGCTTAGATAATGGTTTCAATTCGTCACCCTTTAAGGTTCTTTTACAATAAATTTCGCCCTTTTTCCGTTTATTACCTCATATATCCATTCCTTTCATGGTATTTCATTCATGTCGTTTTCTTTCTTAGTCCTTTTATTTTATTTCGTAGGTACAAACGGATTTATTATCATTAAGACTTAATGTTTTATATTATTTATTATAATAAATAAATATACATGTTTTAGAACAGAGAGGAAATGCAGCAAGATACCGTAACCATGAACGCTGTGCTGTAAAGCGACGCGTCACTTGAACATTTAGTAATAGTAAAGTAAAAAGAAGTTAGTTGGGTCGGCTGATGTCATGAACGCTCGGGTCGGCTTTCATCTTGAAACTTCTCGCTAACAGGTGCGCGTGGTAGTCAGTTTAGCTCAAAGCCGCGCCGCTCTGTATCAGGAGCGAAGATTGACTTACAGCTAATATACAGCGGGCTTGGCTGCCGACTGCCATTATGCTGCAGTCGTTCTTAGTATTCAGTAGTTGTTCTTAGAACGGTACTATTAAATAATCTGTATTAGATGGGAAAACTATTAAACTACAGGTCCATGTCAAAAATGGATGGGTCATATGAACCACCAGGTGACGTATATAGGACAATAATAAGATTCAGCACTATGTCGTCACTTGTAAGCTGTCCAACTGAGTGCTGGTAAAAATTCAAAAGTGCAGGTAGAGTGAGTACATTTTGGTCATATATTTTTGTACTGCATTTTTAATATCGATTGATCCATGAAAAATAATAAGAAAGCGCGCTGTGCCGTATAAAAATGGTGCGCCACAAAGTCGATTTCTTTTTGATTTTCTGACAATTTCCATGGCAAATTTGGTCATTTCATTCTGTACGGCATCGGTTTCATACTGTTTCAATACAGCTTCTAATACATTATACCGCAACGCCGTACAAAAATCATGCGACAAGGGGAAAAAATAGGGTTGCAACTCCCTCTCTTTCCGTGGTCCAGGGGGTGATTTGAAAAAGTACGGCTTCGGTTCCAAAACATTATCTAGCACTCAAAAGTACTATTAAAAATAATGCCGTCAAAAAATTATTGTTCATTTTAATGTATATTAAAAATTATCTTAATTTCATGGTATACTTAATTTATAAAGCTGTAAAATCATTCGACTCTGTACGGTAACTTTTTTTTTAACATATATATATGACTGATTGGGTAGTGGTTGTGTATTTGGAGCAAATAGGCATGTCATTGGACGACTTCTATATTATATTTAGTGTAGTTTCTATTATTATTTTTTTAATGGTAAATTGATAAATTTCTAACAGTAAAATAATTGCAAAGTTTGTATACGCGCTTAATCCATTCAAACTGTTTTATTTAAATGCGCGATACTTGCGTAAATAAAAAAGATTAATATCGTATGCTATCAAAAATTCATATTATAATTTTGAAGGTGGACCTACCGTTTGCATGCTGCTATACCAATTTAAATAAATTGGTAGGTATTAACATGAATGTATTTTTGATGTTAAATTCTTCGAGGTCAAAAGTTTCAGTCATCGTTATTGAATAACTTTCATTTAGTTGCCAGTATATTTAACAAGAAAATTATTGAAAAGTTGTATAGTTTTTAACTTAATAGATGTAATATCTCAGCAACATTATACATATTTATAAATATTGTACAGACAATCTAATATTACTTAACTTCACTCTTCTTAGATACACAGGAGTTCACTATTAAGTTTCGACAGGATTCATTTTTTTTACATATAACATCATTACTATGAATATATTGCGTTGGAAGGTTTAGAAAAATGGTACCAAACTCAGTAGGTACTTCGGTTGCTTTAGAATGAACGAAAACAATTGGGTACATATATTGAAGACCTTCAAAAGCTTTTTAATTAAATTGAAACCTTCATCTTTTAATGGATTCATTTTAATCGTATTTTACTCGAGGCATTGACGCTTAAAACAGGATGTTTAATATACATAATTACCACTGAAACGCTATAGTTTTTGACAACTTATCATAGAGATATGCAGGAGTAATTTTTCCTATAAGCATTATTAATATTTTAATTTAGTGATTTAAGGAGTGTGACAAAACATTCTACAGTTAAAATAGGCTATTGACATATTTAAATTTGCACCATCGTCATCACGATCGATACTGACGTTGAATATCATTACATATAATTTTTTGCGATCACCTGCAATTTTTATATTAATATTTATTTTAGTTATAAGTCGAAAGTACATATAACATCCGCAACTATCGTTCATTTTATGTTCTCATAATTTATACAATTTATTTCTGTTAAATCATCAAACTTAAACAAAGATTTGTAAGTGGCGCTGTAATATTTTACCAAACCCCTAATATATTAGATATTTCTAAAGTTTTCGTGTACCCTTTTATATAAATTATGGATTCAATTAATTTCAAAGCAAATCCGCTTAATGTCCAGTCCACTTTAGATTTACCGGGCGACCTGATTGAATCCTGGTTTGATGAAGTGGATTAAAAGATAATTTAGATATCGTTTTAGTTTATAGCTCTGGACTTAAAGCCAAAACTAAGGCAATATTAATTCAGTGTATCTGCTAATTTAACCAATTCTATTCAGTTCAAGAATTCAAAAAAGGAATAGGTTCCCAATTCTACTGTTTTTTGTGTTTTGTTAAGGAATTATTGACCGATTTTAATGATACTTTTTTACTTAATAAGCTACTAAACTATAACAGAAAATCCTTACTAATATTATAAATGCGAAAGTAACTCTGTCGGTCTCTCTGTCTGTCGCGGTTTTACGCCAAAACTACTGAACCGAATTAAATGAAATTTGGTACACAGATAGTCCAGCTAGAGCCTGATAAAGGATATAGGCTATTTATTGCGAAAAAAGGATGTTAGGGGTTGGAATAGGGGATGAAAAGTTCTATGGAAGTATCATCATTTTAAGAGCTAAAAGCTTTTAGGCTATATAACATTACGACGAAGTTAACGCGGGTGAAACCGCGCGACACAGCTAGTCATAAAATATATTTGTCACAGTGATACCGGCTTGCTGTTTGTTTCCGATTTATTTATTCTCTTTATGCACTTTGAAGTTTAAAGTTTTATATAAAATGAATTTGAGTATATTTGACTGCCAAAGAATTCCTCGATGGTTACATTTTGATTTTCGGTTACATTTTTCGGTAAAATTATAAAATTTCCTATATTTTTTGTATACATACTTAATGTGATTGTTTATTGATTTTGAAATATCATACCTTACTGCTTAAACTTACGAAACGATTGTGAAGTTTTGTCTTGAAGAATTACTACTAAAACTATCAGAGAATTCTCAATATAAAAGAGATCTCACGAAAAAAATAATTGAATAATTGGATTTCGATACCTTGTAATTGGTTTTGTACCAATACATTCAAAAATGTTAAAATATTTTTGGAAAGTTTTCTTGTTTACGTAGAGATGTTTAATTAGATCTTAATTGGCGCAAATAAATCATAACGTTGTATCTGCCTGAGCCTATCATCTTTCATTATAACAAACGCACTCCACGCAATTGTGATCCATTAGTGTGCTGTTGAACCAGTCATTTTAGATCAATCTCCTAACATACCTATAAATATATGTATGTCACGCATATCGTTTAAGCTGGCGCTCCATTTTAATAGGGATCCCTGAAAAGGGGAATTAGTATCATTATTATTAAA
The DNA here is from genome assembly GCA_912999735.1 of Aporia crataegi. Taxonomy (NCBI): domain Eukaryota; kingdom Metazoa; phylum Arthropoda; class Insecta; order Lepidoptera; family Pieridae; genus Aporia; species Aporia crataegi. The sequence continues at coordinate 5,178,502 of OU538749.1, forward strand.
AAAGCTTTCATTTGAAGAAATAATATAGGTTCTTTTTGTGTTGTAATTTTGTACTTTTTTCCAATAAATAGAATAAGCTTTTACAGTTAAAGTATTATAAATAATTTTCGTAGACAGCTCTAAATGTTTTCTGTATAAGTATGTATTATCTGTGTTAGTATAAATTTAAAGTAAAATAAAACCACTAAAATTAAATTCACTAATTTTTGTTTTTGTAAGAAACAAGGTAGTGCGATTATCGATAAAGTACCTACTTACTGTTAATTTTTCTAATCTTTTCTAGCTCTAATTTCAAATCAGTAAAAAAAATAAAAATAAACGAGGCGTCGCAGGTGACAAATTGCAATCCTTTGGCAAGTAATCCCTTAGTAACACCTAATATATTTTTATTTTTTCAATTAACACACTCGCTCAGAAAGTGAAAATTCGCATCGCACTTAGGTATATAATGGTGCTTGTAAGCAAATTATGACATTTGATTACCATTACGCACTAGTGCGATAATGTAGCAAAACTTCTTTGTTCTCAAAAAAGTGTTTCGATACGAAATTCACATTTGATTAGTGTTCAATAGTATAGTGTTTCACTTGTTTATTTCATGCAATTTCGTGTTTAAATAAATATTTTAACTAGTACATATTTAATAAATAAGTCTTTCATTCGCCTTCGGCTCGGATCTAAATACCGCTTAAGCGGTAGGTTATCACCAACATTGCACACTGGTATCGTAATGTAAGCACGGATAACAACATTTATGAACTTTACGTTGCAAGCAATCTGCTGTTAAAATAACAGGTTGTTATCGTTGTTAAATGCTCTAAATTATGTTCTTTTAATGACACGTATTTCACTGAGGACATTTATTTCCATAGCTCCGTTTTTTTCTCAAAAGACTCTAGACAAGATATTTACTCAGAATTCGAACTCCATAGAGCTGTGAAAGCTGTTTTAAAACATCAAAGTAATACGCAAAATTTGCAATGTACTTTCAATTAATTAATTATTAGCTAACCAGACAATCGTTGCCCAATTTATGCGTCAAAAGTAACAAACAAAACTACAACTTCATTTATTTATCTTAACATAAGGTCTTCTCAGATATTTTTTATTTTAGCACAATATAGAGCACATACATTTTAATAGATATTATCAATAATTTTTACTATATTTGCGTATTTTCAGTAAGAGGCTAATTTAATAACAAACTTAAAGTTCTAGTGGTGTGGAAAATTTGCTACGGTGCATTTTTCGCGCTGTGAACACACTTTAGAACAATCCTTACTTACCTGAATTTCAATTCCTTGCAAAAATATTCAGCATTATTACGGAGAACAAGTTAAGAACAACATAAAGTCCAATTTAAGTTTAATTGGGTTCAAATACACGGAGAGGTAAAACTTTTGCTTGCTTAATATAATTTGATTTCGTATAACGCTGAATTTTGGTTTTTCTTACTTTAATTTATTTGAAACGCTGAATATTTACTCGTCTTAAATATGTATTAATGTGAATTCCCGTAACCCCTAGTGGGGCATGGGGCAGACACATCTGTAGCTGTTTTACTGATTTTCTTACAGGCACTAATTTTCTAAAGGAAATGTTAGTATTTTCTGATAGACGATGCAAGTAAGATCAATAATCGCACAACATTTTCGTTAATCCTTATAAGTATGTTCTTTGGTTCAAACAGGTTTTGGCATACCTATTCGTTAATACCTATAAAAGTGTTTCAAAGTTACCCACTTAATAAGCACATTTTTCAATCAGCATTCATCATTCTATTTCTAAATGCGGCGCTTTTAAGATTCTTAAAATATTAATGGTCCCAAAAGATTTGTAGGCGGAATTGGGCCGAGTCATGGCTACATTATTATAATGATAGCATTGATAAAGATTTGAAGACCATGGCTCAACATAAAACGGTATGAATACGTACTTATTACTTAAGCCTTTTAATAACGCACGTAATTATATGGACGTTTTTTAATATTTCTCTATTTTATACTGAGGATGGTTGAGCTAGTCTGACTGAACTAGATCCAGGTCATAGGTACTTAAAAAGTGAGACGGTTAAAGTACCTTTAACCGGCGAGCAGTTGGTGTAAAAAGAATGGTTGAAGTGAAAGTGGTATGTTATAATTGCTGCAAGTTTATTGTTATTGCCTACTGAAGAGATGTTATTATACGAACAAAACATGTAAAAACCTAATCGTAAAGATAGTTCTAGTGGTTCCTAGCGCTCCGCATCTACCACCTAGATGACTATCAGACCCTATATTTTTTTCTATTTTAAGGCCCATATTTCACGCCGGCGCGTCAAAGATCTATTGTGCGAGATCGAGCTTATTATAATAACGTTTAGTAAGATTTATTCCATTTTATTTTGCATAAGTTTTCTTGAAATTCGACGGTTGCTTCTACTTAAAAATATAGCCTTAGATAACGTGGTCAAAATATGTTATTTATAGTTAAGGGGACAAAAAATGTGTGTGTTACCACTACAAAATACTACTATAGAACCAAATGTTATTTTAAGTTTATTCCATTCATTTTTTTATACAATATACGTAAAGTTAGTATTCAAATAATAATTTAGGTAATAAATATTATGTAGAAGTTATTAATAATAGAAATATACATGAAATATAGAACTAAAACGCATAGGAGTAGTTTTTTATGTATGCTTTTATTACACATTTAAACTATTTACTAATAAAAAGCTATTTTATGTAAATATAGAATACGGATACACCCGTATTGACTTGACTTAAGGCCCTATCTGGAGTGGAGGGCTTCCAGAGATAACCTAACCCACTCTGGGTCTTTTGACTTTGCTCCAAGTTCTGACGACATGCTTTGTCATACACCCGTATTGACCCATTGTAATTGACGGAACTTCACTTAGCCTGAAATAAATATACATAACATTAATTATAGTTCTGTGACTAATAATAAATCTCTTTGTAATTAGTATTACGATAAGACATATCAAAGGCACCAATGTATCAACTGAGATCAAACATCTTCATTTAATTATCCTTATCACACGGATATCGAGTTACGGAACCCTTCGGTTGCTCTGACAGCTTTTATTTGGTGCGGACACAAGCGGAGCGGTGGCGAGAACAACTAAATTCTATAGAAAATACAATAAAATAACATCATTTAGGGAAAAAAGTTGTTTTGCTATAATATTCATATTATTTAAGAGACTAGAATTTAAAAAGAGGAAATTATTTATTCAAAAATAATTATACTCAAATGTATCCAAAGTATGCTGTAAAGTATAGCAGTTTTTGATTTACCTAATATGGACACATTCAAAATTACAAAATTATTGTGTATAATAGGAAATAGGAACCTCAATTCTGTATTTATATGTTTTTTGTTGTATCTTGAAGTAGAACCGCGTAATTAATTATTACAGTTGTTTTATTGTTTGAATAAAAATGCGCGCCAAAACGGCAGGATGACAAAAGAACTAATTGTTGCCACAGACTAAAAACATCAGAAAGAGTTGTCAGTCAAAAATATATTCTTAAATTAATGTAAGTCACGCCCTTAGAGATCTGTGAAGTTATCTTTATTTGAGGAGTGCGTGTGTTTGTGCCCTTATTCCTTTTAAGAAGTGGATATTCGGCATTTCTGTTGTGTATTGAACGTAGAAATCTATATTATTTGTTCTTTTATGTTTACTTATCCTTTGTTACGTAACAATATATTTCGTTTCTTATTATTAGGGCAAATATATTTAATATTTATCGATAGATTTTTTTAAATACCATTAGGTAAGCCGTAGTTTCGAGAAGGAAGTGGGAGACAATTGGTTTACCTTAGAAAAGTATTAAAGACATATACAAATTTTTGATTTGATCCTTCAAAACTTAATCATGAATTGGTTTTTGTCAGAAATATGTTGCCCTCGAAAGAATTAAATGGGCGAGTAAGTTTCTTTATGAAAAATCGTAACTTCGTCAACTTAAGGCTTGTCTGGGTTTATGTTGGGAATCCCGTCGGAGCGTGTGGCTGATGCAGTTTCACACGCGACACATGAAACAACACGTATTTCCTTTATGTTATGGTTAAAGTAGGTAGGTGACATTTGTGCATTTTTAAGAGATTTTTTATGAAATTTCTCAACAACAAAACAACAAAATATATGGATAACGTGATTTTTTATAATGAAACAACTATACTGTGTTGTATTGTGTGTGAAAGGGAGGAGATTTATTTGTTGTCAAGCCAATTTTCATCTATTTACATCAATGCTTATCACTAAAATTATAACACAATTTATTATCTGGAAAGAGAAACAATATTAAAGCTATGGTTTCAGTTTACAACTGTTTTAATAAGGAGTTTTGGCGCCATCACAACAACGAGCGGGTCCTGTTTGGTTTTATTTTATAAAAGTTTTATATTTTCGAGATTTTATGTGTAAAGTTGGTGGAGTTTTAAGCTTAAACTGTTTGTCAATATCGACCAAAGGAAAATAATAAATGTGGTCAAAATTCCTTATATGCCTAAAGTAAAATTTCTCCCATTTTACTTGGGGCATGAAATAACGACAATTGAAATAAAGACATGACTTGAAGGTTTTGTAACCAAGCCAAAAAAAATAAAAAATAATACTGTTTTAATAATTATTCTTTACCTATAAACTCTTTTACACAAAGTGATAAATTTCATTTATGCGCATAGATAATAAATATTACATAATTAATACATGTTATGAATCTAGAGAAAGATACGTTTTGTTCAATTTGGCGCTAAATTATTCATTTTAGTTTACTTTTCCCTATAAAAGCTATAAAGTGGCACCATTGCAATTATTTAAAAAAATAACACTGTTTTTAAACCCAATTATAAATCGTTAATCTGTTCCATCCTTCATTAAATGAACTAACTCCAATTTACTACAGTTAATAAAATGTTCGACAGTCATCACTTAAGCCTTAATTAAACAGTCGATTTAATTACCGGAATGTATTCATGAAACCAACGAGAGTAAACAATTTATTTATAATTTAATTAATCATTCACTTTTATTTATTTAGGAAAATATACTTACTAGCTAGAATTGCTTACAGCGGCGGCCTTAGGGGGTGGCGAACAGGGCTATCCCCCGGGGTCTCGCTTTTGCTGGGGCCTCGCGCTACAGGCCAAGCAAATTTTAATAAGTATAGATATTTTTAACTTTATTTTTTTTTATTTTAAATTTTGATTTTGATCCTTAATTATTTATTCAGGTTATAACATAACGGTAAATTAAAATAAAGTTAGTTAACTAATTTATTTAACACATTGAAACATATTTGAGGAATTCAATTGCTATTCTTTTAAAGGAAAATGACGTAGCTCATTCATTAGATTATTGTGCTTTAATTAAGGATTTTAGTCTCAGTAAAAGGCGCAAACATCAATTTTAAAATGTATTATCTCTGTATTTGTTAATTTTGTAAATCTTTCAAAGTAAAATATTTAAAAACTCAAATTTTATTTATTTGTGTAACTATCATTTCTCATAAAACATGAAAAATACCTAAACCAAACAAACAGACATAATTTCCAAAAAGGCCTCGCAAAGACCTACCGCCCGGAGCCTCACAATGGGTAAGGCCGTCGCTGTTGCTTAGTTACTATGAATATCACCGTAAGTTTACTAATAATTAAATGCAAACATGACGCATTTTAACGTCAAACGACTTACTAAAAAAGCGAACGAGTTAATAAATTAAAAAGAATCAGTTTGTGTTAGCTCTTACTATTGAAGTTTTTTGCTTGTTAAAATACCTGCGAACGAGATCAATGAATGAACATGTTACGAGACATCTGTGTCATTGAACGATATGAACCATTCAATTGAAGAATGGACGTTATTAAGTGTTGTGAATGAGGTATTAATTGGAAAGCCTGAATAACCGTGTAAGGAGTGAAATGCGACAATTCTATGATTTATCTATAAACTTGTTTATTGATTTTCAATTAAAAGTTTTCACAATAATTATTTATTGCGAATAATACAAAATACCTTTTTTAAAAATCCGATTTTTCCTATGCTCCTCTCCTGATTAATAATTTGACAATTTTGTTAATACCAATATGGAATTTTTGAAAATATGTCACTTTTAAGTGTCCTAATCGTTTACATACGAAATTGTGGGCATTACCTAAATTCTAAAAGAGAACTGTTTCGCTTTATATGTTAGACATAATTGAAAGACAGTTGAAAACAATTTTTTGATAGTCTTTTGTATCTGTTAACTGTTTCACTGACCATTCTCAGCCGTCGTGTGCGTAAGGTCTAGGTTCTGCTTTTAGTTCCCAAAAAAACAAGGTTTTAAAGACACAAATTATAAGGCCAAATAGATTAAAAGTAGTCTCTAATACTTCAAAGAAAAACATTGCTTTTCCAGGCCTATTTTCTGAAACCGTTTTGTCTATTTATTCATGGCACTAGAATCGTGCCCCTAAAAGTTTTGCTAAGAGAATGTGTATCGTAAGTGAATGTAGCATAAAACTAGGACTGTTCACTTTGTCGGTTTACTGCGAAACTTAGCACATTGGAACATTCTTGACAAGTTAATACACCCGTGGACAAACAAACACACACAAACATTTACATCACTTTAATTTCCGACTGAATAAAGGAGATCATCGGAAACAGTACTTAACAAAAAAAAAAAATATATATAACTTTTATAACTTTGTTGTTAGATACTAACTATATATAGCAATTATAATAGCAATAAAAAATAACGATTAATAAAATATTTTGTTACGATATCACGCAATCTGTATGTATGTATATCTAAAACATTTGGACCGCCTGTGTGGCTAAGGTATACGCATCTGCTTGTTGCATTGCAGGTTCTGGGTTCGAATGCTGGGGAAACAAATGCTTCAGAAGGCATAGATTACATTACAAGTTCATATAGTTTTTATTTACTTATATAATATTTAATTCTAGTCTATAATAATAATCATTACATACAGTAAACGAGAACAAGGGTACAGCAGGCCGCTGTTAATTTTTGTTAGTTTTATTCAACTTTGAAGCCGTAAATTCATGACTATAAACTGTCATTAATCATTATATACCACGATATATTTTTAAATATCGTATGACAAAAATTTCAATTTCAATTTATAACACTAATGTTAAAATAGCAACATTTCTTATTTGATTACGTCGATTAAATATTATTAATATAAACTTAAGTATTCTCTGCAGTCATCTGATTTCAATATTATTCTGTTTCTTAATCGTAAAGTAATATTAATAAATAATTCAAATACGATTTGGGTTGTAAATACCTACACCGAAATGATAGAGTTTATTGAATTATCGGGCCAGACAGACAGACGATACAATTACATCTAGTTAAGTTACCTGTGCCGTGGCGCATCGAAAGTAATATATTATATTATACTGTACCTAGTACTCATTATTTTAACTGAAAAACATTGTTTTTTATACTTAATACTTACAATTTAGTTTCACCAAACAGTTAGCCATCATGGTTTGTGTGAAAAAGCATTTTCACTAACTTTAATAATATCGGCAATATATTGCTAATTTTATATAATTATTTAAAAAATTGTTTGTTCTATTTTTTCAGCCAAATAGTGTAGACGAAAGGATAAAAGTCGTAACAAAGAGTATGTCTCCGTCGAGGTTGTGTTATTTTATTTGATTTTCTAGAGTTACTTTTGGCCAATAATACTTTCCTAAAAGTATTCGGGACTTTTCTGCTTCGTTAACAACTGACTACAAAAGTGTAGAATAATGCTTTTCTGTGTCTGTTTTATTTAATTATTAACAATATTGGTCGACTTTTAGCAAATATATACTAATATTATTAAAAAAATTGTAAGTAGTGAAACTCATAATTATCAGAAAGATTTCAAAATACGTACTTATTTACTAATAAATGCAAAAGTAACACTGTCTATCTGTTTCGATTTTACCACTTAACCGATTTTGATAACATTTGGTAAATATATAAACTAGTTACTAATAATGTTAGGCTGCTTTTAACGTGAACTAGAGAAAACATGCGGACGGATTCATGAGACAAAGCTAGTTATATTTTGTAACAAAAGTGTTACATTTTACGCAGAAATAACCATTGAAAGGCAACAAAGCGAGCGTAAAATTAGTCTAAAAGGCTCTTTTCTTCCTCATTATTTTTCTCAATATCACATACCTATACTTAAATCTTTTGTCATATAAATAGATGACTCTGGGGTAAACTTGGCATAATATATTCTTCCCGTAATACACGAACCAAAGTGCAAATCTGTGTTTCAACGTAATTTAGGGGAGATGTGGTTATGAGGCGATATCTCTAACTTATTGAACTCACAAAAGAAGTAAAATTACTTAAGGCGATCCATTTAAGACATCAAAGTTATATGCCAATTTTATAGAACAATGTTTTAATATTTGACTGTTGAACTTCGCTTTTCGAGTCATTTAAGAATATATTTTAGTTAGGCTATTACATTTTCTTAGTCGCATCAAAAGCTGTCTTATTATTTCGGAGATTAGCTAGAACGATTTGACGGATATTATTAGGACGGATATTACCATCTATACCTCTATATGGTTCGATTATAAAATCTTTTACAATTTCATTGTATAGAATACTAACAAGACTCGTTTTTTGTTTCAGAAAAATATATTTGAAGTTGTGAATGTAAAATGCTAAAGGATTTGGTAACTGAGTTGAAAATAGCTGATTTTCTTAACTCACAATCTGGTTGTTAACCTTGCATCAAGAAGATTGACAGTTCCTAACTATCTCCGATAAAACCGTTAAAGACATTCTCACGATAAACCACTAGAGACAATAAGTCACTCGCAACCAAAAAGTTTTTATCGCAGCCGCAGGGATTCGAGAGCGGAAGTTAGCGGAATTTCCGTGAAATTGCGTAACTAGTTACATTATTACACAGTCATTTAAAAGTTTCACCTATATATAACACATTTTAGCTTACATTCGTTCGTTCGGTTTAAATTTCGTTTCACTTCTGAGGCCAGTTCTGCGAATTGGGACCGAAATAGGGTAAAATTGAGACAAAATCGAGGAAATTACGCCTACATTCTATTGTTTTATTTGAAACTTTTCAGCGTTGACTTTGTATTCTTGTGACATTATAATTTGAGCTTCATCTTTGCTACAGTTAATATCAAATGTACGAAATTCTCATAAATAGGAAAAGTTTACCTTTTTAAATTATAAACATACATACATTTTACCTACTTGAAAAAACGAGTTTGTTCTTTATTGTTTGATAGGTAGCTCCTCAGAAAGCTGATCAACTGCCTGTAGAGGATTAGCTACCAGCAAGCTTGCTAGCCTAGTTTATCATAAAAAATAGTTGTTGAAGAATTAATTTTAATAATATTTAGCCAATGTTTATCTACAATTCAGAGATATAATTACTAATACCCGTTATTCAACAAATATTCATCATATGCTTTATGGTAAATATAGACTTGTCTATCACGTAAAATGTCAGCCCGCTATTAAATTATTTGCATAACATTTTGCGACATGGATGGCATTTAATTTTTTGCGTGCCTTTACTGAAGAGGTTAATAATTAGTGATAAATAGATGACATTATTTTAAAAGATGCCGATATTTTTTTACGACAGTCAAACGTTTAAAAAAAATAAGCAAAACTTTTTAACTTCGACACAAAAAGATGGTTGTTAAGTTTGACGTGTGTGTACACATCTGTATGTATCTGTGGATCAGTGGGTCTATCTATATTCTATATCTATGGCATTCCTAAGCGGATGATACGATTTTGATTAGATTTTTCTGTTTGCAAGTGGATGTGGTCAAGATGGTTCTTCTATTAATGAGATATGAAATTATAAAACAGTAAAAAGTGCTCAAATATTATACGGCGCAATTTTGCGACGTCGCATAATATTATGCTCACTAAAATTCGCTAATTTTAAACTTCGCGTTGAATTTTACACCATTTTCGAACATTTCACGTTCATTTGGTTGTAATCGAATTAAAAATGCAAAATGTAATAAGTAATATAATGCAGAATATAAAACATAAAATATAGTTTACTCTCGCATTTTACATTTTTATGTTTTTCCTAGAAAAAGGTCCTCATATATAATTGGGATAATTTTAAGCGATTTATAATATTAAACACTCAAATTACGTGTATAAAGAGATAATATTTGTATTGATTTGTTTGTAATGAATACGTTCAAAAATTTCTATATTATTTTCAAAAATTCCTTCACTGATGGGCAGCTGGCATCTGCATGGCTAAAAATATTTGTTATTTATACAAAAAAATTATTATACAAGTGGCCGTTTACCAATTTAAAAGTCAAAGTTCTAAGTTCATCCAACGTTATCAAGGTCATTATTCAAAAATTAATTATTAATTTTAATATAGCACAACTTTGATTAATGCGGTGTCAGTGCATTCAATCTGATATTTTTAAAATTATAAATTACAATTTACTAATAAATATACTAGCTTATTCTCGCGACTTCTGTTGAAACAGTTTTTCTGATATTCCGTGGAAAAAAAATTCCGGCACAAAAAGTAAGCTATAATTTTTTGTCATTTTGTCAAAATCCACCAATATATTTTGCGTGACAGACAAGAAATCTAAAAAACGTTGATTTGGAATTTTTTGGAAAATATACCTATTTAAATTACTACCTACTTACAATTTTCAAAAAATATTGTAGTGTACATAATTTTCCTACTGTTTATACGTATAACTTATTGCTTGCGTATGCTGTGTGTCATCCGAGTAGTAGTGTGCGTAATGTTTATTTTAATTAATTCAAGGTATTTATTATTCATTTTGACCGCCTCCTTGGTCTAGTGGTAAGCGCGTAAGCGTTACAACCGAGAGGTCCTGGGTTCGATTCCCGGTGGAAATAAAAAAAAACTCGGTCTGGCAGGGCATAGAAGGCTGATCACCTACTTTCCCCTAAAGAAAAATCGATCAGTGAAACAGATGTGAAATGCATCTGCCCCATACCCCACTAGGGGACACGGGACTTCACACATTTATTATGCATTTTATATAAAAAATGCATTCTCCACTCCTCTATATTATGGTTTATATAAGTGTGGGATATTTCATACAAAATTTTTGCTTCATTTATTAAAATAACGTTGGTTTGATTGATTGTCTCTAAAGTACCTTTAAAAAGCTATTATAATTGGCGTCATCTGTCCGCTCAGTTTTAATAAGTGCGGGGACGTCTCAAAATGAAAAATCGATTCAATTTAGCTCAGGCCGCTTTCATTTTGAATTGCCTCTAGTGAGAAACTAAATTTTTCTTGGGTATTATTTGTTAAGCGTTACGGTTCAAATTTTACCGGAGTTTCCCACTCTTCAAGTTTTATAGAAATTTTGGTAGTCGGACAAATGGAATCGCAAAACAGTACGATTTCAGTCTTGGTGTTCGATAAAAATCTTAACTGGTTATTATCGCGATAAGGCGATTACGAAATTAATCTTAGCTTTGGATTCTTCTAATATTTATCATGAATCGTCTATTTTATTTCTACTCAAATGTGTTTATATATTAGGTACTCATTATTATACAAGTCAACAAAAAAATCTTTTTTTTGGGTCTGTTTTTTAATGACTATTATCTGAATATTTACATTGAAAAATAACCAAAAACTAAATTTATACAAAAAAAAGTTTGCTTTTGTACTTTATACCATGATAGAAAAAATATACGATTTTTTACAAATGCTTAGAAGTTACCACTTTTGAAAGCAAACTTTATGACATAAAAATATAAATATAAATTAGGTATAAGAAATCAAAGTCGGGTACACAGAACTCAGACTCAAAAATCGTGTTTACCTATGTTATTTATAAAACATTACATTATTATACCTACATATATTATTACCTCATAGGCAGACGCAGTATATAGCAACAGAGTCTGGCTTTTCAGCAGTGAAACATTTTTATAATAGTTTCAATATATATTCATGAGTTTATTCATTACAAATAAAACAGATTTTTTTCTTTTTATATTAGTGTAGATAAAATAGCGTTTAGTGACGTTTTTACTCGTGTTGTCTTTAAATATTGGTTTCGACTACGAAATAAATAAATTAATAATTAAATAAAATAATAAATAACTTTATATTTATAACACTCGTGTTATTACAATGTTTTTCATACTTATATACTCTTTCATGCCTTAATTCAAAACATAATATCCACTATTAGTTATGTTGTTTCTATATACCTGACTTTAGGCAGTTTTGAATTTTTAGGCATGAAAGAGTATATAAGTGTGAAAAATATTATAACAAAATGAGTATCATATAAAGGAAATTATTTGACCGGATTGAAGCGTTCGTGACCTGCGTGTTCTGTAAATTTAGTAGTATAATAATTGTAAAATTGTGATATTAATAATTTGGTTAAACTTGCTTCTTTTAAAAATAAATGTTGGGCTGACGAAGACGCGAGTAAGGTAACTTGGTTATCTTCAAAGCATTTACACGAGGATCTGCAATAATTCAGCTCAACAGTCTAATATATGAGGACAATAGACTTAGAACGGCTTTGCACCGAGTTGGTGACGGCATACAGAATATTGAACTAGTGTGAATGTGAAATAGGATATGCTTTAGAGGTACATACAGCGTTTCAAACATTTATACTAACCTTTTCACTAGGATACATACTATTATATCTATATATAATGACAGTAGAATACAGAACGGTAGATATCCTGACTTTAAAAGAAGGGTGTTTAAAGTTTGACGTATCTTGTAGCTGCTGAACGAATTTACCAATTATGATGCGGTTTCTTTCGTTTAAAAGCTGTAATGATCGAGATGATCTTAGCTGCAATTTATGAAGATCTTTTGATTCATTTTTGAGATATCCTTATTGTAACTAAAATATCGAAGAGTGTTTAAGGCAGCCGTGCCAATTACATATTACTATTTTCATTATATTTGTTTTATTTCTGATTATTTAATTAAAAAGATTTTTATTTGGGACATGTTTTCCCAGGATTTAAACTCCGGACCGAGCATTGAATGTAAGATGAGGTAAAGATTGTAAAATATGTATTATCATAGGTTAATTCTAAACTGTTTCATACTATGTTAATTACCTACCGATGTTCTAAAGATTTTTTTCATTTTCATAATTAAGCCTAGTAAGTAGAAGGAAAAGCAAATGAGACTTTATATACCAAGATAAACTGTATTGCATCTTTACTGATTATGTTTAAAGAATTTTTTACCAGCAAAAAAATTTAACTTTAATAAATAGTCAAATCGTTCGTTTTATTTTGGTTATATGTAGTGATATGATATATGCAATAAATAATTATCTTAATAAACTTACAAATTTATAACTCAAGAACAAAATTCACGAAAAAGTGTTTATGAAGAAAATTCATTTCCTCTTACATTTTCCATGGAATAACGTTTTAGGTGACAACTCTGAAGTGATATAAAGTTCGCGGGCTAGTTCCTAAAAATTATAGTTTAAAAATGCTGTGTGACAAAATAATCTTAACTTACAATTTATTATCCAAACAATAACGTAAATATTCTAGGTAATAAAAAAATATTTAAAAAAAACTAATATAAAAATGATCTCGAACGTTAATTGATAGTTTTATACCACAAAACAAAAGAATTCTGTGCATTGTAAACTATATTGTGTATAATTCATGCTCCAGTAATAAAATAATCATTCAAGCTGTTTCATTGCCGCATTTGAAACGTGTTTTTAAGTAACTAAATATCTATCAATTATTCTTCGCTTATTAGTCGTATATAATATGCTTTTATATTATATTAAGACGTGCTATATATATAAGAGTATATTCATAGCCATTGTCTAATATGTTTGTCTTCTTATCAACGAGCAACGAGTGACCCACATCCGATTGCGTACCTATTATTTGGCGAAAGCGACCCGGATTATCATTCACAAAGGATTTTAGGATCCATCCGGGGTATTATGGCGTCATTATCTCTTATTGTATGTTTAATTAATATCACCTAGTTTTAAAAGCAAATAAAGAAAGAAACAAGTAATTTAAAGTCTAAAATGTGAAACAACGTTTTAGTATTTACTAGCAACCCGACCCGGATTTGCACGGGTATAAAACATATATAAAAACTTTTCTTTTCAATCACTCTATCTATTAAAAAAAACCGCATCAAAATCCGTTGCGTAGTTTTAAAGATTTAAGCATACAAAGGGATATAGGGGAAGAAAAAGCGACTTTGTTTTATACTGTGTAGTGAAATACAGAAATCGTAAAACAATTGGAGGCAAATTTTTTTTAACTTAAAGTAAAATACTTTAGTTATAGGCCGTTAGATGTGACCTAAGGTAGTTTACTTTGATGAAGCATGATTCTAGAAAAAATAGAATATCTTTTTTTTACAATTAGGTATGGTTTTATATAAAACAAATTTATGGCGACTGTTTCTTTCCAAAAATGGTTTTTAAGATTCATAAGATTTTTTTTAACTTTGCTACCTACAAATCGAATAGATCTTTGGTTTTGAGGCAACCACTCTTAATAACACTTAATGAGCGTCTTATTTATGCTTTAATTTACGTAAGTATAATAAAATATAAAACCGGATTGTAGAAAATATAATCAAGGTTGGCCAAACATATCAATGTAACGAGTATGTATTAATTGGATAACATTAAATAGCGCAGGAAACGATGCCTATGAAATATAACTTGATTTAATTAACTCATTATCGACTTTTGAGACTGGTATTCTTGGTAATGACGTACCACGAGTTAAGTATATTACAATCTATTACGCGTGATGATGATGGTATGATGTTGATGTACAAATCACGGACATTCTATAATCTATATCTGTACACTTTACAAAGCAAAGCTCCTCACCATATCTGCATTTCTGTTTGCCCTAATTTTGAAAACACTCATCTGATTTCCATGCAGTTTTCACTAAAGAGTAATTTCCGATATGTGTAGATATAATTTGTCAAATATTGCGATGATCTTTTAACCCGAAAACGCTAACTAACTCTGCGATATTGCATAATAGCACGGTGGGATTGTTTTTCTTGTATAGGTCTTGTGTACGATAGTAAGACAAAAACGCAGGTAGGGGCTGTTTTGTATAGTGATAATTAATATAAGCTATAGTTTAGTATTTACAATGTTGTTCATGCGTTTTAAATATTTATACCGTGCGTTAGTATCACTTTAAATAACGTTGAAGTAATATTACACCACTTTATCACGCGTACTCTTTTGTCAATCCTCTCACATCACTTGATAATTACATGCTCCAATTAGCAACGAACAGAACACTACACTCGTTTATCCTAAGTACATGGAACTTTATTTCACTAGTTAATTTTAGGTTAAGCTTCTCACGTCTCAAATAATAAGGGATCTAGTTTTTTTACATGCCCGCGATTTGTCTGTTTATTATCACTTCTTGAGTAATTATTGAATTTGTCGCCAACTTTAACTTATTTTACGGCCAACTTTAACTCTTTTCGCTCTTAATGGGTGGTATACGACATAAAACAATAATTGTTCTTTAATTTAACACTAATTTCTACAAAGATAATGTTTTAGCATGAAAATGTAACACAGGGATAGTTTTTTGATTTTGATGTAAATAAAATGAAAAGTGCCACATCAATATCTGTCTATATCCTACTAGACTTTACAAGACTTGGAAAACCGTTTCTAAAGGAAAAAAATTACACAAAAGAGTTCCTATTGACGCTAAAAATGGAAGCAAACTTTGAAATTCTCAGCAGTCTTAACATACATGTCCGCGATGAGCAATAACGGCCATTGGAAGTTGGAACTGACAGCGCGATTAAAAAACTCAAAAGAACAGACTCCCTGATGCGAATTTTTGTTTGTCGATTCCTTTGAAAATATTCTGCCAAACGAAAACACTTAAAAAAATTATTTTATTTCAGTAAAGTAAAAACTTTCTCTTTGTATTTCAAATATTGTTTCAGTCGTATTTTCTCGTATTTACAGATTAAATAAATTTATCTTCTTGAATGGAATCTCTAAGCGTAAACTCAGGATTAAATCTTTAATATCCAAGATCGAAAGACGTTTAGAACACAATATTTAATATTAAAAATATTATTTGATATTGAAGAATCATTTCTGATATTTTTCTTGATTATGATTCAGCAAGGTTCTATTCATGATTTCAAAAGCATAACAATAGCCTATGTCATTACGACTCGCCAACCAGTTAAACTATTTTTAAAATCGGTTCTGTAGTTTTAGTGTTTACTTACAAACAAAAATACAAATCTTCTTGAATATATATGCAAAGAAATAATATAGTGTTAAAATTTTAACAAAAAAAAAACCGACTCCAAATTGTAACTCTAAAACTACTGAACGGATTTTGATGAATGGGACATGAAGCATATAGTTTTTAAACAAAAAAAGAATCGTCGAAATTGGTTCACCCAGTCGAAAGTTCTAATGTAACAAACATAAAAAACATAGCATCGAATTCAGTACCTCCTCCTTTTTTGAAGTCTGTAAAAATAGTTTATATTTCCCCTCGTCGCTGTCCTATTAATGTTTCAATAGCGGTCTGACCCATAAATGTGTCGAAGTACATTAATTCTACATCAGTTATTGCACTCACAAAAAATTATTAAAAATTAGAAGTTATATATATGACTGTAAATTTCATTTCCTGTTAAAGTGACTTGGCCGATAGTCAAGATTTTAATAAAATAAGTGAACCATTTGAAACAATCAGACAAATTTTGACGCTTCTTGATAGTTGTTGAACGAAGCTTTAAGTAAATCAATTGAGCTATTAGATATTCCCTATTATATATATATATATATATATTCTCTAATATAACACTTAAAAGTAATTTATATGGTAACACTTTTTATAAAAGTCTCTATTCAAAGCGATACTTTATTTGGACTTTATTTCACATTTACTATAATATAAAAGAAAATATAACTACTCAACAAAAGATTTCAGCAAAAATGACTTTACGTAAATATTGCTGACTCAACAACACCCCTAATTAAGTAACACGTTCATAAAATATTTGAAAAATCATCGTGACATTCCGGGTTTGCAAAGTTATTATTTATAATTGTCATGATATGTAATGGTTGTATTTTAACAATCTTTACCCAAATTGCGGGTTATATTTTACCTATGTATGCCTCTTCGTATGGTATGGTTCGTAAACTCAACACCTCAATCGATTTGTATAATATGACATCTTTAGATTTGCTTTGATAACTTGATGTCTGAAACGGTACTTTTAAATCAGGTTTTATATTTAAGACAAAAATATGCAAGTATTATAATTTGGTAAATAACTAATCTGAAGATATACGAACGTATCAAAATATTTAAATTTTCTAAATTTATTCGTCTACTTTATAGCCTGCATGGGCGACTGGTTTCATGCAACGCTCAAACTTTTGTCTTTAAATGTGTCATACTCGTGTAAATCACATTAATGTAAAATTACCTAATCTGAAAATAAATTCAACCTTTATTGAAACGAAGTAAACGAGAACTAATTGTGAACTAATCTAGGTGAATATAACCTATATAGAATAAAAGGCACTTCAGATCTCAACAAACAGACAACGAAACATAATAATGTTGGTTTTATAATAAACATTAATTGGAATTAATACGTATACAACCTTTATTAAGTATGGTATATAATTCAAAAGCATTAGTATAATATTGTCCTTTCATATTTGACGCGAAAACAACTTCGTCCAAGTAAAATGGCTGCCGTAGCTTAGTTGATCACGCAGAAGCTTACGTTGATTCATTGTTGAGACTTTCCTTTCATCTTTGCAAAGTTGAACGCTTAAGATCCGAAGTCAAGCATGATCTTATCGAAATTCTTGAAAGGTTTTTAACTGTTGAAAACCTGTCAATGTTTTTAACCGATCTTCAAAACAACCAAAAAGGAGGTTATCAATTCGATGTACCACTCCTACTTCGCCGTCAATGAACCGATTTGAATGAATGAGGTGTCAAACGATAGGGTAGGTCGAAGTGGTTCCATTTTTATTTCATAAGAATATTGTCGGAGACATCATCGAAAAATACTTTGTAGTAGAAGCACAATTTATTTACTGATGTAAAATACAAGAAAACATTAAAATTTATAATGCAAGAAATTATTAAAATGTTTATAACACAATATAAGGTATGTTTGGAAAGGTTAGATACTCAAACTATTCGCGTAATCATGTGAAAATATGCTTTGACACCGTTCTTAGGCTGTACCACGAAGGTTAGACCTTACATCAGTCGCCGTATTCAGTAAATCTCGATACTTAAAGAAGAATTGCTGTGGGTTTTGTTATAAATAAATAAATAGAATAAAATAAAGAATAGATAAGAATCATAAATGACGAATTATATTGTATGAACAACACAACAAAATTAGATTGATTCGTTTTTTGTAGTCAAATGATAAAAGTATAGTACCTACAGAAAGAAAAGAAAAATTTACGTAAAACAATTATTAAGAATTCACACCTTTCTTATCAATCGTTGTAGTAACAAGCTTCCAATTTGCATTACAAAACCACACGAGAAAGGTTTTAATAGCGGTGGGACACGTACTAAATATATTTCACACATAAAGTCACGCCTCAGCAGTCAGTAACTGCTATTTTTCACAGTGATTTTTTATAGTTCATGTGTAGTTTTATGTATAAGTCAATTTATTGATTTATCTGTGTATGTTCTCATGCTACAATTTCGTACAAATTGACTGCAGATGAACCTGATTGATGACTTGAATTTGTGTTGTTTGTGTGCCTATGTCACACTTGGATATTATTGTAGTATTCATGAGTGTAATAATTATTCATTTTAGTAGTAGTAAGTATTTTTTATACGTTATCTATAAACAACAAAATGCAAAAAGTGTCATTTAATGCAGATATATGTTTCATTTTATTTATCATTAAATAAAAGTAAAGTAAAAGGCATATTTTGTCATCCCAGGTAACGATAACTTACTGTAATTTAAGATAAATTTTGCCTTAAGCCGTCACATCTGATTTTCATGAATCACAGTGAAATTTCATTCAAATTGAACGAATGTAAATAGGTTAAAAGGATGCATGTTTTTCAAGTTTCCTTCTGTGTTTGCAATAGAATTGTTTGTTGAAAGATTTAAATTCAAGATTTGTTTTTGTAATGGCCTGTTCAACGTGCTATTTGTGGAATAAATTTATTTTTACTTTACCGTTTACAGTTAAATATAGAATCATCAGATAGAAGATATAGTAAAAGGTTAATTGTTTGTTTTGGTTGGTTCTCGCCTTATACGTGATGTAGACTATTTTTTATGCGTGGCTGATGTGCATAGGTACCTACTTTATATTGCCTCATGCTGGCGAAGTAGCTCAACGACGAATTGGTGCAATGGGTAGTGCTCCTGTCATCTGCATCAAAAGGTTCTGGGTTGGAATCCCGGTAGGTGCATTTATTTGTGTGATGAGCACGAATGTTTGCTTTCGAGTCTTGGTTGTTAATAACCCAATTATTATAAAAAAAGGAGATAAAAGCTAATTCGTTATAAAATCACTGAATTATGCACGGATATTCTAGTTATTTGTACAAGTCGTAGATTTTCCTATGATAAAAATTCGCAGCCTCAATACGATTATTACGGATTACCTCATAAACAAATTTCTGCTATATGATGTCGTGTGATATTATAACAATTTTATTGCTAATATGTTTTTGATTTCAGTGAGCAATTTGAATTTATCTATTTTGTGCGATCAAGAAGCTTCGATAAATGAAAGTCAGTCAGGCGATATACACAGTGTGACACCTGACCGGTTCGGTAATTTCTCTCTTCTGACAGACAGGAAAATGGCATAAAGGTAAATTTTGGTTGTTTCGACGCCATGCCACTCAAAAATAAGTATTTTAGCTTATTTCTGAGTGGTATGGCATCCAAGAAACAAATAAATACCTTGATAATTATTTTATTAGTTGATGAAACTCACACGTCCAGAAATACGTAAACTAACACATGCAATTACGGGTCATGGCCCTTTTAACAAACATCTGTTTAATATAGATGTTACTGACAGCCCTATCTGCAGAGCGTGTTTGAATGGAGAAGAGACGGCCGCCCACATTATTATGGAGTACACGGGCGTGACCACCTACCGGGCCAGACACTTGGGGCACCACGGGCTTTCTCCGAGGTTATTGGTGACACCAGAGGTTTGATAAACTTTTTGGAGGAGTTGGGATGGCAGGACTAGCCGCCCAGCCCAATACGCAAAATAGGCGCATCGTAGTCGTCGAGTTGCGGAAACAAGCCCGTCTTTACTTATACTTAATTTATTTATTTGAATTGGTATTGGTAGGCCAGTCAGGGTAGTTTTCGGAAGAGGAAACTCTTCAAAAGTTAAGTGTACTTGAAATTTTAATTTTAAAACGCCGGTTTTTTTAATTATTACTAATTTTACTAATTTGTCTATCGCGGTTTAACGCCAAAACTACTGAACCGAATTAAATGTAATTTAGTACACAGATTGTCTAGAGCCTGAGAAAGGACCGTCATTTTTAGAGCTAAAAGCTTTTAGTCTATATAACATCACGTTACGACGAAGTTAACGCGCGTGAAACCATGGGACACAGCTAGTATTTTATAATTTAGTTTATAGTAAAATGTATAAGTAACAGAAAATGTTTATAATATCTAACATTAAAATTTAATAGCAATCATTGTACAAAACGAAGCAAAACCTATTTGCTGAACTGAGTAGGCACTTGACACGTATTCGCTCAAGGAACCAGTTAAAGCCATTTTGCAAACCCTCAACTCGTATAAGCCGAGCCAGAATGATTTTTATTTCTCCTAGTTAGTAATACCCCGTCATCGTTCTTTCATTCCCAGGCCTAATGAGCACAGTTTTACTGTCATTCATTCGTTCCCATTCAGTCATTCAGGCATTTTTTATAATAACGTCTGACCATTCATTAATCGGAATTTATAATCTTCAATTACCTACTTAATAGTATTTCGATTCCACTAACATGCAGGTCTTTTAGTCTATGAGTCGTTTCGGTACGAATGATAGTTGGTCTACGCTGGTAAATGGTTATAGAAATGTAATTAAAGAAACTTCTTTAGGGTATATGTCGTAGATAAATCAATAGTATTTTTATAAAGAATATGGACGCTAGACTATCAATGCACCACAGTATCAAACGGGAGTATAGTAAAATATTTGCGTAAAATATTTGTATAATTATGTTGTACCTACAGCATCCCAAGGCTGTTACGCTGAAACTTATATGAACTATAAACAGTAACCACTCTATCGTTTTATATTTAACTTTAGTAGTAAGTAAAAAGGACAACATTATAATTGATGGTGGTTTGTACAGTAAATATTCATTAACGTCTAATATGAATTTAAAAAAATGAATATTTATATTATTTTAGCGTTTTCGAGTAACCTTATTGCTAACATTTGTCTACATATTTCATAATTTAGTTAGAAAAATTATTTTAGCATTTCAGCTCAGAGAGCGAGAGCATATCTAGTCATTATCAATCACTTATTGCCTCTTAATATTATATATAGGTTAAGAAGCGGTCACTAACACACTTATATAGTACAAATTATAAAGAAAAATACAAACTACTGACTCGTGTTTCTATGAAAGAATTGAGTGTGATTTTATCATCAGCGCCATCTCTCGACATTTAGCCACAACTTCATACTGTTTTTTTATAAAAATAATATTAAACTTTTATTATTATTATTAAAATAGAGAAGTGAGAAGAAAAAGAGATTTATGTGTTCTTTTTTATAGTTTACATAACACAAATCTCTGCGAAGATGGGGCGGATCTTCGTATAACATAATTAAATTAACCCAGATTTCAGAAACTTACTAGGGTCATAATTATATTGTATCCAGTATAATCCGATACACACACTAATGACCCCAGTCTCCCCTATTAACAGTATCGGCTCAAGTTTCCTATTACTCCTCCCCCTGGGCTTAACTACTTATGAACTCGTTTTGGAAACAATACTGTCTTTATCACCGATGAAGTTTGAATAAATGAATTTTTACGTAGGTAATTTTAAGGAAATGAGATTTTTTAAATAGGTAAAAAACATCAAATGCCAAGTTGACAATGTCATTAAACAATGTCAAAATGTCGCTCCATGTTATTTTAGGTGAAAATTCCCTTTATATATTTTATGTTAAACATGTCAGTGGAATTTTGAGAGAATTTGAAATGTAAATTTATTTTATAGCTTTTACCAGAGCTTCGATAGTCGTTGGATTAAAAAATAAAATCTTACATGGGGCAAACGCCTATGCGTATGTATCACTAATCACTTTCTATCTATTATCAAAAGCTTATGTGCCTCCAACCGAATACAATTTTTTATTATACCAGGAATCGAATCTAGGATGAACTTTGCTGGCTTACTTACAATTTATGGAGAACTAGACAGGCATTTTACCGCTACTTTGTATGGTGTTGAGAGCAGCATGACGTCATTGATCTTACTCTCTTAGATCCAAGTTCCAGCATGACAATGCTGATCAAAAAGTATAAAATATTAATTAGAAATGTGTAATATTAAATTTATAACGTAATCATTTATCGAATATTACGTCGCTTAAAAAATATTATGCCCGTTGGACGGATAAAATTGGATTAATATCTATCTAACTTTTAAATTTACATTAAAAATTGCTAAGTAAATCTATTTGAAGATCCATTTTCGCTATTATTTTGAATTAATTCTCGAAAGCAGACAAGAAAGAAACAATATGATATTTACTGAATATATTATTCTGATTAACAAAGTTATAAACAAATTGGTGACTAAAAAACAACTTTATGTCAGCCTTAATGATAATTAATTTGTTGAAAAGGTTTTATGGCAGCGTTCGCACTGCGATCGGCCATTGGAATGTCAAAATCGTATTTTAAAAAACCCGTTGGGCGGAGATTTAACAAGATCGAACCGCCATTTAATTATTTTCATTGGCTTCCTTTAACTACGGAAGCTACAGTTTAATTTAAATCAGTAGTGATATTTTAACCAAAATTATTTTGCTTTTGTCTAAAGCTTTACCAGACTGTCTAATTAAGACATCCATGGACGTAGCGAAAAGAAATAAAAATAATTAACATTTTAATTAGTAAAGGGTTCAGCCTCATAACACATGTTAAGACAATCACAGGAAAAAATTGACAGCACAAATATTCATAAACGTATCATAATGTGGGTCAACACAACAATTACTTAAAAATTACTCATAATATTTAACAAAAAAGAAACAAATGAAACAATAAATATAAAAAAGCTGAACTATTGAAATATGGGTATGCATCCCACCCCTGAAAACGTTGAGTTCTGCACCATTTTACTGGTGTTAACATACATAAATAGATATAAGATGTTTATACATAGAAACGAAATTCGGAATATGATTTAAAATAACCAAAATTCTATTTCATTATTAAATATTTACAATAATGTCAAAGTCCTTGGGTGCGTACCCAAAATACTGGCTACATTACCACGTTGTATTGCTATACTAACGCGTTGGCCGAAATATGAGCCAGCTTTCGGGTTTCCTGCGGTCTCAACTAAGCGCGTCGATATCTCTTTAAGCAATCTACGCGCTTCTGGCCAACATGGACCCAAACTCTCCACTCCAAAAGGAACAAAAACATAAGAATCCATGAGACTTTCGTATTTTTACTTTTGTTAAATAATATTTAATAACCAAAATACTTTTTCACTATAACTTACTGTAATGATTCTTATGACTGTGGTGCCCCGAGGCAGAAATAAAAATTTAAATAACGCGTCTCGAAGACCTCAAAAAGTAAGTAGCTACAGAAAAAAGTGTTTTTAAATGCATAGTAGTTATCACTATGGGGCAATTCTTACTAAAGTAAATTAAGGAAAAACGAAAATTATATTTCGATTTGAATGCGAAGGCGATGTGTCGACATTCCTCAGTATGCGATACGAGCCTTCATTTTTTTATATTTAGAAATACTACCTGACTTACAACAAGATAATCCAAATGTGGCGTGGAAGTCCTCAGGTCGACGGCCAATATTTTTTCTTTATAACCTTGCCTATTAAAAAGTGACCCAGTAGACCAATCCCATAATGGGTTTCAGAACTTCACTCTTAAGTTTGTTAAGATTTCATATATTAAAAACAGAATTAAAATATTATAATCAGTCATATATCTTAACAGCCAATCGTCAAACATTCAGAAAGGAAAATTTTGAACTTTCAAAGTATTTTAACTTTCCAACTCCATGAAGAAGCTTTGTGACTTCGAATAATCTTCGGATTTCTTAGACAAGGGTATTTCTAATCCAAATTACTTGTGAATTTTATATGATTAATACAGTAATTTCATATTTCAAAAGTCAAGGAATATGCGAATTTCTTGAATAAAATTTATTATTTATCAATATAATTTTTATGCGTCATTTTTCGTCAAAATTATGAAAAAGGTGTCTTAGAAGAAACTTTAAAAAAATAATGTACTTAGATAACTCATAACCTATATACGTTATTAAAACGTATATAGATAACGTATATACAGATGGTAAGTTATATGTTAAACTTAATTTAAATCTTGTTATCATTTTGTTGCCATTATTATACAAAGTTATGGTTGAGGTAACAAAATTTATTTGGCCGTAACGTTGCTGTTAAAATTCCATGCAAATATTTACCCTGTAGAAAAATACATAGGATCCAGAAGATTTCTTATTGTAGTTCAAATATAGAGAATTATATTTGGAGGTAGAAGCGAGCTCTATTTAATTATATTTATTTATACGAATTATTAATTGTATATATTGCTAATAAACGATTACTTCCAAGCAACTTCTTTTAAGAGATAAAACAAAAACTATAATAAAAATATAGAATAGTAGTTTTTAATTCATCACACAAAAATACGCTCACTGAATTTTCTTAGTAGAGAATGGAGACTTATTATTTTTACAACGGACCACCCAGTTGGGTCATTAGTGTTTTTGTAACACTTGTCATAAATTACTTTCACAATCCATCTTTCGGTTGCGCACGTGTCGCCGAATGATATCATGTATGAGGATGTGCTGATATTTTTTTAAACATCTACCTACGTTCGATGTCACACACACATGTATAATAAAATACTAATTGTTACTCACGTATATAGCCTAGATTACAAGAATCTTGTATTTCGTCAGTTTATTCGTTACAAACTAAAACACAAAGTTAAATAATAATTTTAACAAAAGAACGACTTCAAATTGTGACTCTAAAACTACTGAACAAATTTTAAAGAAATCGTGCGACCACACGAGAAGCATCAGCTTTTAAAGAAAAAAAGAATCATCAAAATCGGTTCACCCAGTCGAACGTTCTGAGGTACCTAACAAACATTAAAGAAACATACGTGTCGAAATCCTCCTCCTTTAAGTCGATTAAAAACTTTTCACTTAAATGTGATAACGATATACAAATTATTAGCATAGCAGACTAAAAGAAGACTTCAATAAAAGTAATGCCTCCAAAGCCAATGAATCTTAGAGCCGTAAAAATGTTAACGTTATATTCAAACCAAATTCACAGTAAAAATGCTTTATATCTATATATCTCTGCTCTATATCTTTATTATCAGATGTTTTGACATGTAACCGGAGTGAACTCGCAAGATGCTTACTGTTTGAGATTTGTTATGTTATATAGTTAATTCAATTACTTATTTTATTTTGTATTGTTCATAGTTTTAGTATATTGTTATTTGTATCATTCATAGTTTTTAATGTATAGTTGTACTTGTTTTTTTGTTTTTTTGTTAAAGAACTAGTATTCCAAGATTTATATAAAGTCCCGCCAGATCGAATTAGATTTATACCTGTAAAGATTGTGTGTGTTGAATGAATAAATAAATAAATATTAATGACAAAATGAAATTCGAAAGATAAGGAAATGCGATTCCTATATTATTCGTATCTACTAAAAATTCAATTTAGTCAGACCAACTTTTGCCAAACTGTTATTTTAACTGCGCGAGATAATACAAGTTTATTTGAATACACGCCAAAACATACTTGTAAGATATTGCTTCCGTTATCTCAATAAACCAAATCTTTATTTGAATCTTTATGAAAGCTGCAATTCGAGTAGATTTAGAACAAAAAATCGCATATTGCGTGCTATATAGGTTAGCCTCAAAAGTCCAGGCCACCTGGACGTTGATCTAATTGACCTAGAAGAACCTATCTATTTAAGATCTAGTACCTTCTTATATTATGTAGGTTATTGTCTTGACAAATAATATTTTTCTTTTAATACAAATCATGTATACAGATATATACATTGTGAGCGTTTCATTTGCAAATTTACAAAATCGCTAACGAACCATAGTTAAACGTTACACGTTAAATATTTTAATTACAGGAAATGATCTGTAAATGCAGATCCTATCTCAAGTTTATAATTATAAAAATTGGACAAGTAACTACTGATTAATGAAGATTGGTTCCATCGAATTTTATGTGAAGTTCCAAGTGGAGCATACATTTGTTTAACTAATTATTTTCTTTACAGATGTCTTCTGTGCCTACATAATGACTGCGTTTTCGGTCAGATGACTTAGGGTCCTACTGATATAATAGATCGTAATAGGGTCCTCATGCCTTCTCTAGAGGTAAAGGGCTTCCAGAACAAATGTCTCTCTATCCTTTTGACGTTGCTTCAAGTTTTGCCGACTTGTTTTGTGTAAGATTCGGTGCTGCGACGCCAGCTGTTTGGCTACTTTTTCTCTTGTCATGGGATTCCAATCGAGAGCTTGCTTTTCAATATGATCTAGATTCCTTTGGAGCGGGCCAATCAACTTCCACTTCCGGCGTTTGAACGAACAGTCGATTGGGACTTCACCATAGCGGTCAATACGTGATCCTATTAGCGACGGAAGATTCATTTATAACAACTTAAGATTTAAGAGATTAAGATTTTTAATTCAAAGAAGTATAAAATAATAACAAAAAAAATAATGTTTCGCATGGTTTGGGTGATCGATCTGCTGAATGAAAATTACAAAGTCAATATTTCAAAACCTATGTACTAAATAACAGTAATAAAGATCACAAAAATTTCTAATCCCTCATCATCTACCTAAATTGCTGAAAATCAAAGACTTTATGATATCCTTTTCCGCTTTATGCATAAGGGCGGAACAAAAAATGTTTATACCAAATTGCATCAATAATAAGGGAAAAAGAAATGGGTATTAGGTAAAAGGTATACCTACTTTAAGGACCGAAATACTTAAACAAAGATTTTCACTTAAAGTTTTTGTTTCGTTTTTGCAACAACAATTTTTGCGTCAGCGAGAAAATGACAGAGTATTTGAGACATTTTTTTAAAATTAGGTAACGTTTGAAGTAAATGATGCTCTTAAAATCGCGACAAGCTTACAATAGCTGGATTAAAATAAGTTATTTTTATATTTTTCACCACGGATCCCTAAAAACAGGTAACCCTTCTTCGTTACGCCTTGCTGGACGTTCTAATATTAATTATACAAGATTACTACTAGATGGAGTCTGTATTTATTTAAACCACTTTATAGATCTGGATAAAAGCCAGTTTAACTCGTCAGGGTCAGATTATTTACTAAGTAATTTTTACCCGACTACTACAAAGCCTAAAAGAGGCTTTATTTGACTTGTTATTTATGTTTGTTAGGGTGTGTTTGTTTCTAAATCTGGTCGAAATTACTAAACTCAACCGATTTAATTAACACCACATTAAATACGTCTTGAAAGCGTGAGTGTCACATAATTCTTTGTTGCATTATTGTCGAGTTTTTTTATTGAAAGTTACATGACGCCCCAGTTTGGCCAGTTCCATAAGTCTCAATAAAAATTAACTAAATGCCTTCCTAATAATCCATCTCAAAGTTTATCAGAGTTAGCTCTGCTTTTTAAACGCAAAAAATCCATTCAATAAACATTAATAGATAAAATTGTAACGTTTACACTGAACTTTTATCAAACGATTTCACAACAACTTATAATTTCCAATATGTTTTTGGCATAAGAAAAAAACATGTAAATAACACAAGCATGAATTTATCATTTACACACATATTATCATAATCAATCAAATGCCATTTAAGATATTTATAACATCAACCACAATTTTGACTGTCTATTTAGTCGTTGAAATTTTTTGCAAAAAAAACGTCACAGCAAAACATTAAAAATTCTATTTCACAGCACAGATTGGTTTTCGGCGGGTTTTTATATGCGGTATGTCATTGTGTTACTATAGTAGTGTACAAAAAGTATTTAGATTCTTACATTTTTAACCGATTGGCATCAACGAATCCGTAATTGAAAATAATTAAAAAAAACCCTTGACCCAAGGGTCAATAAAAATTAGAATACCATAGAAATTGATGAAAACTTTATAAATTGTAGCTAAGATTGAATTCATTTCAAATTATCAATCATTTCATCATTCAAAAAAAGCCGAATCGAACTAATCGACCAATTTGTCGATTAGTTTAGGATGCTACAGACTGACCAACCGACCTATAACTTACCTACACGTAGAATAAATAAAACCCTTGTTTCTGCACCAGACGTTAAAATGATTTTACCTATCTACCCTGGATATTTTTGAAAATCTGGGCATCAAAAATAAATCACTATAATTAATAATAAATTTTATTAATTTGTCTGTAACTATGGCCTCATATGCCCAGCCAAAAAATCCACAATATACATATACAGGCTATGCTCTAAATAGTTTCAGTTTTCGTGTCAGTTCGAGCTCCAGTTGCAAATGTTTCAATATTTCAAGTGAAACTTGGGCGCGTTTCAAAGGAGCAGACACAATGGTATGTAAAAGTAGCGTATCTATTGTTTATAATGAAAAAGAGAAGAACAAAGGATCACCTAAGATTGAATATTTGGCTTAAGCCAAGTCTTACATTTTTATTGATTTACATAATATAGAATAATTTTAACCAAAAAAAAAATGTCTTCAAATTATTACTCTAAAACTACTGAATAGATTTTGATTAAATTTAAATGGGACCACACGAAAAGCTTCAGCTTTCAAAGAAAAAAAGAATCATCAAAATTGGTTCACCCAGTCGAAAGTTCTGAGGTTACAAACATAAAAAATATACGCATCGAATTGATAACCTCCTCCTTTTTTAAAGTCGATTAAAAAGGGTTTTATTGAAGATGATTCCATATGACAGACTTATTAATACAATAGATAAACGTTCAACATCGCTACTGAAACCAATAAAAATTTGGGAGGAAAATTCAAAAGAAATTTAGAAGTTCAAAAGAAATTCAGAATAATAGATATTATTTTAAATAAATCTAGCAATATTCTTAAAATAAATTTCTTTATATGCAAGGAATATTTCAAGTCTTAATGGAGAGGTCAATAACCGTAAGGTCGTTGAACTTATATTAGTTCTCATTTGAAAGGAATCGTGATTGACTTTACTATAATCTGTATTCATATCAATTAAACAAAGCTCTTTCGTGCCCTTATACTTAGTGGAGGAAACTTGAGACATAGAGAGCGTAGGTAACTCATAGCTGAATGAGGATTGTTTACTAGCTGTATCCAAAACTTCACTAAATTATTGAAATGAAAATACTGGGGCAATTTGCCTTAACGATTTTGTAAAAATCTTATTACAATCAGTTGAATCGTTTTTGAGATCAGACTGAAAACATGTGCTTTTCTGCATTTATAAGTATGGATTTTATTCAAAAAAGAAAATAACTACTTAATATTAGTCGTTATGGACATACATTTTGTGAATAAATATGTAATTTTCTCAAGATTATTTGAAATAATTTTATTGATTTTACAATTATTGGCATGTTATGTATTACTTTCTGAAAAAAAATACTTAATTAAAAATAAGAAAAAATAAGAAATTATATCTTCTATAATATAAAAATGAATCGCAAAATGTGTTGTAAGCGCATAACTCAACAACGCCTGGACCAATTTGGCCAATTCTTTTTTATAATATTCCTTGAAGTACAAGGATGGTTTTTAATACCATATTTAATATAATAATATAATAGGAAAAAATAAAATAAAAGAAAAACATTTTCCTCATACATTTTCTATGGAATGACGTTATAGGTAACACTTTATTATTCGAAACTGACGCGATACGAAGTTCGCGGGGTCTACTAGTTCTTAATAAAATTCAATTTAATTGGTTTTAAAGCTTAGTAAGTAAAAGCTAACTGGTTTTGTTACAAAAAAAATTAAAAAAATATATAAAAAGTTATTTACAATACCATTAGTTAAGAATATTGTATTATTGAGAAGGAAGGGAAAATGAGTTTGGACACATAATTTCATACAGAAGACGTCGCAGGCAAGAGTAAGTAGTTCAATTATATTGAGACACTTTACACTTTGAAATCGATTTATAGTTTAAAAACTATCTACCCTAAACCAAGTACTAAGGCGCCAAATCTGTTGTTATATTGGTTCTTGTAAATTTATTGAGAAGATTTTGTCTATTGTAAGGTCATACAAAGTAAGAAGCGCTCTACTGTCAAGGGTTCCCGACAAAGACTCACCTGTAAAAATAAAACCTTTTAAGATCGGACAAGCTGTCTTTAACCTGACGTTTGATGTTTTAATAAACGCGTACAAAGGGACCGAAACATTTTAACACGGAAATCATCAGCATCATTAGCTATAAATAAAATTTTCTTTACTTTTTCCGGTTTCTTATTTCGCTGTCACAATTAAAGAGCTTTACAGTACGAATTGTTAAGATTTTACAGGAAAAAAATTTGAAAAAGGAAAACTACTCGTATGTAGCTTAAATCTAAATGTAGTTAATAATTATCTCTTGCATATGGCCCAGTTGAGTTGAAAGTTGAGTGAGTGAGAGTTACTTAAACATTGCTCAACTAAAAACTTAGTATTTTGTTTCACTTTTGCGTAACAATTTCGCGTTTGCAAGAAGGTGACAAAGCATTTGAGTCATTGTTGCAAGTTAACAAACGTTTATAATGTGGCAAAACAAAGCGGCCCTGTTCACATCTGCCACAAATAGTGAGTATATATCTGGAAAATTACCTACTAAAAATATAATTCCATCACGTTCAAATGCAAAACATTGTTAATGGTACAACTAACGCGATTGATGATTTTTTTAAAAACTGGAAATGCTACTTGTGTAGCTACATAATTCGTAACGTGGGTAATTGTCCGTAAATTTTAAAATTTTGTACCAAATATGAGTAGCGATATAGACTTCCCAAATACGAGGCCAAAACGCAGCAATAGGAAACTGCTCGCGTATCACTACACAGTATAAAACAAAGTCGCTTTTTCTTTTCGTATATCCCTTTGTATGCTTAAATCTTTAAAACTACGCAACGGATTTTGATGCGGTTTGTTTTAATAGATAGAGTGATTGAAGAGGAAGGATTTTATATATGCTTTATACCCGTGCAAAGCCACGGTGGGTCGCTAGTGTATATATATAATGTAACGCTAATCTATTTTTTTATAAGATAGGAGGCAAACGAACAGGAGGCAAGAGCGGATCTAGCTCTGTTGCCAGAGAAGTTATAATTTAATTTTATAATCATAAATAGATATAAGTAAAAAGTAGGTATTTTATTAATATAATTTTAAAATTTTACAAAATATACTTTAAATTATTAAATATTGAAGGTACTTATAAAATCTATATTGTGATAAAAAATATATAAAAACATTATGTTTAATAATAACCCAGGGGGGTCATAGCCCCCATGACCCCCCCTCCTCCCCCTGGATCCGCCCTTGGCAGGAGGCTCACTTACGAGAAGCAATCCTTTTAAAGAGCCTTTTAAAGAGAGGTACGCTCATTTCTTCTATGATTACAACGTATATGTCGAGGGTATATTGTCTAGGCCGTGATATTGCAATTTTATTAGTGATATTATAATTGAACGGAATTAAACCTTAAGCGTAGTGCGTACTGGCACTGTATATTATGGAACAAGTTCGTAAATTAGGTCGCGACGAGGTACGCGAATATTTGCGTGCTAATCTTGTAAAGATTGGAAAGCCTTAATAAAAAAGTGATTTCCAAGCTATACGTGGTAGTTTCACACCCTTGCGTTCTGGCCTCGTATAGAATGGAAATACGCGTATGAGTAGAGCCTAAGGACACGCGTTTATAAAGGAGGGCCACAAAATTTTCTATTTCAGTTTCTTGTTGGTTGCTGATAAATTGCTTTCTTCGGACACAATTAAGTTGCTTGTCTAGGGCACTTTCAAAATCCGTCTCTGTTGCCTAGTAGAATAAGATCGATAATTTTGCGTGATTTATTCTAGTTGAATTAAATTGCATAATAGCTGCAGTCAATCAATGTCAGGTGAAGTTAAAACTTTACGTACATCAAGTAAGTGCATGCAATCATTTAGCAATCAATGTTTTTGCATGATATTATTGTAAAAACAAGCTATTAAGGCCACTGTTTGAGTGAAAGCAAATCATTCTTATGTGGTGACATTTAAAAATGATAGGAATATAAGATTTTGAATAGCATTGTAAAATATTTTGCGTATGTATTATCATGTATTGTTTATAAAACTGTCTGTATGGTCTGTCCATCTGTTCGCGATAAAATGCCATTTTAACGGTGTTTCATGCACTTCTCACCGAAGACCAACAAACAACAAACCACCAAACATACTACAGTGAATTTCGGTTATAACGACGGCGGTGGGACCACTTTAATATCTTAATGTATGTAATATTTATGTACTTTTATCTCTTGGTCATTTATTTCATTACATATCTACTATACACTACCATAATTTGTCTAGTCTTGAAAATTGATTGAAATATAGCAATGATTGTTGACGATGCTGTAAAAATAACGGGCCCACTGAGAGCTTTCATCGACAACGGTGCCTTTTGAGAAACAAAGTAACAATATACCTATTTAGGTAGGTAGTAACAGACAGACAGACAGAATTACTTTCGAATTTATAATATAAGTATGGATAATATACATTATCAAACCTTTTACCTATTCATTATCTATATTCACGCGGGCCGCTTACGGCCAAGCGCACCTTATTGCCTATAATATATATTATCAAACAGTACCCTATGTCCTTTCTCAACTTATTATCTATGTTTGTGCCAAATTTCATTAAAATCGGTTCAATGGTTTAGGCGTGAAAGCGTAGTAGACATACAGACACACAGAGTTACTTTCGAATTTATAATATATATATTATTAAAGGTAAAAAATTGTGTGTTGGTTTGTATCGATAAACTCGCAAAGTAATTGCCCAATTTTATAAATAAAGACCATATTGTATATGCCCACAAAGACGAAGATGCAGTAAAAGTTTATATTATATAGATTTTATAGCTTTAAGAATACTTTATATACCAAGCTTTAACCGAAGATGCGATAAAAAGCATAATCAAAGCCGCAATAAGATAAGAAACTGGGAGCACCGCAGGTGTTCTGATTATACAGTATTATACAGGAACGATCATTTTATATGATAATTTAGTTTAGATATAGATAGAATACTTATCGAAGTACGTGCCAACCAAAAGGGGCTTATATAATAAATATTTTTTATCTACACAATGTACTTTTTGCCACTCAGAAAAACTTTCTAATCACTGAAAGAATTTTAACGAATATTAACGAATTATTCGAGAGATGGAAGAAAATTACGTTCTAAAATAATTTACTTTGTAAATAAAGACGCCTATTATGTTACGCATATTTATGAAATAATTCCTACCTGTTTTCGAAAAGCTATGTTGATTTTAGTGGTATAATCAACTCATAGTCAAATTAACCGAGTGACCATTTTGAATGTATCTGAAACCTAAGTAATAATCTGTAACTTGGTTCCCGCAGTTCAATTTAAATTGGATTTTGGAATAAATTGTTCCCATTCGAACGTTCTACGTGACTCTCAAACTAAGTTTAACTGGTCGAATGATATTCATTTGAATTCCACTTAGTTCTGAGTTTAGATTCTCAATTACTGCATTGTTATTATGACTTCATTTTATGTGTTTAAAGGGTATTAGACACATGTATATCTTCGTCTACAACAAATTAGGCTGGCATTTATATGCCAGCGTATACTTAAGAAAAATGCAGAGTTGTTGTTTTTATTTCTTAACTTCGAACCGTTCGTATTAGTTTTAAGCTGATACCAGAATAGGAAGAAACATCTTCACAGATATACAATAAAAGCTAAGTCAAAAACACAATGAGAAAAAACGCACAATGACAAATTTTTAACGGATAGTTTAATAGTTAAATCTTTTTCTTAGTGTGTATTATAAAGTGTTTAAAAGTTAAGTTAATCTATTTTATGATAGAACAAATCACAAACTATCAATTTCAAATCTAAACTTGCACCCGATAGAGTTGAAAACAGCATATAAAATTCATTCGAAACTTGTAATACTTGGAAGAAGTTGCAACTAACTTCACAGCGACAGAACACCGCAAAGTTCTTAAAACTTTCGAAAAATAAGGCTTATTTCAGTTTTAGCCTATTCAAACTCGAGTATAATAGTCCTGTTCCACTGGAAATATTCAGTTTATATGCATACTGGCTGTGTTCTGCGGTTTCACCCGCGTTAACTTCATCATAATGAGATGTTAAATAGCCTAAAAGCCTTTAGCTCTAAAAATGACGATACTTCCATAGAACTTTTCGTTCCCCCTTTCCACCCTTTACAACCCTTTTTTTCGCATTATAAAGCCTATGTCCTTTCTCAGGCTCTAGACTATCTGTGTATCAAATTTCATTTAAATCAGTTCAGTAGTTTTGGCGTTAAACCGCGATAGACAGAAAGACATACAGAGTTACTTTCGCATTTATAATATTAGTAAGGGGTTCCAGCAAGAATTTTACATAATCTATAAACAGTAACTATCCCTACATAAAAACGAGAAATTGATGTACTTTATACAAGTATGTGTTATTTAAAAAAATTACCAAAACCTACATTTTATGCATCTATAATTAGTTGATACCATCAAATAAAGCTTTGAAGGTCCGCCTAATTTTAATGCTTAGAAATTTTTTATATTCTTTTAGTGTTAGCGGTAAATGTTTGTTGTAAAAAAGAGGTGAAACTTTATTCACTGGTCAAAGTTAAACATAATGTAATAGTCTGGATTTTTTTATTTTTATAAACACTAAATAGTGAAGAAACTCTAGATAATTAATGTAGCCTATATTGTTGTTTTATAAGAATGTAACTCTCATAATGAATGAAGGTTACCGATTTTGTAACTTTACTGTAACTTTTATTCCGTATTCAATTCAGTTATGGCGACACTTAAGGGACTATAGAAAGATTTAATATTTCATTACGAAGTAAAACAATGGCTTCTTTATAACCACATAACAATAAAAAATATTACACTTTATAGACTAAGAGCTATTGGAAATTATTATCACCATTAATTGACGCAATGGGTAGTGCTCCTTTCTTCTGCGTCAAAAGGTCCTGGGTTCAAATCCCGTTAGGTGTATTTATTTGTGTGATGAGCACAAGTGTGTGTTTACTATAACACAAGTGCTTCAACTACTTAGTTTAGGATCAGAGCAATGTGTTACAATGACACAGACAAATAAATGTCACCTTATAATATCTCTCTTTTTGCGTCACAGGTTAAAATGGTGCTTGATTAAATTTGGTTACTTTGAAGACTCTTAGTCTAATCCGATAAAGTTATCTCTAAGTTGTTATATCTGACAGCGAGTGGGCGCCACATTGTGACACTTAGATACCATAACTTATTGTTCACGCGTCTCTGTGTGGTCTATTCAGATTTCTGATACTCTTACGAAGTAGAAAGATATGTTTTTACTACATTATAAGTAAAACAGACTACATATTCTTTGGATTTGTATAAAAGACATATACATAGACATAAGACATACTAATATAAGCTTAATTTTTGAAAGCCTAAAACTATTTCAATATCGTGAAAACTAATAACAAAACTTGGACCAATGGGACGTTAAACCAACTTGTTTGACACTTCATTTATCGAAGTCTATTCACGGACGACGACTTAGAAGTTTAATAAACAATGTTTTGATAAACAACAGCATTAAAATTTTAACAAAAAAAAACAGACTTCAAATTGTAACTCTAAAACTACTGAACAAATTTTAATTAGGACCACACGGAAAGCTTCAGGTTTCAAATAAAAAAATAATCATTAAAATCGGTTCACCCAGTCGAAAGTTCTGAGGTAACAAACAAAAAAAAAACATACGCGTCGAATTGATAAATTACTTTGTTTTTGAAGATTTTATATAAACTGGGTATAATATTATTTTAATATGTACGAACAAATTCACTGTTTTTAAAGAAACGAAAATTATATTTCTTTAGTTATTTTCGACAATAAGTGGGTAATATTTAAAGACCGTGACTTGACTAAATTTCGCCTAGTTGAATAATCTTTCATGAGGCGGTGACGCGGTTATTAATATGCGGCGCGTCGGTGGAAATCAATATGATAATAATTTGTGACTTTGAATTGATACTAACAAATCTTACTCTTTGACCTAAAAAGAGGGTTGCTATACATTTAAGATGATTATTTGTGAGGCTGTGTGTTTGTGAACTGTGGCCCAAAAGACTGAACCTAGTTTTTTGAAAATTTATAGCTTTTCAAAAAGTAGGCAGTTTTCAATTCGAGTCGTGAACAATTATTATTTTTTATTTTGATAAGTCGAAAAGTTTTCGATGAAATGCTGCAAGAGAAAATCACAAAAATCAGTAATCCATTCCATTTCTCTAAGTATGTTGTGGAATCGTAGCAAGCGTACTCCATAAACTAAATTATAACTTATTTATAGCTCTTTGAAAGTTTCGTAACGCAATTTCCGTGAAAGTACATAATCATGCCGCCTTATAGAACCTTTATTATTATTAACTTCAGACAAGACAATTGTATAAGAAAGTCCTTTAGGCATAGAAAACAAAATATATGGAACAATAATGACGCACACGGTACACACCATCCATTTTATTTTTTATATCTGGTAATACCTACCGTTTTGACATTCTGAAGTTAAGTGATTGTGACGTCACTCAGCTGCAAAGTAACATTTTTTTTACAATTTTTGTCTGTCTGTCTGTCTGTTTCGGCTAAACTCTGAAACGGCTGGACTGATTTTCACGGCACTTTCACTGGCAGATAACTGATGATACTTTTAGTTTAGAAATTAATATAAATAAATAATATCAAAATAACTATTCCGCACGGACGAAGTACATAATACATATCTATTATTATTTTGTTTTTTTGCTATTTTACTCTGTTTATAGGCTATATTGCAACGAAATTAACGCAGGTGAAACCGCGGGCCGAGCTAGTTTACTTATAAAAAAGAAAAGCATTTAACGATCTTAATCAAAATAAAGTATTTTGTAAACTATTTTGTACGAAATTCTAGAAAATTCGATTTGTAAATTCAATCAGATATCTTTTATCGTACTCAGCCCTCAAATAATAGCATTTAATTTTTAAAAAACCTAGTCACACACTCCTTGGCTTCCCGATATCCTTTGATCGTGTCGGTGGGACTTTGTAACTTGATACTTGTGTGATAACCTACATTTGAAATCTCATAAAAAGGTTAATATACTGAAATCTACTCATTAAATTTTTTAAATATTAAACATTTTATTTAATAAATTAGTTTTTAAAATTCCTGTAACCCCTAACGGGGCCTGGGGCAAACACTGCTGTTTCTGTTTCACTGATCATTTTCTTTACAGGAAAGTAGGTGATCAGCCTTCTGTGCCTACCCAACAAAAACTTTCATTAGTCCCACCGGGATTCGAACCCAGTAATTCCGAAGCTATACGCAGACGCGTAAACCACATAACTAAGCCACAGATTTGGTTTTTAATAAATTAGTAAAAAACTTTTATTTATGAACGGTTTAAGATGAAAGTTCGCGCTTTCGAGTCAAATTTCAAGAATGAAATATCAATTAGCAAAAACTGTCGCAAGTTCATTCCGTGATAAAAATTATAAACTCACTTCAAAGTTTATTAAAAAGTAATTAAACAGAAATATTCATTAAACGAGAAATATTTTATTTTTGAACTTCGTACCGCTAATAAAAGTTAGTATGGATATAGTTCGCAAAATAGTTCCTTTCTCAGGCTCTAAACTCTGTTATCCATTTAAATCGGTTCAGTAATTTAGGCGTAACTCACAGACAGTTACTTTCACATTTATAATACTAAGTAAGGATTTCTCTATTTTTAACAACAAAGGAAATACTCCATTAAAGTTTATAAATGCGTTTAAGCTGTATTTAAAATGCATGCAAGCAATGTTCGTCTATGACACATCTGCCCGTACTATAACATTATAATCCAAAAATAACTCTTTATATTACAATTACTCCTAAACCCCTAAACCCTTTTGATTAAATTTATTTTATTCATTTTTTATGAACACTGTTACACAAGAAAGAAAATAAAGTTAATTAAGAGAGCACGGTCGAAAATTTTCTACAGAGCAACCTTTTAGTTCGTAAAAAGGCTTGAAGGGTGGGCACGCGGGTAAGAGTTAGTTTAAAATACGTCATTAATGCCACTTTATAAACAAAGAAATAAACATTAAAATGCTCGTATCTTTTTTCAAAAGCTCTCTTATATTTTCGACTCTCAGCAAATATCGATAGATTCATTAAGTATGGTTCAAAAGCACTTCATTTAATCAAATACGGTCTGGTGAACTCAAGTTTCGATATCTTTAACACTCCAATTTGACGATATTGACGATCTCTTCATTTTTAATATTCCTCATTTAATTTAAATGACCGCCTCCTTTGTCTAGTGGTAAGCGCGTAAGCGTTATAATCGAGAGGTCCTGGGTTCGATTCCTGGTGGAGATAAAAACTCGGTCTGGTAGGACATAGAAGGCTGATCACCTACTTGCTCCTAAAAGAAAAAATCGATCAGTGAAACAGATGTGAAATACATCTGCCCCACTAGAGGACACGGGACTTCAACATATAATTTAATTTAAAACAACATTTTACTAATTTACCCACTAGTTTTAATTCGACCATCAATTTATACGGGTTCGAGCGCCTGTGAACCGGAGATCATGAATTCGAATCTCAGGGAACAATTAAATGATTCGATTGCCTAGGTACGTAAGGCCGATCGTTTTCTATACTTGTCAGTTAATAAACGATTAGTGAAACATATGCAGAAATCAGAGCATAAAAAGTAAATAACACGTCTCCATGAAAATAATTAAAATAAATTAGTTAAAATTAAAAATGTATAACAATTATATTATTGTTTTTATTTCATTTGCAACTCAAACACGAACATTCTTAAGATAATTACAATCTTTAAAAGTAACTAACATTGCATTACAAATTATTTACTTAAATAAACAGCTATACTTATGATATGGTGTTAAATTTAAAAAAAACCCGACTTCATTGTAACTAAACCTACTGAACAGATTTTGATAAATTAAATGGGTCCACACGGGAAGCACCAGCTTTCAAACAAAAAAATAATCATCGAAATCGGTTCACCCAGTCGAAATTTCTGAGGTAACAAACATAAAAAACATAGCGTCGAATTGAATACCTCCTCCTTTTTAGAAACGTGTATATATTTTCATGCCACCTCAGGCCACACTTAGAGATCAACTTCCAGTTGGCTTGTTTCTACAACATCATTCACAATCATCTTTATGTTTCTATCAATTTGCAGTAAATTATTCATCTAAAGTCTTTCCGGGAATTACTCCGTTCATTGGTGACTGAATGAAGATTAAAGAAACAGAGAATCCTGGCTCTTATTTGCACAGCGTTCTGTTTATAGACTAGAGAAAAAGTTACATTACAGTAAGCTAGGTTTAATGGCGATATTTAAATGTTTTTAGCTATTTTCCCTAACAATTGGACATTTTTAAACCAAAGCATGCATTTGTAAGTGAAGCTAATGTATCGAGACTTTGGACGATCGTAATTTAAAGCTATTATCGTTAAGCTGTCGTCCCGTAACTCTGTGTCAGCACATTTGAACAATACAAACTTAATCAAGGCGTTAGCTACCAATTAATCCTACCTCTAGGAATCAAATCGTATGTTAAATGTGCTAAATCCACTACCAATTTCTCTAAGATAAACGTTTTCTAGAGGAATAATAATAATATGAATGTAACTCTTTCAAATGATTGTAGATGAATAATGTTTTTCCGTAAAGATTCTTTACGGAAAATCAAAACTATGGCATTTTGTGTATCTACACAAAATGCTAGGTTTGAAGTAGGTATCTACCTAATAAATTCAAACCAAAAATGCTTTAGATTTTTAGTATCTATGACTTTGACAATATGATTGAGTGTTCGTAGCTAGATTTCTTCAAAATTGTTGAATAACATCAAATATCTCATAAAAATATTCTTATTTTAATTAAAACGACCGATATGTCATTTAAGATTCAGATAGTAGTGCAAAAAATGTTTTTAGATAATTTTAGAAATTCTATCGTAAATCAGCTGAGCTTTTAAGAGCAATTCGTTGATTAAAACACTTGTTTGAAATTCCAAATTGGGGCCCGGCAGAAATACTTAGGTTGAAAATGCCGCCCTAGCCATAACTCTATTGTCCCTTATTCTATTATTATTCGTCGCTGCCTTTTCGTACAGATTAAACCAACTATATATTAGACACATCATACACGAATATTCGTGCATTTTAAAAGATAAACTAAAATCTATAACTAGTTTTCTTTATCCTTTTGATGTAATACGATTTGGGCATTATTTTTTACATACAAAAAGGCATTGTTAACTAGCTAGATAAAATGAAAATAAAAATTTTGGGGTGGGTCACCTTTATCACTTACAAAAAAATAGTTTATGACCTATTCTCAGACCGAATATACACAAAAAAATCATAAAAATCGGTTCAATCAAGCCGTTTCAAAGGAGATTGATTATAAACATCGTGACACGAGAATTTTATATAGTTATAGATTAAATTGAGCGCGGGAAATATATGTCACTACGAATATTTTAAAAATTAATTTACAGTTTATCTAGCTCCAAAAAGATTTAAGATACATATTAATGGCACAATTAGCAGTTTCAAGATATATGAAGTCGTTAAAATATCGTTACCGAACCCATACGAGATAATGTCCAGTTCCCATATGTACACAAAAGCTAGTCATGAAATGGGGCTTTACTAAGCATATGCGTAAAATATTTGCATGAACATACCGCTTCTAGCGGTTACGGGCAGCGGTATGAGATTGACAGTTTTTGAAATGCAAATATTGATTTGCACTTAAAGCTTTTAAACAGATCGGGTCCTATTTCCAAAATACGCATTCTAAAATTAAGCATTAAACAATTTGTCATTTAAAAAATATCAGAAACCATACTAAACATAAATACACTTCAACTAATGACTATTTCCTCGAAATACATAACCAATCAGAGTTTCCCCGTCTAAGAACAACTATTGCTAACTAATGCTCCCTAATGTTTGGATGAACGGATTTGAATGAAATCTGTCACTCAATCCTTATATACTTCCCTAATATAAATTCAAATTTACATAGATAAAATATATAGATAGATAAAATAATACTATTATAATTTGTATGTTTTATTTTATAAATTTAGAGATACAAGTATTAACATCACGTTACGACGAAATCAACGCGAGTGAAACCGCGGCACACAACCTGTATATTATATAGCTATATTGCTATATATATATCCTCATATATATAAATTTTGAAATTAAAATTACCTTCAAAAGTCATCTGAGATCATCTGAGTACATTCTACATATTTCATGCCGACTGAATAAGCTCAACCCAGTATAAAAGATTGTTTATTCTTAAGCGTTGAAACTATGTTTTTCATAGTGGGTTATTTAAGTAACGTACCTCGTTTGTACTAGGATTAAAATACTTCTTCCTTACTTATCTATTATAAGGAAATATATAATGTTCAAGTAAACGGTCAAGTAAGCTGAAGCCAGGTTTAGGCGTTCGAACTTCGAACTGTTCAACAACTTGGAAGTTTGGCCATAGATAACAGTTTTGCTTTGGCATTTAACTTATGTTTTCGCAGAATATAAGTAATCTAAGATGTTACCATATATAATATTATCTCAATTATAAATTATACTTCGTTATAAGTACTTAGATAGAAGTAGTGAACACAGAGTGAAAAAGGTTGGCCTAATAATTTAAAAACTGACAGTTATGTCAAAACCTATAAGATTACATTAGAAAAGTTTTCCTAAAATGTTCCGTGCAAATTTCTTAATTCTTTCTTTCATAGAAACTTTCTCTAGGAAAAAACTAATACAACAAAAAAAGAATTATATAATTTGGTGCAGTCGTCCGGAAATTATGCGCTTACATAAATTTCGGTGATTCATTTTTATTTACATATATCTTATCTTGGTCCATACAAAAAAGGCATAAAATAAATCCTCATAATTTGAAATTTTGTGACAATATTGTAGTCGATAGAACAGTATTGTTCCATAATAATGAGATTATTTCCATTCGAGCGAGCGTATTCCTGGTGAAACGCTTCTGTTCACAACTAAATGAGGTATTTGGAAATTTGTTATATCAGATTAACTTTATCCGCAATTAATAAGCATTGTTTAAATTTAATCTTTACGTAAAGTATTTTATCCCGTTTTTCCCCAAGAATTTTTCATTCAATTGTTTCGATTTTTGTATGTTTGGTATGAGTTTACGCTTTATGCGATTTTAATACTTTCACAGATGAAAAGCTAGACACTTTTTGACTATTTTTATGTGTCGTCTTTATGAAAGCTTGCATTTAAACATTCATGTCTACCAACAATAAAGTCCTATAAACACTGGAAACGTGACTGTCAATAAACTTTGCCTTTTTTATTATCATTTAAGTCAAATGATTTTTTTAAATATTGTATAGATGTCAATACTGATGTTGTGTGTGAACTCCCGTAACCTCTAGTGGGGCATGGGGCAGACACATTTCTATATCTGTTTCACTGATCATTTTTTTACAGACAAGTTGGTGATCAGTTTTCTGTGCCTACCTAATCAAAACATTCATGTGTATCCCCGGGATTCAAATCCAGGACCTCCGGCGCAGTACGCAGACGCGT
This sequence comes from Aporia crataegi, assembly GCA_912999735.1. NCBI lineage: Eukaryota > Metazoa > Arthropoda > Insecta > Lepidoptera > Pieridae > Aporia > Aporia crataegi. The sequence goes on from OU538749.1 coordinate 5,221,852, forward strand.
AAACCGCTTAGCCACGGAGGCGGAGGCTTTACGTAGAGATTATTTATAGCTGGTCAATATCATACATCTTATTGAGTACAAGTGGTTTACGCGTCTGCGTGTTGTGCCGGAGGTCCTGGATTCGAATCTAGGGGGCATTAATAAATGTTCCGATTGGGTAGATACAGAAGGCTGATCACCTACTTGCCTGTAAAGAAAATGATCAGTGAATCAGTCACAGCAATGTGTCTGCCTTATGCCCCACTAGAAGTTACGGGAATTCACTCTTTAAATTCGCTTGAAGAAAGGCTAAACGAAGAGTGAAAAAGACGAAACCTTAAAAGACGTCTTATTATTCGTTATAGTTAAAATATCGTCACGCAAAGCCATTTGTAAATTGCAATTGGGTAGACAATGACAAAGCGATATTGAGAAGCGTACAATGAAATCTCCAACGATTGATGGTTGCTTTTTAATATAAATAAGTTTATCTAGGTATAAAGCTGAAGTTAGTTTTCTTATTAATTTTTTTGAACGAGCTAATTTCAGGAAATACTAGTTCAAATTGATGTATGTGTTAGCCGACTTATATAGGTGATGTTAAATAGCCCTAAAGGCTATATTATAATATCACGCTTTGACCAATAATAGTAGAGCATTTATGAAAAATGTTGCAAAAACGAGAAGATTTTTATTTTATTTTTTAGAGCTAACAGCTATTTACTAAGAATCAAATTCTTAAATTGCTCATCAATTACCTTTAATTAATTGATGAATTAAACTGAACCAAAAATACGTTTCATTTATTTAGTTTTGCAATAGCAATTCTCTGCCTTTGTACTTTACTATGAACGTTTAAAAAATATATTGTTACGCTTAAAATAACACTTTGATGTTTAAATTTTTTAGCACATTTTTAACTTTGCTTTGGACTATTAGTTTTATTTTATGCATAAAGCCATGAATGAGCCTTTGAATATAATAAAAAAATACGCGTCGAATTGATAACCTCCTTTTTGGTTTTTTTGAAGGTCGGTTAAAAAGAAGATGGCAGCATGTCAGCTGGAAATCTGCTAAGTTATGATTGGGTAAATGACCATAAGTTTTAGATAATCCCAAAAAAACAGAAATCTCAAAAAGCCTAACAATTTTCTATAAAAGGAAACTAATTCCCTTATTACGTCATCTTTATTGCGTCTGATTTTTATTCTGATTGATTGTACCTCTTAACGTCGAGATCCGCCTTTTTCATTATCAGACAATAAATATTTAAACAAGTATTTGTGTGCAGAATGTTAAGCTTTTTGGGTTGTCATCTTATCTAAATACTAGAGGGGATTCTAAATATAGCTTTTCTTCATAAAATACCAGTCAAATAATTTAGATAACCCAATTTAAGAGTTCATTCATCAAGAACAAATTTATGAATAATAATTATTACTATATTTACATGGTACATCATAAATAAAGTATGTCAGGTTCTAGATCAAGAGCTCTAGCACAAACTGTATTGTTTAAATAATAATTGAGATTTTAAAATTTGTAAAGAAAAACTAAAATCGTAATTATACATGTTAAAGCATGAAAATAGTAGACAACGAAAATACAATTCAGATTCGTTATGCAATTTTAGAATTCACGTTGCAAATTTGTCGTTCCACACCGAGTTTGTTTTCGACTCATTGTGATTTGTGATATTATCTACAGAGCACATTAGCAGGGCAGTATTATTTTGATACGATAAATATTATTGTTTCGATTCTATCCTTACTTTCTTGCCTTTAGCTAAAGAGGTTTTACAGTCGCAGATTGGAGACGGAAAGACCACAGGAAATCCGATACAACGCGGAAATGTAGCCAGTATTTTGGGTACGCACCCCAACGGCTTTGATGAGCCTTTTATATTTTTATAAATATATTTAAGTACATTTTTGTAAATAAATTTGTAAATTAAAAAAAACATGCAACTTTACTTCCATTTTATATATTGGAGCTATGAGCAAAATATTATAAAAGAACAAAGATACAGAACAACCTTAAAAGCGTATGTAGATTTCTTATTAAAGACGATGAATTATATTAATTGTGCGCCCAGAACCTTAAAGAAAAGAAAGAGTATAAAGTAATATCATTTAATTATCATTGGAATAGCCGACGATTTATGTACATCACAATATAATTGAGATGGTGCGCTCGAGGGCACTTGTCAATTTGGCCGTATTTTAAAATTGACCACAGTTATCCATAAGTTTTAAAGCTCGTTAGTTGAAGAAGTGTCGATATTTTATGTAAATTTGTTAAAAAAACTATCTGTACCTGCTTCACTTAATTTTGTTGTACTTTTTTATAGTAGGTTAAGTTTCTTATTTAGGAACAGATTTTTTTTTTAACTTTTAATAAAATATTGCTTATTTTCTCACCACAGATATCTGTCAGTATTTAAAGACTTCTAAAGTCGATTTTCTGTTGACCCAAAAACAAGAATTTCTGTTACATTCTTTAATCACATTTCTATTTACTCAGTACCTACCTTTAAATTATTTCGGTCAAATGTGAAAACTGTGTTGCTGTACGGATGTGAGACGTGGAAGGTCATTAAGGACATCACGCAGCGGCTCCAGGTCTTTATCAACCGCTGCCTTCGCCGTATTCTCGGTGTATTCTGGCCCGAGAGGATCGCAAACGTCGATCTAAAGGAACGATGCGGCGAGACTCCAATCGACCACCAGATCAAGCGTCGCAAGTGGAACTGGATAGGTCACACGCTACGAAGGGATTCCCAACATATACCGAGCCAAGCCTTAGACTGGAACCCTCAAGGAAAGCGAAAACGTGGCCGCCTTAAGCAATCGTGGCGGTGGATGATCACCGCAGAGGCGAGGGCAGTTGGCATGACATGGAGCGAAGTAAAGCGCGTAGCTAAAGACCGAGCGGAATGGAGACGCACTGTGGACGCTGCTCCATCCAGGGGACTTAGGACTTTAAAGAAGACCTACCTTTAAATGATTAAAAATTATTTACATACTATTTGTATGAAATGGAATGTATTTATATAACCCCATAACATAAGAATTATTGGATTTGGCTGAATCTTCTTTGAGATGTTGGGATGACAGGTTTTATAACAAAGAAAATGTTTGGATAATTTCATAAAATTAGCCATAGCTAAATTAATACTTTTTACCATTTTTTCTGTTTCAAAGCTCTCGAAACAAAAATAAGTGATGACATGAAGCACACAATAAGACTAGGAAGAGAAGATATTGTCTGCATTAATTACTAGTAGGTATCTACCTACTGCAGTGTCTACAAATTGTTACCTTATACTATAACTAGCTGACCCGGCAAACGTTGTTTTGCCATATTAATTTTTGGAGTGGGCTACCCTTATCACTTAGGGGTATGAAAAATAGATAGTAACCGATTCTCAGACCTACTGAATATGCAAATAAAATTTGGTAGAAATCAGTAAAGCCGTTTCGGAGGAGTAAGGTAACTAACACTGTGACACGAGAATTTTATATATAAGATTATGCAATTTAATATTGCTGCCCGCCGCTCATATCTCTCAGCCATACCATAATGATCACAGTTAGTATTTTTATAAAATTTATTATATTCATATATGTACCGGTACAATCAAATAAATCTAGTATACATATTAATCTTTAGTTATTATCACCATATTTACAGTCACATGAACACTGCATGTACTCATACGAAACCCGAACGGGCAGCAATGCATAATAAAATAGGAACTGAGAATAAGCGCTTTCCTACTGAACTTTACAAGCTGTCATCGCCAAACGTCACATTATTAAGCACCAGGTGTCAACAGCCATATCTCCAACACGTCGCAGGTGTGCAGGTGCACTTAGTTTTAAGTGTCTGGAAACAGAGGTAATCATTACAAATGCACTTATGAGAAATGATAGCCGTAGCTTATGATATACACAGGGTTAGTCAATGTTAGAATGGTCTAAACTCCTGTGAATCATCACCGAAATTGATTTAGTATATTGTATCTCGATCTGGACAGATTTAAGTCAGTCAAAAATCTTTCCGCTTTAAATAGAATAAATTGGAACTTAAAATGGTGAAAGGCATGTCGCAAATAAAACGCAATTTTTTCACGCAGTAAAAAGGTGTTACGAATTATGGTTATTAGTTACTTGGATATAGCGTTCTCCATTGAGTTAATTTGTGAACTGTGGATCACAACATAATCGTGTGCTACGTAAATTAAAAAAAGTAGAAATTGATTCTTCATTCGTATCGAATTCGATTCATTTGATTTGATTGATTGATTCAATTTAAAACTTTCGGTCATTAGCTGGGTTTCCTAGAGCAAAAAAGAAATAGTCTTACAATTAGAGACATAAAGAATAACCAACAAAAGTAGCTAGAAGCTAGAAAAATCTTAGTCGAATTCTTGAAGCCGTAAAAGTCTTAGAGTTATACATACATCCGCATCAAACTGAAATGCATCAGAGAACTAAATCAGAACTTGACGGTGTCGTAAAAACTGAATTTACACTAAACTGTCAAAAAGATGAACTGAAAAAGTTTTAGATCGAAACATACATGCAAATGACATTGTTAATTCACACGAAACATTAATTGTTGTCTGTTACATTTTAGACTTTCAAAACTCTCTTCCGGGATATATTATTGTGATTTACATGTAATATAATCGTACTAATATCCTATACTCCCCAATACCCATTCCCGTGAATTTATGATGTCGTAAAGATGATCGGAATATCGCACTCGAAGATATATAGCCTTGCTACTAACATTTTGTATACAATAATTATTCCATGTCACAACAAACAATATTGTGCCTACACTATATATATTTATTCAGTCGCTATATTAAAATTGCTTTGCCAGCCGAATGTATATAAAAGTTGCAATGGATGACCCATATTTAATCAAATTTTAGTAAGAGAGTAAGCTAGAAATTCAATTTCATTACAGAAACAGGAGAAAGATCTCACAAAAAATTTGAAAAAATATTTTTACTCAATTCAAGAGTCGCAAGTTCTCTGACATCGGCTATTTATTTTATGGACTTTTTATGTTTGTTCCATTGAATTCTTTGGCCAAAATGAGCAAATATTAATCATCTTTCCTTTGTGTCTTAATTTAGCCTTATGTATGAGTGCAGTAACCGTTGAAGTATCATAATAATTGCTAAACAACACTGCACTGATTGGAGCCGACGCGCCATCGATATTGTGCGGTTATGAGCTTGAATTGATTATTATTGATATCAATTATAGCTTAGCCAGTTCATTTTGATACGAAGAGATATTTCTAAGCGACAATGGAGAAGTTTATCTCTTTTTTTAATTGATGAATTATAAAAATTAAGGTAAAATTAAACAAATACGTGAAATAATCAATTAAATATCTCTAGAAATGAAAATTTATGGTACTTTGAAGTTGCGCTTGCAAGAATATATTTTTTTTTTAAGACGCGGATAGGTCAAATGTCGTCATAGCTCACAGGCGAATCAGACGTACGTAAAGTTCAATTATCTATTTCTTTCATTTATGGATTTCGAAAAATTTTTCAGTGATTAATAAGTTTTGATATATTTTTATATCTATTTTATACCATTATGTTGAGTATAATATTAATCAGTAAACTTCTCCATTGAAAGTTTCATCTGATTTTTTAATTCGCCAATCGCCATCTTTAAATCGAATGTTGTTTTTTAACCGACCTTCAAAAAAACCAAAAAGGAGGTTATCAATTCGACGTGTATTTTTTTTTTCCGATGTTCCGCTCGTACGTCGCCATTTGTAGACCGATTTGGATGAATGAGGTGTCAAATGATAGTGTAACTCGTCGAAGTGGTCCCATTTTTAAGAGTTCATGACAGTTTTATGCCCTTGTAGAATTTTAGATGAATTTTATTTATCAACACTATTTACGTCTTTTATTTATAGTAAGTACATTTATAATACAAAATTTATTTTTTACTTTTCAGTGCGTTTTGAGGTCGGTTTTATTTTTTTGTTTAAAATTAATTTATATACTTGAATCTTTGAATGGAGAAAAACGGTGGGTCTACAGAATCCGTAAATTTTTATTCGTGAAGTAAATAAATACAGATTAAAAGTGGATTATATATTTTGTGGATTACTTTACGATAAAAAAAACGTAGTGTTTACTTGAAAATATTTTACATAGCTAAACACAAACAGTTTGATTGCAAAATATTGTCAAAAATAATTCAATTAAAAAGTTTATCCATCCCGCAATAAGATATCATCCATACAAAAATACAGTATTGTAACAGTAACAAAAATCGTATTTGGATATACAGTAAGTATATTTCGTTAAACATACCCGTCTTATTTTGCTTTATGAGTTCACCGTTAACTGGTGCGTTCAACTTTGGAATACAAGTGCGTCTCGCGGGTTTATCTTTTAAATATACTTGTATAAATTTTTATAGATTGATATTGTGAACTATTGGAACTTGGCTATGGGGTAGCGTGAGTGAGTAATGTTTTATTACTGACTAGTATAATTTTTGGCATATTTTCCAATACCTGAGGTCAATTATAGTTATTATGAAATACGTGTCAAAGATGACCACTATAGGTTCTTTTTAGGGCATGTTCAATATTTATTCAGTATGATTTTAAGGTAATAAATATGATTTAGTTAATTTTTTCGTCACACTTTTATAGAAACTAAACATTCACATCAGGCCTTTCTAGACATTGGCGCCACCATGAGCACAAAAACGTTAGCCTATGTCTCAAACTTGTAGTTTAATTAAGTAATGTCAAAATCATTCATACGTATTGATAAATTTTGATTGAATGTATAGCAGAATAACGTTTTTGAAATCTAAAATTAGTAAAGTTTAAGATTATAGAGTTTTACATCAGATTGGCATTAATATGTAGTCTATAACAATTTGGATAACTATGTTTATTTATTATATATTGTATTGTACTTCTGTTTTTGCTTTAATAAAATAGGCCATATATTGTGATTACTAAATAACAAACATCAAGCTTTTATATCTTTATTCTAGCGAAATCATCGAAACGTACATTTCATGTTGGTGTGTGAAAGTTTGGGTAAGCAAATCTGGATAATATACCTATATCGGATTACTTATTCTTACGGCTCAACAAGCGTAAAAAGGATTTAGAACCTTTGGGTTTTTCAAAAAAAAGGAAAATTCCACGAAATAAAATTATGAAGGAAACTTATTTATCTTTAGGCAGCCTCGTGAACTTTAGAGTTTAAAATTAATTTGATCCTATAGCGGTATGAAATTAACAGTCAGTCATTAATTGTCAATTTATTTTTACCAACTTAATCTTGGAAATAATTTTCAGAAAAAAGAGAAGTGACGATTTTGCCGCCAATTATAAAAGAGTTTAAATATATTTTTTTATGTGTCAGATCCCATAGGTATAAATACTTATTGAAAACTTCTTCATCGAAAGGTCCCGGGTTCGAAACCCGGTAGGTGCATTTATTTGTGTGATGAGCACGAATTATTGTTTCCAAGTCTTGGTTGTTTATAAACGTTTAATATATGTATTATTGTGGTTCCCATAACACAAGTGCTTCAGCTACTTACTTTGGGATCAGAGCAATGTACGTGAGTTGTCCCGATTATTATTTTACATTTCGTATTCATAAACATATATTTTTGCTTTTCTTGGTAGTATGGTTAAAATTAAATTTGCCTCTTTATTATTGTTGTAAATTATTTGTGCTTATAAATTTCATCCGATTTTCTATCACTTCCTGGACGAAAATCATTTTGGGCATCGATGAATTACATATTATGACATTAAAATTATCAATAAATAGTCAAAGCTGTAAGATATTTTTAGCATGTTAGTGTTATATACCAAGTCGTAAAATACAAGATATTTGCAAGTTTACCGAGCATGAAAGTGCTCTCAGCTCTGTATCTATAAATAAGATATAACATATCGTATGGAGAATTCACTCTAAATAACTTATTTATTATCTGAATGAATGGAACACGTGTAATAATACCCTACATATTTTTGTAGTACATTTATAATACATAATATTTTGTTACTGATTGTACCTTAATGATTATATCAAAGATAAACAACATTAACTAATTGTAATTTAATGATTAATCAACAACATTTGGAAATTAACAATAAACCACCATTTATGAGTGCATTTTTAGTGTATAATGATCCTCCACTCCAATGTAAGTTAGTTCTGTCGCATCAGTCCATAACAAGAGTTCGTAATATCAGTTGTAACAAGTGAATCATTGTATTAATTAGTACTAAATATACTTCGATACGAAACCTCAACGCTGCCGATTGTCATTTCAAAAACCTTCCCAACCACCCGACCATTATACACGCATGTCTGTTATTCAATATCCCCCTAAATACTTTTCCATTTAGTAATAGAAAAGCTGAAAACTGAAATAAAGAAGTCTAATTATTTTTTTAGTTACATAATAATATCGTCACGCCTTTAATTTCCCGAAGGGGTAGGCAGAGGGTGCACTTAGTACATCCTCATTTCGCCAGTTATTATGTTTTAGTGCCAAACACCGGGCACAATTTCAGTCTCCGAGCTACTGTTGGGAAAATTCGAAAACCCAAAAGCCCGACCCAGGAATCGTGAGGAATACCGAGATCTCGTGATTAGCAGGCATGTTAAATAGCTATTTAAAGATTATATGTGAAGCTATGGGAAGAAATTTACAAATAACCGCTATATCCATTTATAAGATATATATATGATAACTCGAGCGACGCATAACCACTGCGAAATTGGGCCTGCGTCTGACATTCAACGTGTATCACGTGGATGAACATTGAACATAGCTTTATATGGAACCAAAAATGTATTGTATTTATCTGTTTCTAATAATAGCTTTTCTTTTACATTCCTCCTAATAATTAATGGACATTAATGTATTTATCACATAGTAATTAATTATATTCAAAAACCCGGACTCTAATCTGCGCGAATGCGGTCACTTGGGTGTGGGACCCGAAACTTTCAGAGCGTGACGGAAAGCATTGTAATTTTATTACAAGGGATTTAACTAGTTTAGCATAATTAGGTCTGGTTACATTTTGGTTAATCTGTGGGGCTTATGGTGGTATTACTTACTAGCTAATCCGGCTTCTTACGGTTATACATGGAAGCTATTGAATAGACACCTAGAAGGAAGGCCCAATGCACCAGATGCCGCTACAACTCAACCTCAATAAACTTACATAATATAAAATAAAAAAATATAAAACTGCTTCACCAGCACCATTCTTTAAAATTATGCAATACACCTTCGCGGCGGGTCAACAACAGGCCAACGCAGTCATTTTATTATGTTTATACTAAACAGCCAATGTAAAGAGATAATTAGTAATACTTTGCTGTTACGAAGCTTTTGTGATTAATTCAAACGCTTTGTGCAGCTGGCGGCGAGCCAAAGCGCTTGTTTTCAGCTATTTTGAGCTTTATTTTTAGCTTGCAAAGAAATCTAATAAATAGCTGATACTCCTAAATAAAGCCACTTTTATAGGGGATATATTAAAGTGAATTTTATCTTATAAAATGTTACACTTTTTAGATTAAAGTGTATAGTTTTAGCTCTCATAGTTTAATAGTTTAACTAGCGGTAAGATTGTATCTTTGTATGAGTATCTTTCACGTAGATACTATTTTTCTAAATAATAAAGTGCTATAAGATTATATCTATGCCAAATTTAATTCAGTCCCGTACAACTGTAGTGTGACACATACACACAGTGATTAACACATCTAACAAATTAACATTTTAAGTTAGTAATTCAACTTTCTTAAATAATTATAAACGGATATAAATACAGATTAAACATATGTATTCAATAATTAAAGAATCCCTTAATCCTTTTGGTATTAACTGTAGTGTAAATTTACCTGAAATCTGAAGATTATAAAAATAAACATTTTTATTTAAAAATCATCTATGAAATTGAATCCGAATATAATCTATCCTTTAAAAGAGACGGGACACACTTATGCCGAAAACACATGTCACCAAGGGTCCATGTGACCCTCAAGATATATTTCAAGTTCGAGACAAGTGTTTGGTTTGATACTTGTCATTTCAACTTGTCTGATGAAGGTTTGAACAACCTTTGCAAGATTACTTTTCCTTGACTATTATCTTCTAGCTTCACAGGGATTAACCTTGTCGTCTTGTTTTCTGTGTCTTCTGATTATATAACAGAGCTAAACATTAAATGAGAAAAAATAAGCAGCCTGAACTAGAAAAATTGTGGCTTAATTGATATTTAGCTAAAAAAACTTTTGCATATTCTATAATGAGCTAATGTGCAAGTTTGTCATTATAAAACTAAGATATCCAGCTTGCAATTCCTTTGGAAGGCATAGAATTATAATTTTATGCATTTTATTACATCTTCATAGAAATTTTATAATCTAAAAAAACTTTAATAATATGTTGAAGCAGCATTTTCTTCAGACTACAAATATGTAATTAGTTTTTTAATTACGTTTCAACTTTCAAACTGCAGTTTCGCTTTGAAATGAGATTAAATGTTCATTTATTGGGTTTCAATCTACGTTTCAATTCAATTAAAAGTCTTACACCTTTAGAAATTATTATCAACGGATCAGATTTAATATAACTAGATAGTTATATTGAGAGAGTGAATCCTGGATTGCTTCTGAAATACTCCCGGTATTATGTAACCGTAATTTGAAGCAAGAATTTTTAATTTCAAAATTTAATTTAATATACAGTATACAGTCAAGAGCAATGAATCCGGGTTACATAAAGATACCTGAAAATCTCGGAAACTAATAATGCTAGCAAAATGAAATGAATTGTGTTTAATAGACAAATAAATACTCCTTAAATGAAGGTATTAAAACTTCTTAGTTATTATAAAGTTATGTCAGAGGAATGAGAGAATAATTCCCAAAATCATATAAGGAACTTGGTTTACAACATAAACCAAGTAAACGCAGTAAGGGAGCCGAGGAGGCAATGCAAAGTATTAAAATTCAAGAAAATCGTAATGTTGTTCAAAAATGACATGTTTTCTATTTTTATTTTAATGTGAGATCAGCGAGTTTTTTCTTATGTAAGTTTTAGTAAATAAATATAGTGAGCCATACATTTTATTACTTCAATTTATTTCATTAAACAAGCATTCTTGGTTTCCTAGATTTATAGGTTTCTTTAAGTGTTTCGGATTCATTGCTCTCGTATGCATATGTTTTCTATTGAAAAGCTTAATAGCTTATGGTCAGAGTTTTAAGATTGAAAATAATCAGGTTGTAAATATACCTATTTGTTGGTTATTTTTTGCCTACATAAAGTGTAGATCATTTTCATTTGTTAATGTATTTATTTATATTTATTCAAAATACTTCACAAAGTTTGCTTATTATTTCAACTGAAATTTATTTTCATCAAAAAGGATTTTAAAAAATAACTGAAATCTTCGCACTTTACCCTGAACATTGTATACAATAATTTACTAAACTCAAAGGAAGTTCAACACAAATTTTCGTGTATTAAACCTTGTGGAGTGTAAAGATGGTTCGAGGAATGCGACTGACAGTGTAAAATATGTAGTTATTCAAATTTTTAAAAATATTTTCAAATATCGAACTTCGCCTTTACCTGCGTATGTTACTTTATCATAAATATTAAATGCGTGTTGCACCGGCAATGTTCGAATTCATAAAAAATGAAGAGAGGCCTCATGGCAAGCGGTCTTATAAGCGTACCGCGAAGCCTGAGGTACCGGGTTCGATCCCCGGTTCCGAATACAATTTATAATTTAATTTGTATTTGTATTCGGTCTCTGGTAAGGCTGCCACTTGCCGGACGGGGTGTCATAAGTGGTACGGAGGAGGAGGTACCAAATCAACAAAAAATTGTGGGTTGCCTGAAAGAGATCGCTGATTAGCGATAAGGCCGGTCGTGCAACACTCCAGTGCAATAAAGTGTGCAAAAAAAAATATGTATCACACAGAATTACCCATCTATAAAAGAAATGTTTAGTGAAATAGACGCAAAAATGTATAAATATAGAAAATAGTGTGATATTAAAAAAAGACTAAATTATCAAGGTCATACAAGCAAAAAATTTCAATGTAGTTTTTGAAAGTCGATTTTACACAAAGTTGTAGCGTGGTTTAAGTAATCTTAAATCCTAGTGGCCTGTCAACGTAGGGAACCATGTACTTAACATGAAGGAGGATTCAAGTGAACGCTTGTTTATTACATTTTTAAAAAGAACTTATTATTATTTTTAAATATTCTTATATTTTCGTTCTTTTTGGAGTGGAGACTTTGGGTCCATGGGGGCCAGAAGCGCATCGATTGTTTAAAGAGATATCGACGCGCTTAGTTGAGACCACAGGAAACCCGAAAGCTGGCTCATATTTCGGCCAACGCGTTAGTATAGCAATACAACGCGGTAATGTAGCCAGTACACACCCTAACGGCTTTGATGAGCCTTTTGTATTTTTGTAAATATATTTAAGTACATTATTGTAAATATTCAAAATAGAAAATTCTTTAAGAACATTATTGTAAATATTTAATAAAAAAAAGAACGACGAATAAATTTATTCAAATATTATTGTAATACAACCTTTTCCTATGTGCCTTTATTATTGTTATATTTTTTCCTACGTGCGTTTGCAAGTAGTAAATGGTAAAGCACTACCAAAAACCCATTTACAGTAAAAGGATCGAAATTTTACGTAATTTAACTCGTTAGTAAGGTAAAGCAATTCACCAGTTGACAGCCTCTGCGGTACTTTGCGCTGACTCATCTCAATTTCAGGTCAGTTGTTAGTACTGAGGTTACGGACATTTAAATTGTGTCTGCGTAACAAACACACGTTTATGAAATTGTTTATTTGTAGCGGTTACACCGACCCGATTTCAAAAATTCTTTCGTCAACTACAAAAATTTAGTTTATAAAAATTTTATGAGCTTCAATTTTAATATATTTTTTACTGTTTTATGCGCTTTTCGGTCGGTCTTTTTAGATTTATTATACTAATGTTGACGTAATTATGAGTAAAAAATTATCCTACTAAATAGTAGAAGCCTCAATTACTAAGAAATTGAAATATTTGTAATTTGTATTCAACTCCTCGAAATAAACTAAATATTAAATAAGCCTCGTACAACGATACAGCCACTAGTCCTTATGCCTTCTGATGTTTGTGATATCTCCGTGTTCATATAGGATTGAATAAAATTAGTGAAGTACATGTCTATCGATAATTTAGTCTCAGTTTCTATTTTCAAAATACCAAATTGCGATGAGAGGCAGTTTTTTCTACGGCACTAGCCTAAATGCGGTAGTGTAAAACTTTTTCCACCCCTTTCACACAGATGACTTCGACGTTATGAACAAAGTTTAGAATTATCAAGAAGTCACAATCAACGTATTACTTATGAATTGCGGCCGTTGAATTTGACATTCTTCCTGATCTGAGTAAAATAGTCAAAAACTCAGCCAGTTACATTAAAAAATCATATAAAAGAAATTCAGTAGCGCGAGAAGCAATTGTTTTTGAAAGAACAAAATTTCCATCTTTCAATAGGACACACTCATCGATCATTTATAGATACATCACTAAACGAAATGTTCTGTGCGATATTTTTACATTAGAGATTTAATCTCTTTGATGCTGACTTAACGTATCGGACTTACAAGAAGAATTTTTAGATACATGTTCGGACAAATGACATTTTATTTTAAAAGATACGGTCGTTTCATTTCCATTCCTATTAATTGGAAAGTATACTTTATATTTACACTCTTGAAAGTTTTTCGTATTTGCGCTTGGAGGTAATATGTATAAATATTAATTACTCATTCTTTCCATAGTCAATCTTATGACTGGATTGCCTGGAAGAAAATGCTTGGTAGCGATGTGGCAACTTATTTTCTGTTATAAAGTGGTATTGTCAAATTGGTATTGTTTTTATGTGGTGAATAAATTATATTTAGTATCTAGGGCGCTGACACATTCATGGAATTCAATTATTATAAAATCCCTGTAGATGTGATTGGAAATTTCTCGAGATAGGTAGTTATATAAATATTTTTACATAATATACTTTCTTCGAATTATATTAATTAGTAAATCTCAGAATTGTTATATTTTCTTTTAGTAATTTCAAAGATACTTAAATGCTCATTTTCACCTCTTATTATTCCAATTTCGTTCAGACAACGAGACTCGAGTATAAAGGACCCAATCGAAACGGTTTCCTTTTGAAAAATACAAGTTTCTATTGTCTTCGGATGAAATCAACAAGAATTATTTCAGTTTTGAAAAATATTACAAAGCAACTGGGAATCTTTTGATTGATATTTTACCTGGCTTTCTACATGTAAAAAATTTAATTAATAAAATTGTAAGTAATAATTATATAGGTGAAAATGTTATTTTTTTATTAAAGACCATTTTGTAATTATAGTTTAGCCTACAATAATTAGATACTTTTCATAAGCCATAGTTGTATATATTTGTTTAGTTAACCGCCTCTGTGGCCACGCGGGCTCTGTGGTTTACGCGTCTGCGTGATACGCTGGTCCTGGGTTCGAATCCCTTGGGGACAAAGAATTTTTCAAATCTAGGAATACAATATAAATACTCTATATACAGAAGGCTTGTCACCTACTTGCCTGTAAAGAAAATGATCAGTGAAACAGATACAGAAATGTTTCTGACCCATACGCTACTAGGAGTTCTCTTTTAGCTGCTAAATAAGATCTTGATACAAGAACGTCACTTTTATTTTTCGATCTACTAACGTTAGAAATTTGTATGGATATGACATAAGTGGGTTAGTGGGTGTCAAGAAATAAGTGTCAATCTGGTCTAAAAGCAAAGGTATCACACAATAGACATTGGGCACAGCTGATATCAAAATATACAATTTATAAAGAAATTACTGTTATTAAATGAAATTAAATTAATACAATAACACATATTGTTAATAAGCCGTGATGAATAGCGCCGAAATTAATGACCGTTTCATTGTATGCAGTTATTATCTCAATCATGTAAATTCATGAAATTTTTATAAATAATTTAACCTTCGATGTGATGGAAACAAATTGTTTTATGTACTTCGTGGAATTTATAGTTTTTCAGTTCCAGATACAATAAGGGTTGTTAGCATATGCATATATCATAGAACAGCACGTTTTTTTCGCACGCATGAACGAAAAATCCCGCGAAAGATAAATTCAATGTTGCTTTATCTAGTTACCGCCATTTTCTTTCTTTCATAAAACTTTTATTTAAATATTTTAATATAGTAATAAAGTAAAATACTTTTCATGTCAACATTATTAAATTAATTTTAATAGTTTTTCCTTCGACGTGAATAGTTATATTAAAATTAAAATAAATTAAATTAAATATAATTTTTATTTATTTCAAGCTATTCTTAAGTAGGTATGATCGCATTGATATTGTTTTTACAATAGATTTTAGGAAAGTTTGGATGTCGAAAGGAAGAAAATATTTAAGGCATAGGTACATGTTTAGTTTAAAAAACTATTATTTAAAAGAAACAAAATGATTTCACAACCCTACCTACTCGTATACAAATGAAATGTTATAAATGTAATTGAGCCTGCCCGTGGATTTATTTCAACAATATTAAATTTGTGCAGATGTATTGTTTTGTAAACCAATTCCTATTTTATATGGCGAGGTGTTACTGCGTTATTTATTTTCATATTATTTTATTAGCTCTAGTGGTTTTAACATTATTATATAATCGATAACACTATTAATATTGCCAATATAATTATTATACGTCACACTTATTAAATATTTAAAAAGATAGCTTATTTTTTATAGATAGGTATTATTTATGAATGCAATAGTAAAAGAACAATTCCTTAGTTGAATGGTTCACGCGTCTGATATGCCGCCGGAAATCATGAGTACGACCACTAGGTAATCCTGTGGCTAAGTGGTTTACGAGTCTGCGTGTTGCGCCTGAGGTCCTGGGTTTGAATTCCGTGGAGACTAATGAAAGTTTCAGTTGGTTAGGCAGAGAAGGCTGATCACCTACTTGCTTGTAAAGAAAATGATCAGTGACACAGCAATGTGTATGCCCCATGCCCCACTAGAGGTTACGGGAATTCACTAAACTACTAACCACTAGGTAAAAAAAATCTGTTGATATGCACATAGTCAGAAATAATCAGTGAAGAGACAGTGGCTTCTGTCGCAAGTCCTACTTTGACGAGAGCGAAAGAACATTTGCCTTTTGGTTATAATTGATTTTTTAAAGAATTAATTTTATCTAACTATAATCATCACTAAAATTGAAGATTATTGAAAGCGATGTTTCCGTTATATGTAAACGAGACGGAGTGTAACTAAAGCAAAGTAAGTTTACCGTTTTAGTTTCTTACCTGTAGGGCGTCTCTGACTTGCTGGCAAGCAACTGATAGACGCCAAGTGGGTTTCAAGAACATCCTAAGTATAGTTTCATCCACCTCATATTATATGTAAATTTCAACAAGTCCTCATAGGTAACAAGTCAAAACGACCTTCTTAACATGGCTTTATATTAACTACAATATAATGTCAAATATTCAGCCAATCATGTCTTAAGTGGCATACTGATTTGAGCCAATATACTGAAATTGATTTTCATTAATGTTCAATAATAATTCCAATTTAGCCTGTAGTTATTTAGTCAAATAATCAAGGCTTGCCACTTATTATATTACCTTCTCACAAATTCTGTCAAACAAAAGAATTATGTATTAGCTACTGCTATCATAAAATTCTTTTACCACGACTTCCGCTTCATGTCTATGCCTACACTATATATTATATAGTATTTTAAAACAGATTTCAAAATAATTTTTTTTTTTTTTTTTCATATAATAGACAATGTTTAGTTAATAATAATAGTGTTATTTCAGCTGCAACAATTATAATTCATAAAGAATTAAAAAACATAGATATAAAGATAGAAATAAAGCTTAATTTCTGATTAAAAAATGGATTGAATTTAGACTTTTAGTTAGACGGAATACTCAAACATAATAAATAGTCAATTCGTAGTAATTTAGCAAAATCAGAACACAAAATACAACACAGTAGTTTTTAATGTATCTGTAAAAGTTTTTGAACGGCTTTCCGTTCTCATTCACTTAAATTCCCATAATAAATATTCGTACTGTCGAAAAGCAACATATAAAACGAGACTTCAATGCAAACGACATTTTGTTTGGCCAAAAAATAAACAAATCTGCTCAACCTCTTGGAAAAGCAGTTTGTTATGACATTTACTTTGATTTATAGCTCCTTTGAGTCGGTAAAGTGTTTTTAGATGGGGAAAAAATTAAATGACGCTACGAAAACAGTAATTTTTCGTCCAGAATAGAGTCCACTAAAATGAATTTTAAAGGTATTTTAAACATTACTATGAATCACTAGAGAAACGTTTACGCTCATATATCATAGACTTGCTATTTTACTTATATATTTAGCTTTCTTAAGATCTTTGTTAAAAGTATTTTATATTATTTACAGCAACAAACAACGAGAAATGTCAGAGCATTTGATACTATTACAACACCTACAATCCACAATTAACTTTGTTATTCTAAGCATAAGTTTAACCTCTATAAATTTGTGATTTGAAAGAAACCATTCTTTAGCTCATTTTGAAGATGTAGTTTGATATTTTTGACATTAATTTGTAACTTTAAATATCATTACACTACACAGATCTTAAAGTAACAAAATTTTCTATAATACCAAAAGGTAGAACTATTTTTATCTTTTACACAAAATTATAGAAACCAATAATATTTCATACAATTTATAATATAACAACTACGTTTTGTTTGTAAACTTTAATTGAAATGAGAGAATTAATCTACCGCCATAATTGAATTTAAATTAAATTATTTTTAGAGCTACCGGACACAAAACTTCTTAAGATTGTGTAGTTTTCCGAAAATGTTAAGTTTAGTTTACCGACTCAATGAAATATAAAATTGAAAACGATATGTTAGTATTTTCTGCTTAAATATAAAGGTACCTACTTTCTTTAGATCTTAATTTCGTAGAAATGCTAAAGAAATGTCAAAGTTGAAAAAGAATCTAAAAAAATTAAGAAGTCGGAAAATTGATACCTTTTGGTTTTTAATGTTTAAAAATAAACTTTTTTTGTAAATAGACATGTTTGCCATGAATAATTATGAGCCCTAGTGTACGGCAGCCATAAATTCCTATTAGAAAATTGATTTTTTAATATCTTTAAATAAAATGGACCACACATACATTTATTAATATTACTCTGCATTAATTTTATGTATGCGGGTGTGATGAAATGTCATTAATTCTAATTAATATAGTGGTTTAATGTTGATGTTTTTATCTTGCAACGGCTTAATTATTCTACGCATTTCTATTTAATGGTAGCTGGCGTCGATACGATATTTCAGAAATTTTTATTTATCTAGAGGAAAATTACTCTACATATTAAAGATAGAAAATTTTATTAGAAGAAAACTACTTTATTTTTAAAAACAAATAATACTGCATTCAAATATTCTTAAAAATAACGCTTGCTCGAAGAACATAGGAGCCACACATTTCATAGAGATCATCATAATAAATGAAGAATATTATGCCTACTTAATTTGTCATATTCTCTGTATACTGGAATGAATTTCTAAAATTAAATCCATTTAATTTTTTGAAATAACATTTCAAAAGATGCGCTTGATGGAGAATTCTTTGATCCCGAACGCTGGTTGCTTTCTGGACTAACTTGGTTGGTTCTGTATTTGGGTATACGTATAAAGTAGATAATATCTACTACTGAAAATCAGTTATTTTGCTTAATCTAGTAAATACTACGCTGAGCCAAGGCCTTTTTGACATACTGCAGCACACACACATTTTACTTAGAATTTAATCATTGTTTGTTTTATTTTTTGTTTTAGTCAACTGTGTTCTATTATTATTTTCCTAGTGTTCTGTATAATTGCTGTATTTTGTGTGGGTGTGTATGAGGTTGCAAATAAAGTTTTTATCTATCTACTTTACCTATATATTATTATTAGGTAGAGTAGGGTTTTAAATTTGTGTAAATCTTTATGTTAGTTTTATAATAATAATTTTTTCCAATATCGATATCAGTGATACTGATTTTCAGTGCAAACTCATTTCGTATTTGAAACATTTGCGGGTTTCGACAGATATTGAATGACATTATAACACTGTAGTGTAACCACTTAGCTAAGCCCAAGATTATAATATTTTTAGTTAACAAATTATATTGTGATTGATAAAAAAAAGAATTATAACTACCTTACATTTGGGAAATGAGATAAAAGCTTTAAATATTATAATAGGTACTTAACTACTTTATTTCATGTCTCTTTAGTTGCCACTGCAGTTTCGTAAAAACATTGTGTCAATTTTCCGGGATGCGTGGGTACAAACAAATTCCTATCGAATTCATATGCCGGGATTGGAGAATACAAACTCTATTTTACAGAGTTAGTTATTGATGGGTAGTTTCGTTTCCATCAGTATTTTGTACCTACAATGCAAAAAATGCCACGATGCGTGTTTCTGTATTTCCATAGTAAATCCTTCGTCATTGTGTGATTTTATAACGTTCGCTAAATTTTTACAATAAATTGTTCGGAAATGTGTTATTCGTTTTATAATCCGTAGCGGAAAAAAAGCTTTGCGAAACGGATTACGGATAACGAGAAATTTTTATTGTTTACATTTTTAAAACTTAAACAGTTACCTTTTTACTTATAATAGTTGTTTAGCTTGAAACATGTCTCAAATATTAATCAAAAATGTCTCAATCATAACAACCATTGAATAGAAATTGAAGTAATCATGTCGTCTAGATTACTTACAAAATATATTATATATATATTACATTATATATATTAAATATATATTATATTATATATATTATATTATATATATATTATATTACATATATATATTATATTATATATATTTTTTTGGAAAAGTGCCCAATCAATGAAAGATAAAAAATAATAAAAAATACTTCCTCATTCTTTTATGAATTCGGTTGGAAACAAAAACTAATCGAAAGAAAGATCGAAGAGACAGAATAAAATCGTTCTGCCTTTAGCACAAAAGACAACATTGCGGTAAAATTTATCAACTTTCGTGTTCGTTAGGCCTCCGGTTTCACAAAAAGATATGTAAAACAGCAGTTCCCTACCAATAAATAAAAGATTTATTTTTCCTTTAAGGCGAACATTCCATCACTACACATGTGAATTCTGCTGATTGTTTGCGTAGCATTATATAATAATATTATTATTTTATTTGTAAAAGGATAATTCCATTAAATAATCCTTTTTGTATTGTCCTGTTTGAGTATTATAATAATACTTTACTAAAATTACAATATAATCTAAAAAGAGTAGTAAGTAACTTAATTTTAACCTAAATTATTAAAACGTTTACATTAATACGTATTTAATAATATTTTTCAACAAAAAATGACGATTCAAAATGATCAAATATGATTTCAATGAATAAAGATATTTTGACTTTGACTTTTCTTATTGTCTCTATTACACTTTATTCACGTGTTCTTTATAATTTAATAATTCTGAAATAATGAAGATTTAACGGTAATTTAAAAATATATTGTTTACATAAATTCTATGCCGATTATTGTTGAGCTGATATCTGTTAAGAATCAATACCTTCTTGCGTGTATATTTTTAAATTACCTCTGGATTGATTTATTAATTATCCTAATTTGAAAGCTGGTGAAGAATTATTATTTCAATTAAAAATTCGCTTAAGCTAAGCTTCGCTTTAATATAGTCCCTGCTTTTTTCGCGATAAGATCTTCGCATCATAAATTTTAGTTCGCTGATGTTACCGAGTTTTATTCTAAATTATGCGATCATTATGTGTTATAACTCAATCTGTGGATTTACATAATTCGGTCCAGGGTGCCCAGGAGCGAAACTGTACAATGGAAATTGTTTCACGGTCATAATGAAATAATTTTACGCTATTTCTTATTTTATCTACTTCTATACAATAAAGTAAATTGTGTACAATAAAACCTTTTATATTATTAATAAAACCCTGAGGAACTGTGTGTTTATTCGTCGATCTCGTATTTTTATTATTTGTTCTTTATAGGCCCCCTCAACCCCCCAAAATAAAACAATATGTTATAAATCAATATATCTCTTTGTTATCCAATTGTGAAGAATTCTTATTTGTAACTATCATGTTGGAGAGTTTTTAAACTGCCTTCAGTAGCACTTATTTAAAAATTTAATAATAAACTAGTACCTTAACAATAAACAAAAAAACATTTAAATCAATTCAAAAAACTTCGCATTTATAACCTCGTTTAGAGTCTATTAAAATAGAAAAAGACAAATATATCGAAAGATTTCCATACTATATTTACTTAACGAGATTTTATTCTTAATTACAGATAAGCTAGAGATAGATTTGCATCTGATATTGTCTATTAATTCTACGTTCTGCTTGATCTCTTGTCTGCCTGAGATCAATTAGTAGTAGTTACTATGCTCAGGATATGGACGACAATTGTCAGAGTAAACTATCACATATATTTCGAGATCCTTTGAGCCCTAATTAACTAAATGATATATAGTAAAGTTGTGCATATAGAAAAGGTAAAGAGAATGGATCAAGACACCAAGTGTTTAAACAACAGACCGACGAACATTCTACCAAAAAGCTATTTAATAAATTTATGAATAAATTTAGCTTATTGTTGGTTTATAGGTTTTCTCTCATTTCTCTCCTTTCACCAAAATATATTTTTCATACAAAAATTGAAGAATAATATTAATCTAATACTAAGTTAATAACTAGATATAAATTATGTTTATTAAAGCAAACTTAGCGGCTGAGTCGATTGTAAATTTAAATGTATTAATTATTGGGAAAGAAAACGAAAGAATTGGGAATTGTTTCAAATCACCACTGGGTATGAAAATTATTGTTGTAATAAGTTCACTGGATCAACTAATATAAAAACACAAAATATTAATGCTTACATTTTTTAGTAATATTTTGTTCTCTTTCTTTGTAATTTTTAAACAACTTTAAAAATTTGGTTTTCGTTCAAATAAAATAAACTTAATAAAAATCTATTAATTCCTTTAAGGGCATTGAAAAAAAACTTACAGCTTTTTATGGTTTAAAGTGGTTTTCGTATCAAAGCTTCCGTATACAAGTAATTTCAGCGAACGAAGACAAATGACTTGTTTTAGATTGATGAGGGACAGTACATATGTGCACAGTAATTTCTCTAGTAATACAATGATAAATTTCACCCTTATAAAATTTATCACACTTAAAAATACTGTATTTAGAATAATCTAGAATTTTTTGGATTCAAAATAAAAATGTCGGTTAAGACTTGAGTGATCGGTAAAATAGATGCAAAAATAATGTTTACAGTTACATGTCAAGGTCTGCATTTATTATTAAACTATTGATTAACAGCAACTTCGTTTGTATCGAAGCCCTTTTTTTTATAAAAATTCGATTAGTAGTTAAGTAAATTCCATACAAGAAACTCATTCGTGAATATATTATTCTATAACAGCTTTAATATTAGTGTTTTCTTTAAATGTAACCGATATTGTTTAAATAAAATATCAAATAATTTACCAAAGATAAATAGTTGTTAAAATACAAAAATTGTTTAAAAAAAATACAGGTGCGCTTGTCTTGTGGAATTCAAAAGCCCTCTTATCGGGCAACGCGGTAATACAGCCAGTATTTTGTGCTTAATCGTTTTATTTATAAATATATAATTTAATGAAACTGTTTCTTTCGAGATTATTAAAAATCTGAAGAAAATAAGTCAAACGAAAATGTACTACAAACTGAATTGAAACTAAGTTCTTCATAAGTTAGCTTTCAAAGCTCTATGTTTGATATTTGAATGGTCTCATAACTGTTTTATTATGATTAAGATTGTTTTTGACAGATTTTTGTCTTTTACTATTTCCGCTATGATAAGCCCAAAACATAGTGTGCGCGCAATAACATAAAATAAGAAGAATAAGTAGTGGACTGTAAATTATATATAAAAGTCGACGATCCCCAATGACTTCTGTGTTAAGCTAAAGCCAATCAAGAGTAAAACTCACCGGCTCTCGTCTTCGCCGAGTACCACAGGTCTGGTTGGACTACACCCACGTCGATGGTGCACTTGTTAATTTGATATAACTTGTTTCTAGAAAGAACGGTCTTGTTAATGTTATTGATGCATTGATATTCAGATGAAGAAGAAAAAATAAAAAAAAAGCTTCCGAGAACGTCATTTAAAATTTGAATTTTTGTTTTTATTCTATACGTGCCCGACCAAAGGCGCAACGAAAGGAGTTGGCTCATTTTATTGCATTATTAGCAATAACTTAACACAGATTACTGAACACATAGACTGGCCATTGTAAAAAGCAGACTAGGTCGAATTTCGTATTAAACTGGGACATATGGAATGTTGGCGTCGCAAATTGCTACATGCCTCGGCACTCGTCACTCTAAACTAGAGTCTCTATTATTATTGACTATGTAAATATGTATCGTGTGTGCGGCTTCACACAATGGCTTTTGTCCACACTAATTAGGTACAGATTAAGCTATCATTCAATTCTATCATTCAATAGTTAGCAATTATATTTTGTAAACGGTTATTAATTATAATACCAGTACCTAATAAGTTACAATAGACGAGTTACAAGTAGGTATAAATTTATAAAACGCACTAATCGGCTTTGATGACTTAGCACTTAAGCACTTTGCATAGATGCATTAATTTTATTTTGTTTAGAATCTTCTTTAGGCATCAAATTAATATTTTTTTGCATAATGTAGGTGCATGACCTGCACGCTTTTTTCTTATTTCTGTTATTAATAGTACCTTATAGACGAACGGTGGCGAATCTTTTTATAAATAAATAAAATGACCTATTTTTAATAAGGGCGAAAAATATGTAAAATTTAATACGTGTCAACCCGTTCAAAGGCTCTGTCACTGGCTTTGATATTGGATATGCAAAGGCAAATATTTGGTTAACGAAATAAACAGGCCTTAATAAAATCTTATATTACATAGAATCTCTGTAATATAAAATTTATATGAATGTTTAATCCCTCTCTTCTTGTTATTAGCAAAAGTAAACCACTATTATAACTTATATACTAGAAGATAACTTTCTTTCCTTAGGTCCTAATTTTCAAAAATTTCCGTAGACAAAAATTGTATTCAGCGCACATTTTCACAAAGTTTTAGTAGAATAAATTCTCAAATGTAAACACAACGAAACAAAATATTGAAATAAAATAAGACACGAATATTTAACTCAATTTCAATTAGTTGGAAACGTTATGCGAAAAAAAATTTAAAATATCGACCCCTTTGGTAACGCTTAGGTTTTTTGAATAAAACTCGAGTGTTTGCAAACTCAAGTAACTCGGAAGGTGTGAAGGGTCGACTTGAGGCCCTGTTGTTTAATTTCTATATAATATTGTAGATTGATATCAACCAACAGCTGCTCAAATACAAAATTTAAAAACTTTTTCATTTCAAAATTATAACATTATAAGTATCAGAGTGGGTTTAACATTATAAACTTTATATTTATTATATCTATTTTTCCGCAAAATATATCCACCTTGTAGTCGGTATCCATTCGTAGAATATAACACAGCATTATAAATCAAACAACACGTTATGCATTTGCAACTGTCATGAACTGAAACAGTTTGAATTGTAACTCTAAAACGCTTTTCTTGTTTGCAAATACTTTCGTATTTCGAAAACTTCAAGTTTATCATTGTATGCAGATACAATATATAAGAATCAAGATTATATAAGATTTTTTGTTAAAGGAAAACGAACAAGTGACAGCTTTAGTAGACCGCCACCCGTGAAAAGTCCAACGCAAATTGCAATAAATCAAATATTGCAAGGAATTTCGCCTACGAATAACATTTTTAATTAGTATAAAGTGAATCATAGATAACAGGTTTCTATTATTGAAAGCTGGATATTCCTTTTGTTTATTATTTAAGACTTTTGCATGCACATACTGCCTGGCACGGATAGGTGCGCGCAGAACTTTAATAATATGTTCTGAATCTAGTATACGAATGTTATATGTTTTCTTCATTTTTTTTATTTTTTTTATATTTAAAATTTAGATATATTGTAATGACGAATCTGGTGGACAAAAAAACATGAACAACCTTACCTAATAGAGTTTTATTATATGTTTTATTTGAAGCTTTTAATAAATTTATCGCACAAATATTAGTTTGAGGAATGTGATTTAATAATGTTAATCGCTGTCATATTTTACCCAACTTTGACGACCGATTGGCACAATTGGTAGGGCTCCTGCCTCCTGCATAGAAAGGTCCCGAGTTCGAATTCCGGTAGGTGCATTAATTTGTGTGATGAGCACGAAATTATAAACTTATATACTATGTATTTATTGTCGTACCCTCGTTTTTTCCATAACACAATTGCTTCAGCTACTTACTTTGGGATCAGAGCAATGTATGTGAGTGTCCCAATTATTATATTATTATTACAATTATTATTACCTAAACGAATTATAGTGAGAAGGTTTTGGAAACATCTTAACGACACTTGGCTTCTAGAGATATGTATACCCGGCTCAGTCAAAACAAGATGAAACTTATGTAGCATGTAATAAATCGTTTGTTTAGTGTAAGAAAAGCTCTAAGCAAAAGCTTTTGCCCACTGTTTTTCCTCAATTTGTGTATTCAGAAATAACGCAAATGTAAACAGTGAATGAATGTAAGCGAATGGAGCCAATGACCGAATGATTCAGTACAGTTTATGTGAAATTCGTGGAAAACTGGTTAACATTTTTTCCTACATAAATGGCTTTTATCTTGCCAATCTTGACAGGCCCAGTAGATTGGATAGGTAAATTTTATGTACTTCAAAGAATAAAAATTCCGTTTCCGTTTTTACGCAGTCTTCTACGTGTTTGGTTTCGAAAATTGGCAGAAGTTTTCATTTCCTCAACCATGAGTTTGGTCAAGTGTTGTTTGATATAATTAATTTCTTGCTTAATTTTTATTTTTCTACTTAAGATTTCATCTGCGTGGGCTTACATACAAATTAGGTGATTTCAGAGTATAGATTCGCATTGGTGATTTTTATATACGTCTAATTAGTTTTAAATTTAAGAAACCTAAACACATTGCGTTGCATCGGAGGTCCTGGGTTCAAATTCCAGGGGAAACAAATAAATGTTTCGGTTGGTTAGGCACAGAAGGCTGATCACCTACTTGTTAAGATCACTGATTGGTCAGTGAAATGGATGAAGAAATGTATCTACTTCATACTCTAATGCACAAACTTACATGGATACAATGTATTGTAAGTTTAGAAACACTAAAAAACATTAAATTTTAATTAAATAATAAGTTCACGGTTGAGGTAGGGTCCTAACCACTAGACGATCACGGCCCTAACCACCACGGTTGAGGCATATATAAGGTAAGTTAATTCCAGAACCAGAAAGTTTAAAAGAATTTGCGAATATTAAAGAGGAGTTCAGTTTCAGTAACTTACCTAAGTTACTTCGAAACCAAAGACACCTCAACCCGCTTAACTTTTTACTTTGAGTTGAACCTTTATTTTAGTAGTAAAGTTGTAAATGCAAAATCTAAAAAAACATTAAGGAATTTTTGTATATTTTGTGATATATTGAGAATCATAACTTATCACAGCATAAGCCAATATAAGATTAATTAAAGACACGAAAATTTGTACTTTGTTCAATGACAAAAAAAGTGTCTGTATGTGACATCGTTGCTTCTAAACAAATGGACCGTTTCTCATGCAGTTTATTTGAAACACATCATGTGTTGATCCTTAACAACAATTTATCAAAATTAATCATATATATAAAATTCTCGTGTCACAATGTTAGTTACCTTACTCCTCCGAAACGGCTTTACTGATTTTTACCAAATTTTATATGCATATTCAGTAGGTCTGAGAATCGGCTATCTATTTTTCATACCCCTAAGTGATAAGGGTAGCCCACCCCAAAAATTAATATGGCAAAACAACGTTTGCCGGGTCAGCTAGTGAATTTATAAGTTTCTTATTTGTAATTAACATATCGGCGGGTTTTAACTGCCTTCAATATCAATTAGTTTCTTACAATAGCTGTGCTGTGTGATATAATACAATTTTATATAGTGGTGTTACGGTTGCGGTCAACGTAGTTTTTATTGTTCATGGTCGCACCTCTTTTCTTTAATTTCCATTATTAACTAGCGCTATGTCGGAGCTTTTCTAATTATTAATTCAAGTTTCGATTCTTGCTCGGACGGCTCGCCTGTCAATTCCGCGTTGTGCACAACATATTTATTTATATATCTAATCTAAATAGTTTTAACTGTTAAACCAAGTAAATATATTAATATGGCTTTAAAATATATTGTGTATAATTATGTGTAAGAAAATTGTGCTGACGAACCCACACCATTATGTGAGTGAGTTTTCTTTATGTGCCTTTATCCCGAACCAGTCATCCGGCTACAGTAGTATGTCCCATTATTAGAGTCTACGTTGTTAATATACATATGCTTCAGTTAAAATAAAATGCATCTATTTATAATATGTATGTAATTATTATTCATGATAGGGCTATCGATGTGCCGAGTCGATCAGATTTGATCTATTGTGGCAGCCCTTTATAGTTCATTACTGATTCCCGTTGAATCCAGAAACTTCCAGATTCTTTTGGCTGTAATGTGTTGTACCTCGTCGGGTTGCAGTACATGTCGCCTTAGGTGGGTACTTCTTTTATGCATTAGTGGTCCGCAGGAGCAGAGGACGTGCATGGCAGTTTCCTCCTCCTCCTGGCAGAACCTGCATGCTGCGTCCTGTTTCTTACCCAGTAGAAACATGTGTTTGTTCAACTTGCAGTGGCCTGTCAGTATTCTAGTCACTGCACAGATTTTGTGTCTTTTGAGCCGTAGCAGCTCTTTAGCGACTTTGTTGTTGAACTCTTTAATTAGAGCTTTCAAGTGTGCTTGTCCTTTATGTATGTCATTGCTTTGCCCTTAAAGTTCCGGACGAAAGCTAGAGTTTTTCAATTTGGAAACACATTTTATTCATAGTAAAACGAATATGAAACAAGTTAGTCACTTTGTATTTCAAATAGATTTGCAAGTAAAAATTAAATCACTTTAAAACTTCCTGGCGAGAAAACGACAGGGCTGGATAAGCGAATGAATAATGCAACCTCAGTATGGCACAGTATGTTATACCAGTAAGTAAATAAAAAAAAAAATTATAAACGCCTTTTAAAAAAACTATTATGTGAAAGAAGCGTTGTTTCAAAAATAATTTAACAATCTCAGAAGTCTTACAAGTGAGGGTTGGTTTTTAGCATAATGTATGTATGTATTATATCATATTTATTACTTTTTTGACAAAATCGAATTAAATTCAAAATTAGTTTACTTCACATAATATTAGTTACATAATTATTTGTGAACATTTTATAAGTAAACTAAGTTTACAGAATATTAAAAACGCGCTCAGAAGATAAAGGTTAACTGGTGCAATTAATCTCAAGCGTTAGTTAATATTTATGTTACCAGCGAGTCCTAAGCTACTTTAGTCATATTGCCCACAAACCTCTATAAACTGGTAATAGTAAGAAAGGTAGACGCCCAAAGACTATGTCAGAGGTCACATACCACCGAAAGCCCGAGGATAGAGTGGTATGGGAGAAACAGCAGACGGACCCGCTATTCAGTAATGAAGACAACGATCAAGAAGTTTTTTTTAACCTTATGATAATATAAGTTAAATAACCAAACGTGCTTACTTTAAAAAACAATAAATTCTTAACGGAAAGGTTTTTTTAATGTTAAACTGTTTCAATCAGTCTGTAATACAGGTCAATAATGTTATATTTATGAAGGGAATTGAATAACATTCAGTAGTATTTATGTGAGCTTTAAAAATGTTTAAAACTTTACAATTTTATATACAGCTTAACAAGGACAGCTTTATATAATAATCATGGTTGGGTGGAGTTTTAGTATATACATTTTTTAAATTCAGTATAATAGTTGGGGAAATTACAACACACATTTTTACAGTATTCTGATTCGAAGGCAAGATATCAATGAGAATATATTTTTTTCTTAGATCAACCCAAAATTGCCACTATGACTGAAAATAAATAATAAAAGTCATTCCGTTATTTTAATATAAACTAGTGGACCCCGCGAACTTCTTATCGTTTCTGAGTTGTCACCGAATTTTCTTCATAAACATTTCGTGATTTTTTTTCTTTATTTTTAATAGTTATTATGCTATTCTTGGAGTAGACGAATCATCAAAATCGGTCCATCCGTTCTTGAGTTAAATGGCATTGTATAGATAGATTTAAATGAGAAAATTGTATAAAATGGTTTTTCTAAAAAACAATCGCTAATAATGCTTTTTTAGAAACGAACTTTTATATTTTTTGTAAACAATATGAAAAAGTATATTTATTGAAATGATATATAAAAGTTATTATGGATATTAAAGCCTCATAACCGTTGGGAAAGTATTTTACATGATGCCTGTATTACCACCGCATTGCGTTTATGCTAAAAAGTTGCCGAGAAATAGGCCAGGTTTGGGTTGCCAAAACTTTCAAATAAGTGCGTTTATGTCTTTTTAAGCAATCTCTATATTTATATAAATAAATATAAATTTTTACATGAATATATTAGTACCATCTTATTACTTGATATTAATAAAATTGTTTAACAGTAGCGACCACCCGTGGCGTTTGCGCCGATTTGCGAGATACACGACTCGATTGCACCGACTTATACAAATGCTTCTTAGAATACTTGGAGTATATGAAAGAAATAGGAAATTTAATAATTATAGATTACTAGTTAACCCAGCAAATATTGTTTCGCCATATAATAATAATAATTGGAACAACTCACATACATTGCTCTGATCCCAAAGTAAGTAGCTGAAGCACTTGTGTTATGGTAATCAGAAACAACGAGGGTACCACAATAAATACATAAATTATTCCTAGTGAATATTTGGTATTGATCACTATTTTTCCATATTTTCTCACCGTTTAAACCTTCCCTAGACCACGAAAAACATTTCAAAACCAAAATCAGCTAAATCGGCTTAGCCGTTCTCGAGTTTTAGCGAGACACACCAACAGCAATTGATTTTTAAACAACTACATTTTTAAATCTCCAACTTGACCACGAATGTGGAAAAAACGCAGAAATCTGACAGCAGGGACTTAACTTTTTTCACTTCCAAAACTACAAAATATAATTTCTATATCACAGATGTATAACCTTGTCATTTTATAAACCAGTATAAATTTGTGCCTTTTGTTATTATTTTTATAGATGGATATCAAACCCCCGTTTAGTTTAACGAGCACCCCGTGGTCCTGTATTGTATAATTTTATTCCTTTGATTGCACCATTTATTACCGTAAAGTAACGATTCCTAACAGGTTGATTTATTGCCTTTTTACAGCTTTTGGTTGTGGCTTTTATTTCTCATTTGGATTCTTTGCATGCTTAACCACTTTTAAAAGTTGTACTTTAGAAGCATCGACTCTTTAAATTTAAATAAATTGCAGTGTATGTATCCGATTCAGCCGAACAAACAGATTGCAGCCATTTGAGTAATAAGTTTTTGTTTTGACTATTTGTAATTATAAGAGAGATAATTATCAAGATAATAAAAAAATGTTTATAAAATCGTAAGTAAAAGTGAACAATGTATAATGAATATAAGCGCCATAACTTTATAAAAAAGTACCTATACTACAAAATAACGGATTACTTAGATGATAAAAAAGCTTGGGAATGAACTTGCTCTAACTCTGTCTTAATATAACCAAATACTATAATTTTTAGAATAATTATTTTTATAAACTACATAATATTAAAAATCAATTATGATTTCAATGAATAAAGATATTTTGTCTTTGACTTTGAAAGTAAGGATAAGCGAGGGTGAATATTATAACAAATCCTACCTAATTAATAATAATAATAATCAATTTATTTTCTCATAACGAACATATTTTTACACTAAATTAGGGGAGCCATTGTAATTCTACAAGCGTTAAACAAAAACTCGCCAGTAGTTTCCACATGTAACGGTTATAAATCTGAGTGTAAACCGAATATTGTATCTGATTAAAAGAGAGACTGCTGGGAAGTTTCTTGCGCTGCTTCTTCGCCACAACAACGCCACCCCTAGAATTTGAAGCGGTAGTAGATTATACATCATTATCTAGATATACTCCTAGCTTTTTAGCCGATACATGGTTGAGAAGTGAATTGAAATATATATAGAAGTACAAATTTTATTTACATCATATCTACGAATAATAATATGTCTAGAAACGTAACTCTCATACAGATAGCGCTTAAATATGAACCCACCAACGTTTGACCTTGACAAACATCAAGATTAATGCGTTCGCACGTGATTGGTTGTGTCAAGGAGATATGAGCATGTGATTGGTCGAAGGCTACGCAAATATGTACCATGGTATCTATTTGCGTGGTGCCATTTTTGAGTTTGAATTACACTTCTAGACATATTATTATTCGTAGCATCATATATATTTACAGTACTGAGATATGTTAAAAATTGAAAAATATTAAGAGAACTCAAATTATAAATAAAACCAGACACTTTCCATTTTTCTTAGCAGAGAGTGACATCAGTCAAAAAGAGCGACACACACAATCGGTCATGCGCACCGCAGTTCGCCGTTGACAAATGCTACAAAAATATTCTTAATATAGAAAGAGTTCGAAACCTCTTTCGATATTAATAAAATACAAATATATACTTCAATATTAATAGTGACTTGCATTAAGTACCAGTTCTATCATTATTAAAAAATTTTTTTTGCGTTTGAGTTTTGAATTTGAGTTTATTATATTCTAGTCGAACTGTTTGATCAACTTTTTTTCTTTATCGTACACAAAATAAGGCTGGAAGGAGAGCTTAGTATAAATTTTGGATTATTCCACATTAACAAATTAATATAAATATAAATTATAGAGCTGTTTCATAGTAGTTTTTGAATTATTGTAAGATAAATTAGACATACCAGAATAATTCGGTTAGATAAGGAACGGTAGAATTCAAATCTCATAAAAATACAACAGATTTAACTACTGAACTGATTTTCATGAATTTTCATCGAATAATAGGTACTCAAATAAATTATCAATCGTATTTAACACACCATACAGTCCGTTAAAAGTAAACAAAGCGAAGCATACACAATAGACAATATGAATATTTCATAGAGGCAGGTGCTTCTAACAGGTTCAATTAAGATCAAAGGGATCGTGAGATGATGTTTTGTTAGATCTTTTAATCAAAGGCATAGATAGTCTACAGGATGTTATTTCCACTTTTCAGATAAGGAACAGTTTAGGAAGTAAATAAAAGCTAAATTATAAATAACAAAACAAGTTTTAAATTTTTAGATTTTTATTTGGCCTCAATCGCGATCGAAAAAGATTTTTTTTTATAAATATTATATAATTAAGATCATTGCTCAGAATGTTTTCATCGAGAAACTAAGAGAGCCTTTTTTGAAAAATAATCCAAGGTTATTCAACATTTTATAACGGGGTAAAAATAAATGCTTCCTGTATAAACAACGCCGTTTTAATCAGTTCATTATTCTAATTAACAACAGAATGCTTTTTATTTTATTTTAATGGTTGCTCTGTTATATAACCTTTGATGTTTGATAATTAAAAACACTGTTTACGTTAAGATAATAATTTTATGGTGAGAATATTAAATATCCCTCGGCCATATGTGAAAATATTAAGTATAAGAGATATTTTTATTTTCGTTTGTTATTAATAAATAAAAAAATTCTCTCAGCACGTGTTTAGTTTTATAACGATATCACACTTGTTATCAAACAACACAATTGATTTTCATAATTTTTCTGTAGTTTTTACTTTCGTGTACCATAATATTTTTATTTAGTCTAGCTCCAGAAATATGTCAGGCCCCGTGGACTATTTTTTCACTCGCACTATAATAGTTTATAACTTTGAAGTATAACCATGTATAATAGTGGATCATCGACTGTGTTTTTTTTGTTTAACAAAAATCATTAGATGCGCTGGTTTCTGGATTGAATGAGGCTTTTTCAAATAATATACTCAAAAGAAATAATGCTTATTATTAAAGTTATTTTTCATGAATTAAGTATTTATTTCTTATACATCACTAATTATTGAAATGAATTACTCTACTTCAATACAGGAAAATTGGTGAAGACTAAAAATGAATCTAGTTTCAACATCAAATTAATAAACTTTATAATAGAAGATCATTATAATTTCTATCATTGATCGTTAATTAGAAATAGATGAATCAATGCAATTACATCAATGCGTAGGTACAATTACTCATATACAAGATTTTCTACTTTAATCCTTTTCGTTATAGAAGAAACTTCCAAGTAAAAGAATGTGAAACGCGTTTACAGTTTACGGAGCGCAAGATAGCTGTGAAAAACTAAAGAAAAACTTGACAAACTGATTGGAAAACTTTCAAATAGCTTTCGTAGCAAGGGACTTAACAACGAACAGAATTTAAAAATTAAGCTCCGTCTTACGAACAGAAATATTTTTAAAAAAAATAGTGATTGTTATTCAAGCGAAACTAATTTTATTATAGACTTGCTTTTGTCCGCGTTTCGCCGCGTGTATCACTTATTTCAAACTCTTCAAGGCTTTTTCACAATGAAAGGTAACTGTGAATAATAGACAGACAGACAGAGTTACTTTTGCATTGATAATATTGTTAGAAATTTCTCACTTAATTTTTTTTCACACAAATTTTTTACTATTAAAAAAAATAGAAACCAAACTAAACATACTTAATAAAACAAAAATACACGTTGTCTAATGACTTGCCTATTTACTCAAAATACACAACGACTACCCAATCAGGCAGAGTTTCTCCTTCTAAGACAGATTATTGAATGGTCTCGTGTTCTAAGAACGACTAATGAATGCTCCTTCTAAGAATGACTGTAGAATGATAGCAACCGGCAAACCCGCTATTTACGCTACGAGTCAATCCACGCTCTTGATACAGAGTGGCACTGCTTCGAGCTAAACCGGCTAGCACGCGTATCTGTTAACGAAAATACAAAACCCTACCCGGGCATGCAAGACATCAACCGATGCTATTAACTTGTAACAGTATTTATATTACTGAGTCTGGTTTAATGATAATGTTCTTTGAAGGCCAATCCAAAAATATTAAACCCAGATATTAACTCATAGATATTAAACCATAGATAATGCTTTAATATCAATGGTTTAATCTATGAGTTAATATCTATACCCATTGATATTAACGCATAGATAAAATAGATATAGGTAGGTAATAATACATTGGTGAAGGTCGACACTTCTACGTATCCTATCATTACCTTAATAATAAATTCTAAATTCAGTTGAAAGTTGTTACCTGGCTAATAAATCCTCGACCTTTTAGTTGGAAAAGTTGTCCATTGTACAAGTTCACTTCAGTTCAGAGTCCGCTAACCGAAAGTGCTGACCCATTTTACTTTCTCGTAGGAAAATATTCCGGCTGGATATATCCATATTCATCAGTTGCATAAATAATTAGGTTAACGAGATATGAGGTGCTGGGAGTTTGCTCAAAGAATTTATGTGTCAGGTCACACTGGAGTGATTTTCGATATATCAATACAGAAGTGACAGACGTCACTCTGGTCAAATTTACTTATGTATAAACATGTTTACCGCGATTTCGTTAACGTGTAATTACAAACGAAAGTTAAGACAATTTACAAACCTCTGACATATCACTACATAGTATAAAACAAAGTCGCTTTTTCTTTCCCTATATCACTTTATATGCTTAAATCTTCAGAACTACGCAACGGATTTTGATGTGGTTTTTTAATAGATAGAGTGATTGAAGAGGAAGGTTTTTATATATGTTTTATACCCGTGCAAAGCCGGGGTGGGTCGCTAGTTAATTACAAACAAGAATACCTACCACTCAAATCGTCCATGTAGTAATCTCAGAGAAATTTTCCGGGCAGCGAAAGGAGGCTATATCCCGATCCGAAGTAGTTTTTGAGTTCTACTAACGCCCACGCGATTGGGCCGCCGGTGCCAGCGCTATGACCATCATTTTTCTTTTTGTCATTGCGTAATAAGACCCCTGAAGAACCGCCATACTATAACAAATGACCCAGTAAAATGTGTCACTATCTCCTGGCATATCGATTGTTGTCGTTATCAGTTCTGTACTTGAAGGGCGAAGAAGTGCACGTACGTTATGTCCAGTGCAAAGAAAAAACTTATTCTAGCCTACTATTTATACAAAAAACAACAGCTACAAAAAAAGGAAGAGGCTAAGGGTTCATCCTATTTTATTAGAAAGAGAGTCTTATTTTTTACTTTTTCTTGTTCTTGGCTTAAGGGCCGTAAATGTATATAAATATAAATAAATAAATAAGTTTTACTAGCTGTTCTCAGCGGTTTCACCCAGATTAGTGCGTTTAAACAAACAAACAAAAAAACAAACAATCTCTTCAGTTTCATATTAGTAGGTATAGATTAAATCTATATTTAAGCCTAATTTAGTGTGTCTCTACTCATAATGAATTTTTAGGATTATGGGAAGAGACACACCTAATACCTATACGTTATAACAGGTTTTAAAATAACAAGTCATTTTCGAAATTGGTTGGTCATTGTTTATTTTCAGAAAAACATTTATTTACTATTACATATTATCATAATCAATGGACTTTGAAAAATCAAAATCATTTAGAGAACTTAATGTGGGGCTACGTACAGATACTGTGTCGTCTATTCGATGAGAAGATTGTATATTCTCAGGTGTTTCTGGAATTAATATTTCATATTCATGCTCGCGATCGTTTACATTATAATTTGTAGATGGAGCTGTAGCAGGACAATATCCCATATATGGATTTTAGGGGCTTGAAGTATAAGGAGTTTGGGAATAATGTGGCGCAGAAGTCGAATTGTAACCATAATGTGAGACATGAGATGTCTGTGAATGCAAAGGGGATCGAGTTCTTTGACTAATGTTTACATCGCTTTTATAACCTCATACTGAAATTCGAAGATATCAGCGTCATTAAATTTTAAAAGATTCCACTGCATCGGACCGATCGCCGTCGAGCCGAGGGGCGACGTGCGTGCATCCGTTGAGTTTCGTTGCAACGGGTATGCGCCCGTCGCGTTAACAAACGCCCATACCAACCTATTAAACACTGCGCGTCGGCCCGTTATGAAAATCGGGCCGTTATCCGTTGTCGTTAACAAGGGCCCTTAAAGATTCAAACTAAAAATGGTAGTTTAAATCTGAACAATACGTTCAGATACGTTAAATACGCTTTAACTTTTAAAGTTCAAATTTCGAAACTTCAATTAAAAAACTTCTATCAAACTATTCCTAAAGAGTTGATTGCATGTAGGATGTGATAGTTCATGTAATACACGAATTTGATATTAGTTTCGGGAGCTTTTATAATATTGATAAGTTTCATTAATATAGACTCAGAGTGTAAATAGATACAGAAATAAATATAAGTTTAAACAACTTTTTTGGTTTATGCTTTATAAAAGCTAGACAGACAGCGATTATACTTAAGCACCATACTTGAATATAATGTAATTTTTCATGTAAGCGTGTCAAGAGAACTGGCGGAGCGCCAACCACAGCGCTAATTAGGCGCTTAAGGTTTTGTGATGCAAAACTAAAACCATTCCGCATTTTTAGTTAATTTTTGAGGGCAGTGACTTTGTTTTATTCGATGGACGAACGTAAAGAAAATCAGTATAAGGTTAATTTTTTTGCAGAGGGAGATTCAAATTATTAAAATCTTTGTATTTTAGCTTAAATATTTAACTTAAAAATAATTTGTTTAATGAATATTTAAATACAACCGGATGAGAAACGGCGTGACTTTGAGATATTAATTTGGCTTATTTTTCAATTTTCCTTGATCCTTCGTTCTGCTAAAATCATTATAAATTGAATAGATTTCCATAATAAATTATCCAAAGATTCGCGTGCTGCGTCTGCCCTTCCATTGTTTGCTTAATAAATGAATGTGACTATAAAATTTTATATAATCTAAGTACTTTAATAAGTAATCATTTGACATTTTTAGGTGTATTAAGTTAAATAAAAAATTAATTAATAAGTATTGGACTTGATAATGGCTCTAAAATACACCATCTCAGCTTAATATCTTAAACATGGTTGTTCTACAAAATACCTCGGCAAACGGTGTACAAAATGGAGAATGTTCACACATTTTGATTTTTATCTCACCGTATTCTCTATTGAAAATGGAAAAATCGTGTAAAAAAAAAACAATTTGATACGTCAATTTGTTCCCGAGATAATTTTAAAAGCAGGACGACGTGACGTCATTTTACAACAGCTTGCGCAGCCCGTCGCGTCGCTGCTCGAGAAGAGAGATAGAGACAGAGAGAGCGGAGTGATGTACTGTGACGTCACGCTGCTGACACGAGCTGACGAACTTTAAACGCATGTAAAATTAAAACTACTTACTCTTTTTGAATAAAACAAAAACTAGTGTATTTGTATACATAAAAGCTCTACCGTGTAAGTTTTAAGCGATTTTAAGCCATTTAGAAAAATAATATAAAATTATTACAGATACAAGTACCGTTTCTTCAGACATGTGTTGACCCCTGACCCTTAACCCTTGTGTCACATTTATACGTCTATATCACTGATAATTTCCTTTACAAACAAGTATTAATTTGTTACCCGGGATTCGAATACAGGCGCATGTGTATTGCACCAGGGATCGAATTCCGGGGTAAAATGGTTTAGCAGACAATTGTGAATACGTTAATCAAACGCACCCCGACTACCATTAGACGATAATGTGGTATATTTTGTAAATAAACATTTTAATTAATAAAATCATGTAATTAACATAACATCAATGTATTGTATTGTCATAATATTAATAAATAAATCAGATATCTAATTAGGTTTCATATCGAAAGCCCGGCGCCGAACGGTAATCCCACGGCTGGGCTATGTACGTTCATAATCCGAAAATCCCGAATGAGTGGCAGTCATATAAATAGTTGGAACACTCCACTCATGTGGGAAAGTAATTTAGCGCAGCTCTGAAAATATAAAAATCAATTACCGTATGTAAGCGCAATAGAAAATACGTTCGGACGGTAAAGTTATGATTTGGTTTTCTACACAATTAGGCTAAGTTCATCTTTAGAATATAAATAATAGTAGTAAGTAAGAACGCGATATCAATTATTTCGCATTTAGGTCAAGATTCGGAATAATAATAGACCATGATTGATATTAGATTGGCATCAAGTATCGTATTCCGTATAAGTTTTGATGAGTTATTTAGTCATATTAGGTTTCAGTTTTGGTTGTGGACTCAACATGCCAGTAAATTGATTTTTTATTTGAGAGACAATGAACATTGAATAGATATGTTTCCTTATAAATAAAAGAATCGACACCTGCATATATCCTGCCTTTTACTTACAATTATATTTTAATATATTAAAAACTAAAAACTCTATAATAAGAAACAAAGAATTAACACAACCAATTACGCCATCTGTGATTATTTATTAATTTAATATTGTTTTTTTTTGTTTAATTATTTTACTGTCCAGTTTCAATTGAAGCGTAGTTGAAATTGAAAATTACTTGTTAAGGTTCTAACTAATTGAAAACATTCCAAACCTTTTATACCTAATTTAATGAAAAAGGTTAGTATTGCGACTGTGGTGCTATTCATTTTAATCTTTGTTGTTATATCAATTGAAATATACAATAAACTTACTAACTGTTTAAAGTTAACGACTTATTGAATATTGATGACTTAAGTAAAAAAAAATTGTAAAATAATTTGTTAATAATAAGAATCTGAAGTTTAATCATGGGTTTCTTCAGGGAGCTTGTAAAAAGGCACCGATCACGAGTTGCAGCAGGTAGAATTACGTCCAAACACTTGTGTAGTTTTTATAAAAACGAAATATTAATATAGAGCTTTATGATTGCTGAACGGTAAGAAACACGAATTCTGTAAGATATTGAATAGGTCCTTCAGAGATATTTAAATATATTCAAGTAGACCGTAAAATCGATTACAAGTGGTAAGTATAGCTGCGGGAACAGAATTGTATGCAAATAGTGCTCCAGCGAGGTAACAGATATCGGTTTCTTATTCTTCGATTAAACGCTTATGTACCCAAGCTTATAAATCGGAGCTTGGCTCGTTCTAACATCCTGGTACATTTAACCTCCAAATTTAATAATTTATTGTTTAATAAACATAGCCATTACTTTAAATAATTACTTTAAACAAAGTAAAGCCGAATTCTTTCCGTAGAAAAACTTATCGTTGGAGTTCAAACTTTAAAATTCATAGATTCCATCAAATTTAACACTGTTTATAAGCATAAATGTTTGTGTATTTAGTAATTAAGATTATTGATGTTTTGTGAAAAAAAAAATTACACGTGGACTGTAGCCTGTAGGTGGACTCGACTTAAATGGGTTTATTTATAAATGTATAATCCATTGTTGAGACGTCACTCCAAATCTTACAAGGGTCTCAACTTCGTGACATGTGTGAGGGATTGTTAAGATCCAAATACGAAAACCCTTAAACAATTTCAAGATGTTAAAATTATATTTCGGTTTGCTTCTTATCTTCAAGTGAAAGCTGTTTTCCTTCAGGCGTATATGAATATAATATTAGATAACAAGTGGACCCCGCGAACTTCATATCGCGTCAAAGTTCCGAACGTATCGCCTAAAACGTCATTCCATAGGAAATGTATGAGGAAAATGTTTCTTCTTTTATTTTTCGACAATTTTTCAAATTTATCTCTCCATACGAACCATCCTCGTACTTCAAGGAATATTATAAAAAAAGAAATCGGTTCATCCGCTCTCGAGATTTGCGCTTAGCAACACATTCAGCGATTCATTTTTATATATATAGATAAATAGATTTCATTCACATAGGTAGGTGAATTGCTTTGATCCCAAAGTAAGTAGCTGAAGCACTTGTGTTATCGAAATCAGAAACAACTCAGAAACAACGTGGGTACTACAATAAATACATATAATTTTATTAACAACCAAGACTCGGACATAAACATTCGTGATCTTAACACAAATAAATGCACCTAACGGGATTCAAATCCAGGACCTTTTGCCGCAGAAGGCAAGAGCACTACCAATTGCTCCAACGAGCCGTTTACAGTATAAACTATGTCACTCAGAAAGTGTCGATCTCCTTAAGCACGAATTTAAAATGAAATTCAAGTTGTTTTGAGTTTGTTCATAACAAACAAAAATATAAATCTTTCTCTGTAAAATATTAGCGTAAATAGGTTTAGGTATAGTACGATATCACCCGCTTGGCTTATGACGTAAGAAAAACTTGAGCAAAAAATTCCGTTAGTTCTGGCGATTAGCTTTGAAAAAACTCGAGAGTGAATTCCGAATTGCGCTGAAAATGCTTTGTAACATTTTTTTCTAAAAAAATTCTTAAACAAAGATATCTGTGCTCAAATTGCTTAGTCATGTATATTAAACTAACTTTAAGGCGTTATCTATAGACGATAAACGTGTTAAAATTTAAGGACATGGATAAAATTAAAAATTAAAAAATAAATCGCCATAAATCATACTCTTCACTTATTAGGACTCTGTGAAGCGAAAACTTAGCTTGAGTTGTAATTTAAAAAGTTTCATTCCAATATTCACTCTACTGTAAATAAGCAAATGAAAGTTTAATAAATCTATATTTTTTGATTTAAAATGTGAAAAAATATATCTATCGTTATTTTAAATTAATATGCTTTTGCTAAAAACCTTAACAATAAGTTTTACACTCACAATATGTTAAATTTCCTTCAATTATTAATAAAAGCTCTTTTAATACAAATTTTATATCTGACTCATTCGGCAATATTTTTTACTTTTCCCGGGAAACGAAATCAGCTTCCATGCAACATGCATTGATTATCAGATTTAACTATAACTCTTATTAAATTTTGTTTACTTTTGTAAATATAAAATGCTTCGAAATCTTAAAAAACGAAACGAACTAAATTGAATACGAAATGAATGTATAACATCAAAATTGGCATTTGTGAGTAGTTTTTAAATCTTCACAAAGGCTTTTCCTAGAGTTCCATTTTTAAACCGTTCCAAGCGTTTCATTTGTGAAATCGAATGTGCCAAGTATTGTATTAAGGCGTTGAAAATCGAGTTTTAAGCACCTATTGTGAGTTGAAAGGCCACTCCAAATCCCTATAATAAACCAGCTGGTGGAGGCTTAGAGGAGATTGATATACGCGTAGCTTTGCACACATATTGTTCTGTGTGTAAAACGGGGCAAAGTTTTAATTGTTTTGTAAGCCATTGAAAAGAATATTAGTTCGCCAAACATTATATTAAATTGATTCGCTATAATTAGATTTAAAAAAATTGTTAAAAACCTCAGAAACCTTTTGAAAACCCACATTTGATGATTTTCTACAAACAAAACATTTTTTACTACATCAGTACACATTAAGCTAATACAAACTCTGAATCATTGAATGGCTTGAACCAGAATGTTGATTATATTTTAAACAGAGGTATGCTCTTTTCTTGTAGTCCTAATGGTTCTGAAACACCTCTAAAGGCAGCTGGTTCCACAGAGCGGTGGTGTGCTATTTTGTTATTTTTAAATACACAAAATTATTTAAAAAATATTTGTGTAATATATATTTTCTCTAATTATGAATCAATACCAGAAATAAATAAACATAGTATGGCACAGCTAGTAACTTATAGTTTTAACAAAAAAAAATTGACTTAAAATTGTAACTCTAAAACTACTTAATAGATTTAAATGGGATCACATGGGAAGCACCAGCTTTCAAACAAAAAAAGAATGATCAAAATCGTGTCACAAAGTTGAAAGGTTACCTCAGAAGGTAACAAACATACAAAACTACAGTTGAATTGATAACCTCCTCCTTTTTCGGAGTTGGTTAAAAACTGTAAGCGTATTAAATTATTCAAATAACAATTATTATAAATGAAAAAGCTTAGTGGTACTTTATAGATAAATAAATATTTAAATATTCGAGATTTCTGAATGTATGAGCAAACTTTAGTTAGATATTTTTCATAGTCAAAATATTCTAATCCAAACTTCTGACCGAGGCATATAAAAGAAACACAATAATTCTTTGTGTATTTGGCACAACGGAATTTAATAAATCCGACGGCCTAGTTGCGTCGAACATTAATATTGTACTGGTCCTTTCAATAATAGGAAAGTTACTAATACATCTTCGTAATATAAAAGTACACAGAAAGTCCGATACTCTATTTCTTTGGAATTTACGAATACAATTATTTAACCGTCTTACTTAAGAATGAAAATGAAAACAAATACCTAGGCGCAACTTCCAACATAATACGCTTTTAAGATGACAGTTCCCTGTTGAGAAGCAGCCGTTTCGTTTTATTATGTCGATAATTATAATTATTTAGTGTCTTCGTCAAATCGCTTCTTATTGTTTATATTCCGGGGAAACTATAAATGTTTCAGTTAAGCAGAGGATCCTACCGACTTGTCTGTAATGAAAGTTATTTGTGAACAAATAAAAATGTTACCCAAGAAGCTTTTAATACTTATGATTCTGACCCATCAAGCATGGAGTTCGATTTAACATTTCAAGCTTGACAAAATGAGGTTTTTTACATGTAAATTCATGGTCTTTTCAGCTTAAACTCATTTGCACGAATGTACGGTACAAATGCTAGTTGTAATAATCGTAAACTTTGTTGTCACACTTTCAACTTTGCGTATAAATTGCTAGCCATTTCTCTTCAGCCACAAACGCTTTAATTGCTGTACTTTTAATTGTAATACTAGCCTTTTGTAGCAATATTATACAAATTTGAAATGTAAGAAAATTAATTTTTTTCTTTAATTCTTACATAAATTCAAATACTCATTATTTACTCAATATCGTATTTTTTATCCTATTTTCTTTTTTCTACATTATAATTCGACTCATATCAAGTAAAGTAAAGATAAATTAATAAATATGAACCTAAAGTGGCAACTATGAATTTGAGCCAGAGTCATAGTTCATCTAAAACTGTTTGGTTTAACATAATAAAACAATGTTTTAAATGTTAACCTTGTTCTATGTTAAATATTACTCAGCAGTTCTAAATCAAAACATAGTTGTTATAATATGTACAAGCCTGATGTTAAAACAAGCCGATTTCAGTATAAAAAATATTAAGGCTTAAATAATAAATGAAACTGTGCTTTTGAAACATTCATGACAAACTTGTATTGTTTCATTCATTCAATTATTATTTTAATTGCGCTTCAGTTGTATATTTTAAAAGTATTGAATATAATTTTAAAAATTTTAGGTTACTAAATTAGTGATCTTAATAAAAATATAAAATTACCTTTTGGATGAATCTTCATAAATTTTCACATCATCACGTCAACTTAATAAATTTTAACTTTATTAAGTCGGTTTATATTTATTAAAGAACAATTTCTTTTAAGTGGGACATAATCATTTTACGCCGACCAATATCAATGGTAACATACTTTGTGTCATAAAAAAATACGATTAAAAGTTACTTCATCGATTTACCACAATTTGTTCGCTGTATTATTAAGTATTCGATATTATTGATTGACAACAGTATAGGACCTTATTAATGTTTAAATTATGTATTGATATAAGTAATTATTTTATCTAGTTATAGGCAATTAACTAAGACACGTTAACTGGAACAAATTTTTCATTCCAAGAGTTTTCTTCTATTACTCCCTTTTGGTCTAGATCTTAATTTGAGATCAAAATAAAATAAATACATTATTCATTTATATTAGGTAATGTACATTATTATTAATGCATAGTAAATAAATTTAACATGTCACGTACCTCTATAAAAAGTAAAATCGTATGATTTGTTATTGGTTTTGGTTTGTATATTTTCATCTACACCTGCGTGAATATAAATCGAATCAT
The DNA here is from genome assembly GCA_912999735.1 of Aporia crataegi. Classification (NCBI taxonomy): domain Eukaryota; kingdom Metazoa; phylum Arthropoda; class Insecta; order Lepidoptera; family Pieridae; genus Aporia; species Aporia crataegi. Next base: position 5,266,158 of record OU538749.1, read on the forward strand.
GATTATTTTTCTTCAGTAATTTTACCACGTACATACTTAATCTGAAAACATTATTCGATATTGGTTTATATTTCTATATCACGAAATAAATGGGACGCTGTCAAATTTTTATTCTTGATTTGTCAATTTCCTTAAATATACCTATTACCTAAGCTAATACGATCATTCATATATTTAAGTGTTAATATTTATATATGAAAGCACGCTGGAAATTTGTTCATCGCTTATACATACACGCAGGAAGTATTTTTTAAAAAAAATTACTAATGACAATAGATAGTAAATTATTAGTTTATTTATTATTATATTCCTTTCCCCGAACTTTTTTGTTGCCAAACTTGAGCAAGAGCATCTAAGTTTATATCGATAAATTTTAATCATTCATTTTAATTTATCACAATTATTTCTAAATTAGATGACATAAATCGTTTTACACCTCAATTGAAATCTGTCCACGTAAGTGATAACCATTTACCTTCGAATTTCGATTTAAAAAGCTCAATACTTCAATAAAACCGCCATCGATTACTTAAAGACAGCTTGATAGAAGATTTTTTGTTAATCTCTTAAAAGTACAAACAAATCGATTTATATTTAGAACAAGATTTATTCTCATCTCGCTTTGTGTATCTTTTTGTGATCAGATTGTTAAGACATTTGGGATTGATCAAAGGTACGGATAATGTTGATAAATATTTGAATATTTGGTTGTTTAAGCGCTGTTTTGGTGGGAATTGCTTTTGTGAGTTTAAGGGCGTATTCGTTTTAATTCCAAAAGTAGGCCCAAAAGTAGAGTTATGTTCGAACTTTATACCCTTTTAATATGTATCATCGTGTCCAGTCACTTTGATAAATTATACATTATTAGATTGGTGGCTTAATTGCGGGTCACTATAAATAAATTGCGCCGTAAGTTTTTATTTTAAAAATAGGTCTTGATCGATAGTTATTTTTGCATATTTAATAATTGGGGCAACTCACATACATTGCTCTGATCCCAAAGTAAGTAGCTGAAGCACTTGTGTTATGGTAATCAGAAACAACGAGGGTACCACAGTAAATACATATATAAATTTATAAACAACCAAACACTCGGAAACAAGCATTCGTGCTTATCACACAAATTAATGCACCTACCGGGATTCGAACCCGGGACCTTTCGATGCAGGAGCACTACCAATTGCGCCAATCGGTCGTCAGAATATAATATATACAGATAAATAAAATTGGAGTGTCTGTTTGTAATATGTTTTAATATAAATTGCTTTTTACTGAATGCATATGGACGTACACACCCGGTACATATACCAAAATATTTTTTTTACAATTTTTGTCTGTCTTTCTGTCTGTCTGTTTATCTCTGACACGGCTAGATTGATTTTGACGGGACTTTCACTGGTAGATTCTGATGTAATAAGGAGTAACTTAGGCTAGTTTTATTTAAGAAATTAATATGAATAAATAATAAAAAAATAACTATTCCGCGCGGACGAAGTACATAATAAGTACATATCTAGATATTATTATTTTGCTGTTCGCTATTTTACTCTGTTTATAGTTTATGTAACATCATGTTACGGCGAAATTAATGCAGGTAAAACCACGAAACACAGCTACTATTATTATTAAATGCTTTAATAAAACCCATAAGAAACTAACTAATAAATATTCATAGTTAAGGGAAACTTTGCCTAAATTGTCAATTTAATCTGTATAATTTTATGATAAGTTTGTATTTCGGAGGAAACTTTCCTGGCAGAGAACTTTTCTTTTTCAAATCACTTTCATCCATCTAAACAAGAATTATAATGAAGTCACGTGTTTGTCCTAGTTTTATTTTCGAGAACGGAAGTAAGCAACATTAATCTCAGTCAATCTGGTTTAGCTCTGCTGATGTAAATATACTTATAAACATAATTTTCGAACAAAAATCATCATCAGTTTTCAGATAAATGCAATATTGATAGTTATAATATTTCACTTTACTATTTTATTTAAGAAGTAAATATTGAACGTTTCGTTTTCTATGATATACATGATTCAAAAATTCAAAATTTTCAAAATTCAATTTTTTTATTATTTTTACTACTTTTTATTTTTTCGCCGCGTTTCAAAGAGCAATATGACAGTTTTATGCTCTTGATGAATTTTACATGGATTTTATTTATCAACACTATTTACGTCTTTTATTTATAGTAAGTTCATTTATAATAGGTACAAAATTTATTTTTTACTTTTCAGTGCGTTTTCAGGTCGGTTTTATTTTTTTGTTTAAAATTAATTTTAAAAGGAAACATTTAAGTTGGCGTAAAGATAGAGGTCAACGCGTATGCAACGTCATTTTGAGCGGGGATGGCGCGGGTAGCGGGCTTAAAACTTAGATTTCTGCTGGCCTATGGCGGGCCGTTAAGTTCAGAAAACCTGTGTTAGGAAAGACCGCACATTCCATCAAATAATAATGCTATTTTGAAAATACCTAAACTACGAAATCTAATACAAAATACAAATGATAAAACGACCGTTACGTAAAACTGAAGAATAAATATTTAGGAAGTGAAATTGTGAATACAAACATTACTGAAAGGCTTTTTTTACCTATATGCCGAAGTCGCTTGTAAAATGTAGTTTTACATCAATATTTATTTAGATACTGAAATCTTTAGTCCAATTGTATATCTATTTCAGTAAAATATCACATTACACTAACAAGTTACAAATTACATTATAACAAACTCCGAAAACTGCCAAACTTTTAATTGCTTCAAAACAAACAGGAATTTTATAAATTAGGGAGTCAATAAATAAGAAAAGTTTATGAAGTGCGGTTTCAGTCTGTCTAAGTGGCCTGAAAGGTTTCGTATTGTACCAATTTTATTCGTGACGGGGAAAATAATGAACTGAGAACATGATTCATAGATCTCTACGTTACATTGATTAAAGTTGATTTTCAACTAAAATACGATTCAAAATTTTTGAACCCTATTTTTGTTTTTTTACTTTTAATTGAGCTTGTCTTTTTTATAGACTTCAAAAGAGTCGAGTAAGAGAAGAGTGAGGGAAATAAGCTTGATAGACAAGTCATATTTATATAGGTTTTATATATTTAGGTTCTACATTTTATTGGTCACTTTTTTATAATTTCAATCTCTGTCCACGGAAACATTCCGTTCAAAAACGTAAAATAAAAATTGATTTTAAAAAACAACAAACTGACTGGAAAGTGTATTAAAGAGTAATAAAACAGAAATAATCGTTCTACAAAGCAAATATTTGGATATTGATGCTTTGGGTTAAATATAAAAAGTTATGTGAAAATTAATTTTGAAAAACTCTTAATATATGGATCTATCACACTAGGTCATTGATGTATTAAAAATACATACACATTTTTAATACATCGATGCTCTTGGTTAGTACCAATATTGGTTAAGTTAGTATAATTTTACAAAATTTGACTTGATATACATATAATCCGTGTATACCTACTAATGTTATAAAGAAGAAGTTTATTTTTTTATATGTTTATAACAAATAAACTCAAAAAATACAGGACCAATTTTTAAAATCTTCGTAAATAGGAGATGAACCTTACTGAATTTGATATGACCACGTAGAGAAAAGTCGCGAAAAAAGGCCCTATTATACAAAAACCTTTATAATATTATTGTCACTACAGAAGAATGGGGAACTATAAATATTAAGAAATTTATATATTTAACTAGCTGACCCGGCAAACGTTGTCTTGCCATATTAATTTTTGGGGTAGGCTACCCTTATCACTTAGGGGTATGAAAAATAGATAGTAGCCGATTCTCAGACCTACTGAATATGCATATAAAATTTGGTAAAAAGCAGTAAAGCGGTTTCGGAGAAGTAAGGTAACTGACGTTGTGACACGAGAATTTTATATATAAGATTTATATTTCAATTTATTTGTTTCCCAATTTTGGAAATTAAAACAAATATTTAACTCTTGCAATTTATGATTAAGAATTAATAATAATATTTAATGTGAATATAAAATGTGCTGAACGTGTCGCTACTGCTAAAACAAACCAAATTCAACTTTACATTTTTAATCAGATATTACCTCGTCTCAAATAATAAAGTATATTTCAAAGTACTTAAACCTTAAAAAAAGCGAAATCCCGTAACTTGCGAGCTTTGGGGCAGATACCAATTAAGGTAGTAGTATCAGTCGGTAGATTATTAAATATTTTTTGGGAGAACAACAGACACAAAGGCATTTTTGTGTCTGTTCAAGAACTCCACCAGTAATGGATTGTTTTTTATAAATTTTAATACCTATAGTCAGCGACCGTTGCTTCGTTTACAAGGCTAATGTATTGTTTGAAACTTATTATTGCAACAACCAGCCCGATTAAAAGAAACTCTTTGGTACTTTAACATTTCGAAAATACTTAATTATTGGCTTTGTATCTTCCCAATACACCTATAAAGCCTAGCTATTTAATACAAATTATTCAGCGGGTCTCCTGTTTAATCACACATTGTGACAGTACATTAATTAGCCGTTAGATTTAAAACATTTAATTTCACATAAACTTACAAAGTAATAATAGTTAAACTTTAACAACCAACATAATGACACCATAAATTATCAACATATAAAGGAAAAACGCTGGGACGCTGCCAAGGACAATGGTATTTTCCCTTAGGAATCTCATGGGACCATCAAATAACATTCGCCGTTGGGGCTCCGTTGATGTTTCCGATTCTCCAGATGATACCTTCAAAGAGTCCCCTTCTGCTGTTCCAGCAACAGGTTGACTGTAAGCTTTGAGAACCTCAAAAGTATCTGCTAGTATTTTTGGATGCTTTACTTTAAGAATTTTAGTTTTATCACTTCTCTCTGACTCCCCATTTCCACTCAATTCAAACATCAGATTATCTATCACGTAACTTTGTATTATACTACATTGTAAACCTTCATCTTGAAATGATTCCGCTCTCTCGACTGCATTGACGTCACGAGATTCATTTGCTTTCTGAAGTGATATCTGATTAACAAAATGCTCAATTTTATTTAAAGTCGTCTTTAATTCATTTAAAATCTTGTCACTCAATGATTCCTCTAGTTTTTTTATAGCTAAATCAATAGTAACAGATATTTTATCCCACATATCACAAAAAGGCTGAAAATTTCGCGACTCTTCAGAACACGTCAATTTTTGTAAGTTTACTCTGTCAGTAATAATTTCTTTAATAGTAGCTTCGTTTGGCAGAGTGGTATTCACTTTTTTGAGATACTTATCACTTACTTCAACGTCGAAGGATTTGTTCAATATCTTTTGATTAAGGTCTATAAACTGACAGTCACCCTTACTTTTTAACTTATAAGTTCCATCTGATATGATTACGTTCGCGTTTATGACATTGCTGGTAGTAGGTAAGATACTGAAGATATTATCATTCGTTTCCATTTTTTCATCCGTACTAGTTACTGAGAACGTAGGATCATCAGTTTTATTTATACTCATGTTTTCTAAATATTCGTCGTTCCAACTGCAAAAACCAGAAAAAACAGAACCAACAAGTGTCTCATCACTATTTTTATGTTCATTGTATATTTTAGAAATTGAATTGTTTTTGTTTTGATCTTTTATTACATTAGATATATTTTTTGTTAAATTAACAGGATCTTTGTTGTCTTTGACGTTATTTTTACTTAAATGTACCGGTATTTTTTCTTTACTAGGAGATATTGTGAGATTTTTAACCATCTCCAAAAAGTTCACATTTATGAATTCAGTTTTGTACGGTGTAAAAATATTATCTAATGTATTGGAAGCTCTATTAGATATGGAATCCTCAGAATATTTTTTTTCTGTTCCTATGGTTACTGTACTAATATTATCCATTATTGGTTCGCTGTTAAGATTTATCTTAACGACAGGTTTTTCATCTTCTTTCTTTTGACTCTTTTCAAGTGAATAAATACTGTGCTTACTCGAAGAGTCTGTATCAATACATTGGTTTTCATTATTATCAAATTTAAGAGTTGTATTCGATGCATTTTCAATGGATACAAATTCATTTTTACTACAAAGAGTATAATTATGTGTACTGGACGTATTAGTAATCGTATCAGTACTTGTATTAGATGAACTGAAATCGCTATTGCATTGAAATGTCAATTCAGCTAGGCCTGTTTCAAAATTAAGCTCATTTCCATGTTTAATTTCATCTTTATATATATCAATCATGTCGATAACCTCAGTTAAAATATATTTTATGTCACATGAAATATCATTCGATGAGTCTTTGATATCAGTTAATAATACATCTGTATGAAGGTTTTTAGCTAGTTTTTCTTCTTTTGGCATATTTAATTCATTTTCATTTAAAGAAAATGCTACGACGTATGTAGGCTGACATTTAGGCTGCGCTGATGTAGCTAACTTTGGACCGCTTTCTTTCATTCTGGTGTTCATTATTTTATAACTTATATCTGAAATGAGTCCAAAAACATTGTTAAATTTACAAGGCAAGAAAAAGCTATTGTTATAACTAAACATGTTTATTATTGTTTGTAAAATTGAAGATGAATTGATGGGAAATTTACCATGCAATGGATCTAATTAAATAAAAAATATTTCAAATAAAATATCATTACAACATAATTATTTATTACATTAAAAACCCAAATCAGTCATTGAGATCGAATATGCAGATGAATTATAATTAGCACTTGGAAATACCGAAGGCTTAGGCGAACTTCTTTTAGATTCAATGTATTCTTTTAAGATATACACATAAAAAATCCACATTATTACTACAACTGGAATCCATAAAAGAATGCAATAAAAACAACCTTCTTTAAATCCTATATTACGTTTTGTTACAACAAATTTTTTATCACATGTTCCATCTATGTCATTTAGAGAATCTGAAGGTTCAGCGTCAGCTTCGACATCTTGGCAAGTTTTTTTTGACATCTCACAACAATGAGGAACTTTACGTTGCCCAGATTGACATTTATTTTCAGTAAAATTTATATTAGGACATTGCTCTATTGTTAGTCTATCATTAACATAGTGATCGCAACCACAAACTGGATACATATTCGCATATGGGACATTATGATTACATGTATTGTATAGGTATTGCCTAGAATTTATGCATTTATCACAATAGAATGCTAGGAATTTTCGGTTACGATTTGGTGCTGGAACTTCCAGTAATGATTGTGACTTATGTAAGGATTCCATTTGGAATATATTATCTGCTTTTTTCTCTTCCACTTTTTTAGGGTGACAACTTAAATCATGAACTTGAAGAACAGATTCACTTTCTATTATGCGATATGAAGTACTTTTTTTAGTCAATCGAGGGTTAAAGTTAAATTCTTGCGTTTCTTTTTTCTTTGGTTCTTTCTCTAGCTTTATACTAGATGTCAAAACATTCTTTGTTTCAGTAGTTACACACTGAATTGCTACAGAATTTTTTGAAATATTAGAAATAGATTTTTGTGGTGTATTAATATCAGTTGCAGTATTTTTAGTATATTTGTTACTTTTTTGTTCTTTTGCCATATCTTCGGCAACACTTACTAAATTTTTTATTATATTTTTTATTTCACTTATATCTTGATAGATCTCCATGCCAGATGTTCCAGTTTGCTGATCTTTGATATGGCTTATCTTATTTTCAGTACTCTCTATGGTATTGTTTTCACTCATTAAATATTGAGTTTGGCTTATAGCTCCATCCAGAAGAGAAATTATTTTAAACTTATATCTTGAAGATTTTGAAAGATCACTAGGAGATATATCAGTTGATTTAGTTTGTATATTTTTGGAACTGATATTATATATAACATTTGTATTCTGTTCCGTTTCAGTTTGCTTACTAGCATTTTCTAAAGAACAGCTGTTTTCTTCATTATTACTATCAGGTGATATATTTATTTGAATATCAAACTTCAAATCATTGACATACTCACACTTCTCAAAATATTTAAATATATCTTGAATGTGCTTAAGTAAATCATTTTTTTGAGTTCGTTGAGAGAGCTTTTTGCTCTGGTATGAAAATGACTTTCTTTTTAAGCTCTGGAAAGTAGCAAATGTCTTTTGATGTTTTCTAGGTATTTTATTTTTCCTTTGGTCATTAACACTGTTAAGTTTTTTACAATAAACAACGTGGTTTCTTTGAGCAACTGGTGACGTAGATAAATTTGGCTCTATTTCTAAACTTCCCGTGTTTATAACTGAAACACTTTCTTTTTGTTTACACTCTTTATTCAAATTAATGTGTTCATTTTTGTCTGAGGATTTAATAGAACTAATTGTTGGTGTAGGCTCTTGTATAAAACTGAATTGTTTTTGAGAACCGTTCTTTTCCCATTTCAAATTTTGGTACGTTGCACAGCGTTTTGTAAACGATTCAGTTTTTATTTCCAAAATATTACAACTGGTTGAAGTGGATAGTAGTTTATTAATTGACATTGTATGGTACTTTATATAGGTTCTATTGTTCTTATTTTTCATATATTTTGATGAAATTTTGGGAACACTCAGTGTGGATATAAGTTTCATTCGTTGTCCTGTTATTGGTACTGTCTGGGATGATAGTTTTCTATCAGAGTTATTTTTTATACGAACTTGTGGAGGTTGATTACTTAAAATGGAGTTGGTGGTCCGCGTCTCATTGATAACTTCAACATCAAGTGTATAAGTTCCTGAGGATGAAGTTTCTTCTAACTCTAATTTGTGCAAAAGAGAGTCGAGTACTGTTTCTATCTTTTGTTTCGTTTTATCATTTTCTAACAAGTACTTTTTTATCCAATCATTTAATAAAGACTTTAAATTGTCAACGACTAAAGTAGTCAGATCTACTTTTATTTGAGCATTTTCAATTTTGGGTTGGCTATCTCCACAAGCACTTGTATCGGCTTTTGACACTTCAACGATATTTTTATCATTGTAAATAGAATATTTAAATCTGGCCAAAGATGAATGTTTATTTTGAATTTTACTTTTATTTTCTTTTACGTATCTTCTCAGTATACATATATCTGTTTCAACGCTCAAATCGCGTTTTATCTTACCATTGTCGTCATAATAATTGCTATTCTGTATCTTTTTACTTAGTTGCATAATAATACTCTTTGTCACCGCTTCAGAAAAAGCTGAGCACGTTTTAGAATGTGTATTGAAAGTATTATTTGAATTTTTGAATAAAAGTTGCGGTTTCACCTTTGTCTTTCCCATTTTTGCCTCTTTGAACTCAATCAGCTATCCGTCTTCTGTAATTAGAAATGTTTGAGTTCTATTCAACATCTTCTTTCAATACTTTCTCATAAATACATTTTGACACTTCATAATATGGTGCAATGAACAATTTTCGAAGAACGAAATATAAACTACTAAATATAATAGCTTAATTTAGTGCGCGTCAAACAATCGGATTTTATTGCTAAATTAAAAATAGTACAATCTTAATGTGCATTTTTTTAAAAAGATAAAAACAAACCCTTAGTTATTTTAAAATATAAAAATCATACTTACGTCCACAATATAAAATTTATTCATAGTTTTTCTAAAATTTAGTTAAATAATCTCGCAAAATTTGTAAAAAGTTATCAAAATCACATGATCCAAAAAATTTCCTTACTTGATAGAAGATGTCATTTTGACACGTCACGACTCGACGTTACAAAACATTATAAAAAAAGTTTTTGTTATATATGGATTATATCCAAAAAATAATTATTACGACCTCGATTATGTTTGTATAAAACCAGCTACTAATAAATATCTAATTATTCTCGGTTTTTTGATTCAAAATAATACATCAGAATAATATATGGTCTACAATAAAATAATACTCGTATATAACTTAAAGTTTAATAAAATATATTATTCTTAATATAAGAAGTGTTGCGGTATTGCATTTTCCCAGGTAAGAAAGAAAATGCAAAATTTATTCGAAAGACAGAAACAAGAATCGTAAAATCAATTTAACCATAAAATGATTGTTCCACATTACTCGTCTTCACGTAATAAAATAACACGCTTCGTTTCTCGGGTATAAAACTAGAAGAATCGGTTCGGTTCGGCTCCTGCTATAAAATACAGGTAATGATCAATAAAACAAAACAAATGCTTCGAGAATGAGAGCTCCACAGCCGCGCCGTCTTAGTGGAAGATATTTTTACTTGAATCAACTAAAAATAAGAAAGATACATTAAAATGGAACATAAAACTATTCAGGTTTTTTTGTCCTGGTGGGTAGAGTTCATCGTTACAATATCAAAAAGCAAACATTATAGGCATATCGTATAAAAAACCAAGAAAAGAAGAGAAAAACACTCAAAAGTACTCAAATATGATGTTATTGTATAACAGTAATATTTTTGTTGTTTGTATATTATTAGGTAAAATTTAATTTAGTATTAATAATTAGATTTGCTCTTGTCTCTTGTCAAGAATTATATTTTTCAGTCTTTTGGATGCGGCTGCACCTGCTAGCAACTTGGAATGACATATGTGCATTTATTAATTGGATTTTTTGTATATTGGGTAATCTTTCAAAGTCGATCTTTATACACAAATTATATTGACAATTGTAAGAAATCTTGACTCCATTAACTTATCTGGAAAATTTGTGGCAAACTTTCATAAATGCTATAGGTAGTTTAATTAAGAAATAAGATGGAATAAGGGATCATGTATGGCTAAGCCAACTACTTATTCGCTTGTGAACTTCTTATATTTAATAGTAGAAAATAAAGATGTCTAATCTAATTTAAAGAAAGCAATTTAAACAGATTAAGTGTATATTTAACAAAAAATGTACAGATAGTAATCAGTTAATAATTGTAAAATTTGTTTTAAAATTAAATATTCGCCCTTAATCTGTTCAAACTGTTTTCTTTCAAAATAAGAAGATCTTATTAAAAATAGGAATCCGCTGTCAGCTGAGCCACGTCTTTGTGTTGGTATTGCGAGGGTGTTTACTGTTTGAACATAAAAGTAGGCTGTCGCCATATTTGCCAAGCTTTTGTGCGAAGAAAATACTTTTCTGAAGTGATGTGTACTTAATTGAAAATAACAATTTAGATATTTACGTTATGTACTATTATTTCACTTAACTTATTCAATACCCGCATTTCATCTATTGTGAACACAAAAGCGAAATATTATGTTCGAAAAAATCAGTTTGAACGTGGTGGCTAAATGTCAAGGGATGGTGTACTGTAAATTCCCTGGCTTAATGAATGAAATAGGATATATTAATTTGTCAATCGTAACATCGTATTTTAACACGCAATAGAAGCTAAACGAAAAAAAAAATACTAAATATTCTCTTTAGCTAGTGGACAATGTACATGGACTGAAGCGTTATTAGTAGATATTTTTTTAGAATTTTTTTTTTGTATTTTCTCTAATAATGTACCGGTACAAATAAATATAGTATGTATTTTAATCTTATGAATTTCTCCCCCTCTGCAGTATTTAACTATCCAACAGACAATATTGACTTGATATGAATTGAAATTGTAACTTTTACTAATGGCCATTAAATGATTAAGTTAAACGACATCAATTAATTTATGACGTAACAGTAAGAAATTATTTAGGTATTTCTAATTCTCGATTGCCTGAAATGAAAGCACCAAAAACGTATCAAAATTATTGAGAATCGTTTTTCGTTAAGTATCAGTATCGGTTGTGGCCAATTTCTATCCTACTTAATGGTTATTATAAGACGTGGTAATGGTTTCTATTAGAGTCACTGGAATTAGATAATGGCTACCTTAGACAAAGAAAAATTTTGTGGCAAACGCATACGACCTTTTTGCCGCAACCTTGTTCTAAACCTTTTTCGTACTGCCTTAGAATGCTTAATTTTTGAATAGACTAGAGGTCTCTTCTAGAATAGACATTTACAAATAATTTTCACGTATTATTTTCCAAATTGTTGTAAACCAATCCCAGTATGAACTTGCGGCAGTAAAGTTTGAAAAAGTGCTAAGGTGCTTATTTCAGAATTCCATACTTCATCATACATACGAACACGCATAACAAGCAAATGGGTCACACGCGACCCAAAATTTCAATGTATTGCGTGAAAATGAACTCTATAGGATACGGTATATGAATATTTTAACCTCCGTGGCGAAGTAATTATATGCGGACAAAAACGTCTTTCGTAATCTCGTGTTTCACGTATGCGTATGCGTGGCACGCCGGGGGCGGAGGATTTAAATCGCGGGTCAACGAATCAATGTTTGGGTTTGGTAGACACAGAATGAAGAAAAAAATGAAAAAGAAAGCACCATTTGTTGCTTAAGATAAATTTAAATTTGAAATCCCCGATAATCCATCTCAAATTCAGATTTCATACAAAAAAATGCATGAAAAACCGTCCGTTTGTTTAGAAGCTATGATACTATAACAGACACGTTAAACTTACAACAATCCGGTTTTTTCGTCCGAGGTTAAAAACGGCCAGTGAGACAGAAATGAAGAAATGTGTGTTTCATACTCCAATAGATGTTGTGGGGTTATACTCAACCGACACGTGGACACACATAGGTATTATGTGCCAAAATACATTGTGATTAGCTTAAAAAAGTGATTTCCCGTAACCCCTGGTGGGGCATGGGGCAGACACATTTCTGTATCTGTTTCACTGATCATTTTCTTTACAGGCAAGTGAGTGATCAGCCGTCTGTACCTACCCAACTGGGATTCGATCCCAGGGCCTCCGGCGCAACACAGGCGCGTAAACCATTTAGCAACGGAGGCGGTTAGCTTCTGTTTAGCTTAATTTTATATATAGTAATTAGCTGTTGTTTAATTTTATTCACATACACATAATAATTTATACTTCCTAAAGCCATTTTCTTCCCACAGGAAAACCCTTGCCATATATAAAACTCTACTTTGTGTACGGACACATAGTTTATATCTACGATTTTTCTAACCCCGATATTTGTCAAAAAGACATATTTTTTCATAAAGATAAATGTATTTTCCGCAAACACATAAATCTATTCGACCATGTAAAGAAAATATTTGCTGGCCGGATGCTTTATCTAGCTGATGCTAGTGGTGGACGTCGAATGAAGGGGACACTTTTAGACTAGTTTTGCCAAAGATAAACCAGTTCAATCGTATCTTTCTATTGACGTTGAGTTAATGAGTAAAATACCGTGATCTTGTATAAGCTCTGTTCCTTCAACAATGAAATGTATTCTAAAATTATATGGTATGTTGGATTTCTACATCGAAGAGATGTAACTCCAACGTTAATAGTATGAATGAATTTTATATTATAATTAATTGTATAGCGTTAATCATTGTCGTGTAGTCTATGTATGTCACATTGTCATAATTTACTTAATTATCTTAATATTTTTACGTAAATTTTGTGTTAATTAATGTCAAATAACGTAATTCGTTTTGTCTTTTTATCTATCAATCATAATGGGTTACAAATTTCAAAAAAAGTATGCCATTATATTTTTGAAAGATGGACGTTGCGATTATTTCACCAAATTCTATGGAGAGAAAGGCTGAAATCAAAAAAATACGTCTAAATACGTTCTTGTTACCATTGTAACGCGTTCTACCAAAAGCTTAAATTCATTCTATTCCCTGAATAAGGCTTTATTCACGGACGTGAATAATTAATGAGCAAGATATTTCATAACAGATCATAATGAAACAAATTAATTTCTCGCGCTACTATTTATTGCATGTTGTAATCGCATTGCTAGGCAGTTTCCAGTAAATTAACGAATGCAAGCTTGAATTATATCGAATATTCAACTTTGAGGAACGATTTACACGTGAGCTTAAGTCGTTCCTGAAAATGCATAAATATTAAATATATTGCAGCCATTTAATTCACTATAATTTTTGGATACCAATGTGGATATGGATTTGTGAACTTAGGCCGGAGGATGTTCTAGATGTTTTTTGTTACATGTTTGTTGCGCGGGAGGTCAAACGTGGTCCCAGAGGAGGTCCGTTATAAATTTTATTAAAATTTGTTGGACACTTTATGAAGAATTCAACAAAAACTAAAAACTCCAGGTGACATGTTTCGATCTCTGTTCAGTGTTTATATTGGTCCTCTGTTTAATGTTTTATATTTTGGTCGAGAATGTTCGCCTAGTGCTTTGGAAAACTTGCGACTATAATGAACTTTGCTGAACCTTTACACGTATTAGGATTTGCGAACGAATTTACTTCTATTGCAGTCTTTCTACCTACTCTTAATGTAGGCAATTTCGGAGTACATTTTTCTTTCTCAGCAAAAATACTTAGCTTTAATTTGCGTAATCTCTTGATCGTATTACGGCCAGTCGTTTACATAAGCAGCCTCTGATGAGACTGCGTAGATTGTAATCGAGCACGTCTTATCATGATAATATGCCTGAGAAGCTTTTACAGGCTACGAAAAAAATTGTTGTTTTCATACATCTATTTAACCATTAATATGACCAAAACATAAATGAATTTTTTAAATCCCTTGTGAGGCATGGAACTCGTTTTAAAATAAACATTTCAAAAAAAAAATTCAGGTCACTTTTAACCTCGTTTTTAAAATGTTACATTGTCTTTATTGATTATAATGATTAGATGTGACACAAATTACACTAGTTTGACTTAAAATACACCTCTTATTCAATTCAAGATAGGGGGAAAGGGTTAATAGGGGTAAAGCAAAATTATTTAATTTTATTAAAACATTCATATTTCCAGTGATCTGAAACACAAAATGTTTTGTTTGTATCTCGGATAAAGTGGCGACAAACAATGAATAAGGTTTTATGGACCCTTTGTTAAAACCTTTTAAAACTTACCGAAACTTTGATTGATAAGTTCTGGTGAAATTAATTAAATTTCGCGACCCATTTGGTTTTAATTATAAAACTTTCAGGTCCTGGTTTTAAGACAAATTTAATAAGGGACATAATTTTATCATTTACGCTTCGAAATTGGTTGAAAATTTACGAAAATTTTACTTAGATATTTTATTTAAATTACCGCTTTGGTAACTTCGTTGCGTTTGGTACTTTGATCGTTATATATCGTGTTATGCCTAATGCTGCTTGATGTACAGAAAAATATTCTAAATCTACATATATTTAGAATATTTTCGCTGTACATTCTACATCTATGGTTATTGATGTGGAAAATTTACATAACTATAATTAGTAAATTAAAAGTAATTCTAACAAGTTATCTTAATTAATTTTTCTCCTAAAAAACTTTACTAATTGGAATAATACTCCTTTTTGTAATCCATATTCTGCCACAATGTTGATAAAATGCAAGAAGTAGTACTTACTGTTATATTTAGTTTTTTTTTAATAATTGGGAAAACTCACATTGCTCTGATCCCAAAGTAACGAGCTGAAGAACTTGAGTTATGGTATTTATAAACAATGAGGGTAACACATTAAATACATGTATAAAATAAACAACCAATTTAGAAACAAATATTCGTACTTATCACACAAATAAATGCATCTACCGAACCCAGAACCATTTGGCGATTGACGCAATTGGTAGTGCTTCCACCAATTGCGCCAATCGGCCGTCTAAACATTATAACTGACTTACAAAAACTTAAATTCAAAATGGAAGAAAATGTTGTAGCATAATCGAACTGAAAAATTACTATGTTGTGATATAGATGTTGTTTGATTAAAATAATGAAAAGAAAATAGACGAAATGCCCTTGTTACTTGATTTCCTAAGCGACAACTAAAGTATAGGTTATTAAGCTGTTTGTAAAGCAATCGAATTCTCTTTTTCAAAAAGCTTTCAATTTGATACTTAGATTATAGAGAAGTTAAGAAGTTTCCACTTTTTGAGTAAACTAAAAAAACACGTGACAGAATCAATAAAATATCTCTAGAAATGAAAAAGTTGTGGGATCTGTTGCGCTTGCAAAAATAATTTATTACACACGGATAGGTAAAATGTCTTTCAATAATTTATTTCTTAGTCTATTGATGGATTTCAAAAAATTTTCAGTGATTGATTAGTTTGATCTATATTTAAATATCATTACGTTAAATTTAATATTAACAATATCATGATCTTCTCCATTATCGTTTGGTTCCTGTTGGTAAAAGGTACGAACTCGGTGCGGACAAAGCCAGGGCTTCAGTATTCGAGTTCGTAATTCCCTTTTCCTCGACAATCCTACACATTCTTGGGTACAAGTACAAGTGAGAGGTGAATAGCGTGAAATGGAGGCTTTTATCCTAAGGATAAATACAAAAATGAAAGACAGAAAGATTATTTATTGTTTCTTGTATATATTGAAGTTTTGTCGATTTTGTGTGGAATTGAATAAAGCTTATTATTATTACTCTTTATTTACTTTTTTATTTTTAAATACATTTTTAAATATTATACAAATAAAAATAATTATTTATAGACTAGTCTCGTCAAAAAGCAAGTCAGTCTCTTATAATTTAAACCAGAGACAAGAAGCACTCATCTCGCTCCACAAATCGCAAATTCTTCGTCGCACGCCATCTGAATAATTTTGCTAAAGTAAGCTCAAATGTGTGGATATAAATGATTTATACACAGCACTTTATATAAAACATACACGCCATCGAACGATTATATGACAAGGATATTTAACGTAAAAGACAAGCATTTTTAAGTATTTATTTACAGCTATTTTAGATATATAATTTTTTGTCTCTTTCAAAATCTTTTTAATTTGAAGGTTATGACACTTATGAGTAATATTATAACATAGTTGATATAAAATATTTTTCTCACAGAGCACTTTGATTTGACCTAATTCCAGCACTCCACATCTGCGTTTGAGAGCTCTTGATCAATTTAATTTATACGAAGACTCAATATATTTTATGCACTTCATCGTTCTCACAGATTTTATGTTTTTAAAAGTAAATTAGAATCTAGATTGGCTATACGTCTATAATACTTTTATATTGCTAGCTATATTATAATGTTCTGATTTCAACGTAATAATAAGAATTTCTTCATGAAATAAAATTAACATAGATAGTTTCGTCAAGGACGAATCGGTGGCCCTCGATGTGTACTTTTTACGCGGCCAAAGTCAGGCACTAGGATAAATCTAGGTACCAATTCACCCGCACCGCAACGTGGTCAGTATTGAAAGTTCCGGATTTAGGGGAGGTAACCGAGGCTACAGCTTCGGGGCCTCCAGAACAGAGGAGCCCCCACAGTAGACTTCGGAAAAAATTCAGACTAGTAAACACTAGTAAACCACTTTTCCTTTGATTTTCGCGTTTAACCTACACCTACAGTACTTTGTACAAACATAATTATTTAGGTTCGTTAGGTTTTTATCATCGATACATAGTAACAGACACATTTCAAAAAGTTTGCTTTTAATAAATATCTTAACAAACAAATCAATGAAATAGATCAAGAAAAAATATGTTTAGCTTCACAAAAATTAAGCAAACCTTTTACCATCCCATAATTATGCAATATAAAAATATAATAAAGTATGAGCTCACGTCTATAATATATACATACATATATCTTGTAACTGCTTTGTGTCTGTACATAAATGAATAGAAATATGAATAGGTATAATTAAATTTACGGAAATATAAACAACACTTTGTAGATATTTCATCTTTCTATCTACCTCTTCGTTACAGAGTTATGACTTAATTGAAAAGTGGTTAAGATGAACATTTGTGTCTGCCCATGCCACACACTGTCTTTGTTACAAATATTTTACACTTAGTACCTCTTTTACAAACTAAAAGTAACATAACTGGCCGACAATTTGACATATTTTTCATATGACAACTGGAAAATGTGCCAAGCGCTACTCAGAACTTACTTTAAGATTGTGCAACACGCCTTTAGATTAAAGAATATGTACTATTCTAATGTTAATAACCTAAAACTGAAGTTATTTTTAGATGATATAGTGCATCTTTCAAGTGTTTGTTTTAATTGTTCAATTTTGTGTATAAAATGGTTGTATTAATGTGAAAATACCCTTAACAATGCAGAAACTTACATAAGCACTGTTGCTTCAATCATTTCGCAGTTGTAGCTGGAAAGTTTTCTGGGAGTTTTTAAAATAGTTTTAAGAAATTCGATGCGCTTTTACTGAATTTTCATCTCTGTCATGAGCGCTAGCGGTAAATAATTGAAAATGGTGACCATAATCAGTGTTTTGACCAGAAAAGATGTTCCAGCTTATTTCGCGTTAAAACAATTTATTACAATTTATGTAAATAACTTTTCGTACTATCATTTTTCTCTTAACTAACCTAATAATTCGATACGTTTATTATAAGAGTAGATAGACAGGCGTAAAGCCAGGTCGTTTGTATTTGTATTAAAAATTACGATGTACAATGGCTTAATAAACTCACGATATGAAAGCTTTTACTGCGTGACGGGGTATATTCATATAAGTTCATAAAAGTTAATAAAAAAGCCAAGCTAAGTTGTGTTGAAAGGCAACGCATTACCTTGTTAAGGAAAAGCAACCTTATTATAAAAGAAAATGTTTGGAAAATATATATTCTGTATGTTTCTTAGCAGCAGAAGTTCTGAGCAAGAAAACTTTCAATTGTTCGTCTTGATAATACTAGTATATAAACCAGTCCTAGTTGGTTACACCAAATTTTATAAACAATGTAATTGTGTGGAACGTGTAGGTATTATCTTTCTCTTACAGACTTCGACCTGCCTCAGCGAGAAATACAAAGAAAAACTACAAAATATAATTGTTTCAGAAATTAATCCTAGCTAGATTAGCCACCAGATTAAATGTTTGCAATATCTTGTAAGTTGTAATTGTATTATTTCGTATTATTCTTAAAACTAAACAATTTTATACCTACAATAAAAGAGGCGAACAGCCAGTTAAAAGGTTTTTGGAAAAAATCCTATTTTGATTAGATTCCTTTGTCTCTAAAAGCAATTAACGTTATTTTTTCATTCATTTTACATTTTCATTAAAAAATTAGTTATTATTTTTAATTTGCGCCTTGTGGTTCCAGAGTATTTTGATTGTTTAAGTGAATTTGAAGGCAATTTGAAAACTCAACTTGGCAAACATATTGCTTGAATTACCTGAGCTTAGGTACTTTTCTTAGGTGATAAAACATACTTATTTTTTAATAATTTTTATATAAAAATTAACAAATATGTATGTCTCAAATATATACCAATAACCAATGAGTGAAATAATATTTTTTCATATTTCCGCAAATTGAATATGAAATACAAAGTTCAGCATTTACTGATTCACATTATACACAGGACTCAACTTAATACATTATTCATGCGCCTACATCTAGGTCGCAGCTTATTTATTGTAATGTAGTTTGATGCCGCGGTGTCGTCTGGCATCGCTGTTCTTCGGAGAAATTCTGTATACATTTGGATACTTACATCATAATTCACACTATTAAGATATACTTAGAAGCAAATTCTGATGTACACAAACTTAACTAAACTAGAGAATTTTAGTTTATTCATGTTTAGAGATTTTTACAAAAGAATTTAAACTATTAGCTTAAAACAAACGCACAAGTTATCTGGGCTTAGTTATTCCTAAAATTATATTATATACAGGTGTAATATTAATTTAATTCCTTAGTGATTTTAGTTTATACCTATCTATACATTATATAAGTCAAAACGGATTAATATTATATCTTTATTTAGTTTAATTACTTAGTTTATATTCCATTCTTTTGTAATTATTTTAACTTTTAAGTCGTATTAAGTTATGTTATTAAGACAGTATCTTTTTCTTTGTTATGTTGTATCGTCTTCTAGATGTAACACAATAAAAGTTCTAATGACTATAAGATTATACATACATTTTAAGTCTCTCGGAAATCTAGGCTCAGCTACATCAGTTTGTGCAGCTTTGAATTAACCATAACTCAAGCTTATTGCTCTCAGCCACGAATGTATATAGTAAAGATATTCGGGAGCTTATTTTTTAATTTATCCACATACCTACCTATCACTAAATAGTATAAAACAAAGTCGCTTTCTCTGTCCCTCTATCCCTTTGTATGCTTAAATCTTTAAAACTACGCAACGAATTTTGATGCGGTTTTTTTAATAGATAGAGTGATTAAAGAGGAAGGTTTTTATTATACCTGGAGGTAGTTTTATACCCGTGCAAAGCCGGGGCTGGTCGCTAGTTATGTATAAAAGGCATTTCACTATCATAATATCTTACCAAAGCTTTGTAGGAAATCTAAAACCAAATCGTCTAATATGTGTTTTTTTTTTTGTTGAATCTCATGAATCACTGAAACCACCTATCAACAATTAAAAACGGTTATGATTGGCCTTTTAATATAGCAAAAAATATTCAAAATGCATATATATACAGTGTATGCACATCAAAAAAAGTTGAGTTGACTAAATAATTATTTATTGCTTTAACTTATAAAAACACAATTTTAATATGAAAATCTTAAATAAAGTATAAGTTAGTATCACTAACGTAATATCTTTTTTTTAAATATTTTAATTAAATTCCTTAATACATCAAAAGACCAGATATTTATCATATATTCAAATAATAATTCAAAATATATATTAAGTAAGCTACAAATAAATTTCACCCTGCTCCTGCAATACTTACCTGAAGTGCGCTGAATGTTGTTTGCGCAAATGTTGTGCAAATAAGTTGTTACTTTATGTAATAACAGCAAAGTTTAACTTTCATGTACATTTTGTTTGTTCGCAGGTACGTTGGAAGGTACACAATACTGCTCTGTTGTTGCAGACGTATGTAGTATATTAAGGTTAATTGCCACTGTTGAAAGTAATTATTTTAAACACTTAACATTTAATGAAAAACATTTTCAAACTAACCACGAATTGGGGATTAAAGATAACAGCTAAATGCATATTTACGTTCCTTTTATGTTGATTCTTTGATTAATTAATCTCTTACCAGTTCACCGGTTCCATTCACCATTTCTCGGATTGGAAGCTTGACGGTTATTCAGTTAATTTTACGCCATTCGCGCCACGAGTAAAATACTCGTTTTTTACTTCATTCGGGCTATAACATGATTTTCCGTTAAAGTCAGGTCCCTAAGCTAGGTTATTTTTCAAATTATGTTGTACTTGTTCAAATTATGATGACCGATTGGCGCATTTGGCAGTGCTCCTGACTTCTGCATCGAAAGGTCTCGGGTTCGAATCCTGGTAGTTGCATTAATTTGTGTGATTATAAACTTATATATGTATTGGTTGTTTATAAACTTATATATGTATTTATTGTGGTACCCTCGTTTTTTCTGATTACAAATTAAAGCCTCAGAGTTGTGACGTGGGCAATAACGTGTGCATCCGCTGCAATCGTCCAATTACGGTTCGAAGAGGGTAGGCACTATACGATTAATGGGTGAGGTTTTATCCTCCTATTATACCATGATCGAACACTCGTATTCGACACAAGACACCATTGTGGTTGCTTATAAATGTCAAGCTGGAATTTTTATATTAAAAGTTTCCCTACAACGCAGTCATTTATAAAAACATGATCAAAGTCCACCCTTTTATATGGTGGTATCGTTCAAATAATCTATCAAAAAGTTAACTTCTGTAACAAATAAAAATAAATCTTTACTTCTTCTGTAAATGTATCTATAAAATAATACTGACCAATAATTAAATCTTAAATGAAGTGGTTATGAATTAAATTTTAAATACGAAAAATTGTGTCACGTTATAATTATAATTGAAAAACAAAAAAATTGTTTCTAAATTTTTTATCCGACCGTCTCTTTGGTTATGCAATATAATCTATTTTTTTTAATGTTTTAACAAATATAAACAACATCACATCTTTCAAAATTGTCTAGACAACGGTTCAGCGGTTTAAAAGGAAAACGTTAGCAAACCGTTACTAAATGTATTGCATACATTAGGAATGCAAACTTACTGCAATTAATTCGGGTTTACACGCGATGTATAATATTTATGTGCCGGCAACACAACCGCTAATATATTACACGCCACATGCAGGTGCTATTGTACCTTGCTTTGAATTTTAGGCAATTAATCATTCAAACTCAAGTTCTATCCTAAATCGTACCATATTTTATTGTTTCGGTACAAAGAAAATTGCTATTAATTACAGTTATAACTGGTAATGTTAGCGACACCTGTTTTGGGGCTTGGGCCAGACATATTACAATGTCTGTTTCGTTACAGGCAAGACAAGTAGTTCAGCCATTTGTGCTTACCCAACCGCAACTAAATTGCAAACTAAATTTATTTTGCAAAAATAGGTTTATGAATCGTATTTTTAGTTCTTCCGTCAAAAGTCGAAAGATTGAGATCTATGAATTCGGCTCTTAGAGATTCCGTTATCTCACTACGGCTTTGATAAAATATCATATTCATCAAATTAAAAAACTGCCACTTTCAATACTTTTGTATACATTATGACAGTTTATTTTTCATAACCGAGTTGATGAAATGTTTATTAATCTAAATAATATAACGAATCGTTGGCGATTAATTTACAAAGATATACGCATGTTATGATTATGTCAGCTTTAGAGATAACAAGGTTTAATTGAGTGTAGCGTCGTGTATTTTAGTGAAAGGTATTATTAGGATAATGTCAACACTTAGCTGTAAGTTTTAGTTGGTTTTAGGTACAAATGTAGAGCACATAATATCTTTTCAAATTATGTTTTTATGGGTTATGGTTTACGAGTAGAAAGCTTACGATGGGTGGATCATGTTGCCGACATGGAAGAGTCTTTCGCAGTTCCACAGAGACTCTTAGAAGGGAAACCTGACAGACGACGGAAGGCCAAAATTGCGTTGACTGGATGGTGTCAAGCAGTGCCTTCAAGTCTTGGTAATCATGGGCTGGATGTAAAAGGCACATAACAGGACCAACTGTGGATCCTTGCTCGACCAGGTCAAGGTCCAATGGGCTGTGGTGTCATGATTTCAAAAATTTATTGATACTTTGCTTTTCCATAAAATGCGATCTATGAATTTGATTTTTCAAGTACACTAATATCAGCTAAACGAGAGGCTAGGTATGAAAAGCAGGTGCAAAGCATTTTTTTTTTCAGCAAATTTCTTTGGCGGCGTTATTTTATTCTTATAGAAAGTTTTTCCAGTACGAAGCATGAGTTTTGTCGGTTTCCTGAACGTAATCTTTGTTAAATCTTACGGGAATCATTTGTCATTTTTTAAGCTAGATCGTTTTTTGCGACAATTCTATTTCAACAAATTCACAAATCAACCGATTACGTAAAACCGTTAAGTAGTTTTTAAGTTTTACGTGAAAATATACACACGGCAAGAAGTTTTTTGTAATAAAATAAAGTCTCGCCGTTTCTGTGTTATTTGTTGATTTTTCCCGTAGGTACTATAATTTAATTAACCTACAAAAACTCAGTTCTACTATAACTTAATATAATAATGTATTTTTCCTTAATTTAAAGTCCACTCATTACCTTCTTTTGACGTTTTCTTTTTTTTAAAGTGTTTCTTTATGTTATTATTATTAATAGTTGTCTGTAATAAATAAATAAAATATTCTACTTATTATACGACGTAACTGTGCGTACTTAACAAACTTTTAAATAGTTCATATATTTGTTATTTGAATATCACGGAAACACTCCAAAAGCAATGAATGCCAATTTCAACCCCAAGTGAACTGAATCACATTTGTTTGTGGGTCACGTACAAACTATTCTAGGGTAGGGGTATAAAACTTTTGGGCTTCTTGAGAAATTATGGATTTTGTACTCAAATTATTTCTGGATCGCTTTTAATAGGAACGTAATTTCTGTATGGAGATTATCATGACTCATAGGAGTCTAATAGATACAATTTTGAACATCTTCATAGGTAAGTTTTTCACGTGTCTGATATTCGAGGCATAATACACGGAACGTCCTAAGATCGATTCCCGCTGATAAGACATCTATTTGGATAGCGATCAGTTAAACAGACCTAAATGTGATTTCAGGCTTCATGTGTGAGACTTCATGCTTAATTGGATTATATAAATACCGACTACTTTAATTTAATTAACCTACGCCTCCACTCATAGTTATTTCCTTTTTAGTTTTGTATAAAATTACCCATAACTTTAATAATGCGATAATTAACTAGGTATAGATCGCATATAACTATTTTATGTTTTTTTTCAAATATATTAAGCATTCATATGATATTATTACTGATTAACTACTTGACATAAGTTTTTATAAATGTCCAATCTTTAGAACGATATTATTATTTACTTTTATGACTGCTAAGAAACTTTTTATGTACAACAGTTTTGTTATATCTGTATAATTTTTAATGAAATACATAAAGAAAAAAAAAATCCTTTTTAGTATTTCTTTTTCAAAAAACCTTATATAGTCGATTCTTTCCATGTCTCTAGCGAAATTCACGAAACAGAGGAATAGAAAATTATATTATCATTATATATTCAGCATAGTAAAAATGATCACTTTGTTCAAGTGAAATCCTAAATGTGCTGCTCTAGTATATAAATCTGCAAAATTGCTTTTATACTTCACTTTAGCAATATCCAACACGTGTTGGGTGCAAGTTGTTACATTTCAGGAACGCTGTTAAGTTGGCGTTAATCTTCGTTAACACACGTACCGTGGAATGTAAATGCAATGAAACTGAGATTGTTTTCAGTGTTGTTTTTGTAATGCTGCGAATAGTGAAATTCTAAATATAGTATATTTATAGTAAAACAGACGATTAAATATGTTTACTCTACGGTTTAATCGTCGGTAGCGAATGTCCTGTGCTATTCTCGGATTAGATGAATCCAACAAATCAGATATCATCAAAATCGGTCCAACCGGACCGATTGTATGACAGATGTTTGCATTGGAGAGTAGGTACAGAGAAGCCTGTCGACACCGTCAAAGTAGCGGTTTGCGCCGCGACAGAGACGCGAGACCGCGACCCGAGACAGAGACGCGAGACCGGGACCCGAGACCGAGACGCGAGACCGCGACAAGTGTCTCGGTCTCTTCGGCATGTACTGTAGGCCGAGACCGCGACAAGCGGGATGAAACGTTCTATGGAAGTATCGTCATTTTTAGAGCTAATTATTATTATTATATAATAATTATCATTTATATAATATTATTATATTTATACAATATAAATTATAATATATTGATTAGTTATATAGTGATAGTTTATTATATAGTGATTAGTTAATAATTGTAAAATATAAGCTTATTATTTTTTTTTTTATTTTTTTTTGATATATTATATTAATACTTAGTATTAAATAGCAAAATAAGTTAAAGCGTCAATGTCGCATTAGGTTTTTACCTGTAAGATATTGTACTGTTGAAATAAATAAAGAATAAAGAATATTATATACCTTATTGATATACCCTTAATAATCTTATAATACCAAATGAGAGATTTAAATATTTGCATTTAATGTTCTATAAACACTAAAAACATGTGCTTTTCGAGCGCGACCGGGGACACTACTTGACCGGGGCAGCGACTATCTCGCTGTCGCGCGTCGCGCGTCTCGGTCTCCGGTCGCGGTCTCGCTCGCTAACTGGCGCTCATACATTTCATAGCGTCAAGTAGTGTCGCGGTCTTGCGTCTCCGTCTCGCGTCTTGGTCTCACGTCTTTGTCTCGCGTCACGTTCTCGCGTCTCGCGACTTAAGGAAATTTTTCGTAGGAAATCTATCGAGATTACCTAGAAATAACACGTTGTATAAATGTTAAATGTATTTCTAAACTTGACACATACAATTCCTATTATTTCTGCAATTCCCAAGAGCTTTTGTGGCAATTCTACACCTTATAGTGCATTGATTTTAAAGTGGTGAAACATTTGATTGATGTATTTTTAATATGAACCACCCTACTCCAATTACCTTTGGTCAGCGTAATTCTGAGAAAAAGAAGTAGCTGAATACCTTTTTTTATAATATAGTTTCTAATTTCTCTTTAACATATAGATAAGTACCGAAGATATGACAGTGTTCAGAATTTTAGTCAATATGTTGAAATGTACCGAATACGATGAACAATTCAAGTGTGAAAAATATTTTGAATTGGTAAATTAACAATCCGTTTTCTCGTTGGTTCTTGATATTTTGAATTAAACTCCATTACAAAAGTACATTAATGATTTAATTAAATACTAAATACATAAAAGCTTCGACTATTTTATATAAACTTTTAAAATTTATATTTTTCCTAGCTTTGAACCCAATGAGATTATACCAGATTATATCTATTGTATTTTAATATCATTGTTTGAACCACTATGGGTTTCATAACTGTGTGTCCAGTATGATGTATTGTACACCTGCGAGCATCGGATATTGCGATAATGAAATGTATTTTATATTGTTGTACCTTTCAGAATACCCGATTGTGGGATTAAGCATTCAATGTATTAATTTCCACAAACCTTCATTAATCTGCGTTATATACTAACTGATTCTGCTTTTATATATAAAATCAATTTTACATATTAATATATCAAATTACAGGCACGTTTAACTGCCTAATGGTGTATCTAATTATTTACACACATTATTAGAAACCAAAGAGAAACATTTATTTTCTTTGGTTTCTGATTTGATTGGATGCTTAGTCGTAGAATTACATTCATTCCAGCTTCTAATCAAAGTCATTTACAGAATATACCATGAATTCTCGTGTCACAATGTTAGTTACTCCTCCGAAACAGCTTTACTGATTTTTACGAAATTTTATATGCATATTCAGTAGGTCTGAGAATCTATATCTATTTTTCATACCCCTAAGTGATAAGGGTAGCCCATCCCAAAAATTAATATGGCAAAACAACGTTTGCCGGGTCAGCTAGTATTTTTTATATAATTCAGAAATAAATTTCAATTTAAATCTCTTAATTCGCTGTGTTCATCGAAAGTTTTGTTATTAATTGCAGTGATATAGTTGCGAAATTAGTTTCTAAATGTTTCAAATAATTACTTTGTAAAGTCTTAGAATAATGCTAATTGGCTGTTAAATGGAATCGTCTTTACAACGGTTCAATTAATTTGTAGCCGCCATGTACGCACACGCGCACAGCCCTTCGCTCTAAAGTACATGGACGTGATTGGCTGCGCCTGCGCTTCATGCTTGTTAACCCTAGTGCTAAGTTTAGACTAAGATTTTTGTACAAATACTTGTGTTTTAGAAATTATTATTAATTAACATTCCACATTCAACTCTTCATTCATTCATTGTTTCATTGTATTTCATTGTTTCTCGACCTTTCTCTGCAAGCTAAGGAGTTTTATAAACTACAACCATTGACTCCTAAATTGGTGACCCCGAAGAAGAAACACGTAAAATGGAAAATCAACAGCAGTACGGAACGGAGCTCTCAGCCGTATCACTCCCTGCCCGTCTACCACCTTTCTGGAGGGAAAAGCCACTTTTATGGTTCGCCCAATTTGAAGCCGCCATCGCTGCAAGCAAGCCAAGCGACGAACAAAAATTTAATCTCGCCATACCACTTCTTGGCCACAGTGACCTAGAGCAGATTGCAGACCTAATATTAAACCCGCCCACAAGTGAAAAATACCGAGCGCTGAAAGAAAGATTATTAGCCACATACCAAGAGTCGGAGCATAACCAGATTCAAAAATTATTGAGTGGATTGGAGCTTGGAGACTTAAAACCAAGCCACCTACTTCGCAAAATGAAAGAGCTAGGTGGTAAAATAATTACCGACAGTGCTCTACAAATATTATGGCTAAAACAGCTGCCGCCACACGTTCGCGCCGTCCTTTCAATTAGCGCAGAGTTGAGCTTGGATAAATTAGCTACAATGGCAGATACAATGATGGAGCACATCGAGCCTGCAACGATCGCCGCAGTCTCGTCTCCAACATCATCCACAATTCACGACGCCACGAGTCTAC
Organism: Aporia crataegi; assembly: GCA_912999735.1. Lineage (NCBI taxonomy): Eukaryota > Metazoa > Arthropoda > Insecta > Lepidoptera > Pieridae > Aporia > Aporia crataegi. Next base: position 5,294,114 of record OU538749.1, read on the forward strand.
AAATAAATATGATATCGAGCCAAATCGCGAAACTAGCATTGGAAGTTGCCAGCCTGAGGAATGAACAACAGGAATATCAAAGACGTAGAAGCCGATCACGTTTTCAACACCAACGTTATAAGTCACGATACAGATCAAGAACGCGTTCACCTGCATTCCAGGAGCACGATGATTATAAACCAGGCGTTTGTTATTACCATCGGCGTTTCAAACAAGAAGCAAAAAAATGCGAATTCCCATGCAGCTTCAAACAGGAAAACTAAAAAGCACGTCGTCGTTAGCGGGCGTCGACGGCCATAAAACTACATACCGCTTATGTGTAACGGATTCCATAAGTAAAGAAAAATTTCTTGTGGACACTGGAGCTGACATATCGGTCCTCGCAGCAAAAAGGAGCAAATTCTACCAAAAACAACGGGGTGACTACACATTGTTCGCCGCAAATGGTACAAAAATTAAAACATATGGAGAACGAACAATCGAGCTAAACTTAGGCTTACGAAGAAGTTTCAAATGGAAATTTGTTATCGCCGATGTTAATACATCTATTCTCGGAGCAGATTTCCTCGCAAACTACAAGCTACTCGTCGATCTTCATAAAAGAAAATTAATAGACTGCGTCACTCAACTAAGCGTCAACGCCCTCCGCGTTCAAGCAACCGAAGCCTCAATACAGACCGTCAACCACAATCATATTTACCACGACATACTAAAGAAATTTCCCGACATACTACGACCAATATCAATGAAGACACCTGCTAAACATAATACAACGCATCATATTGAAACTACGGGACCTCCAATATTCGCAAGACCACGCCCTCTTCCCCCAGACAAGTACAAGGCCGCTAAACTTGAATTTGAAAGGATGATCGAGATGGGTATATGCAAGCCCTCAAATAGCCCATGGGCTAGTCCTTTACACGTCGTCAAAAAGAAAAATGGATCACTTCGCGTTTGTGGAGATTACCGAAGATTAAATGCAGTTACGACACCCGATCGCTACCCTATACCGAGGCTTCAAGACTTCACATACCAGCTGCACGGAAAGAAAATATACTCCAAATTGGATATCAAAATGGCATATTACTGGATACCTAATAACGAACAAGACGCCGCCAAGACCGCCATTATAACACCTTTTGGACTCTTCGAATTCAAATGCATGACCTTTGGCTTACGGAACTCAGGTCAAACATTTCAACGATTCATGCACGAAGTTCTTCGAGGTCTCGACGAAATAGTATTTTCCTACATCGACGATATATTAATATTTTCAAACTCGGAAGAAGAACATAGAAAACATATAGAAACTGTACTCGAACGCCTCGACAAATACGGCGTGTCACTAAACTTAGAAAAATGCGAATTCGGGAAAGAAAAAATTGAATTTCTCGGATACGAAGTCTCTTCAGAAGGCATCAAACCAACCCAAGAGAGAACAAAAGCAATTATTAACTACCCTAAGCCGACCACAGTTCAAGAGTTGAGAAGATTCTTAGGAATGATTAACTTTTATCGCAGTTGTCTTCCTAAGCAAGCGGAAAACCAATATATATTGAACAAATACCTACACAACAGCAAGAAAAATGATAAAACACAGATCAAATGGACACCGGAATCGGAAAATGCGTTTGAGCAATGCCGCCAAAGCATACTTAACGCCACGATACTCTCACATCCTATTCCTAACTCACCACTTCGGCTATACACTGACGCATCTGACAAAAGCATCGGCGCTGTTCTTCATCAGCAAGAAAATAATATATGGAAGCCTCTAGCATTTTATTCGAAGTCTATGAGTGAAACACAACGTAGATATAGCGTGTACGATCGCGAATTACTAGCTATGTACACAGCTGTAAAAAACCTACGAAGATTAATTGAAGGAAGCGAACTCACTATCTACACGGATCATAAACCGTTAACCTTTGCACTTACGAGAACATCAAGCAGCAGCGATACGCCGAGACGAGAGCGACAACTTCATTTCATTAGCCAGTTTTGTTCAAAGATTAAACACATCGAAGGAAACAACAACGAAGCCGCCGATGCATTATCTCGCGTGGAAGAAATTATTATACCTCACCACACTTTTATCAACTACAATAAATTATCAATCGATCAACAAGCAGATGAGGAACTAAAGGAATGCAAGAAAAACCCGAAATTAATATTTAAAGACATAAAAGTGCCCGAATGCAATCAGCCAATCACATGCGAGGTGTCGACATCATATATTAGACCGTATCTACCAGCCGCATATCGTTTTAATGCATTTCAAGCGCAACATGAATTATGTCATCCCGGCATTCGAACCACAAGAAAGATCATGACAAAAAAATACTTCTGGCCGTCAATAAACAAAGATGTAAACACATGGACTAGAGCTTGCATCGGATGTCAGCGTGCTAAAGTGCAACGACATACAAAAAGCCCTCCTGGAGAGTTCGAAGAATCTGCGCGTTTCGAGCACATACACTGCGACATCGTCGGTCCTTTTCCTCCGTCAAACGACTACAGATACATCGTCACCATAATAGACAGATGTACAAAGTGGCCAGAAGCGATCCCTACACGCGACATCACCGCAGAAACCGTATCTAAGGCTATATACGACGGTTGGATTTCAAGATTTGGCACTCCTTTAAGAATAACTACCGACCAAGGAAGGCAATTCGAGTCAGCACTCTTTACCGCCTTATGTAAAAAGATGGGCGTACAACGCATAAGAACAACGGCATTCAACCCTAAGGCGAACGGACAGGTCGAACGTTGGCATCGAACGCTAAAGAGTGCACTAATGGCAAGAGAAAATAATACACACTGGAGCGAAGAAATCACAACAATTTTATTGGGATTACGTACAGCACTACGCGAAAGCCAACAATATAGCCCCGCACAAATGACGTACGGGACAACACTCAGAGTACCGGCAGATTTTTTCGTACCTGCAAAATCCAACATTGAAGACTCGGAGTTTATCAGTCGCCTATCTGAAACAATGGCTACTTTATCACCAAAACCACGACTGCGCCACACAAATAAAACTTTCATCCATGGTGACTTAGCAACATGTTCACATATTTTCGTGCGAAATGATACAGTACGCACGGCATTGATACCACCTTACAACGGACCCTTTAAAGTACTAGAAAGGAATGAAAAACACTTCACAATCCAATTGCCTACGCGAACTTCTGTAATATCAATCGACAGACTTAAACCAGCCTTCATATACAACCACGAGCAAGACACATCAATCGACTACAAGGAGATTAAGGATAAGTCAGACTCGGAAGATAAATATACAACAAAAGAAGCACCAGCCAGAAATTACGTAACAAGATCAGGACGCACGGTGAAACCTAGAGTACGTTTTTCTCAGAGGGGAGTACTGTAGCCGCCATGTACGCACACGCGCACAGCCCTTCGCTCTAAAGTACATGGACGTGATTGGCTGCGCCTGCGCTTCATGCTTGTTAACCCTAGTGCTAAGTTTAGACTAAGATTTTTGTACAAATACTTGTGTTTTAGAAATTATTATTAATTAACATTCCACATTCAACTCTTCATTCATTCATTGTTTCATTGTATTTCATTGTTTCTCGACCTTTCTCTGCAAGCTAAGGAGTTTTATAAACTACAACCATTGACTCCTAAAAATTTAACGTTACATGTGCCAACTGTGCCTCGCGGTTTCACCCGCGTTGTTTTAATAGTTATTTTCTATTTATTTATATTAACTTCTAAGTTACTCCTTATTACATCAGCTATCTGCCAGTAAAAGTCCCGTCAAAATCGGTTCAGCCGTTTCAGAGATAAGCCGGAAAAAACAGACAGATAGGCAAAAATTGTAAAAAAAGAAACATTTTGGTATATATGTACCGTGAATCCATGACTGTGCATTTAGTAAAAAGCCGTTATTATAATATTACAAACACACTCCAATTTTATTTATCTGTATAGGCTATAGATAAAGAAAATTTTAGATGTATTAATATATGTTAGGTTACAAAACATAAATTGCAATAGATAAATTTTCTAAAGATATGTGATCGGTGGACACTGCGGACTTCAAAAACCTAATCACAGGCCCCTAGAAATCTTTATTTTTTGTTGCAGTTTCAGTAAAGATTACAGTGTTACATTTATTTAAATGTATTTTGTTCCAATCCGCAGATAATCTAATTTAATCGAATGTAGGTTTGGCTGTCGGCTCCCAACATCCGCAAATAATGCCGATTCTGTGACCCGAATGTGAATTGTTAGTTATGAATAATGGATTTCCGAATTCCGTTCGTACGACCACAGAGTTAGCTTCGAATAAACTGTATAGTGGTGAAATTATTTTACAATTCATGACAATTATAAATGTACTTAAATATATTTACAAAAATACAAAAGCTCATCAAAGCCGTTGGAGTGCGTACCCAAAATACTGGCTACATTACCGCATTGTATTGCTAATATGAGTAGCTTTCATGTTTTCTGTGGTGTCAACTAAGCGCTTATATCTCTTTAAACAATCGAAGTGTTTCTGGCCTCCATGGACCCAAATTCTATTCCAAAAAAAATGAAAATATAAGAATCTATGAGACTTTCATATTTTCGTCTTTTGTTGCTTTCTGCAATCGACTGTTAATTGTACTGAATAACAATTATCTTATGAAGTATTATTACTTCCAAGTATTAAGAGTATCGAGTTTCTTGTTGATTCTTCTGTGTAGAAACTATTTCCCCCTAACTATGACAGCTATATGACCGCCTCCTTGGTCTAGTGGTAAGCGCGTAAGCGTTACAACCGAGAGGTCCTGGGTTCGATTCCCGGCGGAGATAAAAAAAACTCAATCTGGCAGGACATAGAAGGCTGATCACCTACTTGCCCCTAAAAGAAAAATCGATCAGTGAAACAGATGTGAAATGCACCTGTCCCATACTCCACTAGGGGACACGGGACTTCACCTATGACAGCTATATCTTAAAAATTAACGATGTCAAATTTTGACCAAGACTAAATATTAATAATACTAAGGGCGGCGTGGAACGTGTTGCGCTCTTTAGGAAAACAAGGAGTAGGTGACGTATTAAGCTGAGCGTAACACGTCGCACGCGAAAAATGCGTCGCTAGGAAAACCTAGCTTAAGTTTTTTTTTTATTGGGGTTTTATGACCTGGTATTGACAACCTTTAGGTCAACTCTTATTTTGAGTATATTTTAATTAATGTCTTATTTCGCGCCCCAAATAAAATGGTGAAAATTTTACTAGTAGCTTATAGGGAATTTTGACCACATCACAAAGTCACGTCTTGCTGAATTATATCACTTTCCTTCAATCTTGCACATTGATGAATAGTTTATACTTAAAATTCCACCAATTTTACCCATAAAATTTCGAAATTACCAACTTTTAGGAAATAATATAAAACATGACGCATTCATTGTTGCGATGGCGCCAAAACTCCTCGCATACCTACATAACAAACTCGATTCCATCTAGCAACTGAAAGATCAGAGGCACAAATATTTCGGTTGGAGAGACACAGAAGGCTTAGCTACTTTCTTGTAAAGAAAGTGATCAGTGAAATATAATTATGTCTTCCTATTTTTTGTAGTTGCCTTTTTAATTACACAATTTTACTTTGAAACAATGCGATACATCTCTTTTTGTACAACTACATACGTTAATAAACTGTGCCTTGAAAAGATTTCTATTATAACTTCGCAAAAACGTTTAATGCATACGCTTAAAGCAAACGAAAAATTTCAAATGATTACAAAAGGTGTTTGAGTTAAAAAAATTGTCGAAAATTATCAGTAAGTAACTTAAGCAAAATACAGTACACTGAAAACTATAGAATGACTTTCATGTTTCATGTTTGTATATGCAAAATGTAAGGCAATTTAAAAACCTCAAGACAAAGTAATTACACATAAGTTTGCCTCATAAATCGATGGACAGACCTTGATAAGTATTTTAACTTATTAATTGTTCAACCTAGTTAAATACAAACTAATCCATTTTCTGCTAAATTTATTTATATAATAACGAACTATTGATTGATCAATTTTTGCCTGTCCGTCTGTTTGTTCCGGTTAATCTCTGAAATGGCTGGACCGATTTTGACGAGACATTCACTGGCAGATAGCTGATGTAATAAGGAGTAACATAGGCTAGTGTTATTTTAGAAATTAATATTGTTTATATTAATAATAAAAAATACTTATTCCGCGCGTTCGAAGTACATAATACATATCTATTATATATTAGGTTTTTAGGCTATATAACATCACGTTACTACAAAATGCGGTTGAAACCAAGAGACACAGCTAATTGCTTAATAAGATCTATACAAAAGTATTTTGTCTTGTTTTTGCAATAGTAACGGTTCGTTTCCGAGAAAGAGACAGAGCATTTGATACTTTGACTTTGCTTAACTTTAAAACTACTTTCAAAGTTAAGTAACATTCATAAGAGGGATATAGTTTATATCGATGGAGACCGCCCACGTCGTGTGACGTCACGCAACATACGGAACACATTAAAGTTTCCTTATAACACGCTTGTCGCATTTAATAAATTGCTTTTGTAACATAAAATTGGAAATTGTTCTATATTTAGATTGTGTACAGATACATTAAATATTATATACTAGATATATAACGCACTACATCATACTAACACATGTAGGAGGGGTAATCACTACATAGTATAAAACAAAGTCGCTTTTTCTTCCCCTATATACCTTTGTGTGCTAAAATCTTTAAAACTACGCAACGGATTTTGATGCGGTTTTTTTAAATAGATAGAGTGATTGAAGAGGAAGGTTTTTATATATGTTTTACACCCGTGCAAAGCCGGGGCGGGTCGCTAGTGTATTACGTAATACATTAACCTTATTATATGGACCCTGATCAGGTAATAGTTAAGACTGAATACAATATTGCCTGCTGCAATAATATCCAAGAATGTTAGTGATAGGCCACAATCAGTATTTACATAATATTTACCTCTATATAGAGTAGCTATTTTAATATAAATAAATCATATGGTATATTTTAATCTTATATTCTCGTCTAACAAAATTTCTAGAAACAACGCAGATTTATTAAATATTTACAATAATGTACTTAAATATATTTACAAAAATACAAAAGGCTCATCAAAGCCGTTAGGGTGCGTACCCAAAATACTGGCTACATTACCGCGTTGTATCGCTATACTAACGCATTGGCCGAAATATGAGCTTTCGGGTTTCATGTCGTCTCAACTAAGCGCTTTGGTATCTTTAAACAATCGACGCGCTTCTGGCCCCCATGGACCCAAAGTCTCCACTCCAAAAGGAACGAAAACATAAGAATCCATGAGACTTTCATATTTCCGCCTCTATAGTGATATTACAATGTATTTAATATAATAAAAAACCACTGTCAGCACTAATAAGCTATAACTTTAAGTTAATTTTATAGACTTCCTACGTTAATTTATATATTTTAAGCAGTTTAACATTTACCATTAAAAAGTAATAGAAACCACACTAAACCTAAGTACACTTCGTCCAATGACTTTCTTTCGTAATAAAAGACCTATATCCTTTCCCAAACTCTAGTCTATCTCTGTTCGAAATTTCATCAAAACGATTCAGTAGTTTAGGCGTACAAGCGTAACAGACAGAGTTAGTAGTACGTTTAAAATATTAGTAGCAATACACTGCCTTTACATATGTATATTATGTGAAATATCGATTTTAACAATAAAATATGAAAAATATCGTCCATTTACATTCATACACCGCACAATGAGCGCCACATATGGCAGAATGAATAATGACCAATGCAATACATTTATCAAGATAACAAAAGCGCCATATTTGGCAATGTTTGCGGTTCTATTGCATGTATTTTTAACCTTCGACGAAAATAGGAGTGTTATACGTTTGATGCATGTGTGTCTGTTAAACTGTGGGTCATCATCCCATGACCATTATTTCTATGCGGTTTTTTTCCTTTTTTTTTAATTTTTTTATAAAACTTGTAGCTCTTACTAAGACTACTTATGAAATATACAAAAATCTCGAGTTTGGTGTTTGTTGTCGCGCTCCTCCGCAACGGCTCGCTTAATTTTAATGAATTTTAGTAGGCATGAGAATAGGTTGTAAAGAATTTATCACCTTCCTACCCCCACCCATTTCAATCGCGATTTTAGTATGTATAAACAAATAATTATTTTATAATTTATACATATATTTTTGTTATGGCATGGTATGGCAGAATATCGTTTGTAAAAAAATATTTCTCGCATTTAACAACATATAAAATTTTCTATAAGCAACTTCAGTGTAAACGTGTTATATAAACAGGAGATTCTAAGTTTTAAATAAGCGAACGGGGTAGAAAATACCTAAGTGTCATGAAAAATGTAATAAGAATACACCCAGTATGAAGCAACAACGGGCAACTTCGCTTCCATTCCGGAAGCTACCACAGTGCTTGTGTAAGTAAATCCTAATCTTTTGTTTAAAAAATAATCATATCTTAAAAAGGGCATTTAATAAATCTATATTGATTAATAATTTCATTTATTTGCGTCGTTACTATTTAAAAAAATTCCAGAGACATTTCAACAGAAAATTACGGAAAATTTAATTTACTTTAATTATGTAGCTTTAAAAGCGATAAGCGTATCAAATCATACGTCTGCGTATTACGTTGGAGGTTCTGGGTTCTAAAACTGGGTAACAAATAAATGTTTACGGGTTGAGGATTTATTTTATGTGTTAACGTTTTATTTCCGTATTAATGGCAAATCTACCAGACAACATAGATATGGTATTTTTTATATCGAATATAGTTATACTGAAAGGGAGTGCAACTGTGGTTTCAAACCATATTAATATTTTAAAGTTCGCATCGCTTCTTACGTCCGCTTTGGATTTTGAATTTACTTCAACTTTTAAAGGTAAAAAGTAGCATTTTTATTAACTTTGTATGTTATCTTACATTATATATTAATGAAACAGTCAAATGATATCTGCTAATATTGACTAAAGAATTAATTTTTGCACATCCTAGTCAACTATTTCATTAAAAATCAAATGACCATCCAACACTTGTAAAGGCTTTAACATAGATAATCAAGTGCCCCTCTTACGGTGGCCCTTTTGTTCTAATTCAAAATACCAATTACTAGTCTTAATTATTTACTTGACGCGTTTCCTAAATGCGTTTCTTCATATAATTACAAATTACTAAAACATCAACAACCGTCCGTAACTCAAACAGACATGTTAAACAACGTTGATGATTATTTTAAAAAAATGGCTGTCTGTAAAGTCGGTTTACGGACGATAATTTTACGTGATAACGTCAGAAAACTGATGAAAAAATGCATACTTTTGTGAATTGAATTATTATCACACGCTTAGGCCGAACATGCCTCTCTATGGTATGTTCCGCGCTCTCGCTTGCACGCTCAGCTCAGGCGGAACGTGATACTTTTTCGTGAGTGCAGCCGGCGTTCATCGATTTGTAAGTCAAATAAAACAAAGATTTAATAAACAAATAACATACACTTACTTGATAAACATGTAAATTAAAATACGCGAAATAAACTTACATTCTTAAATATTCGACTACTATCCATTTGTGTTGCCATTACTTTACCCTTTAATTGTATGTAAGTATGTTTATTTATTGATCATTTATGTTAAATCGACAATAACAAGTTGCTTAATTGAGACATAAAATAGTGATTTTATAGTTTAAGGTGGGTTTTATGTGTGTCCTAAGGTTTTATGTGAGAAGATCTCGCGGCTTAATGTCTCATTTCGGTCTACCGCCATTTTGTTTTAGATTGTTATTGAATTCTCGTAAAATAAATGTAATACGTGCGTCCTTTTTGTTACGTTTTTCTATGGTTCAGCCATTTTAATTACGAGCAGATAAAAATATTTAGAATTTATTTTAGATTAATATATTTTTTCAATTCTTATAATATTTCCTTTAAGTTAATATGACTGATTTCAAATACTAATGTTAAATATGAAAGTAACGATTGCCAGATAAGATAATGATATATCAAATGATGATATGTAATGATTATAAAAATAATTTAATAATAAGATAAAAACACGTGTCATTTCATACATTATATATTGTGACATTTTAAAATTCCCGAAAGTTGTATGACGCAATCATTGATGTATTAAAAACCCATCAATGGACGCAATATAAACGTTATTGGGTAAACTTGACATAAATAAAATTTAAATTAAACGTTTCCAATATCAATTTAATATTAATAAACTGAGTCTGGCTTCTTTAAAACGTTTCATATTGCCACAATCAAAGAATTAATTGAAATTTTAAAGCTCTCGGGGACTTGAAAAATCAATTTGCTTCATATTATTTTTTAGTTGATTTCCGCGATTTCGTTTGCCTGCAGAAAAAACATCTAGTAAAGGCGATCATGGGTTCGAAGAAATAAATGAATTATCTTATTCCTTTTATAAAAAATGAGGCAGAAAGTACTTAAAAAGTGCTCCTCTAAATAATGTGATAAGAAAAAGTGTTCGAAATTCGAATCCATTGTGAATGTGCCGATTGGGCGGAAAAAGTACGATTTCGGAGTAATCTATCACTACTTCAAAAAGGCGTAACGGAAAAGTTTTACACTGGTACAACAAAAACCTATCATAAATCCAACATTAGAAAACTGACCTACCTTTATGTCTAATTTTATTATCCACCTAGCTGTGCCCCGCGTTTTCACCTGCGTTAATTTCGTCGTACTGTGACGTTATATAGCCTTTTAATATAATATAATCCCAAACACGCAATGCAGTTCTTGCTGTTGCCTCCTATCAACGGATGGATGCAATATATGCTGCGGCATCTGAACCTGTGCGTCGCAGACAGATCCGTGTGGAAGCGACGGCTCCCGCAACTACTCGCGGTACCAGTTGCCCGAACCAATCTACTGGCGAAAGCACCCGTCACGCGGATAATTAAAATCATTAATGAAACTCATGACAGAGTTGACATATTCTCAGGCGCTTTGAGTGAAATCACAAAGGTTCTATTATGTATAATTAGATACAAGTGATTAGTTAATAATTGTAAAATATAAGCTTATTATTATCTTTTTATTATTTTTTGATATATTAGATTAATACTTAGTATTAAATAGCAAAATAAGTTAAAGCGTCAATGTCGCATTAGGTTTTTACCTGTAAGATATTGTACTGTTGAAATAAATAAAGAATAAAGAATATTCTGGCCACTCACCGATAGGTGGCTCTGAATAAAGATGAATATTTAATTTTTTATTATTTATTTATAATAATTTCTAAAATAAAAGAAGCCTAAATTACTCCTTATTACATCAGCTATCTGCCAGTAAAAGTCCTGTAAAAATCGGTCCAGTCGTTTCATAGATTAACCGAAACAAACAGACAGACAGAAACTGTATATAATATTATGGTATATGTACCATGTATATGTGTATGTATGTGTATATATATATATATATATATATCAATATGCATTTAGTAAAAAGCGAGTATTTTAATTAAGCAAACGCCAAACAGACACTCCAATTTTATTTATCTGTATATAGCATTCTCATTTGATTTCAAAGACAATTGAATGCCATACTGTTTCAAAGGGTGTCCTTTATTAAATATATTCAGTACGAAACTTTGCCGTTTCAAATAAAACTCGAATGAAATAGCAAATACTCGATAAAAGCCCTTATCGTATTGCACGAGCTGAGTAAAATATATTTCGAATAAAAATTTCGTTGAGTTTATTTAACATAGGTTTCCCATACTAATCTCAAGTTTTGAGTATGAATTTTTGAATTCGTGACTTTAAATACAAGCGAAACCAAGCGAGTATAATTTATAATTATATTTTAAAAATAGAACTTGTAAATAAGTTATTTACTGTAGAAAGCTAAAAATTATCATTAGAGGGACTGCTATCCCCTATGTAGTTCAAATAGAAATTCAGATATATATTTCTACCCATCTTTTCGTAATAATGTAACCGCTTTAGGTATTGTAACATTTTGCAAAGAGATATTTATCTAAATCCCTAGTTGAACTACAGATATTTCAAAATCTATAGACCCTTCTATAAGTTTTAAAATGAAACTGTAGCTTTCAAAAACCGACACCCAAGACTCTCTGGGACAGTTAGTATATATCCGTAAAATTATTCCCCGTTCTCCAGCCGTGTGTAAAACACGATAAAAACGTCTCAATATATTGAACACTACATCTTTGTGAATAAAATAGCAATGTCAAATGGCTACCACCACAAAATCTTTATATATAAATATTTATAATAAGGTACTGAATAGATATTTTCGATGGAATGAAAGATCAGGTTTAGGAATAGTTCAAAATGTTTTTATGTCTTTACAACAGAACAATAAAACTTGGTTATAAAAAACTGTCACTCAAAGTGCTTTGAAAGGTGATATAACAGAAATAATCATTCTGAAACAATTGTTGACCACATTTGAAAGTCGGTGCCTTTGGGTTAAACTTTTTATTATTTTCAGTTTTGTTACTTGACAGTGTCAGGTTTGTTAATTTAGTTAGTGGTTTGGGGCTCGGAGACATTGTGGTAGCTCACGGATAATATTGTCAAGTGACTGTAAACGTTGAGTGTTATTTTATAGCCTATACTTTTTTTGCCATTCATTTTATACGCTACTATAGCAAAATCCCAAGTGAGGTACAAGAATGGAGAATGTTATTAGGTATGCAAAATCGCTTGAAACCTTGTTACAGTAGAGCTTTTATGTATACAAATACACTAGTTTTTGTTTTATTAAAAAAGAGCAAGTAGTTTTGATTTAAATGCATTTAAAGTTCGTCAGCTCGTGTCAAAGTACAACACTCCGCTCTCTCTCTCTCTATCTCTTCTCGAGCAGCGACGCGACGAACTGCGCGAATTGTTAAATGACGTCACGTCGTCCTGCTTATAAAATTCTGTATCTCGGATACAAATTGACTTATCAAATAGTTTTTTCACATATTTCCAAGTTCAATAGAGACTACGGTGGGCTAAAAACCTAAATGTATGAACATTCCATTGCCTTTAAATAAATTTTTAATTTGTGAACATAGTCGAAAAAAATTATGTTTCCTGGATATTCCTCTCAGATTTTGCTTGCTTGAACAGCTTGAAAACTTAGACCTAAGTGAGATTCATAAGCGATCATGTACTTGATTCAATACTTTACATACTTACGGCCGGGGAAACGTAGTAAGATGTCAAGGTCGCTCAGCAGTTGAAATGGGGTAAGCAAGACGAAGTCCTTTTTAACCGACCTTCAAAAAAACCAAAAAGGAGGTTATCAATTCGACGTGTATTTTTTTTTTTTTCTTAGACGGTGCTAACGAATGGCTGTTGTGTAAGCTACAGATAATGGTCATTCCTTACAACAGAAAATAAATCAGTTTGACATCGATTAACTAGTATTTACTTTGTAGCATTATAATTCCTGTTTTGCTTTTAAATTATTCTTTAGTTCGTTAACTATAAAGTCAGCATATAGATTATTTTTTAAAAATGCGTTTAAACAAAACATATTAACAAAAATGAAATTATCATGTCGTCAGGTTAATTTTTCGGTTCAATTTTTCAAAAAGTGACCTCTGATGACAAAATTTATCTAACAAAAGCTTAAAATCGGTTCACAATTAGCTCCACAATCGCGTAAGGGACATCCAAAAAATTTAGTCGAAATGATAAACCACTTTTGAACTCGGTTAAAAATAAACATTTCGAGACCTACTTTCACTTTTAAAATATCTTAATAACGTTTATTAAGACGTCTTTTATGAAAACATAAAAATTTTACGACCATTCGGTGGGTAGATAGTAAATTATTTAAATTTATAACCGCTTAGATCACACTGAAAGATGACGTCATTATTTTTGATTTTTATTGACATTTTCATGGCTGTACTAAATCATTTTAAATAGAAAGTCGGGGTCACATGTGTGAGCGCCTCAAGATGTTAAACAAATGATACCGAAATGCTATTAAAGAATTTTTATCATAATCCTCGTTACTTATAAATATTATTCAACTGATATGCTATAATTTTTTGTCTCGTTTCTGCAACAACAACTAAACGTTAGCGAGAAAGTGACAGAGTATTTTGTTTCAGGATTAGCGAAGATTATATTAACTAAAGCTTTTGTTGCGCCTGTAGAAAAATGCATAGCAATAAGGTACATGGAAATTGAAGTAGGTACCTACTATTATCGTTACCCATTAATAGATTTTTGGTGGTTCACTTTAAACCCAATACTTTGACGAGGAAAACGTAAAACTGTTTATATCTAGTTACAAAAGACAGTTGGGAAAGAATTGTTTCTTTACTGTAAAAAATACCTCGATTCATAGTAATCCAGTTTTGAAAAAAACTACATTTAAATCACTACATTTGTTATTCGCTGTAAATTCGCTCATTTCGTTCGTGGGATAGACATTATTATAACAATTTTAAATTGTTGCCAACAAATATATAATTCAACTTAATAATTGCTTCTTCTGTCCATCTAAACAAGAGAACTACAAATTTAATTAACTTCAGTTTATTTCAATGAAAATGGACAAAGAGGAAAGTAATTTGAGGAAAATAACTTCTTAGAGTTTTGTTTGCTAATTGTTTTCGTATTCATTATCTTTTGCTAATGAAGTTTCGCTTATTCAAATGTCCTCGAAGGTAAAATTTGTCTCTTAATAGAAGCTTACTCTGTAACCGCCATGATTTTCGATTTACCCAAAGATCCTTAGTATTGAGATAAAATCATTTCATTCAATTTATATTATTATTCTGATGATATTTAAAGATATTCAGTAGGTACTCATTAATAAAAATTTAAACTTTTATTTAAGAAAATACCAACCGATGAAATTTAATAACAATCTGAATCAAATCACTTATCAAAAGCATCAAAATACCTTTATCAGTTTACAAATACAAAAAAATAATAATTAAGTGTTGTATTAAGTTAAAAATACCTGTTCCCTCTTGTTCGTGGCTATGTAACATTATCTTAATATATATCTTTATTAATTATTATTTAATTTTTATTTAATTATAATTTATTTTAATAAATTTTTGATAAATTTGTATGAATTAGCTTAAAAAATAAAATTATGAGCAGAGAGTAAGAAGAGTAGATAAGCTTTAGATACACTTCAAACTTATAGACGTGGGATGGGGTCTTTACGTGGGAGTTATAGATCTTTTGCCGAATTTAGGGTAGGGCAACCAGGGCTACAGCCACGGGACTTCCACAAAAGAGGGGCTCCCACAATAGAGACTTCAGTAAAAAAAATTACACTAGTAAAGACTACTAAACAACTTTTCATTTAATTTTTTTTTTTCACGTTTTTACCTTTACCTACAGTATTTTGTACAAACATGATTATTTTAAATATTAACAAAAATCATCGGTCTACATTTGCTCACTCCAATCAGGCAATCAGTAAAATATCAAAATCTCAAATAATTTGGGGCCAAGGGGCCTCCACTCCTTTGTTACCCCGAGGCCTCCAGACCACTAAATCTGGCACTGAAATTGATATTCTACAGAATTCAGCGGGAAGTCACTTTACGCTAAGTAAATAACTCTTCATTACTGCGCAATCTGAGATGAATCCCAACGTTTTCATCAATTGAAATTTACTAACACGTTATTTACTTGGACCTGATACTTGATAGTTTTCATAGATTTTATATGTATATTAATAAAGAACACAATCATAAAAAAGTAATATACCATAACTCTTAATGGGGCATGGGGCAGTATGCGTAACACGCAGATGTGTAAGCCATGGAGACAAGCAACTTACTAAACATCTATATAAATAAATCACCGAAATGTATGTAAGCGCATAACTTCCGAATGACAGCAAAATATAGGATAATTCTTTTTTGTTGTGTTTGTTACTATCTGGAAAAGGTTCATGAAATAAATCTATCTTATATATATAAAAATAAATCGCTGAATGTGTTGGTAAGCGCAAATCTCGAGCTGAACCGATTTCGCTAATTCTTTTTTTATGATATTCCTTGAAGTACGAGGATTACTTACGGAGAAAAAAATTTGAAAAATTGTCGAAAAAAGAAAAGAAAAGAAAAAACATTTTCCTCATAAATTTTCTGTGGAATGACGTTTTAGGTGACACGTTATTATTCGGAACTTTGACGCGATACGAAATTCGCGGGGTCCACTAGTAATTAATAAAATTGCGCGGAACATAAGAAAATTGAACGACAATATCAACGTTTCTAATATCACCTTCTTAGTGCTTTTGACAATATAAACTTTTTTAATGTAATCTTATAGCGTTTGACATAACTGTCAATTTTTCATCTTTTAGTACACATTGCGTTTGGTATTTTAAGTTGTGTCTTTATTTTAAATTATTATATCAATTCGAATTCAAGATTCATAGTTAAGACAGGACAACGTATCTGGGAGTTTCATCGAAGACGCTGCCTAATCACTTTGAGATATAACAAAACAATGCGTAACGGAATATTCTTCTTTTATAGATGTACAAAAAAGACCTCGGTGGTATATATGTACCTTTCAAGGAAAGCTTACTATACTTATTATATCTTTTATTGGCGGTACAAAGTTCCCCGGGTCAGCTAGTCTTTAATAAATTTACATATATATTAATCACTTAACGAAATTAGACTACACCGTAATATAATAATTTCAAAAGTGCTTTATTTTGGACTGAAATAGTCCATAATTGATTTACGTTGGGCCTAGAGCTTCATGTCACGTAACTGAATTATACTTAAATTGATAGCTGCGTTAAAAGATATGGCAAGACAAAATATGATATGCTTTTGAAATGAGGTTTATATCAAATCATCAAATAAGAACAAATAAGTCAGACAAAAAGCTGATAAAGCGTATAATTTTACAGTTTTTACTTAAAAGTAGGTATAATATTATAAGTTCTACAAATTAATTTCATAACAGAACGTACAACGTTATTAAAATTAATAGTTTCATAACTTAATTTATATAATATATTACGATCTTCTCTCCTCAGATAAATTATATTTTTTTATATGTTATTTAAATAAATGCGAAATTGAGTGTTTTTTACGGCTCCATGCATAAAACCTTTTAATTTTGGTTGGCTATAGGTAGCGACGACCGATTGGCGCAATTAGTGCTCCTGACTTCTGCGTCAAAAGGTCCTGAGTTTGATTCCTGGTAGGTAAATTATTTGCTTGATGAGCACGAGTCTTGGTTGTTTATAAGCTCACTTTCTGTGCCCCAGCGTTTCACTTGCGTTAATTTCATCGTAACGTGATATTTATATTATATAATAAAATTTATAAAATAAATAGCCTAAGTTACTCCTTATTTCATCAGTCAGTGAATGTCCAGACAGACGACACCTTGATTGACGCTAGACTGACAACCGGAGGATTAAATTTGAGACCACCAAGCAATTCATCGGCACTCTACGGCCTTGGTGTAGGAAATTGAAACTGTTAGAAAAAAGCACCGGCGATTGCTTTTACCACAGCTGACATCAGACACTAACCCATATTTTTTCTGCCATAGTCCTATTGACTTTACTTCTGTATTTATAGAACTTCGTCGTCGAAGTCCGTTCGAGAAGCGAGTGCACCGTTCGTTCCCGACGTGGCCAGCCCCACTGACACCTCCAATTTCGACGTCGATGACACTGACATACGGTAATTAACTTTCTTAAGCTTAAGCTTTTCAATACGAATAATAATATATTCAATTGAATTAAGTTTTATTATGTTCTGTGTCGTCATGAGTATCAGTCCTTTTCGTGTAGCATGCTGTACATAAAACTCAATGGATATTCATCTTATTTATAAAATTCTCGTGTCACAATGTTAGTAACCTTACTCCTCCGAAACGGCTTTACTGATTTTTACCAAATTTTATATGCATATTCAGTAGGTCTGAGAATCGGCTACTATCTATTTTTCATACCCCTAAGTGATAAGGGTAGCCTACCCTAAAAATTAATATGGCAAAACAACGTTTGCCGGGTCAGCTAGTCTTACTATAGAATATTCATAAATATTTCCTAATTTAAAGACCTGTAGTGTACTTTTTCTCTTATCAGATTACCGTTCTTCTTATTACCACAATTTCGTGAAAAGTCTATAATTTGAGAGTTGTTTTCTTATTTAGGGACACAAATTTCTTTGAAACATTGTATATACGTGGTGCTTCCTCGAAAGTTTTATTTTCGAAGCTTTGACTCGACTTCTTTACTTTAGATACAGATTTAAAATAAATAATAAACAATTTAGAATAAGAATCAAAACCTCGATTTTTAAACTCTAATTTATTTTTTGAGTGTTTTGTTTTCAATTTGTGTGATTTCAGTGCTTCATTTATTTGCCAACAATCTTGAAAAGTGCATACTTTAAAATTTCTTTATGATTTTCGAAACATATAAACCTTGTTCTATTAATTTATGAAATTGTAAATATATTGTCAGCTGTTCTTATTATTTTATAAATAAAATAATTATTTCCAAAGTTGTTGATTTTAGAAAAACTAGCATTCATATACTGTCATCTATCAAGGCTATTGATAAAATCTACGATCACTTATTTTTGCCCTTATGTTAATTATAATTAATGTTTAATTAAATTAATTTTTTTAGTTCTAGTTCTAGTTTCTAAGTCAGTGTTGTAACTTACCGTAGATTCCGTACTGAAATTAGTTTGGATCACAGTAAGAAATGGAATATTTGAATTGATTTATAGTTTTTTCATACAAAATATATGGAAAAAATTTTGGTGATTTCTGACATTGTTAGTAGGTACCCATAGCTCAAATGGAGTCGGAATAGAGTGGAATAGAGTCTTTAGATCCGTAGGTACCTATATAAAATAAGATCGATTGACATAAACATTTTTATTTTTATTTTAGCATTTTTTTGCTGACTGTAGCTTTTTTCAAAAATCTGTTAATGCAGTTCAGAATATCTTTAACAGTTATGGATGGTCTCCTAGGAATGTAAAATGTTTTCCTGTAACTATAAGATATGTTGAGTTAACTGGTTACGTTACCTCCCCTAACACTTTTCCTAAAGCTCAAGTTTCATTAGAAAATTTATTATTAAGGTGGAATAGATTTTAAATTCAAAATAAAATAATGGTAAAATTTTACCTCGATAAGATCACATTACCCACGCAAATCCGACTCGAACCGCTAGTTCATTAAATAAACGTGTATGAAAATGTTAATATAATATTTAAACTTCAGGTATTTCAGACGAAAAATTTAATATGAATGTTTGCCAAGCTCTCATACATTTTAAGTAAAATTTTAATATTTTCAAGATTTTGTTACATTTTTGGCTGGGTTGCTAGGTAGGCAATCCTACGTTGTGCGAATATTATCTGCTCTGTGAAAACTCTAATTTCGTTATAGAACCTATAAGATATCAAACTCTGCTAAAACCGTTAATGCATTATTTCATTAGTAAATTAATCTCTCGAAAATCTGTCAATTTTTGAATTATATCAAAACATTACGTAATTAATTAGATACAATTTTAAACAGTAATTATCTTACTTGCCTTCCAAAAATTCCCACATCTATTCGTGACTGTACTTTTTTTAGAAATGATACAAGAACTACCACGCGACAGAGCTATGCCTTGCCCGCTGCCAGTAAATTATTAGCCATAAGACACATATTTTGTATAAACGGAAAAATGAAACATGGCCGAACCCTAAACAAATTTTCGTAACGTGCGGCCGAACTTGTTTATTTTTTCGTCCAAAAAATAATAAAATCTTTTAAGAAATGTAAAAATTCAGTAATTCATAATCACGACTTTATCTTTGCAAAGTATGCAATGATGCCAAAGATTTTTATTTTTAATAGATTCACAAACATCTCATCAACTTTACTACGAAAACATACTGTCAAGGTCAGAAAATACGTACAAAAACTAAATAAAAATAGGTACATAGTATTTGTGCCAAGTAAGGTTACTGAAACATATTTTTGGTCAACTGTCATTGAAGTAAAGTCGTAGTGTACTTCAAAAATCGCAAAAAAAACAGCAATTAGGTGATCATTCTGTGCTTTTTCTTGCTTTTTAACCGACCTTCGAAAAAACCAAAAAGGAGGTTATCAATTCGACGCGTTTTTTTTTCCGATGTTCCGCTCGTACATCGCCATCCCGATGGATGAGTCAGGTGTCAAACGATAGGGTAACTCGTCGAAGTGGTCCCATTTTTTTAGAATTTTTACTGTTGGTGTTCAAACCACACGCGTAAGTCGTCATTATGAGAACATAAAAACCTAGGGAAACTATGTTTTTTTTTGTATCGGAGCGTAAATGAATAATCCATTGAAATAAAGGGCATACAACTTAAATAAGAAACAATTTATTTCAAATAGTTTTTTTATACAATTCACGACTTTTCAAACGGAAACCTCAATTATCAACATGACATTGATTTCTTTTGTTTTTCATAGTATATTTTTATTTAAATGAGTGATATTCTAACAAAAACAATATTTCACTGCGGAATCTAAAAGCAATTAAGATAAATTCGAGGGCCTTAAAAGCTGATTGTTTTCGCGAAAATACATTTAATACCGAAAATTTCGCTTTTCAAATAACATGATTTCTTATTACGTTTCAGACGTTCGTGTTACCTAATTAAGACAGAATAACAATTTGTTTATTACAATATTAAACAATATTTGGTTGCGGGGAAGAGATTGCTACTCAAAACACAATATGAGGCCTCATAGCTAAGCGGTCTTATAAGCCTACCGTGAAGCCTGAGGTACCGGGTTCGATCCCCGGTCCCGAATGCAATTTTTAGTTTAATTTGTGTATGTACAAATTAAAATTGGCTACAGGCTTGCCTGAAGAAATTCAATCAAACCTACACAAATTGGGTTGCCTGGAAGAGTCGCTGATTAGCGAAAAGGTCGCTCGTTGCACTCCATCGCAACGAAGTTTTTTAAAAAAAATTAGGTTTATTTGATTGGCTGATGAGATCCTGTAGCCAAATCTTATAGCCTAAATCTTGGTTGCAGTCTATAACTACGTACAATCATTGTTTTATCCGTGTATTCATCGATATACAATATCCAAGATACACATTCGCCTACAAATTCAAGTTGAAAAAGTGTCCCATGCATAGTTGTGTGTGTGTGTGTATTAATAATACAAAATATACCCTATGCCACTTATTAAAATTTTGAAATACAACCTGATCTTGCAAATTTAAAGTTTTATTTCCAATGCGGTTATGACATTACGTCATGCGATCATCGCATGATTTATCTTCACTTATAGATTCTACACCTTAAATTAATATAGTACATATTTTATATCGATGCGTGTATCATAAATTTTATGTTAAACTTGACATCATCATCATCATCATCGCGACAGTGGGCCCTCTGCATCGCAACCATTTTACGGGTTAAGCTTGTAAGTTTCGCAATTCTATGGCTTTTTCATAAATACTTCATTATTTTTCCGAATCCGGATTCCCTAAAATATCGCTTACAAGCTAAGCTTTTCTTAAATATGTAAATTTTTTCCCCGTTTAGTTTTCATTAATGCAGCTTAGTGTTAATAAATAAAGATAACATAAGAGAGCTGTTTGAAGATAGATCATGATCAGGGATTTTATTCAACTGCTTCAAAGCTATATAAAAGCTGACGATGTATGCTGCGCCGCTAGGAGAGTTAATTTGATTAAACAAGCACTGCAGCGCTGCGATCGATATAGGCTAAGATATCACAACAATTTTATCTCTTTTCATTAATATAAAACAAGGCTATTAAATGACCAATCATAAGAATATCTTCTATTATTTTGCCTTGTAGTGCACCCATTTGTACTAGTTTTGAACGTTTTTTTAAAATTATTTTATATAATAGCGGACAACAAAGCAGGCGGGTCTCCTGATGGTAAGATATCACCGCCACCCATGGACAATAACGCCACGGTAACCTTTTTGGACTAATGATGTGGGCACTCAAATGTGGGTTGCCTGGAAGAAATCGCTGATAGCGATAAGGCCACCTATTGCACTCCAGTACAAAAAAAGAATGTAAAAAAAATAATAGGTACCACCTTAGCTATATATTGTTTTAATTCAGATCCTAAAAATCAGAAGCTAAGAGATAGTATATTTAATAATAATGAGTTCAAATCGCGAAAGCCTTAAGTTTATTATAAGAGATAGTAAACAAATTAACTAGCTATAAACATAATTTATGTTTGTTTAATCAAAACATTATTGCTCTTTGTCTAGGTATTTTATATAATTGACGTCGAAATAGCCAGTGTGTGGAGACCTGAAGTGGATTTACTCTTTAATTTATGGTCTGCACTTTACAGTCTCGTTACTATAACCATTCTGTCAGTATTTTGTATTGGCAACACTGATAAAACGATCTTGTGTAGTAACAAGTAGCAATTGCGTTTTATGCTCTTATGCGATTTATTTATTTATTTATATTAATTACTTCGCTGTTTTCGTTAGTCTTTACGTTGTTAACTCTAGTAAATGATGTTACACTTTTAACGGGCACTAAACAGTTTCTGTTTATTATGGAAAAGTAAGAAAATGCTAATAAAAATATATGCATAAAAAATACATTAAATCAATAAAATAAACATTACGCACGATGACACACAGCATACACACATACATACCTAACTTACTAATTAATAATTTAATGCAAGTTAAACCTTGATATGCTAACTAAAAGCCAAGTAAATTGTAGAGTTCAAAACCGTTGCATAGCTCATCTTTACAAAATCATAAAATATTAAATCAAAACCACGTAAAAATTAAAAACCCTTACAGCAAAATATTTTTAATTTAAAACCCATTGAAAGGCAACATTCTGCCGTGAGCTCACTAGAATTTTATGCAAACATATTGAAATAAATTTCGCCGAATTTTATTTCAGTATTCGTGTACGAGAGTAATTAGATATTTGAATGAGAAAAATTGTTGCCGCTTTTGGTAAATGTTAAATAGAATGTTTAGAATTTTAAGTTTTTAGAATCATAATGTTCTATTGAGACAGTTTTCACTTTGTTCACCTGTTTTGTATTCAAATTGCTGAATCTTTATAAGTAAGCAATATTGTTACAATTAAATATATATATTTATATTTTAAATACTGTATACTGTATGTGTATACCCCGTATACTGTAAATTTCTAGTCACTTGCGAACTCATCGATATAATGTAAGTGTAATAAAAACAATAATTAAATTTTGACCATTTTAATTACAATCTCAGATTATCACATATGTATTAATTAAATAAAACAGTGATATACAATATTCAACAATAAATATATGTTATGTATACTGGAAATAATATTAACAGACTACAACTGATGGGCTTAATTGAATACGATAACAAAGAATAAATTATTAGTGTTAATAAATAAATATAATACATAAATAATTATAAATGCCTTTACATGATTTTACATAATTTAATCAATTCATGTTTATCTTGTCCAGCGTGGTTGTTGACAACTCTTTAAAAATAAGGTAATATTAATTTTTTATTCTTATTGAGACGATAATTATTTTATGAAGTAGGCAGGGATAAAATATATATACTTATTAACAGTATTATATTATACATATTGTATAAACATATAATATATAAATTAAAATAAATAAATAAAATTATCTGTTATATATCAAAGTAAAATTATTTTATTGTTCTTGAGCAAGAACTAAATGACCAGATCCATCTAAAGTGAAGACTGGACGAACTCGACGATTCCTGCAAAAGAACCTGACATTATAAAGAGGTACAAGAAAAGTATTACATATTTTGCAAGCAAAACTGGTGAACGTATTAATAAAAGATATTACGAGCGAATTAAAAGTTCCTACATATTCTTTTGTCTGGTTGATTTTTCTCGGTTCGTGGCGTTCGCTGGTGTTGTGTTTCCAGATATATAATTATTGTATATAGAAATATAATAATTTGTCGATTTAACTTTGATGAAACTAAAATTTTAATCAAAAACACTATCTTATCACAAGAATTTTGCAAAAAAATGATTTAACCTTTGATCTATTTTCGTGGCAAAATTGAATTGTCTTTGAATCTAATTGAAATTCGCCGCTTAATAATTGAATTTAAGCCTCAGTGATCTCCCAATACTCCTATAAATATTGATGATGGTTATTAGTTGAAAACATTGTGCAAATTTTAATAAAATACAACGTCAACGATTTTAATCTACGAAAGAAAAATCTTTAATAAACAAAATTGTACAGTTAGCTGTCGGAAAATACATTTTCCGTAACCATGTAATGCTGCATCGACCCCGTTTACTTGGCACGGCTAAACGACTTAAAGCGCCCTGCGGGTTGGCTTCTTTGAAAATTTATTTTATCTAAAAAGCCTTTGTATCTGCTTTCATCTTATTTTGTTTATTTATGTTATTTAAAATTGTTTGCCGGTTGAGGCTTTTAAATGGTCAATTAATCTTGTTTTGCTTTTTTGGTACATAGAAGTTAATAGCATAAAATGTTCGGACACTTGTAAAGACTACTTGCAGTTTTGGAAATATAATCTCACTAGTTTTTAATCGATTGCCAAATCTGATCATTCATCAGAAATCAATGAAAGAATTTTAAAGATTAAAAAAATACAGTTTTTAAAGTAAAACTTTCTTACGCACGCTTAATTTGGTGAATAAGCTGGTGAATGCGTTACGAGATCGGACGAGGCGGATGGAAATTGAGAGGGAGATATAAGTTAGTGAGGATAGAAAGAGATACAGTTACGTTTCGTTCATTACAGTAGGGGCAAGAGAGAGAGAGGTGCGAGCACACATTTTCCTTCTCTCTTAAGCTTTACTTCAGTCGTCTAGTCTAAAGCACACTCGTTTTGTTTTTTTACTTCGTAAAGTAAAGATAATAGAATAAATAGAGCCTCTTTCGGGTATCCTACATCAGTGAAGGTTATTCAGAAGTATAATTCACATACCTACAGCAAAAAGTATACTTAACGTGACTTTTTTATAAACCCACACGAGTTTCTTAAAGTTAATTCTAACAAATGCAATTTTTATATTGTTCTAGGATTCCATAATTTGTCAATAATTCCAGATTTTAATTGAATTGTTTTATTCCACCGCCTTTTATTTTTTTGTTAGAGCGAAGTCGTAGTTGATTACAATATAAGAAACGCAACTGCAATTTCATATTTTTGTTAACAATCTGAGACTGAAAATTGTCTGATTAATATTGCTTAGATAATATGCTTATAAGAAAGTTTTTTCGAAAGTTCATTTATGTGTAAAGGAAAACAAAATAACTAATTTCAACCGAATACACCATAGGTTAGTATTAAGATGCACGTTTGATTGACTGTGTAAGACTTTTTTTGTATTAAAAACTAGACAAAAATTTGACCGCCATTCCATCTGATGTGGAAATGCGGCCTAATGGAATGCATGCATGCTGATTAATCTTCCTCTTGAAAAGACCCATGTTATATTCCGCAATAAATATTGAGAAAGGTAAGGAGTTACATTCCTTCGTGGTTTTGAGACATTAAATATTGCCGTTTAACTTTGTATCTAAAATAAAAAAAACTTTACCTCAATTTAGCACTTTTTCTCCTGCCAGTGGCTACTGCAGTAGCCTGCGCTATTGCTGGCCCATCTTCCGTTGCACTCTGCACATAAATTTATAAATCAAAATCCAAAATAAATATATACACAGTCATCTACATCGGATATTTATATTTATATATTTGCAAATGTATCTTATCGTAGCCTTTGGGTGTGTACTCAAAACACTGATTGCATCGTATTGCACAATTTTCGAAAAATATAAATAATTAGCATATAATAATACCTATAAAATTTAAACATAAGTCATACATTACATTAATAAAGATTAATACTACAAGGTAAGTTGCAGATAGAGCAGAAACTAATTGTAAATTGTAAAGTATTTATTCTAAAGCATAAAGCTATTTTGAGTTAACGAATAATAAGTACTTAATAAGGAAAATCTCGTCAAGATCCTTGTTGTTAAAAGACGACTTTAAATCTATCTATATATATAAAAATCAATTGCTGTTCGTTTGTCTCGCTAAAACTCAAGAACGGCTGGGCCGATTCAGCTGAGTTTGGTTTTGAGAGAAAATATGGAATAATTGCGAGGATGATAGTAAAAACAACAATTTAGTTTACCCATATAAAGTGTTCCTCCTACTCCTGTCAAACATTTGACGTGCGATTCTCATTCTACCTTTTATTGGCACTACCAAGTTAGCCAGGTCAGCTAGTAAATAATTAAAATTTCTGGTTTATAATAACTATACAAATACCTCTTCGTTGGCTTCTGTGGTTGTTTGGTATTTGGGAACAGGAGCTGGAGCACCATACGTTGGAATAACACGCGGTTGAGTTCTGTAAAATATTTTTGGAAATATGCTTAGTTAACATGTTACACACATTAACATGAAAGCAAATTTCGCATGCTTTCAGCGCACAAATTTATTGCCTGTGTACCGCTTAAAAGACTAATGACTTTTGTTACAGATATTAATTCTACTAGATACTTGTACTATAGGCGAAACTAAGATATAAAAGACTTATTGTTACCTTATTCTCTTCTATAATTCTAACAACGTGAAAGTATTACTACAGTCTAAACAAACAGAAATGATGAATTGCAAATGCATTAAGGACAAGGTCACATCAAATTGTTACCCTATTAGACTTCGTTCTGAATATTTAAGTAGGGTTGTGTCATGTTATCATTGTCAATACGTGATAGGTTTTATTTATACAGCGATGCAAAGAAATTACTATATTAAATCGATTGTAATTTTAAGCTGTTTTATGGTCAGGTTGCGTTTTTAATCAGCCAGTTGACTTACGTAACGACTTATTTGACGTTTATTACAGCGGGAAAAACAGTTTTTTACTCTAATAAATGCTAAGAATATTATTTAGATGCAGTTTTTTTTATGATTTTAGCAATCAACATCATCGCAAAGATGCTGAGTGTGTAAAAATAATTCTGTTGATGATCATACAGTCATTTCAGGTAATATGCTGTATAAAAACTTTTATTTGTTTGTTTATTTGATTATGTTGCTGTTATTGTAAATGTTATCTTTTAAATATTTAAAGTAATAATATCGCTAGTTACACTTCAAAATAACCTACCTTGTACCAAAAGCAGTAGCGACAGCGGTTGCCTTATTTCCATCGTTTTCATCGAGTTCTTCCAAGCCATTGTCTTGAGGATCATTTATTCCACTTTGTAAAGCATCTTGACCTTGTGCTGGCGCATATTGATTCTGGTTTCCAAATTGATTGGCTTGAGCCTGATCTTGGTAAGGGTTTGGTTGGTAGTACTGAGGTTGAACATTTTGGTAGATAACTTGAGGTTGCTGAGCTTGATTATCAGCATCTAACTCTGATTGTTGCTGTTGAAAAGCCTGAACGAATTGAGGTTGAGCAAATTGATTGTTTTGAATAAGCGGTGATTGAAATTCACCAGCTTGGCCGAAGAGATTTGGTTGTACTTGGCTAGGTTGAACATATTGGTTGGGCTGAACGTACGGATTGGGCTGAACGTACGGATTGGGCTGCACGTATGGATTGGGCTGAACAAAGTTTGGTTGAATAAACTGGTTCGGTTGAACTGGTTGAGCTTGGGGCTGTATTAGTACTGGTGTTTGATATTGTGGGTAAGATTGTACTTGAGTCTGCTGGTCGGTTGGTTCAATGCTCTCTACGTCTGGGTTAGGTTGCTGAACCTGGTTTGGTTGGAATTGAGGTTGAGAAAATTGATTGGTTTGAACGGGATTAATCGCTTGCGGTTGAAAAACAACAGGCTGGGGTTGAAGTGAAAAAGCTTGTATTTGTGGTTGGTTCTGATTTATTTGCTGATATTGGTTTACCGGCTCTTGTAATGGTTCCTGCACTATAACTGGATTTTGGGCGAGTGGCTGAGTTTGTTGTTCCAGAAGTTTCTTTTGAGCCAAAACAGATGGTAGCGCGGATAAATGCGCCGGACCGTCAAAGCCTGGGAAATTTGAAGATTGAATTGGTTGGTAATAAAGAGGAGCCTGCAGTTGTCCAAACTGTTGTACTGGGACTAATTGGGGTAATTTCAGCTGAGTCAACGGACTTAAAAATAATTCTGGTGGATATTCTTGAACATTCTGTTTCGTCACCTCTACTGAAACGTTCTCTTTCTGCTCTTTAGGATCTACTTCTCCTTGATTGAGTTCAAATGTTTCAGTCGTTGGTTCTGTAGCTTTGAAATTTGGTGTTATAGTAGTAGTTGGTTGAGCAAATTGCCTGGGAACCTGCTGAGATGGAAGGCCATTGAAGCTTTTCACTGTAGCATCAAATTCTCTTTGTCTTGTGAATTCTTGCGCTTTTTGCTGTTGCTGCTGATACTAAACAGAAAGAAAACATGGTATTTTCTTTAGGTTTTTATGAACTTTGCATATATCATATTTCAGAATAGGACTTACTTGTATTTGTCTAAAATTTGGGTCTAAGGTACGTATGTCAGCGTTAATACTGGGGCTAGAGAAAAGCTGCCCATTAATTGGTGATAGTTGAAAGATTGGTTGCTGTTCTACAGTTGGCAAGCCTTGGACTGAGACATCTGCTCCATTATCGAAGCTGGGGTTTCCTGGCCGCCGGGGGTCAACTGGTGGTAAGTATTCTTGTTTTTGAGGCTTCTAAAAATGAAAATCGTTTATTCGACTCCTTACCGTCCATATACCTTTGCTGAATTTTCGTCTATTTAGATATGCAAATGTAAAAAATAAATAATATGTTGATAATAACAATCAATAACTTTATTCGGGTAAAAACAAAATTTATAATTCAAATATCATTATTTCATAACTAAATAAGTAGGTATTTCCTAATTAGAATTAGTAATTAATAAATCTTGATATGATGGTCAATAGCTAATCAGTAGATATATAAGAGTATCCTATAATAAACTCGAGAGCAATGAATCCGGGTCACTTAAAGATATCTGAAAACCTCGGAAACGCAATGTAGAATAATGAAATGATTTGTGTTTAATAGATAATTAAATACACCTTAAATGAACGTATTAAAACTTAATTTAAGCTCTATCAAACACAATTTATTTTATTAAGCTAGCATTCTTAGTTTCCGAGATTTATAGGTTTCTTTAAGTGACCTGGATTCATTGCTCTCAAGTGTATTACATACCTGTGGCAGATCAAAAGCTGGTCCATTAGGTCTCCAGCCACTAGGTGGATACGGTGCTTCACACACCACACCACTTATCGCCAAAGAAATTAGAATCAGCAACTGAAAATTCATACATTCATCAAATACAAAAATACACTGTATGGCTGAGCCGTATTTGTGTTTTTGTAGTTTGGTAGGAGCTACCTTATTTCTCTTTGATATCTTAGTTTCATTTTTTGTCTTATGGGTTTTTTTACTTGAATGTACAGTAGGTACTTAAAAGTTTAGTAGATAGATTACTATCCTGCAGTCTACCCTATCTAGGACACACATAATTAGGTAATGTATACAAGCCATTAATTCCCAAAACGTTAATTCTTCACTTTACAATTTTACAACGGACCGTGGTGATAAAACTAAGTTTAACAATAAAATGTCAAACGCATTACTAACAGCTGTATTTTGGGGGAAATTTTATCTTTCGGGGACATTTTCCTGCCGTAATAAAGTATCTAAATGGACAGAAATAAATTATAATTTATGTTGTAATGAAATAAGTGGTATGGTTTTATTTTACACTAGCGAGTGGATACTTAAATTATTTTTCGTCTGAAAATAGTTTCTACAATTAAGTCATTAGTACATGTTATAAAACAATGTATTTTTCATTTAATTGAAATCTATGAAATACTTTTTTCTAATGTAGGTACCTACTAAAGCTCTACTTTAGAGACGACCCCGGCAAATATCTTTACGAAGCTAGGGCGGGTCTTAATATGTTAAACTAACGGTTTTTGTCGTTATTACATATCAAGCTCATACAAATCTCAAAGCTCGCTAGTTAACGCTACTTTTACAGATTTCTAGTTTTTATTTTTTGAAATCTTCTATGTATGTTGTTGTAATATAAATTCACGCCTTTTATAATCTGTGCTCACTGCTATGCTCTATGGCCTTTTACTAGTGTAAAAAAGTTTTTGTGTTATTTTGTTTAAAATAAAAGTTTGTTGTATATTGTATTGTTTATTTTTATTTTAAAACAACATATGTATACATTAAAATGTTTCGCACACTCTTTATATAAATACTAGCTGACCCGGCAAACGTTATTTTGCCATATTAATTTTTGGGGTGGGCTACCCTTATAACTTAGGGGTATGAAAAATAGATAGTAGCCGATTCACAGACCTACTGAATATGCATATAAAATTTGGTAAAAATCAGTAAAGCCGTTTCGGAGGAGTAAGGTAACTAACATTGTGACACGAGAATTTTATATATAAGATTGTACTATCAAAACAAACACTGAACAAAAACTCTCGAAAACTATCACACATACATACATTCCGTGTAAGCGACTAAATAAAACCTGTGAATTAAATAGTTTCATTTTTCAATACCACAGTCTCTCAACTTCCATATGGACTCTTTTACGTATGTTTTGTTTCAATATAGACTAGAAATTATGTGTAGGTATATACGTTGCGAATGATGATATTCTGCACAAGATATGTCTGATTAAGGAGAACGAGGACTTTATACACACAAAAGTAGAATTTTATTTCATGTGAAAAAGGCTGTAGGTTTAAAAACTTCCACGTGTTATGTTACGGCAAAAGGGAAATTTACTTACAAAGGAAATTACGGGCGCTCACAAAAATATACGAAACAAAGAGGTTTGTAACAAAAGTCGAATTAGCATAATAAACGAAATCGGCAAGAAGTAAAGTAATGTCGACGGAAATACAACAATTTACGTATTCTGAAATGAGTAAACAATCTAATTTTCAGTTCTGAGAATTTTCTTTGTAATTTGTAATCAGTGACGCTTATTATGTACACAATAATTTTCAATTTTTTAAAAATTCAAATTCTAACTCCAAAACAGATTTTGATTAATTGGGACCACACAGGAAGCACCACTTTCAAATAAAAAAAATTATCAAAATCGGTTCCCTCAGTCAAAAGTTCTGAGGTAAGAAATATTTTTAAAAAAATTAAGTCGAATTAAGAGCCTCCTCCTTTTTGAAGTTAGTTAAAAACTAGATTAATTAAGTCATGGCAAAATCAATTTTGGTCCTGTTACTGATTTCTAAATTTATTTCTAATAACAGTACAGCGTTTTTAATTCGCTGAATTAAAATTAGAAAAGTTTAATAAAATTGTAGGTACATTAAAGTCGGCATGATATATGTTATGAATCTTTATCAAGTTAAATAAGAACGCTCCTTTCATATACTTAAACTTATAATGAGAACACACTACTTACTTACATTTTAATGAGTATCTTAAGAGTTATCGTAAAATTAAAATACCTAACGAGCGAAAAAGCAATGCGTAGCATGCAGTAACGTGCCTGCGAGACTGGCGGGTGGTTAGTTAGTAATAAAGCTTTAGTCAAGATAAAAGTTTATTTTCCAAACGATTGCTATTTATACCTACCCACTCTTGCGATTAAAAACATTTGGGTGGGGGTAGGAGAGTATACAACATAATATTGTCATACCAATCTAGCAAAAATACAAAAAGTTAATAAAAATCGGTCGAACCGTACGAATATAAACACCGTGACACGAGATTTTAAAAAGACAGTAAAACATAACGTGCCTACTTGCGCGTACATATTCAATTATAAAATCTATTTTGTTTAATTATAATGTGAAATTATATACTTTTGTCTAATAAATCACGATCCAAAATTAAATTATTAAAAGGTGACGAAGAAACATTTTGCCCGAAATTGTTGAAATTATCAAATACAATCGTGTAATAAAGTGCTTTTGACAACGTCTTATTAAAGTAATTACTTTCGTACCCGAGACAATAACGTACTCAGCAACCAATTATGTGTCTAGTAACTACCTACTTAAATTTAGGGGAAGTAATGATTCTCGAAAATATTATATAGTGTTTTACTAATATAAGTTATATTTTATACTTAAACTGAAATCCCGTAACTCCTAGACATAAAGCAGATCTCTTCATCTGTTGCACTTGTCTCAGACAAGTCTTCTGTGCCCGACAGAACCTCCTGAACTCAAACTCGAGAAAATAAATAGACGATAATTTAATTTCTAGCTACCCGCATATTGGTTTACGAAGTTCGAAACTATAGTTTACTAATTAATTAATTCACAATACCAAACCCAATAAGAAATAATGAATGGTGCTACTCCTACTATATTTTTTAATTTTTAAATTTAAATACAGATTAAAGAAAAACTAAGTAAAGAATATTAACTAAAACTATAATTAGTATCGAAATACCCTAATCTCGAGAAAAATGTGCCGGCTAGAAAGGCTCAGTAGATTTATCAGTAGATTAATGATGGGCCTTAACCTTATCAAATAAACCCTAAACCTAAAAAAAAGATAATGAGTGAACGAAGTGCTGAAATATGTCAAGCAGATGCCCCTGGGGTTACAAAATGTCACCTTTAATTAATTGTGTAACATTATTTATTTTGTAACTGTATTTCAACGTTTGGTAAATAAATATTTTCAGATAAATAAAATTGGAGTGTCTGTTTGTAATATTAAAATAACCGTTTTTACTAAATGCCGATGACATATACCAAATTATTTTTTTTACAATTTTTGTTTGCCTGTCTGTTTATTCCGGCTATCTTTGTAACGGCTGGACTGATTTTGACGGGACGTTCACTGGCAGATAGCTGATGTAATAAGGAGTAACATAGGCTACTTTTATTTTAAAATTAATATAAATAAATAATAAAAAATAAGTATTCCGCGCGGTTGAAGTACTACATATCAATTATTATTTTGCTGTTTGCTATTTTACTCTGTTTATAGGCAATATCACGTTAAGACGAAATACGCAGGTGAAACAGCTAGTTTAAAATACAATATGAACTGTTAGAAGCAAATCTAGATTATAATTTTTTTAGTAGCAAAGTTATTCTAAATTCATATCTGTTAATTAAGCTATCCGTAACACACACTTATCACAACACGAACACAATAAAAACGTGTAATCACCTTCATTTTCGTCGACTTTCGCCTCTTGTCCTGCGCGAGCGCCGCTTTTATAGACAATAGGTATAAGAATTATCATTCGAATCGCGCGCATAATCGACCTTTATCAACATTTCTACAAAACGTGAGTTAAAAATCATTTGCATTCAAAAATCGTCCCTAAAATGACGTGTTAGGATTGACATGGTTTTTTGTACGCAAGAAAAGCTGAAGAAATAGGTGAGGGAGACATTTTCACGCGATTATACATTTTTCACCTTTTTGTTCTTACCTACCAATTAAAATACTTAAATATGGAGATGACTCCAATATAAAAAAAAAATAATCAATTATATTACTATTTTAACAAACACAAAGGCGCTGATAAGATTAAGCTTTAAAAACAAAACCATGTCTAAATACATAAAAACGACTTCAAATTGTAACTATTAAACTTCTGAACAGATTTTGATGAAATTTAAATGCACCAGCTTTCATAGAAAAAAGAACTATCAAAATTGATTCACCCAGTCGAAAGTTCTGAGGTAACAAACATTTAAAAAATACATTCAAATTAAAACCTCCTCCTTTTTTGAATTCAGTTAAAAGTTCCATCTCAATCGGTTCCGAGACACGTACCTACTTACGTCAAAAAAATTATAAAGACAGCATTTCTCGTAGCCATAAGTAATTTAACAGAAAAATAAACATTATCCTTAGGTATTAAACATTTTTATCGATATTTTAAGAAGCTAGAATAATAATTAACGAATTTCGACACCACTGGACCTGGAGGTATCCGTTACCTCTTTCTCAGTAAAAATGTAGGTCACAATAATATGTCATTCACATATGATTTAAAGAGAAACTTGATCTTTTCAAACAAACAAACAATTTCATACTCCCTTGACCTGTTTTGTTTTGGTACGAATTAAAGTCCTTCTATGTCAGTCTTGCGTTCAAAATAAATTATTAAACTTATTGTTAGTTAATAACTTGAATTTTTAAACTTAGTAATAATTTCTTGGTCTTACTAAACGGGTCTGGGCGACCGAAACGAAAACCATAAAATCCGTAGCCATTCTTTCAGTAGATATTATTGAATAATTTATTTTCGTTTTATAAAGTTTAAAAAAATGCATATGGATATATACACGGCACATATTGCAAAATAACATTTTTTACAATTTCTTTTCATTCCGGCTAATCTCTGGAACAGCTGGACTGATTTTGATTTGTAATAGGGAGTAACTGAGGTTACTTTTATGTTAAATTAATATAAATAAATAATAAAAATTTAAATATATTATAAAACTTTGTACAGAGCCTACCGGCGAATGACCAGAGTATATTTCATCCATCCGTTGATAGGTGGCAACAGCAAGAAACTGCATTGGGTGTTTGGGATTATATTATATTAAAAGGCTATATAACATCACGTTACGACGAAATTAACGCGGGTGAAACCGCGGGGCACAGCAAGCATATAGCATTAAGAGGATTGTGAACTGCCGATACGCGGCGTGAGTAGATATTTTAAAAAATGCTATCTCTTTCATACCGTTTTGCCTCACTCCGGGCGTGCGATAAAGAAAGTTGCAAATCTTAGAGGTAATTTACCTACATTTCCTTTTTAAAATAGTTTTGGGCGATAACGTTTTTACCCCCCTAAACATTTACAAAATGAGATAATTTTGGTCTCTTTAGATTCAGTACACCTTAATCTAGGTCTGTACGTTTTTCTTTTTTAGTAATTCAGTTTAATTTAATTTTAAAAAATAAAAACGCCCGAGGAAGGTTTTAAGTCAAAAACATAGATGTTTGGATGATGATAACTTCTATCATACGCACTATTTCTTTAAAATAAAAACGTACGGACCTAGTTTTTCATTTTATCTACAACATTTCCAAATATTTTGAAAATTAGACTATGTTAATTGGGGGGAAAACGTTATCGCTTTTTGTATGAAAATGTCACACAATCTAACAGCTTCACAATCCTCTTAACGGAAGAGGTTTATTGAGAGTTTAGAACTAGATCTATAAACATCTTCACCAATTGGCCAGACATTTTTTGCGTAAAATATACCTATGTTATTCAGAAAATCTCAAAGTGAAGCTTAGAAGTATTCGAGCATAAACTGAACGGAATTCCGACGGGAACTTAAAAGCAGGAAAAGACATAACCTCAACTGCCTATGATGAGAGCTTGCGAAATTGTATACGTAGACATTTAAGTTTTTGCAAAAAGTGGGTTACCTACTTTCCTACTGACAAATATTTATATTTTTAACCGTCGACGTAAAATTTCTGTGGTTCGTAGCTTTTAAAGAAATGTATCGATTCTGATGCGTTTTTGTTTGATAGCTGACTTGATCGAGATAATTTAGGACATTGTTATGAGGTACTCTTATTTGGAATTAAAATGTCCGGAGTGTTTACATTGTCTTCAGTTCACCTGTAAATATTCTAGCTTTGAGCCTACCTAAGTATATATTATATTGCGGCAGGTTGGCGCAATAGGTAGTGCTGCTGCCTTCTGCGCCAAAGGGTCCTGGGTTCGAATCCCGGTAAGTGCATTTATTTATGTGATGAGCACGAATGTTTGTTTCCGAGTCTTGATTGTTTATAAACTTATATATGTATTTATTATGGTACCCTCGTTGTTTTGATTACCATAAGACAAGTGCTTCAGCTACTTAATTTGGGATCAGAGCAATGTATGTGAGTTGTCCCAATTATTAATATTATTATTATTAAGTAATATAAGTCGAAAACGATTTTATTATTCATTTTCATTATAAACTATTTAATTGTATAATATTCTCACCATACTAAAGATACCTTCTAATTATTTTTTATCAATTCATACTTATTATTAATTTTATAGTATCGTTTACATGCATTACGAACTTGTATAGTGGATTTATATACAAGTTCGTATATATATATATATATTGACTTTTGCAATACAAAACTTGTGCCGTTGAGATATACATATATACCTAAATCCTTTCATTTGGACCTTTCGACGTTCTAAAAATTCTACTGTAAACAATGATAAGGTCTGGATGAAACAACTTAGTGATGTACATAATTCAGCAATTCATCACCAAAAAATAAATGTCTCCCAAGATCCCAAGAAAAATTCCGCTCCATTTATTATACGTCAAGATCTATGCTTAGTTTGTTCATTTTGATAAAAAAA
Source organism: Aporia crataegi (assembly GCA_912999735.1). Lineage (NCBI taxonomy): Eukaryota > Metazoa > Arthropoda > Insecta > Lepidoptera > Pieridae > Aporia > Aporia crataegi. Next base: position 5,330,602 of record OU538749.1, read on the forward strand.
GCCGAGACAGAAATTTAATATTAATGTGGAATTACATTACTAGATATGTCAAGTTATTTTATATGTTTTTTTACTCTTCAATGGCTATTGAATGCTAGTAGAATGCATTTTTATATAGGAAAGCATTTCTCTAAGTATTCGTCAAATAGCAAGTGATGTAGCTACTTCAATACTCAGACAAATTAATTATGCAGTCAGATTAGTATAATTACCTGTATGTAGAACTATAAAATAATCCAATATTATTTTTTCTGAGAATTTAGCTGACACACAACAATTAAAAAAATATGTTTAAATATAAAAAATCACCTTATGTATTTTATAACTATCTAACACTTACCCGATACGATGTAGTTAAATAATGTGTTTTTACCGCAATCTTGCAAACATCTTAATTTGATATACTAAATTAAATAACTATGAAATAATAACATACATCTTCAGAAAAACAGACTAAAAAATCAGAATCATCTAGAAAGTGTTATCCACGTTAAGTTCTCCCTTCATCTCGTTTGCCAAGTGCCAAATCAAGGTTGGCATCTTTGGATGATGACCAAGTTAGTCAATGCATACACAGTAGACTTATTTAATAACATGAATTTATCCTCGGGTATTATGTACGATTTAGTAATCAATGTTTTCTTGGTAGGTTACAAGCTTCAAGAATTTTATCATAAGTAAGTACTTTAGATTCTTCTTATTTCAAAGTACCAAAGCCACTTACGTTTAGATTGCTGAATCGATTTAGATCAATCATATGTAATGTATGTAATGATAGATATATTATTTAGTGGTTATATATTAGAAATTCATTAATTAATATTATCTACCAGCGCAGTTTTAACTTTTAATTTATATTATGCAAACACTTTTAGTCATATTAATACTACATAGCCAGATACTTTTTACCCTTTTATAAAACTTTCATGTTGTTTTTTGAAAGGCGGTGCCAAATATATAAATAAAGACTGAATGAATATTCCTGGACTTTAATAAAAAAAAAATTGAATGGCTTGGCGCCGCGTTTCAAAGAGCAACATGACAGTTTTATGCCATTGTAGAATTTTAGATGAATTTTATTTATCAACACTATTTACGTCTTTTATTTATAGTAAGTACATTTATAATACAAAATTTATTTTTTACTTTTCAGTGCGTTTTGAGGTCGGTTTTATTTTTTTGTTTAAAATTAATTTATTTTTTGAGGGCTGTTTATTGTAAACATTCCCTTTGTGGATCATGCTGCGCCCTGTTACGGTTTACAATCGAATAAACTCGCATTTTTCTGCAGCTCAGGACCAATTATAAAAGATTTATAAGACTCGTGTCCTTTTATAAAAATCCTTTATAAATATATTATGTACGCAAGTTACAATTTCAGTATTGACCTAGACGAGATAGGAATGGTAATCGAATTTCGACCTCGACGCGCGATGTCAGTGGTGTGTCAGTCTGGCCTATGGGGAAATTATTTAGGGGCATCGTTGTTACTTTGGAGCTCTTTGGACTTTAGACTGCTTTTATCGATATAAAACGGCTATTTTTTTGACAAGCTCCGTGAACTCAGATGAAACTTCTCTTTCGGTAGATTAAATATACCTATTTGCATATAATTATATTTTAAGTAGGTAGGTTGCATTACATATTTACATTCTACACTTATATAAAAACAACTTGGTATAACAGTTTATGATAAATTATTAGCATTTTACATTTTATTTATGCAGCGTTATAAGCTAAGGAGGTTTCTTTTGAGTCGGTTTTGATGGAATTATTACACTTGCCTATCAAAAACATTTAAAAATTGAGTTTAATATCTTTAGATCAATAAATCACACCCAAAAAATGTATCCTTACTTATATGCATTATTGTAACTCATAGTTGTGAAATTTTAATTTATAATATTAAATTATTCGTAATTTAAGAGTCACAAACAAAGCTACTATTTAGTATGAAAAATTAAATTGGACATATGTAGTTTCGTTTTCAGGAAAGAAATGATTTACCGACAAAATTAATTGTTATTAATTAACGATATAACGTCGCGGTCACAGAGGTCACGATTATTAGATAAATTAACATTAAAAACAAAACACTGCATTTGTTGTATTGTCGTTTTGTGTGTGCCTTGTACCTATTAACCGTGAATGTGAAAACGAGAGGGAATTAAATAAAAGTCTAATTCCCGAGTGTCATCTTTTATAACAAAAGGTATACTTAATAATATTCTATAGAATTTAAACGAATAAAAATATGTCGGAATAAATAATTATTTTTAATATTTATATCTAGTAGGTACGTACTTAGTATTCATTACTAATTTTATAATCAACTTATTGACTTGAAAACGTATGATACATATTAATTTAATGATAAAAACAAAACATTATTGTAGCTTGTCCATATAAATCTTTAATATAAAAATGAATCGCAAAATGTGTTGGTAAGCGCAAATCTCGAAAGCAGCTAAACCGATTTCGCTAATTCTTTTTTTATAACATTCCTTGAACTACGAGGATGGTTCTTAAGGAGAGAAAAATTTGGAAAATTTTCGAAAAAATAAAATAAAAGAAAAACATTTTTCTCATACATTTTCAATGGAATGACGTTATAGGTGACACTTTATTATTCGGAACTTTGACGCGATACAAAGTTCGCGGGGTCCACTAGTTTTGAATAAAATCACGTCAGTGTTACATTTTTACTTTCTTTAAAAATAAAATTGAAGCGTTTTTATTATAATACTAAAATTCTTCTAAGAACTTATTTCCTTCCAGACATACCATGCAATATTTCTTAGTATTCCTTACGTTATTTGGATGTTCAACTGCAAAACGCGCGTCTTGTCATGCGTGCCTTAACTCAGTGTGCTATAGAAGGGATAGGATAGTTCAAGGAATCAAATTTTCCGGACAATTGGCTATCGATCGATCCTCAAACATTTTATACTTCCATTATAAAAACCGTTCTGAAGACTATACAGCAGCATTCGATTTACAGAACGTCAGATTAAAAACAATAAAACTCGGTTTTAGTTTCGGCTTCGCGGTAGATCAAACAACAAGAGATCTTTACATGACACGAGAGCAAGGCTTATACAGATACAACGAAGCAAAAAATGTATCCGAACTCTATGGTCTCAAAGATAAAACAATATGGCACCTGCACTACGAAAAGAAACTTTACTACTCCGAATTTCGTAAAACAGGAATCTTTACTTACACAGACAAACGGTCGAAATTAATTCCAGGAACAGAATATCAAATTGACGATTTCATTGTGGATAAATACGATGACATTTATTTTATGCACAATTTTTCTATATATCTTCTAAAAAATGGCGCCAAAACATCAGAGCTATTTGAAGATGAGATATATTATTTGACAACCGACAGAAATGGAGATGCCTATTTCGTACAACCTTTTACGAGGGCTGTTTATAAAATGAAGCATACATATAATAAAAGGATTTTAAAGGAAGTAGGAGCATTCGATAGGGGTTCAGCATTTATTGTTGTTTTTGATGGTGATAACGATATTACTTATTATGATGGTACAGATAAAAAATTATATTACCTATCCCCAACTGCTAATAAATGTACAGTCACAGCGAAAAGACTCGGAAAAAATTTAAACATGGTAATATCTATGGCATCCAATATCCAATAAAATCATGTTTTTTGGCGCCATCGTAACAATGAGCGCGTCATGTTTTATTTAATTTTCTAAGTTGTGAATTTTCTAGATTTATGTGTAAAATTGGTGGAGTTTTAAGCATAAACTGTTCGACAATGTGCACGATTAAAGGATAGTGATATAATTTAGTAAAACGTGACTTTTTGTGATGTGATCAAAATTCCGTATAAGCCACAAGTGAAATTGCCACGATTTTACTTGGGGCATGAAATAGACATTAATTAAAATTAAGACATGGCTTAAAGGTCCTGTAAACAACTCAAAAACCTTCAATAAATAAATCAAATCAAAGTACCTACAACTTAAAACGACAAAATCACTTAAACTCCACGGACGCACAAGCAGTGCGTAATAAAGGAATTACATTATAACAAATTTATCATTAATGTTTATTCATTTAAAATATAATCTTTAATGCAATACCTATATTGCATTAAATATAATTATATAATTAAATATAATAATAAAAAAATATATAACAAATATTGAAAAAGTTTATTTTCAAAACAAATATAATATACAACATTTTGCAATTTTTACTTTTAACTAAATTTTGCTCTTTTTAAATAAATATTCTATTAATGTAACAAGCATTTCAAATTAATATTTTTGAAAGTTAAGCCTAATTATGAAGGTAAAGTAACAATTTTTCAGTTCATTTCGAATTTAAAATATATAATTTCATTAACAAGTGTCAATTTATTTTAGAATATGGCAACAGTTCTGTAGTCTATACTCTACTATTCTTACATCTTCTGTCAGTCCATATAGTGTGTATGGGAGCTAAGGGACATTCTGCAAAGCACTGGAGCCACGGCTTGGAATTACGCTTCTGTCTGAAGAATGAACATTGTCAAATACTTATAATTATTTAACCAACTTAAATAAATTTTCAATATCTTATTAGAAGCTTCTCAATAATACTTTAATTTCTCAAAAATAATTTATAATCAGTCAATTGTTTGTCAATAAACAGTCAATTGTTTGATAAAATACAACCATGTACATTATGTTATATACTAATTATAACAATTTTAGAAAATACAAATTATACACTGGTCAAAAAAGCAAAAAACATCATACACGAAAATATCTACAACTAAAATACATTGTGCATGTTATTTCTAGTTTTAACTATACATAATTGATGATATTGGTGGCAATGTCTGTCGAAAAACTCGATATTTAATAAAAAAATTTTAGTACATCTCTGAAAATCAATCTGATCTGTGCCAAGTCTCAGAAAAGGCTTACAAGTTTGAAAATCGTAAAAATTATTGCGCCTTATACTGTTTCGTAATCAAGTATCTACAGGATTCATTAAACTTATTTTAACTAAGACATGGATGGATGGATGGATGGACAAGAGATGGTCATGAAAAACGAATAAAATGCTAAATACTTAGTTCTATGGACATAATATTATTTATATATCAAAACAAATCTTCTATCATTAAAATAGCGACCATAATAAATCTTTTATGAAAAAAGCAACACTTTTTTGACATTTAAGATTTCCAAGAAAATCTCACATTTTAGTACAGCGCCATCTTGCGGCACGTTGGAGAACTATAATTAATGTTGTTGCAGGAAAAAGTAACCCGAAACTGACACTAAATGCGCTCTGTTTACTTCTTTTCACAATTTATATATCATGTCCAAATGTCTATGACTACTGCTAACTGCTGATCTACAGATTACTTGGTCTCCCTCTGAAGATTCAAATATTAACAATTAATATAACCATAAATTCTACAACAAATCAAAATTAAAATTTATTTTTGTATATACAGCTGCTTTACGCTGAAACAACTTTGATGAATTTTAGATTGGTTAGATTTTAACATGTTCTTTGAAAAAGACTTAAGACAATTTAATATTCTTATAATATCTAAATATAATGTAATATTTTAAATACGTACGCTACATTCCATTTCTTCACGTTTTTTGTTGGCCATAGTCTCAGCATTGTATTCGTGCTCCAAGCCAAAACACTGCGAAATTCAAGATAACTTTTCAGTGAAACCTTTAAAATCAATGTATAAACCGATTTGTCTTTCCTTTCTTTCTTTTTGTTAAGAAAAAATGAACCTTTACCATCAAAATCAGCACAGATAATAGCATTGTCATTTATCGAGGGTCTACTGGCTAATTTTGGACTTTTGATTCTGTCGACTAAAAATTCAAAGCAATTTTATGATATGAATCTGAAGACAGCCAATACGAAAATCGTAGTTTGACAATTAGCTACAATTCTTTTACTACACGCACCATAAAGTGAAGTCCCGTGTCCCCTAGTGGGGTATGGGGCAGATGCATTTCACATCTGTTTCACTGATCGATTTTTTCTTTAGGGGCAAGTAGGTGATCAGCCTTCTATGTCCTGCCAGACCGAGTTTTTTTTTTATCTCCGCCGGGAATCGAACCCAGGACCTCTCGGTTGTAACGCTTACGCGCTTACCACTAGACTAAGGAGGCGGTCACCATGACAGTTGTTAAATGAGCACTTTTAATAGGTAATCAACTATAACAACTGTCAACTTAGATAAACAGCGCTGTAGGTCATACAGCATACTTGAGTTGCACGGACCAAAAGCGTCTAAAACCGGTGAGCATTATGAAGGTAAAGATAGCGAATAAATAGAAAGACGTATATAACAAATGGAGATTTAAATAGTGATTTTTATAATAAATACTAACCTTCAAAATATCTTCATTTGACAAGTGATCACTCGGACCGGTCTGTTTAAAATGGTTGATCACTTTCCCACCTTTCTCCACCAACAACATCCCACCAGTTTGCACCCAATCACCTTTCAAATCCCCACCTAGGCCTAATTAAAAAAAGTACAGATAAACAATTAAAACCTTGCAAATGTCCAAGTTTGACAACCGCTCGCACGGCGCGAATTGGGCGAAGTGACAAATGAGCGCTCCGCCTTTTTTCATTAACAAAACTCCGCCATTTTGTAAACCATCTCCAATGAGATCGTTTTCCAAACCTGTTTTTTTATCATTTATTCAATAATTATATTATTTTCGAAAATTATAACTTAAAAGTTTAATAACTAATAAAGTGAAAGTCGGTTATATCCCTCCGTAGAGGGATACGCCATGTGACTAACATTTCAGCATGTTTCTAATTTTTTATGGACAAGTAAAAACCAACCAACCGAAAAAAAAATTTCTTTCCCCGGTATTTGAATCCAGGATCTCCAGCGCAACAAGCATTGACTATCAGATGCTTAACCACATATTGAGTGGGATTAAAAAATCTATGTGCGTCCCTAAATTGGATTCATAAGATATCCAGTAATTATGTCAGGCAGGTATCAAAACCTTGAAGTCTTATTACGAAAGGTCAAAAGAAAGAAAATGTGATAATAAGTAATATTTAAGTGAAGATAATAAATATAAGTCAGATAACCTTTGATTGATATACATTTAAAATTCATTGACTCAAAGAAGAGTACTGCTCATGTACAATAATAAATCCTATTAATGATACAAACTTTAGCGCACAACGATGACTGTGAAATTTGTGTACAAGTTCAGCCAGTGCAGCTTTTAACATTAAGTGGATACCTAAATTCGATTCCCGATAAAACATTTCGTTTTAGTTCATCTGTAAAATTAGATTGCAATTTACAGGAAAATAAAAAATCTGACGCTTGAAATATTTATCACATAAAAAAGTGAAGTCCCGTGTTCCCTAGTGGGGTATGGGGCAGATTCATTTCACATCTGTTTCACTGATCGATTTTTTCTTTAGGGCCAAGTAGGTGATCAGCCTTCTATGTCCTGCCAGACCGAGTTTTTTTATTTTTATCTCCGCCGGGAATCGAACCCAGGACCTCTCGGTTGTAACGCTTACGCGCTTACCATTAGACCAAGGAGGCGGTTTATCACATACTTGCCAGAATATAAAATGATAAGTGAAAAAAATGCAGAAATATCCATACCCTGCTAAAAGTGAGTATGTAAGGATATGTGGTATGTATCTTTGTGATATATGAAGTTATTCACCCATCTTATTTCCTTTGGCGATGGCCTCTCTCGACTGTTTCCATAGCAACGATGTAAGAATAGTCACAACATTGAACCTCTTGAAACCCAACTTCTGATATATTGAACGGTCCTCGGCGTAATAGAGTTCTGAAAATTTATATTTTAGTTACTTACTAGACATTATTGACTTGTCGGCATCGGTTTTTGATTACTTGGATTCTTAGGATATGCCATAATTAAACTGTAAAACCAGATTCTTGTAGCAAGAATCGTTTTGGACTTTTCATTGACAACGTTATGCAACTAATACTGGAACTATTTAGCACAAACCAATTAACAACAGTAGGTATGTTTTTTTTTGATCCCAAAGTAGCTGAAACACTTGTTTCATGGTAACCAGAAACGAGGGTACCACAATAAATACATATATAAGTTTATAAACAACCAAGACTTGGATACAAACATTCATGCTCATCACACAAATAAATGCACCTGTCGGGATTCGAAACCAGAACCTTTTGGCACAGAAGGCATCGTCGTTATTTTATGAAAATGGAAGAAAGAGATATGTGGTAAGGATCACAGTAGAAAATTTAAGGTCACTGCTAAACTCTTTGAAAAAAGGCGTAATTAAATAAAAGTACAGAACAAAAAAAATCCCCAACTCTACACAGACTGTAAATAGAAATCAAATAAGCATCGAGCTCAACGGGTAACACTTTTGGGGTTTTATGTGAAACCATGCTTTGACAATGATGCCTTGGTAAAAAAAAATACATACTTTCTAAGGTTTGTGGACTTTTCGGATAACGCCTACGAATAATAATATGTCTAGAAACGTAACTCTCATACAGATAGCGCTTAAAAATGAACCCACCAACGTTTGAACTTGATAAACATCAAGGTCAATACGTTCGCACGTGATTGGTCGCGTCAAGGCGATGTGGGCAAGTGATTAATCGCGTCAAGGCGATGTGAGCAAGTGATTGGTCGAAGGCCACGCAAATATGTACCATGGTATTTATTTGCGTGGTGCCATTTTTTAGTTTGAATTACACTTCTAGACATATTATTATTCGTAGGATAACGCTATAAGACCTACCACCATCGAAGTATTTTCCATCGATGAACTCTTTAGAACCAGCTTCTTCGACACCAACACCGACCAAACGTATGTTATTATTCTTGAGAACCGGTGCTATATCAGCCAGCTGTAATGCAAGATTTATTTTTTTAAATTTTGAAAGATAGAAACTAAATAGTTTGACAACTATAACTAGCAAAAAGCTTTTCACTGTATCTTACCCCTGCAATTCGATATTTATGTGGCATTATCATTATTTAAAGGGATATATATTTATACGAACTGACCCGGCAATCGTTGCTTTGCAATATTAATTTTTGGGGTGGTCCCCCACTAATCAGATTTTGATGTAATTTAAATGGGACGCGAAGCACCAGCTTTCAAACAAAAAAAGATCATCCAGTTAAAAGTTCTGACGTAACAAACAAAAAAAACATACGCGTCGAATTGAGAACCTCCTCCTTTTTTGAAGTCGGTTAAAACATAAATATCTACTCACTTCCTTAGCCCAAAGTCGGCAAAAGAGACATCCCCAACGTCTAAAGAAAACGATCGCCACATTTTGATCTTGCCAGAAATTCTTCAATTCAGATTTCTAAAAAAACATATAACAATAGATGTAAATAAATATAATAGTTTTACCTGATATCTATTTATATATTAAGGAGTATAAAAATGACGCCATAAGTTGATAAGATTAAATGTACCTAAATGCCTAAAAAACGGGCACGCATATCTATGTAACAATCTTAATACGCAATAGATAAATGTGAATTGCTTGCTTCTGACTATTTATTTGGCTTTAAGTTTTTATGAATTGTGAACTGCATTTTATTAAACCAAACCAGTTTGTCTATATCAGTTACATGAACATGTTTTCTTTTTTCATTTAAATTCTATAATTTTCTTACTTTGTATTGCCAATTATATCAATCTTCATAATTATAGTCTGCTATTTTTATAATAGGTATGATACACTAACAACTTTTTGCTATGTTATAAACAGTGGAATTTTTTTTCATGAGTCATATTATTTGTACCAAGCAAAAATTTCCAGAAAAAAATCAATAGAAATATCACAAAAACTGACATTGTCTTAACTTGTCTGCAATTAAATATTTTAAATTGTTAATATTGTGAGATATTTATTTGAACCAATTAAGTATTATATAAGTATATATGCATTTAATAAATTTGGAATAAACGTAATTTATTATATAATATGATATTGATTTTTATGTATTCCATGTAGGTATATGGAAATCTTATTATCGTATCGTCGTGATGTAATATTTATATTACTTATATATATTAAATATTAATAGAAATAAATAAAAAAAAATTAAAGAAAATTATACTAAGTTAATCTTTATTATATCAACTACCTTCCAGTGAAAGTTCCGTCAAAATCGGTCCAGCCGCTTCAGAGATTAGGCGGAATAAACAGACAAACAAAAACTTTAAAAAATGTTATTTTGTTATATGTACAGTGTATACATCCATATGAATTTAGTAAAACCGGTTGTCTTAATATTACAAACAGACACTTCAATTTTATTTATCTGCTTAGATATAAGATTTGAAAGTTTCAGCTATATAAGGGTATAATGTGGGGCAAACTAAAATCAAGATCCTATTGTAAAAGCTGTTTAATGAGTAATCAATTGATTTATGGAAACAGTTATATTATATAATTTAAATAATTGCTTTTAGCTAGGGCCAAAATAAGAATTTTCTTAAAATGTAAGTGTAATAAACAATTTTTGCAGATGAAGAACCAACAAACTGGACTTATCAGATATATTTGTATTTTTGACTAACAAAAATACTATTAACATTAAAGATAACATAGATATAATAGATAAGAATTAGTCATATCAGCAAGTTTTAAACTAGCATCAATAATATTTTAACATAGTACTTTTAACAATGATATCATCCGGTTAGTCCACTTAGCATCATATACTTTGATTTAGTTCTCAGAAAAAAGAAGTTTCTATTTTTGAATCTAGAAACTTAATAATTACTGAAACAGATACAAATTGTATCTGCTGTTTGTTAATCAACCCTAAAACTATAAGTGCCATATAAATTATTGATATATTAATATATTAAGTTATTAAAAAAAAATAAGGACCAACTTAAGACATTAAACTTTGGTTATTCTTTTAAAAGGATATAAGGTTCAGTTATTAACTAAACAAATTAAATAAATCTTATATGAGGTTCAGAAGTAGAACTCATTACAAGAAATAAGTAATAATTACCTACTAACCTAATTACCTTTTATGTACATATTAAGTACATACTTTAAATGCTTCAAGCTTGAATAATTTTAGATCATGAATTATTTACAAACAAAACTATCGACTATGTCAGTACTTTTTTATTTATTATGAAATATTCTTTCACGATATGATAAATATTTAAGATTTAAATCTACCAAATTTTAAATAAAATGTAATAAAGATTATTTATAATGTACTTACTTCACCGCCGGGTAAACTTACAACTTTCATTGAACCGATATTAGTTAAATCAAGGGCCATGTTAATTACGGAAAGATAATCCTTAATTAATTAATTTTTATTATTTTTAAAAACAGCTAAGTTTACACGGCACCAACAAGTTTGGAAATATAATTTTTAAAATCGTAAAAGATAATATGACAATTTATAACGACAATTTACATTTTTGTATCATGTTTTTAAATGGGTTTTTTATTTTGAGCACAGAACAAGTTACCTATTTAAAATCCCTAAAAGTTATTATGAAATTATTCCAACATTGCTGCGTCCGTATAAAAAACCTACAGAACTAAACAATAAATACGTTAAAATACCTAAGGGGTTTGATTTACTAAACATACAGAAACATCTCATACTTTCAGCTTTTTACTCTGTGCCTATATTAGTTTAGACATTTTAAACGTCATATATATTATTGTTGTAAATAGTCAAAAGAATTATGGAGACAGAATTGTCAATTGACAGTTAACAGTGATTGATGATCATTGATCACTGGATAGTGGACACTGGACACTGAACAGTCAATCATTGATTCTTCTATTTCGTCGCGTGCTTCTCCTGTTTTCAAGGAATTTTCTTGGAATACTTTTTACTGTAAGTTTTTCGACCATATTAATTAAGTTTGGATACCTAATAATTTGTATGATTTTTGATTGCATTTCTTTAAAACAGTATATCTATTTCCGTATTAAGTGAAAAAAAAAAATGACCTTGTGTGCGCTCAATCTTAGTCATTTTGATAGTTTTATATATTTCTTGGAAAGCTTAGTATTATTATCAATATTGTTGTGTAATTTTTATAAAATAATGCATTGATTATGTTGTCGTCCACTTCTTTTTCAATAGGCAAGTAAGTCAATAGTACTAGTGAGTCATAGACCGCTTATCGATACAATGTAGGTACCTATATCTTACAATATCCTACCTATCTACTCCTTTACTTCTCTAATGATGCTTTTCAATGTCACGGGTTTGTTGTATGTTTTATAATACAAATTTATTAACAGGTCATTAGCACTACCTATTGGTGCAATAGGTAGTGATCCTGCCTTCTGCGCCAAAAGGCCCTGGGTTCTGAATTCGAATCTCGGTAGCTGCATTTATTTATGTGATGAGCACGATTTTTTTCTGAGTCTTGTTGGTTTAAAAACTTATATATGTATTTATTGTGGTACCCTCCTCGTTTCTGATTACCATAACACAAGTGCTTCAGCTACTTACTTTGAGATCAGAGCAATGTAGGTATGTGCTAATTATTATTATTAATTATACTGTTTTGCTTTGATTTTCCTTGCAAATTCACACAAGTTCAAATATAACAAATGTTGCAAAATAAGTATCCAACTTAAGAACTATTTATAAATAGCACATTCTTAAATATCTTAATAAAATTTCTAAATTTAAAAATACTAAAGAATATTTATAAATATACATACAAGGTCAGATTCACACAAGTTTACTATGTTTCTGTACACTGAATGTAAAAAAATAATAATTGATGAAAGTTTTTTGATTTAACCAAAAAAAATGCACACCTACCTATCTTATTCTTGTTACTATGTTTTTGATCATCAGGCTTGTTCTTGCCGTTTTCTTCAGAAGATTGGGACAAGTTTAAGCCAATTTGGACTTTATTTTATTTATTTTTAACTTTTTGTCTAATAAAATATTGTTCAATATTATTCAAATAATCAGCATATCATGAACTAATGTTTGATGACTGGTGATAAGAGAAATATTTTCAAGTCATGTGTTAAAAGTTCAAAGAGAATAATAAATAAAGTAATAAGTAGAGTACAACACTACTTAACATCTAGAAATATAATATAAATACTCTATATGCAGAGGCATTTCCATTTTAGTTTCACTAACTAACCTATGAAACTGAAACGAACTGTCTCTGTTGATTAAATTTACAACTAAATTTTAAAATTTCTGTACCAATTCATATTGACTTAAACAAGACCACATAACTCTTATATCACGATTGAAGGTAAGGTATCACGATTGGAGTTGTATCCGTACAGAGATCTTTCATGCATTAGAAGAATAGGTGGCAGACTAATTTAACCTAACCTAAACATCTGATCCCATTACAAAATCTGAAATGCATACCTGTGGAAACTGCCAACAATGATCACAATATAATATGTAATAGTATTTAATATTTTCCTCTTTGATATCTTGCTTATAATTTGTACCTAAATAATATAATTTTCCAGTAGAGTTGTAAATTCGTGTCGTAAAGTAAAAGGATGTATATGTTGGTATATCTACATATTACAATAATATCTACTATCCATGGGCTAACTACCATCCACATTTGGTTACGCGAATGGTATTATACACGGGCGTATTAGCATAAAAACATCAATAGGTTATATAAAAATGTTTTAGCGGAAGTAATTAGTTGCCCTCAACAATATCTTACTTGAAAACTTCGCAGAATCTCTTTCACCATCTTACACAATTTATAAACTAAATTGTTAGTCATTCGAACGCTGAACGATAATTATTCGAAATGCTGACGTCATCCTTATTTTATCCTCGAGTATGGTCAGATTCAATTTACTCAGTCGTCACGAAGAAACCGTAGTGTTGTGTTCAGTGCGTAATAAATTATATTTATTTTAGAATTTTAATAAATATCTAGGTAAGCATTTCATTTTGTACACACTGGGGCATTGGTTTCTTTAATTTAATCATTTTTTCTGTGTATTTGAGGAAAATGTAATATACCATGTGTATGTGAATTTACATTCATAAGCTCGTTTTATAGGCAAACAAGAGGTAAAGGCTCTGTAGGTAGCTGCAATAATTAATGTTATAAATTATAATATCAATAATAAGCTATATAAGGACTTATTCTTCGTGGCGAACATGAAACGGTGTTCTCACACCGCAATATTACATACCTACACATATTTATGGATATGGATACATGCATTTGATAACAAGTTACATTTGGTGTTAAATTACAATGTTCCTAACAAAACCGTTGGTAATATAAATTTCAATAAAATTGAAAAATAAGTAGGTGAAAATCCTGAATAGTTTTTTTTTTGCTTTTATTGAGTTTGTCCTCGCCAAAATATTGTAATCCTATTTTTAAAATAGTGTAGTGCGGTGACCAATCCATTTACGACATGCAAATTGCAATTAGGTATATATTTTACGCTTAGTTGATTCATGAATTCACCTTGCCTATTCATTCCGGTTTCATGAAGGTCGACTCGATAGCTATGGCCTCTTGAGGATAATAATGGTAATACAAAATTATTTCAAACAAGGTATTTGCAATAATTATTAGCATTGTTATCATTTGTAGATAATTTATGGCAAGTTAGAATTCCATTATTCATATATCATTTACCTACTGATTGATGTCCGGAACTCTGTACGGACCAAAATCAATAAATAGCTTATTTCCAGTGTACAGCCCCGTCTCTATGCAAAAACTTCATTCTAATAATTGTCACCATGAGGAGGCATACCACAAATACATTTTCAAATTTTTTTGTTATTTTGACTCAAAATTCTATACAAAATGAGATCATTGTTACGATCTCTCCTAAATTTCGATTACATAGTTCTTGGTATTCGATCTTTAGACTTTCTAAAGCCGACGTGTTTAAATTTGCTACTTTTATCAATATACTGAGAGAATTTATATTTTTTTTCAGTCACAAAATGGCCATCCACATTAAAGACTCCGACGACTTGAAATCCAGGCTCGCCGAGGCCGGTGACAAGCTGGTGGTAATTGACTTCATGGCGACCTGGTGCGGACCATGCAAGGTCATTGGCCCCAAACTAGAAGAGATCGCCAATGAGATGGCAGACTCAGTCGTTGTCCTTAAGGTACTAACCGACTGCTAACAAACCTTTCACGTAACAACGTAACCTGAATTATTAAAATAGGTTTAGATTTACAGTTATTATGTTCAAATGGCAATCAAATAATAAGTTAAATCGTGATATGCAATTAACATACACCCACATAAATTATAAACACACTAAAAACATATCTTATCACCTCGTTGAATGCTGATGTCAACTAAATATCTCATAATTTTGAGCTCTGTTTCGTAAATCATTCTTTATTGCCATTTTTGTAGTAGATTCAATAGATTTGATGTGAAAAGTCCTGCCGGGCACTTTATAGTAATTACATAGTAACGTTGACCTACTTCAACTTAATCGATCGATTTTTGTCGGCTTCGTGCTTAACGAGAATCGTAGCACTCGATTCTCGTTAAGCACAAGTATCTTTCATACAATCCTAATAACTAGAAAAGTTCTATCTCTATTTTGAAAACAATAGGTACTAAGGAAATTTATCAAAGCCAAAATTTGCATTAAAACAAAATATAATTTTTATGAAATCAAGTTAAGAACCCAAAAGAAATGACAATTTACACAAAGAAAACAAACAGACACTCAAATTTATAATGATTCGCAAAATAATATTGGTATAGCATTGGTCAGATTACAATTATTGTTTGAAGCGTAATTGAGTACAGATTGCGCTGTTAAATCAGATAATTCTTATCAAAAAGACATAATTTAGATAAATTACTTACACCTGTAACATAATAATATTCTTTTATTATTATTTTAGGCAGTTCAATAAAAAAAAATATGCGATGAAACTTTTTGCGATAGGTATCGTCGTTTGCTTGACAACTGTATTTTTAATCTATGGGGATATATATTCTGTGAAGATGTATTTTGACGTTCCTAGTTCATAAATTAACTGTAACACGTCATGTTTGTTTTAGTTGCGAAGTTTTTGGGTCCCTCATAAGTCGAAATAAATATAATTAAAAATTAACTTTTTTATGGAAACTTACATCCATTGCTCATACCTTAATGATTTCTCAGATCTAACTAGAAATAGATTGGATGCGTAATTTATAAAAAATACTGATTAGTCATAATATCTACATTTGAGTCTAAATGTCGTGACAGACGATGCAACCGATGACTTCATACGCCCAAAAATTGACCGTTTTAAAATTGAAGGTGCTTTCAGACTACGCTATAATGTAATAGCATATAGTTCATAGCACAACAATATCGCGCACCATACATTATTATGGACACGTTCACACTGTACTGTACTATATATTATTGGCTTACTATACGTTATAAAATTGAGCGATACGCTTGTTATACTATATAGCATAATTATAGTATAGCGTAGTCTGAAAGCACTTTAGTCAAGTTATAGTTTTGTTTTTATAAGTTTTGAATCCGGACTATTATTTTTATCTTTAATTCGCTTGATTGTGTTTAAGGAAGTACATAACAAAATGAAATTGTTTATTTTCTTTCAATCACTACTAAACAGTTTTAATAATAAAATGGACTGAAGGTGTATGGCATCATCGTCTGCGTGTAATCAATTTCTTATCAGGGCTTGCTTGATATGAAGTTGATGTGGTGATAAATCTTCAGTGCATTTCAAAACGTATTTTGTTTTGTTTCCGAATTGAACGAAAACATTCAATGAATATTAAACGCGTGAACAACGCACGTACGGCGACTGTGAATTCTATAAAATGTTACCCGTTATTCCAGGTTGACGTTGATGAATGCGAGGACATCGCCACAGAGTACAACATCAACTCTATGCCCACCTTTGTCTTTGTCAAGAGTTCCAAAAAACTTGAAGAGTTCTCCGGCGCCAACGCAGACAAACTTAAAAACACCATTCTTAAGCTTAAGTAAATACACTGATCAAAGCCCCTGGCGGGCGACTTTTATTTAAAAGTAATATTATTATTTTTTACCACAAATTTGGCATTTATACTTCAAAAGATTTAGTATTTATACGCATTTACGAAATCTCTGTAACATCACAGTGTCTTAAATGTTTTGCACAAGGCGTATTATCCGCTGCGTCGGTCGTAATTATGTTACATTGTTACTTCAATAAATATATTTAAATTTATTTGTTTTTCTATATTAAATTTATAAATAACATCGAATGAATATTTTAAAAAGTTAACTTCAATAGCCAGAAATCCGTAGAGGACTATGGAATACATCTGCGACACACTGATTTTTTATTCCCAACGTAAGAGGAACGTTTTTAGTTAGACATGTCGAGATGGATCTTATTTGTTTGTAGCTGTGCCCTGCGGTTTCACCCGCGTTAACTTCGTCGTAACGTGATGATATATCATAGCCTAAAAGCTTTTAGCTCTAAAAATGACGATACTTGCATACAAATTTTCAACCCTTTTTTCGCATTAAAAAGTAGCCTATGTCCTTTCTCAGGCTCATCTGTGTACCAAATTTCATTTAAATCGGTTCAGTAATTTTAGTGTTAAATCGAGACAGTCTTTCGCATTTATAATATTAGTAAGGATTAACAAATGTCTGGGAGTTTTTGTATTATAATTGTTACAAAACATGTCGTTAAGCGTGTCACGCGACGTGCAAGTTACCTTGTTTTGACCAAGGTGCGCACTTATGGCAACAAAATGATCACTTGAGGTAGCAGTTATACAATACACTGCCGCCTGATATAAGGAAGATTGAACAACTTGGTGCATTCAAATCAATACTGGCTATTTAACCTTAAATGTTTGCTTGCTGCACATTGAAAAATTATTGGTCTTATTACAAAACATGGACAAAAGCTGTTTTAGTATTAGATGCTAGGATACAACTCTAACGTTAATACGAACATGACTTGTTTTGGTTAAGTATTTTTTTTAAATATAATACAGGGCAGGCCCCTGATGGCCAGAGATCACCGTTGCCCGTGGAGAAACACGCCGCATTTTGCGGTAGAGTTGTCGGCTTTTCAGACATTGGTACCTAAGTACGCACGCCGCTCGAATTCTCAAAGTCAAATCCACGGAGGAAATGTAGATTGTGGGAGTTTGTTCCACAAGCAGATGGTGCGAGGAAGAAAGTAAAAAGTATCAGCAACTAATACATTTGTCCATGTTTTGTAATAAAACCCTTTATTTCTCCGAATCGAACTTCGTTAACTTAATGCATGTTATACTTGCAAAATTATCGAAGTGGGTTACTCTGAATCATTTATGATGTAGTAGTGTATTGCGACCGCCTCCTTGGTCTAGTGGTAAGCGCGTAAGCGTTACAACCGAGAGGTCCTGGGTTCGATTCCCGGCGGAGATAAAAAAAACTCGGTCTGGCAGGACATAGAAGGCTGATCACCTACTTGCCCCTAAAGAAAAAATCGATCAGTGAAACAGATGTGAAATGCATCTGCCCCATACCCCACTAGGAGACACGGGACTTCACTCGCATAGTGTATTGCCATACTCTATGCTAGTTCGCTGTTGCACTGCGACATTTACTAATTAACAGTAACATGATGACGCACGGATTTAGGTTATTGTACTTATTATAAAATACGATGTAATGCTCATTTAGTCGACATTACTATGGGGAACCTCGAAATAAAAACTTGCTATACACACCGTTGTCGGTTTCTTTCCCTCCTACACCCACCAACTACCAAGTTATCACAGTAGGTATAAATTATGTCAAATAAAAATACACAATCCTTCAAATTTCTTTATTCATGTATGTACATTAAGTATTGAGATAATTTCACATAATTGCAATTTAAATAATAATTTAGATATAGCAGGATACATGGAAGATAGTTGAACAATCTTATAACTATGTTAAGTTTAAAGCACAGTTCTTGATACCTAATATTAGATGCTACGTTAGCCAAGTTAAAGATAGGTATCGAGAGCAATTTAACAGTTTATAACATATCTGTTTAGGAAACGATCTTACTCAGTCAACTTAATGATTCAAAGGCTGTATCTCTTGCTAACTTTGTCAAATCGAGTTAAAACATAAATCAAAGTTGAACAACGTTTGAGGGAATAGAAGAATGCTTGCTAACTATTTTCTTGCGCTGGCGCATGCTAATATCTATTTTGAACACTTGGCATTATACTCACATAATAAAAGCATGCTAAGTTAGCACAGAGAGTGGGTTGAACGAAATGCATGTGAGAAAATGGGTAATACGAACATCACATAGCCGACGGTCATTACTTCGCTGTATCCGTCACCGGGATAAGCTGCATCTTAATTTAAAAAGGGACCCCCAAAATGAAGTTCTTAAAATAATCTACAAAAGGTACAGGAATTTTTGTTGCTCATTACTCAGAAAGTTGAAGCGCGAACACGATAAATTCATATTAAAAAGTGCAAAATCAAATAAAGAAACCTGGGCTGCAATCAAATGTGTCACCGATAGTTCAAGTAAAAAATCTTCTGCTGATGAGTTAATTAGGAATTGTAATGAATTGGATGCGGTTGAGGGCATAAATAGTTATTTTTCTAATGTTGGCAGAGAGCTAGCTGAAAAACTTATAGGGGGTGAGAATAGCTACACAAATACAAAATCTAATTACTTAACTAACTCCTTCGTACTAATGCCACCAGATGAGGTAGAGGTGGAATCTCTCATCTTAAGCTTGAAAAATGATTGTGCCACTGGTTGGGACTCTATACCAGCTCGATTTCTAAAAATGATAAGACATGTCATTGTATCGCCGCTTACTATCTTGTTTCAAACATGTTTTAGGGAAGGCTGTTTTCCAAAAGTCTTTAAAAGGTCTCTCATTACTCCCGTTCACAAGGGTGGGGCACGGGACTGTGTCGCAAACTACAGACCGATTTCTGTGCTTACAGCACTATCTAAAATCCTCGAAAAAATGCTTAACGTGAGGTTAGTACAGTTCTTGAATCGGTACAACATTCTGTCCAGCTCACAATTTGGCTTCAGAATGGGTGTGTCGACAGAAGACGCTGTGGGTAGCTTGATAGAGTTTGTCACCGGAAAACTTGACAGGAAACAAAAATGCCTTGGTGTCTTCCTCGATCTTGCCAAGGCATTTGATACCGTCTCGATACCTATGCTTGTGGACAAATTGGAGCGAATTGGAATAAGAGACTCAGCCCTGCTTATTTTTAAAGATTTCCTTAGTGATCGGGTTCAAAGGGTTAAGATTTATAATTATATTAGTTCAGACGCAAATGTAACTTTTGGAGTTCCGCAAGGCAGTATTCTTGGTCCCAGTCTTTTCCTTATTTACATAAACGACCTATGTAATATGTCCCTAACTAGTTGTAGGTTGTTTACCTATGCCGATGATACGGCTATAATTTTTTATGGGGACACCTGGACCGAGACACAAAATATTGCCGAAAGCGGACTGCAGAAGGTGGCTGGGTGGCTCAGAGAAAATTTACTTACTTTAAATATTTCTAAAACTTCGTATATTCAGTTCCAAACTATTAATTCTCATATGACTGATATAAATCTTAAAATACACATATGTGTCTCTGGGCGAAATTGTACTTGCATAAATATAACAAAATCCAATACTATTAAATACCTCGGTATCGAATTAGATAATAAATTGAGTTGGCTTCCTCACATTGAGATTATAACGACACGCACGCGAAAACTAATCTGGACATTCAAAAAATTACGTTATGCCGCGGAATTCGAACTACTCCGCACTGTTTACTTTGCCCTAGCACAATCGGTTATTGGATATTGCGTGAGCGTGTGGGGTGGAGCCTGCAAGTCACATCTAATTCAGCTTGAAAGAGCCCACAGATCTTTACTAAAAGTAATGACTTTCAAACACTACAGATTTTCAACCACACTTTTATATAAAGAGTGTGAGTTGCTCAGTGTTAGACAGTTATTCGTGTTAAATATAATAGCCAAACAACATGTCCATACCCCTTATGACCCAGAGGTTTGCAGTAACAAACGTCATATACCAAATGTACTCCCCACAGCAAAATTCCGAACTACCTTCGCAAGGCGACAACGAGCATATCTCTCAGTCTTTCTATATAATAAAATAAACAAAAAATTAAATTTCTACCCTCTTTCACTACATGACTGCAAATCAATTGTTAAGACTTGGCTTTTGTCCTTAAATTATGATGAAACAGAAGATCTACTTAACCAACATGCTACATTGGTTATTTAGTTATTTTGAATCATTAACTATATGTATAATATATGTCTGGTGTGCGGGTGTATGTGTAGTGTATATGTATATTTATGTACTGTAGTATTTTATGTGTATGTACCTATTTTCATTGTAGTTTATACTGAAATATTTTTTAATATATATTATTGTGTGTTTATGTATATTATGTGTGAAAGGATAATTAGATATAGTACCTGAAATTTACAAAATGTCTATAAAAAGTATATAGCCCTGTAAAATTATGAATAAGCTCTCTTGACAATTGTAACAATTAATATTGGGAGAAGCCACTGACTCCTGAGATACGGGCTTTATAGCCTAGTTTGGGTGTCAGAGTCTTCATAGGATTTCTGTAATTACAAAGATGTCAATAAAGATTATTATTATTATTATTATTATTATTACTCATTTCATATTTCGTGATACAAATTTTTAGAATTGAAAGCATCGATATAATAAACCCAAGATACACAATCACCTACAAATTCAAGTTGAAAAAGTGTTATGCTTGTTCGTGTTATGCCCATGCTTAGCTATTCATTTTGTTTCAATTTAGAATTCTTTCATCGAACTTGACGCATAAGTAGCGTAACGCGAGAGAATAATTCAAACGATTTTCCTAAATTCATGTTTTTAGTAAGTTTAGAGGTGAATTTAGCCACAAATTTATTGCATTATTAGATTATTTAAGAGTACTTTGTCGAAAATACGATACGCCATTATTTTTTAAAGAATTTGAGGTACTGTTTTCTCACTTTTTTACGGAGCACTGAGACTGTTGATTCAACGAGTGTCAGCGCGCGACGTTGATGACAACTGTGCTAATTCAGATCTAGCTCAGTTTGGTCGTGTCATATTTTGAGCGTTGATGGTGCATCTTGGGTTTTCTATATCGATAATTGAAAGTCTTGTTTTCCTTGTTCCAAATATAATTTAAGAAAAAATTTATATGACGGCATATAGCTTGCATTTCGTTCAACAAATCAAATATTTAAAAGGATTTTACGTTTCATTTTTGAAATATAATAATATTATACTTTCAGATCAGACGAACAGAAAACTTTTAATTTCATACATTTTCCTAGCCTCTAGTGCATGCGAATATTAGTTTAAAGGGATAGTGAATAATTAAATCAGATAAAATCCTTTACGATGTTAGACAAACATATAAAATATTCACCTAATTTATATTAAAACACATAAATAGTGCATAAGATAAAAATACAAAAAAAAAATTACCGTTATAAAATTTTGCCGAATATTTAAATCTTATTTTAGACAAGAACTTTTAACAATATTTCATTTTTAACAAATCTCTTCACATTTACACAGATTTTAATAATTTAATTTTTGTGCAAAACAAAATATTTTAGCCCTGGTAAAAAAAAGCATCAACCGTTATTTAATATAACAGTTCATATTTTTAGAATGTAATAAAAAACTGAATATAAGTAGGAATGTTTATATAATACAAGAATTGTATGTTTACGATCCCATGGTGGTTATACGAATACATTATACGTAAATTCAGTTCTTTTCGGTACAATTTCATAATAAACAAACTAATTTCACTAATATAATAATTATCGATATAATTTAATCATAATGATTACACAGATCTTTGGATACACGATAATTTTTAAACGAGTAAAATGTATAAAAAAATCAAACTCAAGCATGTTTCGCCGCCATTTTGTTTTTAATATGTTGCACAATATGGCGGCCGCTTACCTAAAATCTCATTGCCCTAAATTCATGAACACACTTTTTTCCATTGTTAGATAGTCCTTATGTAAAATTTAAACGAATCTCTATTTAACAATAGAAAAAATCAATCCACTGATTAAAAAAAACACGTTAAAACCTCCTATGGACACACTTACGTCACAAAAAATAAACAAAAAGGACTAGATTATTAAAAATAATTATAATACATTCACCGCCTAATATTATTATTACACAAATCACATACATTACTGAGATTTTCCTTTATGAGTAAGAAAAATTAAACTAACATAAAAATCTAATTAAATAAGTAAGAATACTCAAGTCCAAGTTTTGAACAACTCGAAAAATGAACGAGATTTTATAAAAGTAGCAAACATTTAGTAAAAGCATTTTTTAAATACAAAATTTTAAATAAAACATTAGAAATCGAAGGGTTTATGTACTAAATATATATAAAGAACGTGGCAGTGTTTTAATAATTATTTCTGTTAATTTTTACGTACATTTCAATATTTTTACTTAAACGTATAACGCTACATGTTTGTTTCGGCACGTGGAAAAACTGACGATGCATTA
This sequence comes from Aporia crataegi, assembly GCA_912999735.1. Lineage (NCBI taxonomy): Eukaryota > Metazoa > Arthropoda > Insecta > Lepidoptera > Pieridae > Aporia > Aporia crataegi. The sequence goes on from OU538749.1 coordinate 5,354,245, forward strand.
TGCGATATGACTCTTTTATAACACACATTTCGACTTCACTTCGATGAAAAGTCAAACCTTCAATCAATTATTGAATATAAACTTTAATAACCAAAACCTTAAACGGTAATGAATATTTTAGTGAAGATAATGAATTAAATCTTTATTTTATTAACGGTTGATTATTGTACACACAAAAGCACAATCACGCCCTCTATCGGTATCATTCAAGTGCCAAAAGAAACTTGTACATTGCAATTATTAAATACACTTCAATTATTACATTTTGACAAATTCGCCTCAAGTTAAGAATCGGTAAAAAAATTCCTAGGATTTCCATTATAATGCTTAAAAGACAGTTTTACTGTCCAAGATAACGTGAATGTTAAAATTAGTTCTGAAGTTAATTTCATTACACATAGAAATAAATGACTCGTTTAAAGGTATACATATTTTCATAATCAATCTCTTCACAAGTAAAAATGAGGCAACTGAAAAATCAAACATGTAGGATATATATTAAACTCGTACGGAATAAATTTCCTTACATTTAAGCACATCCCTATATAACTTTAATCTGTATACTAGCGATTTATAATTGAATAAAGATTTACAAAAATGTGACCATTGCGCTGTTAATTATTTGACAAACTAATCAATTCCATATGAGTGACACCAGAAAACATCGGATATTGTCAAAGTTGAATTGACGAAAATATATTTTAATATGGAAAATTATAACCGATTATTGTTATTGTATAAATTATTGACTACTGGACATTCATCTACTTTCTTCCTTAGTATCAATTTTTGAATCCTTACCTGCGTTAATTACTGGAAAATATATATCAAATTAATAGTCAAATATTAAGTAGCTATATAAGTATGTTATATTTTATTATTGTTAAGTAGGTGTTATATTTGATTATTGGTCGCAAAGCGACTCGAAACTACATTCTTTTGTTAGACAAGGCGTTCCTTGCTTAAAATATCTTATTATTTATTATCTTAAATCCAAAATGAAATTGAAGATGACACCTTTCTTTCAACGTTTAAAATTGATTACAGCGCAACAGTGACATAGACAAACATACAATATTTATACATTTCGATTATATTAAGAATATACGAGTCTAATTGACCTAAAAGCCACATTCGATACTCTATACTAAAATTTATTATCAAGTCATTGGAAGGTTACAATCGTGCGGTTAATTCCAAAATATTTTTTTATACAATTTTCAATACTTATAATAACGTTAAATTTTATTTACGAACCAAATCTTAAAGTAACTCATGGAAAACTCTAGTTTAAATAATATCAATTAAAAATTAATCTCAATAAAATACGTTAAGAAGTCGTTAAATTACATTTTTCATTATTCAAATTATTTTCGAATTACCACACGTATTTAGATATAGTTTCAATATATTATAATTGTAATAATATCAATAAAAACCCAAGCTCTACGTATTATTTTGTCATATTATTCGTTAACTGTTCACCTACCAGAGCCACGTCAAATTAACACCGCAATTAAAGTCGGAAACCATATCTTTTTTTATAAAAATGAAAACGTTGCAACCAAGTCTCCATTATTATAAAGGGTCATCATATTCACAGATCGTTTTTCGACTTAGCTTTGACGGAAAGTCAACTTTCAACAAAACCACGATTCTTACAACAAGATTTGCAATATTCCGCATACAATGTTGTATGTTCAAGTCTCGAAAAATATTAAGTAGTTTTCCGAAATAGTTTTAGTTTATTATAAATGTTAAAAAATTAATTTGGCGTTCAAAATACATATTGGAAACATTGAACTCGCGACAGTAAATATGGAAGCCTAAGTCATATTTCAACAATCCCAAACTTGAAACAAACGTTAATTACTGCTGTCAAAAAGATATTTTAGCTTGGTTTTGATCAGTGATCAAATAAATTGACAAAGTGTTGAGTTGGATCAGTTTATGTATATTACTACAAAAACCTCTTGTACACTTAGGAACCAATATAGAAATTTTTATTATGCAATACAAAGTCCAAGATTCATCTGTAATTGTGGAGGTGGGTTAGTGTTAGTAGGTAACTATTTAGTTAGCAGCGATTCTGTTGTACCAAAGATAAACCCGCTTTCGTAAAGTACCTATAGGAAAAACTTTCTTTTGAAGACACTTTAATAGTGCTCAATACTGTTCGTTATTATTCAAATCTAAATTCTACAATTTCATGGCATGGCGTAATTAAAACTAATGGTATCCATGTTGATCTAAAAAGGTAATATTCAATTTTAAGTCTAAAATTAAATTATTGTTTGAGGAAACATAGCAGAAGTATATTATTACAGTTTTAGTACAACAGTATAGCACCTTGGTCCTTAATAAATTAATATACAGATGAAAGTAGTTTCATCTGTAAGAAGAGTAATCTTGGACTAAATTAAAAAGTTAATGTAAATAAATAATTTAAAACTTAGCGTGTAAAGAATATACAAAAGTATAAAAGAATATAAATTAAACTACTAAAGTCTGTACAGACTAAATACACAAATCATAATATCCAATTCTGAAGTCTATTGTAAATTGTCTATACAATGTCAAAACTGTCAAATTCATAACTTAGTTATTTACGTCATTAATGATATTTTTATATTTATGTTTCTTTTCATTCAAATGGTGCCAATTTTTATAACAAGATAGCAATTATAGAAAAAACTTACTGTCTACCTGAATTGATAACAGTCATAGAGACATTTAATTCCACATAAGACCGATTCTTATATCAAATGTCAAACCTTTTTTAGTGAATATTATTTATTCTCTTTTTATACAAATAGCCAATGTTTAAGATTATTAGGAGTATAGAAAAAATTATATTTAAAAGTACAATTACGTGGATACCGCATTTCGCCGTTAGAAAAGTAGTTTATATTGATTGACAGCAAACTGAAGCATAGATAACAGATTGAGACAACTGTAAAGCTAAATGCCAATTAAGTCAATGACAAACGATATTTATTCTATTACAACTTCAATGGGACTGCAAATTGTCAAAATAGCTAGGATTTTGAACGGTATAATATAACAAAGTTCCAATTTGCTAGAAAAAAAAGTTCAGCGGGTTTGAATCGAAATGCCACTCGAGATATCACACGATATAATCCTTAAGATTAATAAAAGTTACATTCTTTTACTGTTACATCCAAAGAAGAAATCCTATCGAAACTAAAATAGAACAATCAGGCCCATGACAGAAATAGTAATACATTACGACAAGGACATGTCCTTTGCTCTCTATCAACGACATAAAAGCCGTCTCAATAAATTTCTATGGCCTATATTTCAAAACAACAATGCTTAAATCTAATTTTATGATCTGTCAAACCGTTTAACTTATTAATTTTAAGCAGTGCTTAAGACTAGGTTGTGACAATGTTTAGAAATACGGGCCTATGCATATGCTATTTTTACATAGCGTTACAACCGTCACTTTATATATTCAGATATCACTCATACTTTAATGGTTCGATTACAATAATAAATAGGTTATATGCGTGTGACGTCATTGTCGTGACGTCAGCAGAAGCAAGCGTAAAGCTTCGAGAGATCGACGCCCCAGTACGCGTCTAGCTGGCTCCTATAAACATGCAGAATAAATCTAAGTTTCAAACTGGAATATCTCATATGTCACATGGCACCACTACTATTATAAAATAAAGCCGCGTCTGTCCGTTCGCGATAAACTTAAAAACTACTGAACGGATTATCATGAGAGTTTTACCAATACATGTGACGTGAGTGACTCATAAGGAAGGTATATAATTTGTCTAGGTTTTGTGAAAGTTCTTTGAAATATGATGATAATTGTTGAAAGTGTCGGCAAAAGTCAAATCGCCTAGGATCTTTCATAGAAACCGCTGTCTCAGCTACCTTTGAGATATAACAAAACAATGCATGGTGAGATATTCCTTCTTAGTAGATCTACAAAAAAGCCCACGGAGGCATATCTTTTAAGGGTAGCTTATTATACATATTTCTATATTTTATTGGCGGCACGAAATTCGCCGGGTCAGCTTTAGTACGCGCGTTATCTGAGTCGTCCGGTCATAAAAGTCAAAAGCCGGACCCTATATAGCCGGCTCCATAAGTCCCATAAGTGCAAGCGAGACAGATGTAGAGAAACTATTTATGGCCCTAATACTCAGATATGCGCAGACCGCAGATCTAATACGCGCGAACTATAGTATATAATATAATAAAATGTAATTACATTATAAATGTACATACGATCATGTATCGTGGCCGTGTTGGTGCGCGTGAGTCGGCGAAGCAGCGCAACTGCTATCAGATTGAGCTCCCTCCATACTTTCTGTTCCCACCTGAAAAGCACAGTTATTATTTAGAAATAGGATAAACTATATTCAAAATTTAAAACGTTAAAAAAAATACATTAAAACATGAATTATTCAAATAATAATTATTAATATAACATAAATGAATGTTTGAGCTCTTTTTATACAATGCCAATATTCATCGAAATGGTACTGCTATTTAAAGAGACATCCAGATTTCCACAGACCGCCGCATTTTGATCGCCTCCTTAGTCTAGCAGTAAACGCATAAGCGGTCCTGGGATCGATTCCCAGTGAAGATAAAAAAAACTCGGTCTGGCAGGGTATAGAAGGCTGATCCCCTGCCTCTAAAGAAAATTCGATCAGTGAAATTCATCTGTCCCATACCCCACTATGGGACACGGGACTTCACATCCAGATTTAAAATATTTGCTTCACCTTAAGTACATCGTGTAGCGAGCTCATACTGCCCAAGCTAAGCGGTGTTATAGATCTCTCTAGAAGGGAACCACTGCCTGCAGAACCACCTCCAACTGACCTGTGAATATAAAATGGCGTTTAATTTTATGGAAGTTTGGATTTTCAAAATTTAAACGTTAATACTAATTTTTATGGTACCTAATATTATTAATCTTAGTAATGAATAAATTAAACGATCTAGACTTTATAATCTAGGTTAATCCTTTTTTAAAATTTACAGTCCCAAAATCTGCATCAGCAAGATAAATTAACAAATTTGGGAAAGTTCTTCCCCAGTTTCTGCCAGACGAACCATAACAATGTATTTAGTAAATAATATTATCATAATATAGTAAAATATAGTCATTTGCTGCAAATTTTACTAAAATACATATCATATACTAGCACTGCGCCGCGGTTTCACCCGCGCCGACAATGTATTATGTAATATTATGAATTACAATAAAGCCCTTGTTCATCAGGGATAATGTAGGATTCTAATGGTAAAAGAATTGGTCCAGCAATTTCAGTGCCTATTAAATTCAAACAAACAAACTTTCCTCTTTATAATATCTAGCTGTGCACCGCGGTTTCACCCGCATTAACTTCGTCGTAATGTGATGTTATATAGTCTAAAAGTTTTTAGCTCTAAAAATGACGATACTTCCATAAAACTTTTCATCCCTCCCCTTTCAACCCCTTACAACACCCCCCTTCCGTTTTTTTTACAGTGTACTCATCATCAATAGTTTCCGCAGCGCATGCGACGAAAGAAGTTTTAAGGCACTTTTTTTACACCTTGCGTTACGTTACTTAAGTTTTAGTAAGGATCCCTAATCTTTTCTAACAATAAATATAGCCTATGTTACTCAGGGTGAATGTAGCTTTCCAATTGTGAAAGAAATTTTGAAATCGGCATAGTAGTTTTTGAGTTTATTCATTACAAACATACACACAAAAATAAAAATCTTTTCTCTTTATAATATTAGTTTAGATGTAGTATGGGTTACAATTTCCTTACCTGTCCATAGGGCGATGTGATAGAGGCGGCGATGGAGGTGCTTCGGTAGGCGGATCTCTTGATCTACCCGACCGCCACGAACCTACACACATACAAAAGTACATTTATATTTATTATTCATTACGGCATAAGTCAAAGAACGTTTTTTTTTAAATTTTGACGTGATATAGCATACCGTTATATGACCCGGTGGGATGTGACACGGTGAGCGGTGACGTACGTTTGCTACTATCTCGACTATTGTACATCTGTAAAATATATTTCAGATAAACCATTCCTTGATATTATTTTATAGTAACTTTGTTTATTCCCCTTACCAATAAAATATGAGAAAGTCCTATGACTTGCTCATGTTTTTATGTAATAAAACATCTGTTAAATATTATAAAACAGTTATTACAGAGATATGGTAAGTGGTGACTTATAGGGTTTTCCAATAAGAGGTGTTATTTTGATATTCAAAGAAAAATGTATTTTTTTAATATTTTTGATTGGATGTTTATTTTATTATAAAGAGGAAGGTATGCCGTTAATATTGGAAAATAACATCAGACAAATGATCACCACGACCACGCTTAGGATATGGTCCTGATATCCTTTTTATGAAATTCTCCATAACCAAATCGCAAAGTGCTGTCCTCGATAGCCTCACGAATTCCATCTTTGAGGTTTTGAATCGATGCTGGGCTGTAAGCCTTCTCTTTCACGTGGCCCCAAACGCTTGGCCAATTGTGATCTCCTCTTCGAGAGATAACACGGTCCGGAAACTTTTCCCGGAAAAAAATCAATGGTTTCGTTGCTTGTGTGGCACATAGCGCAGTCTTGTTGAAAGTAAACGTTGTACAGGTCAATACCATCCAATTCCGGCCATAAAAAAATCATTAATCATATCTCTAAGTAACTCTACTGGAGTAGTCTCTGCCAAATTTTCACCATTTTTATTGTGAGTTTTTATAATTTCACTGCGTTGTTGAAGCGTGTATCGTTCCATTTTTATTAATGGCGTAGTTTCTACTTGTCAAATGTCAAAAAATGACAGCTTCAAAAGTGACATCTATCGAAATAGCGGGCTATTCAAAATAACACTTCTAATTGGAAAACCCTATAGTATCCGCACTACAAACTATCGACTTGGGTCATGAATGTCACTTTTCGTAGAGATAGACCGTGTCGATAAAACATTTAAGTAGTATGTTCATGTCGATATAATTATTTTGAGGATGAAAGTTTAAAAATTATCTATATTAATTAGATAATTTGTTTTTAGCTGTTACCTACTAAGTAGGTTTTTTATAAATGATCTCATCATAATGAGGTGAATACTTAATAAGTGAATAAGTTGATAATGAAAATCCCATTAAATAATTATTTGGGTCATCCATGTGGGTCATTGCACATTATTCATAATATAATATGTTTAAAATATTTTTATCGACACTAGGTATCATATTTACACAGCACTACGGGTTCAAGTCCCACTGCGTAAGACCGTGCAGGTGCGAATGAGAGAGCAAGATTTCGATGATTTATGGCCCGAGTCGCCAGTTCGTACTGCGGACACTGTAGTATAATCCTCTATTTATTTCTATTATTTCTTTTGAATTTTTCAATAGATAATGTTATCATATCATCTATGATACCTGATGATGATCATGATCGTCAGCAGTCTCGAGGGTGGTGGGCAGGTCGAGCAGTCTTTGTGAACGAATACCGTCTCCGGGACCCATGTGGGACACGTGAGCGAAGTTCGTGGGCGCTGATATTAGACGGGAACGACGCTCTGACCTAAAAATGACGTGTATTTTATACTACTCTTAGAATTCGCGGCGAGAATGAACTCAAATCTGGAAAAGCATTTAAAAATGTTTTGCTGATTGGGTTATTCATTAGCATAAGTGTGAGTCTGAAGAAGCATACTTTGAAGGCGATAAAATATATTTGGATGAATAATAAACATTTTGTCTATTATTAATCCTTTTCCGGTACTTTCTTGACTGTTTATGTATAGCTTTAGAATCATAATCCACCTGTGTATACAGAAATGCTATGAAATAAACAAGTGGGTCCAACATTGTCATAATGAAAATCATTTATAACTATTAATTTTAAAGTATTAAAAAGTCTTCATTTTTTATTATAATATTACCATCGAATCTTGCTCAGTGTGCAAAGTTCAATTTAATACAACGGGTGAGAATCGCTTCTAAATATTCAGTTACAATAATAATTGAGACAACTCACATACCGCACCCTTAGAATGAAAGTGACTCAACTCAAAATTCCTGTAAAACTCGATTTTACCATAAACTGATCCCAAAGTAGCTGAAGCACCTACGTTATGGTAATCAGAAACAACGAGGGTACCACAATAAATACATATATAAGTTTATAAACAACCAAGACCCGGAAACAAACATTCATGCTCATCACATAAATAAATGCACCTACCGGGATTCGAACCCGGTACCTTTTAATGCAGGAGCACTACCAATTGCACCAATCGGTCGTCTACAATGATACATATGTACAGTTCCAGCTATTAAAATCTTAGAAACAAAATAACTGGCATAATTTAGAACTTACAATCGATTATGGGCTTCGAAAGCTTGGTGAGATTGTTCTCTGACGGAATACCGTCGTTTGTTACTTCCATAGGTAGCCGTTTCCAAATTCAGGGGACCCTCTGCCAATTTAAATTTATATTTTAAAAATCTAAATACTTGTAATTGTATTTTTTAGTAGGTTTCAATATCTATTCCAGAATAGAATTAAGTTTAAACATTCTTTTAAATTCATTTAGTAGAAAAGCTCTTACTTTTATGTCACCAAATTACACTATTATGTATTTGTTATATACATAGATGGAAGTGAATTTAATATTTTTTAAAAATTTAATGATAATCAAATGACGATATATCTTACGGGTAACTAGCGGTCGCAGATAGACGAGATACGGCGTGGTGTCCGTAGAGAATGGGAACCCATTGCCTCCGTTGCCTCCCGCCGAACAAATCCATCCGCCTTCGTCCAATGGCCGTGCATTCGCTGAAACAAGTTATTATCCTCTAGTGGTCGCTCATTGGTCGAAATTTCACCACAATTCAAGAGTAAATGAATATGTATGCTGTGTATCATTCAAGCATTAATGTGCGTAATATTTTAATTAATTTAATGTATTTCTTATGCATTTTATATAAAAAAAGCTTTAAGCACTTCTCCATATAAACTTTAACTGTGGAAAATTTCACGATCACCCATTCACTCAATTTTCTTAAAAAGGAGTGCAAAGTATTAATATTATAATGATATTAAATACTAGTGGACCCCGCTTTGTATCGCTTCTGAGTTTAGTCACGCGTCACCTAAAATGTTCCATAGAAAATGTATGAGGAAATGAATTTCCTTCACCTCTTTATCGTGAATTTTTCTATATTTTTAATACTTATCCTGCTATTCTCGGATTAGACGAATCCAACAAATCAGAGATCATTAAAATCGATCCATCCGTTCTTGAGTCATAAAGGGTGTTAATAACCCGATTTTGTTTTAATATAAAAATAATTAGAAAAAAACAAAATAAAAATACTTCACTACAGTGCAGTTATGTGTTCAAAATAAACTTTACGTATAAGATACTATTGGCACAGTTTAACTGATGATTATAACAGTATTATCAGTAGCATCTAAGTATTTCTTCTAAACTTCTTATTCCTTCTACGGAAGAGAACGCTGAACGTGAATAAAATGTAATATGTGAATTAAATTAAACACTCACGTATATTGATAGTCTGCACCCAATCACCCGTTTCGATGTCATACACGTCAATATGCGATGTTGTGAATATCAGTAGATGTGTATCGTTCACCGCTGAAACAGATAATATTACATTCTCCTAAAAGAAATATAATAATAAATAAGCCAGCAACAAATGCTTTAAGTACTAAAAAAGTCAGAGTCCAGTATTTATTAACTTAAGGAATTAGAAAAAATGTCTACCTAAACCTGTTCATATACAAAATATAATAAAATTGACATTATATAGGCACTTTGAACTCACCATGATGCTGCGGGTGCGCACTATACATAATCTCAGCGTCCCTAGCACGCATCCCCACCCGATCGACGTACAAGGCCAGCGCACTGAACACCAACAACCAATCAGAGCCAGCCGGACGAGCGCACAGCGGCCGAGCACCGGAGTGAGATAGAAATACGCTCACTTGGTTCTCAGGGTGGACTAATGCTGTTAATGTATTATTTAAATTTTATACATAAATACAGACAATAAAACACACCCCTTACTTAAAACATAACAGGTCTTAAACTTTGTCATTTTCTAGCTGACGTGCAAATGTTATCGTAACAAGAAACAAAACGTTCTTACAAATCGATTAACCGGATTTAAGATAATCTAGAGCTTTTTTCATTTTTGATAAAATACTTTCATACACATAGCTCCCTAACAAAATACTAAAAAATATACTCACACACAGCGGGTCTATCGAGATCCGTCCTCAGCGTATGCGCAACAAGTCCTCCTCGATATCCTAATATAAGCCGTCCGCGACAAAGCTGTACGCTAAGGACGGGCGCGGCCGCACGCAACTCCGCAACGCGATAACGTCTAGCGGCCGTGCGAGTTATTTCGTACACTAGCACCACCCACGAATTCTGGAATATTATGATTATTTATGTACAGCTAAAACACACAGAACACACAGATTTGTTATGGAATATAATTTATACATAATCTGTTGTATACATTTTCTAAATTTCATAACAAACAGTATTAATCCTACTTTTACTAACGCATTAGGATATGTCCTGAAAAGTTAATTTTAATATTGAAATAAGTACATATTATCTAAAATTGATTTATAAAATTAGCATCCAAACGTTTGCTTCTTTGAAAGCCTATATTTATTGGCATATATGGCTGATTTAAATAATTGTTTACTCTAGTATCATTATATAATACAGAGGTGCAAGGTAAAAGTTTTGTTTACTACTGACAACAGCCAATGTGGGTACAAAAAATTGTGAGCCGTCACAGGACGCCTGGCAGATGTGAAACAACGTCATTATTTATATACTACTACATATAGACTATATATATATATATATATACACCGTTATATGGCGACACGTCGCCACGACATGCGTCGCCACGCCAGAAATCGGACGTGTGGCTTTAGATGTTTCACATCAAAATTGGGAACTCGTGGCGTCAAAATTATGTAAATTAAGTATTTATATTTCATAATTACCTGTCGTTTGCAAACAACAGCAAAGCCATGCGAAGTGGCATTCAGTTCACCAACAGCGACATCTACCGCGCCCTTTGCCTCCGCTAGTTTGACACTCTCAGCTTCAGGACATTCCAATGCACGAATGGGCACTAGCCGCACGTGCCTACCCCGACCGGCTATTACCACTGCAACAGAATTTATTTTAGAACGATACATTATATCGCACCCTTAGAATGAAAGTGACTCAACTCAAAATTCCTCTAACACTCGATTTTACCATAAACTGACCTTATAAAGCATATTCTAAAACCTTGTAAAGTAGAAGTGACCTATATCTGAGTATAACAGGGGACTTCTACTTCGGGCTCTATATATTATTAAGATGTATTCAATACTATAATTTTTTGAAGACTTTAATGCTCATTTACCACAAATGGCATTTTTTGGATTAGGTCACTTTTATTCTAAGGGTGCGATATCCGAGGTCATAGATCAGACAATGATAAGTACATTTTTGCTCAGTATGACTTATTAATATAGGTATAATCGCCAAAAAATGCTCTTTCATTTGGTCATATCAGGATAACTAAATGCAAAATATTACTGTTGTATTGAATATTAATCAGATAATTTTTTTCATATATCGGAGTTTCATATTTTAAAAGTGCCTTCAAGATTTCTTAATAATTGCTTGTCCTGTAAAGTAATGAAATTGCATTTATCATATTCTGGCCTATAGCCACAGATATATTATTATTATCTGTGATCAGCAATTACACCCGCTGTCGCGATTTAAAAAAAATGGTTGGCGGATGTAGAATACTTTACGACTTTCTCTATACATACTAAACAAACATAAAAATTTCATAAAAATCAGTCAAACCGTTTCGGAAGAGTATGAAGATTTTACATATTAGATACTATTTTTATTAACATATCCAATTGAATTCTTAAATCAAATTTATAATTGCAACTGTGGGTGTACATCCATATTTCTAAAATACGCTTTGAAAGATTGACTCTACTACGAAGTCTTATTAGATTCAAGGTAAAGTAGAAAAGGCACACACAAATCTACACAGTTTTTTTTTTTTTGGACTTTATCAATAATGCTTTTCTGCCTTCCTCTTTCAAATATTTTAAGTAAGTAAAGTATTTCAAATATTTTACCCAATAAATGTTCAGCCGGCACATAATGAAGCTTCGCGACCGGCGCGTGCGCTCTCCTGGGAACTATTTCTCCTCTTTCTAGATCCAATAGAGCAAGTCCAAAGTCACCGCCGAGACACAGCCTACTCCTCTCAACTATGCACGCACATTGGACGCTACGGACTCCCGCCCACGACGAAGAATCAACTATTACTCCAGCACTATAGACCTGATAGAAATAATATTGCATATCGACACTTTTATAATAAAACGAAAAAACTAGAGAATAAAAATAGATTTTTTATAGGAGTAAACTTAGGATCCGGTTCTAAAATTCTATCATTAATAATAAGAATTGTGACAACTCACATACATTACTCTGATCCTAAAGTAGCTGAATCACTTGTTATGGTAATCAGAAACAACGAGGGTACCACAATAAATACATAAGTTTATAAACAACCAAGACTCGAAAACAAACATTCCTGCTCATCACACAAATGATTGCACCTGTCGAGATTCAAATCCAGGACGTTTTGGCGCAGGGGCACTACTAATTACGCCGAACGGTCGTCGAAACTAATAAAAATCTAGACTTTTGTTCAATAACATAAGATATTCTAGACAGTGTGAAGAAATCGTGAGTAAAACATTAATTAAATTAAACAAGTGGTCGCCCATTGTTCGAAATTCGACCACAATTCAAGAGTAAGTGCGTAATGTTTATTTTATTGATAATGTATTTTTATGCATAATTAAAAAATAATAATAGCATTCTCCACTCTTTCTCCTCTCTCTCCTCTTGACCGCCTCCTTTGTCTAGTGGTAAGCGCGTAGGCGTTTCAACCGGGAGGTCTTAGGTTCGATTCACGGTGGAGATTTAAAAAAAAATTCGATCTGGCAGGGCATAGAAGACTGATGAGACTAGATGAGACATATGAGTTGCCACTTAATAAAAAATCGATCTGTGAAACAGATGTGACATGCATGTGCCCCGGGACGGACACGGGACTTCACACACACACACACCACTCCTTCTCTATAAACTATAACTGTGGGAAATTTCATACTTCTCCGTCAGTGAAATTTTCGTAAAAACAAAGTTTTTGCTTCACGTATTAAATTAATTAAGACGACGAAATATAAGAAGTAAATTTATCAACTTACACATTTATCAGGTAGATTGTTGCGTTTAAGTATCCTGTGTAATTCACTGAGGGCTACCACCCATTTAGTTTTCTCGGATTCAGATTCAGCCAACATCAAAGTATGGTAACGCTTTCCGCCCTCCAACTGCGACGTCGATATCTGAAAAATTTCATAGTATTTAAAAATATTTTTAATGATAGTGTTAAAATTTTAACAAAAAAATTCAAATTTTAACTCTAAAACTACTAAACAGATTATGGGACCACACGGAAAGCACCATCTTAAACAAAAAAAAAAATCATCGAAATCGGTTCACCCAGTCGAAAGTCGAGGTAACAAACAAAAAAAAAATCGAATTGTCCTCCTCCTTTTTTGAAGTCGGTAAAAAAGAACGTCGTACGGTCCTGGAATTGATTTGGAGTAGGCTGACCATCTTTTTGCACGTTAAAAAAGACGATCAATAACATGTGAAAATTTAAACAAAATATTTATTACAAATAAAAATGCCACATAAACAGATGAACAGTTCTTCAAAAATTTCAGCTAAGAACCATCTCGACTTCTCAACTTTTAAACATACAGACACACAGACATGTCAAATTTCAAACAGCCCTTTTTGCGTTAACATTGGCGAAAAAGCGAGTTTGTAATCACTGAAGAACTTTCTTGCTTCATAAGAAAAACAACAGTTCATTTCATCATATTCATTTGATTTCTGGGCATAGATTAAAAAAAATCAAGGCCTTTCACCTATAAAGAAAACAATCAATGAAAGGCAGAAATCCGTCTGCCACATGCACTGCAGCAGGACTTGTTATTTATGATTAATCTAAAAAAAATATTCAACTATATCGAATTCTATGCGATTTCCACTCACCCTGAATATACACGGTATGTCTCGTTTGCTCGCATGTATGACGTCAGAGTCCTTCACTGACGTCACGCTGAATTCCGAATCTCTCATGTCAAGAACTTGGCTTACACATACCGACGGTAAGGCATTTCTAAAAATATAACTTGCATTTTACATACAAAAATTACAACAAAAAATTAGGTTTCAGTCGAGAAACAATAAACAAAATAGAATATTTGTTATAATTTTTAGTACGCAGAAATTAACTCTTTCAAGAAACAAACTCCTATTACAATGGGACTAAAAATATCCCTTCCGGGAGTTAAAGCGTGACGATGTTATTACCTATACAGTTAAATAAAATTGGAGTGTCAGTTTGTTATACTAAAATAACCGTTTTTTACTAAATGCATATGGATGTATACACGTTAGGTACGTAGAGTAGGATAACATTTTTTTTACAATTTTTGTCTGCTTGTTCCGGCTAATCTCTGAAACGTATATACCGATTTTAATGAAACTCACTGACAGACAGCTGATGTAATAAGGAGTAACTTACTTTTATTTTAGAAATTAATATAAATAAATAATTTTAAAAAATTCGCGCGAACTAAGTACATAATACATATCAATTATTATTTTCCTGTTGGCTATTTTACTCTATTTATAGGCGATAACATCAGGTTACGACGGAACTAACGCGACTGAAACCGCGGGGCACAGCTACTTATTATTAAGCAAAACGTAATAATTATTAAAAAAATCTTTGTTGATAAATCAATTAAATTTACAACAGATCTCGTATTAAAATACTCACCTATCCTGTGATATATCGTAGAGGAACAGTTTGAAATCGCAAACAACTACAAACTGCCGCATCCAACCCTTCTTCACGCCACCAGGTTTTGGGACCTGCAATGTATTTCAAACTTAATAATAACTTTAAAACTTATTTTCTTCATTTGCTTAATTAACAAAATATTTAAAGCCGTTCTTTAGTGGTTTTGCACAGACGGCTTACCCACTATTATCACAATATTCTTTTTGGAAAAAACAGTTAATTTGCAAAAGTTAATTTGTACGCCTTTCCCACGATTCGATGCGGATAAATTGTGATGTCCTTAAGTTCATTTGTAATCATAGTACGTAGGATCATCAGAGGTAACTTATATTCTACACAAGATATTTTATCACAAGACCTTTATTCAAGCACGAAAAAAAGGAGAAAGAATTTTTTAAGTAAAATTTCTTTACGCACGCTTGACTTTGAGATTAAGTTGTTGAAATCGTGACGAGAGCGTTACGAAAAGTGTGATCTGGCGAGGCAAACGGAAGTTGAGAGGGAGATATAAATTAGTGAAGATAGAGAGTTACGTTTCAAAAAAGAGTAAATAAAAAGAGAGGTGTACGCACACATTTTCTTTCACTTAAGTTTTACTTCAGTCGTGTGGTCTAAGCACACTCGTTTTTTTATATATGTAAACAAAGTGCTTGACACTTCATTTAACTTGATATGTATAAGTGATCTGTGAGAGAACTTGGATTGACGTATGAACAGTTAGGTTATGAAAATTATAGTGGTTTGAATGTTTAAGTGAGGGTGATTAGAAACTGGTGTAACAATAGCTCTTAATGTTGTTTCTCTTTTCAGGTAAAAAATACATAGTAATTGTTTTAGTATAAAGTAATAAATGATAAATGTTAATAGTTTTAAGGCTTGCTTTACAACAATTAATCTCTTTTCAGAGCAACTCAATTTTAGCTGTAGTTTTACTGATCACCTATCCAAGGATACATTAACGCATTATATAAATATATTACTTTGACATATCCTTCATAAGCCGTCCCCTGACCCCTGGCGGGGTCAATGCCTAAGGGTCGGCGACATCTCTCCGCCGGAAGCGGACAACGCGGCGCAACTAGGGCACAGCAAGCTGTATGGACTGCTACGCCACAGCGCTCGCACACAACACCTTGGCGAGTTACACCAATCTAAAATTAAATTACGAATTCAAACAAAACACATTAGGAAATATTAACAATTAAGTTAAGCTTGCTCTCATTTAAAAAAATCTAATGCGAGATGCATTAGATTTTGATGTGTCTTAGTTATAGAATATTTTCAAATTACACATACGATAAATTGCTTGAATTTTAAATTCTTATTTTTTAGCTAGTAAGTTTCGAATTTCGCGCACTTTTCCACAACCTTTTATCTTTTTAGGGTTGCAAGATGCAATCCCTTGCAGTCCTAATTAATATACAAATATTTTTAAGAGGAAAGATTTGTATTTTGTATGTTATTAACGAATACACTCAAAAACTACTGAAATTTTAAATTTGATGGGAAGCTAAACGCTTAATGACATCTATATTGTACAGCTAGTTATTTGTTTTTGTGTAACTAAGTATTAATAAATAAAACATTCCAAGTAATCTGATGTTTTAATTTACATTTTGTAATGGTTTAACTAATTTTAATCGAGTCTGACTCATTTAAAATTATTCTAATAATGATAATAAAGTTACCATAAGCGAAGTACAATGGTTGCATTTAGTAGGGCTACTAAATGTCCGCACGAGAAACTGGTGTAACTTCTGTTTGCCCGCCACCGGCGGTCCCGCCGCGGGATCCTGTAACGAATACTGCTACACTTTATATATATAACAATTAAATATATTAATAATACATATGAAATAATAAACGATTCTTTCATAAACCGTAGTCGAAACGTCGGGAAAATTTAATAATAATTAAATAATTGTAAAAAATTTGATACACATGACTGTGTTATTGAAAGCCGTGATTTTATTTATTTTATATAATAGCGGACGAGAGAGAAGAGTCCCCTGATGGTAAAAGATCACCGCCACTCAATGACAACAATGCCGGCGTTTTTGGCTTTTGAGGTATTATGACGGGCCTCCGGTATCGTCACATAACAGCAAAACACAGTACATGCTGGTATTGTGAGCCCATGGTACTCGAAAATAAGAGCACGAGGCTCTTGAAAATAAGACATTACTAGGATATACGCTTCTTTTCTTTCTCTTAATTTATTATCTTAGGAAGGGCCGACATTCGCAGGCAATTAATGGAGCCAATTAATTAACTATACCTAAACTGAATGTACCCGTGACTTGAATCGGATTGGAATATATATATATTTTTGCATTCGATAGCTCATTTCTTCGGAAGATTTTAAGATGATGACAATTTGTATTCAAACCATGCGAAAATAATTACGAATTTCGTGATTATTTGGTTCAAAAAATCAATGTTGTCAATTGTCATTGTCAATTTGGAAAGTCGTAAGTTTAAGCTTAGGTCTTTCTAGTAGTAAAAATATTTTTAATCAAATTAACATTCATATTATAAACTCACCGTGGACATTTCACTGGGCGAACTCTTGCAAGATATAGGCGAGACAGCGCGTTGTTCCATCTCGTCTTGTGATTCAGCTGATCCGCTGAGCGCTGTCGACTGTTGTGAGCCGTACATTATCTGAAATATTATTAGGATAAATAACTAACTAATATTGACGATATCTAAATTTCATCATCTGTATTAAACAGAAAACAAAAAATATTATTAGTAAAATAGTGAGAACCTAGCCAAGAGCTAAGGTGAAGGAAATGGATCGTGACCTGCATGACACTCGCCTTGGATCTTTTAATAGCGCAATTAAGGAAAACCAGTTTTTTTGAAGATTTGATTCAAAGTCAAAGTCAAAATATCTCTATTCATTAAAATCATATTTGATCATTTTGAATCGTCAATTTTTTAATATTATGTAGTTTATAAAAATAATTATTCTAAAAATTATAATATTTGGTTTTATTAAGACAGAGTTAGTGCAGGTTCACTCCCAATCTTTTTATCATCTAAGTAATCCGTTATTTTATAGTATGCTTCTTTATAGTTTTCTTTTAATTGTGTTTTTAAATTTATTCATTGACAGTTTAAGCATATCACTTGGGAGTTTATTATAAAAGCGTATACTTTGCTCTTTAAAAGATTTACTAACTTTATGGAACCTACTAGTGGCAACAGCGGGTTTATCTTTATTCCTAGTATTAAATCCATAACTATCGCTGTTTTTCTTAAGAAATATTAATAATTTTTGAAATTAAAAAGGTTTATTTTAGTTATTCGTAGTTAAAAATTAAACTTTGCTCACAGAAGTGTTATTAATTATGTACAAAAAGGACATCAAAAATTTTGTGTTTTGTGTCCGAAATATACTTTAAATAGATATATCTAAGATCTTATGTAAGACTAGATGTCCCGGTGTTCTTCGTATCACCTATCCTAACGACATTAACTCTTCTTTCGTTAAAATGGCTGAAAATTTATATGGGAAAATGAAATTGTTGTTTTTACTATCTTCCTCGCAATTTTTCCATATTTTCTCACCGTTTAAAATTAAAATCAGCTAAATCGGCGCAGCCGTTCTCGAATTTACCAAGAAAAGCGAACAGCAATTGATTTTAATATATATAGATTGTGTATAAGTTAATCGAATGCTTTCGATGAATTTTAACATTTGAAGAGTCAGCTGGAGTAAAAAAATTAAACATGCAGTTATAAAAAAGCACAAGCAAGCGAAAAAACAAAAAAAAAATAGTCACCTTCGCATTACAACAATGCTGCATATTTCTGTAACGATATCCCGGCGAAATCTGCGTAAAGCGAACATTTAAGGCAACATAAATTAAGCACTATTAGTCACAATTCTATAGCGATCGCAAAATTTGAAATTAAAACTGTGTTAATACAATTATTTTTATAAAACTTTTAATAAACAATAATCTTTTTAACATTTTTTGTTACACATTTTGCGAGCACTTATAACTAGCTCCTATGTATATGTTATACGTATGATGTAATTAGTAAATATTAAAAAATTGGTGCATCAAAAAAAAACTACATTAAACTGTACGGTTAATTGGTTTTAAACCAATAGTTGATCATACTTTACATTAATTTACAATTAAAATAATAGTCAAAACTTGACAATATAGAGGCCTCATGGCTAAGCGGTCTTATAAGCCTACCGCGAAGCCTGAGGTACCGGGTTCGATCCCCGGTCCCGAACACAATTTATAATTTAATTTGTATTTGTATTCGGTCTCTGGTAAGGCTGCCACTTGCCGGAAGGGGTTTCATAAGTGGCACGAAGGTGTGGTCACGAATTTCTACTTGTCTGAAGAAATTCATCCAGACCAACAAAAATTGGAATGCCTGGAAGAAATCGCTGATTAGCGATAAGGCCACCCGTTGCACTCCATTGCAACGAAGTGTTTTTTTTAAAACAAATAAATTGTTTTAGGTACTTACAATATAAAAGTACAAACCTTCTGTTCGCTGTTGATAGTGCTAACATTGTCATAATGCCTCTCGGGCGGTGCATCCTTCAAGAACTGTTCGAGGTAACTCATTTGAGATGGCGGTCGATCCAAAACTGAAAATTCATATCTCGTTAAAATCACATAATTATTAATACAAGTATCCCAGAACGCTAAAGCGCCAAGAAGTGGTAATAACTAACAGCATACTGGTCTCCATAGCAGACATTGATAAATTTGGTATAACTTAATTTTCAAAAATTAAACAGATGAATAAAGGTAATTCAGTAACATTCCCTTCATTTGGATAAACTAAATAATCCTTAAGGATACCAAATTATGCAATGCTGTTTTATTTCCGATAAAAACGGATTTAATCTTTATTTCTCATTAAAAGTATTTTATTAATATTTAGTCTAATAAGATAACTCACAATTCTAATGATTTATAATTATAATATGTCGTTTTATATATTTTATATATGTTCACTTCTTGGCTTAGCATTCCAATTTTGGGACACCTGTAGGTACATTGTCTGTTGATAGCCTAATTAATAAATACATAGTTATATAATTAACACAAAAGAATAGGGTAAAAACATAAACCAAATCCCAACCGCAACCATGAAGTTCAAAAAAGAATTTTATGTTAAAGGTATAGTCGAGTGCTAAAGTTATAAAAATATCAAGCTTGGCATATTAAAAAAAGGCTAAATTGTCTAACCCCCGAGTTCGTAATTGTAGATTAAACTACAATTCGTATCTTATTCAAAGTATTAATAGTTTTTGGCGTTATTTTTAATATAGAAATTCGTAAATATAAAAACCATTGTGTTTTTTACGGGTGTCAAAGAAGACACTTTACTACTCGACTGTACGCGACATGTTTAGTGAACAAATCATGGCAATGTACATGCATTCTGGACGCTTACAATGGACGCTATACAAACTACTAACTTACAGACGAATCAGTACTTATAATATCAAAACTATGATTTTTGACATTTGGTTAACGAACTGTCATTGCTGTATTGTATGTGTGGAAGATCATATTTACAGCTACCTTATTACATAGCAACGTGTATTGAATTACTAAAATAAAAATATTATGTTATCAGTACTGATCCGCCAAACAGGACGTATACAAAACGGGTAGTTTACAATAAAAACAGATTAGTCAATGCCTATTATACAAACAAGTGTTAAAGAGAATAAAACCATGTCGCTTAATGTGTTATCTGGTGCTATGAATGGACATGGAAATTTTTGAGGGTAGATTTAAATTTTAATTCAGACATTTGTCACATCCATAAAACCGAAAGCTCAAGCAAAAGCGAAGCATTTACAAAAGTAAGACAAATCGTTTCCGTAATAAAAGAATGGCCGAAAACGTCACTGTTTTGGAGTCGATCGCCTATTTTGAACAACTTAACCAAAAACAAACATAAAATAAAAGATCTTAAACTTAAAAACTTATAATCTATAATTTAAAAAAAATAGACTTATATAATCTTCCAAGTTCGATTTATTTAATCTCTAGTTACTCTTAAAACATTAACACATTAAGTGACTTTCAAAACAGTGACAAAACCCGCAAAATAATTTTTCCCTTGACACTTGCTCGTACTTACAATGAAACGATAGGACTATAATTACAATGTTATTAACTAAAACGCAGCGAAAGGGGAAAATCAATGAAAAACCCTCAAAAAAACAATATCTGCTGTAAACTTTTGAATAACACCAACAATGCTTTGATTAATTGTGAAATTTCCGAAATTTACAAAACCTTTTACCGTAATTATTTTAGGAAGTTAAAACTGAAATATAAAAATCGATGTATGCATTAAATACATGAGTAAAGAAAATTTAATTTGATTATTCATATATTATATAAGAAACATAATGCATGTATAGAGTTTTTATGACAATAGGAAACATTTTTTTCCACCAGTATCGAATTATATACAATAACACAGAAACAACAGATATTGTATGGGACAAAACAAATTAAACAATCACATACTAAATGCTACTACTGCTATGTAACTAGAACTAAAAAACACGAACCATTCTCTTCTTTACCGCTCCAATACGTCGACTTGGTTGATCCCTGCCTGGCTGCTTGCGAAATTACGACTTTATGTTATAGGCGATTAAGTCGAAATTACAATTGGGTATAATAAAAAACAAAATAACAGGATAGTACAACAACTTTAATATCATTAAGTAATATACATCTTTGCACATTGTACGAATTAGCTGCGCACCGATTCATGACTCATAGATAATGGAGAAGTTCCATGACGTTTTTAATAGTATATGCAATATAATGTTACCCAGGGGATTTAGGACTTTAAAGAAGAGAAGAAGAGAATATAATGGTATTAAAATATATATCAAAACTAATAAATAACTGAAAAAAATTTTGAAATCCATCAATAATTACTTAGAAATAAATTATTGAAGTTTACGTATTTCAGACTCGCATCAGCATGTGACGCCATTTGACCTACCCGCGTGTAACAAATTATTCTTGCAAGCGCCAAACTTGAACATTCAAAAGTTCAAAGTGCCATAATTTCTTCATTTTTAGAGATATTTTATTGATTCTTTCACGTGTTTGTTTTATTTTACCTTAGTTTTATTATATATATAATTATATAATTTACCTATTAAAAAAAAGGTAAACCTCTCCATTGTCTACTAAAATATGTCAGTTTAGGAAAAACAAAATTTTACTTTAATATGAGAGAAATAAAATGTTATTTAATGAAATGGGGATTTTGTTATTGTAATCGTTTTTACTGTTAATCTATTAAAGGTATTTTAGATATTAAACAATTTTTTTACATTTAAAATTTAAATGAGCTTATTAAAATATACAAAGTTAAAGTACAATGATAAAGTGATAAATAATATTACGCAGTACAGACTACTCCAAATAATCCGGAACGAATTGGATTAATTAAAAAAAATGCTTTACGAGTTGGTCACAGGTCAGAACGCAGCTATCATACAAACGCGTCGACGTTGTACATTTGACGCTTTTAACTAAAAAAGAAATTAAATGCATTGCAATGCTTTATCAAGAGTTCGCTCACGTTTTTCAATAACTTAAAAATGATAAAATTAACCCTCGCACTTTTGATAAATGTTTTTAAAACGATTTCACTTGCAAAAATATTCCAATTTTATATGGTACCTTAATGACCTCATGTTTTACAATACACATATTTGAATGAAACACATTGAAATCATACAAATTTAAACTATTTATTGCTACAATCATGAGTGCGCTGGTTAATTCATAAAAATGCTTTAATTAAAAACAAAAAAAAAATGTCATCTACTGAAGATTCAAAAACCAAAAAGCACTGAAATAGAAATATAATAATTTTCGTGACCCGCCAGACTAGAAATGTTGACTTTAGAAAATGTAATATCAATGTGACAAAAAAAAATATACTAACAATTTGATGCACTATGCCTAGAATTTTCAAGTACAAAAATATTGTTTCTAAAAAAAATACTAGTAGATGACATCTTGAAAAATAAATACACGAAATGAGATTCTAAAACATACTAAAACTAAACTAAAACTGATCTGCATTGTGTCATTAAAATATAAAAAAAACCCTTTTCAACATACCAATTATTTTCTATTAAAAATTCGGTGGGAATGGGATTGGGATCATAAAACTCGGTTTGAAAATTGGTTTTTCGGTTTGCTATTAACTTAGGGCTTAGGAAATAAGTATTCGAGACACTGGAAAATACACTAGTATGTTAAAAAGGGAATAAAAAATACAAAAGAATGACTAGTTCGTGTGGTAAGATCTTTGGTATAGCTTTTGAGTTCAAATTGGTTTTAAGACTAGAATTTTTTTGGCGTGAATACTGAGCTCGTTACAGCGTATAGTTGCATAGTTCTAGATACGATCTTCTATACAAAGATAAAGCTGTGCCTGATGAATTATCCGCCCACTAAACGATTAACCGTCTTATTAATAAAAAGTTATTAATAAAAACATATTACGCAAATGGAGAATGTTCACACATTTTGATTTTTAGCCCCCCGTATTTTCAATTGAAAATGGAAAAATCGTATGAAAAAAACTATTTGATACGTCAATTTATCCCCGAGATACAGAATTTTAAAAGTAGGACGACGTGACGTCATTTTACAACAGCTCGCGCAGTACGTCGCGTCGCTGCTCGAGAAGAGAGACAGAGAACGCGTTGTACTGTGACGTCACGAGCTGACGAACTTTAAATGCATGTAAAATCAAAACTACTTGCTCTTTTTGAATAAACAAAAACTAGTGTATTTGTATACATAAAATCTCTACTGTGAATAAGTATCAAGCGATTTTGCGTACCTAGTAACAGTCTCCATTATAAATACAAACCACTGAAGTTTGTATGATAAAAGTTTAGTAGCGGGATTTAAAGCCACAAACAAATCCACGTACGTTGAGCCACAAAATTTCAATTATTTTGTAAATTATATAATATTTAGCACTTGTGGATTGGATTGTCAGATTTTTAAAAATAAGACGGTAATTTATCATCTTTGGGGTAGCATTGTTTACACATATAAAGATAATTTACATGACTATAGAACAGCGGATGCGTTGGCGATCCCTTTAAATGTAATACGCTTTTTTATAACAAATACTGGTCAGTACGTAGAATTCAATTGTTAAAATTTTGCTAGATTGAA
This sequence comes from Aporia crataegi, assembly GCA_912999735.1. NCBI lineage: Eukaryota > Metazoa > Arthropoda > Insecta > Lepidoptera > Pieridae > Aporia > Aporia crataegi. The sequence continues at coordinate 5,378,531 of OU538749.1, forward strand.
AATAGTCCGCCTAAAAAGACTTTGTTAATAGCCATATATCTCCCGGTAAACAAATATAGCCACGCCCCATAGGCACGAGGTGACACCAAAAACCAATGGCAGGTAAGGCCTAAACCACGCTCGAACTGTCATTCCAACACAATGCAGATAAACATAAGAAAAAGTAAGTTAAAAATGCAAAATAATACATATTCAACCCGTTTAGAGCCGTCAAAGGCAGCGATAAATGCAACAGTATCATTATAACGTGAAGAATAAAACAACAAACGCGTTAACAAAAGGTATAAATGCATTTGGCCCCAATTTCGAATTTCGAATCACAAATGGCACAGCGTCCCGAAATCACAGATCCAATTTCGAATAACACAAACACACCGTACCATAGAGTCCATATGATGTCATAGACAATTTATTTACGTTTTTTTCGTCGCGGTCGACGTTTGACTTTGTGGATTCCAACATTCCATTTTGACATTTGGATTTGTTCCCGGTATAAATCACGTTTCGTTTGTGTATCGGATGGGATAGTGCGGTAACATGTAACGAAAACAAAAAGAAATGGTGCACTAAATAAATATTATACACAGTGCTGAAAAATAAATACTTATAATAACTTACGTGTAAAATAAAATCATTTACCATACTTATATTAATTAAAAAAAACTCGTTAACTTATAGTTCAAAATATCACGTAAAGAAATCTATAAATATAACTTAAACTTGGAAAAAAAAATAACGAAGACGGAATAAAAGTTTATTTTCTAGAATTTAATGAGAACATGCATATGTATATTAAAATTTAAGATCTATGTCAAAATATAGTAGTGATACGCAATTGATCTCTCAAAGACAGAGGTCAAAAATTAAACCGTATGCAATTTAAACAATGAAATACCAAAATTTATACAAAACTTCTATAAGTAGTATAATTTTGTGATGAGGACTTTCTACAAATTGTAATTGATTTATGAAAGTAGTGCGAGAAATATGTTTCATCAAAAACAAAAAAGATCAAACAGCGACAAATCCCGATCTTTACTACCAAGTAACTCTTATCTATGATATGCACGTTATACAAAAACAAAGATAATAAAATATATCGTTTTCATGTTGGGAAAATATTTTGTTGTGCATTATAAATATAAAACGTTTGTGTATATACTCACAGGAGTTTTGCGGGTGGGCCGGCGCATCCAGCTTCGCTTGCATGTCTCGTATGTGCTGCTCCTTCCGTTTCATGTCGTGCGCGAGCGTGTCCAAGCGTTGACGTGTCTCTATTAACTCCCTGAAATTCAAATATATTTTCTCTAGTACAGGATAACATGTAGAAAATATCAGATTCATAGATGAGGACTACTTTGCTCAGCATTAGACATGAGATGAAGACTTCAGCTAAGACTCAGACATAACACAAAGACTTCAGGCTTGATGCAAAGTCCACTTACTACCTCACATTGCTTATTAAAGGCAAAAAAGGCTGTGTTCAAAGCAAATCATAAGCAGGAACTGTCTGCGTAATCAAATCAAACGTTAAGTACTTTGTAATACAAGAAGCCATTTTATTGTGGTCATGAAAAAGATCAAGCAACAAAAAACTCAAGATTTTTTGGAATTAATTCACTTGTCTTTAAGAATAGTGAAAAAGTGTTATTCACGTTATTTCTAGTTTTTGTTATTTAATCAATTATATTTTCATTTACTAAATAATATAAAATAAAAATTATTAAATGTTTGTGTGTTGAATATCATATATTAGTGATCAGCTCTAAACCTGAATTACCTTTGACTAGCAAGCAATTCAGCCCGTGTGCGACTAAGTTCCTCCCCAACGGCCTGTTTGGCTTGTATCTCCGAGTGTAGCGAAGATTGTAACGTGAGTATCTCCATTTTATCAACTTTCTGCGAGCGTCGATTCCTCCAGCCGGAACCAGCACCGACGGGACCGGCAGTGACGCCACCCGGAGATAACGAACCAGCAGTACGGGTTGCTGTTGCTAGGTTAAAATCAGTAATTCAGTAACATGTTATTGCTGAAATCGTCATAGTAATAAGTCTTATAATAAAACTATTTAAATTATAAAATGAACCTTCTGCATCATAGTCGACACCTATTTTTGTACCTAAGTACAATTCTTTTACTGACTTTATATACAAACGTTTGTGTAATGACTTTTATGTTGAAAAGAATGAATTGGTACAGACTAGTTTAGATGAAGTAGTGTGAATGGTGAGTTAACAGAAATAGTGGTACGTTTCTGGACAGAGCCAGGACACCACACAATTGAAAAGGGACAAAGCAAAAGTACTCATAAGTGAGTATACTGAATTTAATGATGTGTAAGGATCGTAGCGTGTGAAAGTCGTGACTGTGGTCACTGCCTACCCATTTGGGAAAAAAACGGAATCATAATGTTCAAAGATTCGTGTACTTTAGCTTCCCCATATACCGTATTGTCTATATTATGAAAAAAATACCATGTTTCAAATAGTCCAATTCCTCAGTCATTTTCGTTGCCAAGGCCTGCAAGTACCCACGAGCTTCTTTCTCATCGGCCACCCATCTTATTATATCAGCAATCTAAAATAAAAAGCAACAATATAAAATCTATATACGTTAACGGCAAAAATGGGCTCATGTACTCTGTATAAGATAATAATTTTGTTAAAAACATTTTAAGCGACAAGCTTTCTATATTGGCTAGTATAATACATCTACTCCTCGAGACAAATCAAATATGCTCAAACTTGATAGGGTTGCAATATTATAGTACATAGTGTCAATGGCTACCTTCCGGCTCCATCATCAGACCTTGGGTCAAAGTACTTGTCACGAATCAAACAAGCCCAAGCTTGATGGGATTGCATTGTTTTATCATGGAGTTCACATGCCCACCTTCCTTCATCATATCATCAGCTCTACGACTTCATTTAAATACATTGTCATCTGATTTACATGTGTATGCAAAATTTAAGCTTAATCGGCAACCGGGAAGTGGGTCAAATTTAACTTGCAAGATTTCACCCGAACAAACACATTCATAATACATAAATAAAAGCTTGTAAAAAGTTTTTTTTCTATATTTATATAGAAAAAAATTATTTTTACAACAAAAAAATACCTGTGTTTCCCAATGTTGCATAGTGTCTCTCTTAGATCTCAACTCTTCCAACTCCATTTCAAGCTGTCTTCGCTCCGCTTGCCAACGACGACCATTCTCCGCCATCTTTAAATTTATATAGAAAAATGTACTACCGCTTCTGTGGCTAAGTGGTTTACGAATCTGCGTAATGCACCGGAGCTCCTGGGTTCGAATCCACAAATTAACGTTTCGGTTGGCACAGAAGGCTTATCGCTTGCCTATAAGAAAATGCAACTAAAACGCCTTTCACAGGTTATTTTCTGTGTAATTTCCAAATCACCATACAGTGTACACACCATATGTGTCATCCAAATAGATTTTTCCTTGGCAATCGAACCCAGTACGTTTCGCGCAACACGCACTAAATATCAGACACGTTATCAACTACTACATTCAATTATGATTACTCACAGCATCAAGATCCTTGGCGAGCTTTCTGTTCTCATTAATCAACATCTGTTTGTCTTCGCTATCTGTCAACTGTTCCAAGCGTCGATTTTCTAATTTCTCTTTGGACGTTTGAAGCTGAAAGAATTAGATTTAGATCTGCTATTTAGATTTCCCTAATTGCAGATTAAATAATATAGTATTAAAATTGTAACAAAAACAACCGACTTCAAATTGTAACTAAAACTACTGAACATATTTTGATGAAGTTTAAATGGGGCCACACGGAAAGCACCAGCTTTCAAACAAAAAAGAATCATCCCAGTCGAAAGTTCTGAGGTAACAAACAAAAAAAAAGCGTCGAATTGAGTACCTCCTCCTTTTTTGAAGTCAGTAATAGTCAATACCATTCAAACCACTATACAGAAACTACATTAGCTCAGTTAGTTTGATTGGTCTGTCAACAATAATTATGTGTATCTATATAGTTACTAGCTGACCCGGCAAACGTTGTTTTGCCATATTAATTTTTGGGGTCCCTTATCACTTAGGGGTATGAAAAATAGATAGTAGCCGATTCTCAGACCTACTGAATATGCATATAAAATTTGGTAATAATCAGTAAAGCCGTTTCGGAGGAGTAAGATAACTAACATTGTGACACGAGAATTTTATATATAAGAAGTATATAAGATACATAATATAGGCAAGTGATAATCGCACGGTACCTCTCTGTTAAGCATGGATCTCAAAGCGTCAGTTTCATGTAATTGTTCTCTCAGAGAATTTATTTCCGTTGTATAGCGGGCTTGCTGTTGCGCCAAGGACTCTGCGTACTGCGCCTAGATGTTCAATAATATATCATATTATAAACATGAATGTGATGTGTGTTTAATTTTTTTAAGTTTCATGACACATTGCTGTTTCAGATGTTAGAAATATCATGTAAATATAAAAACCGGCCAAGTGCGAGTCGGACTCGCACACGAAGAGTTCTATATCTATAAAAACGGCAAAAATCATGTCTGTTGTATGGGAGCCCCTCTTAAACATTTGTTTTATTTCAATTATTTATTTTCAAAGTGAACAAAACTAAATATTCTGTGAATATTTCAAGCGTCCTGTTGCCGTTATTAATATCGAGCAAAAACGAGCAAAAAAAAAATCACATTTGTTGTAAGGGAGCCCCCTTGAATATTTATTATATTCTGATTTTTAGTCTTTTTTGTTATAACAGAAATACATCATCTGTGAAAATTTCAACTGTCTAACTATCACGGTTCTTGAGATACAACCTGCTGACAGACGACGGACAGCGGAGTCAAATAATACGGTTCCGTTTTACCCTTTGGGTATGAAACCCTTAAAACGTGAATTCGAGACAATCATACGTTAACTCATAGTAATTTCGTAACAGATTTTTTTTTTAAATATTGTGACTTTCTATTATTAAGCAAAGACCGAAAAACTACCTCCAAAGCCTCAATATCAGCCTGTAACTTAGCAACGTCTGCGGCGGCGGAGGGCTGCGTGGAGGAAGGCGAAGCACCCGCTTCTACTCGCTGCAACCGAAGGGACTCTTCTCGTAATTTGCGCTCCTATTAAAAAAAAGCAGTCACTTATATAAAACCTCGATTTTAACTAAATATTTTCATTACTATAAAACTCGCTTCGATGAGAATTTATAGTCGTGACAATATATATAAATCCATCTTTGCAAATATTTATTTTTCAGATTCTTAAATAAGCAAAATTTTAATATTTTTAATTGAAAGATCTTCCTTAATCCATCATCTATAAATTCTGCATGTAACTCGACACAACATTTCGCAAATTCTACATATGCGGGGCCTTATTACAAAACATGGACTAAAGATGTTTCAGTATTGGTTGCTAGGATACACGTCTAACGTTCATACAAAAATGAGGTTTTTCTGTGGTAACAAACCCGGTCTATCTTTAAACCGCGTTTTAGAATAAGGCAGACGATGTTTTAAATTTTAATAATCACTAGAATTATTTATAACTTCTTTATAATCTACATAGTAACACTTGAGTAACCCAAGCTCTTTATTGGTTAATTCCAAAAGAGGATTATTACAAACCTTAGTAGCCTCAGCGACTGCCGTCTCAAGTCTCGCTTCGAGTTCTCTCCTGCCTTTGTCCGCTCTTCGTATGTCCTGTCTCAACGCGTCGATCTTTTGCATAGCAACATCCAATTCCTCCTCCTTATCGCGGACCTATTCGAATATTATACATGGTTATATTACTTTGAACGATATCTATATGAACATGATCAAAACTGTAATTTTAAACCTACGAATAATAATATGCCTAAAAACGTAACTCTCATACTTAGAGCGCTTCAAAAATGAACCCACCAACGTTTGACCTTGACAAACATAAAATAATAATAAATAATAATTCGCACGTGATTGGTCGCGTCAAGGCGATGTGAGCAAGTGATTGGTCGAAGGCCACGCAAACATTTACCAGGTAAATATTTGCGTAGTGCCATTTTGGAGTTTGAGTTACGTGTCTAGACATACTATTATTCGTAGTTTTAAACCATTTTTTTTTTAAATATACTGGAACAAACATTTTGGATAATACATAATGGTTTGGATCTCTACCTTGAACTTATTTTATGGAATAGGAGAAAAACAGGCAGAAGACTAACTTAGGAGAAGTAGTCCGCCGCCCATGGACACCCTCAACGCTTGTTAGGCGAGAGATGCATTGCCATTTAAAGAAAGGTACACTTTTTTCTAGACCGCCTCCTTGGTCTAATGATAGAAGCGTAAGCGTTACAACCGAGAGGGATCTTGGGTTCGATTCCCGATGGAGATAATAATAAAAAAACTCGGTCTGGCAGGACATAGAAGGCTGATCACCTACTTGCCCCTAAAAGAAAAAACCAATCAGTGAAACAGATGTGAAATGCATCTGCCCCATACCCCACTAGGGGACGACACTTACGTATGCTCTTTTCTTGAAGGTCCCTAAATCGCAATTGATCGGAAATACATCAGAAGCTGGTGCCAGTGGTGGTGCGCGGCTGAAAAAGCCTTAAAAAAACGTCCAGTAGTGGAACATCGAGGTGATAGAGATGAAATTTCGTATGCCTCGACGTTCGAAGGTGAACTTCTCAAATGTATTTAAAAACAACTCTGAATGCTCACCTGGCGCGATAGCTTTTGCTTCTGCTGACGAAGCTCCGATAGTTTTTCCGTAACTTCATTATATTCAGTCATCGCTAATTTACGTTGGGAAAGCGCGTCTCGAAGTTCCTTATCCTGTAAGAAAAGTATGTCAAATAAAAACCCAATTTATTAGGTAAACATAGTGAATATTACTAACCGATTTCAAAAATGGAGGAGCTCCTCAATTCAACTGTTATTTTTTTAATGTTACCTTAGAACTTTCGACTGGTCGAACCGATTTTGATGATTCTTCTTTTCTTTGTATTTAAATATCATCAAAATCTGTTCAGTAGTTTTAGAGTTACAATTTGAAGTCGCTTTTTTTTTAAATTATACTGAAAAGGGCCCATCCTTTGATTTTCTGTAAACGTAAATCGATGACCAGCCCCAGCTGTCATCAATTTACGTTTACATAAAATCATTGAAGCAGATGTAGAAATGAACGTACTCGATGCTCCAAAGTGTTAGGGTATATTAATATTTTTATTCAGCTCAACGCTAATGCAGAAACAATTAGTTCGAATTTGAAATTTTGTGTTGGATATTTATCGAGGAAAGCAGGTTATATAACATCATATAGCGACGTAATTTAATCAACGCGGATGAAACCGCTGACCACGGCTAGTTAAAAATACGAAGACAAAATAAAAAACGCGTATTAAGTATTTAAAGTCATAAATTATCACAATACAAACCTATAACATCGATAAGGCAATGTATTACTTTATACATATATGATTGATCTCTGTCTCATAAAGAAATGAACGTGACGATAAATCAGCAATATGCATCATTTTACCTTTTAAATATTTAAATTCAATGTCATATTTTAATAACTTTATGTATGTAAATACTTGTTTTAATATTTTGTCATGCTCCTGTTATATCTCCAAAGACATTTTCACTGTATTTTTGGAATATTTCTCGTGCTACTGAGAGACCAAACGGAAGTCTTAAAAAACGATAACAACCAAACGGGCTACTAAAAGAACTACTACAAACCTGAAGCCGCAATTTCTCAATGGAATCCATTTTATCCTTCATCAAGTCTTCTTTCTCAGTTTTCAAACCTTCTATGGTGATTTCAAGCTCACGCAACTTCGAAACTAAATCTTGCGGCGCCGATTGCGAATCCTTAAGAAATTTACAATTATCATTAGTACAATAATTATTACATAAATAGGTATAGGTTAGAAATATCTTTACAAATTATTAATAATAACTATCCAACAGTTACCTTAATATTTCAAGCAATTTACACAAAACCTTGACAAATTATATACCTAAACCTTCCGCATCATACTATAACTATTCGTAAAACTCGCATGATAATCCGTTCAGTAGTTTTTAAGCTAATTGCGGATAAACAGACAGAGACGGCGGACGACTTTGTTTTATATGTAATGATGATAATAATTCATTTACCTGAGACAAAGTTGTGTCTAGCTTCGTTAGGGCCTCCAATTCGGTTTTGCTTTTCTGTAACGCTGCGATTTCTTCTTTCAGTTGCGTTAATTCATCTGAAAGATACAATTCATTATTATTTTGTAAATGAAGTAAAATTTTAAGAATTAACCATAAAATGCATGTGTCGTAATATAAATTACGTCTATATACATTATGTAAATAGTTAAATAGCATAATGGTGTTTCATCCTTACTAATATTATAAATGCTAAAGTAATGCTGTCTGTCTCTCTGTCGCTATTTAACGCAAAAACTACTGAACCGATTTAAATAAAATTTGGTACACAGATAGTCTAGAGCCTGAGAAAGGACATAGGCTACATTTTAATGCGAAAAAATGGTTGTAAGGGGTTGAAAAGGGAGATGAAAAGTTCTATGGAAGTATCGTCATTTTTAGACGTTACAACGAAGTTAACGCGGGCGAAAACGCGAGGCACAGCTAGTTATAGGATAAACAGTTAAACGAATTGCTTTTTAACTATATGTAACTTACCAGTATCCCCATCGACTTGACTGCTAGCTCGTAATTCAGCTATAGTTTGCGCTAGCAAGGCATTCTCTCGTTCCAGGGCTTTCAATGCAGCACGGTCTCCAGCATTCGATGGAGCCTAATATTAATAAAAACGTATGTATTATTTTGATATTAATTGTATAACTGGCTACTGACAAACTATATACAAACTCAGTGATTATTTTACGACCAGTTGGCACAATAGGTCTTGCTTTCTGCGCCAAAAAGTCATGGATTCGAATCCTGATAGGTGCGTTTATTTGTGTGATGAGCACGAATGTTTCTCTGTCTTGGTTGTTTATAAACTTATATATGTATTCATTGTGGTATCCTCGTTGTTTCTGATTACCATAACACAAGTGCTTCAGCTTCTTACTTTGGGATCAACTTGGACATGTGAGTTGTCCCCATTTTTATTATTTTAATCTATTAATTTATAAATCTGTTATAATAATATCCAAATATCCAATAATCAATTAATGCTATAATGCAAACTTTGAAGTCAATATTATACCTGACTAGGAGCATTTTTAGCAGGACTTAGAGGCGTTGGCGCACCGAGGTCTGACAATCTAGACCCAGCCGTGAAAGTAAATCCTACGAATGGAAGATGAAGACCAGAAAACGCCGATGAAGCAGATGGAGGTGGAACAGCTTCCGATAACCTAGACAAAAAAACACATAACAATTTTAACTTAAATATTAAAATCTTCCAAAAATCCCCGAAATGGTTCGAATATTTTTTATGAAATATTTTATGTGTATTTAGCAGGTATGAGAATAGATCGTAAAGTTTTTTTTCACCCTCCTACCCGCACTCAAATTTTTTTTATCACGAGAGCGGGTGAAATTGCTGAACACACTAGTTACACTTATAGAAATATCACTGAATGGTCTTTGGTCGAATATCAATGGATGAATGGGGGCAAACACATTTTTATATTCACTTCTCATCATAATTTTATATCTCAGCAAACATTATATCAGCTTTCCATACTTTCCAAACCGAAACATTGTTTTTTTGATTTCCCCATGGACTTGCAACATGGATTGAATGTCAGATGCGGGAGGAACTTATCTACGACAATATTTTGAGTTGTATATACTTCATCTGAAAAATAATGACTTCTCATGGCAAAAATGGATTCTGCCAATGTCCAGTAATTGTGGGAGTATCATTGTAAGTTTCCAAAAGTGATAGAGAAAAAACATATAATGTACTAGTGGACCTCACGAACTTTGTATCGCTTCAGATTGCCGAATAATAACGTGTCACCTAAAACGTCATTCCACAGAAAATGTATGAGGAAACGAATTTGCAATAAAATAATATTGCGACTATTAATTAAGATGTAAGCTATCCTATCTTTCAAGTTGAATCAAACTGCACATGGTGTGCAAATTTGATTAAAATCGATTAAGTAGTTTAGGAGTCCATCGCGGACAAACAACGTGACACGTAATTTATATATTATATTAATACTAGCTGACCCGGCAAACGTTGTTTTGCCATATTAATTTTTGGGGTGGGCTACCCTTAACATTTAGGGGTATGAAAAATAGATAGTAGCCGATTCTCAGACCTACTGAATATGCATATAAAATTTTGTAAAAATCATTAAAACCGTTTCGGAGGAGTAAGGTAACTAACATTGTGACACGAGAATTTTATATATAAGATGAATATCCATTGAGTTTTATGTACAGCATGCTACACGAAAAGGACTGATACTCATGACGACACAGAACATAATAAAACTTAATTCAATTGAATATATCATTATTCGTATTGAAAAGCTTAAGCTTAAGAAAGTTAATTACCGTATGTCGGTGTCATCGACGTCGAAATTGGAGGTGTCAGTGGGGCTGGCCACGTCGGGAACGAACGGTGCACTCGCTTCTCGAACGGACTCCCACTCAACACCACTGAACCATGGGTGATTCTTGAATTAAATTTAAGTTTATTATAGATATCGAGGTATAAAAATAATGGAATTTATTTTAATAATAGGTGTAACAATATAAATTAAGGTGTAGCAATTTATGTTCTTATAATATAAAAATAATAGTCAATGTGTAGGAATTTATGTTTTTTAATACAAGACACAGTGAACTGGTCGACAAACTTCAACTTTTTAATCAATGACTCATAAGTGATACTTGGCAATTGTACCATTTAAAAATTATAGTGTTTATATTATTTAGTTTAGTTTATTTCATAATAATTTAATTTGAATCAAAATTCATCTATGTACAAGCTCTTGAAATATAGTTTATTCTGAACGGGAACTTTGTATGCTGTATTCATGTAAATAAAGGAATTATATATAACACAAATCATATCTATACTTAATATTAAAAAACTGAAGTTTGTTTGTTTGAACGCGCTAATCTCAGGAACTACTGGTTAGAATTGAATAATTCTTTTTGTGTTGGATAATCCATTTATCGCGGAAGGCTTTAGGCTATATTACGACAAGATTAACGCGGGTGAAACCGCGGGGCACAGCTAGTAGAAATATATTTATAGTACCTTAAAATCTTGTATTCCATTTCTGCCAAGTCTCGTATCAGACGCACAAATCAATCGGCGAATTAAATCTTTCGCTTCCTCAGATACCTGAAAATGCAAATATGTACTATAATCACCTATGTAGCTAATTTAGATTGACATTTAATGCGTGTTGCCTGAAAGACACCAAGTTCGATTCCGCGTAAAAATACATGTTTCATTTTGGAAAGTAGAGAAGTCTTATTCGTCTACTTAAATACTTAAATCTACACTATATTACATCGATATCCAACTAGTAATTTTTGCATGTCAAATATGTCTCCAATCTTCTTTGAAATAGACATATATTTTTTTGCATTTTTATTTGTAAATCATGTATCTATATTTTAAATAATAGTAAATAAATAAATAAGCCTTTTTTGCTGTCTAACACCTTAACTAAATTTACAGTTTAAACTAAATTACATGTGCTTATATACTAAACTAGATATTGTTAAACTAAATATTATTCGGCATCTATTCTGTCTCAACAGCTTGTCTTTCGACAAAGACCTCCTCTAAGGCTTTCCACTTATGTCTTTTGCTGCACGCATCCATACTGGGCCTGCCACTTTCTAAAAATCATCTACCCACCTTTTAAATTGTCTTTCTCTATTTCTTCTGCTTTCCCTAGAGTACCATACAATCACGGTTCCCGTCCATTTCACTGTTTTTCTCTCAACATATTTACAAAACAGGAAAAGCGAAAAAAACGTAAAGAAATTGCAGAAACAAGTAAAAAAGATTTTAAATAATAGTACGAGTTAATAAATAAATAAAATATATATTATAAAATATAACCTTGTTCTTATTACGTTTTTTGATATATATACCTGTACAGCCTGTTCATCTGGCGGCGGACAGTTGAAGCACCTGGCGTGGTTCATTATTTTCCCGTATGTTTCCACCAAAGACTCAGCGTAGAACGGAGTCTCGCCGAATAACATCTCGTACATACACACACCTGAAAAAAACAAAAATTAACATCAATTTTACTGTAAATTATCAGCTAGTTTGTATCGCTTCAGAGAACGTGTCACCTAAAAGTTCATTCCATTTAAATGTATGACGTAATATGACATAACACTTTTTCGTGAATTTTGATGTTTTAATAGCTATTCTGCTATTCGGGACTACACTAATCCAACAAAACAGAGATTATTAAAATCGATCCAGTCATTTTTGAGTTATAAATAGTGTAACCCGACTTTGTTTTATGTATACAGACAGATTGATATTTCAGACTAAAAAAAATAAGTAATATATTATATAGCATAATTATAATACTCATTTACAATACTATATATAAAATAAATAATACTAATTTGTTTTTATACAACACATACCGAGAGACCACCAATCGCATTCTGGGCCATATCTTCCTTGGCCGTCTTCCATTGCCTAAAACAATATAATTCAATCAATTTTAAATAGTTATTTACAAAAATTACTTACAGCATATATAATTTACTACTGCGTTTGAGAAAACAACGATAACGAAACATGTAACATTTAAAATATAGTAAACATAAAAAATTGTAACATTTCTTCATACATTATGTCAATTAATATAGTAAAAAATATTGAAATATAGAGCATTTCAATCATTTACCCTCAATATTTCAGGTGATATATAATCGGGTGTTCCAACAGCCACGTTGCTCTGCACCTGCAAAATACAATATAACTTATATAATATATATTTTATTAATTTATTTAGTCAGCATTTATACCCTATTCTCATAATTTATACATTGCTCAAGATATTGTCTCGTTATGAACAATTTCATGGCGGCCAGAAACTGACATGTGAGTTACTAATATGAAATTTTTTTGTTTTTTGTTTTACCGGAAATACATGTCCATATTTCATACAAATGACAATTTTTTTTAAGTAATTTATAGTTTTTAAAAAAAAATCCTAGCTAATATTAAGGGTGAATATATAAGCATACCTTTCCATCATCTCCTAAGCGGAGACAAGAACCGAAGTCAGCCAATCTAATATGCCCGCTGGCGTCTAACAGGACATTGTCTGGTTTTATATCCCTGCAATGCAGAAATTTTCATTTTTTATATAATTCTGTGGCCATAGGTCAGAATATGATAAATGCAATTTCATTACTTTACTGGATAAGCAATTAAATTATTAAGAAATCTTGAAGGCACTATTAAAATATGAAACACTCGATATATGAAAAAAATTATCTGATTAGTATTCAATACAACAGTAATATTTTGCATGTAGTTATCCTGATATGACCAAATGAAAGAGCATTTTTTGGCGATTATACCTATATTAATAAGTCATACTGAGCAAAAATGTACTTATCATTGTCTGATCTATGACCACAGATATATAGTAAGGAGTTTCCAGAAATAGTCGTCAACTACCCTGTGGTTGACTATAGGAAGGAACTTAGAAAGAACGGGGCATTTGCTCGCGAGCGTTATTAAGGTCACATACAGACAGATAGACAAAAATTGAAAAATGATATATATTTTTTATTTTTTTACACACTTTGTTGCACTGGAGTGCAACGGGTGGCCTTATCGGTAATCAGCGATCTCTTCCAGGCAACCCGCAATTTTTGTTGGTTTATTATATATGGTATAATTATAAATTGTATTCGGGACCGGGGATCGAACCCGGTACCTCAGGCTTCGCGGTTCGCTTATAAGACCGCTTACCCATGAGGCCTCTAAAGGCCTCTAGGCCTCTATTTTGTTATATGTACCGTGTGTACATTCATATGCATATAATAAAGCGGTTATTTTAATATTAGAAACAGACAATTTTAATTATCTGTATAGATTGAAGTTTGCAGTATTCATCCAAATTTACAGTGCATACCTGTGTACATATCGCAACTCGTGAACACTCTGTATAGCAAGCACCATCTCAGTGATGTAGAACCGAGCCATGTCTTCGGGAAGACGGTCTTCGAACTTCGAAAGTAGCGTCAGCAAATCACCACCACAGTAATAGTCCATTACTAGATACTGTAAAACCAACGAAATAACGTGTAACAAAGAAAATATTACCAAAATTAAATTGAAGAATTTGATCCTCCGATATGTTAATTAATGTCATAAATGGATGAACACATCTTCATAAATTGTAGCTAAGGTTTATCTCGATTACATTAGCTTTCAATAAAAAAAGCCGTAACAAAATAAAAATATATAATATAAAAAAAATAGTAAGTAATTTATATGTAAGGCGACTTTTGGTAAATAAATTCGTCAGAGTGAGCCTAATATGTATCAGTGATCCTATTCCTGCCGCAACACAGTTTTAACTAGTGCGGAGGGTAGATATCATTTGATTAATCGCTTTTTTTCGCTTGAAATACTTTCAATGTTTTATCTTGACATTCATATTACCTATCCACTTGTGCAAAGTAGTATACTTATGTAGGTAAATGAATCTTAGATAATAAGTAATAATATAAGAACTTAACAGTGTAATCATCTATTTTGTTCAATAAACTTTTTTCTATTTTTATTCTAAAATCGGTCCATTTGTTTAGCTGCGACAGGCCCACCCACAAACATAACTTATAATTCCCCTTTTTGTTTCGAATATATAAAAAAAATAGGCGACTTGGTTATTGGCTAGGCTATAGTAGAATTATCTAAGATATTTACCAAGTTGTGGTCATCTTGAAAGGCATAATGCAAATTCGTTATCCATCGCCTGTCCCCAAATACAAGCACATCTCTTTCCTCTTGAAAACACGCTGTGTCCGCACGCTGGAAATACCATAGCTTAAAACATCAAATTAACCGCAAAGTATGCAATTGTTTTAACAGCGCGTTACGTTTGACATGCATTAATTTAAATTTTAACTATATTATGCAATAAAAAGTTAATTACAATTAATTTAATTGCAATGCCCAGCACACAGGCAACACTTCAACACATTTCTCCAACGGAAAGCATCATAATATCACAGTATTCCCAGCTTTAAAGAACTTTTCTAACAACTGTTCAGTGTGGTTACAAAAACTCACTTTTTCCCCTAATATAAATGTAGATTAGGGCAAACTCTTCACCAACTTTAACTGAACTCCATCCAGCTTCACATTACACATTTCGATATAACCACAGCCATTTGCCTTAAGTTAGGGCTGCCATCTCTAAAACCTGCCTCCCAGGACTAAAAGCGTAAGTTCCCCGGATTTTGGAGCTTTCACCCCGGACATTTCAATACTTTTTTCATTCACTTACATCTTGATTAAAATATATTTTACTCCGTACTTGATGAAGAAAACTTTAGTTTTAAGCCTCTTTTGTTGCATTAAATAGTGGTCTTGTGACGACTAGTGAGTAATTTTGAAATATTAATTGCTTTATTTTGTAAATTTTGAAATATTAATTGCTTTATTTTTTTAATCTTCTTATGTATTAAATTATTAAATTATGGGAACGGGATTTGATCGAAAACCCAGACTTTTATTGTAGTCCAAAGACTACAATATAAACCCCGCCCGGACGCTCCCCGGACGTCTTCCAAGCTAGAACAAATCCGGGAAAACCCGGACGGATGGCAGCCCTACCTTAAGTCATTATATTGACTATTGGTCAAATTAAGTTGTATACTATCAAAGTTACCACCAGTTCAGGAAGCAGGTTCTACTGAGAACTCGATAGTAAATCTTTTCAGCTGCCAATTTTTAAACAATTTTCAATAAATACACAATTTATGCCCTTCTATAAACTAGATTCTTAATTTGATAATGTGAAACACTATATAAGCAGGCGGATAAACTATTTAATACTATTCGTATCCTGCTACATAAATAATTTTTTTTTAGGTTTCTAGACTTCTAAAACTATTTTTTGTGCACTAGGATTGTAGGTACTCTACCTTTTTCACTACTTTTCTTACCTTTAGCATTTCCCATTTATTGAGGATTTTCATGGCATACACCCTTTCACTACTTGTAGCACCACTTGCACTATTCCCTTCCCCATTCTGAAAATTTGACACAAATTATTGTTACGCTTAAACTAAGATAAATAAGAAAACACTTTTCTTTAACAAAATAAATAATATAATGTTCCAATAGTTGTTTTCTTAATAAAACATCTCATTCCTTTCTTATCAGCATTTTTTATATTCCTTATAATTACATTAAAAATAAAAAGGAATATAAAATTATCTGAACAAAAAATAACCTCATTCAAGATAATATCTATGGACCAATAAATCTATGGCAATGACAAACTTTATCACCCACTGTGGAATTTATAATATTATTTTTTAATCACAATACAAAAAACACTTATCTGTTAGTTAATATACCTGCATAAAGGAAGCTCTAACAACGCAAACTTCACCAAAAGCACCTCGACCAATAACTTTGACCAATTCAAAGTCATCACGGGACAGTCTCAGCCTCTTCAACGCTGCCGCGACTGGTTTCACTGAAACAATTACATTAATTCATTGTTACAGGCCGTAGCAATATTTTGCTCTTTAGATGTTTCAAATGTGAGTCCAACTTTTCATCAATAATATATTCCATAAAAGTGTAGAGTTTGTAGTACCTAGTAAGTATAAATGTCATGATATATGTGTAAGGATTAGTCAGTAATAAACGTAAGGCATGAAAGGATGAACGTTTTTTTTTTATACATAATTTGTTGCACAATTTCTTTTTTTTTTTTTTTGGTTTGGTTGAATTTCTGCGAGCATGCCTGTAGAAATTCAACCACTCCTCCGTACCATTTATGACACCCCATCCGGCAAGTGGCAGCCTTACCAGAGAACGAATATAAATACAAATTAAATTATAAATTGAATTCGGGACCGGGGATCGAACCCTTAAGACGCTTATAAGACCGCTTAGCCATGAGGCCTCTGTTTTGTTTAGAAGCCTACACCATTTCAAAAGTTTACCTTCTTTAGGAGCTACTGGCTTTATAGACTTCCTATTTTTTTATAGAATAGGAGGCAAACGGGCAGGCAGTATAGAATAAGCGATTCGCCCGCCCAAGGACACCCTTAACGCCAGTTGGAACACGGGTGCGTTGCCGGTCTTTTAAATAGTGGCTTTTTTTTTCTTGAAGGTTTCTAAGTCGTAATAGTTCGGAAATACCTCTAAAGGCAGCTGGCCCCACAGAGTGGTGGTGCGCCACAAAACATGCCTTAGAAAACACTCAGTTGTGGAACGGCAAACATTGAGGTGATACGGATGAATACCACTTCGATGTTTTCTTTCCGTAGCAATTTTTAAAAATATTTTTGTATCAAACCATCTAACGCCATCGCAAAATAAGTTGACGCATAAAGTTAAATTACTTCGTAGCTATTTTTTTATATTTAATATTCTGGACGACCATTCTGAGATTATTAGCAATTTATTATTAACACTAGCCAATTTTGGTTATAACTTACCGTAGTTAATAAAATCAGCGACCGCCTTTTCCCGTCGAAGACTGCTATTACAGCACTCATCATACAACACAAGAAGCACATCCAGTAACGTCTCTACACTTAGGCCGTGATTACTGGCCCCTTGCAGCCGCCGAGACACGAACATTGTCTCGATTTGTTTGAGACGTTTGATACCGAGCACTGAAACATATGTTGTTAAATTTAAGTACTAGCTGACAGGGCCAATAAAAGATAGAATGGGTATAGTAAGCTATCTTTAAAAGGGAGATTATATGCCAACGGAGACTTATACATCTATAAAAGAAGAATATCCCATCATACATTGTTTTGTTAAATATTAAACTGATTAATAAGGCAGCGTTTTCGATGAAATCTAGGTGGTTTGACTTTTTCCGACATTTCCAACAATTTTCATCATATTTCAGCCAATTTACACAAAACTGACAAATTATATCTTCCTCATGAATCACTATTTATTGGTCTCGCATGATAATCCGTTCAGTAGTTTTTAAGTTTATCGCGAACAGACTGAGAGACGCAGCGGACGACTTTAACAGCGATTATGTAGTGATCAGCTAACCGCTTCCATGCCTAAGTGAATCATAGCTCTGCGTGTTACGTCCTGGGTTCGAATTCTGGGAAAGTTCTTCATGAAAAGCAAGTCCTTCCCTACTATGGATTACAGGATTTCACGCTTCATAAAATAAGACAAAAAAGCTTATTTTTTTTAAATTTCAAGTGCCAATCAAAATCAGGTCAGTCTTGTAACTTGTAAGTATGTTACACAATCTCACTATATATAATACGCGTTTATTGCGAACATTATGATTTTTTTGCTGTCCAAATTCTTAAACATATGTATATATCATTAGTGCTGTTATGATACAAAAACAGCTTACGGTGAAACTTCGAAAATATAAATTAATTTTACTAAGCTTCAATCTAAATTCCTAATGTAACAAATAAATTTTAAGATGTACAATAATTTTGAAATGTTTTATTTCGTAACCTAATTTTCTACATTCACCTGCATCTATTTTATATATTTTATGTAGTTATGGCAACATTCCAACATCATTTAGAAATCACCATTTCAAAATTTATGAATAACGTGACGTTATTTATTTTTTACTCTATAAAATTGAAAAACATTTTTAGTATAACTTGCGCTTTTGGGAGAGAACAGCTAACAACGGCATAATTTCATACACTTTTGTAACCGAGATACTTAATAATACAGGTTAATGACTTAAAAACAATTAAAAATATTCGCATACAGTGCAGGAAATGACAGTGCGATCGAACAATAGGATATCCCATGGCCATGTTAGAACAATGTGGTACACTGTGATTCAGTGTTTATGTTATGATAATTGATCGCCTACTAATTTTAAGCCTTGTCTGCACTGATTTTTCTTATCTTCGAGGTGAAGATGTCTTTAACGAGAGTATAAGCATATTTGGAATTGAACTGACGGCCATTTGGTTTCACAGAGAGCCGAATTAAAGTGTCAAACGTCTAACCACACGTCGTTTCGAGTTCGACAAGATTCGATTCCCGGTTAAATATTAAAAAATCAATTTAAAGTCAATAGTCAAAAGCCTATATCTTCTTACCCGAAAACTGACGCAGAAATGAGTGGCCCATGTCCCCACTAAAGATTACATCTTTTTAAAATTTGTTTCATATGTCTGTCTGTCTGTGGCATTTTAGCTCCGCAACGAATGGGCTAATTCATGGGCGAAAAGCCACATAGCCCATGGTTTTCAGCTACAATTTATGATCTTTTCTTTTTTATTATCATTATGTTGGGAGGTTTATAAATTGCCTTCAATTTCAGTTGTTAATTGCAAATATACAGATGGATAAATTCTATACAATTGTTTTAAGAGTTAAAGAAGAAAGTTACAATAAATTTAAATTGAAGGATAGAACCTACATTATGCGGAATTAGACTTTACGGGCGTTTACTCTAGATGGCAAGAAAGCACTATTTTTAAACCACTATGTAAAGAGTAGTGTTATACATTTTATGGGTGTGTGTGTAGTTAGACCTGCCTAAATGCTACTTCAACCCATATTTAATAGTCTGGCCGCCCACATTATTCTGGAGTGCACGGGCGTAACCGTTTACCAGGCGAAACACTTGGAGTCACCTCGGATTCTCCCCGAGGTTATTGGTGACACAGGTTTGATAAACTTTTTGGAGAAGCTGGGATTGCAGGATTTGCCGCCCAACTCAATACGCAAAATAAGCGCATTGTAGTCGTCGAGTAACTCATTTTTACTAATACTTATTATAGTTAATAGTCTGTCCATAATGCTTTTACTTTGACTACATAGACATAATCACATTTTCTTTTAAACATACCCATTGAAAAAGATATAGAAAAGATATACAACTAAAACCTTGTGTTGAATTTATGGGATACAACAAACTTTCTATGATAATAAAAACTGATAAGTTACCGTAATTAGTAGTTATGAATGATAACATTTTGTAAACCATTAATAAATGACAGTCTGTATTGCATACACTTATCTACAATGCCTATACAACAGGAATAGAATTACTTACCTGGCACATTATTGGTTGGAACCAGTGCCCAGTCAGGTGATGAATCTTCTTCATCTGACATCTTGATTATACTACAATACACTATTTTGTCACTTTTTAAACATGTCCTTCACTTCCACTTGACAAGATTATTTCAATATAACAATATTATCTAGCTCAATCTGTACCTCCATTTTTGATCTGTAACAAAGTCGAAATGTGATAACCATACTACAATAATAAGGATTTTATTTAAAAACACTAAAAATAATCTCAGAACTCCCTTAATGGCATAGAACAAAAACTTATTTTTATTACATTTCTATCAAACCAATTTCTTTATAATTTAATCCCAGGCCTTTCCTATTAAATTATTCTCATAAAATAATACATAGGTGTTTTTTTAGGAATAAATATAATAGAAAATAGAATACAATATTTTCAAAGTATGTGGGTGTATCTAGGACACCAAGGATTTTTAGAATGCTATTTGTAGATAATGCAAGTGCATCAGCAATAATATATTTATAAATTTGGATTAAATACCACAATATACAAGGAAGGAAATATATTCAATGAATTATTGATTAGTCTACAGGAAATGTTTGCAATTTTCACCATTGTCATTATAGGCAACTTTTCTATAGGCTATAGAAAAGCAGTACTTTCCTTCTAATTTGTACAAGGTTGCGGACGTCAAACGATACCAGAGCGCTTTCGCAATCCAACGATTTGAACTTTATTTAGACGGCATTCCCTTTTAATCACAAAAAAACTTAGAAACCTATTAAGTCGATGACATATTGATACTAAACCATTCGCCAACTAAAAATAAAAAAATATATGCACTTGCACATAACAAACGTATTACGATTTGCCCTTTTCATATATTGTTTAGGAAAATTCTTATTGTTTTATCTCGTAGGTATACAATAGCCGAGATCTTAACCTAAATTTGGTCAATCGATTGTTATGCAAAAACACAGACATGACTTATCGTAAACACATCCACTACACTATGTTATTTTCACTAATAATCGGTATTCACCTGAATATTCGCAAAATTTTTATCAATAATTAACTTCGATTTTATACTAATTTACGACAAAATATATTGAATCCCTTCAAGCAGACATATTAATGGGAGTCGAAGACAGTAGACAGTAGACACAGTGTTCAGTCAGTGTTGTCATAACTCAGTACCAAAAATTACACTACTACGTAAAGGGTATGTTCCGATATGCACTGCGACCACTGTACAGTGTGACGTCAATTTAGTATACTGTGAAGCCGTTCCTTTATAGTTAGTTATACTGGTTGCTATTTAAAACGGAATGCAATCCCGTATACTGTCAGCCGCATTTTTGACGCAGCATTCAAATAAGTGTATTAAAGTTTTCTAGTTCATTAAAAAAAACTGTTGTTGGAGTACTGTCAAATTAAAAATATTTTAATTAATATTAATTGTAAATTCCATTTATAATATAATAAAAGTAAGTAGTTTTTTATTAAAAAGAATATGTTTTTCATTACTTAACTCATATTAATTTCTAATAAGGTTAATTTTTGCAAGTTTTGCAATTCTTCCATTGTTTTATTTATTAATCCAAATTGATTACAGAACTTTATAACTTTGGGATTAAACTGTAGGTATTGTTTATAAAACGTTAGGCACTCGAGTGGTTTTGACTGATTACGTGATCAAAGTACTGCGAGTTCTTTACCTCGAAAACGCCAGTGCTCACAGTAAAATATGGCGGCGATTTATGACGTCATTTATTTCCCTAGAGTACTGCGGCAGTATACTGGCAATCCATAACGGAACGAATTTTTCTACTTTGTTAGCACTGTGAAGTGCTCGTAGTGCATATCGGAACATACCCATAGTAAAGTTTAGTACTAACTAGTTATTATGCAGTTCTTGAGAAAAAAACTAAATTACAGACAATAAAATTATTTACACTCTGCTGCTTGTCTATAGAACCATCTTTTGAAATGGCAACATCCTGGTGGTTCAGAACGGAAATACGTAAAATTTTTACTTTACTTATTCATAACTTCAATAAATTAAGTATTGCTGGGCGATAAAAATATCGTAAAAGAACATGTTTGTAATATTTTAGTAAAAATAAAAGAAACATTTTTTAAATATAGTGATTTTAAAAAAAAAATTCCTTTAAAAAGAGACATGCGATTGACAGAGCGTCACGATACGTAATGGAGTCTATGTTCACTGTAATGAAATTGTTTTAGAAAAAATTTAAATGAAATATTGTGTTATAGCGTTGCATTAAATGTGAAATTGTTCAAAAATAATATAGTTGTGAATTTATGGGTTTTGGATCTAAACGACAGAGAAGTTACAACCTCATTTTTATACAATGGTATGTGTGCCATCAAAATATTTTGGAAAGTACCTTCATTTAACTAAGTTTTTTATATTCCTATGTGAAATCGTTTTAGAAAGAAATTAAGAAAACAATTGGGTAATGAAACTGTAAATTATGATAAATTTCTGAGGTCTTAAGTGATCATAAATGTCGATCGCTTTGTCGTCTGCGTAACTTGGTAGCAGTTTGAAAGGTCAAGCATTAAATTGACTTGTATTTCTTTACAGATTTCAATCACAGCTCTAATGCTAAGGAAGAAACAAGAATTACGTTAGGAGTGCGAGTTTCTAAATATTATATATGGTTGAGATTTAATGGTTTTACGTTCGCATATCTTCCCAAAGACTGATGAAGGGATGGCTTCAGATCAACCTGTAAAGAAAAAGCAAAGAATTGACGGTCCCGATAAAGACGACGGAAGCGTTAAGTCTGGGGGAGACATCAGTGACATATTTGACTCTGAAGAAAATGCTATTGAACATTCGGAAAATTTTATAACTAGAAATGGAGAATCACCAGATAGTGGTACTGTCAGTGAAGATGCAGTAGATTGTTCATCTATGGTAAGTCATCTCAGTAATGGAAGTGTTGATAATATACCCTCATCAAGCAATACATCAAATTGGGAAGCAACAGATAATAAACTACTTACAGAGTTACGGTCACTGCAAAATATGTTAGTTGGCCAATGCCTGTGTGGTTTAAACGAAAGTATTGTTATTACTCTATTTGATAGAAGGTTACACATAGCAACTTGGCCATTAACATGCACTCTGACATATCTTTCTACCATGCAACTTCTATTCGATATTTATTTAAAACAAAACAATACTGGAACAATATGTACACAGCTCATGAATGCATGTGATATATTTATAAGAAATAGGCATGATTGGATCACAGAAGTTATTGAACTCTCTGAACATAAAAGTAAATTTGTTACTTTTGCAGCAAGTAGAGTCCTTGCCAGCTTTCTTATAGTATCTAAAGATATTGTTGATGAAAATTGGCTACAACAAATCACCGAGAACATTTATTTATTTGATAGAATCAATAGAATAACAGTACAGAAGATTAATTTCAGCTTAGACATTATTAAAAGAATAGTTGAGTGGAGAGATGTAGAGCAACACCCATTGGAAGAGAGGAGTTATGTTAAGACAGCCCATGTCCATGTACAGGAAGATAACCCATTCCGAAGTAGTTCTAGCAATAATAACACTAGCATGCCATCAAGCTCTAGGAATGATTTGAATAATGCATTCTCTAATTTACAAACACACAGCTCGCCGTCCACCTCAAGTGAAAATGTAACAGAAATAAAACCTTCAACTTTTAAACTACATCAGCCAATTTTAAAATTACCTTTAGATCAGCCAAATCAAAGGATAGAGAGAAGTGACTCTCCTGAACCACAGACTTCAAGGATAGAACAAGTAAATGAACATGGTTGTGTTACTGTTATTTTAACTGACTCAGAATCATTTGATACTTCTCATATCAAATGCTTAACAATAAAAAATTTAGAGCATCAATGGCCTGTTTTGGTCAAAAACATGAAACTGTTGCTACTCAGGTACCTGAATTTGGAAAATGCTGAAAATTGTGTTCTTACATTTTTTTCTTTATGGGAGAGTATAATTAGTGTTAAGGCAAATCTATCTGTATTTGATACTAAGCCTTTTTATGCTGATCTGCAAAGCTTCATTGATTTATTGAGAAATACACTATTACCACCTTTAATTTATGGTCATCTACTAAGTTTATTCAATGAAGTTTTGTGCTATGGATCCACTTTAGCACTACAAGACATCTTGCCTGATGAAATTTGTAGTGTTGCACATTCTATTCTTAGATATGTTAAAGACTTTCGTTTACTTAGTGAAATCAGAGTTTACAGTAGTAGAGGTGGGTTGGGATTTCTTGGGAATGATTGTATGGTACTACATGAATACTCACTAGATTCTGAAGTAGCTCCATTGTCAACATCAATTCAGTTAGTTGATGAAAGCTATGGAGATGATGAGAATGAAAGTAGTCAACGAAACGAAGTTAATAAGACAATGCTACAAAGAATTTCTCTACTTGTGCTGAAATCTGTGGCAGTAACAGTAAAAGAAATGCGATGCGACTCATCTGATAGCTCCATAGATTCAACAGACTACAATGCAATACAAGACATGCAAATTGTCGAAAGATCTATTCGGGATGTCCTAATGAAACTAGATACTTTTATTCGTGACTGTCATGAATTTCATCCAGAAACTCCTCTTACAAAAATATTAATACATCTCTTTAGCGAACAGGATGACTACTTAATAGAATCTATGGTGAGTACTTTAGACATAACTGTGGGCATTGTCTATCGGAACTCTATGTATCCAGATATAGTAACTATGTTAAATCCATCAAACTCATTCATTGAGTTTTTGAAAGTTGTCTCACATGATAGTGATGTTCTTTTGGACTATTTGGTGAGTAATGAGACATGTTTTCTGCTATACCTATTACGGTTTTTAAAATATGTCCGAAGGAATTGGGCTCAGTTTCTTGAGACATGTCACCTAAATGATGGCAATAGCAGAGGGCTTGATGATACAATGAGAGTACTGATACGCTTGCGTTTACAGATCAGTAGATTGGTTTCAAAGTCACTGTTCCCATACAATATCAGTCCAGTGCTTAGGTTACTAGAAGTCTGCGAGAGTTTATATGAAGGTAATGAATTCAGTTAAAAAAAAATGTGATTTTCGAAAAAAAATTAATTTGAGCAAATTTTTATTAGTTTTGGTAATAGAAAGTAATCTCATCAGACAAATACAGAAATTTTAAACAATATAATTGTATACTGTTTAAATTTATTTAATTCTTAAAGAGTAGTAATGTGTAAATTTTTTGCTCAAATTAAAATTCTTTTTATATTATATGTCAAAACCCCACTAAGACTGCAAATAGTTATAATTAACATTCCAAAATTGTTGATTAGCGTACATAAGATCATAATAAGAATAAATTAATTTATACTAACTATAATTGTATAATATTCATAATAATGGGTAGGTTAGTTTATAGTCTTCCAACAAGACATGGCACAAATTTGAATGGAATACTTAGACCTTTTATATACATTTTATAAACACTACAACAAATCATTTTATAAATTTGCTAAGTGGCGAATATTGTAAAATTAAGCCATATATTATAAAGATGTGCCTTAAAGAAATGTGCTCATGATGTAAAAAAAATTTCCATCGTTAAATACCTACTCAAGTAAATATAGACTGTAATTCTATGCCACTTCCATACTTAGAGTCAGAATATTGGCTAATACTATTTAATTATAGTTTACACCTAAATACTGTTGTATTATAATAAATGTATATTGATTAGTTTTAATGCATATAAATGCGGGTTTTCTTATCTTATTGCCACTGTGAATAAGCCATTTATTTTAAGTAAATGTAATCAGTATTAATAATATTTTAATTTATATGAAAATAATTGTAAAAGTTAATATTCAGAAAAAACTATTTTAAGTTAATCTAACCTCAGTATAATTTATGTATAAAATATTGATACAAAAGTAAACTGGAAATGTAGAGAATCTCAATCATGTGACATGTCAAAAAAAATTAATTGCATTCATGAAATTACAATTTAAAATAAAAAAAATCCTATCAAATTGGCGATACTGTTCAGTTATTCAACAAAGCGGCATTGTTTATTTTGACATCAAATAGTTTAGGTTTTAGCCATTTCAGTTTATTATATTCTTATTTATCTCCTGAATGTCTGTATGGAATATTTATAAATTGTTATTGGTAAAATATAGGAACTTATTTTAAAAGAACACTATTGAATGTTGATATTTACCCAATCTTAACGTTCTATATAAGAGTCTTATCTGACATATTATATATTTACTCACGGTTGATATACATTTATGTATTTAGTTTTCTGTGTATGTATTTGTTATATAGATAATTTGCGGACAATAAAATATTTTTCTACATGATTATTATACTGTTTTATTTTTAGGTCTCGGATCTTAATTCTTAAGTAAGTTTCTCGAGTCATACAAACAAATTAATAAAACGTCATATATATTTCATATGTATATTTAAGTACATTATTGTAAATAAAAGAATGACTAAAAGGCGCAAACTATCAGATTAGCTTTAGATTAGGCAAGTTCTGCACCAACTAATCTCCCAAACGGGTGGACTGCTTTTGGTATGATTTTTCACAGAA
The DNA here is from genome assembly GCA_912999735.1 of Aporia crataegi. Lineage (NCBI taxonomy): Eukaryota > Metazoa > Arthropoda > Insecta > Lepidoptera > Pieridae > Aporia > Aporia crataegi. The sequence goes on from OU538749.1 coordinate 5,405,395, forward strand.
GAGATTAATAGAAATGCTAACTATGCTAGAAAGCGGATAGCGGACTAGCAAGATTGATCGAAACTAATTTCAATTAGACATCGGCCGTGAAGAAAACTCAAATTATGTAATTTTTAAAATAGAAACCACAAAATTAATTATTGCTCTTGGAGGTATATGATATTTATAAAATAATTATTAATTTTTATAATAAATTAGTGTTAATGTCCATGGCCCCCATACAAAGTTGACATAAGAACACTTCTACCTAGCTATTCCGTGATAGTTTCATTTGATAAGAAGTTTAGTGTAACTAAATATTACCATTTCACACTTGTTTCTTGTCGAGAAATAAGAGAGACGTTCTTGTCTAAAGGCGCTGCTGGTCGCTTTTTCTTGAATCGAAAGATACAGGAACTCACGCATTAGTGTTATAATCACAATAATATGAAGGTACCCTCAAAATTATCAAGATCACAGTTTTTGTTTACCGTCAATTTCTCACTTTTTTCGAACTTCCGTCCTAGGGTGACGTCCTTATTTGCGGAACGTTGTTAGGATCTTTCAGTGGGAATAGTCTTGATAAAAAGTTTAACCTGATTAGGTTAGATGAGATGATTATCTATAAACTAAGGAATCTACAATAGAAAATGCAGATTATTTTTTAAATATTTTTATTTTTCTAGTCTGACTTCTTAGAACTTGCCCATTCATTCCTTTGTACATTATCATTACGCTCTGTACAAACTACTAACAATACCTACAGATAAACATTGATTACAAACTTGAGACATATAGAAACACAAATACATCAAAAAACTACATATCAATGTTTTTATATCATATACCAGTTGGAACCTTTAGTTTAAAATTTTATGTACATTGTATTTATATCTATCTGTATTTCAATAATATGAAGGGGTTTTAAGGTTATGAATGTAAAAACAAAATAAAAAACAAAACAATCCACATTTGATAATTAGTTTGGTTTTAAATTAAGTATAAAACACACACTTCATTCACACTATAATTATTTTACAAAATGTCTGACATCTTAAACATACCTAAAATGGTAAACAATATAACATAAATGTCATCCAAACTTAGGCTAGGAAATGTTCAACTAAACAATTGAATGATTAATTGTATTGCAAGGTGTACATTTTGATTTTTCATTAATATACTTTTGCGATCCAAACTTATAGAATCAAATCACATTCTAAATTACGTACTTATAAACCTTACTCAACTTTGATCAATGTTTTGTAAACAAGAAAGTAATAGGGTATTGGAGAAATTGATTTAAATTAAGCAAAGTTTATGTAAGAGGTATAAGCTTTAAAAAGCCCAACTGGCATCAAAAAGACTATTACTATTGCTATGTTAGTTAAACGTCTAACCACCAGAGCTATTAAATTGTAGCGGCAAAAAATCACTTCACATTGACAAAAATAGTAAATGATCACAAAAATTAAATCCCCATTTTAGCGTGAAATCAGAACCAAAAGTTTTACATCTTGTGATCCTATTTAAAGCAACCAACTCCAAATTATGATTATTTCATTCAAAAATAGTTAAGGGCCAAAAAAATTTAACAGCATTTTAATATAAAAAGACGTTTGAATATTTAACATCTTACCCTATATAAATTATTCATACCCTATACAATCATTATTTAACTAACAATAGTAAATAAACCCTTAAAGTTTGACCCTTATGAGTCATTTTGAAATTACTGTTTTGTTTTCAATTAATTGTTTCTTAGGTATTTTCTGGTCATTCTCTTTTACGCTTCACGCCAATTGGAATGGCTCTTGCCTCTGAAGGCGGCTGGACGTGTTTAAGTCGAACTTCCAATCCAACCAGATGCTTGCATGCACGTTCCATGGAGCCAATTTTCTTTCATTTGAGGCATTATGACTTCTCACTAAAATGTTGCTGTTTATATTCGTCAAAGGTCTACCATGGCCATTAATATTTAAATCGGAACATAAATTAACTCATTAAAATTTGGTGATCAATTTACTAAATTTTGTTTAGTACAAGTTAAAGTGCCGTCATGACTAAAATATTTACAGTATCCGCAAAACAAACTGACGAGTTGGGTCTTAAAAGTCACGTGTCGATAAAACAAAGTCGATATAATATGAAAAAATTTAGCTGCTAAAATACTGAAAATCTCCAAAATGAAGATCTAGCCAAAGCTTACTTAATTGACACCCACCGTCTTGTTATTAATCTACAAGACGACGGTAACAGTGAAGACGAATATTAATAATTTAGTTTACTTTTAATACTGTCAATTTGAAACTTTTTTTAAATAATTCAATGTACTAACCAAATTTTATAATATTTATCTTAATGAATCAATCATGAATTAAAAATAATCCATATTTATATTCCTCGTTTTATTATTTTTATAGACACTGGGTATTATTTTGCACAGCATTATGGGTGCAAGTCCCACTCCGTAAGACCGTGCAGGTGCGAAAGAGAGAGCAAGATTCCGATGGCCCGGAATGTCCCGAGTCGCCAGTTCGTATTGCGGATACTATGGTAACATCATAATTATAGGTTTTCATTATTTGGTTTAGATTTAATTTGTTTGCTGATTGGTATATATTTTAGGTAATACAGATTATGATCAAAGTTATTTTTGGTGATAATTACATTAATCCCCTTATTTAATTATAAATCAAATTCTTTCATTCATTGAGTTTTATGTATATCTTAATACAAACGTTTACAAATTCATTCCTCAGCCCAGTTTGGATAACTCATAAACATAACAAACATATCAGGTATCATAGTCTTCATCTATTTGCAAATCAGTGTTAAAATTGTCTAAGACTGGCTTTGAAATTTCATTTTTTTTCACTTTTGCCTTCAAAATCTGCTTTATCACTTTTTTATCTCTCACTGCGTTCGCATCTAGGACTTTTATTTCTGGTTTCGATAAGTTTTTAGTGAAATCTATGTTTAGAATTGGAGTGATTGGTGTAATTGGCGTTAATGGAGGCGTCATTTGTCTTATTAAGAAGGAATCTTTCTGCTGCATCGCCACATCTGTTTTCGCGTCCACTGGGCTTAAGATCGCGTAGTTAGATGTTGATGGTTGTGGACTAGAGTATGTTGGGTTGACTTGTATCACACTTTTATGTTGGACCTCGTCTGGCAAAGTCTCTTGGTAGAAGTTAGCAGTGACGATTGGTTTATCCTTCTTAGTTAGATCTATGGCTTCGCATATCGTTTCTATTTTAGGTCTATCGGCATCAACAGAGAAGCGCCGAATGAAATCTCTTGGCGGTATTATTTGTGTCACCTTAACATCTGAACTATTAGAACTGTTTGAATCTTCTCTGACTAGCCTTCGTGGTACTGTGTCGGAGAATCTGAAAAGATAATTTTATATATTTTTCAATTATAAATTTCTTACAGCAGCTCCTAACGACTCCTCGTAGTAATTTAATTTGTTATTCCTATATTAATAATCGGTTCCTCATAACGAAAACGCGGATTATGCAATTAGTATATAGATGTTATTAGCCTGATTGTTTGTTAAAAAAAAAATGTGTACGTAGATTTTTAACTTTCCTTTTCAATTATTTATCTACGTATTCAAACCTAGAGCTCAAAGCAGTTGCTACTATATGTCTTTATAATCTATAATTTAAAAATAAATTGAAATCAAAATACCTCGAAGAATTAGGTGAGCTCTCCCCACTCTGTAACTCCTTCTCCTCGGCTGCTGTTACGTCAGGCACATTTTTTACCTGAAATGTGAAATAGACATTTTCATTAATCATTGTCATTCCATAACTTTAATTACAATGCCACCTTTTAAGCAAATTAATTTACGTGTGCCAGGGAACCCAGCTCTTCACTAACTAGGTACTAAAGCTGTGTGCGTTTGTGTGTATTACAGCCATTAAAACTTTCAACCTCCGACTAACTCAAGCTTTGTAGCCATTTACTCAATTTCTTTATCAAATTCCGTAGGGTAAGAGGGTAAAGGGTGTTCTATTTATTTTAATGTATTATTTAAAATATGTATTTATACGATTATTGACTGCAAATTTCCTGCGCTTCTGATAGTTTCTGTTTCGTCATTACTATTTTATGATTACTATTAGAGTTACATATTGAAATTTAGTACATAACATTTAAATTTATTTACTACCTAAGTCTTAAATGAGGATCAGTAGTTATAGCAAATTCAATAGAACTAGTATCTAAATTATTCTTTATGACATAAGAATGATATATCTTTTTGAATTATTCAAATCGGTCCATTTATCGAAAATATTAAGTTATAAACGTATGCCGTTCTTGCCGCTAAAAATAAATGTACGTGGGTGCGTGTGACGTCACTGGGACGATCCCCGCATAATAGCGGCACAGTATTACAATATAACAGTAGCACAACGGAAGGGAACCCGTAGGGGGTCGGGCGGCGGAGGCTGCGTACAACAAACACGCTTAGTTTGTGGTACCGAGCGCGAAGGGCAGACGCGGACGTGTTTTTTGTGCAATCATTATACTTACATATTCTATAATGGTGCTCACAACCTGTTCTGTGTACGGATGTAAATCTACATCGAAATACCAGAAGGACTTAAAGTTACTATACTGTACTAAACTACAAGCCTGTTTAAGTCAAAATTTCCACTCTGTCGGAAACAATATTTAAGATAGATTATTTAAAATACTGTAGAATTTAAATCACAATGTTCTTTTTCTCATTCTTTTTTTATCATATTGTTAATCCGAATGCGAATACATTATGTATTTAATTTTATAATAGACAATTAAAACATCCAAAAATAAAGTGTCACGTAAATATTTAGCAGTGCAACATTTGTAAAAATATATTTATGAATAATTACGTTAGATTTAATAATCACAATTATTTTGAATATACATATGAATAAATGATTACATAATAATAGTAATAATCAAAATTGTTTTATTTCCCATTTGGTGACAACCCTAGCATGCATGCATGCGACACCTACACTCGCGGCGGCATTGCGCGACATCAAAGGCGTTGCTCTACTGAAGGATATATTGTAAATCTGTGATAGCGGTTAGGCGCGAAGTATTTTGTGTGGTTAATAATTGTGACTGAAACAAATTAAAGTGATCGGCTTGTGTCTTATTCATATATATAGTGCCGAATAATATTCCAAGGTTACAATTGCCACAGGGACGTACATGATAAAAAAATGATAATATTTTTTAATCATTTACTGCATTGAATCTGCAGTCATCTGCATTGAAAAAGAATTAACTAAAAAATACTGATAGCTGTTAGCATGGATGAGTATCCGTAAATTTTTGTGTCAAGATGATGAAGGAGATTCAATTTTCTTGAGAAATTAAAGGAGTTTTTGACTACCTACTTATATGATACTTCATGATATGGGTTTCATTTAACCAGTTGCCGTTACACAATTGGTTAAATTTTGTACCTAACAGAGAAAAAATCATCAAGGTTTAAATAAATTATAATAATTTATTCTGATATCTATACTCAATGGAGGCATATCTGATGTACATAAACAACTCTCTGAACTGAAATTTTCTAATATAAGTTAATGTAGGTAATGCCTTGACAAAGTGAGTAATCGACAGGACTAAAATTTACTTCAACATAACTAAATTTAGTTCAGTTTAGTTTGTGTACATCAGGATTGGCGCCAAAGACACGCCATTCTATTATAAACGGATGAAACGCAATAACATACAAAACAAAACAAGATACTTAATCTCATTCATATCGCCACCGTACATGCCATAAAAGGATAACAACAAAAAAACAGGCTGTCCATCAACCAATTCAGTATTATAAAACATTATTCGCTCCACGCGGCTTTGCACTTGAAAATTTAATTCTAAATCTAAAAAATCCATCTAAAAGGACTACGATTTCAAGATTCAAAATTTTACGATCATAACTGTGAATAAACTTATGCAGGATAACCATATTACATTTAATTTTATATCAATAGTTAGGTACGAAAAATAAGCAAACACGATGTTCAACTAAGCTACAATGGTTTGTGCTACAAATATTTGTGCATCTGTTTAACTATCATTTTCTTTACAGCCAAATAGGTACCTAGCTAGGTAAGATCACCTGTACCTTACAGCCATCTGTGACCACCGCATAGAAAAGTTTCTGTTTGCCCGGGATTCGAAATTAGGACTTCCGGCTCAACAAGCCTTTGATGCCAGACGGGTGAGCCATGAAGGAGGTTTAGAACACATGCATAACATAAATTGATCGTAAAATTCAATTCGAAATAACGAAACTTTGAAACTTATAACAAGGTTAGTCGAGTATTTTCTACAGGATATAATTCGGCTGGTGTATGGAACTATTGCCCCTAGTGTGACCTCATTATAATAACACATAAATGAGATCTGATAAGCACCCGCGAATCCGCTCACAATTGAGAATTAAACAAACTATGGCAAAATCATCAATCAGCCTTGAATGTTTTCAAAAATATGTTATCAATTATTTTCCTCTCGAATTTATTATCTCTTTATGTAGAATATTATGCCAGTAAAAACTTAAAATGCGAAATGGTTCATCACAATTACATTATCCCTAAGTGTCTACTTTTCACACATTGTTAGGGGTACTTTTTCAAGTTTTGTTTTCAATTCCTACTTTCAGAGGCCTTGCTTGCCTGGGGCACTCTTAATCTTCCACTCTTAATTTTTCAGTTTAGTAGGTTAATAATATCTATAAAAAAACATCTTATCTCTTCCTGAGAATAGATACTATACAATGTTGATGGTAAACAGTCAACAAAATGGTAAAATGAATAGGAAATTTAACTTACCAAATCCCTTAAAAAATCAAATCTGGATTCAGCCAATATACACTGCTTGACATGCGATGGGCTGAGTGTCTTGGCATTCCTCTGCATTGTTACTTGCATTGCCTTGCTCAGCAATGACTCCACAAACAACTCCAGGGTACGAGGTGTAGTTTAAAAATAAAGTTAAGGAAAATTGCTTATATAGGCATCAAAATAACACTTTAATCATCTTAAACAGCTAATATCATCAAAATTAACTTTGTCTGTATACCTATCAATCTTTTACTGTTGAACGAATTGAATGTAATAAAGATGGTGGAAAATTGGTTTAAAAATATATCAAATATATTAATATAATTATTATACATACATGCACTTATATTTTTATTTTATTCAATAAAATGTGCTTAAACTGATATTACAATATATAACCTAAATATTAAACCTTAATGCAAAACTCTGCAATCAGTCAAGAAAAATGGATAAATCAAAGCTAATAGCAGTAAGGAACAGTCCATGCTTGTAACATTTTGTAATATTAGTTAAGTACTTAAAATATATTACACCATATCCAAAATACAACTTTTGGTCAATCTAGACATACTAAAAGAATTTAAAAAAAGACAAAACTTGTAGGTCTATGAATGAAAGTATTTTTGAAAGCAAAACGCAGTTCCTTACAAATAAAATTTAGAGATGAGAAATTAAAATTTAGAAGACTTTCTCATGTTACATCTCAATGATTTACTTCCTAAAACCTTTTACTTAGCACAAATAAATAATATTGTGCTCCTCATTCATTAATAAAATTTTTACTATTTTAGAGCATTCTCTTCTTCAATAATCCCAATTGTTATCAGTAAAAATTAACTACATTTTAACTACCTCCATTAATATAAACAACAATTTACTTTTTCATACTCAATAGAACTTTTAATTTCAATTTAGGTCAGTATCAATATCAGTTACTACTTAAATACCTTTTAAAATATCAGTTATTTAGTTTTCTAATGTTTATTTACAAAATGTTTTAGTCAAAATGTCAGATTTATATTTGTAAAGAATATATACCCAATGCAAAATAACTGATGAATTCCATTATGTTTGATCATGTTACTAAAATAAACTCTTTAAGTAGGTACTGCAAGTATCTATTAGATTTAATATGTGTGTCTCGATTAAAAAGGATATAGATAATAATAGGTACTGCTTGGGCCACTTTCCCCACTTCTTCGTCCGTCTGCATTATCTTCTTTATTCGCCCCTATAAGCAAAGAATGTTACAAAAATATCCACAAAAACAACAATCGAATCGGAATGTTTTGACTGCACTTTAAACGTTTGAGGACTTACTGCTGGAAATCTTGCATTGTATTTTCTCTTTTTCGATGGCATTATGGTAATCCGTTTACGTTAACACTATTTTAACTTAAATATAAGCCTAGCTTGTTAATCCGCAGTCATAGTTCTCGCGCATTTTTGAGGTTATAAAAGAGAGACGTTCGCAGTCCACTTCATTTATATAGCAATCTGACAGATTTTCCACCTCTAAAATTTACAACAGCGCCTGCGTCGTTTGACGCAGTCACAACTCTCAAAGTAGAAAATTTTATGCAAAACACCATAATCAGCAAGTAATAAAATTATTTTGTTTTTTTTTATGCTCGAAATTTCGAAAAGTTCTCGCTTATGCCTTATTGTAATTTATGACACTGTACTGTTTGTAGAGGTACCTAATTTATAAACTTCACATTAATTAATATTCTAATCAAAGTAATCAACCGAATGTCAAATATCAAATAAGTTAGTGAAGTTTGTAACTCCAGTAAAAAGTTCTATTCTGTGATAATTTGATAATCATTTAAAATGGCGTCGTTGTCCAGGTTTGTTGTCCGTTCTAACGATAAACTAAATTATTTTATTAATGATGTTTCATTGATTTCATGCTTAAGTAATTGTTATTAAATTCTTCTGTATTTACGTGACATTAGTGTTGTGACAATACATTAAGACTGAGGATAATAACCTTTTGTTGACAATATATTAGGTCGTGTTCATTATTTAAATACTACCTTTTAATTTAGATGAATTATTTAGATGACGAATATAAATTAATAGTAATACAAAATAATTTACTAATTTATGTAATTTATTTGTTTATTTTCATTAATCTATATTCTAGATGTAATGCTACACTATGATCCCACCAAAAATAACAATTCTTAAATTTGTTTTTAGCTTATTACCGGCTCCTGTGCAGCAGGTTTGGGATAGAGACGACGAACAAAAAGCTAAACGTGTAGGAAGTGCTTTAGTTGTATCTCAAACTAGTGTTCCACCATATGGACAGAGGAAAGGATGGGTTCCTCGAACAGAAGAAGATTTTGGAGGTTTGTTTTTTATAGTGTATTTCTTAATAACCTTACGAGCTACCCAGTATATTAGATATTATAAGATAGGTATTATATACTTAGTGAGAAATGCTGGTCACCTCAGCCTCACAAGGTTTTTCATACTTTTGTTAAAATGGGTTACCATATTCTTACTAATCATTTTTTAGATGGGGGAGCATTTCCAGAAATCCAGGTGGCTCAGTATCCTCTAGGTATGGGTGCCCGAGGAAAAGAGAGCACTTCAAATGCACTTGCTGTGCAATTAGATGAATCAGGCAAAGTCAAATACTCAGCAATTGCTCGACAAGGTCACAGTGCTGATAAGGTAAAGACCGTTTGTATCTTTTTTTAAAAGTTTTTCTATCAGCCTGGCAGCTTATTTGTAAGATGAGTTTTGATATAATAGAATAAAAAGTAAAAAGTTTGATTCTTTGTTTATTGCACAAGTATCTTGTAAAGTACTATACATTTATGGTTCCCTGACTTTAACTTATTACTACTTTTTCATGATTATATTTATGGTTTACAGATAATCTATACAAAGCTAACAGACCTCCTCCCATCAGAAGTGTTGGCAGAAGATGATCCCACATTACAGAAACCTACAGAAGATGACATTCAAGATATTACTGAGAAAACTAAACTAGCTTTAGAGAAATTGACCAATGCTAAGATCTCAGCCGCAATGCCTGTTAAGGCTGCACCAAAAGCTGTTAGTTGAATTCTTTTTTCTTCATAACTCGAGTCTTAATTATGTTAAAATAGTCTGTTTTAGATATAGAATGATTCTCCTTCCAAATTCAATTTGTTATTTAAATGAGAATAGATAGGAAAATATATAAATTGTATGCTCTTAATTTATTTTGAAGGAATATTGTTAAAAGTACATGAACTTGTAAGAATTACCTTCTTCTTCTTTATTAGAGTTATTTTTAGATTATATTTATTAGAATTAGCTTTAAATTATTTCATTTTTTCTTGACATAGTAAGGAACCTCTAGCTACATTGAATGTTCATAGTGCGTTATATTTTCAGTCACCTGCTCAATACATTCGGTATACTCCAGCTCAGCAAGGTGGTGCTTTTAACTCTGGCGCGAAACAAAGAGTCATTAGGTAATTAACTTATTTACTCACAATTTAGAGTACAGGACCTTATACAGTTGAAGAAATCGAAACGAATGTATTCCTCTTTTGGTCACCCATTTTACCCATTTCTTTTGTCAATGTCTCTCCAATTACTGGCAGTTGGCCGTCACTCTGGAACATTTCCGAGGCCAGTGTGCCAGCACCACTGATTTGGGTACAAGGAGGTTATTAAAACCACATCAATCATGCTTAAGAAATGAATAAATATGTCCTAGAAGCTAAGAAACAATCATTATTCTGTGTAACCACTTAGGATGGTGGAAGCCCAAGTGGACCCTATGGAGCCTCCGCGGTTTCAAATCAACCGCAAGATACCTCGGGCGGCGCCTTCGCCTCCTGCTCCTGTACTTCATTCGCCTCCACGAAGGGTCTCTGTCAAGCAACAGCGAGATTGGAAAGTCCCTCCGTGCGTCAGTCATTGGAAGAATGCCAAAGGTATACTTTTTTATATGATAATGTTATTTAATTATCTGCATGAATGGTCTTTTGTATTTTAATATTATTTTATCATGGTTCTATTTTTCAAATATTTTGACAATGTGTTAATAAAAATAGTTGCTTGAAGATGGTTTTTCTTTTAAAAATTATCAGTAACATATAATTTTGTCTGATCTAAAAATATATATAATATTATAGTATATATTGTGACCAGGATACACAATACCGCTCGACAAGCGTCTTGCAGCGGATGGTCGTGGTCTGCAGCAGGTACACATCAATGAAAACTTCTCAAAATTAGCCGAAGCTTTGTACATCGCTGACAGGTAACAGCATATAGACATATCAGAACACATTAAAAATATATTTCACCTATATTATTCACAACTTGTTTGTATCCAAGATTATTATGAGTTTAATTAAAAAATTATAAAAGGTTCTACATTTAACTCCTGGTAGATACGACGATGCCCATAACTTCGTTTGACATAACTCGATTCTGCGATGATCCTGCATATCCAAATTTTTAAAATCAGTTGTAGATGAAAATAAAATCGCTTGCTACAATACGTTATAAATTCGAGCTTATATCAAATAAAACTACCTTTTTATTTAATTGTAAGTATAGTACGCGTAATCAAAGATCATAAGCTCAATATTAACTACAACGATCGATTCAACCAAGGAAAAATGCACTCCTGAATATTATCTTTCAACAGGAAAGCCCGAGAGGCGGTAGAGGCGCGCGCGCAACTAGAAAGAAGATTAGCGCAGAGGGAGAAGGAGAAGAAAGAAGAACACCTCAGAATGTTAGCGCAGAGAGCGAGGGATCATAGAGCTGGTTCGTATTTCTTCCTTATTAGGGCGCGTTCCCACTGAGTCGTGACGACAGATAATCGTGTTACACATATTTTGCGAGGCAGCCGCTCGCAGGCTGCATTTTTAGAATTATTAATTTGGTTCTGGTTAGTGTAGTCTTTACTTTGTCACATGTCCAACATTTCATACACGTAATACGATACTGCTTGAGTTCTAATCCCGGGGAAACAAAAAATAATTTTAATTTATTTATTCAGCACAATATGTCCCAGGATTGAATGTTGTCCCGTTAGAAGACGCTCAATATGGAAACGTGAAACTATGCATTAATATAGATTTTGACTTCAGGTATCAGAGGTCCGGAAGAAGAGAATGAGCCCAGCGGAGAGATAGACGGAGAGTCAGCGGAGAGAGACAAATTGCGCGCGGAGAGACACAAGGAGAGGCAGAGAGACAGGAATTTGGCACGTGCAGCGCCTGACAAACGGTATTTATTTGTCCTCAAACAATATACGCACTAACCTTTTTACTTAGAAGCGCTGTTTAATGAACACTGTTTTTTTACAGATCTAAGCTTGTGAAGGAACGAGAACGCGATATTTCCGAGCAGATCGCGCTTGGACTACCCGCAAAAGCTAACCAGGGTGGCGAGGCTATGTTTGACCAACGACTCTTTAACAATTCCAAAGGCATGGACAGTGGTGAGTCTTGCATATTATTCATTCAATTTTATACTTTGTACTCATATTTATTTATTTCTCATATATAATGTAAGTAGGACAGACGTTTTTGAGGTTCTGTTAAAAAATGACAAAAAGTGCACAAAACGGCCTGTTTCGCAAAAAAACATTTAATTTCATTTACACTATATGCCATGGACGCCGGCAAGGGGGTGCCAGGGGATGCACTTGCACCCCTTGGGAATCTCGGGATCAACAGGAATTATTGAAATAAAAAGCCGTACCTATAAAATAAATTCATAATGAATAGTTAGAAATTTGTAAATGTCTCGAACATAAAATAAGCCGGGCTTCAGATGTTTCCGACTAAAATTTAAATTTAAATATTAACAATCATATACGGCAAAGATTGTAAGAAAACTAAAATCTGCACCACCTGGAAATTATTTCTGCTAGCACCCATGCTAACAGCTCGCTCCGTTTCCGCATTTAAATAGTCTTAATAAAAAAAAATGCGGGTAGGTATAGTGTGCTATTCTAAAAGATGCAGTTTTTGTACACTTGGAACAATTCCCCTATACATTTTTTTGTTGTATCTCAAAGGGATTAGGTAGCGTTCCGTTGGAAGCTCGTCCGCCGGGATTTTTTTCTGACATATTTAACAATCATTACCATATGTATTTACATTTTACACAAAATATTATTATTTTAAATAGGTTTGTATCGTGAATTTCAGGTTACGCTGACGACGAAGCATACAACGTGTATGACAAAGCTTGGCGATCTGGTGACGCCGTGGCCTCTCACATCTACCGTCCTTCGAGGAACGCCGATACTGACAACTATGGAGGTGATTTGGAGGCCATTGCCAACACTAGACGGTGAGCGAAGCAGCTGGTATTATAAACATAAATTATATGGTGTAATGAGTTTTCTACTGTTACCAAGTGATCTCTTTCATTATTATTTAATAAAGTGCCTGAAAGAAATCGCTATAAATATTCAGTTTTAGTGTAGTAGTCAAACTCTACTCTTTGCTAATACAAACATTGGCACTTCTTTTGCAGAGACAAAAAACATATGAACATCCAAATAACCAAACCAAGGCTCATTTGATTCTGTACATAAATCCATTATATACAATTAACAGAAATTCTATTATTATTCATTACTTTAGACTTTAAGTCTTCACCAATCTGTTTAACCATTTGTGCGTGTTTATTGTTTAATCATTATACATAACTGAATATTATAATTCCAAGTTTACATTAAGGGCCCGCCATAGGCCAGCAGAAATCTAAGTTTTAACCCCGCTACCCGCGCCATCCCCGCACGTAATATTTGTAGTGCGTCGACAAAATTCACGTTCAAAATGACGTTGCCTACGCCTTGACCTCTATCTTTACGCTCACTTAAATGTTTTCTTTTTTTGTGGCGTTTATTCCCCATAATTCAATCAACTACGAGACAGTTGCGAACTTGTGAATCGGGTCGTGCGTTGAGCGCGTACGACAGCCTTCCCGTCTGACGTTCGAAACGAGACTGAAAGGGCCGGCGTCCCAGTGGGATGGTTTTTGCGCGGGAGCATTTTGGATATTTATGGTTTTATAGATTATTCTAAGAGTAATTCAAGAATAGAGTAATATGATACCTGGCTTATCTATAATATAATTATAATTCAAAGTTTCAAAATTAATTTTAATGTATTTCTTGAGTACTAGCTGTTTATCGTATAAGTTAGAGGCAACTTTGCAATGTTTTTTTATCGAGAAAATTTAATGTAATCGTGTTTTTGAGTAACATAGTCATTAGATTATGTCCTGAACATACATGCAATAAGCATTTCAAATTAAGTATACCAATAATATTAGTGTTAAGGATGTTTATGCTGAGCAGTGTGGCCTATGGCGGGCCCTTAAGATAATATTGTCCCAAATTTCTTGAAACATTTGCCACACACAAAATAATGAATAATTATGTAAAATTTCAGCTTCGTAGCAGATAAGGAATTCGCTGGAACCAGCAGCAATAATACGCGTTCTGGCCCTGTTCAGTTTGAGAAGAATCCATCGCGAGCAGAACCACCTGTTTGTATTTTTTTCTAAACTCACTACTCGACTTAAAATGTTCATTTGGATTTGCTTGTTATAAAACTATAATTAACCAAAACAACAAAGTAACCCTTTTAATGAGAAGTAATCCGGAACCGCCTCCGTAGCCAAGTGGTTTACGCGTCTGCGTGTTGCGAGGTTCTGGGTTCGAATCCCGGGAGGGACAAATGAATGTTTTGGTTGGGTAGGCACAGAAGGGTACACCTACTTGCCTGTAAAGAAAATGATCAGTGAAATAAATACAGAAATGTGTGCCCCATGCCCCACTAGGGGTTACGGGAATAATTCACAATATCGGACGCGGTTAATAATGTAAAATTCCATTAATGAATAGTTTGACATATCTTGAAACTGAATTTCAGTTTATTTCCCTTCTAAAATTCAGTTGTTTCTTCGAAATTTAGTGTCATATTTCCTCTTCTTGTTAGGTATAAAGGAGGGTAGCGCGAAATTATATTGAGAAACTAGTACTGATTTATATTTATTAATTAAAATACATATGTAATAATCGACATGTTTGTGGAACATACCAGAGAGAAAAGAGTGGAGTATGCCATAGACTAAAATCAAATATACTAAATGACATTACAAGTCAACTATAGGGTAATTTATCCCTAACACTTCTTGTAGTTTTTCATAGCTTTAAATTAAACTATTCTTCTAATGTGTAACAGAGTCGCAGCAATCAACCCGAGGCTGACTTCGATCCCTTCGGTCTGGATCGGTTCTTGAGTGAAGCGAAGCGCGCTGACAAAAGCTCCCGCAAGAGCCATCATGAGCCCCACGCCAAAAGACGACGCGAGTGACGTTAGTATATCTGTAACCAAATTCTTGACCAAAGTACATTTGTAAGTTAGCAGCTCTCTGATGAGTGATCTACTTCTCTCTTCTGATCTCAGGTTCTTCAGGTTATAAGTACATCACGCGTCTAATATTAAATGCGTGTTACAGCATATATCCTAATTTCAAATACCGGAAAAGAATTTATGTACTTTTACAAAGGCTGATTAAGGCAGACCATTACTTATAATATGTAATAATAATTGGGACAACTCACATACATTGCTCTGATCCCTAAGTAGCTGAAGCACTTGTTTTATGGTAATGAGAAACCACCACAATAAATACATAAATAGGTTTATAAACAACCAAGACTCGGCTACAAAGATTCGTGCTCATCACACAAAGTAATGCACCTACCGGGATTCGAACCCGGGACCTTTTGATGCAAAAGGCTGGAGCACTACCAATTGCGCCAATCGATCGTCTAAAGTACTTGCCTGTATAGAAAATGATCAGTGAAATGTGTCTATCCAAAACGTATTTAACTATCTTCTAATTTCAGTTCATATATGAAAATAAACATTAACTTATCATGCACAACATTATTATAATTAATTACAATATTTTGAAATATTAATCTTATGCCACTGAAAACAAATAAGCATTCTTTTCAGTACTATAATTGGTTTTTTTTTTTCAGGTTGGTGGTTGCATTCCTTCATGTCTATAATATATAGGTTTTCAATTTTTATGTAAGTTGTAAAAAATGTATGTAAGCATTGGTATTAAATAATGATTTTAACACTGATGAGTATTTTTAATTATACTTATTTTATTATTTAAAATACTGTAATAAATAAAACCCAGTTAATTTATAAATACAATTTATTAGCAAGTCACTAGTGTTAGTTGCAACACTTAAACAATAGTTAAGTCTTTATACAAGGCAATTTATTCAAACGAGAAAAAAAAACAATTCATATCGATGTAATATTGTTTCTCGTCTTGCAATATGCGCATTCTAATGGCGTCATTTACGTATTTGTAGTTAGAGCCAGTTATAAAAGCAGGTATAAAATTTATGATAATTACTTTATCTTCTCTGGAATGTTTTTCTATTTCAGTTTAATATTAGGATAATTTAAGACGTTACTTTTAAATTAACAATACAGATTACTATCAATTTAGAGGTAAATGGGATAGAACTAAAAACTTTCGGAGCATCAGCTGTCCCATGACTGAAAATACTAACGGAAAAGCTTGTCTCGCACGGGGCGGAATACTCTAGATCAGCGGTTCCTAACCTTTTTCAGCCGCGGACCCCCAAGAAAATCAAGTATAATGCCAAGGACCCCTGAGTGAAAAAAAGAGCAATTTTCGGACAGTATTTTATTTTAGTACTCCTTCATTAAATTTAAAAAAAAACAAAAAACACACTTTCGTAGAAAAACATTAATGAGAAGGTTGGTGCTGCTTTTTTGCAACTAAGTTAGAAATGTTCGGGTTTATATTATTACTCAATTGCAATCTCAAATCAGATTCATATAATTACGAGATGGTTGGCGTTGGTAATTTATTTATTTGTTACCTAATGCTCTAAGTAAGATAGATGCGTATGGGACCGCGGACCTCCAAATATATGCTCGCGTACCAGGGGTCCGCGGACCACAGGTTAGGAAACGATGCTCTAGATCTAAAAAATATGACGAAACTAAAAAGAAAAATAAGAATTTAACGCCCCTGGCGACAAATTAGCCACGTGAGATAGGCCGATAGGGAGATAATTAAAAACCAAGCTTTTTAAAGTAATAAAAAAAATTAAATTAATAATACTAAGTGCACAACCTAAGCTATGTTTTGGTGCAAAAAGTGAAACACATCTAAATACAAACCAGGAAACTCCAGGAACATAGATAAAATATTTTTTAAATATCTAATTTTAACTAATAATAGTCTGTTAAGATAAATGCAACATTGAGCTCATGTCTCAATATAAAAATTAATTGTGTTAATTTATAATATTTCTATATTTAAAGAAAAGTGAGAATATGAATAAAATGAACATATAAGTACAGATATTTTTAACAATATTACAATAATAATCATTTTTCAGTATTTATATTAAAAATTCTAATTTTATTGTATGCTTTAATATTAAACTGAGTAAATAATTCAATGTTAAGAAATCGACTATAATTTCATACGTATTAAAGATTACTTTTAAAAATGTATAAAATAACAAATTCATAACAATATATGTATAGTGGTATAATGTCCTATATAAAATGCATTTTAATTTAGCTCCTGTTAGAATGTAACTATAACATGGTAAGAGTCACCTACACTTTAAGCAGTAGTTATATTTGAGTGGCCTTTGAGTATTTAAGCATCTGACCAAGACTCCTTAAATTTTAGGGCAATGTTGGTATAATCAAATGATTTTCAATGCTCAAATAACCTCACATTAAAAAAAGATATATTTAAGATTACAAGGTTCTTCATAAGCCTTAGTAGTGTTTAATTTTTTATTTACTATGTATTGAATATATTTTCTTTATTTTAACATTCTGCCTTTTTGCAGATTGATATATTGATTGATTGATTGATTTTGAGATGATATTCTCAATAAATTAAAAAGAAAAAATATGTTAAATTTTAATAATAGAATTTTACTTAAATGGGTTCATATTGAGCATTGTAAAACATATTTTATTCAATCTCAATAACTCTACAAAATATATTCCAAATTTAAAATATACATATGTTTTTAAATTATACTGAATGTATATTTTTAATTGACGCATGGATAAGTTATAAATCAGCAAACGCTGTCTTAAAGAAGACATAACTGATGAAGTTAAGTTATTGAGATTGTATAAGTCTTATTAAGTTCAAAAGGATTACTATATGAAATTTATATTGCCATTTTATGTCATTGTATTGAAACATAGGATTTAGCCCTATATTTTTAAAGTTCTATTTAATATTATGTTTGCAGATAAATTTTGAAAAAATTTGAAATAATTGCAAAAATGATATAAAATTATGAACAAAAAAAAAACTATCAATAGGTACCAAAAATAAAATAATTAAGACTCCAATAAAAAGAAGAACAGGGCCAAACGGAATCCTTCCAAAAATCCAGGTCAGGGTTAATAAGATGAAATGCTTTCAAAATATCTTTTTTTAAGCCACTTTAAAACCATTTCTTTTTTGGATTCTCTCGGAATCTGTCCAAATCAGATGATTTTTTTTATTTATTAACTCTGAAATGCAGTTTTTGAGATAATGTCAAGTCATCCAAAGAAAAACAGCAATATTACAAGGCATATAGTTCCCTTAAACGAGTATCGAGTGAACGCTTTAGTCGGCCTTGCGTGTCCTGCGTTTCCGCACTTCTTGCTTATCACCTTTACCCTCCCCCTCCCCTCGTGAGCCTTCCCCCGCTCCCACGTTCTTGCTTTTCTCTTCATCCGATGTCTGAAATTACATAAATTTCTATCTATGTTATTCTTATCCAAAAAAATTCAAAACTATTGAACAGATTTAAGTATTTTTTTAAAATTAACTTATAATCTCAAACAGATGTTAGTAGATTGTATCAAAACTAAAAAATGATTTTATAAGTTCTCAGAACTGAACAATCAATCAGGGGGCTGTCTAGCCTGTTGCAGCTTGCAGACAATATAGACAGGATGTTGTTCAGGCTCCCACCTTGACGGCATTGAGACTGACTGACCGATGTCTCAGCAAGAAAATATAAACACAATTTTCTCTTTGTTTGTGAGACGAATTGGTAAAACTTAATGTCACCTATTTCTTTTTAGTGAAAAAACTTCAAGAAATACAATTGGAATACATTATATAAATTAAATGAAACTCACATCACTGGGCGAATTTTTTTCAGCATCACTATCATTCTCGGCTTCATCCACAATGTCGTCGTTTATCAGCTCCTGGTAATTACATTATTTTAAAAAATATAATAGAGGGTATAGTTAAACTATAACAATAATAATAAAAGAGTGTAGATAAAACAGTATTGACTACATTTTAAGTTTTCAGTAAAATTACTGAAATTGAGCACGGAATTT
This sequence comes from Aporia crataegi, assembly GCA_912999735.1. Lineage (NCBI taxonomy): Eukaryota > Metazoa > Arthropoda > Insecta > Lepidoptera > Pieridae > Aporia > Aporia crataegi. The sequence goes on from OU538749.1 coordinate 5,424,674, forward strand.
GATGAAAACTGCAAACCGATTCATATTGCTGTTATATTATTCTTAATTTAGTTGCATGGATAGAAATTCCAGATTTTGTCTTATTTATTTAGAAATAAAATGGCCTATAAGTTTCTTTTAATGCATATTCACAGTTAAAATGGCAAAAGTATTGGAGATAAAAAGAATACTTACATCATCTGACTTTTTCTCTTCTTCTCTTTGATGAGCCTCGGCGCGTGAAACAAACACTTTCTCAGAGCGACGTGGCGGATATAATAGGTCGATCACACATACGAGAATCTGAAATTTTAGAGTAACACTTATTTTTTTAAAAAGTATGTAAGAATTATGTTCCTCAAATTCATCGTGATTTTACGTCTATATTTTCAAATTATACTTTGATAAATGTAGGTGCAAAGTTAGAATTATATTCATAGAAATGTGTAACTTACCAAACCAAGCAATGCTCCAATAAATATTGTAGCAATGGCAAAAATAAGATATGATCCCCAAGTTGGCAGACCATATGTCTCCATTAACATGTTGTGTACACTCTGCAAATGAATTCATATAAATATTTAGTATTACTAACTCAATCTACAATGGAAAGCAAACCTATTCTTTGATAACATACAATAACAACATTTTTCAAAACTCATAATACTTTAAGTGTGAGAGATTAATAAATATTCATGGCATTTAAATTTAGATGTTTTGACTATATTGGTGACTAGTTGTTTTGTGATGAGAAGTCAGGTTGGTGATTCTAACTTAATAATACATTTTCTTTAGATCACTTACCCGTAGTGCCTGGCTAAGTTTAAAGAAATGAGCAACAACACCCATCTGCAATGAATCTGGGGCCTTCCAAGAGGGCACGGCCTCAGTCTGCTTCCACTGAGCCTTCTCCACATATTCTAACATTGAGCTCGCGTCACGAGGACCCTTGTACTGACGGAATTCACCGGCTTTTACACTAAAAGTAAATTTTGAGAATAAAGTTAAAAAACCGAGCAGAAAACCCATAACTTGAACCGCCTCCGTGGCTGTAGGGTTTAAGCGTCTGCGTATTGCGCCAGAGGTTCTAGGTTCGAATCCCGAGAAAACAAAATTTATGTTTCGGTTGGGTAGGCACAGAAGGCTATTAACCTAATTGCCTGTAAAGAAAATTATAATTGAAACAGATACAGAATTGTGTCTGTTCACATAACGTGAACTTAAATTTATAACACCTATATGATACAACTAAAATATCCCTTACTGAAATATGGTGGGTAGTGCTGTCACAACAAATCTACCGCTGAGTCCAGGTGATTTCGTAACATCTACAGCAGCTGCTTTCATAGACAACTTCTTGCTCTGGGCTTTATTTGAAAGTTCCTTCCATGCTGAGGATAATGCATTACAGGCAGGACACCATGGAGCATAACTAAAAAATAATAAAACTTCTGATCATCTAAAATAAAAATATGAATCACTGTGCCCTGTACAGAACAACATAAACATTTTATGACAGTTTGTATGTAAATGTTATCAAACGTACTTTCACCTTTTTAAATAAGGGTTGCTATTCATCTTGAATATATTAACATATTATAATATGGATGATTAAATGTCTGTATCATTCCATTGTATAAACAGTAACTTTGCAACTAGATCATTACTTTCAATTACATGCTCACTCATTGATAGATTACTCAATCAGAATTGGTAATCATTGCTCAGAGAATCCATTATTCATATATGATGTCATGTTAACTTCATATTATAACAATAGAACTCCTGGACTATCTAATGCGAGGGAATGTCAACTGAGAATCCACATGCTGTTATTTCAGTTAACATGACCAGAACTAAATACAAGGATAAAGAAATATTTTTTTAAGGACAGGCCACCTCTTTCTGTATGATATTAGTAAATAATGTTTGTAAGATACAAAAAAATTGGATGGAAAAAACACATCACATTATAATAGCAATTCTCAAATGCATAGAGGTCTAAACAAATACCTTTCTAAATTAATTAAAAAAAATGTTTCTTACTCCATTACATATTTATTCTCTTGGAGGTATAATCATTCAAAAATAAATGTTAAAAATTATAGTATTTTTTTTAAACTTCCACTTTCTTATCTTTTAAGCAAAGTAATTTTTACAGAAGCACTTATTTTAAAGGTCCTCACCTTATAAGTATAACTGATAATATTCAATAACATGCCACACCTAAATATGTTTTATTGTAATACATATTATGAAAGTGAAAGTAAGACCGTCTTTACTAAATTAGTGAACTGAAAATAATAAATAAATATTTTTGTTTAATTCTGGATGAAATCCTTAATGAAAACTACAAATCTGGGCTCACAGTTAAACAAGTGCTCAATTTCTTCAGTTAGTTAACTAGAGTTATTGAGAAATTAATAGCTAAATTATTAAACTTAATAAAAAATATTGTGTGGGTCGTTTTCGTATACTTAGTTATCCACGCTGACTTTATGCAGCCTACACATAAATTAGATTTTCATGAGTCAAAATTTTGGATTGCCTTAAAATATGCTTTAGAACTAAGATCTCCCTGGATATTATAAAGTTATAAACAGTTGAATATATAGAAAATTGGACTGTTTTTGCTGTTGGACAACTAAAATCGTCACGGTTAAATAAACGGACATGTATGTGACCTTGCTTGAGTTTATTGAACTCTAATTGCGATTGCTTCTTAAAAACAATAAAAAAGCCTTATTAGTAAATTAGTGCACAACTAAACTTTTTCTCGCAATTAAAACGGTTATTGAAAGAGTAAACACTGACGTAATGCAGGTAATTAGAATAATTAAAAAGTTTGACACGTTAGTATCGGTATTGCGCCGGATAAAAAATACTTACAATTCAACCATCCATTCCCCGTCTAGGATTTGTCTCCAATTATCCTCATCTAGCTCAACATTTGCACTAACCGTATTAGTAAAATAACATAATACTAATGAGGAATACACGAAAAATCTTAATATTACAGAAACACTTCCAACACGCGCCATGCCTGCTTTTTTATTTTATTTAATAGTTATTAGTTATTACAGGTAATTGGTATTGCCATTTGCGCACTGCTCAAAGCGGTTTTGTCATTTTTCGTCTGGCAGTCTTTGGGATTACAAACTTTATAAATGTTGTGATTACATCTTGTATTAATGAATAACTGTTAAAATTGTCTGATTTATAAGAATCTAGTTAATTATTTTTTATTACATCATTATTATGAAAATTTTACTGCATCATTTTCAATTAAAACTTACGACGCACCGGTGCAGATGTTTTACATAGTAGATCACAGATGACGCAGTTATTACAATTATTTGAGTTAATTTTCAAATAAATTCATAGATGTCTCTTATGAGTTATAGCAGCGTTACACATTTTTAAGAGCATGATTAAAATTGCCAAAATATAATTTTCCTATATTATATTACTAGCTGACCCGGCAATCTGCTGATGTTTTGCCATATAAATTATTTCTAGTGAATATTAACCAGTTACCGACCACTAAGAGTTGAAAATTATTACTATACCTAATATTAAAAAATGGGAGTTGCTGATAGAAGGGTGAAAATTAAGGGTTGTATGTATTTTTAATACTAAATCATAACAAATGTAAAAAAGTGTCCAAAAATAATTTACCTTCATTACGTGGATATGTATAAAGAATAGTTTACGACCTACCGAATAGACACAAACATTTCATAAAAATCGATCAAGCCGTTTTGGAGGAGTGTGGTTATAAACACTGCGACACAATTTTATATAATACGTTTTCATTTAAATATAATTCAATAAACAATAATAATAAAAATAGTAATAGATAGTGTTTTATCATATCATAGATATAATTGCAATTGTGCCTACAGCTTATTTGAATTCAAAAATTTATCATAAAATAAAATATGACGTTAGTAGATACTTAGATAACATAATTGGTCAAGTAAGTTTAACACTATAGAGATTGCATAATGCATTGTACTGAAGCAGACTTCAAATCATCTATTTGATCCTCACTTTCCAAGAATGCATTTTAACATATTTTAGTACAAACTGAAGTAGCAAAGTAGTCAGAAACGTTAATTGAATTATACTGTAGGTAAATAGACAAAATTGTTCGGATCGATCGTAGACGAAGCCGCGTGCTAACGGAAGCCACACTAGCGCAACATGAAACACTCGATAGCTGTTCTAGAGATCCTTTCGTGACGTTTTGAGTGTATTTTAACCGACTACAAAACAAAAGAAGGTTCTCATTTAACTTTTTTACTTTTTATATCTGTTACCGCAGACCTTCGCCAATATAGCATCGCTTTGAATCTAAATGAGTGGTAAGTTCCGAGTTTAGTCTCTAAGTACTGGTACTTTAGTACCCATATTGTCAATTATATCTAATAATAATATTTTGGACAACTCACATGACATTGCTCTGATCCCAAAGTAACTTGTAAGTAGCTAAGCATTTCTGCCTTATTTCAAAACGCGGTTTAAAGATAGGCCGGGTTTGTTTCCAGAGAACAACCTCATTTTTGTATGAACGTTTGACGTGTATCCTAGCATCAAATACTGAAACATCTTTAGTCCATGTTTTGTAATAAGGCCCTTTGTGTTATGGTTATCAGAAACAACTAGGGTACCACAATAAATAGGTACATTATGTATGTTTATAAAGAACCAAGACTGGAAAACAAAAATTTTTGCTCATCTCACAAATAAATGCACCTGTTGGGATTCGAACTCGGGACCATTTCACAGAAGACAGCAGTACTACCAATTGCGCCAACCGGTCGACAAGTAATAATATATTTATATCTACATTAAGAACATTATATTATAGGAATATAAATTTAGGAACTAACGGACTCTTTTATATCTAAGTATTTACAAACTAGAGCGAAGATGATGCTGGTACTTAAAATAAAATACAATGTTTTTTTTAAACATTAACCTGGAATAATAGAGCTACCTACCCAAAAGTTAAACCCAAAGTTAAATTGTATGTAAGTACTTGGAGATGTATAGGTACGTAAAGTAGGACCTAACGTAAGTAATTATTATTAAAAAAAAATATTCGAGTTAGGTATAAACCCACAGATTAAGTATTACATAATGACAAATCCCGGAGTCGAAACCAAGTCGGAACATCATCATAATCACCCTAAAACTTCTTTAAATTAACCTAAAGATTAAATTTATACGATTATTAATCGAAAAAAAATTGAAAACATCTCCGACTCAAAAAATAATAATATTATTTTAAAACATCGCACATAAAATAAAATACTTCAACATATGTAACTATTTTGAATAATAGATATTGATCAAGCACGGTTTGACAGTTGACAAATATCAAAATATTTTACGCGGGCTTTTTGTGACATCGAAGCATTGTCTATTGCAGGGTTGATCAATAGCTTAAAGGTACAAAGATACCAAAATTCAATTAATTAATCTTAATTAAAATAACACTAAACTGAGAGGGAAATGTTTTAGATTAACATACCTAGACATATGCCTACGTCCTATATAAATAAAAAAATATGAATTGAACTAATTCAGTATCTATGTACCTACTTGAATTTGAACTGTTTTCACTACGCTTTAAAACGATTTAGATCTAAAGTAATCTATTTACAAATGTCGGGATTCTTGACATTCAATCCATGTTACGTCAGAAGTCCTGAGTTCAAGTCTGTGAAAAATAAAAATCAGTTGGAGAAGCATTGAAAACCTTCTTGCCTGTAGGAAAGAACAAACATTGAGATACACGCAATTGACGTCTGTTTTTAATTTAAACATTAAAATTTACTTTTTACACAGCCCTATTAGTCGCTCTACTTTTAATTCAAAAATCGAACGCGCCTTGTTGTCTATGATGAACTTTTTTTTTAATTTCAATCGGACATCAGGATAGTAGCCGAGGGTTTTGTAACAATACCATTGTCTGTAGACACGGTTGTCTATGTATCGATCTATGGAATTTCGATACGACTGTGCGATACATGACACTGTTTTTGTGCGTGACTATGCGTTTTGTGCATTTTTATGGATTCTAGTAAGTTAACAAACTAATAGTTTGATAAAGATCAAGTAATGACATTTTTATAAAAAATTACAGGAGTTATTTATAAATTACCTACGTAATTTGGTACCTAAATTTGTTGTTTGGTAGGTAAGAAGGTAGAATATTATAAAAAATATATTTTTAGGTATCTACCTACCTACTTTTATTATATAAAAATGTAGTAGGTATACGAAGCTACATTTAAGTATTTATACTATTAAATGATAAATAGTAATAAATTATTTTCTATTATTTAAAGAAGTTATTATTTAAATAGGTATTCTGTTATTATTCTTCTTATTTAAAATGTTCTGTTAATTTAAAAAGAAAAATGAAAATTTCTATAAAATTTATTTGATTGTACATATCATTACCTACTGGGTGGTTCAATAACACGAATTTTTAATCTCCACATAATGAATCAGCCGAAACAAATTCCAAAACGAGTTATCGTTCACTATAATGAAATAATGAAATTTTGATCAAGACTTTTGTTGAAAATTGAAATAAAAAAGCCGCCTGTCAACCGCGACAATTTAGAAATCGAATGTCAAACATAACAGAAATACGACACACTTGTCAAATAGTTCGTTTTTTTTCTTAGCGTTTCGAAGATTTTCGTCCAGTCTCAGTTGTCAAATTAGACAGTGTGTTCGATATTTAACACTTTGACACTGACAGCTAATCCTCCTTCAATTATTTTTATTTTTACCTTTTTTGATGCGCTCGAGTGTCACGGCCGCCAAATAATCCTTTTAAATGCGGGCATCGTATTTCTATTAATAAAAATGTAATAGTAACCCTATAACATACAATTATGCAGTAGGTACCTACGAAAATGTATACTGTAACTAACATATTATTTTTAAATAAGAATAAGCATAAATTACCTAATAACAAAATAACATATTATGGCGTTTAATTTTCCAGTCTTTTTAATAATCAAAGACGAACGTAAAAATTTGCACGATTTTATGCATCCATGGTTTACGTGGATCACATGTCTTACATTAAATGCATGTTATATGGATATCCTGGGTACAAATCCTGGGAAAAAAACTATTAGTTTTAAACTATTGGTTAGATACAAGACCCAAGGGCTTGTCTATACAGAAAATTATAAGTCAAACAGACTCATGTGATGATGTGAATCATGCAGCACTAGGTCAAACATGATTAGGCAATAAAGTTTACTTGTCACGTGACTGTTTTGCAATCGCGAGTAGGACATCCACCTGCATTTAACTGAATTTTGTATTATTAAACGAGCTATTGTAAAAATTAACGCCAAATCATTGATCGACGATAAATACGATCAACTTTTCACACGATCGTCACGACAGGTGGCGGCACTTGCAATGACATTGGTGTTTGAATCGATCAAATCACACCTATCTATAGAAATTTTCAAACGTTTTTGAGTTTCGATCATAGACAATATTTTGTAGATTGCGTTTTTTAAATAAATTTTTAAATTGTCATTCAGTGTGGCCACGTTTGAAATGCGTTTGTCGTGTAATCCTCAAGGGATATTGGATTATTAAATTTTTTCCTCGATCGATTATTTTTTTAGTGTGGGATATGCTTTTGGGAAGTATTTCGTACGGCTTATTAATTTTTTATCATGTTAAGCTCAGGTATGCGGTACTTACTTCAGTGAGGCGATGACATGCTTTGATAAAAAATATTTCAATTGCATTTAATGTCTATTCAATCAAAGGATCTTAATGTTTTAAAATATAGCAAGTCATTAAGATGCCTTCAAGTATTGAGAAATCCTTCAGAATATGAATGAAGTTCTTTTATGGAGATAGCTACTATCTCTATCTATTCCGTATCTATCCTGTAATCCAGTACTTATAAACTTTATATAGGTATGTATCTATAATGTACTTACTAGCTGACCCGGCAAACGTTGTTTTGCCATATTAATTTTTGGGTAGCCACCCTTATCACTTAGGGATATTATGAAAAATAGATAGTAGCCGATTCTCAGACCTTCTGAATATGCATATAAAATTCGGTAAAAATCAGTAAAGCCGTTTCGGAGGAGTAAGATAACTAACATTGTGACACGAGAATTTTTTTATATAAGATTATAACTTTTCGTTACTTAGTTATTTTAATCATCTAGGAGGCAAACGGCTCACTTAGATACGAGAAGCGGTTTGTCGCCCATGGACCATGGCCGACAACAGGTGCGTTGAGAGAAGCGTTAATGAGAAGTACCTACGCTCTTTTCTTGAATCTGCCTAAGTCGTAATGGTTTGGAAGTACCTCAGAAGGCAGCTGGTTACACAGAGTGGTGGCGGCAAAAAATGCCTTAGAAAACGCTCAGTTGTGAAACGACGAAAATCGAGATGAAAATTCATATTCTGCCTCAACTTTCGAAGATGAAACTCAGCGGCTGATATTAATTCAAACAACTCTTCTAATAAATCCCCATGATAAATGCGATAGAAGATGCAGAGGGAACCTACATAGAGATGTACAAAGGAAGACTAGAGAGTCTTCTTAGGTAGGTCTATTAAGGCTGTTAAGAAAAATAAGGGACGCAGAAAGCTTGTTTGGTATTACAAACATTTTATCCGGGCGCAAGTTTCAGTTCATCATTAAACCAATTTGATGATAAAATTCAAAGCCGGTGTTTCATATTTACATAACTAAGGTTAGTAGTAAGTTAGTAGTTATAATATAAACCTAAAGAAGATGATCTTGTGCAAATTGTAGCAGTTCTGTCTTTACAAAGCAAGAACACTATACAGAAGAAGAAAAATTAATTTTCGATGGTCAAAAAACGTGGGAAACTGGCCATGTAGATAATGTAACACCTTTGTCCAAAACGCAGTTCCGTTTCTTGAAAGACTTTTTTTCTATTTGCACAGGTGTATTTATAGACTGTCATTCATCATCAGTACAATAGAAGTTAAATGTTTTATTACGCGTGTAATCTTGAAGCAATTAGTATTTTTTCCGCCTCGAGAAGGCTTAGGTAAGGCTTAGGTAGGTATTACAAGTTAATATATGTATTATATCTTGGGGATTAGTTGTAATTCTAACATTTAATGTTGTTATAATTAAATATTATTATAATTTTTCTCGTGCTACATAATATAATTTATTAGATATTTATTACACTTATAAATTGCCCTTTATTTTAATACCTAGCAAGTTTACGCTATTATAAATGATCTTCATGTATTCTGGTAACACTCTAAAACTTATTTTTTATCTAAATAAACAAGTTGTGGTGAACTGTAAGAAAACTCCAAACATCAGTTTGTAAAATAGGTAAATGTCATCATTACTTGAGCATAAATTATTTTTGAAATCTAATCGGATTTTCAATTCGGGTTTTATATTTCTTAATTCATTAGAAATTGTCTTGATGTATTAATGATATTAAAGACCCCAATTTTTTAAAATATTTTTGTATGCAGAAGCAGTAAATTATTTTATAAAATGGTCTGCAGTAAGAATGTTGGACCCAAATGAATCGCTTAGGATCGATTGTACGTTTAATTCAAATATTTAAATCTGGTAGCGGCTAGCGGCCATTGCGTCTTGAAGTTCTAAATTTAAACTCCCATGCGTTGGCGGCGAATAGCCATAAACAATTTTATTTCTTTTTTTAACTGGGCACGCTAGGGTTGCCGTATAAAATTTTGATATATACTTTTTAATAAGAGATTCGTTAGAGTACGTCTTATAACTTTATGCAATATCCTAAATGATTAAATCCATTCGACTATTCTGTGGTGTACAGTGTTGATATGACAGAAAATCACGTAGACGCCGAACACAAAATAAATAGAAAAAGAAATATGTGCAAACTAATCACTGTGCTTGTTAAATAACTTACCTATACACAAAAATATAGGTAAGTAATTACATATATAGTTTACCATATTATGCAGAAAATATTTATTTGAATAATATGTTGATTTGGACAGCCATATTATCGCCCGTCCCTCCTCTATACCGGTATCCTGCCCTTTTCAGACCTTTTTAAGAGAGAAATTTATTATCTATACTACGTCATGACCGGTAGCCGATTTTAATTGTGAAATATGAGGTTAGATTTTTTTGGACTTTTTTTCACAGAAAGGTCACTTTTGTATTTTATAGATTATTACGGATCACTTTTTTTAATTGAATTAGTTTCGGATTCCTTTTATTGTTGAGAATAGATTTTAGTGTTATTATTACAATAAAACGGATGTCCTTCCTTAAATTAAGGACAGAATGGTTTTTTATGGATTTGTGTGGTGGTCATTTGTAAAAATATATTAACGTATTACGTTCATAATATAGCTATGCATACAGAAATAGAGATAGTTCTGTACCTACCTAGGTAGATACTATTGTCTATTACTGTGATTAGGAATAAATATTTGGTAATGTTATATTTTATAGAGGTAGGTACCTACCGACTGATAACGATTGGATTCCCATAGAGCCTGGTGAACCCATACCCACAAAAACCCACCTCTTTGGCATTCAAAATCGTTATAAAGAGGAAATACTGTATGCAGTCGTTAGCGAGTAGGAATAATTCGTTCGACCTTCGGCTAGGCATATTAGAGATGTTTTTGTTTCTAATACTTTTTATATGGTATCTATGCCTACGTATTTTGTTTCCGCACTTTACCCAACAATAAACTATACACAATGATCGCTATCCGTTCAAAGATATGCCAATTAAAGCCTATTTTACGAACACCTGGCGAGAAATATTACGGGCGAAAAAATTTAAAAAGTTACCATTCGAATTATAATCGGCAATGGAGCGTGCGCCTTAATCCATAGGTTGAGTTTTTTTTTTAATTCAAAGGGCTTTACATCAACGAAGGTTGCCATTTTTTAGCGACTATAATTCCCGGGTTGAGAAAATTTATTCTTTTGCCTACTCTTGTGATAAAGCGTGGTTCTATACAATATAATTAAAAGTGTTTTTGACACCGTTGACCTTGCTCAGTTGGTTCCAGATTAGGGAATGAACAAAAATTATTGGAAAATAACATTTAAAACTAAATTTATAAGAAAAATACTTTAAAATAAAATGGTTTTGAATTAGGGATGCATCGATATGCCTTTTTGCAGATACGATACCGATACTCTTATAAAAATATCGTCGATACTGATACAAACTCTTAGTGAATTAAAATTTAATTAAGGTAACATATTATATGAAACACAAGTTTGGTTAAAGTTTTTAATTTCTTTTAAAAAATAAAAACAGTTACAGACTTTGAATGGGATTCAAGGTTTAGCTATTAAAATTAAGAATTAAGTGTAATAATTAAAATAAAATCAATAACTGTTAATGATTAAAATTAACAAGATTTATGTTTAAGAAACAGAGCATTCTCAAGTTTTGCGGAGAAAGCCGAATTTGGAAGTCTGTCTGTATAAGACCTGTGGTGGAAAATAATCTCTTAGATGTATCGTTGTATCGGCAATAAAAATATCGTCGATGCCAATAATCGATATATCGGTATCAGTATCGGATGCATCCCTAGTTTGAATAGATTATAAATATTTCCCGACTGTCGTCCGTGACCATACAGATTTTAAAGCATGCGATGAATTAGGCAAATTTTTAATAATTTAATAACTGTGATAAATATATGGGCTTAATAAGTATTTTCTTAAAAAATACCATTTCGTCCATAAAACGGATACAATTAGAATGCAATCCGATTTAAAAAAAATAGTGTTACCTACATCTCAATTATATTTAATTAACTCAATATTTCATAATACGATAACATAACAAATGTAATGTTTTTAGTACCTAGATTTTATTTTTAAATATAGGTATTATTGGTATTATGAAGTAGTAGTACCTACCTAGCTTTATGACCAAATAAATTAGTTTAAACAGTGTTCAAATCATTAATCTAGGTAGGTTATAGGTAATAATTTAATAATACTAATCATCGTAAATTTTCTCTTATACTTGAACAAATAATTTTGATTTATAAAAACTTGGTAAACATTTTAGATATTTGGTATTCCAAAAACATACTTAATTGTATGTATTATATATTAGTAAAAATAATGTTTGTTATTAATAATTGTTGTTTTTTTTTATAACCATTGGCATAAAAGTATAAAATAGATATCATCGAGCATAGGGCAAGCCATAGAGCATGGACCATAGATAAAGAGCAGGGTGTACAATGAAGAGCATAGACAATTGAATGGCGGACGCGCGGCACGCGACTGGCAAGTGCCGCGCAAATTGAGTGCTCCAATTACCGTATCGTATTTAGCAGACGTTAGGTACTTATACATGCTGATTTAGTTGTATACCTAAAGCTTATTTTTACGGTTAGACTTTACGTGTTGACTAAAATAGACTAAAGTCAAACCTACATTAGTAAGTTACATTAGTAACAATAGTAATTAACTTACAAACAACTTACATTAGTACATAATTATTAAATTATAAGCACGTAGTAGTCAGGTTTTGAGTCAAATTTTTATTTGAAAGTTGACTTTAATCAATTTAATGTCGTAGAGCAATATACGAATTGAGTCTAACGTCTAGACGTCTAGCAAAACGTCTAAAATTGTTTTCGGTTCTAACATTTTATCGAAATTTTGAGCCTTGTTTTTACTACCATTTATAAGTTATTTTTTTTATCACCAATAATTTTAATCAATTTGGCCCGTATGACGATAATATTAATTACCTACTCAAAAAAAGTCACACAATCCCATAATTTTTGTATAATATAGTTTTTGTGCAGCCTGTATATGACAAAAGATGGCTTCACTTATTTCTGCCGTACACGTGACCGAAAATGGTTTCATTCGAACTTCAAAATCAAGAGGATTGGCGGCTAATCGCAGCCCTTGGCGCCAAAACATCGGAAACGGGCGAGTGTCGCTATCCGAAAGTTAAATATAAATAAATAGAAGTGAAAAGGATTAGAGCATTTTTAATTATTTGTGTAACTTTTCATACTATTTATTTACAACAAAAAACAAAACATATACATCATATAAAACAGAAAATAATACAATAACTTTTACAAAGACATTATAAGATATAGACATAGACACTAATACAAATATATATAATAATCGCAAGATGTGCACATTCTGTACCTATAGAGGTGCGCGAAGCCCGGTATTAGTCCTGGGGGCTATATTGGAGGTGTTTTTGTGCGTTATTGTGTAAGTATTATTGTAGCAAAATATTTTCAAAAAGGCTAAATTAACTAGTAAATTCCTTCAGTTATATCATTTTAATTGCCTCTAAAATACTGCAGGGGCTGAGTTTTTCTTTAATACCTATTTCGATTCTCTATATAAAGAACTGAATCTAATCTAAAATAATATGTAGGAGAATGATCTACTTACATATTTTAATATCAACGCCATTTTAGAAACGTTAGGTACTGTTTTGAAAAAAATAATCTTTCCTTTAAATTATATGGACCTTAGAAAATGTACGCTGTAATATGAAGGGGAGCAAATTGAAAAGTCGAGTTGCGTGTAATCGAATATTCGAATCTGCGCACATCAAAGTGTTCCAAATTTAACTTAATAAATCGCTTGAAATTACCAAACAAGCAGAATTGGCAACCCCATTACTTATATGTCATTTTAATGTTTATGTCAATTATACTATTTGGTTTTTTAAACACCAAATCTATTTTCAAAAGTTAATTTTCTAGTAGCGTGATAGTATTTAACACATAAATAATAGTTCAATTAGATTCATGAATACCTTAAGTTAGCCTTTTTAAATACTTAAATGTGACATTTGCTTTATATACTTATTTGCAAACGTACCTACATGCTCGAACCCCAGACCTTGTAGACAAGAATGTTATTCTTATTTCTCGACACCCACTAACGCTGTTTTGTATGGAAATGACGTTTGGTGTCGTTATCACAACGACTTATGTCATTCCCATATAAATTGCCAGAAAATGGAAAACAATTTTCCTTAGGTACATATATTTATTTTCTTCAATTGAGATTTAAGAAACTTCGCAGTTATCCGTACCGAACCACATGTGCTTTTGAATCATTGTAAATAACTACTTCTAGCGTAAAAAACAAACTCCACTTTTCGAAAAATACATTATATATTTACATAAGTATATATAGTCCAACTGAAAGAGAAAGGAACATAAGCGGCGGTGTAAGTAGTTACCTAGGGGCGAAAATTTCGTCAAAATCGAGCACCGTTTTCCCAGAAAATGGAAAAACATTAAGTAGATTGTACTGTAGATATACTTGTTATATAACTAATAAAAAGATTAAAATAATTATTTTAACGAGTCTAAGCTTAGTGCCCTCAATAAATAATATTACTTAGAATTTCTACTACAATACGAATATACATCAAAGCGAGAAATAAACTGGGCATAAATTTGTGAGAATAATGCAATAAGATCGCTTCTTTGCTCTAATATACCGAAAAATTGAATTCGCATTGCCGACTCTAACCACTTCTTTGATTTATGAATTCCATTTTTTAGCAATCGAATACGAAACTTAGCCTAAATACTATCACGTTGATTGTCTTATATTTTTGCGACCAATATGTTAAAAGTCATGTTATAAATACAGCGCATTGATGAAATAAATTTTCATACATATTTGATGGTTTACTAGTTCAATTACCATGTATTTTGATACTTTGGGAATCTATACACATGAAATACACATTGGCTATTAAAAATATGAATGTATGAAATGTACAAATATTGCAATTTTTAACGACTTCAAAAAAAGGAGGAGGTACTCAATTCGACGCTGTTTTTTTATGTTTGTTACCTCAGAACTTTCGACTGGGTAAACCGATTTCGATAATTCTTTTTTTGTTTGAAATCTGGTACTCTCAGTGTAGTCCCATTGCATTAAAATTTGTTTAGTATCTAGTATTAGAGTTACAATTTGAAGTCGGTATACTATATTATTCAAAGTTCCATTCAAATAAGCTATGCGGTAAACTTAGTTATGTATTTAAAATTCGAAGTCGCCATTGCTTGTTTAAATTCCACTATTTCGGTTTGCATTTTTATCACGCAATTATATCAAAACCGCCCACTGAATAATAATTTCGTTATTTTTGTTGCCAATAAGTTGTGTTGCCAGTCGTAAAATTTAATTTTTATTGTTACCTTGGCCCGCCCCATGCAATAAAGATTAAACGTCTTTAATTTTAGTAGGATTAAGAAAATAGTACTTATAATAAATGCAAAAAGCAAGATTTAAGCTTATAAAATAGTTAACTATTGTAGGCCTCGGCAGTAAATTTTTGTTCATCTGCGTATTTAAGATAAAAAACTTGTTGAACAATTATTCTGGAAACATTGAAAACATGTCAAGATAGGGCTAACCGACTTTTTAGTGGATCAATTTCTACGGAGACGAATTCACGTACGCAATCTATATTAAATGCAATAATTACAATACGTTATATGACCCACATTGAAAGTTAATCCCAAGGTGGCATTAATAAAATTAAAACCTGAATCGAGAAATTGACAGTTGTAAAATGTAGCGTTTTTTCCCAATTATATTCGTTTAAAGTTAATTTACGTAAGTAATATTGAGTTTGGTTATTTGAAATTGGTTAAATGTCCATAAGTAATAACAATTTATTAAGTTTTAGTCTTAGATTTTAAATATAGGTATATCTAAGTATTTTAAGTTTATATTTCATGTTAATAAGTATACATAATATACTCACCTATCAATACTTACTCCCCTCGCTATCATAATAGAGACACACCAAAAGTAGGTACCTACTAAGTAGTTCGGATCATTCAAAATATTAGAGGTGTCCAGTCAGGTGTGGAGGTGTCTCATACTTTTAGGTACTGCAGATTAGTCATTTCCGTGGCTAAATAGTTCTTGAGTTTGACATTTAATGTGCATATAGCATCTGAGGTCGTGTTGAATTCAAGGGAAACAAAACTTGTTTTGGTTATGTAGGTATATAATGACCTAGGTACTCTCCTAAAAAGAAAATTATCAGCGAAACAGTCTTACGGGATTTCATTAAAACCTGGTATCATTTATGGGAAAAATATGTAATATATCGATAAATAGGTAATATTAATTCCAATTACCCCACCAATATTGCAACATTAAATTTTCATTACTTCCCTTCATATCAAATAACATTCAATAATGCGTCAGATGTATTAGGAAAATGAATAATAAATCCGCTACCACAGACAATAGAGGCATTAGGCACCATAGACAAGTTTACAAGGGGTGGGCTAACAACGTCAACTCTATTATTTATGGATTCTTTAACATATAAGAGGTATCGAATGAGGGGAAATTTCGGACATTTGGCGCAAGGAAGTATTTCTTCTGCTCCGCTGCTTGCTGAGAGGGATTTGAGGGGAGCACAGGTTTGTATGCGGTCGCGAAATGAGCTGTCAGACACGCAATTTTGTAATTATATCAGATATTAAAAATATTCGCAAGAATAAACTAAGTGTAGTTAATTGTTATTAAATAATTGGGACAACTCACATACATTGCTCTGATAGCAAAGTAAGTAGCAGAAGCATAAATGTTATGGTAATAAAAAACAACGAGGGTACCACAATGAATAGATACATATATAAGTTTATAAACAACCAAGACTCGGAAACATTCGTGCTCATCACACAGATAAATGCACCTGTCGGGATTCGAACCCAGAACCTTTTGCCGCAGAAGGCGGGAGCACTACTAATTACGCCAATCGGTCATTATAGCGATAGATTTAGAAAAACCAGCTAACGCCCAATTAAATGGAAAATAAAATCATTAATTACCTTTTCTGATTTTATGTTCTCAATTATTTTTTTCATGTGTAGGTGTAAGTACTTCTAACATTTTCTTTTTTCCTATTAATCTCAAAATGGGTTCATCTGATTGAAATCCGGTTTTTACAAATCTGCTAGAGTTTAACTTATCTACACAATAATAAGGTACTTATGTTTATAATTTAATGAAACGGACGAAGGCACGGCTAGTTAATTAATATAATACGTAAAACTTCTCGTTAAAATCAATGCATAGAGACGGCGCAATGCACAATCACTGTACACTTGTGAACACTTGTTTGAAATAGCCGTCAAGTGGCCACATGCTGGCGCGTTTATTAAATATCCAGCTATAATACCTACTCGCTTATTTGCAGCCGAGTGCTCGTTTAGATCTCAGCTAAGTATGTAATAAAACCAACGTGATCTGAACTTTGACTATGATATGGCATAGAAATCTGTGAACAAGTTTGAAAGGAAATTTCTTCCTAGTAAATATTTTGGTATTTATCAGTTATCGACCACTGAGAGTTGAAAATTTTAACAGTACTAATATCGCTATTTAAAATGAGGGTTGGTGGTAGAAGGGTGAAAATTAAGAGTTATTAAATGTATTTTTTAATGCCAAATCATAAAAAAATATAAAAATTGTCCAGTAATTTTAAAAAACATTGGGATTGGCCACCCTTATCATTTAGGGTTAAAAATAGTTTATGACTTATTCTCAGACCTACTGTTGTATACAAATAATTTCATTAAAATCGGTCGAGCCTTTACGGAGGAGTACGAACACAAACACAATGACACGAGATTTTTATAAAAAAAGGTATTCTTAATTTATTACTTCTCCATTAGCCGGGCGCAAAAGTCGAGCGTTGCTTTCTGCATTGAGTTCACGTTACGTTCATAAAAAACTATCGAAACCTACCATAAACACTACCCTATCATATTATGTTAACTACACTAGATATAATAATATACTTATTATAATAAAACATTTCATAGTCTTTATTTGCTTATAATAATAATAAAACATTTTCAATAATTTTCGAGTAAAAAGTATAAGGATAGGTACCTACTTTTTAACAAATTTGAATTTTTATCTATGAACCTATAAAAAAGGTAGAATATAACCCTTAGACACTAAAGAGGTTTTAATACTTACTGGTCCCTTAGTAGAGGTCTAGCTTGGTATATTGTGTTTGATAAAATTTTATTATAACTGTTTCGTCATCGCTTTAGAAATAAATTATTTTATAATTGTTTGAATTAAACATTTATAAAATAGTTTTAAGTTCTAAACGAATTTTGACGAAGCAAGCAAGCAGACATAAATAAATAAAAAAAATTTAAATAAGATATAACCGGCGGCAAGGTTGTTATTTACTTTACTATGTATTTAGTTATTTGTTTAAGTTTTAAGTTCTTTACTTTCAAATTAACCAGAGTTACAAAAGCTCATATCATCTAACTATGTAATTATATCTACATTAAAAAATTTCAAAGGGATCCTTACAATTTGACTTTAGCATATTTTTCTTTGAAACCGTCCCAAATTTTCAAGAGGCTATATATTCGTGAGGCTGTGTTGTTATATATAGAGTATATAGGGGACTGAGAGTGCTTCGCGTTCTTGTAATATATATTTGGAGAGCTATTCTGATTCCTCTGTTATCTACTGTGCGAACCTTCTCGTTTTCTTCCTTATTCTTAGCCTATTTACACCGTATCTATGAAATATCAAGTCACAAGATATTAGTCGAAATATCACAACAAAACGAAAGTAAAATTTTATTCTAAAGAATGTCTTTTAGTGGAGCACGGGGCAGACATATTTTTACTGTTCATTGATGAATTTCTTTATGGGTAAGTAGGTGATCATCCTTCTATAAGTCTTCTATTTCTATTGGATAAATTGAAATTTTTTCAGGACCTCTTGTTAGAATGTCAGAAATTTATCTCAGTTGTATATAAAAGTACTTTCGCATTTGTGTTTTAAACAGAATGTCGATTATTTCCAAAATTTTCGAGTCAATGAAATTTATCGTTTTAGTCAGAATAGGACGGTTTCACGCAGCAGCCAGGGAGGCGCGGCGTGCGGGAAGAAGATAAGCGGCTTAACTCCGCAACCGACAGAGACAATACTATCAAGAAAACTCTTATGAAAGAAAGGGACAACACATGTTTACTATATACAGCTGCGAGTATTATTGCGTACTACCGCGCTCTCACGCTCCAGATCAAAACGACGTAGGTGCAACTGGTATTGTTTTGAATTTCTACTCTAAATCCAAAGTTTAGAGACTCTTTTTTCTATAAAAAAAATGGAACGTGTTAAATTAACTTTAAGACACTATATACAGCTGCAAGTATTATTGCGTAGCACTGCGCTGTGGTTACCCAAAACAAGATGGCGTAACTGTAATTTTATACGTTTTGATTTTGAACTCTTTTATTGTGTCATAGAGGTTACTTTTGAGTATAGAACTGAAAGAGTTGTTAGAGTAATTTGGCGACGGGGAAAATAAAAATACATTTTGTAGGAATATCTACGTAGTATGGAGGCACAATTTACCGTAGCATCTAAACAGCTAATTTTAAGAGAAGTCTAAACGAGTCGAGCAAAGATTTTTCATTCTTTTATTTTCAATATGGCGGTTTGCTTGCATATTGCTACACTATTTATTGAAAAATATTTGTTTTGAAAGTTCTATTGCTTACAATACTTTGTAGATAACTTTTCTATGAAATACTGTTTTCTTTTAGACTTTTGCTGTGCATAAGATCGCTGTAAGTTAATCAAGTAAGTAGGTATATTATATTTTTTGTTTTAGAGATATTTTTTCACAGGATAGTGTTCGATTCGAAACTATTTATTGTCTGTGGCGGTACCTTTAGACTACCATAACGTGTACCTGTACTATTCATGCTAAAATCTAATTATATTTGAAAAAATAATACCAAGAGATGGCGCTTCAAATCGAGCTATCAGTGTACTTTTAAATTAATTCATAGATAACGGTGGTAGGTACTTTTACCTATAAATAAATATGTATTTATACTCAAATAGGGCCTCGAACGCTGGTAATGCAGAACAAATGATCTCTTACCATCAGGAGATCCGCTTGCCTTGTTATCCGCTCTAAAAATATTTTGTTCTTAATAAAAACATATAGCAGAGAAGGATTAGTGATGGCAACTCGACCCTGGGTCATCGACAGAAGCCCCGCGAAACCCGACACTATCATAGAGACATGGACTTTGTCGCTACCCATTTAATTTACTTATAACTATTTATTTTACCAATACATATTAAATAAGTAAATAGTCGTTTGCACTTCATTATTTACCTATATTTTATTGTGCAGATAGTAAAAATCCATATTTATTAGTAACATTGTGTTTAAAAACTTATATATTCTACCAAACTTTCATAGCAAAAATATAAGCGAAACGAATAAGATAATAATGATGTAAATCAATCTCTCTATGGAAATTTGTTTTTCAAAATCGTTGTCACCCAGTCATAAAACTATACCTATATCACACCACTGATCAACTGTTCCACATAAATAATTTAAATCTCTCTTACAGCTACCTATTAGTGAAAGAATATGAAACTACATTCAGGATTTCGTATCTGAAATGTATAAGCAATATAGCCTTTATTATTCAGAAAGAGTCTGGAGAGAGAATTTGTCCTCTCATGAGTGAAGGAATTTATAGAATCGAGTTTTTGAGCTCAATTACAAATAAAGTTTTTTGGTTAACTTCTACATTAGTTTCACAGGTTATTAATGCTCAAGTTTGTGATAATAGCATCTTTGCTAAACCATTCAGTAGTTTTAATGTGAAACAGTTAGATAAAAACTAGGTACCTTCTATATAGCGAGTATCTTGTGGAGTTCCATTTTTAATCTACGCAAAAACCATGCAGGTTTTATTGTCTGCTAAACTATTTTAGATTTATTTAAATTATTATAACAAATAAAACATTGGATCTGATAAATAAAACTTCTCAAACTAGAATAACATTTTAAATTTAGGCTTTTAATTTGAAATAGTGTTTTTATAGAGGTTTGAGTTGCGTAATTTCTGTCTAAGCCTTGAATTAATATCAGTTGTTTCCTAAATTAATTACTAAAGACAGTTTTAAAAAATAAAACGCAATATGGATTTTTATATTTATATTTAGATTCAAATGCTATCAATTATAATCAAATACAACTTAACTTCAAAAAAATAATACACGAACTCTCGTCATTAATATTAGGTATAATTAATCTAACTTATCTATATCTACACATACTAAAAGATAATACTAAAAGTATGTACATGCAAGATGCAATATGTAGGAATATCATTTCATTTCTTCACCTGAAACTGAAATCTCATACGATTTAATTTATAACCGTTTCGAAAAAATTACACTTAACATAACCTAATCGAGAGCTTTGTATCAGAACCAATAAGTTAAATTGTATTCAAATCAATAGGCTAGTTGACATTTCCTATATTTTCATAAGGTCGTTTTCTATATGGACCGAAAAAAATTATGTGGTAACGCAAACACTCAAAAACTGATATAGATAGGTATTGTCTGTGGTACATGATAAACGGCGACTGTAAACAAACATGGGTTTAAAATTCTTATTTATAGAAATATTGCTTACTTTAAGAAAGAAAAGTTGGTACCTATTTGTTATCAGTTTATTTCTCGACAACTACTAACGCTAGAAATGTGAATGGTAAGACGTTTGGTGTATTTTCCTAGACTAGACTTATGTTATTTCCTCACAATTTTCCAGCGTTAGTATATGTTGAGAAATAAGCGTAAGGTCTATGCTCTTATTTTCATTCCACTTAACCTTCTTTTTTAAACATTTCTAATTTATGAATTTACAAAATAGATATAGAAGTCTATAAATTTCAAAACAAAAAAATAGTAAATGCAATGAAAACAGACTTATATCTTCTGTTTACAATCACAGCCGTTAATAACTTCCACTAATTCAAAACAATTGAGCTCCTTACGGTTTGGACGACTCAGAAAATGCATTTTTTCCTTTTTTTCAGATTTTAGTTTATTAAATACAACTAGCCTATTGTTAAAAATTGAAAATCATCATCAATGGAAATCGGAAAATTGTTATCAAAGATTAACGAAATCTAAGCGTTACTATTTTATTGACACCGATTTTGTATACATTAAATTTAATTAAAATCGGTATTGTGAAACTCAGAATTTTGTTACCATTTAAAAAAATAGGAATAACCATGACTATGTATAGAAGTTCGTTGAAATATGGCGTTAAATTATTTAAATACGTACATAAAAATCATTAAATTCGCCACTTTATTTCTATACATACATATGGTATCACATAACCGATTCATAATATACAATCGCACATTTAAATATTCTTTAAAAATCATCACCTCATGTCAATAGGTATTTACACTTAACTAAGTAACCACTTTATGATATGGCTGGAGTTATAATATCGCAAAACATATCTATTAATGGCTGTTCAGCCAGATAGGCCTTTTTCGTTGAAAATATAAAGCCGTAAGGAAATGTCTTAGAATGATTTGTAAAGAGATTCGACAAATTATGATACTATACCGGATTGATTGTTTTTAATGTGGTACTTATAAAATAAAAAAAAAATAAAAAAGCGTCGAGTTGATGGTTATCAATTCGAAGCGTATTTTTTTTTATTTTTTTGAAGGTCGGTTAATAAAAATGCCACGGTGTTTGTACTAGTCCGAAATGGTTCAACCGATTTTTATGAATTTTTTGTAGGTTAAGAGGATTGTGAAGTGCCGATACGCGGCGTGAGTAGGTATTTAAAAAAATGCTATCTCTTTCATACCGCTTTGCCTCACTCCGGGCGTGCGATAGAGAGAGTTGCAAATCTTAGAGGCAATTACCTACATTTCCTTTTTAAAATAGTTTTGGGCGATACCGTTTTTACTCCCCTAAACATTTACGCAATGAGATAATTTTGGTCTCTTTAGATTCAGTACACCTTAATCTAGGTCTGTACGTTTTTCTTTTTTAGTAATTCAGTTTAGGTTAATTTAAAAAAATAAAAACATTAGAGGAAGATTTTAAGTCAAAAATATAGATGTTTGGATGGTAATAACTTCTATCTTACGCAATATTTCTTTAAAATAAAAACGTACGGACCTAGTTTTTCATTTTATCTACAACATTTCCAGAAATTATGAAAATTAGACTATGTTAATGGGGGGGAAAACGTTATCGCTTTTTGTATGAAAATGTCACACAATCTAACAGCTACACAATCCTCTTAAGAATCGCTCCTTAATCGGAAAAACATCACGGAATATCACTAGAAGGGGTGAAGGGGTGTTATGAGATGTCACATGTATTTATTTTTCGTTGCAATCTCGTTTAACTTGCAACTTTAATATTTGTTTGGACATTTTTATCACAATCATTAATTTAAAGATAATATTCCGAAAATGTCAATATAATTTGTACCAAAAAATACACGTGATTTAAAGTAGTGGAGGGGAATAGCCTAAAACCTCACCACATCACTAGGAGTGGGTTAAAAAGTGGCAAAAAAATCATGTGATTAATGGACGACCCCTAAGGTACTTTTTACCCTTCTTTCCACCCAATTTTTTTTAACCACGAGAGCAAGTAAAACCGCTGGGTACATCCAGTATAATACATATAATATATTAAGTACCAAAATTCGTCGAAAATAAAAATTACAAGTAGACTGAAAAATTTATCGAAATAATAAGTTTTTAATTCATGTGATATGTATAAATGTACTGCATTCACTTCTCACCTTTCAGATCAAGAAATCAATTAAATTAACGTAACTATAGCGATAAAACGCGGTAATGCAGCCTTTTTTTGGGTACGCACCCCAACGGCTTTGATGTGCTTTTTCAATTTTTGTAAATATATTTACGTCATAGTAAATAATTATAATATATATTAATGAAATCAAACTGAAAGTTGCGAAGAAATACGTGCGAAGTGATAAAATAATCTTATCTGTTCCATAAACATTATTACTTTTATAAACTTTTCATCTTATTATGTACAATAACCTTGATAGCGACTAGATTATTCTAACTATACCATATTTATTCCGTATTTTTCCGGCGCGAAGTAACTGTTGCCAGAATTTGGGAACGACGATAAATGTGATGCTTGAAGCATACTGATATTGGGGCCGTTAGGGTTCTCCGGCGACTCGGAGCCCGAGGCGAGGATGTTATTCGAAGACCAAGCGCTTGGGGAAGAGGAGTTCCCGAAGGACACTTGGTTGTACAACTGATTGCCGTTCGGCGTCAGGTTGTGCCCCTGATGGCTGCCGTGCTGGTTCATGGACGCACCATTGAAGTACTCCATCTGAAAGTAAGGAATATAGTTACAACCAAATTTACAATGACAAGTTATATGCCGTGATATAATTTAAATGGTTTTCCTATTTAAGTTCATTTTTATTTTTTATTGCCAACCAATTGTCATCCTACCAATTTACTATTGAAGCAATCTTATCTTCTTGCCACGCGTAGATATTAAGTAGGATTAAAATCAGTCTTAAAAAAAACTACTCACTGTGATTTTTAGTTTTGTGATTGAAATTAATAACAAATTAGCAATTGGTAGTGCTCCTGCCATCTGAATCAATAGGTCCCGGGTTCGAATCCCAGTAGGTGCATTTATTTGTGTGATGAGCATGAATGTTTGTTTCCGAGTCTTGGTTGTTTATAAACTTATATATGTATTTATTGTGATACCCTCGTTGTTTCTGATTACCATAACACAAGTGTTTTAGCTACTTACTTTTTGATCAGAGCAATGGACCTATGTGAGTTGTCCCAATTATTATAATGATAATTATAAATTAATTATGATATCTATTAAAAATAATATCTTACTTGGCTAGGGTAGTACGGGGAGTTATACGCGCTCTGGCCATAGCTTTGGTGATGGGCGCCCGAATAGCTCCTTATGTAATCGGAGCTGCCCGGCCAATGGAAGCTGTTGTAGTTGTCAGGATGGTACACATTCCCTGCTCCGTTCAGGGGCGGTGATGGAGTCGTCACTATAGACGAATTAGAACCCAATGGTGTAAGGTTACCAGTCAGCCGCGAATTGTAAAGCTGCTCTTTGCTTAGGTTACTCCCAAAACTCTTCTCTGAGTAATCCATTTTGGTTGAATAATCCAAAGATTTTGGACTGGAATACAACTCCTGCTTCGGTGTGATAGCATAGGAGTGCACGTTTAGGGGGTGAGACGGTGAGGAATCTTTTCCACTCACTCTCACGTCGTTTGAGCCGTAATGCTGCATAGGCATTTTATTTACCGGAGACGTATTGTAACTGGATGTCTCTTTTTTGCAAATCACGTTCGCTGGAGGGCTCACTGATGTTGTCGGTGTGACTGGCAGATTGGGGGAGCTAGTGGTTATGCTCAAGTTCTGCGTGGTTGAGCTCAAGCTTGAACTTGAACTGGTCACGGCTTTTCCCATTGATGTCTTCGACGAAGTTTTTATGGAGCTACTTGATGACGTATTTTTGGTAGTAGCCGTTGCTTTGCCCGACATTTGAGTATTCGTCTGCTGTTGCATCTGCTGACGACATTTCGCTCGGCGATTCTTGAACCACACCTGTTGAAGATAACATATTTTAATATTTTCAACCACCCAAAGTGAATAAAGTTTTCGAGTTAGAAAAATAATATGTTTGGAAAACGTTCTTTATATTTTAAGAAAATCTGATGACTTTATCCTTAGCCTCTAAAATCGTAATAGTATTAACTATTCCTTAATAATAAGGAATAGAATAGTTAACAAATAAGTCGCAAGACAAATTTGGGGAGAAATTGAGCGCTCTATTTCATACACTAGTTATACTCATATGTTATTTATTTTCATCAATAATCAATTTCAAAGACGGAAGGTTTCATAATTCATTTACATAAAATTTACAACAGTTAAAGGCAATTTAGAAAAAATCCGATATATTATCTAATACAAATAAAATTATATATGGATTTTTATATTTTCGTTCCTTTTGGAGTGGAGACTTTGGGTCCATGGGGGCCAGAAGCGCGTCGATTGCTTAAAGAGATATCGACGCGCTTAGTTGAGACCACAGGAAACCCGAAAGCTGGCTCATATTTCGGCCAACGCAATATATATAATAGTATAGCAATACAACGCGGTAATGTAGCCAGTATTTTGGGTACCCACCCCAGCGGAATTGATGAGCCTTTTGTATTTTTGTAAATATATTTAAGAACACTATTGTAAATATTTTTAAAATAAACTTATTGTTTAATTTATTTAAATAAAATTATGTATTTCATAAATGAATTTTAGTGCTTCATAAATTGAAGCTAAGATACATCACGATCATACAAGACAGATTACGTCAGTTTTCAAACAAAAGGCAAGTCTATTGCAGAGTTCCTAAACGAATGGACCAATTTTGATGCTGTTTTTAATTTTTTCTTGTTTCCTATATAATTATTTTTAAGAACTAATTAGGTAGTTCTTAAAAATCATTAACCTTTTTATCGATTGAATTTATTTAATACTAGCGACCCACCCCGGCTTCGCACGAGTATAAAACATACATATAAACCTTCCTCTGTAATCATTCTATCTATTAAAAAAACCGCATCAAAATCCGTTGCGTAGTTTTAAAGATTTAAGCATACAAATGGATATAGGGACAGAAAAAGCGACTTTGTTTTATAGGCAGGCCCCTCTTTCCCAGTGGGCACTTTGGGCAAGTGCCCAGGGCCCCGCGATCGATAGGGCCCCTCAGATCAAATACAAAGTACCTAGATCCTGTCAGATCACCAAACGATAATCAAGATTTATTACCAAAAAACTTATATAATTCAAAGAAATCGAACCTAAATTACTGACTACAATACAAAATTACTAGCTTATACAAGCGTGAAGCTATTCTACTCTCGCCCAAAAATTAGGCTTTCCGACTTCAGCATGCTTAGATAAATTTAAATTGTATAACTAAGCACATACAAATTTTAAAGAAAAATCATCAGTAGTACACTCATCAGTGTGACTCGCTCCATTAAAATTGAGTGAACGAAGCGAAGTATGAACCTTCAAGTTTGAATTAACCATTTAACGGAAATTTGGAACTGTATATTGGAAAGAATAGACAAAATAAATAATTATCTTCAGAAATAAACAACACTGGACGTTGCAAATAATATGTTTACTTCACTTGATGATTTTATTATTAACTTCAGGGATAAATTTGATTACTTCGAATCGTCTGCCAAAGAAAGAAACCCGGAATCTGACTACAAGGACCTATCTCAAAGAACAAAACGCATAAGTTCTCGCCAGAGTTTTTTTGATGGCTCCGCGCCGTCAGTCCAACTGAATGGAAGAGAGAAATTTAAAACAGAAACCTTTCTTCCTATAATTGATACCCTCAGCGTTCATTTAAAACAGCGATTAAGTTCGTATAAGAATATCAGTAAACGTTTTGATTTATTTTTTCGCTTGAAAACTCTTAATTCTGAAGAGTTGAGATAAAGATGCAAAGAATTTGCAGAATTTTATTATGAAGATGTTAATAAGAAAGAGTTAGAAATAGAATATTTGCATTTAACAGAATACTTGAAAATTTTTAACAGTTAAAATGAGGATTGTATATTAAAAATATATCAACTTTTGAAAGAAAACAAAATTGAAGACACATTTCCAAATGTAGAAATCGCATTGAGAATCTTCTTAAGCATGATGATGGTAACTAACTGCAGTGGGAAACGCTCCTTCTCCAAATTAAAAGAATTAAAAATGAATTAAGAAGTCTTCAAGAGAGATTAACCAGTTTGTCGATGATGTCCATAGAATCCGATGTGCTAAAAAACATTGATTTTGAAGAAGTGATTAACGATTTTGCCCATCTGAAATCTAGAAGAGTTCCTCTTCAAATAACATAGAAGCACTAATTGTAAATGCTAAAAGAGTTACTTTTGTGGACTCTATTACATTTAGCTATTCGTTTCATGTGATTGTTAATTAAAATTTTTTTTAACCTTGTTTATCTACTTTCTTTGTCTATTCTAACAAAATAGTGTTCTGTCAAAGTCATAGGGGCCCCATTATCCTAATATGCCCAGGGCCTCCAATAGGTTAAAGACGGCCCTGTTTATAGGTACTATGTAGTGATAAGTAATTAATATTAATATATAATTATAAGTATATATTACAATTAATCATATGATTCGGCATCTGTTACAGAGTATTGTGAATTTATTCTTTTCTCTTTTTAATAAATTAACTTATGAACAAGGGTCGTAATCCTACAGTTGATATTGCAAGCACGCGCAACGGAACTACCAATTCTACAGTGTTGCTATTGTTGAAATTGCATATTGTTTAATACTAAAAGTTGCTATATATTTTTTATATTTGAATCAAATTAAAATATAATAATAAAATAATATTTTATTTTATTTTTATAATTTATTTATTTATTTTCGTTCGGTCGAATATCGTGCTCCGAATCTATAGCCTCACGCTTCTGTCTAATATTTATATTATTTATTATAATGTTTATTTATAACTTTTTATATGCTAAACAAAAAACAAGATTTTAACATTTAAAAATCAATATACCTACTACCGTTACAATATATTACCGTCGGGAAAATTTGTTTTACAATACATAATAATTGGAAATTTTTTAAAAGTTTAATAAGTAATAAACTTAAGACTTTCACGATTTGAACTCATTATTATTAAATATAGCGGGACTTACCGCGCAAAGAAATAAGTAAGTATTTAATAAGTAAATATTTATAATTTATTGATATTAGATTAGATATTTTCTTGACTAAGATAAGATAGATTAGCCTTCTAAAACATTTTTATTTCCATGTGAGTTGATTCAGTAGCTCCAATACAAGTTTGGTAAAGTAATTTTCATTATCTGCGTTAATTATTATTTGTATGGGAAATCTTACAGCGCCCCTAGAGATTACGCGCCTCCGTGGCTAATTGGTTTATGCGTATGCGCGTTCCGCCGGAGGTTCGAATCCCGGGAGGAATAATGAATGTTCCGGTTGGGTAGGCACAGAGGCTGATAACCTACTTGTCTGTAAAAAAAAAGTGAAACAGACACAGCAATGTGTCTGCCATGCCCACTAGGGATAACGAGAATTCACTTTACTTTTAGAGATTACGCGCCAACTTATTTGGGTATTCCACTTCAGCATTCAAATAGTAATAAAGTTACTGAAAATTTCGATAGGTTTTCTCAAGAACACTAAACATTTGAATGTAAATATGGGTACTACATACTACTACATAATATGGGTAGACAATAGTTTATTAAGGATGTCAAGGGCCAAGTTACGAGCAAATACGCGACATTCGAAAGGGCACACGAGGGCACGTTGCGCAAACAGAGCACATATTATCTTCGCTTGCATCAAAACGATCCAATTACTGTTCCCTTTAGATTTTATCTACGCTAATTAGTTGAGATAATAGATAAATGCTTCTGTGACATATGTTATCACTTGCTTGCAGCTTCGCTTGAATAAAGTACCTATAGGCAAGAGATTATGTATTTATTTTTGCGCCCGACGGATGGCTTTCATAAGAGATGTCCGGCGACTTGTTGCAAGTGCGTTCGAGATGTACGAACAAATTTATAGAGATATTTTCTAACAGTTTAATCTACGGAGAATACATTATAGAAAGTACATAAAGCTATACTTTAAAAAAAATATTATTATAATATATTTTTAAAAATCTGTATTATATCTACCTGTCTACGTATTGCATTACTAACATGGTTTAGCCCTAATACACTTTCAATAAACGACCTACTTGATAAGCGAATTCAAATTTCATACAATTTAAAATTAATATTGGATATTAATCGTTAAAAGTTTAACGATTAATATCCCAAATAAGAAACAGATATTCAAAATCAGATAACCTTCTAACAGACCATTAACGATCGCGACATCTGCACTCTTTGATGTCTGGCAGCTAAATGAAGAATCTCGTTATCATGTTTAACGTTCCGCCGAACAATGGATGATTCGATTTTCAAATTTCGAATTTGGAACGTAATTCGATTGGCAGTTAATGCGGGATTCATGTTGGTGTAAATGGCACGAAAGGCGTTAAGAGAGGGAATTTCCTTCTTTAAAGCTTTTGATCCGTTTTTGTTTGTCTCATGTCTATAAATATGAGAAACAATGATATACCTACTCTAATACCGCTATATATGTTGTGTGTTTGCACACATACAACAAACACATATTCTATAACAATTAATAGACATATTTCCAAAAGCATGGTGATTAGAAACCATCATTCGTTAAAAATGCTTGTTTTAAATGTGTAATTAAATTAATATCTAGTATATACATACTAATTATTTTAAAATGAATATTTTCGCATAGTTACCTACTGAATTTATAAGTAACGGTCGTTAAATATAATTGAAACATTAATTCGCAGATTAAAATTAATTAAAATTAAACGGTATGCTCAGTACAATAGTATTTACATATTTTATGTTGGTATTAGTTAAAAGTGAACTATGTAGAATCGTTTGACACGCTTTCACAATTCAGGCCAATCAGACTCGGAGTTTGACATAAAAAATTAATTAAAGTGTCTCTGTTTAACCTTAATTCAAAATTTTCTCGGTTAACTTAAGGATTTGTCTGTCTTTTTGTCCGTAGGTCTGTTTGATCGTCTGTTTATTGCGGCTAATGTTCGAAATGGTGGAATTATTTTGATGGAAATTTCACTGGGTTCTTATACCGGATCAAACTAATGTAAAAATTACTTTAATCAATTTTTGTTTAAGTAAGAGTTTCACACAAGAAATATAAATCACATATCTCTTAGGTAATTAGAAGTTCGGAACAGCCAGTAACTAACTACCAAAAATTACTAGTTACAATATCAATAGAAAATTCACGATTTGGCAAATCTTTGATTTAGACTTTTCTATTAATCGCTAAAGTCATGTGTATATTAATAAAAGCCATTTTATGTTACCAAAAGTCAGGGTGCGGCCATCGACTAACAAGAATATATCATTATAACACGACTTTTGCAGTGTTATTTTGATTATTTTTGTTTTTTGTACTTGATTAATTTTGTAGTAGGTGACTGTTGTATTGGCCCGTATTGTAATACGTGTTTGGATGTTGTCTATTTCTTCCAGTCTTAACGTGTTATGTTAACCTTTAAAAAATTAACAGTGTATGATGGTATAAATTGAGGTACATACCTGCACCCTGGATTCAGGCAAGTTAATCTTCAGCGCAACCTCCTCCCGCATAAAGATGTCTGGGTAACGAGTTTTGCCAAATAGGGCTTCTAAGACATCGAGCTGCGCACGAGTGAATGTTGTTCTTTCACGCCTTTGTTTACGCGGATTGACACCTGTGAAATAAAAACCTAAGTATCATTTCTGTGATTATCGTTGCTTATCACCATTTTAAAATACTGAGATTTTCTGTAACGTAAGATTATAACCTTAATTAAAAATTATAATAAAAATATAAGAGTTTACGTTAATTCGATTTCATTTGCATTTAAAACATTCTATTTCAAAGTTCTTTTTAAATAATAAACAAATGTTTTGAGTTAAATATGCTGTGTGCATTAGTTTATAATAGACAAATTAATTACAAATCGTTACAACGATTTGACAAAGATTTGAGAAATGTCAAATTTTATAAAATTAAATAATCACTACATAGTATAAAACAAAGTCGCTTTTTCTTCCCCTATATCCCTTTGCATGCTTAAATCTTTAAAACTACGTAACGGATTTTGATGCAGTTTTTTTTAATAGATAGATTGATTAAAGAGGAAAGTTTATAATGTTTTATACCCGTGCAAAGCCGGGGCGGGTTGCTAGTTAAGTATATAAAATTCTTTTAAGTGAATAATGCCAAAGACGCTCATTTCGAATATAATATTGTAAACTTATTGTAATTGACTCACCGTTTTTGTCAGGAAAAATTATTATATAAAATATGCAAGTGGTCGAAATTCGAAGAGTAAGGTATTTAAGTACCTATGTGTATGTTGTTTGTCATTCAAGCAGTAGTGTTAGTTTATTTTAATTAATTTAATATATTTCTAATGCATTTTATATAAAGAAATAGCTTTATGCACTTCTTCATATAAACTTTAACTGTGTCAAATTTCATGATTATCTGTTCACGCAATTTTCTTAAAAAGGTGTAGAAAGCTTTCGTTTCACGTATTAATATATATATTATGGGTAACGATGTAGTTAATATTTACATTTTGTACATGAACAATAATTTATAGTCAAAAAAACAGTTTTTGACTATAAATTATAATTATCATGATTAATATGTTAAAATTAAAATACGAAATGTAACTTATCGAGTGTCATTAATAACAGAAGCGCGTCATGAAATTTAAAAAAATATGAACTTGAAATATATTTTTTCCTACATTACAAGTAATTTTAAAGATAAATTATTATTTTTTACCTTGAAGTATATTTTACGATAAGATACTTCTTACATAATTTGTTAAAAATATACGCTTTTTAATTTTGTAATAAATCATATTGTATCATGATTTCTTAAATGAAGTTCTACTAAAATTCACTTATCGAATGCTTACGCGAAAACTTTCTTCTGTAAATTGAGTACCTTTCTGTGAACAATTCTTTAACTTCCGATTCAAAAATTTGATATCGAAAATTTTGGATAGATTTTAACTGGTCGAAACCTATCAATTCCATATAATTAACGTATTTTTTTACAAATATTTTACGCTATCGAATACTTTATCGAAACTAGTAAGGTTTTGATAGGGTGTCGTGGTATATACCTACTGGATACTGCTATCAGACTTTTGATTTACTTTGAAATTGGAGTCACAGGGTAAATTGAATTCAAAAAAACGGGTGAGTAAGTAAAATAATAATAAATGATAATGAATTGTAACATTTCATATATGGAAAGTCTGAATAAAATATAGACCATAAACAAACAACGTAACTCAATCATTTGTCATCCAAAAATGTTTTACAATGTGACATAGACAAGCTGCTAAGCATAGATAATTAATCATAACTACTTAACTCGTTTAATCAAGTTTTTAACTAGTAACATTTTGTTAACATAATGCTTACACATAATGTATGACAAATGACAGTCTAGACTTTTTCTATGGGGATTACATAGCACGTAGGAACATAATTTTTTAAACAATGATGAAAAGGGAAATGTATAGACAGGAAATAGAAAAATAAATATTATCTTTTAAAATGATCAAAGGCAAATATTTTTGGAAAATTACTTGTCTATAGCCTACTTCAAAATCATACGTAAAAGATTTTATTTATCGCTTCATTTGCGTGGGTATGTCATGTCTAATCTGAGCAGATTTGGGTTTATAATTTATTTACCACTACAAATATTTAGGATTCTAGGTAAGATATAAGAGTACAGTCGAAAAATCTTTTAGATTTTAATTTATTTTATAAATCTGATATTAAATTAATTTTTGTAGGTAGGTACTTTGCAACAATGATATCCGTGATGACATGTCAAAAATTTAATTTCACCCGGGTCAGCTGGGGCGAAAAATTGTTATTAGACTTTACAATCGCGCGCTCGCTTTCGGATTAAAAATAAAATAATACAACATTCATTCGAAACTAGTTCAAAACCGACCCCATTCAGATCCAAACAAACATTTTATATGAAAACTGTCACATTACCTATCCATAGAAAAGTGAAAATAAATAGATATACGACCGTCTCGTTTGCACGTTTATGCAGCGGGCGTGATAGAACGAGATAAATGCATATGAATTGTCATTGTTAACAATGGGGCTTGAGCTTTAATCCTCATGACATGGCGGTCTTTCTTTTTTAGCGTATAGGCCCTGATATTATCTTTACGGTTGATTTTTGATAGGGCTAGTAGCTTGTTTATGCTGGCTTGTCTATGACTCCTAATGGTGTATTCGTGTAGAGATCTAGTTACGAAGCTGATAATTCTAAAAGGTGCGGTAGATGGAGGCGATAATGTTTAAGCTCGTGGAACCAATGATTTGGTAACTGATTTCTCTGAAGACGCGAGGTGGTCTTAACGGTAGCTATTGATTATTAATTTTCTTATGTAGTGTTTATGAAGGTTTAGGCGTAGTCATTGGTCGTTTTTTGTTTAATGTTAGTTGGAGGTCTAAAAATACTTTTCAACTACCTAATTTTTCCTGACAATTTAACCAAAGACTCACTCTGAAAAGAGTGATTTCTGGACATTGGGCTCTTATTTTACCTAATTGTTTTCAAGTACAACGTGTTTCTTAACAGAAGAGGTAAAAATAAAGCGAATTTACCAATTTAATGCATAAATTAGCCATCAACTCGCCACGTGTCTAAAACATCAACATACCACAACCGGTACTGCTACGCTTATTATTTTCCCGTTTTTCACGGCATTTGACCCTAGGAGCTCGCATAACGCATCTCTTTTAATGATGTGTAAAATATATGGGGGAGCGCAGCTGCGACGTAACATTCACCCCTATTCACAAAGAGTTTTTCACTTGTGGCAACACATAAGATTTTGGGCTGTCAACTGTCAATTTACAAAGGGCGCGGATTTAAAGAGGGATAGTTGTTTTGAGATATATTCTGCTAATTAGTTAGAACGATAGTATCTTAATGATGCAGAATTAAATTGGACGGATTAGCAATAATCGTTAACATCTAACGTAAAAATTTAAATATATCGAATGTCAGCATACTGTTATGTCACGTATAATACAGAAGAGTCCTTAGAATGTACCATAGTGTCTATGGGAGAATACACTTAGGACACGACTATAGTATGAAGAATAAAAATTTCGGTATTTTTCTAAAAAGAAAGTAGTATCGATTTGTTCACTAGATAAGTATTCAATGTCAATAAAATCGGAGTAAAATAAGTAGATATTGTTTTGTCTCGAAAAAGCGAATGTGCTTTGATAAAACATAATATTAAGAATTTCAACTAACGAGTTTCAAAAATAATATTTATAATAAAATAAACACCTATTTGCCTACTTTTATAATGTCACATTAAATGCCTAATTATATTTATCAGACTTGATGCCAGAATATATCTACTGCCCAGAGTTATTATTAGGAAGAGGTAACACATAATGTAATATATCAGGCTATTCACTGAAACGAGGGTTGCCAACTCATAAATCATGTTAACACATAAATTGTGCTTGCAACACTGCCCTAAGGGTAATAACTTCAGGAGGGCAACACCGGTTTATACGTCACGAATTCGACGCTATGATATTCTATTACGGTTGTGTATCGAGTATCATAAGAATGTAGGGGTGTGATAACAGAATTGTTGCGAAATTGAAATTTATCTAATAAATTATTGGTTGTTTGTTACAGTGTGATTGTGGGGCGTTTATTTGAGAAAGCTGTTGTATATTTGCACCAATTACGGCAAAAAAGACACTGAATATATTACTCAACGGTTTTACATCAAAAATTCTATTAGAGATAATTGCTGATCGATAGTATAATAATAAAAAAATATAATAGACGACGACAGTCTTGTTAATTTTATTTTAATCAGTTTAATCTATATAACTTCTATGTAACAATGTAACTTTAATATTTTTTGTAAACAGATAATTAAGAAAACATTTGTGTATCAATTTAATTTAATTGAACGTGAATAAATATTCCCGATAGATAAGATTATCTAACACCTAAATCAGTGTGACGACTGTCTCTATCTAGGTACAATTTATATATTACCTACAATTTACAAGACGTTTTAAATTAAATGTGATACCTAAATACCTACTTGAACATAGTATAAGATTTAAAAAAATAATTGAGATATTTTTTCCGATAATTAAACTACCTAACATACATAGGTACTTGCGTGTTTACTTCTGAAAACTGTAGTCGAGAGCACAATTTGTTTGATAAAGTTTCTATACCTAGGTAAGTAGGTATATTACAATTCTATATTAATAGTAGGTAAGTTACATCGAGATTATTATCTGTTCCGTGCAAATACACGGGAAAATTCTATCACTTATCAAATCTTAAGCGGAAATTGTTTGTTTTAATATAATTTCTTACGAAAGAATCTTGAAACAATATTATCTTTACTCAGTGTGAACATCTAGGATTAATTTTATCATTTCCGGTCTATTTTAATTTAGCAAGAGTGAATTTATCAGTGATTTGTTTCATTTAATTTCATTAGTGAACGATTTAAGTAAGTTTAGATTAATATTAACGATGTTCTAAATTACATTTTTCTTTTTTGTAGTCAACAAATATATTAATGTTTTATTATGATTATTTTATTGACAGTTGATATAAGTGGAATTGAAGAAATGAAAGTTTCGCTATGAAGAGTAGCGAATATCATCATGTGCCTAAATTTGTGAGACAGACACAGAACTTTCAAAGTTTAGCAACTGAAATTCTGTGTTCACTTAAAGTTATATGCCTTTATTATTCCATACATACACCTTCATTAAAATTTTATATTTATTACATTTTGGCAAACAAAGATTTTATTAAATTATAAAAATTATAAGTAAAGGAAAATATGTCGTGTGAGAATTTTTTTGCAAGTAAGTGTATTATCAAGTGTGAAGTGCTGTGCACACAGATAACTTAGTTGGTCGCGTGCGAGCCGCGTGACGTAAGCAATGACTTTGTAAGTGAGGACAATTAATTTGGGACATTATACGTTTTGTTTATTCGCGTTGATTATTTCGCCGAAATCCTATTAAAATA
Organism: Aporia crataegi; assembly: GCA_912999735.1. Lineage (NCBI taxonomy): Eukaryota > Metazoa > Arthropoda > Insecta > Lepidoptera > Pieridae > Aporia > Aporia crataegi. Next base: position 5,461,402 of record OU538749.1, read on the forward strand.
AGCTATTACATATAAGTCAGTATAATCCTTAGCGCTAACACTTAACAACTTAACTGGTTTTTAATGTTGTATGTAAATATATATCTAAATATTACAATATCTAAATGCGGTGCCGAACCATTGCTTCCATAAAAAACCACATAATCAGCCTTTGTAATCTGATCTTCTAATTGTACCTATGCAAGGAAAATGATCAGCAAAACAGATAAAATATGTCTTCTCATGCCCAACTAAGAAACCACACGGGAATAGGTGGTAAATTGATTTATTATACCAACTTGCATCAAGTAGAGCCTCAGTTCATCCATAAAAACATATCATTCTAAAGTTGTTATTATAAATATACTCGAATTGAAAGCTAATTGAAGTGTAAACACTTAGGCACGTGTTAACACCGACGCACGGGGTTGTAAATGCGAAAAGAGTGTACCGAGTTTGTAATCTAATACTTGAATTGGGTCGGTGTGAAGGTGGACAATTATGTTTTTATTACATTTACAAATACTCTTCTAAACATTTTAAAATAAGGATTAACTTTCCTCGCTTTACCTACGTTATCTGTATATAGTATCTAAGTAGTATTTTACAACTATATTCTTAGGTATATAGCTATATTATTAGGTATACCTAATAAATATGAATGTTTTAAACCTACCTATATTATATTAGAAAATGAATACCTACTGTTAGTTACAATTTTACCTACTATTTTATTTTTAAATACACATTCGAAACATACCCGTGTGTTTTAGCAAACACTGAATGTTTTATTAGAAAGTTTATTCTATCATTGTCAACACCCTAACCGTGCGAAAGCAACACGTGGTGTTACAGACCCGTGGTCCCACCAATTCGGGGTCTTACAGACCCGGCGGGGGCGACACCGCGGTTGATTGAACACGACGATGTTTTCTTAATGGTATTTGCATAATTTAAAGCGAATTCTATTACTCTTTAATTTGGTGGATGCTTTCGATTTGTTTGGAAAACTTTCGAGAAGGTTTGTTGTTGTAAGTGTGCCTACTTAAGTGAATTTTTGGGAAATATATTCAAAGGATTAAAACAATGCATCTTTTCTGATACTACCTTTGCATATATTATATCTCTCTATTTTTGAAGTTTACCAAATGGAGTAATTTTTTTACTGCTATAAGCATACATAACAAATATTTCTTGTTGGCTCCACAATCACTTATAGCCAACATAGGTTCGAATTAAAAACCTCATCTTTTAAAAATGAAATTGATTTTTATTTTACACTTTCACTTCAGTGAGGCGTGACAAAGTGTTTATCATGAGTGCACAGGCCTGAAGTTCACACTGGGTGTTTGTTTATGCGATGGGCTTATAAGCCCCGCGGCGACACGCGCGGGTTTGGGTGTAAAATAAACTTAACTGTCATCACTTTAAGATAACAAAACAATAAGATTTTGTTTAGAAACTGTATAACAAAATTACTTTTACGAGGTTTGAATATGAATTGAAGGAACAATTTTTTGATAGTTCAAGTTCTGCTTCTGTTAGTAGGTAGGTTGAAAATTTAAATAGTTTGAAAACTTTTGGATTATTGTCAATGATCTCAATAAACTTTATTCAGATCCTTATCTGGACATACAACATGAATCTACCTATTTTGAACTGTCATTGAATTATAAAAGATATATCGGAGTCCGTTCCAACACAGGGAAAAGGTAGTAAAGGGGGATACGTGCCACTAAATTTATTTCCACTTTTCCCCCGACACACCTCCGGGGAAGAACGCGATGAAAAAACATACCGCCACACAAGTACATTAGTCTGTGGTCTCAAAAATCAGGAGGCGCTAAGTGCTTCACTGAACCGTATAGCATAAAGCAACGACAAACATACTCTGTTTACTCAGCAATTAGCGTGAGGACTCCTCAGGGCACTTTTTTGTTTGATAGGTAATTGAAACAGAATCAAAAATTACACCAATTAATTATTATTACCCTAAAATGTTAATTGATTGTATTTCACCTAATATAAGTTGTTCAGTAACAATATTTAGTAAATTTTTAACGTTCTACCTACTTATGTACCTAATAATTTTGGTAAGTCATAGTGGAGTAGTTATTGTAGCATTTATATTTTATAGCTGTTATGCATTTGTGTGCTGCTGTGTTGCATTCTTAAATAATTTGTACTTTTCTTACGAAATTAACTCGTCATTAAGGAGATAAAGGTAGAAAGAGCTCGGAGGGTTTAATGAAAACATATGACATTCTAAAAAACGAAAAAGCCTTGACATAAAACGAATTCCAACGTCATCTTTGACATATTATTAACAACTACGTAAAAGCGATCTAACTTTATCAGAAGTAGCGAAATATTCCTTTAAAATAAAGTCAAAGATAACTTTGACGTTGACAAGAGCATCGCATTAAATTTTATAAAAAAAGCAAAAACAAACATGGCGGCGCAAGATGGCGGTACCACAAAGGGCGCCGGTAGCCGTTCGGAATTCAAAATGATAAATTCAAAATTATTTATGTTCAAAGGTACTTTCATAGAGCTGTTATTGGCTTCATACGATAAGAAAAGATTAAATGGTAGCTAGTTTGATGGGATTTCGATAATGAATTATGTTACTGGTTAAATAGTAATTCTCCAGACATACCTACACGCTTGAGGAATAATTATACTTACACCGTGAAAATTGTTTAAGTAAGAAAGTAATTTTATTAGGTTGCGATCTTTGAGAAAATTCAAAAACAGAAAATTGTGTTTAAAAGTTCTAACGACTACAAATGATAGTCATAACATCCAATTTATTTGCATATTTTCTAGTAAAATAAAAAGTAAGTATAAATATACAGTAAATCCGATTACTATACCTAATCTGTATTTATTAACAATATTTACAAATCGCTGCAAATAAGTATGAGTAATACTCTTAAGCTATCCGTTAAAATATTTCTAAAATGGCGTATGGCGACTTTAACAGTTCTTGCCAATTTTATTGATACCTTTTAGTAAGGGCTGCTGATTAAAGTTTATTTGTTGTTTTGAGGCTTATAGGCGTAATTTAAGCATCTTGTCCTGTTGGATTTTAACTCAGGAATTATACTGAATGCCTATTCAAAATATTTATTCCATGTCAAACAATCGCCAAACCAATAATAAAAAAACTCTATAATAAAGTTTACCTACTCATATAAAAATGAATAATGTTTTATTTGTTTTGTTACTACCAAAATCAGTCAGAATACTGAAATATCAAAATGGAAAATATATCATATCCAAATAAACAGATACAAATCTACAAGTTTTTAGTAACGAAGTGCTCAAATATAATACCAAAACGGTATTAGCAGCTCCATATAGATCCAAGTATCGTTATAAAATATGATAGTTAATTTAACCGGCGTGCGACAGCCTGACCTCGATTAACCGTGATGGGACTTTATAAATGTGAATCATTAACTTTTGAAAATTCCCTTTTATACGTAAAATTTTTAATTTTTTGATTTATACTTTTTACCACGCAGTTCACCGGACAGTCGTTTTAATTTTAATTCGAATTTCGAATCCGTTCTCAAACTTTAATTATCTATATTTTCTTACAAAAATCGTTTTTATTTTGAAATTTCTCACCAAAAAGGTTAGAAGCAGGGACTTCGTGAGTCGTGACGCATTAGTAAGCATTTCTTAATATGTACCGAATAAGTTAATGTTTTTAATTAAAAAAAAATCGCGTTCACGGAAAAAAAGGTGTAATATTTTTTAATTGCTTACAATATTATAAAATAAATTATTAAGACAACTTTTTGTTGAAAATCTCTACATTATAGAGGTTTTCATTTTAAAATGTTGCGTTTTTAAACGTGAAAGCAAAAAAAATGGATTCATTAATTATATTTTTACCTACACGAGAAAATATCTCAACTTTTCCAAGTTAACGCGGACTTTTTTTGAAGTGTGTAATTTTATACAATTTTATTTCTTTAACTACGTCGGTTTTACGTAGGTTATACATAGGTACGACATAGTTAAAGAAATAAAAAAGTGAAGTTCCGAAACTTCTAGTGTCTTCAGACATATTCTTGTCACGGGATTCAAACCCAGGACTGATGGTCGCAATGGTCGGACGCGTGAACCATTTACGCAGGCGGTCAAAGAAACAGGTAGTAAGACACAGCAACCGGATATAAAGCGCAGTTTCTAATGAGCTTTCAAAAGATAAACATTGATTGATAACCTTTTGTTTTAGTGAAAGACAATTGGTTATGCGTAATTGTATGCACTATTAAGTACTTCTCGGAACACCTTATTAAAGGTCATTGCAGCTTTCTCTCAAACGTAAGAACCATTACTAGTAGCTTTATGTTATTTATGACTCATAGAACTGGCAAGTCAGCAAAAAAGCCATCAGGCGTTGAGGGTGTCCGCGGCGTATTGCTTCTCGTAGGTACGGGAGTCTTCTATCCGATTATTTTATTTTTATTTTTTCAAGTGATAGAGTGGTTCCTTATTGACAATGACAGAATATATTTTTATATGGGGAATATTTTTTTAAGAATTGAAATCCCTCAACTCCTAATGGGGCATGGGGCATATTTATGCTGTTTCACTGTTCTTAACAGGCAAGTTGATATTCTTCTGTGCCTACCCAGTAGGAACTGTTCCGACGGGATTCAAACCTACGACCTTCGGCACAACAAGCAGATTCTGTTATGTACCTAATGGATCAATAAATTCTTCAAGTATTTTCTTTACCATTAGTATAAAATGTACCTATATATTAAAAGGCCATTGATATTGACGCTCTTATACTCTTAAACTGAAAGCCAACAAAATAAAAAATATACTTTAATGTCCATTACATAGTGCTAAAGTCCAAAACAGCCCTCAAATTTTGAAATACTTACTTATGAAACTTTAAGAAATAAAATCAAAATCATAATATTAAAAAAAGCTCAGATTGACTGACATTTTCTCTTTATTGTATAAGTATTTAATTGTTATTGTTTATTAAATATTTTAATTATAAATTATTTAATAAAATAAATTACAAGTGGAAAATTATTGCATAAATGATGCGTGTCGGTATTGCAATAGGGCAGTTATTTGTCAACGCAATTTTAAAATAGGCTCTTAATGGAAATTATGGAAATTCAAATTTGACACTCGCTCAACTACTGGAATTGGCAAAATCCATTTTGTACATGGGAAGCCATTTTATGAAGAAGATATTATACTGTTAAGTCGGCCTTCAAGGTCATAAAGTTTTTGTGTTGTCAAAATTATTACTGTGGGTACTACTGCGTTAAGACAAAGTGTCAAACGGGTTTGGAGTAGCATTGTTCATTTAAAATATTATTCTGACTTCTTAAAACTTTCCTTTGTAACAATGATTATTATTAAATTCCTTAAATAATGTGTAAAAAGACTTTTTGTGTCTTTAAGGATTTTTGTTTGAAAAGTAATTTATAGTGTCATCTTAATACAGGACAGACAGAAGTTTTTAGCCAGTTGAAGACTAGCCGAACGTTTCTGTATTTTTCCATAATTATCGATTGACATGTAATTTGAAACGTCTACTGGTCAGTTACAAGGCATCGATTTTCGAAGCCCTACCGACAGGCCAGACAAGGCTAGCATTTCTTTAATTTAATTATATCCCTACTTCGCTGGTATTCAACTTTGACGTTTCATTTAGGTCATAGGTTTTTATGTAACTACCTTGGAACCACCATTCGTCACGCAGTGCCTTAATCAAGATGTCCTAAACAATTAATTCTAACCCAGGGGAAATTGAACTATAACGTTAAATGTGTCAATTTAATTACATTTTAACGTAATTTTGATTTTATTTTCACGTCTTGCTGATATAGACTATAACTGCATTTTTTTGCAAAAACAAAAATACTTTGACTAAATATCTTAATAGGGCAACGTTAAAGAAAACATTAAGCGGATTAAGCGCAAATTAATATAACAAAGACGGGTTATTAACACCATTTATAACTGTTGGATGGACTGATTTTGATGTTGATTTGTTAAATTCATCTAATCCGAGCAGAATAATTTTTAAAATATAGAAAAATTCACGAAAAAGTGGTTGTGAAGAAAATTCGTTTTCTCATACATTTTATATGAAATGACGTTTTAGGTGACACGCTAATATTCGGAACTCTGAAGCGATACGAAGTTCGCGGGGTCCACTAGTCATACATACATATACTTGGCCAAAGTTTCTGGGCTTTACAGCCTGCATGGTCACAAGCGACTTATGACAAAGTTATTAGGTATGTAAAGTTAAGTTTTAATGACCATAGTATTTTACACATGAGTATTTGTACTATTAACAAAATATAAAATATACCTACTTAAGGATACAGTGCCGGATAGAGCAAGCACAAAATGCATTTTTAAGACTGAGTCACTTTTTTTGCAATCGGTCGTTAAAGATGGCTACCATATATATGGCGTTTGGCACGTTGCTACGTGTTTTCTGTTCTCCTGTATGGCGTGGAGCCATGGACCTTAACCCAGAATAAGAGCCACCGCTTAGAAGCCTTCGAAATTTGGGTATACAGAAGAATTTTGAAAATATCGTGCAGCATAGTGCCTAACGAAAAGGATTTACAAATGGTGAATAAAAAGGTAGAGATCCTAAGCAATATAAAGAAACACAAGCTAGAGCACTTTGGTTATATATAATGCCAAATACGATCTACTTCAACATATAATGCAGGACAAAATCGAAAAAAAATGACAAGCTGGATTCTTAAGCCACGAAGTACGTCCTACTTCGTGGCTTAAGAATCTTAGGGCATGGTTCAACCTGGGCACAAGAATTTTGTTTCAAGCCGCTGTTTCCAAAATTTAGATAGCCTTAATGATAGTCGACCTCCAGTAGGAGATGAAACCTCAAGAAGAAGAAGGATACACTGGTTTTAAAATTTCAATCAACATTATTGTTATTAAATGGATTTGTTCATTTCTCTTCTACCAACAACGTAGTTTCAGGTCACAGGTCTGTACCTGTGGAGGCACAAGTCTGACGGGCCTTCCGGAGCTGTAGACGGACTTGGTTTCGCATCCTGTGGATACGGAGCGGTTTTGAGATCGGGCCTAGAATAGCTTTAGAAAGTTTTTTAGTTTAAAAGTTGTTTCTCTTTTTTTGTGCATTAGCCCTTCGTGTGTTCATTTGACACGCTGACCGAATTATCGATTGGGAATACGACACCGGACAGTCAATGACCCTAGGTATCGATTTTGTGTGACAATTTTAAATGCAACTAAGTAACATACACAAACAGAATATTTGTATGGGTAAGAAGTAGGTAGGTACCAAATTTTTCCTAAACAGAGATTGCTGTTAGCGTTAACGCCTTACGCCACCCATTGCACTTCTATTGAATTATTTTTGTTTTCTTGCCATACCTATTGCTTGTGTTGTATAATAAATAATTTAAATGAATTATAAAATATATATAACTATATTCCATAGATTTATTTTGAAATCATTTAATCCGTGAATTTATGCATCTATTTTAATGTTTATTATCTTTACAAATCAGTAGATTCAAATGGAAACTTCTGTTTCTTTGGGAATCGAACAAAAGACCACCCGCCGCACAGGCACAAGAAACATTAACTGTCACATATTGACTGATTTATCTATGAATGGACATACATAAATATTACAATATACAAAACAACGAAATGCTGCTTTGAATTATTTTAAAGTGTCATAATTTTTGTTGTCGCTCGTTGAACTCTTTTATACTAACAGTCTGTAGCATTTTATAAAGCAAAATTGTTTTTAACTTCAATGAAAGTAATAAATGTTTTAAATTCGCAACACTCGTTTTATTTTTTTAAATACTAAAAGCGAACCTTAATTACGCAGTACTGAAAGTATTGTTGTTAAAATTAAACTTGGAATGAATAAAAAAATTAATTCACCTATCACTATCAATGAAATTGCCAGATTAAAAAGCAACTGGCCGTAAAATTCAAAAGGACTCATAAAAAGAATACAGAATAAAAAAATTAAATTCAAAAAAGGAATTCCCAGCTGCCATCGTTACGCGGCTTCGCTCGTGGGAGTGAGAGGACAATGAGCTATGTGAATGCGTGCGAAAGAGACGGCAATAGGGATTATAGAATGCTATAGGATTATTTTCTCGCATTAAACTTGTATCGGCGTTTAGGTCTAATGGTGTACATTTTGTTTACTGATTTACTGAAATTTATAGGTCGGAATGTTCAGCGCATTGAACTTGAAAAGTCGTTGTAGAAATATGTTTCGGTTTATTCTATTATTAAATATGATTGCTATAAATATATAAAAAAGTTAGTTAATATTGCATGATTTCGTATTCGTGATTTAGCTCAAAATAGACAGTGAAGTACATGCCAGCGACTTGAATTTATACCAAAATTCATTGAAGCTAGATTGACCGTACCTACTTTTGAATCAAGATATTACTTATTTTACTTATATATATAGTTTCATGAAAACACAGAATTTCAATATACTTCTTATATATAATTAATTTGAAATCAGAATTAAATTTCACAGGAAGTTTAAAAATAGCAATCAATACAAAAAGCGAACATCAAACTTTACTAATTAAAACCACTAACAAGCTACCACTGGCAGCCCCGGGAAGTTGGGAGACCTGGGGGTGGATAAGCGGCTTACGGCAGCCCTGTTTTGATTATTTCCAAGGATGTCTTCTTGCTTCGTAAATTATGCAACGCTCTGTGTTGCTAGTTTAATGTAAATTCTACTAAATGGTAGATTTTTGTTGTTTATGCTTTACCTACCAGGAAATATTTATTGTTTATCCATTTTTGTGCGTAATATACCTACTGACCTAGATAATTTATATCTCTCTGTAAAGAAAGATATTTGCATACATACGTATTAATGAACAGAATTACAGAACAGAACTGTTTCCATTCTACGAAGATGGAGTCATGACAGCTCTATATAACATCGAAATACTATGATTTAAATATTACTAGTTCGCCCATTAGTCGAAATTCAACAACAATTCAAGAGTAAGCCAAGTATGTATGTGTATATGTTTTGTGTCATTCAAGCAGTAGTGTGTGTAATGTTTATTTTAATTAATTTAATGTATTTATATGAAAAATTGCTATATGCACTTCTTCTTCTTACAAACTTTAACTGTGGCAAATTTCACGCTAACCCGTTCGCGCAATTTTCGTAAAAAGGGGTACAAAGTTTTTGCTTCATGTATTAATGATATTATGATTTAGTAAGTTTGATAGCTCTGATTATTCAATTAAGTTTCGATTGTTAAATATTCGAAGCCGATAAAACAATTATGTAAAAAGACCTTTTTATCATAAATCAAGAAAAATTTGTAATATTATTTAACAATTTTTTTTAAATGTAAATTCATATGGTATTAAATCAAATAATTTCAACAAACTAAAAAGTATTAATATATTTTACAAAATGGGGTGGGAAGGTTTTTACTTTTTATTGTTTTCTCATTTATTTTACGTTTATATTTTCCTTGACAAATATTGTAATTATTTTATTATGTTGATGACTACCAAATACACACAATACACTTTCGCAGCTTTTATTTTTGACAAATATTGTTTAAGTATAATGGCAAAATTGGTTATTCATAGATATAGGTAATAAAGAGACATGTTTTGATACTGTTTCTTATAATGTTCAAACTAAGGTGATTCGGTAGAAGTATGTATCTAATCTTTACAGGTACGGTGTTGAAAATAAAGTGATGAGGCTAAGCAGTCCTATAGTTATATAGGTAGTTAGGTATATTGAAGTCAATATATACTTAAGTCATGTAAAAAGGTAATTATGAATGTTAAAAAAACTCACCTTGAGGAAATCCAACAGCTTCTAGCCCGTGATGCGCCAGGCCGAATGGTCCCAAACCGCCCAGAGGCCCTGGCCCCATGCCCATGTGATGCGCACTAGAATGGTGCGCATACGGATTTTGGGCCAGTGGCGAGGGCTGCTTTAAATAGTGAAAATAGTGGTGGAGTGGTGTAGCTGAGTGATGCGCTTGAGGTGCCGCCGGAGACGCTGTTGGTCCACTGGCGGACGAATTTGTCAAAAGCGCCATCTCGTAGCCGTTAGCGAAATTAGTCACCGGGTTTTCCGCATTGTCAAATGCATTTTCAACTGGTTTTTTTCTAATTACTAATTCTGATGCTGTCCCGGCACATACTGACGGGAATCTGGAAAATAAAATCTTACGTTAGGTTTATATTTTAAGCTGATGTTGATCGAAACTAGTCACCAGCTTTCCGTTTTAAGTTTTCATCAGACTAGTTCCTTCATAAATTTAGTTATAATTATATTTTGAATATTTATGACAATATTTACTTATAAAATCGATTTATAAAAACACTTTTGTGATCGTTGATGAACTAGTCTTAAAAATGTTATAGCACTAATGTCACAAGGTGCAGCCATAAATTAGCAATATTTTACATTTTATAATTAATTTTAATATTTTATAATAATTGAATAATGGGTAGAGAGGTTATGTGATGTAGTAAAAAAGTGCGTTTTGACGATGTTTTTTGAAGAAAACTAAGAAAACACCAGTCATATATTTCCGGTATTTTGTCACGTTACGTAGTTAAGTTTCAGTAGAATAAATCTATAAAGTTAATGGTATAAGTACCTATATATTTTTTGCGGAAGTCAAGAGTTAACTTACTCAGTATGTGAATAACATTGTTAAGCGCATGTTATTAGAAAATAATTGCCGTATCGTTTTCAACATTGCAAGAGCAAATCGTTAGTTTCCGCTGAATGGCTCTAAAAAGAACGATTGAACACGCCATACGCAATCATAAACAGCGCCAATCATATTTTTTACAATTATTAACTATTTTACGATTACAAGAAAGGGCAATTTTCTGCGCGATTGCAACACTGCGTTGAAACGTCAAATGGAACGCCTTTTCAAATTCGTTACAACCGTTCGGGTCTCGAATTGCGGAATTTTTTTTCTTCTCAACGTAGGTACATGTTTACAGACATTTTGTCACGTTTGTTTTTTTTACCCGTGTTACCTGCAAACCGAGGGGGCTATGATCTCTTTTGTAGTGAATTCTCGTGATGACATGGAATATGTTCACATGTCTTACCTATATTATGGATGAGAGACTCGAAATACTGAATTGTATTTGTAAGTGAATGAGCTAGGTTTCTAACAATTATTACCCTAGAAACTAAATTTTTACTAAACTATTTAACTTACAGTTACGTTAAATTAAAATTTTTAATCTTAAACAATCTAAAAACTCCTTACAAACACCAAAAAGTCACCATTTGTTTAGGAGCTACAGAGTGAGTAGACAAGTAAAATTTATAACACACTTCTTTTTTGCGTCGGCGTTATATAGATACAAATGTAGTCACTACCAGACACAATATAAAGAAACATTGACATAGTTATAATAATATTTATCATTTTCAAACTTCATTCTCTCTACATTTAATTATGTTTAATAGTTTTGTAGTAATTAAGTTGAGCTAAAAAGTATCGAAAATTAACACATCTCTATCTATTCTGTGCATTCATATTTCAATACACTACCGGAGATCAAAAAGACAATGACAAGCTTTCAACATGGTCACTTTCTTCATGATTTCTCCGAAGCCCGTGCCACCTTTTAATCTGTCAACAAAAGATTATCCTAAAACCATAGATAAGAAATTTCAACGCATTCGAATATCGCCTCTATTGATGCGGTAAACGTGATGTTTTTATATTTTAAGGCAATGAAAGGATGTCTACTTGAAAGAAAGTACTCATAGTGGTTGTAATTGTTAGTTTTTAATTTAGCGGCGGTTTTTGAGTTTACGCGTCAAAAAATTCACCAAATATTGGAAAGTTTCTATGCTTAGACTGCTGGTGGTCTTTGGAACTGTTCTAAGAATTTTTAAACATTGGAATTATTAATGTCACCTACAAAATCTTTACAAAACTTTTACTTTTTCATTATTTCTTTTAGTTGGTAGGTAAGTTTTACAAATTTGATTATTGATTTTTTGGTGTACTAAGAAATTACTAAGAATAAACAATCTATAGACACTTGAAAAATTTATTACATGAGTTTTCATGTGTTAGTGAAAGTTAAAAAAATAACGTATGGTTTATTTCCATCCAGTATCTACATTTTATACTGCTAGTGCCCGTTACATAGCCTAGACGAATAATTTGCCTTTTATAGTAAAAATATTCTAATAAATATTGCTGATAAGAATAAACTTATTATCATAAAGATTTATTATATTGATTATTATAATTTAAATGAGTGCAATATTCCTTAAGTGCCCAATAAATAAAATTTATGGATCCCACGTAGGCATGCATTTTGAACATTGCCGGCCCCAAAAATCATTGAAGCGACCGGTTCGCACTCAATTTTGCACTTACCACGTACAAACCTCAAAAAGTTCCGAAAAGTATTGTGACTCGGACAAATGGTTACTAGGAAATTTTTAGAAAAAATTACTTTTGTGTAGCTAATAGCGTTCAGCGGAGCGAGATTTGTCACAATGCATCCCCTATGCTCAATTATCGCGCATAATGTCTTTGTCAAAATATGGGTTGTGGGTTGGCTGTAATTAATAATATATCTGGGAGATTTTATAAATGGATTGGAGACGAATTGTTTATATCCGTGCCTTTAAAAGTAACACGTATAAAATTAAACTATTTAAGAATTAAAGTAACATAAAATTTACGCGTACTGCTTCATTCTCCACAGAATAGGTGTTTTAAAATATTTATCTATGATGTAAACTATTGTGATAAAACCAAGAAGATACTACATATTTCAAACATGTTCTTACAATTAAAATTAAAAGATATTTTTTTTAAGAAAAAGTTTTATAGGACTTGCAAACACTTTAAAAAAGTTTCTATTTGAAAACTTTTCATCACCATTCCCTCCCGCGCATTTCCCGATTTGTCACGGTGACAGCCACTGCTGCCAACTGCGCAAACATAAAACAATTACATGCGAAAAGGGCGCGATTGTTTGTTTTCCTTGCTGGCAACAATGCACTCTGTTTGCATTGGGATATTATTTATGGCTTTTCACTGCTCTGACAAATAGATTTTGGAGTTATTGACACCGCGAGGGGTGCAAAACTTGGTGCAAATGTGTTGATGTGAGCAAAAAATTATGAAATATGAAGCTATTAATTGATATGAAAGCACAGAATAAATAATAGTACAAGTATGATGATGATGAAAGTTAAGAAGATTCGGTTGTGTCCGATGGTTTCGTTTGCTTTCCACGCTATATTATTTTATATTGAGTAACTTTCGGTTGAATTCTCTAAGTTTTTTCAACATTTACATATAGAGAAGATCTTTGTATGTTTAAGAAATAATATTTCTAAGTTTAAGTAATAAAAAATCTTTTAGAAAAAAATACTTCCGTCCCGCAAGGCCGACGATGTCATTACAAAAATTACGACAATATTTAATATAATAATAATTTTTTCTATTCATATAAGAATAGATAAATTCACGAATAACATGTATATTTATTCTGTACAAATATTGACCAAGACGATCAAATATACAAAAAAGCAGGCCCCTGTCATTTGTCAATGGAGCCTCCATTGAAAAACCTTAACGATTTCACATTAGATGTCTCTATACATTTTTTGTTACACATTCAAAAAGTTCTGTTAAGGAAGAACAAAAACAAATATTGGTGAAAAAGTTTTCGCCTGCAGCAGTATCACGTGGTATCGCGTTAATTTATTATAATATATATCTTTATTATGTAAGTATAATCAATTTAATTATTATTTATGTTTGTAATTATTGAACAAAAAGTCCGTACTGTTGGCTTTGCCAATTTAATAAAGTAAATGTTTCCGTATTTTAAAAATCTTCGACTGGTGAGTAGCTTGACTTATTCGTGTCGTCAAGTCGTGAGTAAGAACCTTTTATAGAAATTAGATTTAGAATTTAGATCATCATAAAATACTTTAGATAGATTAGAATGCATTATTTTTGTTGTAGGCCTAGCGGGACGGAAGTATTTTTTTCTAAAAGGTTTTTATTAGGTACTAAAACTTAAACATATTTGTGTGGTTGTATGTTTTCCTAATATTTAAAACTAATAATAATAATGATGTGAAATAAAATACTATCATATCTATCACGAAATTATACCTACGTAAATATAAGGCTACTCTTCTAGAAATATCTACAAATCTGAAAACACCAACGCTCTGTTATCAGGAATTGAAAAGATTGTATATATTTTAAACAATTTTCTTTTTTAGCTTTCCCTTACACCCTCTTGTAATGGAAGACACAACGCATGCCAAAAGACCCAGGAGACCAAAAACAATTAGTTGCGTATGGACTAGAGGATAGAGGCGTAACCTGATCTCTCATTTTGCGCACAATCACTGACATTCCTTTTGTCTTTGCTACAAGCTGAAGCGTTGTGATGAACCATAGTACTACAAAATTACCAAAGACTAAATGTATGGCTCAGTAGATTTCGTATTTCAATCCGGTTCACAGAATATTTTGGTTTAAGAAATGTTATTAAATTTCCTTATTTATCTAATATTTTATAACAATATTTATTACATATGGAGTCGTTCATGGCTGGAATATCACTGTAGATTTTACTACTGAGACTTCTGTAGCGATTATTTTCTGATTACAGATTAATTAAAAAGATATTATGTATTTTATCGAAATCACATGAGCCATAGAATACTTGGAGCATAAGAACGTATATAAATATACTTATATAAACGTGAAATGATTTCCCTTTTGGGCTTCACCGTTGGACTAAACCATGCAAATATTTCCGTTGTACGTTTATAACTTAGCCCACGCATTTCCCAAAGGGAGTACCGCAGGGGTCCGCTAATGGACCATGTTAGTTTACTGAGGATGCGGTAGCGAATAGCTAATAGATCTTTTATAGCTTCTTATTATTTATAAGCGATTTCTCTTACATTTGATTCTGATTGAATTTCATTTGGGGAGTTAGATTACGCGAATAATATCTAAGGTTAATTATATTATGAATTATGATAAAAAATAATGAATTAGTACGAGAACATATAGCTGATATATCTATAAGTTGATTAAATTTGTATTTTTAAAACATTTAAATAATATACTATTTTTATAGTATATATATAGTACACCTATATAGTGTTTGGAATTAAAAATTGACTGAAAATGTATAGTAGATAGTAGATAGTGTATTTCCCTTTAAATGCATTTTTCATACTTATTCTGTTTTATTTTTTACAGGTGATAGAGGCTACGGTACAAATGCTGTATGCCTCTATTATAGAGGACTGGACTTATAGTTAGGCTATTGTGTACGGTATCCCATGAAACGATTTAATTTTATACCCTCTAGCGACACGTGTCCTTTGTTCACAAGATTAATTTAGAAAATGGATATATTATTCATATTTAATAACGTGATGGCCGATTGTGGCTTCTTTCAATTAAATTGCTTTGATCAACTCGACTATATAAAAAGGTTAAAGCAAATTTCATAGATCATACAATTCGAAAAACAATAAAAATATATTGAAACAAACTAAATTCAGAAGACAAGTCAGCCAACATTCAACGTTAGTTTCAAAGAGTCATTTCCTCTATAAAGTATTATTGGAGGCATAGCTGGGGATATTACAGACCGCGCCGGTAAACAAATCGATAAACGAGTGAGAAGTTAACCCGAGAGGGACGGGTATATGGGATAAGGGGAGTGGCTATCCCCGCCTTGGAGCTTTGGACTTGTACTAAAAGATACTGTTTTTAAATTGAGAATTTCGGCCTATAAACAACATTTTTTTTTAATTCGCGGCTTGTTTGATTTTACATTGAATGTAAATTGTCAACTTTGAAAGTAAACTAAACCTGAAAATACCTAGATATACATTTTACAAACTTTATATTTTGTCTTTGCCTTGAATGTTGCTATAAATATTAAAGATTTAGTCTACAGGTACTTGACGATGAATTATTTTTAAATCCCTCAATCGAAAAGTCAATTCTCACAAAATTGAATTTTTGTTTTTGTTTCCAATATTTTGGGTATAAAGGTCAATCAAACATATTTTAATTGTTTTAAATATTGAAAAATAACTAACTTTACAATATTTGTCTTTTTATGTAAGTAACATAATGTTACCTTAATAAAGACAAAAACGTTTTCAATATTTCATAAGCCATAGTCTAAAAATAGAGCTCTCAAAAGTTACGACCAGAAAAGGACAGAAAATGAAAGATCTATGGTCTATAGGTCCTTACTATAGCCATATCTTTAGTAGTGTTATATATTATGTTAGTTCCAAGATATCATTCGAGATGTCAAAGTTAATGTTATGGCTTCTGCGGTAGTGTTAGGATAGTTTATGGTAAGAACTATTCCTAGAAATAGGGTTTGCACAGCCTATAACCGGAAGAAGATAATTCTAATCTTATCTATCTACATATTTATATAAACTCTTTTCTTCTTTAATAAACTCTTTATTTACCCTTTCTTGTTACTTTGATAAATTAATAATGAAATATAAATTGATGGAAATCCAGCCCTTTATTACTGTGATAGGTATCTAATTAAAAAATAATTTTATTTAGGCAATTTTTCAAAAAGACTCTCTTTAGAACATGTAAATTGATTTTTAGTTTGCTATTGCATTATGAGTCATGGAAACAATAAATTATATAGCCAAGACCACTCTGTTTAAATCATGTTTTTACTAACTAATAATAGATATATAAATAATATAAAAAATATAAAAGATTCTAAAGATAGGTAGCCCTAGGTAATTCAATAGAATTTAGTATAGGCTATAAACCTATAGGATATAATTCAAAGCAGCGACCTATGTAGCTGCTGCCATTTTAATATTATTTATTGCCAATCAGCACGAATATTGTTGTAGGAATGCTCTATATTTTTTTATGTGAACGTTTAAACCTTAGCTTTTCTCGATTTCAGATAAGTATGTAGGATACCTACCTATTAGCTGATACGCGATTTTACGGCATACAATCGAAGAACTACCAATATTTAAAATATCTTCTATGTTTTTACCAAAATTAATTCAAATTCGGGTTTAATATGTTTAAATAGTTTAATATGTTTTAGTAAAAGATTTAGGTATCTATGTATATGTATGATTTTTTTGAACTAGTTATTATAAATATACATTCTTATTTATAGTATAGTAAATTCCGTGTCCCCTAGTGGGGTATGGGGCAGATGCATTTCACATCTGTTTCACTGATCGATTTTTTTTTAGGGGCAAGTAGGTGATCATCCTTCTATGCCCTGCCAGACCGAGTTTTTTTTATCTCCACCGGGAATCGAACCCAGGACCTCTCGGTTGTAACGCTTACGCGCTTACCACTAGACCAAGGAGGCGGTTATTCTTATTTATAGTAGTATATTATATTTGAGACATTTTACTATCAACGATTGAGGCTAGATGTAATATGCCGGTACTACGTGACGTATGAAAGCGCGACGATTGAAATTTCGCGCACCTTTATTTAGTACGATTGTACTGAATGGTATGGAGACGTGATACAAACAATTATACGTCGCAATTGTATCAAAACTACGTGTGAGGCCAACCATTTGTATGCAATAGCTTTGGATCGCGGCTTTATTTGAAATAATCAAGTCTATATCTATCCTCTATGATCGAGAATGTGTTAAAAATAGTGAGACTTCACTTAAAGATATACAAATCGCTTTTTGAAGCTCTTAAAGATAGACTGTCTATGGAGGTATGGGTTTGAACAAATATGTTTCTGTTAGGCACGGAAGGTTGATACTTGCCTATAAATCAAACGTTCAGTGAAACAGACGCAGATGTGTCTGCCCCATGCCCCACACAGTGTTTACGGAATTTACATTTAGAAAATTGAATATAATACTTGAAACACATATATTATTAAAAATAATATATGTGTTTATATAATATAATATATGTTTGTTTGTTGTTAACCTAAACATATTTGTTTTCATAATAATTTTGTTATCAAAAATTGTATTCGATATACAATCAATGCTGATCTAAAACTTGTGACAAAAGAGTATGTGTAGGTATATGGATAGTACCTGATTTTAAAAACAAAATTGACATAGCCATACCTAAACAAAAACGGAAAACAAAGAATGATCTTAAACAGGTAACTTTTAAATGCCGCTTGAGAGAGCCAATCATTGACAGTTGTTTTTTTTTTTGTGTTGTGTTGCAACCGAAGCGTAGCACTACAGATAATTACCGTTGTTATCCTAAAACGGGTGGTTGAAGGGGCGTCACGGGGCGTCAGTAGCCCCGGGGGTCTAACAGGGCGTATATATTCCAATGGAACATCTGCCCGACAAAAAATCATTGTCTATCACTTTTTTAAGGGTTTGTCATTTTTCTCTATAACATTTTTTATTAACCGAACTTTAAAAAACCAAAAAGTAAATAACCTTATTAATTCGACGTATGTTTTTTTTCCCATCTTAAATATACCTAGTACCAGACACAGCAAACTTCGTAACGCCAATAAAATATAGAATGGGTATAGTAAGGCATATTTTATTTAGCCACTGCGGACTTTCTTGTAGATCTATAAAAGGAATATGCATTGTTTTGTTATAACTCAAAGGGATTAGGCAGCGTATTCGATGAAAGCTCCCAGGTGGCTTGACTTTTGCCGACACTCCAAACAATTATCATCATATTTCAACCGATTTACACAAAACCTTGACAAATTATATACCTCAACCCTTCTCATGAATCACTCAGTATTTATGAACTCGCATGATAATCCGTTCAGTAGTTTTTAAGTTTATCGCGAACGGACAGACACGCGGCAGACGACTTTGATTTCTAATATGTATCTACTCCTTTTTCCAAATACGAGTAAAGTTCCACTTATTACTGTAGCATAATAATATTAAAAGGTTTGCTCCTAGTTATTTACTCGCCTCAAGTTGAAGAGAAAATATAAAAATATTTTTGGTTGATTTCAATCTATCAATAAGTTAAAGTCATTATTAGTGGCTATCATGTATAATATTTCTGCGTAACGCAGTAGTTATTAACAGTTACGTATTATTTTAGTGGTAAAACACTTCATGTGTTTACATGAAGTTTTGCTTATAATGACAAAATATACGTATTTTGAGTACCTACACTTATTTTTGCGTTATGATTTTATGAACAAAGGACAATAAGTTTTCATTATACGCAGAGTCATAGCCTACCTCGGGATGTACTTACATATTTAAATATTTGATGTAAGAACCAACAATGATTAAAAAATATCTATAGATATGTTATTATTGAATATCAGGAAATGTTCTCCCCAAGGCCAATTTAACTTATATTTTTGATAAGTATTTGATTTGATACAAATGATTGTTTCAAAGTGTATATTTAATACTAGGCTGTACACACTACTTTATCCGTGTGGGCATAATAAAATATACGTCAATTTGATAACCTCCTTTTTGGGGTTTTTGAAAGTCGGTAAAAATATTGTCCATACGAGACCTAATTCCTATCAGTAACTTTTTAAAATCGTATAGTTTGTGAGATCTTCCGCCTACTAATAATTTACTTCATTATTCTAAAGATTTATTATTGGGTTTTCTGAAGTTATAATTGGGCAAGGATTTAGGAAGTTAAAAATGTCATTAAGGTTCAACCGTTTACAAGACTGCCTGCGTCCTTTTCATAACTACAAATTGGTAGACAAACTGTGGTGTAATATACAAAAGAAATGCTGAGTCAGAAGCAGTCGGAATCCAATTAGGGAGGTCGACTTGAGCTATAAATATTTATTTAGATACATACAACAAGCGAGATAAGCTTTTTCTTGCGTAATCGCGAAACTATATGAGTGGTTTTTATATATATCTAGTTACTAAAAAATATATTATACATATAAACCAATTGCTTATTTACCTCATTTATTACACAAGACAGATCCTTTGTTTAGGAGATGAAGGTAGCGGAAAAACGAAAAAGAAATTCAAAAAGAAAATGTATCAGAACAGTGGAAATTTAATAAAACTTGATTATTGAAGAAGCAGGCTGCTTTTATACGCACTGTTTAGTGAAAAAAGTTTTTCAAAGAATTTCATATCGTTTCGTTAAAACTTTTATTCATAAATATTTATTCGCCAGTTTTTTCCACGATATAATTGGCTTACTCATCCCGATTATTTTACGTTGAAGATACATATTGTGTCAATTGAAATAAATTTTTTAATAAAAAAAAGAAATTTACAAATTTATTTACAATAATGTACTTAAATATATTAACAAAAATAAAAAAGGTTCATCAAAGCCGTTGGGGTGCGTACCCAAAAAACTGGCTGCATTATCGCGTTGTATCTATAACTAACGCGTTTGCCGAAATATGAGCCAACTTTTGGGTTTGCTGCGGTCTCAACTAAGCGCGTCGATATTTCTTTTAACAATCGACGTGCTTCTGTACCCCATGGACCCAAAGTCTCTACTCGAAAAGAAACAAAAATATAAGAATCTGTATAATTGCCATTAATATATTTGTGTAGGTGCTAAAATAAAGCTTTATTATTTAAAAAGGATTTTAATATTTCGAAAACTTTCAAAGTCAATAAATAAACCCAGAAATTCCTAGAAAGAATTGCAATAAAAATAACTTAGAAACTTGTTAATAGACAGTAAAATAGAACAGAGGTCGTTAATTCTATTATAGTATAATAGTTTAGGAAAAGAATTTAGTTCACGCATTTTAACAATAAAAATTCAAAGAATAGAAACAATATCAAAGAAGCCTCTCTCAATTTTCTTTATCACTCTTTACTTACAGCTCCCGGTAAATGTATAGTTATTTGCTGCGCTCATAAAACCTTCCTGATGAAATCTATTTACCTAATTGCCGAAGTAAGTTTCGGCATTAACTGTTTAAACAACAATGAAATAAAAACTAAATTTGCAAAGCAAAGGGTCGGCGAAATATTTCTATAGACAGAAGTTGAAACAATACGCACCGGCGCCGTGGAGCAGGAAGCTACCATTTTCCATCCATTCATCAGCCATCTTTTATTATATACCAAGTTTAAAGTTTTATTACAGTACGCCTTTTCACGGAATTTGTTAAAATTTATTACTCAGCTATTATAAACAAAGAAAAGACAAATATTTCCTAACAATAAAATACATACCTTTATTTAAAATTATTAAATTATAGCCTATGTCTGAGCTATATAATTGTAACGTTTCATTAAAATCATTCCAATAGTTTTTAATTTCAAGTAAGAAATATCCACACATCATTACAAACTGCGTTTATAATACTAACAAAATTTAGATCCCCAATCACAACTATAACTCATTATAAAATTAAATACCTAGGTATGTGACGCAAATAAATTTAAAAGATCAAAAAACAAAAAACAATTACAAATCGATCCATCTTTTTCATCAAGAATTATCATGAAACATTGATCAACTGTTATCAATATTATGTTATCATAATTAAATAAAAATTGGAGATAGATAAATAAATGACAAGCATAATACGACTCTATTGCCAGATTAATATGTTATCCTGAGATTAACCAATTGCTACAAAATTATAATGTTAAATCAGATTTTTGTTAATTCTATAAAATTTCATTGGATCTACACTAAGATTATAAAGAGAAAATATTTAAATTTTTGTTTGTAATGCATAAATTCAAAAATTACTTTACAAATTTTAAAAATTCTCTTACTGTAGACCCGGACACCATTATCGAGTCACACAGAAGATAGGTTTCTAATAATTAATAATAGGTATAATTATACAATTCATACAGCGTTCTCATTATCACGTCGTATGATTCAACCCAGTGTAAAGATTTATTCTATTAAAACGTTTTAACCAAGTTTCAAATGACTATAAGGCCATCAGTTCGATGTACCTATATATCACCTAACCGACTCAACCATGCATTAAATTTTGTTTTAAAACGAAAACAAATTTATAAATAAGACGTAAAAATATCAAGATAAAAAGTTGAAACAAACATAACGTTAAAAAACGATTGAATATATCATTGATATCACGTTATCAGCAAAAAATACATTGAACAAATTTTAAAATTGATAACGATCTGAACAGTAATCAATAATGTAGGATATCATTTTTGAACGTCTAATTAATAATAATGTTACCGGATGACGATTTGTTGCTGTTTAACAATTCGATAAGGGAGTATAAGATAACAGGACTGAATGAATTACTTAAATAGAAGGATTTTTGTTTTTGCTTTTGCTTCAAAAACTTACAGGTAGTCTCAATAGTCAATCTATCTCTTGCTAAAATTTAAAATCGTCACTAAAAGTATGCCTTGAGCCGGTTTTGCGTTTCAATAAACAAAGATAAATAGAAATTATAACTCGTGACTTTAAACTACTGTTCATAGTGCTTATTTGTAACCATAGATAAGAAGTTTCATAGAAAAAAAAGTTAAACGTTGCAATAACATCAGTCGAAAGTATTTTATTACTAATATATAATATAGTATTATATTTTCTTTTGCCTAAACTAAAATAAAAATAATTTATTAAAAAGATCTCTAATCAGCTAAATTTTTCTGCTCTAGAATTAAACTTTTACTTGAGTTGTTAACGAAAAACCATATATTTATAGGTAAACCTACCGTTGTAAAAAAGTATTTTTCAGATTATTTCGAAAAGTTCTGAGTTCATCAACAACCAAATGGTACTAATTTGAAATCGATTAATATACATTTCGACACTTGTTTAACTTAAACCATTTAAAATATCTTATTAAATTACCAATATTTTCCTTTGATAACTTTAAAATTAAAATCTAAATACGGATTGTAGAATTGGTTTTTACTGATACGAAAAGCTAGAAAACTTTATTTAGTGGCATAGGCATAATTAATTAGTTGATGAAAACATTTAGGTTTACATAATAATTCAAAACGTGAAGCGATCTCCATGAGATTGGAGTACTCCGTTATCAACACTAATTAGTGTAATAAACATGACTAATTAAACAAAACACGGCTCGTTTGAAGCTGTAAATTTTTACATAACATGGTATTTGTACGTTTTAAATATTACAAGGAAAAAATTGCATGCAAAACTTTCGAAGAGTAAACTATTATCAAAATTTGCCGTTATTTTAACCGATTTCAAAAAAGGAGGAGGTACTCAAGTCGACTGGTCTTTTTTAAATGTTTGTAACCTCAGAACTTTCGACTGGGTGAACCGATTTTGGTGATTTTGACCACTATCCAATCAACTAATTAATTCTAAATTGTTGTAAATATAGCGATTTGTGTAAAAGTATGAAGGCATAAACACTATATTATCAAGATTTCAACCGAAAATTACGAAACTTTGGATCTCTTACTAGGAATTTAGTTACACGGAAGGGTAGCTGGGAGGTGAAGGGCAGATCTAGACCACGCCCACGCGCCCCTTGCAATAAACTCTAACATTTCACATTACCATAAATGTAAGGTTTGCGAATATTTGGCGCCTTAACTGTTGGATTTGCCGTTTTAAGGTTCAATCTATACCTACTAATAATATAAAATGAAATATTTCTCTGAAACTCAAAAACTTCACAACCGACGTTAGAAACTCTTTCACTAACGGAGAGCCATATTATTTCTGAGTTAAATAGACTACATTATTTATATGGACAAAGACCCGAATAAGAGTTGCTTGGGTTATTTTAGCTAGTAGGTATAAGGTTTTTATTACGCAATTAAGGGCATTGAAATTTATTATGAAATTTTTATCCCAGATAAGATTTTTCATATATTTGTTTACAAGTCTATATAACTCTAAAATAATCTTGGTAAGCATATCAAATTCCTAAATCTCAAATTCATGTTCCGTGTTACAACAGAGAAATTAAATGAGGTACCTACATTAAAATACAATTGTTAAAGAATTTTACTCCAAATAAATCATCCCGCTAGTTATAGAACCTACAATATTTTTTATGATAGTGACATAATTTTTTGCTACTTTGTTATAGGAACTAAGACATTTGAAGTTTGATTAATTTTTTCCGGACATAAATCGAACGAACCTAATTTATAACCAAATATGTTTTTATGGCGCGGAAATTAACTTGGCGACAATATATGATTAATTTCATATTTAAAATGTTATATAATTTGTCACGAAATCAGTTATTTGACCTCAGAGATGAATTTTAACTATTCAACGAGTTTAGAAATACGTGTTGACATTAAAGTATACAAAAATTATTATTATAAAATATAGTCATATTGAAAGTGAGTTTTTTCGATTTCAACGCTTAAACTTAACCGGTTTTGATAAAGTTTAACGTTTAGTTAAAATCTAAGTGAGCCAGCGTGAGGAATAGTTTTTACTTTAATTACTACTTAGATCTTTGCTTTGCTTAAGGACCTATAACCAAACTATAACTCAAGTGGTAGGTGAAGATACATAGACAAAATCAAAACGTTTTCTTGTTAGCTCACTTGCGTAAAACTGAAATGTGCTTCGCCTACTAAACTAGAGCTTAATACTTTAAGACGGTTAAAATTATATCTTAAATCTACAAAAATATTTACCAAACACAAAAACCATTGACTTCAAACGAATAAATATCTTACTGAAATCTTGAATCTAACAAATAACTGGTAGAACACTCACCCCGTATTGTTGCCGCTGAAACGGAAAACTGCAGGTCGCATCACGAAGGCCGAACTTTTGCACAGTATCACAGAATACCTACTACTGACTTCTGACAATAGTATAACTTTATGCCCGCAAGGCTCTACCTCTCGTCCAACACAAGTGCCAGACGAAAGAAGTTCCTTGCTTGTACAGCGTCACTGGTCAACGTTTAATTGCAGAATGGTTGAGTATCCCTACTCCACAAAGGCACATAATTGAAGTTATTTATAGAATCCCTTCTGTTTCAGGTACAGTCAT
The DNA here is from genome assembly GCA_912999735.1 of Aporia crataegi. Classification (NCBI taxonomy): domain Eukaryota; kingdom Metazoa; phylum Arthropoda; class Insecta; order Lepidoptera; family Pieridae; genus Aporia; species Aporia crataegi. The sequence continues at coordinate 5,486,414 of OU538749.1, forward strand.
AAACTTTTTTGTTTACACAAACATCTTTATTACCTACCCATTTGCTACGCCAATGAGGCAGCCGGCAACACTCGGTGTACCTACCAAGTACTTAATTATGTTTTGATGTAAAATTTCAATCTTAGGAAGAGATACTTGCGAACTTTCTAAACCTATCTCTTAGGATAACGGTGCCTATACACAGGACTTATTACGGAATTATAGAGTCGTTGTAGAGTTAAGATATAATTTTAACTACAACTAATTACAAAACATAAGTTTTGGTAAAATTATGATTATATTAACTAGCGCTTGGTGTTTGAAGCGCCTATATTAAATTTGATTTGTTCCAAACACTATCTAGGTACATATTATAAAACAAAGTCGCCGCAACTGGTTGTCTATCTGTTTGCGATAAACTCAAAAACTGCTTGCTTATGCGAGTTACACTAATAGATAGTGATTCATGATGATTTTTTTACTATATATTTTGTAAAGGTAATTTTTTAATTTGTCAAATTTGTCAATTGGTTTAAATAATAGTAGAGCTTTCATCGAAAACTGTACTGCCTTATCTCTTTGATGTATAACAAAATAATGAATAATTGTGGTACCTATGCCTCTTTTATAGACATAGAAAAAAATCTCTGGTGACATACCTCTAGCTTTCTTCTATCTCTTATTGCCGGTACGAAGTTCGCCGGACCAGCTAGTTATATTATGTAACTCAGAAAACAACCAGACCAGACCAGAGTCCGTTCTTGGCCAGCCTGTTTGCGTTAAACAACGTTCCCATATGAGGAAATCATTTTCGGCTTTTATTACTCGGTTATTAGCAATATATTTTATTAAAAAAACTAGAAAAATTCACGGTCATCATTGTAAAAATAGGCCATAGCGTAAAATATCAACCAAATAAACGGTAGAACGCTCACCTGAATAGATAACCTATCAAAAGATTAACAGGTATTAGTGATAAAAAACGATTTTTAATGTAAATATAATCAACTTATGATTTAAAGAACTACAAATACTTTTATTTCGTGAGAAATGAGATTTATAGCGCACAGAATAAATGAGCCTTAAGAACTGTTTTTAATGCAATAATTTGTCACAATTCTTATATTTATTACGAAATTCTCCAGTTTTAGTCCGTTTAAGCTGTTTTTTCAAATGTTTAATTAACGTAAAAAGACAATATAGGTATTCCCCGATAAAATATATATGTATATAGATATATATACCTATTGTTAATCAAGTTTCAAACTTAGTTTTATAAATATATTATGATATATAATTTATTTATTAATAAGATTTATCAATGACTCACTTTCCATCAAAGTCAATTCGAAGTTTATAACTGTGGCTCTAGGCCCTAGTAGGTAGGTACAGTATTATTTCATAAATAGGCCTACTAAGTTTCCATTCCGATAGTTGGACAAAAATGGCGTCTTACAAACAGACATCAGTGGTGACTGATGAGGATCAAGATTAGATTACAGGTGTCTAATCAATTTTTCTTCTGCGTATTGCTCTAGAGGTCCTGAGTTGAAATCCCGAAAAAAAATCGGTTGGTTAGGCACAGAAGACCTACTTATACTGGAAATATGTTTAGTTCCCCTGATTTAAGTATGGCGATAGTAAATTCAAAGCATAATTCAGAATTTTTCAAGAAATACCTAGAAATATTTGAATTGAGAAATTAAAAAAAGAGGTTCTTAATTAATTTGTAAATATTTTCTAATTGTGATATACTGTTCTTACTTCCTTTGTAAATAGTATGATTATTTAAATGGTAGTTTATTTTATTGTTAGAAAATTAATAGATATTATATTTAATTAATTAAGATATTAATAATACTTTTGTATTTTTGTAAATATATTTAAGTACATTATTGTAAATATTTAATAAATAAAAAAATAGATATTATATGAATGTGTAAAAAATATTTAATTGTTAACGCACACAATTGAAAAAAAGTATATCATGTTTATAAAGGTGTATATTTTTTTAATGTTATAGTTTAACATGGATTAAATATGGTTTTAGTAGGAATTTTAAAAACTGGAAAATACCTTTTTTTATTAAATTGTTATTAGGTATACGATGAACCCAATGGGCAATGAGTGTATTTTTACCGACTTCAACAAAAAAGGAGGAGGTATTCAATTCGATGCTATGTTTCTTTTTATGTTTTTTACCTCAGAACTTTCGACTTGGTGAACCGATTGCGATGATTCTTGTCTTTTTGTTGATTTCTTGTTGTTGAGGGAGAGCTGGTGCTTTCCCTGTAGTTCCATTCTATCAAAACCTGTTCAGTAGTTTTAGTTATAATTTAGTCTTTTTTTTTTAAATTTTAACACTATATTATAGTTAATATGATAATGTGTCAATGTATATTTAAAGTATATATGTTTTTTTATTTAAATTTATTATTGGTTTAACTATCTGCACTGACAATTTACTGTATTTTCTGTTCTGTGGAATAAAAATAAAGACTGATTATATAAAATATTTTTTTAAAAAACAATACTAAAATATGTAGGTAGATACTTAGTTTTCTACAACGGCTACCCGCATAGCAAAGTTTTGTCCATGAAGAACTTCCACACTATCTGGCAAGAGTCCATTGTTTTCTACAATAGTATTATCATCATGCTTCAAGGGCATGTTCTAACTAGTAATACACTAGTCTATTTTATAATAGAAAGACTAAAATGACATTTCATTTGTTGTCTCTTTTTTACGCTTTTTAACGTCTTATAAATAGAGCCCGGCGCCTTTCTCATAATATACCTAAACGTGCCCGAGATAGTAAATAAAGTAAATAAAAACAAATAAATAATAATAAAGATTACGTAAAATAAAGAAATGGCCTGCAGTATTCTGTTGAACTAGGTAAGCTACGGCCGTTTGCCATACAATTTGTGTGCATCTGAGCAGTACTGTCTAAGGCAACCTGATGAAAGAACACCATTTTTTTAATTCGAGATTTCCAGTTTCCGCTTTTTCGTGGTGTTTTCCCAATTACCTATTCCTTCCCCTTACCACACCTCATCTTTACCCCTCTACTCCCCTTGACTGCTTACGACAACTCATTACATACCTATAGCAGGCTGTGAGGCCGGACAGCACCAGCGAAGTAGGTACGAAGACTGTTCCGGAAATTACGTCGAAGCCACTACCTCCCGGGCGCCACAGTATCAACTGGTCAGCCCTTATCAGAGCTACCGTGAAGATCAGTGGCGGGGTCATACGGGGGCTACTATCACTGTTTGATGTCGACCGCCTATTTCAGGTGTAGTAATTGAGGTTGGTGACATTATTTTTATTTTTTCATTTTTAGCAACTCTACCGCGTTGTATCGCTATGCTAACGCGTTGGCCGAAATATGAGCTTTCGGGTTTACTGTGGTCTCAACTAAGCGCGTTGATATCTTAAAAAGCTCTTTGAACAAAAAAAGTACTATAAATTGAAAAAAAAAAGAAATAATGATTATGAGAACAGTTTAAGTAGCCAAAATCGCGTAGGTACCTAGGTACTTAAGAAATATCCCAGTTGATTACAGTTTGAAAGTTGTCAATGTAAAATCAAAGTTCTAACTTAATTAATTGTTGATTTTGACGTACTTAACGTTCTCAACGTGAAATTTTCAATTCAGAAACTGACTGAATTTCAAAAAATATTTATTCGTTATACACCAGTTTTATCCAGATAAACAGTAACCTACTTTATCCAAGTCAATATTTAAAAGCTAGGGCCTAGGATTATATCTAAATGACTGTATAATCTACTACCGCTGCGGATTCTAGGGGTAGCGTTTTGGTGGAGTAGAGGCAATAGAACTCCCCACCAATCGCTCTTTTTATGATACAATATGGTGTTACAATATTCGGTATACAAACTCAGATTTATAACTGTTCCATGTGGTAGAACGATCTTATTCCAAGCATACAACGGAATAATAAGCTATACTGGAGAGTTTCTGCTTAACGCATGTTTAAAAGGAGGCGGGCAAATCGGATGATATAAATAAATAATTCCTTAAGAAACTTACCGTGACCACCAAAATCCAAAACCACTGCACAATATAAAAACTTTGCACTTGCTATCGATTACACCAACACGTTACGAATACTTTCTATCTTATCAAAACGCATTTTTTTCCAAAAATTCCGACCTACAACGTTCTTGAGCGCTATCGAACTGTCAACTATTAAAATTTATTATCTATGTTAAAAATTCGTTGTCTGTACAGGCCTCCGTTCAACCTTCGATATTTAAAATGTTGTAGGGACACTTTAGCGCTCCGCGGTCGGGGCAAGACTACTGCGCGTCGATGCCCCTCCCCTCGGCGCGGCGTCCAACTCGTATGGTACTATTTTTCAGGTGAAGGCAAGGAGCGATACGTTTGTCATACACAATCTTTGATTACAGTTTTTGTCACCTGATACGAAATTAATATAGTAAAGATTGTGGGAGTATGGAGGCGCGCTCGCATTATACGACAAAGTGTCGTACCATGTTTAAGGGAATTCGCTGAAACAATAGCTACGCTTTACAAAGAGCCGATGCTTTTGCCTGAAGGATGGTCAGTGTCCGGCAATAGGTATGGCACGTGCTACTTTTCAAAATAGACTTACCCACCAATTCAAACTGCACGATGATTCCTGAGCAGTTCGAACATTTATGTAGGTACTCTAAAGAATTGGTAAATCTTAGGTTTTAGGCACTAGCTGTGAGAAGTCTCTTCTTTTTAAAAGTTCTGTTTTTGTTCTGTTTCTGTTTGAAGTTTCCAAGTTCTCCAGACAAGGTTTTCATAGCACTATAGAGCTCTCTAAGGTCACCAGAAAATCGCAAAATAATAATAAATATGTAGATAGGTAGCGCTTAAAAAGCGGTTATAGTAGTATTACAAACAGACACTCCAATTTTATATATATATATATATATATATATATATATATATATATAATATACTCTTTAGATTTATTAGATTTAATAATGACTCTTATGATCTGTTACCTGCAGTTCGGATATCCGCAGGATCTCCGGACCACAGAGGCGTGGTCCGGCGATCCTGCGGATATTGCGGAGACCCTGTATTCGAATCCCGGGTCAACAAAAAGTGTTTCATGATCACTTGCCTGTAAAGAATATGATCAGTGAAGCAAAGACGGGATTTTCACACTGCAGTTAAGAGTTTTACAGAAACATAGGCATCTTATATTATAAGTGAATGAAATGTGTGAATGAAATAAACGCATTGGTCCAATTGGTTAAGGAGTAACTTACATGCTACAGATAGACAACCAGAAACGTCACTTGTAGTGAAGTCCCGTGGCCCTAGTGGGGTATGGGGCAGATGCATTTCACATCTGTTTCACTGATCGATTTTTTTCTTTAGGGGCAAGTAAGGTGATCAGCCTTCTAGGTCCTGCCAGACCGAGTTTATTTATCTCCACCGGGAATCGAACTCAGGACCTCTCGGTTGTAACGCTTATGCGCTTACCACTAGACCAAGGAGGCGCTCAGAAACGTCACTTATACAATATAAATTAATCAAAGCCACAACATCTATTCCTTGGGGGATAAACAAGAGACAATAGTTTTTACAAGGTGACGCTAGACAAAGAAAATTTGTATAAAAGTGACAGGAAGTATAATAAAACATAACGATACTCCAGTGACGTTTCACCAAATGCCATTTTCAGAGAAAAATTTTGCGTCAGGCAACACTCACCGGACACCATTGTCGCTTGCCTAGAGCCCGTACGCTGCGTTGGGATTTCCTGGAAAAATAAAAATATTACAATATGGTTAATTAATTCCTAGCAGGTAAAATTCTTAGTAAAAATTTGCTCTCACTGAAAGTAAAAAAAGGGTTACAATATGTAAGTATTAAACAATTTTCGATTTGCAGATCTTTGTTCGATTAACAATACAGTGGTACAGTGGTAAAAGTAAAAAGAATGAAATAAGCACAAGCCCTTAAAAAACAGGAATTGTTTGTTCAAAATATATTTGAAGCCTTTTTTATGTGGGTTGCAGCGATGGGACATTTGAGGATAATTGAAATAATTTCATATTTTATTTTAGACTAGAATTGGTAAGAATAAAACAATACAAATTGAAAAATAAATTTGAATGCCAGTTGTGACAATAACAATTTTAGCGTTTATCGTCCACAGCATCAGAATTAGTTAAGCGAGCGATGACGGAAATATATTTAAAAAAAAGACAGTTTAATAGGAATTTGGCAGCGTCTATCTTTCAACGTTCAAAGTCGAATTCTCACTTTCTTCGGCCACGTGCCACGACGAGGGGGTCTCTATACAGCGAATTGTGATGCAGGGTAGGGTGGAAGGGATAAGAGCTCGCGGTAGGTCACCCATGAGGTGGATCGATCAGATCAAACATGCTCTGAACGATCCACTCCACGAGTGCACCAGCAGTCCGAGATTGGCGCAGGAATGTGAAGCGAATAACAATGACTTGGAAGTTTTAGCTACGACTGCTCAGCCAAGAGCGTATCGCCTAGAAAGAGTCTTCTAATGGGCGATATTAATTGAGGCCACTGTATTGTATTTTATGTGTTAAAATCAAATAACATCAAAAAAGTTGTTATTTCTTTCACTTTTTTACAACAAATTACACTTCTGTGTCACTGAAAATTTCTGATTATTGTATTCCTAGGTATTTTTACGTAAATTTTATATCTAAATATTTCTTAGTCTAAATATTTCATAAAAGAGAAATACTTATTGCAAATTATTATAAATTATTTAATAAGCTAAATTACAAATGGTAAATTATTATACAAATGGTACGTGTCAGTTTGTAATAGGGTAGTTATATGTGTCAACGCGATTTGGTAATAGGGCTCCTAATAGATTTGAAACTGATAAAGACTGCGTATACATAATCACTACATAGTATAAAACAAAGTCGCATTTTCTTTCCCTATATCACTTTGTATGCTTAAACCTTTAAAACTACGCAACGGATTTTGATGCGGTTTTTTTAATAGATAGAATGATTGAAGAGGAAGGTTTTTATATAAGTTCTATACCCGTGCAAAGCCGGGGCGGGTCGCTAGTACTTATAATAAACGAAGAAAGTAATAGTACTTGTAAAATAGAATAAATAATAAATATTCGTTGATTGATTTTTACTTATATTAATAATTAATATTGATACTTGTTGGTCCGTATCTACTTTCGTTAAAAATATATTAATAATTATTATTCTTTGATGATTTTCTTTCAACTAAAAAACGACTCAAAACTTTTGCATCTATTTTAATGTTTTGCTCTTATGTATACTGAAATCAGTATTTAGTCTACTTTTAATATAAAATCGACGTTACTTTGGTGAAAGGAGGTTATCAATTCGACGTGTCTCTTATTATAAAATATCAGAATTGAATCCTAATTAACATATTACGGAACCCTTCACAGGTGTAAATGTAATAAAACTCGTCTTCTTAACGTAATTTCGAGCTGATACGTAATTGATCGCCCAATAAATATCCCAGCAGCTACTGAACACATTAAATATATTCTACCGCCTATAACAATCGCGCGAGATTAGAAAATAACTTTAAACCTCTAAGCAAGAGTCGAGTTATGTTGGAGTGGTCCCGTATGAATTAACTGTAAAGCCATCTACAGATATTTAAATTGAAGTGTATGTTTGTAATATGAAATTAACCGCTTTTTGATTTGAGATTGCAATTGAGTAATAATATCAACCCGAACATTTCTAACTTAGTTGCAAAAAAGCAGCACCAATCTTCTCATTAATGTTTTTCTACGAAAAAGTTTGTTTTTTGTTTTTTTAATTTAATGAAGGAATACTAAAATAAAATACTGTCCGAAAACTTACTTTTTTTCACTCAGGGGTCCTTGGCATTATATGTACTTGATTTTCTTGGGGGTCCGCGGCTGAAAAAGGTTAGGAACCGTTGATTTAGAAGAGTCTTTTGTAACCTTTTTTTGGTTTGCTACTCATGGACACTCGTAAAAAGCACTGTTGAATGCCCCAAACTCGTTAAATTTAAATTATTTTATTTGCAAATAATATATTGTTATACAATAGGTACCTACTACCCATTCTATTATTTAATATTTACTGAGCAACATTTTCCCTATTAATTATCATGCGAAACAATAAAGTTGGTTGGGTATACAACCAAAATAAAATTCCAGGCCCTATTACAATTTTATCAAACTCGATTTAAAAACGCTATTTGAATACATCAATATTTTTTAAAGAAATTATATAATTGAGTATAATTAAAAAAATCTTGTAAAAATGGTGTTATTATAACAAAATGAACTCTTCTATTTATTTAATGTACCTACCTATATTATGTCATTAACAAGACTAAACCAATACAAAATAAAGAGACAAAAACAAAAAGTCTTAACATAAATGGTGCCTCAATATTATGTGCGAACCACATGCAAAAAATATTCAAATCATACATAAAACATGAAATTATGAATTATATAATGAAACAGCTTTAGTTTTTATAGTTCTAAATTGTAATGCGAGCAAGAAACAATGTTCGTGAAACGGAACCCTAATATATAAAACATTTAACGATCGACCAGCGAGGTGTCACACAATCTCCAAACGCGGACCATCTCGGTTTATGGCTCGCGATGACAACAATTCCAATATTGCTACTAATTTATGATGATGAGCTATTTTATAGACAACCTTATGGTGAAATTTTAAATCGAAACTAGATATAATAATTAATAAATTCGGCAGATACAGTACGTAAATCACAAGTTTATTATCGCAATTTTCGTTACGTTTTTAACTGTTGACAATCTATCGTTTGGCCATAACCGGTTGCTGCAACATTTTTTATACCGTTGTATTGGTGAATTACGCAGCCAGCTTCTCATAACGTCATTTTACTATTATAACATTAATTTGACATTGACATTATTAATTCCCAATAATGTTGCCATACAATATATACCACAGATACAAATATTCAACGCAGACTCCATCGAAAAATACTTGACCGACTTGTAGATGTAACAATGCATAGCTTATTTTACAAGTAGTAAGAATTTTCGATCAACCACTCCTGGAGTTAAAAGTCGGAGTACCTTGGTGACAATAATTTTTTTTTTTTATCTTTGGGTAGGAAGTCTGACACCTACTTAAAGGTATGTATAAACGTACACGGTTAAAGAAATAATCTCTGTATAGTTAGAGGCTGTACTCTACTGTGCTCTACTGTAGAGCGCAGGGTTGGAACTTGGATCATTTCTGAGCAGTGGTAGCTCTTGGCAATATGGCGCCCCTATATCACAAATACTCTGGCAAAATCTAACTATAAGAACGTGGTTTTTATATTCGACCTTTAGAGTTATGACGCTGTTTAGCAATGTCACCTTTAATTTTTTATATGGAAATGGCATGCAGCGACTTCAAATTAAAAGTCGGGTTGAGTTCATGTTGAAACAAAAGTTATTATTTGGTTTAGTACAGCATAGACATATATATACAGTATACATATACAATAAATACAGTAGATATGCTTAGCAGTCATTTCTAATGCGCCAACAAGTGTTTCTCTGAGACCATCGAGCTGGTTAGACGAAAGTTTAACGAGTGGCACTCGTGAGTCTTATTTGCAGAAAATATTTCTTTGAAAGTTGCCGATCAGACTCACGGAACTAAAACCTTTTTTCTCTTCCTTAAAATCACACAAATTGAAAAGAATGGTAACATTTAGGTACATGTTATATTTTGTAATGTATTTTGAATTCGAAAACGATTTCTAAATTTTCCTATCTCAAGGCTTTTGTCTTTAGTTTCTTTATTTTAACATGTATAGCACGTTATAAAATACGGACCTCAAAATAAAATAGGTAGGTAATTTAAAATAAAATATTGTTTGGATATCCCATTACATATAAAGCGGTTAATTGTCTCGTTTTTTGCAACAGCGCATGCGAACCATCGAGAAACTGACAAAGTATTTGAGTACCTAATTGTTGCAAGTTTAGTAACTTTTTATGCTATATTTAGGTATTCGTACGGTACAGTGTTCGTGAGGTCAGCTAGTTATAATAAAATTGTGTTTTGTGTATTTTTCGTTTTATACAAGTTGCATAGCTTTAGACTAGAATTCCCAAGGTATAAGAAACGTCCCAAACATATCCGGCGGCGAATGCGTAGCTGAAGGAAGCTGGAAAAAACGCGAAGTTAATACTCAAAAGACTGTATTTTTAAATTATACATAGCTCTCTATATAATTGACAAATGTCGATCTAATGGCGTATCGATATTTTTTTACAATTTGTTGTTTATTACTAAAGATCATTAAGTAATTGTTTTTGGCACCATTATTTATTTAGGCTTAACAATAGCTTGCTGACAAATAAATTAATTAATCTCATTACATTATAGTCAGCTGTTATCTACATCTATGTAGTATAATTTTTCTCTAATGAATGTATTTATGGATTCTTCTTTTCTTTCTTTAAAGTCCTAAGTCCCCTGGATGGGGCAGAGGGCGTCCACAGTAGTCATGTCATGCCAACTGCCCTCGCCTCTGCAGTGGTCGTCCGCCGCCAGGATTACTTAGGGCGGCCACATTTTCGCTTTCCTTGAGGGTCCAGTCTAAGGCTTGCCTCGGTATATGTTGGGAATCCCTTCGTAGCGTGTGACCTATCCAGTTCCACTTGCGACGCTTGATCTGGTGGTCAATTGGAGTCTCGCCGCATCGTTCCCATAGATCAACGTTTGCGATCCTCTCTGGCCAGAATACACCGAGAATACGGCGAAGGCAGCGGTTGAAAAAGACCTGGAGCCGTTGCGTGACGTCCTTAGTGACATTCCACGTCTCACATCCGTACAGCAACACAGTTTTCACATTCGACCGAAATATCTTGAGCTTAACTCTTCTAGTCAGTTGCCGCGATTGCCATACAGGACGGAGCTGGGCGAAGGCTGCTCTCTCTTTGGCGATTCTCGAAGCGACGTCATCCTCGGTCACCCCCGTTTCCGATACCACACTATCGAGGTAGGCAAATTTGTGGACCCTTTCCACCCTTTCCGTGCTGATGGACAGTGGCAAAGTGCTTGTCGCTCCACACCTCATCTCCCGGGTCTTCTGGGTCAGGTACTTATGGATTGATATTTATTGAATACTTATTCAAAAACACCTAAAAGGAGGTAATATCAATTCGAAGTGTATTTTTCTTTACTATGTATAGTATTATATATTGTTCTCTTTATCTTTTCTCAAACTTTGCTATAATATCCTGTAGGTACTAAATTTCGTCGATTCATCTTAGGCGTATAAGCGTAACAGAAATACTTTTGTCTTTATTATATCACATGGACATTTGCTGTTGGTTATGTTAATAAAAAAAATAATTTTAAGTAAAGATTCCGCCAAAATTAATATTTCGCTAGAGATAATTAGTTTGGTTGAATAATGTGTTTTTTGATGTTATTTTTATGATATGTTTTGTCTGCATAACCTTAATTTTAAATTAGTAATTCAAATTAATGCATGTACGAATTAAAATTCATAGTTTGTGGAAATTAGATGAATTTATGAATAAAATTGTCTGTTTTGGTTTAAATAACTCACTCTGATGGTTAACAAGCACCTTAAGAGAAAATATTTATTTACAGTTCATTGTAATTGTGTTTTCTGATGAGACTTTCGGAAGTATGTGGAAACATGTAGGAATCCGTCTGTCTACTAAAAGTAACTCAATATAGGTCCTTGTGTGACTTCTGCAAGGATAATGAGCATTCAGACCGATTCAGTTTCAAGGAGTAGTTTACAAAATTTATAGAGCTTTTTTTGATATGCCTTTTTAAATGAGGGGTAAACTTACGAAATACACAACTTTTTTTTATATGTCTTTAAATTGAATGATCTAATCAAAGGTTTTAAGAGTGAAGTATCTAATTGAAATAGATAGGATGATAGATTTTTTAGAATTTTAATAACTGACTTCAAAAATGGAGAGCGTTCTCAATCTCTGCTTTTTTATGTTTGTTCGACTGGGTGAATTTGATGATTCAAAAATACAATAAAATAGTAACACGTAAACAGACAGAACTTTAAAAATTGGTTTAGAATTCTGCATTAATTAAAAATATATTGTGTGGTAGGATCATCAAAAGTTAATCGTAAAATTGTTAAGGGCAGCGTATAGCATATCGAATAGATCTCTCTTCTTTGATAACATTGTATTATTATTATTTTATTTTTTAATATATCTGCCTCCAAAAAAAAAACATTTATAGCATAATGTTACAAATAATTTGGTACACGCAAAATAAACGCGTTCAATCTATATTAAATAAAACCCAAAATATGAAATGGTGTGTCTCAGGATACAATTAATTCAGTCGCAACACGTATTTACCCATAAGTACCTTGCGGCGCGTGCAAACAAATAAACCAATTGTAACTTATAACAAGTAATTACTCTGCAGTTTTCAAGCGAATTTTAAGGATCATTTAGTATCAATAATAAAAAACTTTTTTATTTATACCTTAGGATCGCATAATTACTGATCTATTAGAAAGTTTTAAAACGTCAATGTTTTTCTATAAGAAGTTGGGTTTGTATTGTGTAGACAATTTGAATTACGGCGTTGGTCATTCGAAACGTCAAATTTAGAAGAATGATTTAAAAATATAAAATATACTGCGAGTAGGGCTAGCCTTATTCATTAAAGGCCGAAGTTCAATATTGGAATTCCGTCGCCCGGAAACGAATAAAAAACGCGGCAAAACTTTTAAACTTGGTACTCAATGGGACGTCATTTTTTACGCCCGTTAGGGTTGTCGCATTGAAAAATGATATAATTTATATCGGCCGTGGTAGCGGTCGGCTACCCGTTTTGTACGCGTGATAAAATATAAATAAAAATAAAATTTTATAATATTTTTTCTTCATCTTCACTAATTTAAAATGTTTCCTTATCAACGCGCGGCGCGCTATGACAAAAGGAATAGGGATGAGGGTTTATAGGATAGGATCTTTATCGATATCGATTATTTTATCCATTTAATAAATTTAATACTTATCGTTAATTACAAAAGTGGATTTTAACACTGTAGTTTTCAGTTCCTTTTAACAGATTTGAATGTAATTAGCCAGTAAAACTAATCAAAAAATCTGTAAACTCTGTATTTTATATAATAAGTTTTGTACGTATCTATGGCGTGAATCATGATACTAAATTCATAATTAGATTAGACAATTTCACTCTCAAAGGTCACAACGTGACGCAGTAAAACCTGTTACTTTCCTGAATTTGTCATATTAAAACATTTTCGTTTGCTTATTATGTTTGAACAATGTTTATTATGTAATCAAAACAAGCTACACATATCGAAAGCGGCTCTAATGAGATTATGCAAATTATTACAAAATATATTATTGAATCATCGTGCGCCAATGTCACGGTAGGCCTCAATGAAGGATATAATTTTTTCCCAATACTTATTTCTTAAGTAACGCCTTGCTACAACCTATACAAGTAGGTACCTAACTTAAATTAATAAAAGGTACCTACTTAAAAAAGATTGTCACTCAGGTAGTTAAATCCTTTCGACATTTTCTTTGAACTTTAATAGAATTGCCGCATTTTATTATTATTCTAGAAAGTACTTAAATAAGTGAAGTAAGTACACCTGTGCATTCTTCTACTACATAATTTTAACTGATATGTATTATATAGTTTTATATTTATTCTATTAAATTTAAAAAATCAAAAAATATCGATATTGTATGAACGGCGCATGGATTTCACCCACACAAGCATCGTTCACACACAAATCAAAGCACGCGCTCTTGTGAGCACGAATGAAATATTTAAATTTGGAAGCTGATTCCGTTTATGGCTACTTAATTTGGGTGATTCGATTTGAATATTTAAAAAGCGACGCATAAAAACATTCCTTCGTGCTGTCACTATGCTAGCTCAGCGAATAACATTTTAACACATACCTGACCGTCGTTTATCTCTGAATGCATTTTTCTCCTTAGCTTACGCATATGCCGTTCAAAAGGTATTGCATGGATGTTGCACATCCCAGGAAAACTAACGCTCAGTTGGGTTAGGAACAGAAGGCTCAAGCTGACCTAATCATTGAAAAGGACACAGAAATATGACACCATGCTCTAGTAGTGGCTTTAACGCGCGCGACGGCAAAAATATGGCCGTTATAATTTGACGTGTTGTTGTTGTTTAACTGTTTTGTGTTAGTTTTATAGTTTGGACATTAATTATACAACGGATGTGTTGCATATTGCTGACGCATTTCCTACTAAAGATAAAAGAGAAGGTTCAGGAAGGAACATTAATTGTTTTAGGACTTCGGAGAGAACCTAATGAAAAAATTTAGCACGGGACACCCACGAATTGTTAATTGTCGAAAAAGTCGGCAACAAATAGCCCATATAATAAGTCATAAAAATAATTAAAACTTAAAACCTATTTAAGTTTCAGCAAGAAATGTATTTCTATGCATTCTTTTATTACCGACTGATAAATAATTTTTATTACATTCATTTTATTTGCTCCCATTGTTCTAAGAAAAAATTACTTAAACAAAATCTCAACAACAAATTTACTTATATTCATATATGTAGAACAACGTTTACTGTTTGCATGAAAAGAAAATATAATGTTAACTAAACTTGAAATTTAACAATTATCTGTTAGATATGTAACTATAATGGTCTGGTCAGACAGCGAGCGGGTCGTGACGCTGGCGCGATCTTATGTACCAATTACTATAGTAGAGGTCACACAGAGGACGACACATCGTGGCGCTTGGCCTGTCAGAGACCCGTTGCGGTCTCGACGAACCCGCTGTCCAGACCATAGGTGTGGAAAATTTCATACTTCTACGTCCGCATTTTCGTAAAAAGGGGTGCAAAGTATTTTAATATTATGATTATGATACAAATATGTAGGTATTTTGATTTATAATATTATATATATATTATTTTGTAAGTATTTATTTTATTCATAAGCGAATAGGGGTGGTGAAAAAAAAAGTTGTTAATCGTGGCACGTGGCACGTTGTGACAATCTGAATTCAAAAAATGTAGAAAGTCTTTCATTGCTAAATGAATACTCAATAATAATTGTAATGTTAAAATAGGCCCAATCAACTGTATAATTAATCTTTAAACAAGTATATTTCCTTGAATATGTATGAAAACTAAAGAGCCTAGAATTACTTATAGCTATTTTGAACCGACTTTCGAAAAAACCAAAAAGGAGATTATCAATTCGACGCGTATTTTTTGTTTGTTTTTTAGGATGCACCACTCCTACGTCGCCGTCCGTGAACCAACCGGCGCTTGACCGCGTCGTACTTATTTGCTTATTTATAACTCTATGAAATGTGAACCCTTATCGATGAAGTTTTTAGATAAATCTATTATATTTAATACTAAAGTATTAAATTTGCAACAAGAATAAATAAGAATCAAGATAATTTGATAAATAGTTTTAGAGATATTGAGTTTAAAAAATAAAAAATTGAAAAAACTTCAATTACTTACAATTTCTTAAATAGGTATAGGTATATTTGAATAATTAATAACTTAACCTCAAAATAGTGAAAAATAAAGGAAGATTTCGTAAAACTTCCATCGAATATCTTCATGATTTTTATTTTAAATAAGCCAGAGCATATTTTGAATGTTATTCTGCAGCAATGGCCTAACTCAACAAAAATCGGCATTGTTCTTTAAAGTTTATTCAAATTTTTTTTTCATGCAAAAAGTTCAACCTTTCTTACCTACATGAAAGTAAGTCAATTTTAACGGCCATTTGTTGAAGAAAAGAAGACAATGAAAGCAAACATTATGAACCTTCTTATGTAAAAAACATTATATTACAGTTATATGCAGGGCCGCCGTAAGCGGGCGTGCAAAGCGTGCACCGCACACGGGCGGCACGCCCGGGGGGCGGCAAATCGAGCGACTCATACCTAATTTAAGTCATTGTAACCCTGGCCTGTCTACTCAGAGGGTGCGCATAGGATACCAACTTGGGGCGACCTAGAATCCTAGATCAAACAATGACTTCTAAAGGATAGATTCAACGAGTTAAAAACATTTACCGACGTATTTGGTTTTTTTAGCAATAACTTATTTAATTATTCCAATGATGAGTTAATGAAATATTGTAAAGATTTAAATCTAAAACTTAAAGATGATTCAAGTAGTGAATCAGACATTGACGGATTGATTTATTTAGGGCGATATAGGGCGGCACAATCGGTATTGCACGCGGGCGACAAAACAGCTAGCGGCGAGCCTGGTTATATGGTACCTAATAAAATAATGAATAAAAGAGACATTTCTTGGAGTATCCAATTTTAAATAATGCTTCTGTCGGTTGTATGCGGGTTATTACACCCGGGTGAGTACAAACTTGTATCTATACATCAATCTAAATTCTAAATAATTGATTTATGATAGTAAGTAGATATTATTATCAGGTAGGTACTTTAAGCCTCGCTTGTGACTTCGTCCATGTAGGCTTTACATCATACTTACAGTCTATAAAATTCAGTCTAGCTTCCTATCAAAAATTATAAAATCAATTTATTACCTATATAAGTTTCTACTAATCTGAAATTTATTAATAAAGAACAATTAGATATAAATTATTTTTTTTTTGATTCATTTCAGATTTTGAATCTAGAGGTTTAAACCAGTTTTAAATATAGATTAAGTATATAGAATTTCATAACATTATGGTCTGAAACATATGTAGGTACCTAGTTATTCGAAGTTCAATCTATGTTAACTAAAATATGTTTTTGAATTTCAAACTCCGTAGCTTTTAACCGCCTCCGTGGCTAAGTGGTTTACACGTCTTCGTGTTGCGCTGGAGATCCAGTAAAACAGACACAGAAATGTGTCTGCCCCATGCCCCACTAGGGGTTACGGACATTAGCTCTTAACAATATATTAGTAGATAACATTGAGAGAACATTGAGCTACAACGACAAAACCTGGCAACAAAAAAGAAATATTAATAAGTAATATTACTGATTCGACCTCCCATACCGCCTCCTTGGTCTAGTGGTAAGCGCGTAAGCGTTACAACCAGTCCTGGGTTCGATTCCCGGCGGAGATAAAAAAAAAACTCGGTCTGGCAGGTCATAGAAGGCTGATCACCTACTTGCCCTTAAAGAAAAAAATCGATCAGTGAAACAGATGTGAAATGCATCTGCCCCATACCCCACTAGGGGACACGGGACTTCACTCAATATTACTGATTCGTGCATGTTTAATTCCTTAGAAATTTATCATTTTAAAATGAGTTAGTTGCCCGTGTAGCAATTACTCATTTAAGTATGTAAATATTTCTTTTTATATTCTAAACAAAAAATTGAGCTTGATAATTTAATTTGTAAGATAATTAATGACTAGTTGAATTTAAATTTTAAAGTTATCGTGATTCGTAATCATTACATAAAAGCAAAAGTAAGTTTTGGAAATTAAGCAAGTAGGCACCTACCTAGGTAGGTATACCTTTTTATTTCAAGTGTGTAAAAATGCTTTCATCTTAATGCTTTTATAACACACAGTGACAATTTAAGAAGCAGATCATTATTAAAAATACTACAAATAGTTCAATCAAGATAATAGTTTCATTTCTTTTATAGCCTGTCTTCGAACATACCATGGCCAAACACGTGAACGCGCCGACGGACGCAACGCGAATGAGCAAAAAAACGAGACATTCATCTGACAAGTAACATTGGGTGGAGCGCGCGCGTACCGCCTCTGAAGCCAAGCCCGCCCATTGGCTTGTTTAAAATCGATTCCATTTTATAAATATGTAACCACTTTCCATCCGAACGAAACGAGGCATTCTACAACCCTAGTGTTTCCCGCCAAAATAACCTCTAACAAGATGGTGGACAATTCAAATTCCCGCGGTGTCAGTACATCTTTTTTTATAAACACTCAATTGTTTTAACGACATGTCTAGTCTTTTGTTTTATTAAAAGGAGAATGATAGAGATGGGTTTTCCGTGGAGATATTTAGGAAACAGAATGGGATGTACGTGAAATTGGTATTGTAATATAAAATTGTTTATAGATAAACATAATCTATGTTGTACTAAAACATGCCATTGCTTTTAATCAGCTACTTACTGAATCTTACTTAATCTTATCTTACTTACGTATCTATATAATCTGATCGTATTATTATTATTTTCATTGGGTAGTTTATGGCTTACTAGTTAATAGTTTAAAAAATATATTAAAATATTAATGATACGAAGACGACAGACTACCTACTTGTGAATAGAGGAAGAAATCTAGACAAGGTAGGTACTTATTTATTCTTATCATGAACCATCAATAAAAAATTCAGTTGGTGAAGTATAAAAGTATAATTACCAACCATTAAATCCCATTTATAATATTAAGGAATAAGGGGATACGAAAATCTTAATAGATAACCTACTGCACATTTTTTTACACACTTTGTTGCACTGGAGTGCATCGGGCGGCCTTATCGCTAATCAGCGATCTCTTCCAGGCAACCCACAATTTTTGTTGGTTTAGTTGAATTTCTGTAGGCAAGCCCGTAGAAATTCAACCATTCCTCCGCACCACTTATGACAACCCGTCGGCAAGTATAGCAGTCCTACCAGAGACCGAATACAAATATAAATTAAATTGTAAATTGTATTCGGGACCGGGGATCGAACCCGATACCTCAGACTTCGCGGTAGGCTTATAAGACCGCTTAGCCATGAGGCCTCAGGCCTCATTTTCTATACCAAAGAAATCTTATAAAGTAGATTTTTTTTGTTTTTATGACCACTCAAGCACTACCAGCCCGATTTTAAAAATTCTTGCACTCAAAACTTGTCTTCTGACTGACAGGGTATATGCACACACAAACGAAACCGCGAATAAAGTCTAATCTTCACTAATTGACCCATTTTGGCGTAAAACCATTAAAAGAACATTTTTAAGTTATTTTAACTGATACCTATAAATGTAGGTATCAGTTAAACCTAATTTAAAGACAATAACTGAAGACATCTACGAGCAAATTGTATGTAGGTATATTGAAGGTATTAATGCTCGGTAGTTGTGTGGCTTCGCCTTGGGACCTTAATCACGTGCGATAGGTCACACGAAGGTCACTTGAGCGTGAATGTTATGACAGTTTGCTTACTATGACTTCAAAAAAGACTGCTTTCCATCCTATTTACCTATGTGGAGCAATGTCTATAAGTAATATGATTCTTTAATCTGTTCTTGCTTCAATTACCTAAGTCGTGGATAGGTATCATATTTTTAAAAATTCTGTAAAATTCGTCTAACTCACGAAATAATATCTAAAAAGTAGTTTCTAGTAATAAAAATAGAAGACAGAGGTATAATTTTATTATATTTATATAAGCTACTGATTTACGCAAAATAGGCGCAAAGCAGACGTTGAGTTGCGGAAAACAAGCCCGTCAATACTTATACTTATACTAAGCTACTGATTGGCCTAAATCATATGAGTTTTCTCACTAAATTTCAATTACATTGTAGCACACGGTTGACCAGAAACAATAATCATAATATGCTCCTGTGTCCCGTCTGTCCGTCACTTTCAATGCCCCGGTCAACAGATTATGTCGACCGTATAACTATGTAGATTGTCAATTTGAATGGAAACAGACATATTTCATGACTCCATAAATATCTATCTTCGCCAGGCGATGGATACGTTGCGCGGTCTTAAAAATTAGTAATTTTAATTTTTTGGCTGATGTGAATTTAACCTCATTTTTATATCATAGTTTATTACTACTGTTACTACTGTTTTTATTATTTTATTTTACGATTTGAGGTTGATTTTGTGTTCTGTTATATATCTGGCACTTATCAGTACCTATTCATGTTATTGTCATATTTGTTTAAACAGTAGTATGCCCATTATTTAGGTTTTTTTGTTTAAGGTTAGCATGTAGGATGTTTGGGTGCAAAAATAGATAATAAATACAAATAATATTCAATAGATACATTGTTTTTTTATAATTCAAAGGGCTTTGAAAGCTTTGTTGATGAAGCTCCCTGTCGAGTGTAGGCAGGTTTATGCCGTTATATTCAACAATTATCGCCATGCTTCAATAATTTTTCAAATTCTTGACAATATATACACAAAACCTTTCTACACTTTATCGGTCAAAATAGTATCCCTTCGCTTGATGTCGAAATTAGCTTGAATAGATTGAAAGACAAGGTGAGAAACTTTATCTGTAACTGTATCTTATACAGTGATTATTGTTAAATATCAATCTATATTACTACCAGCCAACTTTCAAAGTACAAAGGGGTTATCAATTCAAAATATTCTTGTTTTTACCGCAAATGGCTAAGCAATATTTTCAAAGATGGCGGAGAGAAAAAACGGGGTTTACAAAATAACTAATTTCTACATTGATATAAACATATTATTAAGCTATTGAAATTTGGTAAACTATTATACAGAATTTTCAAGACTATAACTTAAATATTACCTATGTAAATAAAAAATACAATTAAAATTTAGGTACGTCGCTTTCATAAAAATGTCATCACAAAACGTTTTAATGTTTCATAAGCCCTCCATCTCCACACTTAATTAATTGTAGCTTCAAGCATACAATTTCATTTTTGTGATTGTTTTAGAGAATTCGTCTTTAATAA
The DNA here is from genome assembly GCA_912999735.1 of Aporia crataegi. Taxonomy (NCBI): domain Eukaryota; kingdom Metazoa; phylum Arthropoda; class Insecta; order Lepidoptera; family Pieridae; genus Aporia; species Aporia crataegi. The sequence continues at coordinate 5,507,138 of OU538749.1, forward strand.
AGTAACTTTTTCCTATAATAGAAAATCCTACTGAAATAATTAATTTTTCCATTTATTTAAACGACTCATGTTATAAATTATATTTATCATATACCTAAGGCTTTTAATTCATATTGGAAAAAATTATTGGAACACATACAAATAGATGTATTATTTTTACCTCTGTGCAGAGTTATTTAAGTTGCCTAATTTAAAAAATACGGAATTATTTTATCTTATTTAAACACATTTCTCGCCAATTTTCACCACAGGGTTGCCAATAATGAGTATTCGCTAATATAAAGTTACGTCAACATGTGGCGAGATTGCGAAACCTCTAGAGTATTTTACGCTTCGCTGTCAGGGGCGCATAGATAAAAGAAGAATGCAGTTTATACATTTAAATCCAACTCTATTATCTATGATATAAATGCCATAGAAACTTTTTTGAATGAATTAAGGAAGGTTGTTTAAAATCTATTTTGGGTGAATCACGACATGATGTCTGCAATGAATTTCTTTTTAATATCTATTTAGGAGTGTTTTGACGCTACTTGAAAAACGATTATTGGGAATGATGTGTCCTACTGTTTTTAATCTTTTATTATCCAAGTATTTCTTATTTATTTTTGTAGCACCCATATAAGTAAATCATACATTATTCAATGCGTGTAGCAGGAGGTTCTGGGTTCACAACCAGGGAAAATAAAATATGTTTCGGTTTGGAATGCATAAAATGCAAGATCATCTACTTGGCCATAACAAAAAACTTGTGTCCTGTTACAATTATAACTAGTTATTTTAAAATAGTAGATACATTTACAATAATACTATGTCAATGAGAAAAATGAGTGTTAAAGCCACGTTTTGTTCTCATTCTACACAAACGAAGTCACTGGCATACGCTAGTATAGGAGACATTAATACTGAATCAGTTGTGTATTGGAGGACACAATTCTTAACATGTTAAATCACCAGGCATCGCACAATACGCATCCGTTCTTTTGTGCCGCGCGGGACGTATAAATTATATAACCATTCTCACTACCTTAATGAACAGGGGCTGCCAACGTTTAATCCTTTTTTCGGGGTTTTTGATCTGCTCGCTGAAACAAAATTACATATATTACCTATTCTTGTAGAGTTGTTATGCCTAAGGAAAACTGACTGAAAAGACTTAAGCTTTTTGTTGTAGGTTTTAACTTGTCGAGTTTTGATAAAGTGTCAACTGTTTTCTATTAGATAGGAATACGTTACAATATGTTTTCGTTGTTAAAGCAAAAAAGTATTTCTGAGAAAAACTCGCTGTTGTATGATAGGTATCGCTATAGCAAAAGTTTAAAAACGCAGTTATTCAGCAGTAAATATATATATATATATATAATTTTTGATAAATAACCAAAAAGGCAACACCTTGCTAAGAAATAAGACTTAAAGAAACTAAACGTAAATGCATCCTGACAGGAGCAAACTGTATGCAAAAATATTTTAACAAGATCACAAGAAGAATCAGAAGAAGCAGTAGATAAATACGATTCGAATAAAAAAGGTTATGCAACCCATACCTAAGCCATAGATAATAAATTAAACGCGCTTTCAGCTACCGTGTGCTCCGCGGACTTAATCAAACAGATTTATTGCCAACCTTAAAAAATATAAATTATAGCAATTTGTTCAAATTACACAAAAACAGGTTTTATGTCGCCAAAAATGTTTGTGTTGATCGGTAGCGATAAAGAAATAAACTAGATATCTTAAAATAGTCATAAATATATAATTTATGTAAATTTTTTGATTGCTGACGGATATTTTTATTGAGATAATAAAATACAAAGTTATTTATAAATATTAAAATATCATAGTTATCTCACTGGTGTGACTTTAAATGCTAAATTAATTCAAATAATAGTAATAAATTATTGTTAAATTCTTTATTTTGTCACTTTTTCTATATTACATATAATAAGTATTTTTACAATAATCATTAGGTACTCATTAGTAACTCGGATCGTAAAATCTAAAAGTGTTATTAAAAAAGTACAGGATAGAATAAACAAAAGGCTTTCATTTATGATTTCATATTCAAATCAATTGTTGATTGCTTTGAGGAAATTTCTGAAAAGAAAATAATTTTAGCGCTCTAACAAATTCTAAACCTAACTTATCTACATATCAAACAAATGTTATATACTTTTAAGAAAAAATATTTTATTTCTTAAGCATTTTCATTGAATCAAGTATTGTATCTTTATATGTTTCTGTTACAAAACTTGATTTGTTTTGTACTGTGACAATGCTAATAGTGAGAGTTTTTATGGTAACAATTAATTTGATGTTGGTAGCACCAAGAGGAAGAGTAGTGGTATAATGGCCAACCATACATAGTATGAAATTCAGATTTGACAAATTTCTGCGTCTGTTTCAGTTTGATTCATCTTTTTAACAGACTTCAAAAAAGAAGGTTCTCAATCCGACTGTAATTTATTTATGTTTGTTACCTCAGAACTTCCCACTGGGTGAACCGATTTTGATGATTCTTTTTTCATTTAAAACAGGTGATTCCTGTGTGGCAGTTTTAGTTACAATTTGAAGTCTTTTTTTTTTGTTAAAATTATCTTACATTTATTTGTTTTTTTAAGATTTGAACCTCTTCGCCACAAAAGCGGTTACCCCTACCTTATCAGTTATGATATCCACCAACCTTACAACTCCAGGTAAATCCCTGGCTTCGCATAGATCATTATGTCCTCTGTCAAATGCGTGAAACTGCAAAAATGCACCGCCCTGCGAACGAGACTGCGCCACGCAGTCGTATAACTATAGAAAAAATAACACAAGGTTGTGAATTAAAAAAACTTTCATATAAAAAATATTGTATACTAGCTAACCCGGCGAACTTCGTACCGCCAATAGAAGATAAAGTGGGAATCGAACGTCAAATGTTTGACAGGAACGGAGGTAGAACAGTTTATATGGGAAAATTCCATTGTTGTTTGTAGTATCTTCATCGATATTAATAATTTTCTCATATTTTCTTACCGTTTAAGCCTTTCCTGGACTACGACAAACATTTCAAAACTAAAGTCAGCAAAATCGGCCCAGCCGTTCTCGAGTTTTAGCAGACAAACGAACAGCAATTGATTTTTAAATATATAAAATGTAATACAAAGGCTTATTAGTTATTACCTATTTGCGTAACATGAAAATTATTAGTGAAACAAAAATGTCCATGGAATAGACAAACGAATTACAATAGTCGCGATGTTACGTCAATTTTTCCAAAATTTTTGAAAGTCAATGGAATTAACTTATAACTTATTTCATATATTTTATCGAATCACATATACCTTGACAGCAAGTTCGTAAGGAACGATTTTATCTCCCTTAGAATGCAGAATGAGTAACGGAAGATTGGTAACTCGAGTCAGATACTGATCAGTCGTGAAAGAGTATTCAGTCGATGTACTGAAGGGTTTCACAAAAGATTGCTTGTAGTATGGAAGCCATGAGACCAGCTGAAAATATAGATGTGATATGAGTCACGTCAATGCGTTAGCAATACCAAACGTCATTTCCTAAAAAAATCCAGTGTCAGTGGGTATCGAGAAATAGGGTATTATTGTCTGAAGCAACGATTAAACCTTTGGTCTGAAGGCTCTTATGTATAGAGTTTTGCATAATACCAACAGCTCATCTTGAGTGTGTTGTGTGAGAATAATTTAAAAAAAAAAACCGACTTCAAATTGTAACTCTAAAATTACTCAACAGATTTATTTCATTTCATTTCACAGATTCATCGATGAATTTAAATGGGACCACACGAGAAGCAGCTTTCAAATAAAAAAAGTTCAAAATCGGTTCACCCAGTCGAAAGTTCTGAGGTAACATTCATAAAAATCGAATTGAGAACACGAAAGCCTCAATGCTCCACCGTAATTATCAACTTTGTAATCATATCTACGAACATGGCACCTAAGTCTGAAATGTTACTAATTTATTTACAAAACATTAGATCTATGACTTGAGAAATAAAATTTAGTTTAATAATTTAATTAAAATTGTATGGAAATTAAAAATAGCGTCGTAAAGCTACAATTCCGACACCTTATAAACTACAGGAAACTGATATTTCGACAGTTTCTTATATTGAAAAGTTTTGGTAATAACACCGTAATGTATAAGATTTAAAAATTGATAGCATTATTTAGGTGCTTAAAACAATGCTTTGATCTTTCCGGCAGTATTCAGACTAGCAAATCTTCAAATTATAACAATGAATTTCTGAGACAAACTTGGTAGACTGCAATGTTTATTTCTTTATTCACACAAGGAAACAGTACTTTTTGCATGTTGTATAAAAACTCCAGCGGTCCTCGTAAATATTCTAACAATAATAAACAAAAGTTCTTTTGAATGTTCGACAATTGTTTTGCACGTGCCTATTTCCGCTGGTAGATTGGTAGGCTGCAGTTTGTTGTTTATGCAATATATACGTCATATAGAAGAACTAGCGATCCGTCCCGGCTTCGCATGGGTATAAAACATATATATAAACCTTCCTTTTCAATCACTCTATTAAAAAACCGCATCAAAATCCGTTGCGTAGTTTTAAAGATTTAAGCATACAAAGGGATATAGGGACAGAGAAAGCGACTTTCTTTTATACTATGTAGATACGTCATATTTAAGAATATTATGAAACGAGTAAAATTGTTAAAATTTATTTTTATAATGCCATAACAGTCCTTTTAGCGTCGCTATCTAGAGTTCATACTGTTTATAACATATTACATATTATGTAAATAATCAATTATGCCAACTTGGCACTTTGAGCGCTAAATATAAAAGATTTCGGGTTCTTTAGCGCTCATAATAATTAATTGGCACATAAAGTAGTGATTTTTTGAAATCATTGAAAAATAAAATAGAATAGAATTGCTTTTTGAGTTTAGCAAGTTAAGTTGACCAAAATAATTAATATACTTAAAATGACTCATTTGGCGTAACTGTCAAAATGTGTAGAACGTACAATTTACTATAGTAGATTACTTTAGTTTAGTTTTCTGGGGCGTAGAACGCACTTGGCATCTCGATTGGGCCATTGTGCGAGTTTTTTGGTTTATTCTTTCTTACTCCGACCATCCCAAGCTGTCCAAAAAACCAAGCAGCCTCCTAAGGCTGCTGCATGCTTCCGGAAGTGATGCTGTAGATTGGAGAATTTTAGCTCGCTTCGGCCACGCTTTTGCATTCTATCAGCACATGCTGCGGCGTTTCCTCCGCCTCTATGCATCCTCTACATAGAGGGCTATCCGTTACTCCTATTTAGGTGGTTATTAAGGGGACAGTGTCCGGTCAAAATACCAATGATATTACGGATTTTGTCTCTTTGTAGTTTTATGAGGTTGCGGGCAAGCCTTTTTGATGCTTCCGGAACCGCATTTTTCGTTTACCTGCATCCTTCACTGTATTATAGTAGAAATAGATAAAAAAAATATGAATTTCCTTTATAGCCGCTACGTTACAACAACTCGTTCTATCATACTGTAGTATGTTACCCTATAACCGCCATGTGTTAGCTACTCATTTTTATTGTATAAAATATTATATTCTAGTTTCGAAATGAAACATGCAATATGCAGCATAAAGTTCTCTCGCTGTTTTATTCCTGACCAAAAATCTTTAAAACTTTTGAAATAATGCCAACTAAGTCATACCTTGGAAAAAGGGTGCTTTTCGATCTCATCAAGTAAGTTATTGAAGGGAGCTTCGAGAACCAGGGCGTCTGGAGCCGGCAGACACTTGTCTCTGTTAATGCGGCAGAGGTCATCGAGATTGGCCACCAGGTTAGCTGCTATAGCTGTTCCTATATTAGAAAACCTTACTTTAAAATTATGTACTTACATACGTAGGATACAAGAGAGTTTGAAAACAATTTAAAAACTAGGTTTCGCCGATATATATCAGCGGATATATATCATGATATATATCAATTGATTTTTATTTTGATACAATTAAATAGTTTTTTTTTGTCTAGTGAACTAAAAAAATTTAAAGATTTAAAGTTTACCCTGGCAACCCGTATCTAGCGAAAAACTACAATTCAGCATAATTTAGATTGTTTCCTAAAATGGCAACCTCATTTAAAGTTGGGGAAATTCCATTTATAAACTAACACGGATAGCTTTTTATTGAAATTAATTTTTTTTAATAAACGTGGTAATTTGACACTTACTACTAAGTACTTAATGACTTATATTACTCGTATTTTAAAATTTCCTCTCACATTTTTAAGTGTTTATATAGTATATATGTATATATATAGTATATATAGTATATCGGATAAATATCAAACAATCGGATTTTTATCATAAAAATCGGATTTTTTCGAACCCTGTTAAAAACCCGATATGTTAATTACAAATATGTATCTATATTTCTTAAATATTTGTATCTTCATATTGTAACAAAGATTACTTAATCAAGTTAGGTTTCAAACAGAAAAAAGTATCAAAATATTTAATCGCGTAACCCCTTGCTGGCAATGTAGTAAATAGGAAATGCAGCATATACATTTATATATCTGTTTCACTGATCCTATTCTTAACGAGATTTTTTCAGAGAATTAAATTTTAAATTGAGATTTTTTCATTCCAGATGAATGATTCAGAAAGGTTAATATAGGCTAAAGTTACCTAATCCCTGTGACGTTCATAATTTATCAATTTGTTGAAATCTATAATGACTAGATATAATCAGTTGTGATTAAAATAAAAAGACAATAACCCGTTGCTTGCACGACGGCTACAAAGCGTTATGACAGAAGTACCTAACGGTATATAAGTTATTTATGGCGGTAAGCTACAAAAAAATTAAACATTGACGACAAAAGTTCTCATGCGCCAATTCCTTCGAAAATTAATAAATAAAATTTTTAAATAAAATTTTTTGTTCTTACAACAATCGCGTTAGTTTAGAACTCGAGAACGTCAGAATTATTTTATTAGGTTCGACTCAGTTCCAAATGCATAAATAGGTATAAAACATTGAAAAAATTCACGAAAATATGTGAAGATTTATTTTCTCACACATTTTGTCGCCGACATTTTGATGACACGTGACTGATTTTCTGAAGCGAATCGAAAAATGTTCCTGGCGCTGTTTATATATGAATCGTGTGTACACAGTTTACCTAAGGAATGACCCCATAAAAGAATCATGGGCCGCCTTCTCTTATCCACTACACCGCTAAGCCAAGAATACACTTTCAAGGCATCTTCTACAACGCCATTCTCTGTTGGTCGAACGTTCGTGGAGTCACCGTATCCTAAGGAATAATACATACATATCTAAGTTTAATAAAGTAATTTATTTACTTTACATCGAAACTATAACAGCATTAACTAATATTATAATTAATCAATGTAAGAAGTTGGTGAACAGGCAAATAGGCGGTTAAACAACTTACTTATAAACTTTACTTAACTTGAAACAGTGTCTCAAGTGCTCTTCATTTTCTCGCTTACGTCTCATTTATGAGAGTAGCCCTCTGTGTTTAAATAGAAAACGCTGTCTCATCCCATAACATTTATAGTTATATATAAAATTCTTGTGTCACAATTTTAATTACCTTACCCCTCCGAAACGGCTTTACTGATTTTACCAAATTTTATATCCATATTCAGTAGATCTGAGAATTGGCTACTATCTATTTTTCATACCCCTAAGACTAAGTGATAAGGGTAGCCCACCCCAAAAATTAATATGGCAAAACAACGTTTGCCGGGTCAGCTAGTAATACTAATAAATATAGCGTTTGATTATTTTAAAAACACTAGATAATGGTTTGAATAAAAAATTAAATAAATAAAAGATAAAAATATGAAATACCTCGATAATCAAATGCTATGACGTGAAAATTCAACTCTTGAAATACTCTGTACATTTGCAAGCGATGAGGCGACGCGCGATGATTTGAGTTTCCTGGTTCAAATTATATGTTAAATGCAAAAAATACTGAACTGAATTTGATGAATTTAGAGATTGACTTGCAACTCTGGAAGTCTTAACGTTTTGATTAAACTTTCAAAGAACTAATTTGATTATTTTAAATATCGGTTAAGCAAATATCTATAAGGTTATATACCTTTCTAACAGAAAAATAAACCTCATACCTATTGTAAAAATAAAAAAATTATTTTCATTTCCAATGAATTAAACTGTTGATTCGATTTTAAAAATTCTTTCATTGATGGAAAGCTAGCTTCTTTTTCAACGAATATGGCAATTAATACAATATAGTCGTTTAATAAATATTAAAAATTACGATTTTATTAGTAGTTTGCAATAATAATAAATTAAAATCATAATTTTATTTGTAATTTGGTCAAATATCCCCCCAGACACACATCCAGTGTCACTAAGTCTATGAGCGCGACCTAGTGACACGTCTGGTAAGAGTAAGCTCCGACGGAAAGTGTCTGTTAACAATTATTATTAATTTGTCACAAAATTCTCTACAACATATGTGAAAATCAGTACTGAGACTTTAAGAAAAGTGAGTAGTGTATTTATCCAACTTTAGGATCTGGTAGCGACGAATTGGCCGTCGCCCCAAGTTAGCAGGTATGCACACACTCAAAGTATCTACTAACACTACTTAATCCCATATAAATTATTTATGAGAAAATAAGTAATGTCTGGGGGCTCTGGGATCTTGGACCATAGAACAGAAACTACATAAAGTCCACCTCCGTGACTGGAGAAACTCGGCAATTCTGGCTTCGAATTTCGGGAAAGAGTAAATAAATGTTTCGATAAACAAACCTAATCATAAAATCTAAATTATTTCCGATAATGGCTAACGAACAACAAACCATGGCAATATAAAACGATGGTGTTGTGAGTGTTCTCCAGTTCATGTTGAAGACGGTCACAGATCGTCGTATCATTATTTGCAGACATCAGTTGACGCAATACAGAACACGGTACGAGGTGCCAAATACCTGATTAAAATTAGATTTAAATATTAGTTCTGTGTAGATTATAAATAAATACTATGTGAAATAAAGTCTATAATTTTATATTTTGTTGTAAAATTTGCAAAATTCGTTTTACAAACAGCAGCTTTGGGCTGGAAACAGTGCTTTAGCTACGCCGTAGTATATGCAGTTCAATGGATGCGCACACAGCTACGCTGACGGTACGCGCGTGATTTGGTGCGCGCTCGGTCGGTCGCGCGTAGTACGTCGGTCGACCGACGAGCTATGGCCTCCTACGCACTGGCGACCATGGTCGCCGCGACCTGGCCGCGGCGGCCAGTGAATTCTGGACTTTATATGGCAATCGCTATAGCCCCTACGCACTTAGCGGCCAGCGACCAGCGGCCACCGTTGGCCGCGGCGTCCAATTTGATGCCACGCGACCAGCGACCAATCGTGGCCGTCGAGAACATCACTTCTGTATTAAAATTCATCAGTGCTACCGCATCGGCCGCGGCGACCAGACGTGTAGCTAGCTACAGAGTGATTATTTTACAATGGCCAATTTCGACACGGAAAGGTTCATAATTGAAGTTGAAAATAGAAGAGGTTTATGGGATTTAGCATCAAATGATTACTCCAATAAAGATGTTAAGCGGCAGTTGTGGCTTGAAGTGGTCGATATATTTGGCGGTGAATCCATGGAAGATAAAGAAAAGGCAGAACTTGGTTAGTATTTTATTTTATTATGCCTAAGTAAATTAATAATGCGATGAACTACAATAAACGCAGCAGGTGCTGTAGTAGCATTCGACACGTATATGTGACATGAGTGATTTTTTTTTAAAGTTGTTCCGTTCATTCAAAATCTAAGAAATTTTAGCAAATAGGTAATTGTCAAAAGTATAACTATTTTATTTCTACTATTTTTCGCTTTGCACATGAGTTTTGACAATTATTTGCTAAAATTTCCCAGGTTTTCGTAATGATTGGAATAACTTTTTAAAAAGATTACTCATACCGCATGTGCGTTCGACGCCATTTTGTTTACGGCGCGCAATGGCGGCTCGCGGCGAGCACCCATATATTTACAAATTGTGCCAGGGCAAGCGACCATCGGTACTGAAGTAGTTTGCGAATATATCTCGATATTCGGTTGATGTTCTATTTGCTCTATTAGGTAAACATGCAGGTATTTCTAATAAAGCCTCTGGTACAGTTAACGTGTCCTTGAAATCATATCCGTCTCTTTCTCGCACAAAATTATGAAGCACACATAGAGCTTTTATAATCACAACTGCAAATTCTTTCTTGACGTTTAGGGGTCGGTGAAGAATCTGCCATTTATTGGCTAATATTCCAAATGTACATTCAATATAGCGGCGGGCACGGGATAGTCGATAATTAAAATTAGTCTTTACATTATTCAAGTTTCTCCCAGCATACGGTCGCATCATATGTTCCGATAGTGAAAACGCCTCATCACCCACTAAAACGAACGGCATTGATTGGCCATTTTCTTTGATGGGGTTATTGCTCGGAATATCGAGATCATTATTTAAAAGCCTATGATAAAATACAGAGTCTTTGTAAATTGACGAATCACTGCATTTGCCGTATGCTCCAATATCTACGTAAAGAAATTTATAATTTACATCACATATTGCAAGTAACACGATTGAAAAATAATTCTTGTAATTGTAATAAAGAGATCCCGAATGTTGTGGTTTGATAACTCTAATGTGCTTGCCGTCGATGGCTCCGATGCAATTAGGAAATTGGGCGTATTTTTGAAAACCTTCAGCCGTTTGAATCCACTTATCTCTGGTCAATTGTGGCATCACAATTGGTTTTAATATCTCCCATATTGCTTCACAAACATCAAATACTATTTCCGATACTGTAGGAAGCCCTATACGGTATTCATGACTTATATGAGATAAAGAACACCCAGTAGCCAAATACCTGAAAATAAAATTCACATTAATAAACATAATATTAGTTTTGTAATATGTACTACATTTATTTATTGATTTACAGGCATTACTCTCCAAAAAAGATGGAAAAACCTTAGAGACTGTTTCACAAGAGAGCTGCGCCGTCTTAAAGATGTCAAAAGTGGTTCTGCTGCAAAACGTAAATCACAATACACCTATTTCAACCAATTACTGTTTTTGAAATCAGTGCTGGACACAAACGCAACAGAAAATAGTCTCGAAGAGGCAAGTCAAGAAAATGAAAGTGCAAGATCTTCTGATCTTGAGACTCAACAGTCTGCATCAAAGTCGCTTAGAACAAAAAGGAAGAAAAAAATACCAAACGAAGAATCCGATACAGACCCTCTAATTTCAGTTCTGCATAAGACCATAGCGACTACACAGAATGATTCAAATTGTGACAGACTGTTTCTTTTATCCCTCCTCGAAAGATTTCAAACAATCCCTGCTGCAATGAAGACCAAAGCGAAAATGGAAATCATGGAAATTATAGAAAAATACCAACCGAACTGTACACCTACAACAGCGCGCATAAACTATTCAAGTAATTTCAATACTCTTAACGACCAAGAATATGACCCGCATCGACCGAGTTATTCAGGTTATTCTACTACCAACAGGATATCAGATGATTCAAATTACAGCGATACTCATACTCATTATTCTGATATTTCTCAAAATTCAGAAATGATAGACCTATTTCCCAATTTGAATGATTAATTGTTCACAATTGCCATTTTTTAAGTTATGAAAATACAAATAATTTGATTATCTACTTCAGTTTTTTAATATTTAAAAACATGTTATAAGCAAGCCCTTTTCCTCTCCTTTTCAAAGTCGTAAAGTAGAATACTACTGAACAATAGTTCATAAATTTTTTAAAGTGGCAAAACCTTGGTCAATGAATTATACAGGTTGTTGTGAAAAACGCAACAGTGGTGGTTTAGGGTGATTCAGAATCAAGTCTTGTATAATTCAAATTTACAAAAAAATCCGTTTAGCAGTTTAAGTAAAAAAAAGGCCCTATCACATTATTTTTATTTTTCCTGTACACAATACTCCATTCCGAAACATCCTTTAAAATATATCACGTATTTTTTAAACATTCTGTATTTAAAAAAGAAAAAGCTTACCTTATTGTTATTACTAATTTTTCTTCTGCTGGAATGCATTTCCGATAGTTGTTACCAGTTCCAGTAATTTTTGGTTTTATTGTATCCAGTAACAGGTTAAAAGTATTCGTTGACATTCTCATGTAATTAAAGAATCTCTTCTCATACATTTTTAAATCCAAAAAATAAGTATAATATAATCCTTTAGTCTTTCTCTCGCAAAGTAATGGATGCACCCAAAACTGTCTTTTACGTGAAATCTTCCGTTTTCGTTTTCGTAGTAAATACACAAGCACAGTTAGCGTGATTATCTTCTGCACGTCCATCTTGACACATCCTTGGAAGTCGACTGCAAATTTTTCGGCCGTCCACATGTCGCGCTTGCCTACGCACCGGCGACCATGGCCGCGGCGGCCTGGCCGCGTCTATGGTCGCCAGTGCGTAGGCAGACTATGAGATTGTATGGATGCGCAGTGCGTGCACATATTAGAGCATTTACAGCAAAAGGATTCATTTTTCTTGTGAACTGTACACTCGCGTCGTAATTCTCGTCGTCAGCGTAGCACTGAATGCATTTTTGCAATCGACGGTCAGCGCTGACGGTCAGGACGTATCGTCGGTCGTGCACTGTTTTCAGCCTTAGATACATGACTCTCATTTTCATGAGTAGGTAAGAAGCAAGAATGGAGAATGTTCACACATTTTGATTTTTAGCCCACCGTATTCTCTGACAAAGAGTTCGTTCCGACCGGTCCTTGTCCGGTGAAAAAAACCGGACGTCTACAAACGCTACTTTTTTTGAATTAAACAAAAATTAGTGTATTTGTATACAAGTATTTGTATTGTATACAATTTTTATAAAAGGTCTACTGTGACAAAGATTTTGAGTACCTAGTAACATTCTCCATTGTAACAAAATATTTAGGTTTGTTTTATACCTAAAGGTTCATTTAGGTACATTACCTAGGCATATACTTGTAAATATATTATTATTAATACTTCAGTCAAATTCTTAGTCAAAAAAATGGTGGAACCTAGGGGACATAAGTATCTAAGTAGGTATTTAAAAGGTGGGTAAATTTGTTCCAGAATAGATTTTTGATATAAAATGTTTCCGAAATAAATAAAAATATGAATAAATACCGAAGTATAAAGTCTACCTACTTTTTAAAATTATAATGCCACAACCTTTATGTATTTTGTTTCTGTTTAAATGTTTATTTTAAAAAAATGTCATTTCTTTTTCATTCTGAAGGGAAGCCTTTTTAGTTTTATGAGCCAGATATATTTATGATCTTTTGTTTTCAAACCGTTATGTATTCGCAGGCTTTTTGAATAGAATTGACACAAAGGAAACAATATCAAAGGCGAAACCTCTTCAGGCGGATGTGAAAATGGGTGTTCAGTCAGAGCTAATGTCGAGTATTTCTAAGTCAAAAGTGTCCGAATAGATGAAACCACATTAAGTATTGAAATGCAGATAATATCAATAATGAATAGTAGTATCATTTACTGTAGAAAAAGGTCCAAAATGGAATTTGTTCTAAAATACCTATATGTAGAGAGATTTAAGTTACTGGGAAGTTTGAAGAGATTTTTAAATAAAACGACTAGTTTGAAATGCGTATTAGAACTGATTTAATGAAAGTAATGCGTTGCTTAAATACAGAAGGCTCAGTCACAAAAAAGACAGAATAGACAGTTTATTAGGGTCGAATCTACGAATAATAATATGTCTAGAAGTGTAATTCAAACTCAAAAATGGCACCACGCAAATAGATACCTGATACATATTTGCGTGGCCTTCGACCAATCACTTGCTCACATCGCCTTGACGCGATTAATCACTTGCCCACATGTTTGTCGAGGTCAAACGTTGGTGGGTTCATTTTTACAGCGCTCTAAGTATGAGAGTTACGTTTCTAGATATAGTAGGGTCGAATATTGGATTATTTGACGATCGGTTTGCGTTATTGGTAGTACTCCTGCCTTCTGCGCGAAAAGGCAATCTCGGTAGATGCATTTATCAGTGTGATAAGCACGAATGTTAGTTGCCGAGTCTTGGTTGTTTACAAACTTGTATAAGTATTTATTGTGGTACCCTTGTTGTTTCTGATTACCATAAAAAGTGCTTCAGCTACTTACTTTGGGATCAGAGTTTTTATTACCGTTTTAGTTATTATTGCCGCTCATAATATTAAGAAGGGAGCGCAATATAACTAGAGCCATATTTAAATAGTAGGAATATTCTCAACCCTTGCTCTAAAACAATGGTTGATCCTATAGTAACTTCTATAGATATTTCATGTAACGATTTTTTTATTTATATTATTCAGTTACCTAATTTTACAGGGCGGTTGTCGACTTTAGACTGAAACTCGATGCTAAAATTTCTGCCTCCCAACACGTTGCAACTAGACGGATTCTCAAAGTCCACATTTGTCGGGTAATTTACTGTAAATTACATAATTAAATAAAATTCAGCAATTCATAACTATAATATATAATTGATTTGAGTTCTTGCGCGGATACTTAAACATGGTGAGTTTTTTATACAAATTACCTATACGCAAACGAATGAGAATGGAAAATGTTAACTAAATATTGTTTTAAGTAAGTACCAGTTTTTATTTATTCGACATTCTCTTTTTATTTATCATATTTTTACAGTTAAGTATTTGATTGATACATTGCGTCTTAGAAAGCTTAACAGATAAATCGATTAAGATTCAATTTCGTTATTTTATTATGTTCTTAAATTTATAGCTTAACTATCGACCTTTTAATATTTTATTATCTATATGTAGGAAAATGTTACTGGTTTTTCCTAGTTTAGAAGTCAGACTTACTGCAGTTGGAAAACACAATTTTTCGTTGTACAGTCTTACTGTACCTAAACATGAGAGGTAGGATTGCCACTTGAACGAAGAAAACACTCGCGGTGAGTGACGCGCCGGTCAGGAGTATTGCACTATCAAACATATTTTTAAATTATATCCTATAGTATTTTTCAGTACATTGAAAGATTACCCTAGAGGCCCTAGACTTACTAGACAAACAAGTTTTTAACTATTTTATTAGGTATATAATATATTTTTATTGGCAAGTTGGATTTATCAAATCATTTTGTTTTCTTTAGCCTTTAATTAAAAGTTTGATTAAAGGCTAAATATTTTTAATGAAATCTTTTATAAGTGATTAGATGAATACCAAGCTAGCTTCGATTAGGTACTTAATGTAGTTTATGATGAAACATAAATCTTTGATTAGAAAGTTTCACACCACAACTTACCCGAAAACCATTTTTATGTTTTTTTGATCATCTTTTCCATTTTTTTATTATATATACTAAGGTATCTATTTTTTACATGTTTTTCGCAAAAATTTTGAGTGTTGAAAAATAACCTCAATAATAATGTTTGTGACGTTGTTTGACGAATGACATTAAAAACTTTTTGATTATAACTCTTCCACATAATTTTTTTTATACATATTATATTAATAGATGGTACTTATGAGATACGACTTTGAGGTATTCAAGTTTGAACAAGAAAATACAATTTTTAAACCTAACTTTGAAATTTGAACCAAGCTTAAAAATTATCTCTCTAAACATACTTACTAAGTAACGAAATTACTACATACCTATTATAAAACAGTCGTAAGCCTCGTATGTCTGTCGGACTGTTTGTGATAAACTTAAAAACTAATGAACGGATTACGTAATTTTCACCAATAGATTCATGAAATGTGTAATGATTTGTCAAGAATTTTTGCAAATTGGTTGAATTATGATGATAAATGTTGGAAATGCCGGAATAAGTCAAGCCACCCGCAGGGATCTTTCATCGCAGACGCTGCCTTTGAGATATAACAGCAATGCGTGATGGAATATTCCTCTTGTATGTAATGTAAAAGAAAGTCCTGGATGGCATATAAGTATATGTACCTTTCAAGGATAC
The DNA here is from genome assembly GCA_912999735.1 of Aporia crataegi. Lineage (NCBI taxonomy): Eukaryota > Metazoa > Arthropoda > Insecta > Lepidoptera > Pieridae > Aporia > Aporia crataegi. The sequence goes on from OU538749.1 coordinate 5,523,166, forward strand.
TATAGGTACCCAAGTGCGAAGTTCGCCGGGTCAGCTAATATTAAGTAGGTAGGTATGTTTAATATTTTACTCTCCTCTAAACTATTCACCTACCGAAACATTTACGTAAAACTTGTGACAAATTTATTTCAGAAAGGATTTAAATGAAAAAGATTTAATAAATTAATATTTATTTCTTAATAAAATACAAAAAATAATAGTCGTATCATGTTTCGCTTGTACTTTCAAGCCCCGACGAAGCGCGATGTCCTAAATAGCAAAACTTCGCAAAGAAAAATAATATTGTTCGCTTATTTTCTACTAATACTAGTTTCATATCATAACATATATTTTAGTAACAACAATATTTTATATATCATACGCAAGTAAACTACACAATATGTTATGATGTCTTATGTTCAGTTCAAAATTATTTTATTCAACATAAAAATTACAAAATGCTGCACAATGTAGGTGATCCTAGTAGTACACATTTGTTCAAATATATATTTATTTTGCGAACAAATGGTCCATGCATAACCATTAAAATAGTGTGCCTACATAGTATTGAATATTCACTTAGTGATCAGGCGCTATATTATTATTTCTTTCTTTAAGTCCTAACTCCCCTGGATGGGGCAGAAGGCGACCACAGTACGTCGCCATTCCGCTCGGTTTTAAGCAACGCGCTTCATTTCGCTCCATGTCATACCAACTGCCCTCGCCTCAGCAGTGATCGTCCGCCGCCAGGATTGCTTAGGGCGGCCACGTTTCCGCTTTCCTTGAGGATTCCAATCTAAGGCTAGTCGCTATATTATTGCTACGTAAGAATTATTGTATTTTATTGTATCATGTTGTATAATATATAATCAATTGCCTTTTACTATGAACTACAACACGATAAGGCAAAATAGCAATTTAGTAAAGACATTGGAACAAAACAATCATAATGACATTAATTACTACAACATATGTACCTAGTTATATAATCTTTAGGCGGAATATTACATAATTAATATGGTGTAATAAGGTCACAGCTGATGCCTGAAACGTTAAAATGTCTTTAAACTTGTTTACTAACACACATACTTGTAATACCTACACCCCTTAATTTGCGTTTGAGACAGAGGCTAAACTATATCAATGTTTATAATTAACAAAATGAATAAATAAGTTTCAAGACAAATATATTTCTTTAAAACCACCTACGAAAGTATCTAAGTTACGAAATTTTGCCAGTTAGGACCAATTTAAAAGCAGTATATTTTGCAAACTGCATCCGCTATCTGCCTTTCTTTAGCGATGTTTTGATACGAATTCACTGGAAACAGAGAAAAACCAAATGAAAATCCAAGCATCATAAAAATAAGCGTAAACTTTGTTTTAACATTAAACCACTCTTGATAGTTCCTAGGTTTGAATCCTTGGTAGGTAGTAAAAATTGTTTACGACAGTCAAAAAACGAAGAGATTCTCTATTCATTATAAGTTTATTTTAATTTTTTTTTGTTTGGGATCTCTAAAGTACGAGATTAATTCAGAGGTGCCATATATTACACATACATATATACGAAATTAAATGTTTTTTGTAAAAAAATCAATAAAAACTAGTTATTAATAAACACATAATTTTTAGCTAAATTAATAATTTTAAAATTATTTAAATTTACTTTCTGTTACAGCGTTATACAGATTATTAATAATTTGTATATTTTTAAAGTTCAGACTACAAAGGTCCATAAAATGGGTTGGTTACAACACAAAATTACGGTATGTTAGTTTAATGCGATGTTACTCACCCGATAACCTGGTTAAGATCTTCAGCGTGACAAATATACTTGTGTCCTAAACTTTGCTGTTTATCATAAGCGTGAAGTTTCACCTTTGAATTGTCATTATTACGCGAATCTAAAATCGATCTGTAAAGCTGAAATATGTGAACAGAAATTTTAATTCAAACTTTTATGATGCTTATGTTGCGTTATCATTGATACTGTCACAGTCGTCCATCACGACTGTCTGTTTGTGATTAACTTTAAAACTACTGAACGGATTATAATGCGACTTTCACCACAGTTAGAGTGATTCATGAGGAAGGTTTAGGTATATAACTTGTCAAGGTTTTGTATAAATTTATTGAAATACGATCATAATTGTTTGAAGTGTCGGCAAAAGTCAAGCCACCTGGGAGATTTCATCGAAAACTCTGCCTAATCCCTTTGAGATATAACAAAACAATACATGGTGGGATATTCCTCTTTTATAGATCTACAAAAAAATCCGTGTTGGCATACATCTAACTTTTAAGGATATCTTACTAAACATAAATTTCAATATATTGTCTTGACAACTCAAAAACTTTTATACGTACTCCGACGTCATAACATAAGATACATTGATCTAAATAAAATATTCAAAAGCTTCATAACTAAGTACTAAAATGAGGGGAAAAACTTGTTTATTTAAATACAATCAAATATTTTAAGTAATTTTCTTTTTTTAATGTAAAGCCGCGGATATATTTTTTTCATACAAAATATATAAATAATACGTAATTCGATAGTTAGAAATGTATAGGCTACCATCTATCTATCTAACACGTCAACAGTGTTACAAAATATTTGAGTTTAGCGCCATCTAGACTGGTATTGGAATAAAAAAAATATATTTAAAGGTGTCGCTTTTTATAATCTTTCTTACATTTAACGGTGCACATACTTATAAGGCCAGATCCTCATTATAATGCTATTCACAGTTCGTTCTAGGTCCGACCTCGGTCAGGTAAAATATTATCAAGTAAAAACTATAAGTGTGCATTCATATTATCGTAATGGGCTGGTCATGGTCTGGTCATACGGATATGAATTCGCCGAAGATCGCACCGAGCACGAACTGTGAACGGCATTATAGTAAGGATCTGGCCTAAATCTTCATCCCAGATGTCGGAGATGCAATATATTATATTATAAACTAGCGACCCACCCCGGCTTCGCACGGGTATAAAACATATACAAAACCTTCCTCTTCAATCACTCTATCTATTAAAAAAAATCGCATCAAAATCCGTTGAGTAGTTTTAAAGATTTAAGCATACAAAGGGATATAGGGACAGAGAAAGCGACTTTGTTTTATACTATGTAGTGATATTAGAATTATTTTTGTATTCAATATTATGTAGTGAATATAACTATTCTAATGTAAATAATACAATACTTCTTTAAATGTCTTCTTAAACCTCAGTAATTATTTGTTTTTCTTCGAAGTGTTGCAATGACAAGTTAATAACCCAGTAATAGAATATTTGCAACATTAAAAAAGGCCGAATTTTTGGATAAAAATTTTGGAAATTTGGATTTTAAAAATAATTTAATCACGTCGCGTACATGATGTCCAAGTTTACAAATTGTTTACTGCTATAAATGAAAATTATAGTGTTACCAACCTTAACCGCTACAATAAATGGTATGATGACATCATCCTTCGCGTGCAATATTAACACTGGCAACTCTTTCGCCTTGGCCAAGTGTGTGTCTGACTTGAAGCAATATTCCTCACTCGATCTAAACGGCGACACGAATGTATCATCGAAATACGGCAACCATTTTACAAGCTGAAATTATAAAGCATGTTAATTGTATTTCAATCTATATCTATTAAACAAAGTCGGGTTTATTTTAACACTTATAACTCTAGAACGGCTGGTCCGATTTTCATGGTATTTGATTTGTCGTATTTGTCTTCGTCCTGAATAGCAGAATAACTAAAACATTGGAAAATTGACGAAAAAAAAAAACATTTCCTCATACATTTTCTATGGAATGACGTTTTAGGTGACGCATTATTATTCGGAACTCTGACGCGATACGAAGTACGCGGGCTCCACCAGTACATGTTAGTTATTACACATACATTCTATATGACATGTTTTTATATTAATGATTATCAGTGATCACCCATCTTGAACTCTAGGTCAACTTTTAGATCAAATTCATACTCGACTTTACGCCCATCTGATCAAAGTTAATTTTGAATGCTTTCAAATTACTTATGGCGAGATTAGGGATACAAAGACGAAGTTGTTTACGCATCTGCGTATTGCACTGGTTGGGTTGGGCACAGAATGTTGATCACCTACTTGCCTGTGAAGGAAATTATGAGTGAAATTGATGCATATATGTCTGCCTTATGGGATTTCACAGTTTTAAAAGTACACTAAGGGACTTACGACATATGAATCTTCAAATAATAGTGTTATAAAATTTTAACAAAAAAAACTACTGAAAAGATTTTGATGAAATTTAAATGGAATCACAGGAAGCTCTCAAATAAAAAAAGAATCATCGGAATCGGTTCACCCAGTATCAAGTTCTGAGGTAACAAACATAAAAAAACCTTTTTTGTTAACATCGGTAAAAAATTGCCTCTCTTTAAAAGGCCCGGGGACCACTTATCCTAAGTAAGCCTGCTCCCCGTTTACGTATTACATTAAAAAGTTGAGTTTCTTACCACAGCTAGCGAATGGTTAGTGACAACATCAGCCATATTATTAAACGGCGCTTCCAAAATCAGTCCATTCGGTTGTGGAAGAGGGTCTCGTTCAAGAACATTACGAGACAGCTCGGGTAGATTTCCCATCAAGTGTGAGGAAATACCGGTGCCTGGAATAAATTATTTTACGAGTAAGCATTTGCAAACTCCCTATTTCGTCCGCATAATCACTACATAGTAGAAAACAAAGTCGCGTTCTCCTTCCCTATATCCCTTTGTATGCTTAAATCTTTAAAACTACGCAACGGATTTCGATACGGTTTTTTTAATAGATAGAGTGATTAAAGAGGAAGGTTTTTACATATTTACATATTATCGTAAGTTGAACACCGCAATTTTTATTTATTAAGATTTTAACTAGATCTTAATTAATACTCATTTGATTTATACATTCCAATTTTCTTTATCTCACATATACAAAAAGTTGTGACGGTAAATGTTTCCAACTACCCTGTAAAATTTGATTTTTTTTTGAATTGTGATGGTTATTTATGCAAAGCATCAATACGTCCTTCAGAAAAAGTCTCGCATCTCTTAATGTAAGAATTAAAAAATCGGTATCATAAACGTTGAATGGAGAAATAGTGAATAATGCAGACAACAAAAAAATACAGTTCCGGAGAACCTTGTAAACTTATATTAGGGACAAAAATAAATTTACCTAAAGAATGTCCCCATACAAAAACAGGTGGTCGTGAAGAATTAGATTCAATAGTGCTGTTCAACCAGTCATACACAACCAGGGAATCCTCAACAACTCCACGTTCTGAAGGGGATATGTTTGTTGAATCACCATATCCTGTAACATACAAAGATACGTGAAATAGATTCGGATTACATTGCAGATACATTTTTATCAGGAATCGAACTCCAGAGCCTATAGACAAGAACGTCACACTTATTTCTCGTCTCCCGCTAACGCTGGAACTTTGTATCGAGATCTCGCTATTGCAACACAACTTATTTCATTTCTGTACAAATTTCCAGCATAAGTTGGTGTCAAGATTTAAGGTTAACTTTTTTGTCTAATGGCCCCTGGGCTCTTGACCAACACCTGTCTGACGGACGCAGACTTTCGTAATTAGGTATATTTTTCAGAAGTTACGAAAATTAAACTAATTTAGATATACATAATATTTAACAAATAATGACTCGGCAACTATGTCAGGTATTTTATATCATACAAATTATAGATAAAACGATAATCTCATTAAGTACCTCGATAATCGAAGGCAATTGTATGAAAATCCATTTTCTGGAAGAATTTATACAATTCTATTCTGTGGGCGGCTGCGCGCGAGTTTGAGTTACCTGAAACAAAAATATTCAATAGGAAGGCGGCTTAGGGTCCGATTCAATGTTTTCAATGTAATAACTTACCATGACAATAAAGCATAACAGGATGTTTAGAATTGGCCAGTTCTTCATCTAAGCGCTTGCTAAGTTCATCTTTGTCTGATGTTTTTTCAAAACTTCCCTTTACTTTTTCATATATACTCTTTGGTAGAATATGCCATATTCCTGATAAAAAATATTTATGAAGAAAAAATCTTGTAAAATAAATGAAGTAATTTTACCCTAATTTAAAAAAAATATATAATAAAAAAATGCGTTACTAAGATCAATTTTTATTTTGACAATACGCGTATGAATAAGGCTTATGTTTGATTAACCACCAGATCTAGTAAAATTAAACGACAAAAAATCACTTTATATTGCCATAAATTGTAAATGATCACCAAAATTAAATCCCCATTTAACGTGAAATTAAACCCAAAAAATTTACAACTTGTGATCATATTTTTGGCAACTAATTCCAAATTATGATTGTTTAATTTAAAAATAGTTAAGGACCACAAAAAATTTAACAGCATTTTAATATCAAATGACATTGAAATAAGTGACATCTTCTTACCCTATAAAAGTAAATTATATAATTAACAACAGTAAATAAAACCCTAAAGTTTGACCCTATGAGTCATTTTGAAATTTACTGCAAAATTCATTGTTTCTTTAAGGTATTTTCTGGTCGTCCTCATATAAGCTTCACGCCAATTGGAATGGCTTTTGCCTCTGAAGGCGGCTGGACGTGTTTAAGTCGAATTGCCAATCCAACCAGATGTATGTTATGATGCTTTTAAGAATTTGGGGCAATTGCACCTTTCACAGAGTCAATTTTCTTTCATTTGAGGCATTATGACTCACTAAAATGTTACTGTTTATATTCGTCAAAGGTCTCCCAAAGTCATTTATGTTTAAATCGGAACCTAATTTACTCATTAAAATTTGGTGATAAATTTACTAAATTTGGTTTCATAGTACAATTTAAAGTGCAGTCATGAGTAAAATATTTAGTACCATTGTAATTATAGGTTTTCATTTTTTAGTTTAGATTTAATTTGTTTGCTGATTGGTATACATTTTAGGTAATAGAGGTTATGATCACAAAGTAATTTTTGGTGATCATTATATTTATCCCATATGTATAATAATCTTAATAGGGGTGTTGAGGAATTTTGACAAGGGCGTCTCTCATACGTTCGAAATAAATAAATAAAAATGTGTGCGAAACCCCACGCACGTAATAAATATTATGTTTCCAAATAGAATTAAGCCACTAGCCAAAATAACGAACGTTGAAAATCTTATTATAAATTAAAATCACACACACAGCAGCAAAATTTAAATTATTCAGTTTATATAATAAATACCTATTATTTCTAACAAAGTCATGCGTCATACATTAAGGAAGTGTAATTTCTTTAATGAAGACAAAGTTCAGTCTATTTTCTTATACACTTATAACTTATACATTTTACATATGATTCTGTCTTAATAAATGACTATTAATATGAAGGTTCTAAAAGATAATTAATTAGTATACAAACTGTACATGACTTGTCAGATCCTTATATTATTGAAATTAAATACAGCCAATTTTATCCATATAAAAAAACTTGCATTTTAATTATAAATGAAAACCACATTTCAATCAGTTATCTCATTTCTTAGATAAGTTTAGATAAAGAGGGTTTGTTTAGTATTTTATTATTAGTATTACTAATTTTATAATAAAATTTTAATTTTGATTTGACATACATATTTAAAAAAATGGTAAGTATGGAGAAAGTGATATTATGTATTATTTAATTAGCAATAGATAAGTAAATAAGCATAGGATTTTGAAAAATTTCTTCTTTGATTTTGAATTTGCCATAACATAATTTCACTATATATGTTAATTTTTTCTTTATCTTCTATGTATTAGTGTTAGTGTCTATGTTTTATAATGTTTTTGTGGAACTGTTAAGGATATGTCTTTATTGTATTCTTTCCTATATTTTCTTTGATGCATCTGTTTTGTTTTTTCTTGTAATAAATAAATAGCCATACCTAATTTCACAGGGCAGTTATCAACTTTTGATTGATATTCAATATTAATATTTCTAGCACCCTCAATGCCACTTGCTGCAGGGTCTTCATAGTCTATGTGTAAAGGCCACTTCACTGTAAATTTTATTAATGATTAAAATAAATATAATGAAGAAATTCAAAAACATACAGAATATCTACTATCTACATACCAAAATTAGCAAAAATCATGTTCCTTCTGAATGATTTGGAGTACTTAAAGATTAAAGGCACTACAGCTATATGGAAAACAAATATTCCTGCTGTAATTGAGGCACCTAGAAGGAAGGCCCTGAAATAATAATTATTAGTTTTATATAGAAGATAAAATACCTCAGATGAATGATCGGAGTCACTCAGAACTTATTTAAATTTACTGTATAATTCACAAATATTTTGATCTTCAACAAAACTATAAATGAAAGGAAAACGCATTCCTAAGAAGAATACTTGATTTATTTGTTAAAATAATTAAAAGTAATGTGATTTATTGGTTAGATTTTCATCACCCTTATTATGATTAATAAATGTTTAAAAAAATGTTAAAAACTTACGCAATCGAGTATAAAGGTATACAACACAGAAGTAGGTGCATTTTGTCGCAATTTATTTAAAAACACTTGAGTAATTCCTAGTTGGTACTTAGTAAAAGCAGTCGCAATTCACATGAAAAGTTAATGATATTCATGGACTAATTTAGTTATGTTAATTCTACTATTCTCTCAAGTGGGTAAATTGTAATAATTATGTATTTATCTGGTATATGAATAGAGAAATGTTTTGCTTTAATTACTGATAACTACAACACTGGACAAAACGTTAAATACGGAACATCTACTGAAAGATACGAACTAACATGTTTACTGTTATTAAATATTTTCGGAGCACCAATAAATTAATCCTGTTTGCTGTTGTATGCTAAATACCACAAAAAAATTAAAATACAGTAAATTTACACATTCTAATAAAAGTATTTAATTTCATTCTAAAATCCCGTTATTTCGTCACGTCAGAGGTCACTGGTCACTTTGTGATAAACCTCTCCTTAGTCCCTAGGTGTACTGACTACTGAGTGTCTGAGTGCTGAATAGTGACTACTGACAGTGACTACTGACTAGTAACTACTGAATATTCAGTATTGACATGTGAGTAGTGATAAATGAATACTGATTATATACCCGTACCAAAGAGACTAGAGTAATTTAATACAATAAAGTTGATTACATAAATCATGTGATTTGTGAATTTGAAAATTGTCAAACTGTCAAACTCTACTGTCATTTCTATATTACTTTTTTTTTAAAGATAGATTAATTTTTCTTAAAGGTAGTTGCCACTAAAGTGATTAAATACCCAATTTTATGCAAAATATTTCAAAATGCTATTTGCTCTATGCAAATAAGCAAGACTTCAAAAGTGACTAAAAAGCAGAAAATCTTAGAGAATAAAAACATATTAGTTTTTGGACTATTCATTGATATTTTTTATTGTATTTGCCATAATATTATTTGTTTAAATAATTTTAAAACATTTATCGACCTTCTTTCTTTTTCTCTGCTTCAAAAAACGTTAATTCAGGATCAGTATAGCAATGTATTTCTAAAAGTTCAGATGTAATAATTTCATTTTTCATATCCATGGCCTTCATTATGTCATTGATAAACGGCGCCCAAAAGTGATATTTCCCGTATACATGTCTATAATTTGCAACAACACACCCAGTTAAACTTGTAACAAATTTTATTTGTAAGAGTATTATAGTTTTTTTAGCAGACAGTACTTTAGTTGCTTTCGTTCCTGGATCTAATTTTAAGTAACCTTTCTTTCTGACTCCAGTATTTAAAGTTATGTACTTCGTTTCATTAACATTCCACTTATTTATTAAATGAAAACGTTGTGTTCCAATAACAACACTAACATTAAATGTGAAATAAGCGGGGTATACACTTTTTGGCCATCTTGAAATAATACTCGTTTCTGTGGTCTCAAATAAATAATATTTTGCCTGAATTGTAATAGTTGTATTGTTTATGTGGTTTTCTGTTTTAAGACTCAAATTTTGATTGAAAACATCAATTACTTTGATTTGTTTTACCTTTATACTTCTTGTTACTTCTTGCCAATGAAAATCCTTGTATAAATTATTATAAGTAGTTGGATCTCTCAGAAACACTTCATCTGGAATTTTACCTAACAGAATTCTGATTCCATGTTTCAATTGATTATCAGTGATGTTAAAAAGAGCAATATCTTTATCACTAGCTAAGAGTTCGTCTACGCCATAAGCCGAAGCACTTAAATTATGTTTTGAAGAAGCTACATTTACAGTTATATTAATTTTTCCTTCACATATTATAACAACAAAAAATAAAATTAGTACAAAAATACTCATAATAGAATAAATAAGCATACTTTATCTACAAAGACCAGCTAATGAATGATTATAATATCGAAATCAGAAAATCATAGAGATGTAAATACATATTATATTAATTTATTAAATTACATTTAATAGTAGCTTATTAACATTCATTTAGTTTCGATATTTCTCCTGTTATTAACAGATAAAATATTTTTAACTATGAAATGTTACTTTTTTTTGTTTTAAAAAAGACGTAACAATTATAAATTCATATTCAATCAAAATTTTAAAAATAATTCAATAATAAGTTATCAATGCTGAATAGGTAACATAATGACCTTTTTATCTGCAACATTCTGAGACATTTTGATATTAGCTTGACCCAGTGTCAAGCTAATATCAAAATATAGTAAACTGTGCTATCAAAAGTCCAAGTTTGAAATCTCGGTACTTCAATATTATTTAAACTTTAAATTATAGTGGTTTTTAAATACGTATTAGTCGATAAGATATTAAACATGTCATATTTTTTTAATTATGACAAAGTTACTTAAACGTACTAACGTGTTTTTAAAATGTTTTAATTATTGTAAAAAAAATGATATCTAAATTTTTTATACTCAGTATACTTTTACCTTTTATATACGGAAATATAAAAATTGATATAAATAATGGTAAAAATGTGAGTGATATAATTGTGGACTATTCAGGGTTTGATATTCACGTAGTGAACAATGAAGATATTAAATTATTTAAGATAAATCAATTATACTTGAAAGAAGCTGTACGCAGATATTATAACGTCAGACCACAAAGTGTATATTTAAAAAGTCCGACACCATGGAATGACCTCTATGTAATTAATAATTGGGAACAGGTTTCAAGAGTCCTATCAGTTAAATCAGCAAGAGTAAAGTTAAATAACAAACAAATTACTGCCGTTTTATCTCAAGATTTTGAAAACTGTTCTAATTCAACTATCAAAGTTAACACTGCTCTAAGTCAGTCCGTTGAAAATACAATTTCTACTAGTTGGTCAACTAGTAAAGAGTGGTCAGTATTACAGGAGTTCGAATATGACATTAATGTAGTTTTTGCAAAAGTCACTGGCACTACTGGATTTACTTGGACAACTAATTGGGGCAAAAGTGAAGAGAAATCAGAAACATTTACCATAGGAGCGACAAGTGCTGTAGAAACTGAATTGAAACCTGGACAAGCTGTCACTGCAATTTTGACAGGTAACAGAAGAATATTGGAGATTGAAGTCGTGTATGCGGCAACATTAAGGGGCAATGTAGCGGTGCATTTCAAAAAGCCGTTTAGAGGTCATCATTTCTATGGCCCCTCAATAACAAGTGTCATGAAGGTAGCTGGATTAGACACAGCAAAAACTTTTGTTGAAAATATTAAAGTGGGTTTTTATATAGATCATTCATTAATAGTTTATGATAAGGTAACAGGTTTGCCTGTATAATAATAAAATAAAATAAATAATCTTTAAAACTAAATAAATTACTTAGGTATATAATTATGTTCTCAACCCATTAAAAGATTTATCTAAAAACATATTTTTAAATATTCTTTTACTTAATGACCGAAAATTATATATACTATATATAATTATATATAGGTACGAAGGATATATTATAAACACACATTAACAGACGTAGTAGCGTAACATATTACATATCAGTCTATTTTTGTTTCGCCTCTATAGTAAGTGGTTTATTGAATCTCAGACGCTTGAAACATTGAAGCATGGAAGCGGCCACAGAATATATTTTTTATAATAATGATAATTGGGACAACTCACATACATTGCTCTGATCCCAAAGTAAGAAGCTGAAGCACTTGTGTTATGGTAATCAAAAACAACGAGGGTACCACAATAAATACATATATAAGTTTATACACAACCAAGACTGAAAAAAACGTTCGTGTTCATCATAAAAATAAATATTTTTATCGGGATTCAAAACTAGGACCTTTTTGGAGCAGAAGGCAGGAACACTATCAATTGCGCCAACCGGCCGTCTAAAGTTTATTATATTATGTTATGTGGCGGCTCTTACCAAAAAGAGGGCTGAAATTGTTACATGTGATATACTATAGAACTGTGACCCACTCCTAATATAGAGATCCTAAAATAGGGCACGGTGTTATTTAGATCCGCTTTATTTTCAACAGAATATAACGCTTAAGAACCACCTGTTATTATCCATTTATATATGGTATTACAGTAACACCATGTTGCAGTTAAATTTAAAGATACATTTTAAATTAACTTTCATAGTTATTATTTAATAAGCCCATTACTAGAATTGGTTGAAAGGTACTCGGCATCATACAGGCATACATATATCTAATTAATACATTTTTTCCGGAGGTTCGTTCTTTTTTACCCTTCGTTGTTTTTTCTTTTATTTCTGGGTTGTTCTTATATAATGTAATGTGGGTTAATAATTAATATTAATATTGGGTGGAATCTGTGTTAGTAACAAAGACTGCATCTCCAAAGACTTTACCTATAAATATAGAAGAGTGAATAGCGGCTTGGTCAATATCATTCTTATTATTATCTATTTATATATTATAATATGTTTATAATTGCTAACTCCGCTAGCACAAAGAATGCAATGACTCTTAGTTAGTCATAAGGCCCGTATTAAAAATATCAAACTTAATTTCAAGATTTGTAAAGTAAATAGGTACACTTTTTCATTATGAAGTTAGATATTTTCAACAGTGGTCAAGATATATTGAAAGTTACATTTTGAAGAATTTATACCTACAGATAAAAAACATCGAACTTTATTTTACATATAAGAAAGACTTATGCCTTTTTATCCAATCTAGCAGCAACAGATACATTGTTAAGTGCGATCAATCGTTGATGAGTATAGCGACCACAATAACGTGATAACAATGAAAGTCGTGACACAAAGCTAGCTGTCCTTGCTCCTAATTTGGCATGGAAAGCTTTAAAAGATTGTCCTGTAATGAGCCAAAAAATGTCTCTTTTAACGAGCAAATCATCAGGGGATAGGCCAATTAAACCAAGGCTAAGGACACCGATCGCATAATGCCTAACGGAACTACAATCGATTCTACCTTCTACGAACCTTAAATATAATATATTATAGTAATTTGAACAGGGAGATGAAACGTTTTAACATTTCAGTTTTAAAGTATTTTCAAAATAAATAATTGCCACTAGGTACGTCTGTGAATCTAGCCGGAACTAAGTCAAGTAATTTTACATTTCACACAACTTTATTTCTCGTATTACTCCAAAGAGAAGCAGAAGTAAGTATATTAAATTGTTACGTAAACTATTTCATTCATTGTATATTCAAGTTCTAAATTATAAGTATGTACCCCAAATTTGGTTTAAGCTTCTCAACATTTTGTAGGTCAAACTAGAAGAATGTCTTCACTTGGTAATCCAAACACAAAACGTTGTTTAATAAATGGTTCTTTGAACGAAATATTTCAAAAGAGTTAACCTCATACAGAAACTTTTCCAGGCCTCTGCCATAGTAAGATGTAATAACTTAAAATCTTATACATAATAAATTTAGAACTGCCTACAGTTTTAATTTCTAACACTAACTATACTAAAATACAGTCTCAATAGTCATTGTAATTAAATAAATTCTTAAACTCTACTAGATCAATTTTAAAAATTCTTTCACTATGCTAAATGAACTTTTTAAGTGCCAGACGCGGATGTCATTTTTTAATATAAAGCTAGTAATATATAGGTAAACTAGGAGTGCTTAAAAGCTCTGTAGAATTTTTTACACTTTTCTTAATTAAATTGATCATCTTTCTTAATTAATACAATTGTCACAAAACGGCCCCTTGCAGACGTCCGTTTTTTGAGTGCGGTTTCTATGATATGCGATTTATGAAAAAATAGAAAAATTTAAAAGACCCGGCGGGTGTACATCAATGGTGTACACACCTATACACACAATCATTTTAAGTCATACACCACCGGAATTGCGGTTAAGTCTCCAGTCCGTTGTACATGAAAATATATGGACTAGACATCCGTTTTTATAGGGATATAAGTGAAACAGTTCCCTCTTGAAATTTGCTTACAAGAGAATCTTAATTTATTTTGATAGAGCTATATATTATACCGAAGGCCTAATCTACGATAAAAGATGCAATGTCAATCTAGTGTTACAAGAAAATAACAGTGGTGAAATTAATTTTTAGGAACGCAAAAATGAAAATGTAAATGCGTAGAAAATACACCCACTTATTTGCTACGCATTTATATATAAGTGTTTAAAAAATTTTAGTATATAACGAGATATATATCTAGATATATACATAGATAACGATATATAATTCTTACTACTGTTATTTTGAGCAAATTTCGAGACAGTGTTTTCTATTGAACTATAATTAATTATAGCTAAATTGATTATGTGAATTAAATTTTCTACAAAATTCTTTAGATTCTATGGGACAGAGGCAGTAAACAATGAATTATTTTCAGATGCGTCTCTTGAATGCGATATATTGGTCCACTGACCAATATTCTATATACTGTAGTTAACACTATCGATTTTAACTAACAATACATTTAGATCAAGCGTGTCATCACTTATAGTTCAAATTGAACCACACTATTTGAAACCTTATTCCAAATACGAAAAGCCTATTTTTCTGTAAAACACTAATGTCAATAACCTGCTAGTCTGATATTGTCAAATTGTATTTAGTATAAATAGATGGTAAGATGGTGTAGATAGCATTCAGCAATCAGCTTGTGAATCTGCAAGTGCTAAAGGCAGGTACTTTTAAAGAGATTATTAATTCTAGTCAGATAATACTGAACTCTATTTTGCGTATTCCTATTTGCTATCAAAAGGGAAACTTTCCTGTAGTGATAAAATATAAATTAATTAAAAAACTAAGCATTTTCGTGTAGGTCTACATATATTGTGTGATTATTATTTAAATTTTTAATCTGACAATTTGAGCTCATTCAAAGGAATTTTATTATAAAAATTCGTTTCATTTTGTTTGGATCAAAAAATGAACTTATATCTACTAAAGCTCATCTAGCTATTGCTTCGGCTGTTTTTACCATTATGTGAATAATTTTAGTACAATAATATCATTACTTTAAAAAGTGACTAGTTAAATTGTAGCTTAAGTAGAAAGTGTACTATTATATACTTTCATAATTTTATTGTGAAGAATACAATAAAGTAATACAGAGAGTCAGTATTAGCGAAGCCCTTAGCATTTGCCAGTAAACCTTTTTTATACATTGCTTTGCTATACCTTGGGGAAATAAAAAACTATTTACAACTCGAAAGAAATCGTAACAAAATTTTGATTAATTTTTAATGCTTTTAGTATATTTTCAGGTAAAAATCATTAATGAAAATGAAGATCAAGGTATGGACTTTAAATAACTATAGTTTTTAAATTATTAAAGATCGTTCACCTATTTAAATTTAAAGATATTATTTTTGCTTTATATCTTTTCAGATTATATTCGCCGTGATTTTAACTGCCTATGCAGTGGCTGAGCCTCCTGTTGGGTAAGTATTATAGTAATTTATACATAGGTACTAAATTTATTGGTACGTAATTTATTGCAAGCATTTTAGTACCTCTAAGAATCTCTGAAGAGCTTGTACGTTGCTAACTCACATTGCTTTGTTCTAAGATAAGGCGTTTTTCATTTCAATAACGTATATCAATTAATACTAATTAATTGTTAGCACAGCTTTACAAAATATATTTTAATCACAACATATTTCTAGTACTGATGCATATCTTGATACTTTCTTTAGAAAACTAAACTAATCTCACACACTTTTCAGAGATTACTCCTATCCTGATAACGCAGCCCAACGATCTCTTTCCGATACGTACGGCCCACCTGTTTTTGGCGCGAGAACTCAAAATCAATTATCAACAACATATGGCCCTCCAAATCAAAGTGCTCGTCTCTCAAAAGAATACCTTCCTGCACAACGTAGTTTGTCGCAAGAATATGGAGTTCCTCGGTCTTTTGATACTTCAGAATATTCCGCAGACTATACTCCAAGTCAGCAATATGGAGTACCTTCAGCTCGTTTAGGAGATGACCGTTTTAATTCAGAGACTTTGTCGCAAGAATATGGATTACCGACCAGTCGTTTGAATTCCCATGAAGAGTACAACCTAAAAACAAGATTATCTCAAGATTATGAAGTACCAGCAAATCCTATTTCTTCAGCAAGATTATCTCAAAGCTACGGCCCACCAGCTCGTACTATTGACACATCTGTGCGTGACCTAACCCGTCAGTATGGTGTGCCAAAATCACGCTCTCAGAACACTCAAAAATATCAATTGCCAAATCTCCGAGCCAATTATTTACCGAGCACTCTAGGTGCTCCTCAAATAAGAAACATCCCTAGTTCAGGTGTTCCTCAAGACTTCAGTGTGGCTGCAAAATCATTAGATTCTTCCTTCCCCTCTGATTCATATGGAGCACCTTTGCAAAGATCGTTTGAAAGTATTTCTTTAGAATATGGAGTGCCACAGACTGGCAAACCAGTTTTCCGGTCTAATGTTGCTCAGACTTATGGAGTACCTCGATCAGCTGATAGCTACTCAAAAATGACAAGGTTTGGTGCTGGATCGCCAAATGAAGTTTCAACGAGTTATGCTGCGCCAAGACTGTCCACCCAATATGGTGTGCCAAGTGCTGCTCGATCATCAAAACCCTCAGAAACTTATGGAGTGCCAAATTCAAGATCTTTTGATGCGGGATCGTCTAACGCTATTGTCAGGTAGATTTCTACGCTTTTATTTCTAACTGAAACTTAGGTAATTACAGGCCACAGTCATACATTACATTTTATAAGGAAGGCTTTTGCTTCGACAATACTGTATAATACCGTAAATATTTTTAATAATTTCCGAATTTAATTTGACGATATATTTGTAACCATTTGTTAAGCGAATTGCCTTCAAAGTTCGAAACAAGTTCAAAAACCGAAATGCCTCAGGTAAGAGATGCATGTCACTAAACAATTTTAATTCCTACAGTTCATCCTATCTCCCAGCAAGCCGTAATGCCATGCCATCTACAGAGTATGGAGTGCCTGATGTCAATAGTCTACCATCAAGACAGGGATATAACTATGCAAGAAATGCTCTTGATGAACTGATAAATCAAGTTAGTAATTTATTCTTACGTCTTAAAAATTTAAATCAAACTTAGTTACTATCACTTAAGTAACTAATCAAGTAATCATGTAGTCCTGTTTCTGTTTCACAAATCCAAAACAGGCACATGTAAATATTAAATCACCAAACCAAAATATGTTTTTCCGGAATCAAATCTTAGCCTATTGAGTGCTCGAGGCGTGATGAACTGAGTTACAGCGATGGATAATATCGGTATTCTTTTAAACTAATGATTTAATTCCTACAGGAACCAGCTAACTATGACTTTGGGTACAAAGTTAACGATCTGCGTAGTGGCAGTGACTTTGGCCACACAGAGACAAGACAAGAGAACAAAGCCGAAGGATCATACTTCGTGGTGCTACCTGATGGCACAAAACAGGTATGTGATACTTTTATACTATTATTAGTTATTTTTATTATTTTTAGGTATGAACAATCCTTTAAGTTAGACATACTAAGATAAAAGAATGCAGAAACAATAGTAATCGAGGCACAATCTAGGAGTTAAAAATTACAAAGTGCTTAATGTTAATATTTTATTTTATTTCCAACCTTATAAAGTATATAACTTTTTTGGTGAGCACACAAACACCTCTTTTTATCGACTTCAAAAAAGTAGGAGGTACTCAATTCGATATATTTGTCCCATTTATTTCATCAAAGTCTGTTCATTAGTTTTATAGTTACAATTCGAGTTCAGTTTTTTTGTTAAAATTTTAACTCTATATTATTCCAGATTGTGGAATACGAAGCAGATGACCAAGGTTTCAGGCCTCGTATCTCCGTGGAAGCTGTAGATCAAGGATATGATGAAAATGCATCCAATTTGTCTAAATCCGGACCATACTAAATAAATAACTATAATAATACCATATGTAAAAACTATTACTACGGCTTTGTTTAAGTTTAACGGAAACGGCTTTAATACGAATATGACTTTTCCTTTCATTTATATAAAGATTTATATTCTTCTATCTTTGTAGATATGAATTATTATTTGAGATCCACATAAAAATTTAAATTATTTCATACCAAATTTTTAGGTACTAAATACTTAATTTTATATAGAATTCCTGTCTATATATTCAACGAATATTATGATTGAGAAATTAATAATACTCGAAAAATGATGTAAAATACTCAATTTATTTATTGAAAGCAAAGAGAAAATGTAAAAAAATAGCTTGTAAGCGTGTGAAATATTTTGTACACAGTGAAAATAAAGATCTTTTAATTTACAAATTATTTTGATTTCTTACAAATTGCCTATTTAAAATTAATTAATTTTAAAACAAACCGTTTACGCAATAATATTAAAGCCTGCTTTACTTAACAAAGTAAGATTAAAAGTCGACTTTGCATCAAAGTAAAGTTGTAGTGCGCTCTGTGAACATAGTTAAATATGTATCTATATCAACTCCTCTGAAACGGCTTGGCCGATTTTTATGAAATTTTATGTGTATATTCGATAGGTCTGAGAATAGGTCGCAAACTATTTTTATACTCCTAAGTAATAAGGGTGGCCCGACCCAAAATTTTATTTTTTGTTTTTTTAGGATTTCACATTTAAAAATACATATAACCTTAATTTTCACCCTTCTAACACCAATCTCCATTTTTTTAGCCCTCTAGAAATAATTTATTTAGCAAAACTGCCAGGTCTGCAAAATAAATTTTTTACTCGTAAAATAATTCCTTCCCTATTTATATATGGTTTTAATTTTTATTAGTTGAATAAATACCTAATTTACTCGTAAAATGTAAAATTTTATTTAATTTTTTAAAATAAATAACAGTTTCTGTCCTAAAACAGTCATTTTGGATCGCAAATTGTGAATTATGAGTATATGTATACAATTTTATTCAGTCATACAAGAGACATCAACGCGCGCGCATTAGTGTACTCGTAATAATAAGACTTATTGATAGATAAATATATTAAATATGGTTTTTCTGGATACATGAATCTTATGTCCTTTTTTGTAACTACGAAAATGTGTTTTGAATTTCATGTAGCCGACATTAAGTAGTTTTGGCGCCGTGAAATTCGTATTCATACTTATGATATCTAGCTCAAAATATTTATTTGTAACTAGCTGACCCGGCGAACTTCGTTCCGCTAGTAAAAGCTAGAATGGGAATCGAACTTTAAATGTTTGACAGGAAAGTAGGTAGAACAGTTTATATGGGCAAATTAATTTGTTGTTTTTACTATCTTCCTCGCAATTTTTCCACATTTTCTCACCGTTCAAACCTTCCCTGGACTACGACAAACATTTCAAAACCAAAACCAGCTAAATCGGCCCAGCCGTTTTTGAGTTTTAGCGAGACAAACGAACAGCAATTGATTTTTACATATATAGATAATAATTATATACAAGTGATGTAGATGCCAAGAGAATTTTGGTTTTTCATTTAATAATAAATACAGCCTAGATCTTAGTTACTTAAAACATTTTTTTATTGTTTAGATTTTATTACGAGTTACACACAGCAACTATATACCTATAGTATAAGTAGACGAAAATATGAACGTCTCATAGATTCTTATACTTTCGTTCCTTTTGCAGTAGAGAATTTGGGAATTTGAGCCAGAAGTGCGTCGATTGTTTAAAAAGATATCGACGCGCTGAGTTGAGACCACAGGAAACCCGAAAGCTGGCTCATATTTCGGCCAACGCGTTAGTATAGCAATACAACGCGGTAATGTAGCCAACATTTTGGCTTTTGTATTTTTGTAAACATATTTATGTACATTACTATATATATAAAATTACTGAATAATCTGAAAATTACATTAGATTTTTCAAATTATTCAAATTACATATTATAATATTGCTGTTTTGTTTTACGTTGCTAAGCAACGGAAATAATGACGTATTATAAATAGACGTGTCATACACAAACATTTATTTATTTAAAAACACATTTTACACATTTTGATGCCCTAACAAAAAATAAGGCTTAATATTATCTAGAGTACTTTTCCGGTTCCTCGTTGCGTATGTTTTTGTGTACTGAAATGTCGGCTTGAAGTTTAGTATAATGTGGAGTAAGGTCATCGTCAAGGATTATAAATATCACGCGTTATTGTAGATGCACCCTAAGAACAAAAAACTGAGTAGAGTCATCGCTTGATTTTTGATCTGCTCCACTGGACCTGCCACTTTGTGCTGTCACGATCTTTGAACACCCTGGTGCCAATTTTAATAGTGAGGACGGCCTTAAACTATCAAGCACCAGGGATCTTTTAATTTCTTAATAATCAAAAGCACAAATAAACAGAGAATTAACAAGGTTGACTTTGTTAGCCAGTTTTGTCAAAATCCATCCAATATCTGGCGCTAGCAACACTTCCTTCAGCTTTTTACTACATTTGACATTTAACGACAGTCACCCTTGATCATACAGGCTGTATGCGAAACGTCAGGAAAATGTATTAGTATAATAATTGTATAATTGTGGTAAATATACGTGATTAATCCGTTGAAACCGTTTATGTGAGAGTATTTTGGATAGGTACCAAATGGCTGTGATGAAAATTTTGTGTACTTTAATTAATTAGTAAATTTACTTTGTTTTTGTTATATTATCAATGAATATAATTTTAAAATATAATAAAATGTGCGACTCCATTCACGTATGTCCATATAATTCGCGACTGCCTTGACGACTCTATTATTGTTTAATGACAAGTAATAATTCAACCCCTACTCATCAAGTACCTAATACAATGTCATCGAGCATACAATGTATAAAAGCTTTGCCGTGTGACAAACAGACACATCAGTTACATTGTGTTCGAACTTGCAACATGAAGGTATGTTACAATAATAGAATCTATCAATTCATTACGTAAGGAATTAATGTACATGTATCATAATAATTATTTTTATTAAATTCTAAAAATAAATTTTTAATATTTATTATAAATTAATTTGTTTCACAAAATAATTTACATCACTGATTATGAAAAATAAATACTAATTTAAAATATTGGTATCCTATGGGCTATGGTGTTAAAGGATTATAATAGAAAATATCCCATGAGAATCATAATTATTCCAGTAGAAAAAACTACTTGGGCAATTGTGTGCTCATTCTTTCATTATATGATGAACTAATAAACTTTCGGCTTATATACACGAAAAGTAGGATTGAAAATAATATTTATATACAAATCATTATTTAATTTCAGACTTACTTGATAATTGCCGTTACTACTATGATTGTGGTTGCTGAACCACCCATTTCTAAAAGGTAACGCTTTAATAATTTAACATTTGAAGACATGACGTTTGGTATAGTAACGACACGATTTATAACATTGCCATTTTTCATACAAAGCCGCGTTAGTGGGTGTGAAAAAATAAATGTCTAAAGACCCTGGTATGTATATAAAATATAATTATATATTTATGACGCAAGTATAAATGTTAGCTTAAAAGGCCTTCTATTTCTGTATTAATTACAATTATTGCACTATTCAAACAAAGCGTCTTTGAACTTTCAGCTACCTACCCCCACCCCCAGGGGGTTACCCGGAAGGATCTCCTGCTGATCCAACGTTTCAAGTTGGTGCTGCTCCTCAAATTATAGCTGCTAGGACTTTAGACCAAAACGCGGGGAACACATTTGCGAGGTGTATGATTTTTGCTTACACACTGCAGCACACACACATTTTACTTAGAATTTAATCATTGTTTGATTTTTTTTTAGTCAACTGTGTTCTATTATTGTTTGCTTTCCTAGTGTTCTGTATAATTGCTGTATTTTGTGTGTGTGTGAAGTTGCAAATAAAGTTTTTATCTATCTAACTATCTAATGTCATATATATAAATATTAAATACCTAGTAAAAAAACATTTCAATTCACAAGATAGTCGCAAGTTTAAATGGCATATCTCGTAACATTTTATATCTATAAATTCTTTTGTTTATTAGAGGAGGCCCTCAGGACCATATTAGAGCGAGATTCAATGGAAACCACCAAGGATATGAAAACTCTGGCAGAAATGCCATAGAAGAGATTAGTGTATGTATAATTTGTTTTACATTGCAAAACATAACAAGAGATTTACGTAATATAGAATAAATTTAAGCAAATTCGTAATCACACGTCTGAGACGAAAAATATTTCAGCTTGGAAAGCTAAGAACGCCGACCACTGACTTAGAAATGAGTCAGCTTACGCTACGAGTCTTCAATCATATTCCTAATGAAACCGCCGCTTTTTCCTTACAAATATTAAGATTTAAGTTTAACTATAGATCGAAGTTTAATAATAGAATTATATCGATATCATAATAAATGCAAATACAATTTTAAATATATAATCCTTGTCCATTAATTGTTAGATATGAATCAAATTGTCAATAAGTAGCAGATTATTCTGGGGTAGTTTTGTTTCCGGCATTCGTGAATTGCGTACCCAAAATGGTGGTATGGATGCTTTAAATTAGTATAAGTACTTAAATTCTGTAAAACTATGCCTAAAAATATTCATTTAGGTGTTATTGGTAAAGCACAATTTTGCTAACAGTACTTATACTAATTTTCTAGGAACCAGCAAACTACAATTTTGGGTATATGGTAAATGCCATCTTAGAGGGTACCGAGTTTGGTCATCGGGAAGAAAGACAAGAGGAGACGGCAGAAGGAGAATACCATGTGGTATTACCCGATGGTAGAAAACAGGTAAAAAGAGATTAATGAAAGTCTCAGAAACCACCATATTTATATTTATTTTGTCATTAAGTATTTACAATTCAAAAATATGACCAAGGTGGAATATGTAAAGATATTGGCGGCGTATAATAATGGAAGAATAGTTTATTAATTTTTCTATATTTTATTTTTGCTATGTACGATATGTCTAACAATGTCTACATTTTGCTTTAGACTGTAAGCTACAAGGCAGATGGGCGCGGTTTCAAGCCTCAAATATCTTATGAAGATACTGAAGATCTAACAGCCGGCTATGATACAAACGCACGCAGTCGCGGCAGCCATGGCAATGGTTTTCATGGCGCCAGAAACCACCATGACAATGGTTTCAATGGATATGGTAACCATGGTAACGCACGTAGCGGATATTAACTACTTTATATTCTCAATCTTATAAATATTCTAATATCTTTGTACCTCGATGGTAATTATTAATATACAACATTTCAATAAATATGTTAATTTTAAAATGTATATAAACATACAAAATATGTATTACGAATTGGTCTTATAATAAATTTTTATTTGAAAACCTTTTCTTTTGTTGTACCCGGTCAGGCTTTATAAATTACTTGAAAATTTGTAATAGAAAAAAAAAATCAATACATGAAATTATGTGGTTCAGATTTACTTACATAAACAGCTATGAAATAATCAGAATTACACAATTCTGTACTTAATCGTTGTTAATTTAATTGGGTCGTGAGTAAACTAAGCTAACACGCAAAATACATGACTTTTAAATGATTGAATAAATAACATAATATGGCATATAGTGTTATGTATATTATGTTAAACATTTTTATGTTTCACTGATTACTACTTCCCGTCTCCACGCTTTCAAAAAGTTAAATAACATAATTATGTTAATAGTAGGTAATAATAAAAATTTATAGTTACTTTGTACAAAAAAATGCTACATAATAAGTACATAATAGTTTTCAACATATAATTTTAAATCTTTATTTAAGTAGAAAATCAAAATTCTTAAAATGATCTCACCATAGTTTTTTATTATCTTATCTATAAACGGAAGATTACTTTCAAGATATTCCAAATGTTGTTTCGACAATTATTCAGTTTGAGTGTTCTATTGCTAAACCTAACGTAAGGAATTAACAAAAAGTATATATAAGTTCATAGACCAAATTATAGATAAATAGACAATATCGTGAGTAAATAATATAAGATTTAATTTTATTCTGTTACAAAACATAAAATAAGATTTATTGCTAAAAAGATCTGAATAAATGCCCACAACAATTTTAAACCATATTTTCTTTATTAAGTTTGTTATTGATAGAGTTCCTTCAAGGCTTGGGAAAGAGATACAGTCAAGTATGAGTTTTCCTTTATTCTATTTAGCTTCACGCTGATACCCATATTTGGAGACACTTATTGATTTTTGTCTTTTCACATGACACAATAATTACATGAATTAAACATAATATTATAACGCAATATAATTGAAAAATACGCGTAAATCACACGGCAGAAATAATATTTTTGTTAAAACAGTATCCCGTTAGGTTTGTTATTGAGTACTCGAAAGTTGGATTTAAATACAAAAATATATATTTTTCTTTTGGTAAAATAACACAAAAAGATTTTACTAAAAGCATTTAACATTTTTTGAACAATACGCGTGTTACACTTTTAAAGAAGTACTTAAAACTTACAAATAATTTAAAAGTTGTACATAATTTAAATACATAAAACCTTGACTACTCAGTTTGGATTCGCATATCAAAGCAATTAGTTTTCTCAAATATTTGTTATGTTCTGTGTTTATTTTTAATCATATATCGATTAACCACGACTATAAATTTGGCCTATTTCTTGATATAATCATCATTCAGTAATTGTCAAAGGATATAAAACAGCTCAGGATCATGAAGGTAATTTTTATTTTTTTATTTCTAGCTTTTATTATTTAAGATCCCGTTTTAGTGACAAATATTAGTGATTGATTTTTTTCATTTTTAATTACAGAAAATTCAATATGAAACACCCCCAATAAAAATATAAACTATTTTCCCTATATAAAAATAATATAAATTATATAAAAATATAAAAAACATTATCTTAATCGTTGAAATATTTACTTACTCTACATTCTGGAAGTAGATTATAAACCCATAAATTCGTCCGTTTTCAGATTTTAGCTTTGTTTATGTTGGCTCTGGGCTCCGTGGCAGCAGCAGGCTCCGGCCCATACCTTCCTAGTGGCTGGCGTCCAGATGGACCCGCATTTTATCTCCCAACTAAGCAGGTATTGATAAAATAAAATTCTCATATATCAGTGTTTGTAACCAAACTCTTCCGAAACGACTTGACCAATTTTTATGATTGAGTGGCTCACCTCAAATTTTTATTTTATTTTTCGGACAAAATTAGTTTCTTTTATCTTTTTATGATTTGGCATTAAAATATACATAGTATATTATAACCCTTAATTTTCACCCTTATACCACCAATCCCCATTTTTTAAGAGTGATATTAGTACTGTAATCATTTTTAATCCTCAGTGGTCGAAAAGACGATAACTTATCAGTACTAAAATATTGATAAGACACAATTTATATGAGAAAACAACGTTTTCCGGGTTAGCTAGTTTCGTCTATAGAAGTGAGGCTTATTGCCTTCATACTCGTTGTATTATTGGTTACTTTCACCATAATTGTAGTTCCAAACAATACGCTGGACGCTGATAATAATTTATTGGTATTTAACTATTTATATACAACTCGGTAACATCATAATGAACTCACTGAATATAGATTTTAAATAGCGGTATTTAACATTTAATATAATAATTTAATTGATGGCGATGAGTCGGATAGGGCTGATAGAATGAATCTGTTTTTTCTTTGACGCGGCTCCTTTTCGAATTCTCAAGATTTTTTTGAATATGCTAATTATTCTTTTCAACTTGGCGCGCAGCAAGGAGTTACACGAGAAAGGAGGCCGCACGCAATTCGCCAAATAACGAATCTGATTTGTAATTTTGTGTAGTACCCAAAGTTCGATTATAAAAAAATAGAGAATTAAAAGCATATACATATATGGCTTCATATCTTAATAAGGTATTCAGTAATAAAAAATAGCTGAACGATTAACAAAATTACATAATTACTTTGAACAATACTTTATGAAGTTGATATTAATTACTTTGTCCGTAACTTAAGTGGTCACTAAAATGGAATTCAATATTTCAGGCCACTTTTAACGACCCATAATTAATAATTTCAGTTCCCAACTGATAACCCACTGAAGGATTTGATTCTTCATGGCTCAGAAGCCTCTGGATCAGACTCCCTACGTGAGTATGGACCTCCCAAGGTGTCACAAGAAGTGTTAAAACAGAACTTACCTAAGGACAACATTGAGCTTACGTTTGTAAGTATAATGTACTAGAATCTAGATGATCATTGTGATTATATCGTTATATAGACACCAGTTATCAGAAAACTTATAATAATAATTATAGCTAAGTATATATAAAATATGCATCGAGACGATTGTTTCTTTTCTTAAATTCACCAGCAAGCATTTTAAAAGGCTCATGACTTGTGATACGTTTCGTCCACCACTAAACTCTCGCTTAATGCCCACTGGCAGATCGCAAGAAGAAAGGAGATTAAAAAAAAAAAAAAGTTTTATTTATTGTAGCGACTTTAAGTCCATCTTTTAACATAGATATACTGTGAAAGCCAAAGATTAGTCTCGTTTTTAATATTCCTTAATAACTTTATTTTATAAACTATAACTTTGTCACGAAAAATAGACAATACCTCAAAGTAAATCATGTATGAAGAAAGACAAATAAACCTAAGTTCATCTTATGAGTTGTATCTTGAAATCATCTTTCTGTTGAAAGTTAATTAGGTATAATATAACACATTGGTAGAAGTGCGGCTTATGATTTTGAGCCCAAGTACAAGACAAGAGGTAAATAATCCTTATTTCAGATTAAAGCAGAAGAATCGGAAAAGCAAACTCTGCAAGGTTCAGAAGTTTTTGATGCTGATTCTCAACGTGAGTATGGACCACCAAAACTCCAAGAATCTCCGGAATTGATCACACAAAATTTACCAGAAGTTAGTGAACAAGTTTTTGTGGAAACGTCGGATGGTATTAGTGAGATAACCAGTGAAAATATTAAAGGTAGGTATAGTTTTTAATCAGAATTATCTAAATCAAGTGTGATCAAGTGAGAGTGAGAGTGAGAGACATTAGGCGAAGTGTATTCGTGTTTGGCATGGTTTCTATTATTTTTATAATGGTAATCCGTTTTTTTAATTTAAAAATAATGAAAAAAACCGGATAAATGGTTGTTTTACTCTCGAGTTTTATTGTTAACATATAAGCAATTTAACTCTCACATTAACTCAATATTTACAACCACTACTCAATTGGACAGAGTTTTCCCTTCGAAGAACGACTATTGACTGTCTTCTTCTAAGAACGACTGTAGAATGCCGGTAGACAGCCAAGCCCGCGGATTATATTAGCTGTGAGTCAATCCCCGCTGCTGATACAGAGTAGCACGGATGCAAGCTAAACGGGCAGCTAAACGAAATCCGACTCAAGCGTTCTTGACATCAGCTGACCGAACTAATCTATTATTATATTTTTATACTTGTTGAAATTCATGTATGATTTTTACAACACAGATAATAACAATTAGAATAAAAGTACAAAGGAATATGAATTTGTACCTCTGATTTTGTTATACATGACAAAGTTAAGATAAAACTTATGTTTCTCTTGATATGAGTAACAAGTAAGTACCTACTTATATTTTTTTGTATTGATGTTTTATTTTTGTAAATTCAGCACAAGAAGAACCTATAACTGAATCTCAGGCTGTTGAAGTTACGACACTACAAGCTGAAGTTCCAGTATTAAGAACTCAAGACAGTGCTGAATCTATACTTTTTAATAATGCTGTTGAAAATAAAGTTACTACTGCAACAGAAAATACATTACCAGAGGAACTAAGCACTTTAGAACCAATTCAAAACTTCTATGACTCCACATCCTTACAAAATGTAAATGAAAATAGCTCTTTAACAGAATCAAGTCAGTCTGTTAACAGCGTAGCTGCCGTCAATGTTGAATTAGAACAAACTGTTCAACGAATTGTGCAAAATTTTGAACAATCCTTAGAACAAGTTGAAGAAAAAGTTATAGAAAATATAGAAAAAGTAGAAGAAAATCTACAAAAAGTCGAGCAAAATGAACAAAATGTTGAGGGAAATGTGCAAATTGAAGAAAACGCACAAATTGTTGAGGATAGTGTTCAAAAAACAGAAAAAAATGTTGAACAAGCAGCACAAAATGGCGAAGAAAATAGCGATAAAGCGCAAGATAGTGAACAGGTTGTTCAAAACATTCCTGAGATTTTGACGTATGTGAACAATGAAATAACACAACAGGTATGCCTTTGTCTAAATAATTATTAGATATTAAAAATTGTTGCTTAAAAGTTAATTTGAGTATCACTTTTGTTATTAAAATAATACAATCTTTTAAGGTGGAAAAAACCGAAAGCCAAAATGAAGTCTCATCTAACGAAGAATTATCTAGGTAAGTTTAACATTCTATGGAGTGATTTTCGTTTTGAAACTTGAGATTGTAACTGGTTTTACATGTGTTAAAAACACTGGGTTTTGAGTCTGCTGTGCGAGGCGGTGAGAAGAGTATGCGTAGGCGCGGGGTTGGGTGCGCGCGGGGAGAGACCGAACGTGGAGAAATTCCACGATAACAAAGGAATGCGTCATGTTACAAGATATATTTTACTCATTTCAGATCTTTAGAACAAGCCCCTGAAGGATTCCTAGAATATGGCCCTCCCGGGTTTAAAGAATACGGACCACCCAAAGAAGATGAATTAGCTAGAGAAAGAACAGAGGTATATTACTAATTTTATACTACACATGCAACTCGGAAAATAACTTATTGTGTTACTTAAAGCTATACTTTTATTTTGCTTGCAGACGTTGTTAAAATGATTACCTATGTAAGTATTATTGATGAAAAATAATAATATAATAGTCGAATCTCAAACGTCTCTCTCGTTAGTCACTGTTTCATTGAACTTTGAACTAAGCTATTTTTCTTTCAGCCCTGATATAATACTATACGCGCCGATAAGATAATAATCTAGCTATTTATCTTTTTTCTAGAAACTCATCTCTGAAGTTGAATCTTTTGAATCGACAAACGAAGCAAGAAGGAGGCGTTTTTCACCAAAATTCAGGTAAACTGGGTTGCCTGGAAGCTATTACTGATTAGCGATAAGGGCGCCCGTTGCACTCTATCTAGTTAATGTCTTCTTTTTTTTGTATGGCAACGAAGTAATTTGATATCGACACTAACTTATTTTGTAAATAAGTGTAATTTTTATAAGCATTAAATAAATCAGTAGAAAAAGATTGCTACGCAATCAAAAGCGACAGCTAACAAGGCAGCTTTTTTAAAATCTACGTTATTATTTTGTTTAAGATTTAGATTTTCCTCATAAATCACATGTTCCTCACGTCTAAGGTATTTTTAGACCATAAATTAGTCCAATTTACTCTATATTTATTTCAGACTTACAAAAAACGTTATTCATCATTGAATTCTGTAAGCGATCTCGCACGTAACGAAAATCAAGATGGCGCGTTTTATTTATGGCATGGATTAAAATATAATACATTACTCATTATGTACCACTTAATTAGCAAATATTTTTTCTGTTAACTAAATGATTAAAAATAATTTTAAAAAATGGATAAATGTTTGTTTTACTCTCGAGTTTTATTGTTAATATACTTTTTGTTATCATACATAGGCCTTAGTAAACAAGTAGTAATATTGCTGTTTAAGATTATATTCCCATTAAATAAATAATAAGATCGAATGGGTGATTTTTCATTTATTAATAACGACAACGTTAAACAACATTTTTTTATTATTTTACCAATATAATTATATTTCCATTCATTTTTTTAAATATACTTAAATCTAATTTTATTATTTTCAACAATTGCCATAACGTATCTCCAATTATTATTTTATCTTTCTCATTTTTATTCAATATTAAAATGTTCATATCCAAAGGGCTTGATGAGTCTTATCATTTCGTATAACCTCTCTTCAGCCTGTTAACAAAATAAAATATGTGAATACTGAAAGGTAATTTATAAGTTATTATTTTAACCAGATACATCTATGTTCAGAGATGTGACATTTTATAAATAACAAAATGCTAAATACGAAGTACCTATTTTCATTTTGTATTTAAATACATTTTATAACCTATTTTGCACATCTCTTTCTATGTTGTCTACAGAATAAATTGTATCGTTCTGCATAAATGGAAAGAATATTACTATAAATATAACGCAAATAGTAACGGGCACTAGTTACTTCCATAAGTATACACAGGCTACATTAAACACCTCGAAGAAGAACAAAACAAAATAAATACGCCTGCCTCTATTTACAGGTAATTGGTAAGTTAATCGGTCATCTGATGGTCATCAAATTAACCTGCAGAATGTAGATTCTGGACTCGGTTGGGAAAAAAAGTAAATTTTTGGTTTGGAAAATATAGAAAGAAATTGATTGCCGAAGGCAAGTGAAGTAGATCGGTGAAATAAATATTTGCGAGGTTTGGGATTTTTTCACAAACAATTTTTGTGTAACTTCTAAAAAGTTATACTTACTGTCCTTCCATTACCCTCGTCGTATGCTTTTTTTGATTTTATAATTTTCCCTTTATCCAGAGATTTTGATGTACCATTAGAAATGACGAAAGTCTTAGGACATGGACACACACACCAACATTCATCTTGGCGTTTTTCCAACTTCACAATGTCTTCATCGGGATTACCGTAGATTCGATTGGCGTTTCTGATAATAGGATTTAAATAATTAGAAAAGGCACGTTATACATATTAGATTTCTGCACGTCAATAGATTATGATCGAAGTTTTCAATAGGTTTCTCGTTGTGAAGCTGTCAATTTCATTGTGGCTAATAAGATTGCGCGTAACCACTTGTCTCACGAATGTTTATTCTTTTTCCCGATTAAATATTTGCTTTGTAAAATTATTATTTATTTAATTTGTTAATTTTAACTATGTACTTATTTATCGGTTTGTATTTACAAACTATTGATAGAAGTTTGCAACTGTCAACTGGAGATAGCGATCTGCTAAATTAATTACATACCTTGGTGTTTGAAAACATACATCAAGCATAGCATAATATTAGCATGTCATATACTGGTTTATTGAAAATATTTAACTCGGAGGTACCGGGTTTGAATCCCGACAGAAAAATAAAAAATAAAAAAGTGGAGTAAAGTAAATTTAAAATTTTATTGAAATTTAAGTTACTGCCTTCAAATCACACTTCGTCCTACGCTATGACCGGAAAATAGTCCGGAAAAATCTTTGATAAGATGGAAGCATTTATAAAGTCGGTTAAATAATTTAACACCTATTAGTGTTAATAGATAGATTAAGTACTTACGTTAAACTGACAGCCAGTAGTAACATAAAGATAACGTAATCCATTTTAAATAATATAATATCTATAAGTAACTTTCTCTGACAAAG
Source organism: Aporia crataegi (assembly GCA_912999735.1). NCBI lineage: Eukaryota > Metazoa > Arthropoda > Insecta > Lepidoptera > Pieridae > Aporia > Aporia crataegi. The sequence continues at coordinate 5,555,024 of OU538749.1, forward strand.
AAAGACTTGATTTGTGAAATTTGTTGAATTATTTCGATATTTATACTGTTTCAACCCCTGTTAATAATATGTTAATCATATTCAAATTATCTTATTACTATTGAAATTGCGAACTAGATTAAGTATGTCAGTAAATAACGATTTTCGTTGTAAGTAGACGTGTCTCTTCATATTATCAACAACGAAATTAACAACATTATCTAAAATAATCTAGTTTAATATAAATAAATTTAGTTTAATAATACATAGACGTATATATAGATTCAAAATTTTTTGTTTAGTAGGTGCCCACCACCAGGACCTAGATAGATAGATAGATTATAAAACGTTTTGATTTAATTTTTCGCGACGTCGTACTTATTTGCATAGCAAGCAGCATTTAATTTGTAAGTAATAATAATAACTAACAAAAATTATAACTAGACGTAATGTAGAGGTACAGTGAAGCGCCGTGTCCCCTAGTGGGGTATGGGGCAGATGCATTTTACATCTGTTTCACTGATCGGTTTTTTCTTTAGAGGCAAGTAAGTGTTCAGCCTTTTATGCCTTGCCAGACCGAGTTTTTTTTTTTATTACCTCCACCGGGAATCGAACCCAGGATCTCCCGGTTGTAACGCTTACGCGCTTACCACTAGGCCAAGGAGGCGGTCAGGCCAAGAGACATGTAGAGATAACAACAAACAATAATTTTCAATGACTTCAATTTGGAACTCCAAATGTGCATGAGATATGAAATTAAGTTAAACTGTAATTTATTTACATTTTTTACTACTATGTACTACTATCATTTAACTAATTACCTGGTGTATTGGAAGATTTTGGCGAAATTTAGTGAAAATATAAATATTTTTGAGGAAAAGGAGGAAAGCTTCTGAACGTTGAAAAGCCGATCACACATGCATAGTATCTACGCTAAACCGCGTCTAATTTAAGTCCCTATTGCTCAATAAAATAAGAACAAACATTAATGATTGACACATCATTATTTAAATGATTCATTGTATCTCGGTTTTATATTATAGTAAAGTCATTAAGATTCAATGTACTGTACATTCTGGAGATAATGAGAAATAAATAACTGATGGTGGGTGTAATTTGTAAAGTCACAGCGTGCATGTCATAGTTTCATTTTATATGTAACCTACAAGTAGGTAGGTATGAATGTATAGTAACAAACTATACGGTTTTAGGTTTAGAAGAGTCACTCAAAAGTATAAAATAAATTAATCTTAAATAAAAAAATAAAACTGACCTCAAAACGCACTTAAAGGGGAAAATAAATTTGAATTAATTCAATTTACTAACGCCTAACTTCAGAGTTAATTTATTTGGCACCGCCTTTCAAACAGCAATAATATGACAGTTTTATGCCCTTCTTGATTTTTACATGAAAAATATTTATTATCAACACTATTTACGTCTTTTTATTTATAGTAGGTTCATTAATAATACAAAATTTATTTTTCACTAATTAGTGCGTTTGGGGTCGGGTTTATTTTATTTTTTTTAATTAATTTATAATAAAATTATATTCTCCTGTTTAAAATGAAATGTTTCTAATTGTTAATAGCGCCATCTTTAGTCGATGACATAATTTCATGAATAACAAGTACTACACTACTTTAGTAACTACAGTATGGAATGAACAATATTAGTCTAACTATTGACAACATAATGTAATAAATAAAATATATACTATTTAAATTATTTTGTGATATACTACACAATTAACTTTTTTTTAAGTAGGTAATATTGTAACTGACTAAAAATAGTCGATGTCAATTGTCATAATGTTAACAGTTTATATTGAACTTTAAAAACTTCACGAGTACAATATAATAGCCAAATGTCAATTTACTAACATCTACCTACCTATCTTTAGAGTTCTCAGTTCAGTCAGTTCGTACTTCGTCGGTATGTACAAGTCATTGGGTCGAGTGTAGTTGTTTTGTTTACTTCGAGATGTGTTAGATAATTTATAACTGAAATCGTACGTTATTTTTTTTTTTTTACAAGTAAATTACGTGTTGTTATCGATTTTTAATAAATTTTTAGGCAACTAAGAATATTTTTTTAGTGAAACGGTATGGTTTGAAATCTCTAGTGAATTAAAGTTTGTGTTTTCAATGTGCTAACTGCTAATCCTCAAGTTGTCAAATAAATGTAAGTAATAAGTATAATCGGTAGGTATTCTTATTCATAATGGTTAGTACATCAGCTGTAGTTAAGTAAAAAGTTGCCCCATCCAAAACGACGAACTGGTAAGAAGTTTTTGCCTTTTTTGATACTTACGAATTTATTTTGTAGTTGACCTCGATACTTTAAAAATTTTACAAATTAAATACTTTTTGTATATTCTTTTAACTTGACAAAAGTTCATTTGTTTTATTTTTGTTAACTTACTTTATTAACTTACATTAATTCGTTTTTGCTAAAACTAATAAATAATTGTCATATATTAGCATACTTACTACATGACGTGTTTACCTGCAAGTACTGGCTATTGGCTTCACATTATACAAGCATTCAATTTCTTTTTGTCTAAATAACTACATTTTGTCTGACTAGTAAATAGTTTTAAGCACATAGCAGCGTGGCATACTAAGCCTAATGACTTAATGGTTTATTAGGTTTATTAATCAGTCACCCCATTTAATTCATCTTACTTATATTTATAAACATAATAAGAATTTGCTAACAGTGTGTCATGTTAACAGTAGTGATGCTAAAAAAAGTTGTTAGTCATGATTGTACCTACATCATTAATATTCAATTTATTTATTCACTTTTATTAATTTCCTGTATTGATGAATTTATTTCTTATCATTGCTTATGACTATGGTACCACTTTTTAATTATTATATTTCAAATTTCAATGAGTAAGACAGCACTTATCTTTATATGATTATTTAAAAACCTTTCTAGATTTAACCAAATTTTTTAAAACTTGGTATAAAAAGTAAAAGTGAAGTCCCGTGTCCCCTAGTGGAGTATGGGGCAGATGCATTTCACATCTGCTTCACTGATCGACCTGTGACATGAACCCAGGACCTCTCAGTTGTTACGCTTACGCGCTTACTACTAGATCAAGGAGGAGGTATAAAATAATGAGGAATTAATACTCTAAAACTCAAGTGCAGTCGTTTTCTTGAGCCAATAAATAACATTATTTATAATCAATTCTAGTCATGATTTTCTTATTAACTTACATCCTGCTAAAACTTCAGAGATAGGCATGTAATACTATTTAGAGTTTGTAAAAGGTACTCTTTTAATCCTAATGTGCATAACATTCCACTTTGTGCAGTTGTGTGTTCATTCTTAATCACATTAATTGTTCTTAATAAAAATACAAAATAAAGAAGGCTTCCAAAACGTTTTCATAATTGATAACAAAGTTCTAAAGTTGCAAATATAAATAATCAATATGAGAATCTTATATTTGGTTAAAAATTACAAAACACTGCAATGTGTATGCAACATGCCCTATTTACAACAGATGTTCTGGACATTACCCATAATTGAGCTATTAATGCCCACTTTAATGTGTGAACTAACTGAGCTAGATAGATGTAATTTAAATGATACTTCAATTGGGATGTTCAGTTCATCATATCATATCAATCTGAGATCAACATTCAATGGCTTTAAATGTAGAACAGTTTGTTAATTTACCCAGAAAAACTTTAGAAGATATGGAAATGGACGACTAAACTAAAATGTTACCTTGCTATCATAAGACGGTAAAATTGATTTACATATTTATTCACTTATTTAGGCAGTCTTGAAAATATTTCAGAAAAGATTATGTATGTTATATACATGAGTTCCTTTAATAGTTTGAAAACATGGTACATAAAGTACCTACTAAATATTGAAAATATAATGACCTGATATCGGTAAAATTGATGCAAAGACAAACAAATTATGATTATATTAGGTTCTTCAAAGTCTTAATTGCCCAATTTAAAATTATCACTTAATCTGTAATGAATAATAGCTCTTATCTTTATTGATTTTAGGCTTATAATGTTAATCAGTTTATTGAGTGACTCAAGTGGTTGTGGGTGTTAGAAAAACAATCAAAATTTAGTGTGAACTAACAGAGGCTTTTTCTTTTGATTTAAAAGACAGTATGAGCAAGATAATATGTTAATACAGATATGTAAATCAAAATGAGAAAAAACTGTCCATTAATTGTAACTTTATAGTGCTATCCCAGTGAAAGTAAAAAGTGTTCTGCATGATGATTAATTTCCTACTTGTTAGCAAAATTATATTTAGAAGTTAAAACAAACAAGAACTCCTCTCCATGCTTCACTTGCATTATTTTGGTTCTACATTATAATATTATGTTTTATGTTTCTGGAGTTATGCACCATAAATATTCTAGGGCCAAATTTATATAAATATCTAATTACATTTGATCTAAATCTATTGCTAATTTGTTTTGCAATATGTATTAAAGAAATATTTTTAAATCTGAAATAATAGTTTTCACTTTTATTTTGTTAATTACCGATTGCTTATGAATGTACAGTACAGGTAATGTCTTGTTTACGCGTTTCTTTAAATGTGCCTAAGTACCTACCTAGATGTTAACTAAGGTCTTTTTTTTTGTAAGACAAAAGAACAGTTAAAGCGTAAAAAACAAGGTGCTCGTCACACGTTTTAGCCTAATTTGACTACCTATAATATAATGTTTCCAACGGATGTTTTATTTCATGACATTTACATGACAATTTGTTTTTCAATATGTATTAAAGAAATATTTTTAAATCTGAAATAATTGTTTGGCATTTCATATGGGTAAGCTTTACATTTTAGAATGACAACGTGAAACTAATAAACCTAGATTTTAATTTTATTTCTTTCGCGTTAATTCTGGATCTTTGCAGTTCTCTGTAAGTTCTATAATAAATTCGATGTTCGTATGCATTCAATGCAACAGTGAACTTTCATTGTGAGTAGGTAGGTAGGTACTTATAGACTGTTTATTATGGCGCGACAAGTTTTTGTCAACGAGTACCGTTAAAAAGAGAGAATTCAGCCATTTTGGTTTTTGGGAATATAAAGGTACCCTAACTGTACCTTAATATTCATACAAATATTAGGTTAATATTTAAACTAATCATTAATTGATATCAAAAAATACTTTAAGATATATAAGTAAATTACTTTGGGATAAAAACTGTCGAATTTCGTATCGTTACAGTAGTGCGAGTGCGAGTACGTTTAATGTGTGCTTATAGGATACTGATTCAGTCGAGTTAAACAATATTTTAATAGAAAAATAAACAGTATGAACTTAATGTTAAAAAAAATGGTGCTGATGTATCTACTTAAGATCGCGCTATTGAAGTTTTTTCATACATTGCTATAATGTGCCATTTATCAGTAGGTAACTGAGAAATGGTGACTCGTGGTTAGTTAAACAAAATGTAATAAGACAAAATATATTTTAATTCCTTCACTAGTTTATCCTGTAACTCCATTGAGTTATAGCCCAAGCTCTTCTTGGGTTTTAACTACTGAAATTACTTTGTAATTATTTTAACAAGTTAATTCGATTCTATCCGCCATGGTAGGTAGGTACCTACCTAATAGTATTGTCGCGTTCGAAGTACTGCACGGCACTTCGATAGTAACCTTACGTGGTTGAAGGCTTATATGGACTTGAAGGTTTTATCTTTTTTATAGCTCAGGTGACAATGTCATTTAAGTTCCTACCTACTATCTAAACTGAAATCTCACTGTACAAGCCAAAGTTTATCCAAATTCAAAAAGTACAAGCATAGGTAGGTAATTCGACGACTATTTTTGCGTTAGAATGATTTTATGGTCGAGGTGACAAAGTGACTGGGATTCCATTTCACCAAATCATAAATATAATAGTGGTAGTTTGCACTTTTATTTTGTTCATTACCGTTTGCTTATTAAAGGTACAGGTAATGTCTTATTTACGCGTTTCTTTAAATGTACCTAAGTACCTACCTAGATGTTAACCAAGGTCTTTTTATAAGACAAAAGAACGGTTAAAGCGTAAAAAACAAGGTGCTCGTCACACGTTTTAGCCTAATTTGACTACCTATAATATAATGTTTCCAACGGATGTTTTATTTTATGACATTTAGGTTAAACAATCGTTTCAGGAAAGTCAAAAATATTTTTTATATCCGTCGCTGAAAAGCCACAGTCTACATATACTGGCAGTTGTAATTTAAAAAAATAATGATTTCTTACTGTTTTCGCAAAAGTCCATTTTAATTAATATAGTTTTTATTATTATCTAAATGATTTAAATTTGTTATTATCATTTCGACCGTGGTTTATAAATAACAAGTTACTGTTGTTTTTACTTCGCACAGGCGATGTCATTCACTTGCCAGTGATGGCATTATCTTGATATTTATTTACTCAAAGAGCCCTTTTTAACCAACCTTCAAAAAACCAAGAAGGAAGTTATCAATTCGACGTGTATTAGCTTTTATTTGATATTTCTTACTACGTTATTTTACTGTTATGTTGCACATTACTCCACTAGGTTATCCTGGAATATATTACTTGTGAGAGATACAAGTATATAAATATAATATTTTCTTGTTGTATTCCTTCTAGTGCAACTTAGTGAAAATAAAGAAAATTCCAACTGAAAATGCTTCACTGTAAAATATACACACTGTGATAAGCATCAAATTTCGGGAAACTCAAGACTAATGGATTATGAATTCGTGCCAGATGCATTTTTCTTATTCGTCTCATGTTAAAAGTCTTTCCTGAGAATTTACATTTCGTTCAGTTATGTAACTAATTTCTTTGAAAATATCAATGATTGATATAACCTGTCTAGATAATAAAGTGTAGGACGTTTACGAGTATTTCAAAATATGTAATCGTTAAATCGAAATGACATTTCATAGGGCGATATAATATATGTAACATTGGAAATCTTTAAGTATTCACAATTTTTAAGCTTACGTTCATATATTTTTTAAAATAGCCTTAAGCTTCAGCTTTATTATTATTATTTATCTATAATGCTGCTCCATTAGCGGGCGAATATTCGTGTCGCCTTTTCGCGATAAAAATTATCGTATTCGGGTATTCGCGATTGCTGCAGCTCCATTAGCGTTGCGAATATTCGTGAAAACCCTTTGATTCGCCTGTTTACCGACAGCGCCGCGATAAGCATTTTTGTCGGACGAATATTCGGGAACTGACGAACTTAGTGGTCACACCTTCGCGATAACACGAATATTCGTCAATTCCCGCTAATGGAGCCGCAGCGTAACTACGTTGAACGACTATAGTTTGCCATAAGTCAGTACATGAGTGCGGCTGTTGTTTCATAAGTTACAAATGAGATTAGTACTGTACATAACTCAACAGATTATTATCGTTGTGCAATGTAGATGTAAGTAGTATTTAATTTCTACATAATTATAGTTCTTTATACATAGAAGATAGAGTGTAGAACATCACGTAATTTAAATTTTAGTTAGGTACCTACGTACTCTTAGGAAATAATAACTTGGCTATATGAATTCTCTATATTTATTTTATTAGAACCTTACATATTTCTAAGATTCAACATTGCAATTTCACGTCGCAAAATACTGTCTGGCCCGAATTTTAGAATCACTGCATTTCCAGTTGCGCATGCCAAGTCTTTTAGTTCTGTAAAATCCCAGCCAAATGCCCGATAAATATGAGAAATAGGCGAAGGTGCTGTGTTGCCACTTTATTGATTATGCTACTCACGTCTCTCGATCCATTTACCGTGAATCAAAGGAGTGCAACACATACGACAGTGTTTGGCAACACGAACAGTGAGGTGAGGGATCATGTGGCAGGAGTTTATTTCTAAAAACAAGGTAATATTACAAAAAAAAATTACTGCTACGTTTTCATGCCTTTAAATTTTTTCAGTTGATTCTTAGGACCTCGCAGAACCAAATAGGAAAGGCATAGGCGGCCTATAACGCCTCTCTCAATGTTTCTTTGATCCATGGCCGATGACAGATACGCCACTGTAGGTGTTTTTATTTAATGAAATAAAACTTCTTGTCTCGTTTAAATAATTACATCGAGTATTACTAACCTAACGTACTAACTTATTCTTTATTAAGATCCACTGCTAGTGAAGTCAGATAAATTCTAGTTATAATATACATAGTCTGTGCAGTTAAAAAAAACATTAAAATTTTGATGAGGTTTAATTTACATTCATCGATGAATCTACTTGCATAACATGACGTAAGTTATAAATATCTATGAATAAATAAATTGGAACAAGTTTCGTTTGTTCCATCAATGAATATTTAACGAGATAAGTAATGGAATTTGTAGTTTATGGCCTCCAGTTCAAAGTTAAATTCAACAAAATATACTAATTTAAAGAGAGACTGTAAATCTTTGTTTGGTATGAATTTCATTTACGGGAATCTAGTGTTTCAGTGACATATCGCAGATGTAGTTACAATCAAAGCTAGTATATAAAAAAATGGGAATTTGTTTTGAAATTTGTTTAATAAAACTACCTGTGCCTCACGGTTTCACCCTCTCTCAAAAGGCACAAACATTTTTCATTGATTATCCGCTCCTATTGGTCGTACCTACCGTGATGTTTACTTTTATAGCTTTCAGAATTTTTCAATTTGGACCATTCGAACTTATCAGCTTTATAATATTAATTCTATATATTACTTACTTACTGGATTGATTTATACATGTTTATCATTCGAAATCTATATCATATTTAGTACCGTATAAGACATATTTTATCCAGATTCAGTGAATCACAACTAGAAGATAGTATCAAATACTTGTATTCGAATGGAAGGGCATAGGCTTAGAGATGATGTCATCACAGAGTAACCACAAAGATATTGCCTAACAAATTACACTGACCAGTGACCACAGTCTTAACGAAACTATTAGGCAAACAGTCTATAGGTCTACTCTTTAATGATTATTTGCGCTAACACAATCTTAATCCTAGATTCCTAACATCTTTTTTTCATGACAGTAACAAATACGACTGCTAAATGAATTATTGCGCGATATAAATCGCCTATGAACTTTCCCAAGCTTAATATATCTTTACTAAATTTCATCAACATCGATTCATTGGCTTGAAAATATAACATACGGACCGACATATAAGGTAAATAAAATTAATATCTTTCTTTGTATGAGATAATAGTGTGTTTCATATTCAGTGTTAGATTCTTGGAATTACTAAATATTTTGATAGATTGCTTTGTTATCGATTCTAGAATCGGTCGCTGTTCGATGTTTATTTATACCTCGCATACCATACAGATTAGATCATAGGCCTAAAGCTTTGACCAATATGGGGCGCATCAAATGCTTAACTGAACAAAAAATTGCTGTATTTGCAGACCCCTCTTTCCCAGTGGGCACTTTGGGCAAGTGCCCAGGGCCCCGCGATCGATAGGGGCCCCCTCAGATACAAAGTACCTAGATCCTGTCAGATCACCAAACGATAATCAAGATTTATTAAAAAACTTATATTATAATTCGAAGAAATTGAACCTAAATTATTGACTACAATGCGAAATTACTAGCTTATACATGCGTGAAGCTATTCTACTCTCGCCCAAAAATTAGGCTTTCCGACTTTCATGATATACTAAGCACATACACATTTTAAAGAAAAATCATCAGTAGTACACTCATCAGTTTGACTCGCTCCATTAAAATTGAGCGAACGAAGCGAAGTATGAACCTCCAAGTTTGAATTAACTATTTAATATATTATTTTAACGGAAATTTGGAACTGTATATTGGAAAGAATAGACAAAATAAATAATTATCTTCAGAAAGAAACAATAACATTGGACGTTGCAACTAATATGTTTACTTCACTTGACGATTTTATTATTAACTTCAGGGATAAATTTGATAACTTCGAATCGTCTGCCAAAGAAAGAAACCCGGAATCTGACTACAAGGACCTATCTCAAAGAACAAAACGCAGAAGTACTCGCCAGAGTTTTTTTTAAGGGCTCCGCGCCGTCTGTCCAACTGAATGGAAGAGATAAATTTAATATAGAAACCTTTCTTCTTATAATTGATACCCTCAGCGTTCCTTTAAAACAGCGATTAAGTTCGTCTAAGAATATCAGTAAATGTTTTGATTTATTTTTTCGCTCGAAAACTCTAAATTCTGAAGAGTTGAGACAAAGTTGCACAGAATTTGCAGAATTTTATTATGAAGATGTTAATGAGAAAGAGTTAGAACTAGAATGTTTGCATTTAACAGAATACTTGAAAATTTTTACAAGTGAAAATGAGGATTGTATTTTAAAAATATATCAACTTTTGAAAGAAAACAAAATTGAAGACACATTTCCAAATGTAGAAATCGCATTGACAATCTTCTTAAGCATGATGGTAACTAACTGCAGTGGGGAACGCTCCTTCTCCAAATTAAAAAGAATTAAAAATGAATTAAGAAGTACAATGCTTCAAGAGAGATTAACCAGTTTGTCGCTGATGTCCATAGAATCTGATGTGCTAAAAAACATTGATTTTGAAGAAGTGATTAACGATTTTGCCCATCTGAAATCTAGAAGAGTTCCTCTTCAAATAACATAGATTTTTAAGCACTAATTGTAAATGCTAAAAGAGTTACTTTTGTGGACTCTATTACATTTAGCTATTCGTTTCATGTGATTGTTAATTAAAAAAACTTTAACCTTATTTATCTACTTTCTTTGTCTATTCTAACAAAATAGTGTTCTGTCAAAGTCATAGGGGCCCCGCTATCCTAATATGCCCAGGGCCTCCAATAGGTTAAAGACGGCCCTGTGTATTTGTCCTAAAATCTAGTGGGGAATGGGGCAGACAGATTCCTAAGTCAAAGACCATAGACCGTTCAAGAAGTATTGCGAATTTTGAATTTCCGTGAGCTACATATTCGATTTTCAATCTTTTTGTAGCCTTATGTTGGTACTCATGCCCCTCACTTATGCTCACAAATTCGGCTATTTCGAATGTTTACTAAATTTTTGACAGCTATTTCGCTTAGTACCTCGGAGATGTATGGATCATAAATAATTAGGTACAGTTGGGCACTTTGGTACGACTTTCAAGTATTTTCTATATTATTTCTGTTTTGTTTATAGCTTTTTAGTGCATTTAGAAGATGGTTCAATTTATTTCTTAATGCATTTTATGATTTTGAAAGGAACTTTCTTGAATCCAGTTATTATAACATTTATAAATAAATGTGCATATGGATTTGATTTAAGGATTAGATACCTTAATAACAGTCAATGTTAAATGATGAAATGAAGATTATTTAATTCGTAATGACCGTGATGCGATTATCCATTGCGGATTACCTCGCTTTGAACTTGATTATACTGTAGGAAATTTAATAATAATATTCTTTTCGAGTAGAGGAAAATATTTCAAATCGTGGTAATTTATCGCATTGGAAAAATAACATAATTTAAAGATTAATACCAATGTTAAGCATGAGCAATTCCATTAAAGTTATTATTATTGGTTAACTTTTTGCTTTGTTGTTTGTTGCCAAGTATTTTATCTCGTTGTAATAACAATTTATCGGTAGTGAAAAAATGATAGAGCATTTGAGATATTACTTAAAAGTTAAACAATATTTATAGTAAACTAGCTGATCAGACAGACGTTGTCCTGTCCTGTATAAATATTGAATAGAATTGGTGTAATTGAAAATACTAAACGAAAAGTATACTAAGAAATTAAAAATTATGATACTTATATAACTGAGTTTAAATGTCAAACGCTTCATTACTTTTATTTTCTTAAAAATTTTAATGTTCCGCGCATTTTTCTTGATTCTCTCATAAGAACCTTCTCCTGACAATAACTAATAGAACAAAAAAATAATTATCCGATTTGGTCCAGTCGTTGGAGTTATGCGCGTACATGGCCTTTCTCTACTATACATTATACCTACATTTCGGCGATTCATTTTTATATAGATTGGCGAATATATGTAATTAATTTCACTGAACATTTGATTCAGCGTATTGTTTCAAGGTAATTCTAGAATAAATAGTAGAAGCTAGACGGCACCTTGGATGCTGCTGATAAGATTGTTTGGTTTACCTACATATCTTGTTACAAAACATGCGTCAAGATTGCCGGTACATAACTGATTGCGCAAACAAAAAGGCGATCTAGAAGGAAGTTTATGCATATTTGAATGTGAACAGAGATAAAATTTGTTTTTAGGGAAATTCAATGTTTCATCGAGGACTGTTATGTTAAATTTTTTGTACCTATATAATGTTTGTTTGAAACTCAACGGTTAATCAGTCAGGCTACCGTCAGATAACCTGTAAAAAGGAAACAGCTTTGCTTTTTCACAGACTTACACGCATACATACCTCTTTCGCTACATTCACAAATGCCATGTACTAGATTTACTCCGCTTTTATGCAAATGTACGATTTAAGGTTCACAAAGAGTTTTTTAAATTATTTTCGATGTCCTAGGTCTTTAGATATTTGCGATAAATGCTAGCAGCGTACTGGCAATTTACATACTAATTTTTGTACGTAATCACCATATAATTTAGTCTATAAATTTTTCAACCCATAACTAAAACTATAATCTCACTATTCACACCCGTCTTGAATATATTTGTAGGTCTCAGAATTCTTTCTAGTATTCTTATCAGCCAATCCTTTTTACTTCACTGTTCTATTACACAGACAAGTAACAGTTTAGTAACCACAATTAATACATACATTGCCTATTTTCTTGTACACATTTTGACGATAGTTACTTTCAATTTATACAATCGGTCCAGACACAAACGTTGCCTATTTCTCTATAAACCTTTCTCTATCGCCATCAGGTATTGTATGCCCGTTTGACGCATGTATAATGTATAAATTGTCTAAATTACATCTACGATTTCCGATCACTTTCTAATGTGACTGTGGAAATAAGGTATGAGACTTCGCGATTACGATTTTAGCTTATATCCTATTGGAATTCAATCATTCATTTTTTCCTGCCATTCAATCATTTATGTATATATTTACTCAGAGTGACTGAAAACGTAAAAGAGCAACTTGTGTGTTAATTTGAGAAAGAAATAGTATATGAGAAAAACAAATGGGCTAGTAAATCTAAGCATTTGATCGCGTATTCTGATTGGCTGAAATTTTCTAATGAAGATGCGTTTCATGTTATGATTATGTGGAGGTTTGACTATGTGTGACTGTATCATGAATGTGATAACATTATTTCTATTCTATGAATACTATCATTTGAAGATTCAATGTTTTGTGTTTAAAAATGTTAGTAAAAGTTAAAATTTGGATAGGGTCAAATGTATCAAATTATGTGTGCCTCGTTAAAGTATCTCTCAATGGTTAATACTTAGAAGAGATCACGCCCTTTTCACATAACTTGGACCACTCAAAACAGTATTGTGTAGGCGATCAAGCGATTTTTGATATCCGTTAGTCAATCAAATCGCGCTTATGTAAACATGATGAAACATTAATGGTTATAGCGTTTTATACGGTGTTTCGTGTAAACATTTGTATACCTTCGGTAATTTGCAAAGGTAGAACATACGCATTCTATCTGTAGTTTTTTTAACCTGTGGGTCGCGCTAAGACCCACTCGGGCTACGACAACAATAACAAAAATTTCTGTGAGAAGGCGATGCAATTAACGAAGGCAAAGGCGATGTTTGTGACACGCATATTATGTTGAAATCTCCGACGTTGGTCAGTTTTGACTTTAAAAAGAATCGCTAGTATTGAAAAATTTAAACATTTCAACCTGGCTTTGTATGTTTTGGAAAAAAATCTAGCCACGCAGTGATGTGGCTGTACGATGGGTAGAAGTAGGGCTGCTATCCTTCCGGGATTCCCCAGATCTGTCCTAGTTTTAAAAACCTCCAGGGGCCGTCCGGCAGGAGTTAGTTAAAAAGTTAAAGGGTGTAACCAGGTCTTCTACCATAGAAGATAATGAGCAGGCAATATTGAGGAAGGTAAAAAGTTTCCTTCGCTGTTTCGCATTCCTTATTTTATGTAGACCGGTTGGCGCAATTGGTAGTACTCCTGTCTTGTGTGTCAAAGGGTCCTGGGTTGGAATCCCGGTAGGTGCATTTATTTGTGTGATGAGCACGAATGTGTTTCCAAATCTTGGTTGTTTTTAAACTTAAATATGTATTTATTGTGGTTGTTTCTGATTACCATAACACAACAAGTAAGTTTTTTTCGCAAATTTCAGATAGAAGTTTCGATTTCTTTTACGATTTCCAGTAAAATATGAATTAGGACACTAACTAATTTTATTTAAAGGAATGTATTTTCTCAATAGCTATAAATTTCGGTTTTTGGTTTACGAGTCTTAAATTCTAGGCTTCTGTTAAATAGGTTACCTGAATTTCGATGAGATTTTTATTACGCATTGATCTAGTAACACACGACCTACTAACATGATTATGTTCACAAATATTTTAGATCTAACAAGATAGTAATTAGGCTTACATGAAATTAAAGCAATCATGTTTTGTATAAAGACAATTTGTATTATATCTAGCAGACCCGAAAAAACATTTAGCAACACCAAATTGTGAAGTACGAGTGTACAATGTTCTTAACATTAAAAAAATATATAATAGTAGTAATATATTTATTTAAACAAAAACATAGTAGGTTTTTTTTAGAACTGGAACCATAGACACGCATCTGTCACATTAGATTTGCCACAATACCTTCGTGTGATCGTAAACCAGTCGTTTATTTCATAGGTATTGAAGTCGCGTAACCCTAGTGGCGCATAAATCAATCTACTGCTCTTTTCAATCCGAAAAAAATTGCGTTTTCCTGGGAAACGAAACGAGAAACCTCCGCGATGCACGCGTTTAATGACCGATACCTAATCCAATAGAGCTTTAACTGTAGAATAAGTTACATAATACATATATCTATATATAATAAAACTAAGTCGGGTTCGAACACTTATAACTCGAGAACGGCGGGACGGATTTTCATGGTTTTTGCTTTGTCATATTTGTCTCCGTCCCGTATAACAGAATAACTATTAAAAACATTGGAAAATTGACGAAAAAATAAAATAAAAAACATTTTCCCCATACATCTTCTATGGAATGACGTTTTGGTGACACGTTATTATTCGGAACTCTGACGCGAGACGAAGTTTGTATCTCCACTAAATAATAAATATTAATGCGAGAATACGATTTATTATATACTAATCTTATTTATTATATAAATATAGATTACTAATTAAATAACTTTCACTAGCGTAGATCCATTATTCCTAAATGTCATTCTATCTTATTAAGTTATAATGTAGTATAATGATTAATGATACGAAGCTGCATCCATTAATCCACGGAGGTTAGATCGAAAATATTAGAAGCACTATTGGTGAGTATCTCGCCATCATTTTAGCTTTTAATATATCACCAAAAACGTCCATCGCTCCAAAAGTTCATTCAAGTCTTCACCGAAAACGCTGTCTGATCCCTTTTAAGATTTACTTCATTAAGTAATGTTTGGTGCTCTTTCTATAGGTTTACAAAAAGTGCACGAGAGCATATGTAACTAAAAATGACGACTTCCATAGAATTTTTCTTCTCCCCCCCCCCCCTGTTTCAACCCCCTTTCAACACTTTTTTTCTCATTAAAAAGTAGCATATGTCCTTTTTCAGACTCTAGACTATCTGTGTACCAAATTTCATAATTCGGTTCAGTAGTTATGGCGTGAAGCCGTGACAGACAGACAGAGTTACTTTCGCATTTATAATAAGGATAATAGTTTCACTTAATTTAGACATATTTACTACTTCCTAATAACAGTTCAAATCACCAATGTTCAAAGGTCAAGAATTTGTTAATGCGGTCTGGGCTTATATCTAATATGATTAACTAAATGAGGGTAAACGTATCTATTACACAAGTCAACAAAAAGAATCTTCTTTTTTGTGTCTGTTTTTTAATGACTATTGTCTGAATGTTTACATTGAGAAATAACCAAAAACTCAATTTATACAAAAAAGTTTGCTTTTGTACTTTATACGATGATTAAAAGCAAACTTTATGAGATAAAAATATTATTTCTTTTACTAATTAGGTAGGTATAAGAAATCAAAATTGGGTACACAGAACTCGGACTCAAAAATCGTGTTTACCTGTGTTATTGGTGTAATTGTTCAAATCCAATTTGGATTTTAATACAAGTTGATTGCCTACTTGCCTGTAAAGAACATGGTCAGTGAAACAGAAATGTGTGCGTCCTATACTTCACTAGGGGTTACGGAAATTCATTTTTCAAGTGTACTTTTTAACCAGTGAAAAATCTATCAGATAACTTAAGTTCTTAAATTGTTTAAAAAGCTAATTTACTTTCTAAACATTTTCTTAGTTTTTTTTTTTTTGATCTCTAAGATAAATACACCAGATGCTTTTAATGCTGTTTCATTAATTAAATTAAGATAGCAAGCGAATTTTATTTTATAATAAATAATAACACATGAAATTGCGAAGGCAGTTGAATAGTATTTAAATGATTTATATTATAAAATATACTGCTCAAATATGCATTATAAGTACATACAAGAACGCTACACACGTCAGTCGTGACATCATGCTCACAAGAGGCTCCATTTACATTGTAGGTTGGTGCGATAAGTGACTGATTTGTAATTCGCTTTCTTAGAAAATAATGTCTACTATCTAAGCATATTTAGTGATAGAATCATGTTTAGATTCACTGATTAAATTAGATAAGTCTTCTTGGTTTGGTATTTTTCCACAAAAAATACGTCCTGTCCCTAAATCCTAAAGTCCAAACACTATCCAAACAAGTCCAAGATACTGGGGATTTAAATACACTCAGTATTTACTGTTATTGTGGCAATTTATTCCAAGTTATAAGTCGCAATAAGGCACTGTAAACAACAGTTAAATTTCGTAATATGACCTACAAAAGACCCACGATCTAAGGCCACACATCCCACGGCGTTAATAAGATAAGACTTTTTCATACGTGATAACTTCATTAGGTGTCGGAATATCTTAAAGAAAGCTATACGGTTGCCATAGCAACATTATAAATAACAGTGCAGTGTTCAGCTTCGCTTTTTAACCGACCTTCAAAAACACCAAAAAGGAGCTTATTGCTTCAACAATTTCAGGTTAGCAGGATACGTTTGAATAAATTTAATAATACAGTATTTGCAATGAAAATTTATACTATTACTATAATTTGTCAGTATGGTGTTAACCCTGATTTTTTTCTCATTAACATACCTACCTACCTGTACCCACATATAATTATTTGAGTGTTTGTATATGTATAAGGGTAAACGTATCTATTACACAAGTCAACAAAAAAATCTTTTTTTTTTTGTGTGTGTTTTTTAATGACTATTGCCTGAATGTTTACATATGTGTGTGTGTGTGTGTTTTGTGTCTGTTGTTTACCTCAGGATAGTTGAAAGAGTAGATATTACAGAGTATAAAATTCATACTACTAACGTATTGTAGTAATATTTCAACGTTGTTCGTCATAGTGATCATTATCTATTGTAGGTGTTTCTACTTAAAGTAGTATGAGGAAAATCTTCAACATGCCTTAAGTAGTAAATAAATCTGCGTGTGTTTTTAAATTATGTAAATACATTTAAATTCATAATACGTGTGTAGGTATGTTATACGTAAGATGTAGCGAGATTTTTAAAATTATTTCCAAATAGGTAAGAGATATTCTGCAAAAATCCCAAGTGAGTTGCACAATAATTTTACGCATTAGGACTAGGTAATAGTCGAAATTTAGATCGATTGTTCACATATTATTAGTGTCTATTTATATATCTTATAATATCTGTGAAACTGATATGCCTTTAATACCTTTATTGTATTTTTTTTCTATGATGTATCTTATTGTTAATAAATAAAAACCCTCATTTTAGTCTTTTCAGCAGTCAATCAGACTTCGATCGACATAATGTCTATTCGTAGATAAAAGTGTTTTGTCTCCTTTCGAACTCATTTCGTATTTCCAAAGAGATTGACAGAACGTTAAGTTGCATGTTTTGTTATTTCTTTATAAATTTCAAATATTCTAATTTTTTATGTAATGTAATGTAGCCAGTATTTTGGGTATGCATCCCAACGGATTTGATGAGCCTTTTGTATTTTTGTAAATAAAATTAAGTACATTATTGTAAATATTTTTTATAATTGTCACAGATGTCTTCAATAGAGTAATGAAGCCGCCACAGCTTATTACTTGGGAAATGTTCTTTAATACAAAGGTGACAGACTGACGCGAGGACAATTCGCTTTAACGAATCTGAATTGCTAATGAGTGACATAGTTGTACGTTAACCCTATGATTGTATGGTAAATATTGTTATGGGAATGACATGCCAAAGGTCGAATTTAAAAAAAAGTTATTACCAAGAATGTCTTGCTTTGGACTGAACTTCTTGCCTCCACGCAAGTTTTGAATAGTGTAGATAATATGCTAGATTAGGTACCTAATAATATCTTAGTGCTAGTTCAGACACAGCGGGGGAACCACGCAGTTTCAGAATCGTGTGGGAATCGCGCAGGTCTTATGATATTTAATCGTTCATACGTAAACCGCGCGATTACGTCTGAATTACTTAATTAATCTACCCAGACTAAATTCTACTTGATTGATTTTATATACATACATTACATATACATAAACTGACATTTACAAAAAATTTTCTTAGACGATCCTTAAGCAACAATTCCTTATAGTAGTGAAAATATATGTCATGTATATGAAGACATAATATATATAAAATCCCTAATAAAAGAATGCTTTAGTATGTTTTCTACGAATTAAACTGTTGCATGTATACTGTTTTAGCTTTTATAATGTTATTTATAAGATGGGTATATAATTATGGCTGCCAATTTCGGCTGGCCGTGGATTAATTTTAACCAAGGTCATTCTACTTTGGGATATAATGTTTTGCCAATATGTGTTGTAATAATATATGTTTATACAATATTCGCTTACATATTTTATACGCCGATGTATGTATGAGATCCTAGCTTACTAAACTATACAACACAACTTACTGAGTTACAACTAAACTATAAAAAAATCTTGGTTTTAAGATTGGTTGCATTCTATGATTTGACTGTCTTGTGAAATATTAAGCCATTGGAGATATTTTTAGCTTGAGTTTAATGAATGCTATTTTTATTTGAGTTAACAATTTTTGTTAAGAGTTCAAACCTCGAGGAAATAAAAAATGTTTCGGTCTGTTAGGCACATCTATATATTAATACATGAAGCGAAAACTTTGTACAGCTTTTTAAGAAAATTGCGCAAACGGATACACGTGAAATTTGACACAGTTTATATGGAGAAGTGCATAAAGCTATTTCTTTATATAAAATGTATTAGAAATATATTAAATTAATTTTTAACATTACACACACTAATGCTTGAATGACACACAACATACCCTCTTGAATTATGGTCTAATTTCGACCACTATGGGTTAAATCACCCAATGGTCTGCAAAGTAGATTGTCAGTGAAACATGCATATTATGTCGCACTACGGGTTAATGAATTGAATTGACTCTTCAAGAAGAAATCCGTAACTTCAATACATATATTATGTAAACAATTTAGTAAAGAAGTCTAAAACTATATAAAACTCGGTCTAAATGCTTTTCAGTATAGAAATTAGGTGCATAGTATAAAACTTGCGAAGTTATATATAAGTTAATGTGTGTTTCCGATCACTGAGGGTATTAATTAGTATTCAAACCATTCATTCAATATTATCTTCATTCATTATCTACAATCTAAATTATGCAATGCGTGCAATTAAGGCTCTGTCTAACGTGCATAAATTAATGAATAATAATTAAAATGAATGATAAATTTTATTTACATAGTTTTACTAAATGTTAATAATTTTATCTTTAGATAGAAATTATTTTAATTTGATCTATTTCTATCTTAAAAGTAGCCTTAAAAAGCAAGTTATTCCGCATTCCTTGAAATGTTTAAAATGTAAAAAAAATATGTGATAAATATTACGTTCATATGTATATCAAACTATACTTTAATAATAATAATAAACCTTTATCTATTCCAAAAACCTTACTAAAGATATTTTCCTTAAAAAGTAAGTATATTGAATAATGAATATGTTTTTAATGGAACCCCATTTTTGTCTAGGTGTAGGCCTCCTCCAGCTTACCCTCAATGTGTCCCGACTGTGCCTTGTCTCTCCATGGCATTCCTGCTGTTTCGTTAGTTTCTTCGATCCAACCGTTCCTTGGGCGGCTTCTTACGTTTTCTTATTAGTCCAATCCCATGTTGTGGTTTTAACTAGCCACCTTTTTTCTGTATATCTCGCTAGATGCCTTGTCCAACGCCACTTTTTAGTTATATTTAAATCTAAATTAAACTATAATTTAGTAATATTTAAAATGGAAATAGATTTTATTTTTTAAATTAGACTCCTTTTCTTGCTTTTGAATTAGTTACCTTGCTATGTTACTGTTACTATAAATACAGTCAATCAGTTTGAACACGCCCTTAAAACCTTACACACCTACAATACTACCCACATGAGTTAAACTAATTATAAAGGCTATAGTAGGTTTATTAGCACATGAAACGGAACGTAATGACTCGAAGTGTATGGGAGAAACATAGGTGTAAACTATTATGTAACAAGTATGCGATTCGACTAACGCAAGGTACAAAATTTCAAAACTGTGTTTGGAAATTGTGTATCTAGAAAGTACACCTATATTTTAACTACTGGCCCGTATAGTTCAAATCGCGCTTCTTTGTTTTTTGATACAAAAGTAATTTATTATACTTTATTAGCTGACCTGGCGAACTTCGTACCACCAATAAAAGATAAAATGTGTTACAGTAAGCTATTTGTTAATCTACATATAAAAGAAAAATATCCCACCATGTATTGTTTTATATATCAAAGTGATTAGGCAGCGTTTTCGATAAAAGCTCCCATAGGGCTTAACTTTTCCGACACTTTCAACAATTATTATCGTCATCGACAAATTATATACCTAATTCTTCCTCATGAATCACTCTATCTATTTGTGAAACTTATTTTTAAGTTTATCGCGAACAGATAAAATGACGCGGCGGAGGAGCTTTTTTTACCGACTTCAAAAAAGGAGGTGGTACTCAATTCGACGCTATGTTTCTTTATGTTCGTTACCTCAGAACTTTCGACTGGGTGAACCGATTTCGGTATTCTTTTTTTTGTTTGAAAGCTGGTACTTTACATATGAAATCAGTAGTTTTAGAGTTACAATTTGAAGTTTTTTTTGTTAAAACTTCAACACTTATATAATATGAGTATGTAGTGATAATGTTTACTCATATAGGACAACGTCGAATCTATATTACATTCAACTATTCAATTTTTCTCATTCATACACAGGTATTAATATTGTTTTGTATGGATTACAAATCTCTGAAGTCAATAATATCAATGTATTGTATAATAATGTATAATTGGAACGTTGAACAATTACAAAGACATTTAATGAGGCAATTATTTTGAACAAAAATATATCGATATCAATACAATTAAAATGCGTGTTCGACAAAAAGCCGAATTACCTTTTCTTGTAGAATGTGTTATTGATGCTTCATAACTTGAAATCCTCAGTTGTCAGGGTAAATATAGGGCCAATAATAAGATTGTAGAATTTGTAGCAATAGACTACAGTCGTTAGATTTTATATTGGTTTTATTATGTCAATGGATATTTATGTCCAACGTGACAGAGCAATTGGCTGGTGGATGTCAATTGTCTCAATTTAGAAGGACACGAAATAATTGAGACAATCTATTTTTTGGTGGTATAGGTCCCAAGTTTTCCATGCTCCAAATTAACGGATGCGTAAATTTATTATAAATTATTTTATACTAATATACGTGGTTTTATAATTTGCTTTTTTGTTACCATTTCATTTTTCAACGGATAGACCAATTTTGATTCGAAAAGAATGTCAAGGATGAAGAAATAATACTTATATTATACCCCTTAGGGTTAGCTTTAATCGCGGCGTATATAACATTATATTATAGTCAAAGAAAGCATTTAGGTACGTTATTTCAAAAAGAATATTTTAAATGTATCTATCTAAATAAATGTATTACTGTGGAATATGCAAACTACTTTTATTCTTAATTTGCTGAACTTGCTTTTTAGATTTCGACCTTGCAAATCAAATAATGGTCTCACATTACACAAATCAAGTTGATTAGCCGTATTGCCTTTTAGAGAATTGGTCAATAAGTCATTACTAATGCCACGGCGCACACCAGTAATTGTGAATTACCAAATATGGGCTTGAACACAAAACTGCGATACGACGCGATGCGAATTCGCAACGCAGAAAGTTGCGACACGAATTGCTGCGATGCGATTTCGTGCGGCAAGGCGTCTCCCAGGGTGAACATTCCTTCGACGACCGTCAACCGTACTAAACGTATTTTAAATTGAATACTAGGTCGTGACATGGATCGTAAAAAGAAGTGTGCACTTTTGTTATTGCTAAGGAGATACAGGAAAAAGAAACAAAGAAGATTTTGGGTTCATCCATTTATTACTGTTATGAATCCCGATGGGAACTATTTCCATCTAAAATATGAAGCTTTGAAAACCGACGAAAAAAAATTTTTTGAGTATTTTAGAATGAGCATATCTTCATTCGAACAGCTTTTAAGTTTATTATCACCATATCTTCAGAAACGATCGTACAAGGGGAGAATTCCTGTTATGCCTCTGGAAATGATTGGCCTCACTATCCGGTAAGTAAAGTAAAACATTAATTGTTTACATAAGTTTTTATTGAGAAAAGAGTTTTCCAAATATTACAATCGATTAAATTTACGTAAAATCAAAGTCTTCTTCAGTTGAAAGTGTGCTTAATATGCTTGAGGTAGAAAAATCATTACTAGGTGAATCAATTTGATCTGGTATGTAACTCGCAGATGACTGTGGACGTACAAGTGGCGTTTGTTGAGATGTAGCGAAATGTTGAGTTTGATAGCCACCCTGGTAGTTGCTATTCGGATAGTAGTAGCCGTGAGGTTGATGCAATTCTGTTAAAATTTGAAGAACTCTGCTCTGAAAGATTAGTGTTTTATTGTCATCTAACCTTTCAAGAGATGGTAGAATACCTTTAAAAAAAGATATGTGTCTATTCTCCGTTTCCTTTAAAATCTTTACAATATCATCTTCAAAATTATTATTAACCATCTTTCTTTTTGGTGGTTGCTTTTGGTAACGTGTTTTAGATGAACCTTCTTGATTATCTGGCTCATTTTCTGATTCTTTTATACTGGTAGTGGTCTCATTTTGTAAATTTTTCTTAAGAAATTGTAATTGTTTGTACAGATGGTATTCTTTTATATTTTTTGATCCAGACCCTGACCTACTTGCATCTTTGAGTTTCTTTTCATATTTATTAAAGGTATCCTTAATCCCCCTCCATCTTTGTATTACTGAATTACCTGCAAAAAAAAATAGACAATATTTAATTTATGTATGTTTATATCGTTTTAGGTTAGTGTTCTTTACTTTTCAAGTTTATTATATAAATTAATCCTTTTTTTTCTATTTATGTTACAGATTCCTAGCGACCGGAAATGAAATCAGAAATATACATTTAGATTATTATCGAGGAATAAGTACAGTTGCTAAAATAATACGATTAGTTTGTAGTGCAATATGGAAATTTTGTTTAAATGAAAACATACCAAAAATAACGCAACAGCTGTTTGAAGAAATTGCTGCGAACTTTGACAAGAAAGCCAACTTCCCTAACTGTATTGGAGCCGTTGATGGGAAACATATTCGTATTCGTAGTCCCTCAAACAGTGGATCACTTTTTTTTAATTACAAGGGCTACAATTCAATAGTTTTGTTAGCTATTGTTGACTCGAAATACAGATTCATCTATGTGGACATAGGAGCGTATGGAAAGGAAAGCGACTCCACTATTTTCCACAACACGAAATTGTACGACTTACTGATGAGAGGTGATTTGCCTACACCAACATCGAGGCCGTTACCGGGTTTTCAAGAACCGGTTCCATTTGTTTTTGTCGGAGACGAAGCTTTTTCTATTTCGAATAATGTCATGCGCCCTTATTCTGGCAAGCATTTGTCCGTTAAACAAAGAGTATTCAACTACCGTTTGAGTAGGGCAAGAAGATATGTCGAGTGTACTTTCGGCATACTGGCCAATAAGTGGCGAATATTTCACCGGCCCATTAACGTCTCATATAATTTTGCAATAGACATTGTCAAGGCTTGTTGCATACTACATAACTTTGTAATTAACCGTGATGGATTAGACACCCCTGTTGAAATGATCATAGATGATTCTGAACTACAACCACTTCAACAACAACTTACCACTTCGAATGTAGGTAGTCAGGTAGTAAGTGCAAATATAATAAGAAACGAATATTCGGATTACTTTACTAGTGAAGTTGGAGCATTAAGCTGGCAACTACAAAAAATTTAAGAATATACAATGCGGCTTACATTGCTGCTCGCTTTCTTGATATTAAGTCAATACAACAGGTACAAAAGGATCACATCGCAAAACTAAAAATCGGCCCAGTGCGAGTCGAACTCGCGCACGAAGGGTTCCGTACTATTATCTATAATAGAAAACACGTTTATTGTATGGGGACCCCCCTTAATATATATATATTTTTAATTTTTAGTATTTGTTGTTATAGCGGCAACGGAAATACATCATTTGTGAAAATTTCAGCTTTCTAGCTATCACGGTTTATGAGATACAGCCTGGAGACAGACAGACAGACAGACAGACAGACAGCGGAGTCTTAGTAATAGGGTCCCGTTTTTACCCTTTGGGTACGGAACCCTAAAAAGTAACTCGCTGTCGACGCCTAAACATTGCATAACATTTAAAGAATATTTTTTGTGCTTATATAATTATGAATAGAATGTTTGATTTGTAGGTAGTTTTAGTAAAAAGAAGTTATACTTAATAAATGTATTTGTCTACTTACCAAGTTTAGTTTTTTCATTGTTTTCTTTTTCCTCGAAATTTGGAAATAAACTTTTACATACGTCCTTCCAAGCATCTTGTTTGATGAATTTGTTTTTATAATCTTCATTACTAGTGTCCCAAAGAACAGGGCGCTCCTCAATCAGTGATATTAAAAAATCAACGTCGTACTCTGTCATTTTTTTTACATTAAAGTACACGTCTTGCCCACGCGCAGTCTCAGAGCGAACTAAACATAATATGGTCAACAAGTGTGACGTAACATCGCAGAAATACGCGATGCGAATCAGTTCGTATGTTCTTGCGGTGGGTCGTGCGAGGTCGCAGGTTTTTGCGATGCGACGTCGCACCGCAGTTTTGTGTACAAGCCCTATAGCTAGTGCAAACAAATACAAGCCTGACAAGCTCGTCGAAGAATGAAGTATATTAATTTCTTATTGCGCAAAGCTGCTAACATTTACAAAACTTGATGAGCATACATCAAAGCATAAACCATAATCCACTTCCTAAATTAACAGTTACGTAACGGTCATTTAAAATCACGATGGCAACTTCCGTCGCCATTTAATAGAGACTCGTTCTGAATTCGAATTCAATTTCAGATGATCCAATCCGCGGCGGGCAGGCGTTATGACGTCGTTGCGTAGCAGACTTGTGATTGGAGGAAAGCTGAAAGCGAAGCGCTGATTGGTCAATAATGTCCGGATTACAGACTCGAGCGGATGACCCGATAAATGGAGTCGATGTACGGGAGCAAGGAAGCGCTTTGAGGTCAGTATTCCTTGCCTGTGACATTGAAATTTAATGGATTCTTTTATGATTGTTAATAATATGCAAGTTTGGAAAAAATTACTAAGTAATTGTACATCGAGTTGAGTAATCTCAACTTAATTTTTTTATACTTAGCCTGTTTCTTTTGATTTTCTTGACATAATGATAGATACTTTCATACTAAGCTGATAATATCTAGATTTTATACCTCCAATACAGGACATCCTAATGCACAATAAATTAAAAATATTACAAATACAAAATCATTAAGGGTTCTGTTGTTTAAAATAATGAATATTCTTCACACAACAATTAAAGTATGTAAAGAAAAGAAAGCATTAATTTAATTGAACATTCAGGTTGTACGCAGAGTGGTTGAGTACAATACATTTGATTCAGATGATATAATGGAATTAAATGCATTTTTTTCAAATTTAAGCTTCAAGCAGTTGTAATAAGTACTAGATTTGCTTGCTTTTCTTTGATACGTTATTCGCGGATGGGCGGCCGAGCGAAAAATTGTATATTTCGTTATTTGTCGTGATAATTCATTGTAGCGGTCTGGATTAATACTACGTTTTGTTCGTACTCCTGATAGCTGATTACTGAACCGGGGCCTTCTGCGTGTCAGACAGGACTCAGGAGTGATACTGCTTTAATAAGTAGATATAATTATTATTATATTATATTGTTATGTGATGGGCGTGGATAATTGTACTCTTCTTGAAGATCTATTGCAAAATACCATTAAGTCACGATGTCACGCAACGCCAGAGGCCAATTACTGTTTGATGAGATCTTCGCTTTTTTTCACAATCTTAAAAATTGCAGCTCTATGATTGCTTAGTATTTAGACGATGTAATAAACATAATCATATTGTTTAACTAACATGAACGTGTGGATAGACCAAGAAAAATTATTGGTATTTATTGGTTGGTATTTTTTTTTTTATTTTTTTTATTTTTTTGCAGGAATTGTAATATTTAGTATAACTACTCGCATAGTCAAAATTTTCTAACGATTTAATTTTTCTATGTGTTTAAATGAAGTTATAGTGATTTTTTAGCTTTACGAGCTATGAAATAGGCCTCAAATCCTGGTCTAAAGTCTAAACTTAACTCCCTCCTGGACTCAATCTAAATTTCTGGCCATGAACGAAACTCGATTAAGAATGTAGGTAAGACTGCTTCATACAATGGCCAATAGATGTAGGTACTCTTTTCACTCGACTATCCCAATTAATTTCCGTTGTTCATATTTTTCGTCGTCTATATTTATGATTTAAGAAATCTGTCATCGATGAACAATTTGTTCCAAGTTGCTTGTGCCTGAAGGTTGCGTGTTTGTAGACAACTAAATTCGACTGTTTTAAAATGTGCGCCTAAGCACGTCATACTTGATATTTGACTTTTTAGCACGTGCGCCCGCGCACGAAGGTTACTGATTGAAATAAACCACTCAAACACATGACATGTGTTATCTTGTTTAAATTACTTGTTTAAACGTATAAATATCAACAGCAAATCAATCATTGATTGTGGCTTGAGCTTTCTGCTCAACTTTTGCGTCGTGAATCGTGATATAAATTTAATGTTGATTATAGAAAAATATAAAAGTTACTAATTAAAGTAAATAATTATCTAATGTATAAAATTTATATAATAATTTATGATTCTTAAAACTAAGTAAAAAAATTATTATTTAATAGTCAACTTTCAAACTAAATCCGACTTATTAAGTTATAAACCTAAACATTTACCTAGATAACCATTTTTCTGTCATTGTATATGATTTATTTTCATCCGTTGGTCAACTTTTCGTATCACAATTGAAGAAATGCTTAAAAGTCTAAAGTATAATGTTTGATATTCATATCATACTTTGGATTAAAGAAACTATACGATTGTGAGACACATATTTTTAAAAGGAGTCTGTATAATTATTTATAAGTGTCATAAAAGATAATCGAAATTTATTAATCACGTCAGTATATAATTTAATAACATGTTGTCAAGGTTCTGCAAGAAACCTTACTCTGTTCATGCACTATCTATTTATGGTCTATGTCGTAATGCAGATTATATTCTATTTCGAATTGGATAGTTACATTGTGCTTCGATATATTCTTATCCTAAACAAATTACAAAGTCGTCCGCCGCGTCTCGCGAGTTTCACCAATAGATACAGTGATTCATGAGGAAGGTTTAGGTATATAATTGTCAAGGTTCTGTGTACCTTGTATCATATTGGTGGTAATATGATGATAATCGTCTATGTAGTATAAAAAAATATGATAGTTTAAATATGTCAATGCAGAAGTTCCTTTTCAAGGATCCATCTATCAGATAGATAGATATCAGATAGAGATAGATTCTATCTCTTTCCATAAAAAAACTAATCTATTCAGTGGTTCAAGTGCATCATAAGAAATTCTGATTGTAAATTTGCGTAAAAAGTTACCTACTTAGTTGTAGGATAAAGTTTAAAAGTAATTTAGAAAATTTCTTTAGCAAACTTGTATATATAAATTTATTCAACAAACTTAATTTTCATAACCTTTTAAGCTTATGAAACAAACTTATTTTTGCATATATGTATCACAGAGATGACTTACAGCAAGAACTTCCACCAATATAGCTTTTAAATGTCTTTTACAACAAAAAAGCCACAATTTTATTATCGTTAGCCAAGAACTGGAAGAAATAAACAGAACATCAAACGGACAGAGATGAACGAATGGTGAGCAATTAAATAAAAATTATGTAGTTAACTGTAGGGCATTGAACCGATCGCATAGATTACATTCCCTATATACATAAAGTAGCTTTGCCCCGCGGTTTCACCCGCGTTAACTTCGTCGTAACGTGTACTTACATATCCTAAAAGCTTTTTTAGCTCTAAAAATGACGATACTTCCATAGAACTTTTCATCACCCCTTTCAACCCTTTATTCGCACTAAAAAGTAGCCTATGTACTTTATCAGGCTATAAAAAATTACGGCTACAATTTTCTGATTGTCCTAGACAACCGATTGGCCCAATTGGTAGTGTTCCTGCCTTCTGCGTCAAAAGGTCCTGAGTTCGAATCCCGTTGAGTGCACTTATTCGTGTGATGAGCACGAATGTTTGTTGCCGAGTCTTGGTTGTAAATAAACTTATATATGGATTTATTGCGGTACCCTCGTTTTTTCTGATTACTATAACACATGTGCTTCAGCTACATACTTTGGGATCAGAGCAATGTAGTAGTTGTGAGTTGTCCCAATTACTATTAAATTTTTATTATTTACAAATGGTATTCATTTATAAAAAAAATTACACAAAACAATTTATTAACATTTTTTGCTCCAGTTTGAATGGAGTGAAATTGTGTAAATGAAATACAAGTCCTTAAGGATTAATTTAATTTAAACATATAAATAATTTTATTATGGACTTCATATTACTCTGTTAGAAGCGATGAGCGATGCATAGATGCGCCTGCGCTTGTCTCTTAATTCTGAATGACGACTGATTCACAGTCGGCTATTTTAGTTTCTGTTTATGTTTCAGTGGCATTACAACTTCTTGGAAGTCTTGGGTTCGATAACCAGGACACTTGAATTTAGTTACAAGTCCTTTTGTATATTTTTATTATCTGCCTAAAACTAGCTGACCCCGCGAACTATGATGTATCGCCTCAGAGCTTAAAGTCACGTGTCATTGATATATAAAAAAACGTCATTCCATAGAAAATGTATGAGGAAACGAATTTTCTTCAATAAACACTTTTTCGTGAATTTTTATATATTTTTAACGGTTATTCTGCTATTCTCGGATTAGACAAATCCAACAAATCAGAGATCATCAAAATCGGTGCCACCGTTGTAAATTGTGTTAATAACTCGAATTGTTTTATCAATATAGATGTACTTTTAATTTCAATATCTTACTGATATTTAAAATTCATAAAACAATATCTTATAACCGGAATATTTAAATTTAAAATGTAATATTTTTACCACTATAATTATCAAAGTATCTACCTACAAGTCGTCTGTCTATCAAATTAGATTGCTGCGGTTACACGGGAAAACTATTTTTTTTGATTCAGAAATTTCTATATCGAATTGAGAAATAAATTTGCTGGCTTCAGCTATTTTATAAGAATGGTTATAGTTTCAACCGTCGACAGATTTATTCATTGGGATATTTTTGTTCTGTTTATATTTTCTTACTTTATTTTCTTTCTTCTTTTCGGATTATTGTATGGCTATAAATTTAAATTAATGCGCGCTCATTAGTTACTGCGTTTAATTATGTATGAAAACGATAGTGTTATTTAACATGGGATTATTTTTAGACTAGCTGACCCGGTGAACTTTGTACCGCCAATAAAAGATAGAATGGGTATAGTAAGCTATCCTTGAAAGATATGCCACCAAGGACTTTTTGTACATCTATAAAAGAGAAATATCTCGTTATGCATTGTTTTGTTAAATCTCAAAGGGATTAGGCAGCGTCTTCTACGAAAGCTCCCAGATATGTTGTCCTGTCCACAGTTAATATGAATATTGAATTCGAATTGGCATAATAATTTAAAATACATACATAATTTAAAATATCATACGGAATGTGTACTAAGAAATGAGAATTTATGACTGTTAAACATTTAAAAACTGACAGTTATGTCAAAGGCTATAAGATTACATTAGAAAAGTTTATATTGTCGTTAAGTTTTCTTAAATTTTCTAATGTTCCGCGCAACATTTTTTTTTACACGCATTGTTGCACTGGAGTGCAACGGGCGGCCTTATCGCTAAACAGCGATCTCTTCCAGGCAACCCACAATTTTTTTTGTTGGTTTGGTTGAATTTCTGCAGGCAAGCCTGTAGAAATTCAATCACTCCTCTGTACCACTTATGACACCCCGTCCGGCAAGTGGCAGCCTTACCAGAGACCGAATACAAATACAAATTAAATTATAAATTGTATTCGGGACCGTGGATCGAACCCGGTACCTCAGGCTTCGCGGTACGCTTATAAGACCGCTTAGCCATGAGGCCTCGTTTCTTAATTTTTTTTTCCATAAGAACCTCCAGATTCAATTTGGTGCTGTCGTTCGGAAGTTATGCGCGTACATTCATTTTTATTTATATAGATATATATTTTTAATTTTTAAATGAGTGTCATAATGATATAATTCACTAAAACTACCATCTAATCTAAAAATACTAATAAGTAACTTATTTTAACCTGAATTACTAAAATTTTTATATTAACGTTAACACGTCCAATAACACTTCTTACTGCCTCTATTAGGGTACGACTGCTCACGTGTTCTTTATTAATAGCGCACTGCACTACACTTTATCTTTGTTTATTAATTCACAGCACATTCAAAATGTTGTGTCCTTTCGAGTCTTCTCACTGTGAGCTGGATTTCATGACATTCACAAGGTGATGTAGACGATGTTTGTGAACTTTGGCACATTTTTAATGATGCTGATCCACTTTGAGATCTCGATGGAGATCGTCTGATCTTATGTACCAAAGATCTTAGATGTATTTGAGTAGATGTTTACTTTTCTCGTCGTTTCTAAGATATGAGTGAAGAGAGTCATAGAGAAGCGATTTTTAATCGTATGTATTGAAGTTAAAAGTTAACAGGAGAATAAATATGGCGAAATACAATTTCACTTAATTATTTTCTGTATTACTTCAAGTAATTGTTGGGATAATTAAGGAAGGAAAAGCGAGCCTTAGGCGGGCGTGATCACAGCTAATTGGCGTATGTTTCACTGATTTTTACATCGCCTTCGAAAGTGATGTTTTTTTGTTTTTCAAGATTCGAAGCCAGAACGTTCCTTGTATCACACATTACACCAAATATACAAAACTGGCATATCCCGAAAAATAAGCTTCGGTTTGAAATACACAACAGAAGATACCTACTTATGTATGAGAGTACATTACAAAAGCAGAGAAATATATCTGCGGTCCGCCTACGTTTTGGAATATGAGTCTTAGATTTAAATCATTGAGATTATGCATTCTCTAAATGTAGTTCGTCGATTTCCAGTGAAAGTGCGTAATCGTTTGAGTCACGATTGTTTGTTTTGAAGCTGTAATGTCACAGTCGGTCAAAGCGGCTTTCTATTCTAGGAAATTGTGGGAAATTATTAAATGCAAAAAATATCAAAATTGTTTCATGCTCTATATTTAATTATCAAGATTGTTTTAGTACCGTACAATGGTAACATAGAATTGTATAGTTGTGGTAATGGCATATTTTGACAAAATTGCTATACGTACTAAGTATTCAATATTGTACGTATAGCAATGAATAAAAATTTATTTTATTTAAGACAAAAAGATCCATACAATCAGTTAGTTGGGTTACTTACTGGATAAGGCAAGATTTGAGATGTTTCAAACATTTGCAATTTATATTATTTACCAGGTTACTGTATAAATACATGCTGATAATACAAAAAAAAATTGCCAATCGATAGTTTTCTATAGAAAGTGCTCACTTGATGTTTTCCTGTGAAAATACTATATCAAAATATTACTTGTTTTTCAATTTTGAACTCGGAAAATCCAAGGACGAAAACAACGGATATTTCTGATAAGATAAGCTGAATATAACCGCTAAGTGAATCCACTTGGCGGATCTTTCATACAAATGAACTGATAACTAGCGTCCTAAGTATTAACTCGTCGAATTAAACATCGGGAGATTTTTCATTGCCTAAGTATTTTTGACCACATCTGTGAGATTGTCTTATAAGTTTGACGTGTTTGTGTCTATAGCTTCGTATCTCATAATAGAATGCACTGATTTACCTAGACGCGGTTTCTTTTTAACCGACTTCAAAAAAGGAGGAGGTACTCAATCCGACTGGGTTTTTTTTATGTTTGTTAACTCTGAACTTTCGACTGGGTGAACCGATTTTGGTGATTCTTTTTTTGTTTGAAAACTGGTTCCTCCCGTGTGGTCCCATTTATAATTTTATCAAAATCTGTTCTGTAGTTTTAGAGTTACAATTTGAAGTCGGTTTTTTTATTAAAATTATTGTTTGAAAGCTGATTTAATCGAGACTTTAACTTTATGAGGATCTGTTTAAACATATATTATGAAGTATTCGTATTTGTAATTTTCTTCAATTTC
The DNA here is from genome assembly GCA_912999735.1 of Aporia crataegi. NCBI lineage: Eukaryota > Metazoa > Arthropoda > Insecta > Lepidoptera > Pieridae > Aporia > Aporia crataegi. The sequence goes on from OU538749.1 coordinate 5,588,066, forward strand.
AGTTGTTAAACTTGTAAGATGGCTGAACACAGAGTATTCATTTTGAAAATTATAGTGTTGCTGTCTTTTGTTTTTTTTTTTGTGACTGTAAAGAAAGTTATCAGTAATAAAGATACAGAAACGTATCTGCCATATGCCCCGTTAGAGGTTACTTCTGTTTTCATGGACATACAAAGTTTATCCGAATCATTAAAGCCGTTTTGAAAACCAAAAATCTAAAATATATATAAAAGTTACATAACAAACAATATAAAAACAACAACATTTTTCAACTATCAAGTCAAACCACAGAACAGTAGCTAGTATAAACGTCAATACCACAAATTATCACACATCTCAATTGACTGATCTCGTTACGACCAGTGAAACTAGATGCCTAGGAATCCTAGGTCTCTATAGAGTGACCATGTTTTAACTGGATTGACCCAGATTTTAATAGCAATCGGAGACGATGCTGATTGAAAGTAAATTGTGACTGCAATAAATAGGATACCTTATCAGAAAAGGTGCGCAGCTTTCTCCAGCTTATCCATGACTAAATATATATTTAAAACTACTTGTTCTTTTGGAATAAAACAAAAACTAGTGTATTTGAATTCATAAGCTCTACTGTGACAAATTTTCAAGCGATTTTGCGTACCTAGTAACATTCTCCGTTATCAATGAAAATCAACCATATCAATGAAACAATGGTCACTCTTCTAAGGTAACTAGAGATAGGTAACCCTAGTTAAAGCGTTTAGCTTCAGCGATTATGTGTTACACAGCGAACGAGAATTGTTTGTTATTCAATACTCCACGCGGTTTTGTCTTCGATAATAATGGTATTGCGTAAGATGTATTGTTGATCAGATCAGTTTCTAGGTCTGAAAACAGAGACCTCGGTAGTAGAAGGTTAGAATTTCGTCATTCAATTTATAAGTCAACTATGATTAGGGAGATAAGGTATTGAAATTGTGGTACCGACTGTTTCATTGATCCTTTTCTTTACAAGCAAGTAGGTTACAGCTGGGGGGCATTCAGCACAGAATACAATAGTTTTAATACAGTCGTATTAAATAAACAAAAATACATACATATGTCGTAACGTATACTCATAAAACAGTAAACAGTTAATTAACATCTGGTTAAGATCAAAAGGGATCAAAGTTCGTAGCCCGAACGATCACTTTCGTTAACCTTAATTCGTTGAGCTGTGGCAAATGTTTTTGTAAGCAGTGTTTGTAATCTTACAATGAACGAATAGAATTAATATACAATAATGTTCTTAAATATACGGTGAAACTTTATAGCGACACTCAAGGGACTGTGCATATTTTGACTTTATAGAGAGTTTTCGTTACATAGAGAGAAGAAAAAATCTGTATTAGAAAAAGAAAAATTATTTCAGACTAGTGTTTGTAATTTTATTCTACTTTTTTTTATAGTATACTTTTCTTCTATTACTTCTTAAATCGAGTGACGTTACATGGAGTTTACACTTTACAAAAATACAAGAGGCTCATCAAAGCCCAAAACCAGAACATATTATATGAGATATACCCAAAATACTGGCTACTTATTTAAGATGTCGGGAGGTTTTTTAAACTGTCTTCAACTTTTTTTAAATGCAAAGATTTATTCAAAAAACTACATGAAAAATGCGCAAGTTTGACAAAGGTGTCGATCATAGCTTCAAAAGTTATAAACATCTACTGTCGCCAAACGATATACAGTAGTGGTTCTTTTTTTATACATTTTGTAAACACTATACAATATACATATAAATAACACTATACATTTAAAAAATACAAAAATCCTAGTCAAATCCCATTAAATTAAAATTATACTTGTTAATGGTCAGAGTCATTTCTTATAATAGTTAAAATCCCAAACAATTATTACATTTAAATTGTATGAAGATGACAAGCCATAATAACTCAGTTAATTATAAGAACTCGGCATACATAACGTCTCAGATCATTAAAAAATTTGTGATTCTTTTGCTTAATAAAAGAAAAATAATTATAATAAATGACTGTTATAATTAATTGTACTGTCGTCGTTATTCAAAATACAACACGTGGTCCACGAATGTGGTAAAATTAGTTTGTTTTATAATATATAATAAATTAGTACTTAATATGTGTGTATTAAAGTTCATTATTGCTAAATGCAGTTATGTCATGTTTTATTGAAAGATGGCGGTCTTTTAAAGAGCAACATAGAAATAGTTGAATGCCCTTGTTGAATTTTACATGAATTTTATTTATCAACTTGTTACGTCTTTATTTATAGGTTCATTAATAATACTAAATTTATTTATCACTAGTGCGTTTTGAGGTCGGTTTTATTTTTTTATTTAAAATTAATTCATATTATTACTATAGGTAACCGCCTCCGTGGCTAAGTGGTTAACGCCGGAGGTTGGGTTCGAAATCCGGGGGGAAAAATGAATGTTTCGGTTGAGTAGACACAGAAGGCTGATCACCTACTTGCCTGTAAAGAAAATGATCAGTGAAACAGACACACCAATGTCTGTCCCATACCCCACTAGCGGTTACGGGAATTCATGTATAGGTATGGATACAAAGTAAATTATAATTTGAAATGAAGCTACATTAAATATATTTGCATTAGTACCTGAGTTATGTCCCTTACATAGGTATGTATTTATGCCTTCATTAGTATAAATATTCCATAGCTATTTGATTGTTTATGTTTTGTCACTGAGAGCCTTATATTTAATTGTCAATGTAATGTTGTTTAATTAATCAGTTCTTATAAGCAATTCGAGGAGTCGTTTCATTTCTAAAAATCACTCAAACCTCTCAGTAATTTAATTCCCGTTATGTTATTTTTATGTAATCACCGCGTTTGTAAAATTATTTATTAGATTACATTCATCGAAATTTATTATCTTTTGATATAAATACTATAGTGTTAAAATTTTAACAAAAAAAAAACCGACCTCAAATTGTTACCTACTCGAAAACTACTTACTAAACAGATTTTAAATTGGACCACACGGGAAGCACCAGCTTTCAAACAAAAAAAGAATCATCGAAATCGGTTCACCCAGTCGAAAGTTCTAGCCTAACATACATAAACAAATAAAAATATAGCGTCGAATTGAGTATCTCCTCCTTTTTTGAAGTCGGTAAAAACAAGCATTCATTCACACATTTGCTTTTTATTTATTTATTTAATGATTTTTACAATACACAATTTAAACGCATACGGATACAACTCAAAATCTAATGTAATAATGAGTTGCCTTATCGCTACCAAGCGATCTCTTTCAGGCAACTCAGTCACAAGAGAGACGATTGACAGTGAAATAAATTAATGAGAGGAAATGCGGTAATAATTTTAAGTATACATAGAACTGGTTGTTACTTTAAAAAACCGATCCTACTTAGTTGTAAAGAAAGTATTATTAGTTAATAATGTGCTGAATAAAGTAATTAATACCAAAACCCCTCAAGGAATTCGAGTCGCGTGACTTCAAATTAAGCTGATATCTCGGATCCGGTTTCAATTTCCAACCCTTGTCAGAGTGCTTGCTTATAAAGTTTAAATATTGTAAGTACATAACGGTAGAATGTTTCTGACCGAATTTAAAAAGGTTTTCGATATTGTATTGTAGAACGCTGTCATTTATGACGCGGGTTATAAATTTTATGGCTTTCCAACTTCAAAAAAGGAGGAGGTTCTCAATTCGACGCGTTTTTTTGTTTGTTACCTCAGAACTTTCGAATGGGTGAATCGATTTTGATGATTATTTTTTTTGTTTCAAAGATGGTGCTTTCCGTGTGATTCCATTTAACATTCATCAAAATCTGTTTTGTAGTTTCAGAGTTACAATTTGAAGTCGGTTTTTTTTATTCAACTGGTTTCTTAAAATGGTCACCTAGTTTTTTTTAGGATAGTTAAACTTACACGTCTAAACTACACTGCTGATTATGTGCAATTTTGTACAAGTGTGGTCGGGGACGCAGGCAATGTATGTTTTATTAAAAATATTTTTGCACATACGAGTGAAGCCACGAGTAGAAGGTAGTTTATTTTATGTTTTCTCGATTTAATTGCTGAAGCGATAGATAGAAAGCTTATTTCAATTTAAAAATTAACTTGAAGTAGTATCGCTCTCTATACGACATCCACTCCGTCCCTTCCTTACGGCTTCCAGTGAATCTATTTTTACAGTTCAGGTTTCGCGAACTCAGATAAACACACCCGTGCAAGCTTGTATATTTTACACATTGCTTTCACCGTCTACAAAAGGATAGATTACTAAAATTAGATAAATGATTAATTTAAAGCTTAATATTTTTCGCATTCGCATTATAAAGCCAAAGTACAAACCAATCAGCGATATATCTTATTCTATCCAAAATATTTTATTTTTATACTAGCTGACCTGGCAAACTTTGTACCGCCAATAAAAGATAGAATGGATATAGTAAGCTATCCTTAAAAGGTACATCTATAAAAGAGGAATATCCCGTTATGCATTGTTTTGTTATATCTCAAAGGCATTAGGCAGCGTCTTCGATGAAAGCTCCAAGATACGTTGTCCTGTCTTAACTATGAATATTGAATACCAGACAGTTATGTCAAACGCTATAAGATTACATTAGAAAAGTTTATATTGTCAAAAGCAATTCTTAGTGCTTCAAGCTAGCTTCAAGTGCTTCTGTGTCACCTTACCTGACTTACTTTTGAATTGTAGTCGAATTTCGACCAATGGGCGACCACTAGTATTTATTGATTGTTTTAAGTCTTTCATGGTGTGCTCGCAATTAGCGAACCATTCAACAAAAGATCCAACCTAACCTACCAGTTTATACTAAGTCCCAGGTGAAGTTAAACCAATAAATCATGCCGGCTGCGTCTGCGCACCGGAAAGTGTCGCGTCGCGCTCCCGATATAGTTCTTATATTACATAGAACGAGAGCAAAACTATAAAGTGCAATTCCATGTCTCTCGATTATAGTCTTTTTAGAAATTAAAGCACTCACATTGCTCCGCTAGTTGTGTGGATTGTATACCCCAAGAAACAAAAATTAACATTTAACTGACTCCAAATAATTTTAACAAAAAAAAACGACTTCAAATTGTTACTCTAAAATTACATAGATTTTGATGAAATGGGACCACATAAAAATAATTAAAATCGGTTCACCCTCTCGAATGTTCAGAGGTAACTAACATTTAAAAAAAATACAGTTGAATTGAGAACCTCCTTTTTTGAAGTATGTTAAAAAAAATTTTGGTAGGTCAGAGGTCCGATGTAAATTATCAAAATAGATTCTTCGCTTTTTGAAAAAATCCAAACGAAATGTACGCTGGCTAGAATTAGTAGACCACATCAATTTATTCAATTACTCTGAAGAATGCAAGCCCTTTGCAACGAGATTAACTACACAATAGGGAATTGACCTAATATTATTCGGATGAGGGTCAGCGTTCATATAATGATGATAAACGCAATTAAAAGTATAATTTAACACAGTAATATCGCTAGACATTAATTACAAAAAAATTCAAATTGTAAGTTTTTTGTTGTTAAACCTTTCTTTAATTTTTCCAAATATAAAAAACTGATGAATGCATGAACATATAATTCGAAACGTGGTAAGGTACATAGCTGTAGTATTTCTTCCCATCCGTAAAATTATTTTAAAAACTGAAATACAATTTTTTCTCTATAATTGAGCTTAATTTGTATGTTTGTTGATATAACATTAAGCAAACATTTGGGTTGCCTCAAAGATCGCTGATTACCAAAGTCCGCCCGTTGCACTTTAATTAGCTTAAGTTTATACGAAGTTAATAAATAAATATTATATGTAAGTACAGAAACTCAACTATCATTTATATAGTGGATTGTACTCAGTTTTTTGTCAATACATAAAAATTTCCTACTCATATATGAATCATAAGGCGCATCGCAGACGTACAAAAGTAAGCGGTCTTTGACCTCATTCCTAGATCTGATTGTAGACTGCACCACGGGAAGATGCTATTTTAGTGCACCTACAATAAATACTTAAATAGCAAAGGCTACGTATATAAACAACGATGGAAATATTATTTATTTATTATGGTTGAGCCACATAACACATGTTAAGACAATCACAAGAGGATACACCGCAATCATTGAAACACGCATATTAACGTTGCGAAACATTACGTCTAAATTAAACAAGATAAATAACAACTGACCATTACAATATCAAAGCTCTAAGAACCCAAACAACTTTTGGCTATGCCATTGCATCTCGCTTCTTACAATTACTTTAATTATACTATTTCTTGAAACTTGTTCCAAGGAACAAAAAATTTCCAAATCGAAAAAGTTTCTTTTTCAGAAATCGAAGCGAAAAGCCGTAGTGTACTAAATGACAGACGCATGACCAACTTAGCTACAGAGATGGTGAGTAAAAAAATCTAATTAATATTTTGCTATTTTCAGAGTCGCAACCAACACTCCTCATTTGGTGAGTCTGGGGACAGGTAGACTCAGCACGGCAGTCACGCTTCATCCTATTAAACAAGGTACGAAATAAAATCATAAATTTATGGTATATTAGGCTCTCCTAAATGTTCCCAGCTAGATTTCATTATAATAGGTTTAGCAAAAATCCGGCAACACCCGCCGTCCATCTGGCGTTCTCAGTGTCCATGGGAGGCGGCCCACTAACATTGAGTTGTAAAATCGTAAGATATGTTTTTTTTTTTTCAATTTTGATAAGTTTTAGATACGAGGTTATGCCGCCAGTTTCGTCTACTTGGAATTAGGATACAAATTTTTCTACGCTCTATGCCAAATACCATAAAGACGGTTCTGCAATCAAAAAGAAGCGTATTTAAAGAAACGAACTGTGATTTATGGAAAGATCAAATATCAAATATTATAAAAAAAATTTAAAAAATTCCAGGTCGTGTGACTATTGGCTCGGATCCTACGTGCGATATCTACGTTGTGGGCACGGGTGTTGCCAACATCCATTGTCGCGTGGAGAATTCGCACGGGGTGGTCACACTGTATCCTCTTAGCGGAAGCACGTTGTTGGATGGGTTGCCAGTTGATAAGCCCACTCGACTGTCACAGGGTATGTTTAATTGTACTTTTATTAGAGGGAAAAAAAGAATCTTCCGTAATTATCATTTTAAACATAACTTATTTTCCAAATCCTTACTAATCCTATAAATCTCTTCACTAAAATACTCAACTATCATTAAATTTTAGATACATTTTGCCATGTGTACAAAAAACAATATCAACATAAAGGCGACCGATGCCGCGGGTAAATCTAGACGATTCCGTGACGTGAGTAGGTTCCGTTGAGCTATAAGATTTTTTTGTCAAATTTCAGGGAGTATGTTGACTATAGGCAGATCCAATTACCTCCGCTTCAACCATCCCGAAGAGGCAAAGCTGATGAAGTCAGTTCTTCCTTCAGGACACGTGTCTATGGCCCCCATACAGTTTCAACCCAACGAGCAGTGCTTATCTCCTGGTAATATTCTTAATTTCTGTTCTTTAATTCAGACGCAAGTACGATAGTATTGTATACGATAATAAATTGTTGTATACATGCACATTATAAAGCAAACTACAAGCCACTATAAATTACTTTAGTGTTAAGAAAAAACTTTGATAGCACCTTTGAATTTTTTGACTCTAACTTCAGTACTTTCGGTAAACAAGACGACGCGGAAAATATTCCAATCCCTGCGAAGCTGGGTTGCTAGTTGCAGTAGAATGCACAACGTAAAGAAACCGTACAGTTTATTTTCTTTATAACAAGGTGATACCTTAATTACAGACAAGAAATAGAGTAGAAGTCACCTACTGGTGATTGTTTATTTTTAACCGAGCTTCAAAAAAACCAAAAAGGAGGTTATCAATTCGACGTTTTTTTCCCATGTTCCGCTCGTACGTCGCCATCCGTAGACCGATTTGGATGAGTGAGGTGTCAAACGATAGGGTAACTCGCCGCTTTTCAAAGATCAACATGACAGTTTTATGTCCTTGCTTAATTATACACGAATTTCATTTATCTACTATTCACGTCTTTTTATTTATAGTAGGTTCATTAATAACAAAATTTATTTTTCACTTTTTAGTGCGTTTTGACGTCTTTATTTTTTTATTTATTATTTATTGATTTGCATTTATCTGTGTTTTGTGTCAGTCTTATGTTTTGTAGGCCTTATAATAAAATTTAAGAAATACGTTTTATAGGGTTAGGCTCTAGATTACAGAGGTTCCCAAACTTATTTCGTCTAACGCCCACTTTGAAGGCAGTTATTTTATAGCGCCCTCTCCCCCCATTTTTCATCTTCAAAACATCAATAACAGACTTTTCTTACCCAAGAGACTAATAATAATACCAAGACCCCAACTTTTTTGGGCCTCTTACCGCCTCCCTTTGGGCCTCCAGCGCTCACAAGGGGGCGTTATCGCCCACTTTAGGAAAAACTGCTCTAGAATCTCCATATATCAATATAGATAGCTTTAATGGTTCTCGTATCACTAATAAAAAACAAACCTCGTAATTATATTCATTATTTGCCACTTTGCGTAATGAGCAAGTATAAAAACCGGGTTATAATGGCAATAAATTGTAAAGATAAAATGTATTTTATTGCTTTGATAATAACATTTTACATTTTTATTTCAGGTTATGTAAATCATGGCAACCCCAGTCAATGTTACCAGAACACCAATCTTAATAAAATCTACAAAGACAACTCGCTCACACAACTCGATAAAGAACTAGATATGACCCTAAAAGAAATGTCCCGAAAAAAACCACCAGTCATTCCAAAAAAACCTTATAAAGAGGATACCTCAGATTCAGAACACGAAACTAAACCGAAAATAGGCAGTATTATGGCTAGAGTATCGAAATTCGAGTATTATGCAAAACAACAGAAAATCGGCCGAAGTCAATTCTATACAAACGACGAGGATGAAATATCACCAAAAGTGTTCAGTTCAAATTCCTTAACAGTAAATACACCAGCAAAAGACGTGTTAGGGGGACGAAATATACCAAATTATATGAGTAAAATTAAACAAGAACAGAAAATGATTGTACTAAATGAAAACAATTTTGACCCAAAGAATTTTTCATACGCTAACGTTGCAGTACGGAAAGCCAAAATTGGTGATATTGCCAGAAATGTTGATGATACAAAGCAAGAAAAGGTGAACAAAATCAATTATGACCAGCAAAGTCGACCGGATAACCATATTTATGGCAAAATAAACGTAGATAGACGACAAGATGTTGAAAAGAATGAGAATTTTTCAGACTCATACAAGTGTTACCAAAATTCTATTAAAACTCCACAGAATTATCAATCAAATATGAAAGAGTACAAAAGTTACCCAGACTCATTTATTCAAGATCAATATAGACAAGACTCCTACAAAAATACTCATGAATCTCAAAAACAGGAATCATACCAAATACCCCAAGAATCATTTAGAAACCCCCAAGAATCATACAGAAGTCCCCAAGATCCTTACCAAAGTCCTCAAGATCCATACAATTCTCAAGATTCATACAAAAGTCCCCAAGATCCATACAAAAGTTCTAAAAATTCATACAAAAGTCCTCAAGATCCATACAAAAGTTCTCAAGATCAATACAAAACTAATGAAGATTATAAAATCCATGAAATAGGTCTTGATATTTCGAATGATGGAAGAAATGAATATGCACGAATCTGTGACTTAAATCCTTCGTCAACGTTTGATAGAAATCCTCATTATTCGCCTGTTTATTCGAACTATAATTATGAGAGAAGTTATGAAGCTGAGAATAAGAGAAAACAGGTATGTTTAGTTAGACTTTTATTAAATACACTATATATTCTCAAAGACATTAAAGTTTAAGACGCCACTGTAGTTGGTCACGCAGTTTCTTATCTAACTCAGGTTTATTTTCGAGACAACTAAAATATATTTCGGTTCGGTAGGCTCAGAAAGCCCACTAGGAGATTTAGCTCACATCAACTTATTTAAATCTTTGTTTGCTTTCAATTTTTTTTTACACACTTTGTTGAACTGGAGTGCAACGGGCGGCCTTATCGCTAATCAGCGGTCTCTTCCAGGCAACCCACAATTTTTGTTGGTTTGTTTGAGTTTCTGCAGACAAACCTAGAAATTCAACCACTCCTCCGTACCACTTATGACACCCCGTGGGCAAGTGACAGCCTCACCAGAGACCGAATACAAATATTTATTAAATTATAAATTGTATTCAGGACCGGCGATCGAACCCGATACCTCAGACTTCGCGGTAGGCTTATAAGACCGCTTAGCCATGAGGCCTTGAAATTTCAATTCTTCAATTGTTTTAAAAGGTTTATTTCAGTTATTTATTTAACATCGTCTACATAGTTTTGTTTAACATAATAATTCTGTGGTTAAGATGCATTAGAATCCATTTAACCGTCTCTGTTTATTGTGGTCAAATCCTTCGAGTAAAACTTACATTCAATATAATATATTTCAGTTGATTTAAAAAATAGTTTTCTAAGGTGAATTTCAGATATTTTATCGTACTGTAAACACACCTCTTATCAGACATCATATTATATCAAAAATATCAGATATCATGTCTCAGTTTTGTCATTTTATTTGATCTAAAATTAAATATTCAACTATAAACAGTTGAACCTCAACAGTAACTCTATCAGCATAGGTTTGACATTCAATGCTTTGGGTTCAATTTTCGTGGATAAACGAAATGACGTATCTTATGACACAAACGCCACCTCCAGCTTTTTCCAGATTTCTCTTAAGGCTTAGATTGCTGTCTTGATGTCGTCAGACCATCGTTTTCTTTGCCTTCCTATTTTTATTTTTGATGGTAACTATGGTGCTTGCTGGTAAATCATCAATGAAACAGACCCAAAAATGAGAGAACCTTTGCTCTACTGCAAACTAAATCTGGTTTAAAATTTTGACAGTTTTATTTTACGACAGTTTTGAATTTTCTCATACGATTTGATTTAATTGTATGACCGTAATTAAAATCCCATTTGCAAGATTTTAATATAAGAAAATTCATTACTAGGAAATTTTAAATCTAAAAAACTGTTATAAGATTAAAATATTACAATATTGTCTCATAAAAGCCGACCTCAAATTCTGATAAGATTTAATTAAAATCAACTGCGGTAATACTCTTGAAGGAAACAATAGTTATCAGATAATAAAATACGTCTTTGATAAGACATTGCACCATTCTGTGTTTTCAAGTGAACGTGTTGAGATATTTTTAAAATAACGTATAATTATATATTAAATATTCATATTTCATATATCTCATAGTTAAAAAATACTAAATTAAATTTAAAAATAAATCTAACACTCGACAAAATCGCTTAAAATGTGTACATAGTCCAAAAGTGTAAAAATAATCTCATTAAAATTTAAAAAAATCTTGGTATAACAGTGTATAGTGATTTTAATGTTGCCACTAACCAATAAAATGTGTCAAAAATTAAGTGTTTAAGTCTAAAAGAAATTATTACTGTGCTTTGTTTATTGTGAATTACATATAGGTAACACTACAAATATTACAAGGGTATTTTGGATGGTGAAGTTCGAAACGAATGCCAGAAATTATCTGTATTTGTTTTCGATAGATATTTTTTTAAATATTTTTCAAAAAAAAAATTCTTAACGTCTTCTATAATCTATCTTATCCACAATATTGATGTCATTATAGAATTTCAAAATTAAAAAAAAACTTGAGAAATTGTATCTTAATTAAATAATTGATTCGTAGCGTAAGAGAACAAATTTTTATTAACTCTGAAAGTTCTGTGCTAACATCATTCAAAAGCCAAGATACCCTTCTATTGTTACAGATATTGTAAATTCGTAGTATTTCTTGTATAACAATTCTTAAATTAGTCACAGATTCAAGCACATGGTCAATACGATTTAATTAAACACAACAAAGTGAAAGTAACTATTATTGCAAATATGAGTGGCAAGTCGAATTCTAAAACTACAAAAAAGAGTTTTATAAAACTCTTTTTAAGCAACCTCAAAAAGAATACACTAGCTATAAAAAAGCTTAAAACAACAATCGACGAGAAACATGAAGATACAACAAAAGTTATCGACATCACAAATTCCATAAACGATAAACTAGAAGTTGTTCATAAACTTCGAAACGATATAAAAATATATAAAACGATCAATTCGATACTTACAAATCATTATATAAAAGAAACGAGAGATCACGAAAATACTATTGATGCGAAAATAATAAATTTAGAAAGACAAATTAAGGATTCTTATGATGAACTAAAAAAAGAAGTAATCAAAATGGCGGATAGTTTCGCCAGCTATAAAAATTCAATTTCGGCCCCGATACAAAATAGCAATGTTGTAATGGTTGGTAATGATCTAAACTATAACAAAATTAATGAAATACAAGCTAAGAATGAAATTTACAATACGATTATTAGGAAAATTGACAAACTGTTTTGTAATATGGTGAGTATATAGTGAGCGCAATCTAAAAAAAAAAAATATTTAACTATGTGTATGAAATTATTACAATTTAAACAAAAGTAAAGGTTTTATTTAATATACGAAGGAAGCCCTAACTACTAGATAAAAAAAATTATATGACTTCAAACAGATTTTTAATACGAGAAACGTATGAACTTTTGGCGCGATTATTTAAATCTTATCCGCTGAGTTCCTTTTAATAGGCTAGACTCCCTCGCAGAAACTGTAAAAAAAAAATATTTTGTGGCTATAATTTTTGTCTTCATGAAAAACATATATTTTCCAGGCATATAAAGACAGAGTGAAAGAAGAAGAACAAAAGGAAGCAGAAACTGCCCGCTTAGAGGAAATCCTTAATATGTGCGCTGAATACGAAAAACAGATATCATCAGGTACAAGAAAGATATTTTTAATATATTTTCAAACCAGCTGTGCTCCGCGGTTTCACCTGCGTTAACTTCGTCGTAACGTAATGTTAAAGGCTAAAAGCTTTTAGCTCTAAAAATTACGATACTTCCATAGAACTTTTCATCCTCCCTTTCAACCCCTTACAACCCTTTTTTGTATTAAAAAATAGCCTATGTCCTTTCTCAGGCTCTAGACTATTTGTGTACCAAATTTCATTTAAATCGGTTCAGTAGTTTTCGCGTTAAATCGCGACAGATAGAGTTACTTTCGCATTTATAATATTAGTAAGGATTGTCAAATGATGTCAATTGTCAAATGTGAATTCTATTTTTAAAAATGTAATTTTCTAAGATTAAAAAAAAATGGTTATTTTTTAAACAGATAAACATTGTACATTGATATACTTAACATTCTCTATGGCATAGATTCTATGCTAATTTTATGAAGTTTTTTTGAGCGCGCTCATCTCAAAAATTCCATTTACCGAGAAAGGCTATATAAAACCACAGTACGACGAAATTAATTCGAGTGAAAGCGCGGGGCACAATTTGTAACTAAAACACGCAAGTCGTTGATCTTGATAACCAGGCCTAGTTTACTTTAGATTAACATATTTTACATAGATAAACGTATTAAGGGTATTAAGATAATGCCCTATTGATATAAGCTTTTATTAATAAAGTCTACAAATTATGTCTACCAGATTTTTAGAAACAATGAAAGAATATATATGGATTAATATTGTAATATTTATTGTTCTACATTTACTAGTGACTTCGACTACTGCAAATACAAAATCAAGTCTAGCCTCCTGTCAGTGAGAGAATTTAAAATAAAAATATTAATATATTTTTACTTTTTAACAAAACTAGACATTATTTGATCTTCAGTCTAATCTGACAGTCTTGATGATTGATACATTGATGGATGATACATTTTTAATAAGAAATACATACTATATCAGTTATATAGAACCAATATTGATGCTTATAAACATCAGCTGAAGTAAAAATTTATTATTTTAAAGGATAACTTTACTTGTTATTAAAGATATCGGCCCTTACTTATAAACAACTTGAAACAATGTATAAATTAATGCTGTATCACTTTGACAAAAAACTGAGCAAAGACCTAAGATGAGCAGCGATTATAAGTAATCATGAATTAGAGTTTAAGAGAGTTACATTTAGAGACCTTACATTTAGAAATTATGTCCGAATTTTATGGTAATGGTAGAATATTTTTTCTCAGGTCTGCCAATAACACCTACAGAGAAGAGGTCGCACAATAAAATAATAACAAATGGTTCTCTACCGCGAAGTGTAGCTCTCAACAATCCTAATTTTGTGCAAACCAGCGACGGTTATTATAAGTAAGTTATTTATTAGCTTGTGTTCACAATTTCTGCGATGAAGATAAAAACAACTATAATATAAAAAATGTATTTACATTTAAAAATAATTTGAAATAATGTTTAAATTATAACCATCTCAATTTTTTATATTTCAGGTTTGACACTAGTCATAATAGAAGCGCGATGAGCCAATCACAGCCACAAAGGAATTTGTCAACTTACGAGAACTTTTCGCAGCAAGTTGATCCTTCCACACCGGAAATAACGATCAATGAAAATTACGAAAATGTTGGCCGAATGGACGAAATTGGAATCCCAGTATTTGATGAAGTGCCTAACCTATCTAGTCCTCTTATGATAAGAAAGCTCACTGAAAACGGCCGAGTACTTAATTCGCCCATAGGAAGTCCATATGAAAATGTTTACTTCAAAAATAACCTCAAACCGAAATCTCCAAACATGCAAAGTCCAAGAACGAGGATAAAAACATCATTCGCACATAAAAATATTCCATCTCCACAGTATTTCGTTTTTCCCACACCACCTCCTAAACCTGATCAACATGGCAATCCAGAAAATAATTTTGTTTTTCCCACACCACCCCCCAAACAAATTAATTCATTAGAAAATCAGAGTGAAGAAAACAAAGATAAATGTTCGGGAATAGAAAAACAATTGAGTCTCGAGGAAGAATTACCTATGATAGACGACTCTGATTTATCAAATGACATTGAATTTAGACATTCAAAAATAATTGAAGACGAAACAGCTCTACCGAAAAACAAAAGTTTTGATGATGTTAAAGAAGAACTGATGGCTGATATTCCCGAATTGGAGCAATTTGAGAAAGAATTAAAAAATAATAGAGAAATAGTGATCAAAAATATAACTGAAGATGTTAAGAAAATGGATTTAGAAGCAGATTCAATAGATAGTATTTTGGAAGATAATGTAGATGAATTGAAATCTAAATACGAAGGTTTGAAAGAGGAGAGAAAGAAGTTGGTCGCCGAAATACATGATATTAAGTGCAAAATGACAGAAATAAGGTCGCAAGAAGATGATATATTAAGAGAGGTAAAGTTGATTATAGTTAGGTATATAGAAATACGCAACACATTTTCTGACTATTTTATAATGTATATATTATACCCAACTAACATGTTGAGACGATCGAGATATTTTAATTTAATTTATATTTGGGATATTTCAATTTATGCATTACAATTTTATTATTAATTTATTGTTTTTAAAATAATTAAACATTGTTAGCTGCTAAAACTCCAAGTTTAACATGGTGTGTGATCATTTTAATTTTGAAACATTTTTATTTAAGCCAAATTTGTGTAAAAAAAACTCCACGTGACTAATATACAAGCATCACTGAAATATTTTTTTAAATCGGTCCAATAGTTTTTGAGACGATTCATTGCAAACAAAATACAAACCTTTCCTCTTTAGTTATAGAATTTAAAAGCTAAAAAATATTTTATCAGATTATTTTTTACAGTTGGAAATGGAAAAGGCTCTTATAAAAGGCGAATATGATTCAGAAATAGCAATACTTAATATAGAACAGAGAAAAAAAGGCAAACTAAACGAACAAGCGAGACAGATAGAGGAGGAAATCAAGCAAATGAAAGAGAGGCAAGATACTAGACAGAACGAGATGAAAGACCGAGTAGAAATCGCTACTGCGAAGGTTGAAAGGTTAGTAATATTATTTCTTATAATTTTAATATGGCTTCAATAACATTTAATACCAGGAGCTTAACATGACAGACATATTTCTGCATCTGTTACACTTGCTTTTTTAAAGTGATCAGTTTTGATGCCTGTTAAATGTTTAAAGATAGGCACTAGCGGTGAGATGTAAGATTTGAATCCTAAGGAAACAAAAAATATTTTTCTTAAAAACAAAATCTATCTTTATCTCTAAAGAAAAGATCAGTTAAACAGACGTAGAAATGTGTCTATTTTATGTCCTACTTACTGATTTTCTCATATCAATATTAAGAAGCACAGTTATTTCTTAGTAAGCCTAGAGTTATTAAAATATTTGTCTGGTTGTTATAGGATAAAAAAAGACCTTAACGAAAATGCAGCTACCCTTGAAGAATTGCAAAATGCGCAAGATATTCTCGATAACGAAACGAAAATATTCGAGGACTTGGAGTTTCAGCATTTAGAAGAAGAATCTGAACTGTAAGTCGAATTGTAGTTTTTATTTTTTTGCCTTTTTATCAAAATTTTGTCTTCATAACGCTTTTTAAATTGTTTTTTTTTTACATTTTATAATGTCGTAGTTCTCCAAAATAAATAAGTATATTTTTTTTGGTAGGTTGTCTAACAGAGAAGATCTTCAAAATGAAATAATGCTACTCAGCAAAAAGATCGAAGCTCAAAAAACGAGAATATTAACCCTGAAGTCTGAAGCAAATGATAATTTAACCTCTGCA
This sequence comes from Aporia crataegi, assembly GCA_912999735.1. NCBI lineage: Eukaryota > Metazoa > Arthropoda > Insecta > Lepidoptera > Pieridae > Aporia > Aporia crataegi. The sequence continues at coordinate 5,604,825 of OU538749.1, forward strand.
CTTAAAGAAACTAAAATATTACAAGCTGAATACGTTAGATTGCTTAATCAAGTTGAAGAACTCACATCAAAAGTCCAAAATATAGAAAAGGAATTGAAACCGATAGTATCAAAATTGAATTACATTGAAAGAACACAATCGCCAGATAGTGCCTTTTATACTGACCAAACGAGGGCAAAATCAGGCGAATACGGTTATTCCCCGAGTTCTGACAGTGACGATAATGATGTCAGCAAAATTTCAAACTTCGAAGATCACACGAAACAATTGACTGACAAATTTAACTCTATTGATCAAATGTCACAGTCGATGATAGTAGATATCGAACGGCGTGTAACTGACATTGACCCAATAGATTCTGACAAATTCGAGAGTCCTTCTAAGTCTTCCACTTCGAAAGAGAAGAAAGGATTTTGGGAGCGGAACTTCGATTCTCTGAAACGAAAGAATAGCAAGAAAAAAGACAAAGTCGACATCATGTCGCAGAGCCTTAACGAGAATATATTCTACAACGATAACATTGAAGTATACAATTTGGAAAAATTCAACAGTTTACGATATTCCAAAAAGAAGAAAGAAAATGGACCACTTAAGAGTAATTCCTCTTCGAAAATACCGACGTTTGCGGCGTTAGGCAAGATAATCAAAAAGGATTCATTGAAGAGAAAGGAGTCTAAGAAAGATAGTGATGAAAGTGATAGCAAAAGCAGATACATTAAAAATGTTAAGCCTCAAACGGATAATAAATATGTCAAGGCTAAATCGTTATCGCCGGATAAAACAAAAGATTCTATTAAAGAAGAGAACGAAGACGAAGTCAGACATAAAACTTTAGACTTCAGAAAGACCGAGAAAGATAAGGTTTTGCATAGAAAGAGCTGCGGTGACGAACCGAATGTGAGAAACGATTTTCAAAAAATGACCGATTCTGGAAAGATTCCATCACAAGATGACATTGACAGGATCTCCAAAGTGACAATGGATGCTCCGATATTGTCCAGTGACACTGATATGAATTCGTTGGGGAAAAAGACGTTGGATAGTTTGATGGAAATTGAGAGGAAAAGGCATGAAATGTTGGAGGAGCAAGGTAAGAAGAAATTATTTACTAAGTAAAAGTATAACACTGCAAAATACTGCTTTAAAAAAATAAGGTATTGAAATTTATAGTCTACCATCTATATCCAATGCCCCATCTACCTTTTTTACTTTAGATCGTTCAAGTAAAGTATCTTTAGAATTCATAATTAGAGATACTGTGGTACCTTCTTTAAACAAACTTTAAACTTATCTACTTTAACCCAATTTATATTTTATTTTCTCGAGCATCGAACTTGTCGTAGATTTGATTATTGATACGAAAAAACTAATTTAGTTATAAAATCATACAGGTTGTCAAGTAATAGAAAACGAACGTGAGAAAATCGAAGAGCTAAAACGCAAAGCCCAAGACGAAACGAAAAAACTATGGCACGAGCGGAACAGCGCGAAAACTCCAGAGGGTGACAGCTGTCATACATCGAACCCGCCAAGTGACGTTGACAGGTGTCAGCTGTCAGGTGATTTTGAGAGTTTGCGTAATGAGGTCAAACACTATGGGACCGCTGTGGCAGATACCTCAACGGATGTCTTCAACGCGACCAGTTCAACGATTTTTGAAGAAAGGTAAATCTTACTAATCCTTACTAATATTATAAACGCGAAAGTTTGTATGTATGAATGTATGGATGTTTGCTACTCTTTCACGAAAAAACTACTGAATGTATTTGAATGAAATTTGGCACGCAAATAGAATATGCTCTAGATTAACATATAGGATACTTTATATATTAGTAGTGTGTTCCTGTGTATAATATAATATCGCGCTACGACGAAACTAACGCGGGTGCAACCGCGGGACACAACTTGTATTAAATATTTACTTTATTTATTATTAATTAAATGATAATTAATTTTACTGAGCCTTGTAAAACAGGTCTTGTGTGACTGAATAACTCTAAATTGAATTCGCCAACATAGTACCTATAAAAAATATCATACAATACAATAAAATTAAATAGATATATTTTAAATTTAAATGAAGACATTTTCATTTATTTTATTGTCTATTAAAATATTTAAATTCTAGAGAAACAGTTTATAAATGCAATTTTCTCTAATCTGTTTTGTTTCCGTATAATATAGGCTATTTTTCATTCCAATCAGTGAGTAAGAGCCTTAAAATTTACCATTTTACACAAAAAATAAGGTTAAAATTTCTCAAAGCGTTCAGCGCTCCTTATAATATTAACTTCCACGAATTGGCTTAATACATTTACGTTACTGGTTCTTTGTGCTTATCCAGTGTGTAAGCTACATAACTTCAACAAAGATCTTTGTATAGATCTTACGTCTTTATCTTTGCTTCTAAAGAACCGACTTCGACTTGGTTTTTTTGATTCGACAGCTGACTTCATCGAGATTCATTTCACCTACAATTTATAAAGAATACGACATACTGTTTATGACGTATTTTTATTTGTTACAAACACGTCGGTTGGTTTTTAAGTTGCCTTCAATTTTACTTGTAACAATAAATGAGAAAGATGTGTGACATTGATTAAAATTACATAGCGTTTATAAGTGTGGTATATTGTGGTTATAACTCAGCTAGTAGGCTGACCTGGCGAACTTCGTACAGCCAATGAAAGAAAGAATGGGTTAGTGAGTATAATTGGCTAACCTTAAAAGGTATATCATTCTTTCATAGGTACATATTTTTCGGGTAACTTAAACCGTTTACTCAGCGCACGCAACGAAAGCCCTCAAATATGGATAATTTTTCCTGTTTTTGCAACATTTTTCACTGATACTTCGCTCCTATTGGTCGCAGCGTGATGTTATATAGCCTAAAACCTTCCTCGATAAATGGACACAATAAAGAATTATTCAATTCGAACCAATAGTTCTTGAGATTAGCGCGTTCAAACAAATTCTTCAGCTTTATAATATATAGATCACAATTTCTTCAGCTACTTTCTGTACTTGAATACACAAATCAATATCTATGAAAGGCAAACTTGGCTGTGTTTATTCAACAGTTGATAAGATATACGGTATCAGTGTACTCGCAAATTTGTCACAGAGAACACGTATTTTTTATAAACGTAAAAAAATAATTTTGAAATATATATCTAAAATACCTTGTGAATTAATACGTAGTGCATTTTAAATTATAATTGTTTATAAAATTGGGATTTGTAAGTGAAAAATTATTAATAATTTAATAGTGTAGTTGTTATGTTTTTGTCGTAGTGTTGAATGGATTCAGTGGCATATACGTAAAAACTTGACAAACTGTTGGATATCGTCATGGCATCGCGTTGTGGCAATCACAATAAAAAAATTACTTGGCTAGTCTAACTAAATTACGAAAATCTAGATCGTATATTTTTTTGTGCGTTACTGTAATCTAGCCTAAAGTATTCTAACTTAATGTAATAATCTCTTTAGCTTGAAGTTCACTCACTAGTGTCCTCAAAATATCGTCTTGTACTCTATACACTTTCGAAATGTTCGTAAAATTGTAAATTCTTTCGTATCTACGTATTACACAAAGAACACGAGATCCGGTATGACGCCAAAGACGAAGTAGATAAACAAAAAACAAGTGAGAATTTGCCAATTTATTATCAATTAATTGAACAATTGAAAATTATCAAAACCTTCACCAATAAACACGTGAGAAATAAGTTAACTGTTAAGTCATGGATATGAAAAACATACAAAAACAAAAGAGATACAGAAAAATGTCTGCCCCTTTCTCCACTAGGAGTTTTAGGGTTAGAGGTTAATGTCTAAACTTTTATCTGATTGCGGTAAAGACCAAAGTGGGTTATTTATTGCGTGTATGTCCGCAAGTAAGTAGTAACTACTCAACGACGCAATTTTAATTCCTACTATATTATAAATGCGATAGATTTGTTACGCTTTCACGCCTAAACCACTTTAACAGTGTTTGATAAAATATGACACAGATATGACTTAATCTTAGGAAAGGACATGACCACCTATTGCGAAAAAAAAGACTTAAAGTAGTAGAAATAGAAGATGTAAGTGGTGCGAATGTACCTAAAGCCTTTAATTAGGGCACATTCGGGCGACATTCTTTATTTTTGAAAATTAATATTGAATAAAATGAGCTCATTGGACAAAGTTCAAACACCGTTCACAACACGACCTCGGCCATGACCCGTTTTGTGATAACAATGCAAATCTTACATTAATACTAATTCATTATTTAAGAATCTTATTTTATACATACTTTTACATACTTTATTTTTCTTGGGACAAATTTTCATAATACTAAAGTAAAACTCGGTTATTCTAACTTTAAACTTTCAAAAAATATGTAAATAAAGTAATGAACTAACAACGGCCTCTTAAAGAAATCAAACCGAGAAAAAAGAAATCAGTTTTTAGTCTAAACAATTTAGTTCGCCCCGTTAACCTGTTTTCTGAAAGTCACGTCTGAACTTCAAACGCCATACAGAAATTAAAAATTATGTCACGCTAAAAGGTGCCCTAATTCCGTTGTGATTGCTACTAAATTTCCGTGCAATGGTTATTAATGACAGCTCAGTTGGTACAAATATGTAACAATGATACATAGGTTCGGAACGACCTTTTATGGCTAGCATACAATACAGGAGTGGTTAAGCATTGATTTTAATTAGAAATACTGAATCGGACAAAATAAACCTTTGTCAAGTGGACTGATGTTATTTACTCGAATTCTATTACCACAATACCAGTTGTAAGCACTACAGTCGAAATTTTTTTATGATACGTTATTTCGTTTCTTACTCTTTCCCGTAACTACCATTCGTATCTTGGATTATTTTTTAGAAACCGGACCTTAGACAGGTGATGTAAGAAATACAGACTGTTCATGGCGACATGATCTTAGTCAACTTATAAAATGTGTTTTTTATACATATTTCAAAATATTCATTGTGATACGCATATTGAATAGATGAATAGGCATTCTGAAAAGGTTTCCTTAGACTTATAATTTTAAATAGTCTAGTCACAGTCACTACATAGTATAAAACAAAGTCGCTTTTTCTTTCCCTATATCCCTTTGTATGCTTAAATCTTTTAAACTACGCAACGGATTTTGATGCGGTTTTTTTTAATAGATAGTGATTGAAGAGGAAGGTTTATATATGTATGTTTTATACCCGTGCGAAGCCGGGGGTCACAAGTTTAAATATAATAAAAATATAAATAAATATGTAGGCATCTTTTATATTGTACATTAAGAGTAGCGTATTGAGATTGATAAGAGTATTGTACATTAAGTGCGTAAGCGTTTCAACCGGGAGGTACTGGGTTCAATTCCCGGTGGAGATAATTAAAAAAACTCGGTCTGGCAGGGCATAGAAGGCTGATCACCTACTTGCCTCTAAAGAAAAAAATCGATCAGTGAAACAGATGTGAAATGCATCTGCCCCATGCCTCACTAGGGGACACAAGACTTCACATATGCCTACGTTAAAGATATCTGACATTCAACCAATTGTTATACTACCGTCTATTGTAGATATATTATTGTTTGGTACACTCTGTATAAATCATTGCATATATCAAACTTCCTCCAAGTGACAATTGAGTACACAGATGTTTTCGATCCGCGCAACATCGTACGATATACGTCGATATTATTTTAACTGAATTAGGTTTTTGCTAACTATTCCGGTTAAAAAAGATAAAATGCAAAGAAACAGGTACATTTTTAGTTAAAGTGATAATTCTTAGAGACGAAAGCTCTAAAATCAGGATTATATAATCTAATAGATTTTATAAAATATGTTAGTTGTTACCTACTATTAAATATTGCAAACAGCTTACACCAATGACTTTAAAATCTAAGCTGCAATATTAACTGCAGCTAAGATTTTGTTATGTTCAAATAGATAAATTATTCTTAGTGCTTAAGTAGAGTTGTATGAAAATTGTGAAAATGGAGAAAATGAAGGGATCAACATTGAACTGTTGGTAAGTTAAGCAACTTTCGAATATATAATATAGGACGTACATATAGACGTGGCAGCTTTGTACATAATATTATACATAGATGTGGATAAAATAGTTTATCCCGTTTATGTATGATGGCCGTTTATGTGCCAAGCTGATATTGACAATATCGGTTGTTCATGGGTGGCGGTTGCGCTGTTATCCGCTATTATACAAAAAAATGGTTTCAGTCTTTCGGCCTTACCTAGGAACATAGTTTCCATTTGTCTAGTTGTTACAAACGGGAAGTAGACTCGAGTGCCATAAATTCAAAAGATATTTAGATATCTTTAAGATATGAAAAAAATGTAGATAAGTCAATGTTGTTTGTAAAAACAGAAGGAAATGACGCAAATGGTCATAACATACTTTGTTCAAATTGCTGGCTAGTTGGTTGCGACGTATTTCTGCTCTGGCTTTACTTGAGTTCACTTTAAAGTCAGTGTAATGTATTAAAATAATATTTTAATCATTAATTTTTTTTGTTTCAGTTCCGGGTTTTTGTCATCGTCCATAGAAGAGGTAAGTTATCATCTTTCATAAACTAATTAAGGAAGCGATTTATTGCTTTGATCCCACACTTTGTTATAAAACCTTATTAATATAATTACGCTTTCAAATTGTGTTTTATCTTAGGTCAGAGGTAAGTTAAAAATTTGTTAAATGTAATGGAACGGTGCTTTACATACATAAAACAAAATATGTACATACATTTAAATTTTTACACAAACAAGTATGAAGTGTCTCATTTCTTAATCAAGCAGTCGATTTTTAACAGTTTTCACTTATAATGTAGTTTTATGAAAACCCGAACCGTTTTTCCACAACTTCTAAGTTGCGCTGTCGAATAGCAATTTACAGATAATAATATAATTTATAGAAGCCTTATTACAAAATTGCGTCGACACATACAACTCTCTAACAACTAACCCTATCACAGAACTGACACGCATCATTTATGTAATAATTTTACACTTGTAACTTCGATTGTTAAACAATTTCCAATATTTCTACTAACAAATATTTATATGAAAATTTTATGTAAAAATACCTATACAATAAAGAGAAATTGTCAGTTAAATCTAAGCGTGGTTTTATAATTTTGTGGTTATGTTTGGGAATTCTTTCTTAAAATTGCATAAGTATTTCAAAATTTTGGAGCCGCTATAAACTTTAGCACTATTCAATGGACATTATAACATATATTTCATTATGTTTACTTACTCCATTAATTCAGTCCACGATCTCAAAAAACAGTTGTCGCACATTTTATGAAAATCATTGGATATTTTTAAATAAATTTAAATATATTGCAAAAATCGAGGCCACTATGGAATAGAATAATAACTATTTTATACTATTCTATAAGTCAAAGTTGTCAAAGTCTCAATTTCAGAGAATGGGAGCGTCAAAATGACCATTTTATTCAAAAAATAAAATTAAAATGTATATTTTTATTTGTAACGAATACACTCGAAAAAAGTACTGTATCAACTTTTAAACTTATTTCACTAATCAGAAGCTAGATTATATAATATAATATATTTTTATTAAGCTATAATATATATTAAGCTAGATAGCTTTAGCTTTATTAGCCTTATTAATATAGATATATTAACAATTTCGTCAAGGGGTACGGTAGACTCGATCGAAACCTTAACTGAATAATAAAACATAAAAAAATAAAGATTTCTAGTCGACAACATATATCCGCAAAATTCGGATTGTCGTGTATTTTATTTAATTATAAGGGAGCTGAAAGACAAATCGCAGTCGCCATATTGGCCACTCTAGCGAAACGTCACTGCCACTAAACAGAAATATCTACTTACATTTTGTACCTACATGTGTATTATGAGACACATTTCACCCGAGCCAACCCGAATTTTCATCTAGTTATAATATATATAATACAATATTAAGCTAGACTATATATAAATGACATTCTGTGTGGGCCAGTTAAGGTGATGTCAAAAATAGCGACGTTTAAGGAAATGTCTCGTAAAGGAAACAGCTCGCGCGTCCTGACACATTGTTAATGGTAGCAGGAAGCGGTCGAAATTATCCCATTTCGTCCTCATTAAAAATTATATTACTTTTCCCAGTGTTTTAGATTAGCTTGTTTAACTTAACATTTCGAAATATCTTTTATCACATTTAAAAGTACAATCAATACAGTTAAGTATAAATTCCATTCGCTTAACAAACATTTTTCACCTTTTCTAGCTTACCTTATCTTATCACCACTCACTATTAGAGGAAGCGGCTCACTTAACATTTCAAGTGACAATCTTGAGGTTTAATACCTGACTAACATTCTCATAAAATTATGAAGTATGGCGCCATCTTAGTAGCAAGTTCTCAAATCAACGATAGTTGAGAATTCTTGTTTTGGTCAAAGAGCCTGTGAAGATCGACCTTCACCGATCTGATAACCCGATGAGACATTTTTTATCAAATATAATTTATAAACAAATATGCCTGTGATAACTTGCCTATCGAAAAGTGTTCATAGCTATTTTTAATTTAATTAATTTTAATCAATTTACTTTCATCACCTTTACTCTTGTGACCCGAATGAGTTTAATCTCAATTGATAGTTTTTAACACACAGAATATGCCTAGGTAGGCATGCCTACTTCTCTGCATGGCTACCTGTTAAGTAGATGTGAACACATAAGTCAATATAGGTAACTACATCGATCTGTTAAATCTTTTAAAATTCTTTAAATTTTAAAATATTCAGAAAAAAATTAATAAAAAAAGTTAACATTAAAAAAGTTAAAAACGTTGACATTTGATAAAATGTAAAAACGTATATGAAATCAATTAAATTTATACGCGTAAATTCAGTATGCGAACAGTATAAAAACTTATCGCCAGTAACTTATCGATAGTGAAGTCATGATTCGTGTATAGATTTTAATTTCTATTCTCACTGCGAAATAAACAAATGACAAATTTAAATTACCCAACTGAAAATTTATAACAAAAAAGCATTTTAATTGACGTACGTTATTGTGGGCAGGCACAGGAACTGCCTACGTCAGCAATGGAATGTAAAAAAAATATACACGTCGAATTGATAACCTCCTTTTTGGTTTTTTTGAATGTCGGTTAAAAAGGGGTTACATTTTAGTTGACGTTATGGTGGGCAGGCATAGGAACTGCCTACGTTAGCAATGGAATGTCGATTTTTCAATTTTGAATGTGAATATTTTTAGAATGCCAACGCTCTCAACATTAATAGCTGTAATAACAGAACCATTAAGAATTTCAAATGCGTATATAAACACAATATTTGTTCCGCCCACAGCATTCACTAATAACAAGTCGACGTTATGTTCGTACTTGCGTAAAGGCGAATTAATTCCCTATTTTGATGTTATTCCCTTTCATAGATGACTGAGTTTTAAATAGGTTAGTTACCTCTTTCTTAAGTTCCTCTCTGTGGAAGTCCCACAGTCCAGTCGTAAAAAAACATTTTGCTAATGTCTTCCATATTATACTTATCGGCAATCAAGAAAATTTCGTAAAATATCAAAAATCAATCAATATTGCGGAGTTCAAACATCTGTAATTAATTCCATAATGGAGTTTCGTTAGACGGATTCTAATACGTTTCGAATCAAAACAGCAACAATTTCGGATAAATCATAAATTTCATTTCATTTAAAGTTTAAACATAAAGGACCTTATTACAAAACATGGACTAAAGATGTTTCAGTATTGGTTGCTAGGATACACGTCTAACGTTCATACAAAAATGAGGTTTTTCTCTGGTAACAAACCGCGTTTTGGAATAAGGCAGTAAATGGCTTTATTTATTAGATTTATAAGATAAAACATTAAACAAAGATCAATAATAATGTGTAAGGCAAGTGCCAAGTTTATGGAAAAGATAAATTTTAAATGTTAACATAAAATTTAATTTCTTGTGGATAAAAATTACATTCTGAACGTAGTTTTATTAATTTTTAACGCGTGAAAAGAAGTCGGAGCCGGAAGCGGTCGCTAGTTGAAAATAAACGAATTTAATTTTATCCTGTAGTGTCAGTTTGTTTCGAATTTCATGCCGTGTAACTTGTCTCCGTAACAAAGTTTGGCGCGAACGTGTCCGATAAATTAAAAAGTCAAAGTGTTGTTATTCGCAAAGGTTTTATATCAACCATTCATTATCGAGTGATACAAAATATACGGTGTGAAGGAGTTATATCTATTTTGAGGGACTTTATTTATGTAGAATTTTATTTTGTTTTATTGAAATACATAAAAATCAAGAACGGAGTAACTATTCAATTTCATCGGGATCATATGAAAGCCGAACTCATATATCGCCTTTAATTTTCAATAAAAAATAAAATTCCCTATCATAACCAAACTTTCTGAATTTTTTTCCTGAAAAATAAAAAAAAATATATTTTTTTTTCAATTATATAATACAATTCATAGATTTCGTCAGTAAGTTTTTAACCAAACTGGTTTCGTAAATTTTATTTAATTTTTTTTAAGTATAATTTATTTTTAAACATAGACCGTATAAAAATATCTGTTGACTTCAAAAATTAACCTTCAATAAAGATATTATTTGTATATTTATCTTACACTACCTAGGTAATTAGAGTAGGCTCATTTAAATTAAAAAACTATTTTTCACTTATCTTTCTTTATTGCATCCTAAATCATTTTGATATGAATTAATTCACGTAATAAAGTGTGACAAAATACGTAATGTTTAGAAGTATTAGATATTCTTTGGCGGTCATATTTTGAAAGATGGACATGGGTCGCGGCAATGAATTTAAGCTTAATGGTCTGGTCAGACAGCGAGCGGGTCGTGACGCTGGCGCGATCTAATGTACCAATTACTATAACAGAGGTCACACAGAGGACGACACATCGTGGCGCTTGGCCTGTCAGAGACCTGTTGCGGTCCCGACGCGCCCGCTGTCTGACCAGACCATTAGACTTCGGGAAACGCAAAGTGAGTCAGCCGTCAGATCCATGCCACTGAGAAGGCACGGCGCATAAGCATTCGTTAAATTCATTCAATATTTGCTTCATGTTTACATTCTGGTTAGAGAAATGTCAAACAACAATGACTCGACCATTACTGACACGAGTGCGTCATGGAATTTATGTTGACAATTGACATACTTTAAAACAATACTGCGATGTACGGACATGTATTTTGGTATATTACGATACAGTAAATACTTTATAAAGTGAAGTCTCTAGTAGGTTGAAGCAGACACATGTCTGCGTATTACTCATTATTTTTTTAACAGACAACTAGGTGGTTCGTTTACTGACCTTCGGCACATCACGCGTTGTTTATGTATTTAACTACGGAGTTAGTTTAGATCACAAAATTAAATATTTTATAAAATTACATTTGTGAAAGAGGTTCTCGGTTGTTCCTTTTTTGTTTGTTATTTGATCTCCGTCATGAGAACTGATTTGAAAAATTCTATTCTTAAATTATACTCATTTTTCTTTTGGCCGATTCTTAATGTTTAATGACGTCAGTAAATGTTTGGTATATTTTTAGGATACATTGTTATATGTTCATTTGAACCATTGTTTTTAAATTTAAAATTGTCTTAAGATAATTGTGTGCGATTTATTGAATATTCCCATGTCTTAATGAAATGATCACAGACGAAAAGCCTTTATGATATAAACAAAACAAATGTAGTTTTCTTAAGAATTGGGTTAAATTTGTTATGTTCTGATTTTTGGTTTGACATAAAAGACGTGTAAACAAACAAACATTGTCGAACATGAATCATCGTCTGGTTTTAGATTTACAATAAAGGCCAACTTCTCAGAACGAACTTTTTTTTAAAAGTCAAACTTTTAACTAGGAATGCATCCGATACCGATGCCAATATATCAGCGATATTTTTATTGCCGATACAACGATACATCTGAGAGATTATTTTCTACCGCAGGTCTTATACAGACAGACTTCCGAATTCGGCTTTCTCCGCAAAACTTGAGAATGCTCTGTTTTTTAAAACAAAATCTTATTAATTTTAATTATTAACAGTTATGGATTTTATTTTAATTATTACACTTAATTCTTAATTTTAATAGCTAAACCTTGAATCTCATTCAAAGTCTGTAACTGTTTTTATTTTTAATAGAAATTAAAAACTTTAACCAAACTTGTATTTCATATAATATTTTACAAAATAAAATATTTTCGTTTAGACGATTCTATAAACGATTCTTGCGTCACATAATAATATCTTCCTTTGTTGTCGTCTGTTAATATTTAGTCTATAAATAATGGAACGGAATCCGTAGTAAATGTTGATGATGCATTCCAAGGGATTGCAAGGTTATATGAATAGAGACTATTAAATCTGAGCCTACATAGTATTCTAAATGTATACAATTGGGGCTGCCATCCGTCTGGGCTTACCCGGATTTGTCCTAGAGTGGAAGACGTCCGGGGAGTGTCCGTGCGGGGTTTAAATTGTAGTCCGGGTTTTCGATCAGATCCCATTACCATAATTTAATAACTAAGAAGGTTAAAAAAAGCAAAATTACTCACTTGTCGTCACAAGAACACTATTTCATGCAACAAGAGGCTTAAAATTAGAAATCCGGGGAACTTACGCTTCTGATCATGGGGTTTTAGAGATGGCAGCCCTATATACAATAAACTTAGAAACACAATAATTTACATTCAGGTTACTTAATTATTTATTTAATTGAGTGCTTTGTAAAATATTTATTGAATAAAGTTTATTTTAACTTGACTACACGCATAATTTATGCAGGTACCTGGAATATTTTATAATAAGAATTAATTATTTACAGCTGTTAAGAAATGAATCTAAAAAATAATAAAAACTGTCCTCTGTTTCAAATAAAATACAAAAATCTTTAATATTTTACTAAATCAATGTTACAAAAACTAAAGTGTCTCAATATAATTTACTGTTGCCATATGTCAGCGTATATAAGAAGCGTCGTAATTGTATGATCGTAAAATTAGTAATCGCCCGCATAACTTATATTATCATGAGTTTATTTCATAGTTTTTTCGAAACACCTTTGAATATAATTTCAAATATTTTTTAATCGACATCAAATCATATAAATGACAGGGGATTTTGAAGATTAATAAAATAAATGACTCCGATTCTTACAACTTTACACTGATTTTAATTTAGATAATACATTCGCACATTACGGTACAACTATGATAACGTTGCATTGTTTTGTGATATGTCTATTTCCCGACCAAAATAATTAAACAAATAAATAACAAAATGGCGTTGTGAGTGCCCATGGGCGGCGGTCTGTTCTAAATAACCCTTCTACCCGTTTTCCTCGTGTTTTATAAAACCAGCTATTTGCAAGCAATCATGAGAAAGTAGTAAGAAAATTCATGAATAAAACTTGACTCGGAGCTTTGATATAATAAAATCTCTATCCAGTTGCCGTTGCCAATATGTTTATTTTTATCAACGAATTTCTTTAAAATATTTTATTGAGACAAAGGCTGAATTTTATTGAAGTGTTTCATGTGACCGTGACCGTGATGACATTCAAATAATAATTATGAATTTTATTAATAATTATATATCTGACAATAATTGATTTGTCTACGTAACATAATTGATTACAGATTATATGGTGTGTTACATCTTTTTCATTTCGCAATATTTCGGTGTATACATAGACGACAGATCCATGTTATACGAGACTCCATTTTTAACCGACCTTCAAAAAAACCAAAAAGGAGGTTTTCAATTCGACGCGTATTTTTTTTTTCCAATCTTAAAATATGTGTATGTGCGTCTGTTTATAGCATGGTAGCTCCGAAACGAATAGACTGATTATGATGCAGTTATTTTTGCTTGAAAGATGACATTACAATTTATTTATCATCTGTTCATCCATCTATGAGGTGGTATATAATTTGTCTTTAATTGCACTCTTTGCACAATAATGACATAAAGTTTCATTAAGTGATATTAAAATACGATCGAATACCTACAAACGATACGAACATACATATTTTGTTTAATAAACAAAACCAATTTTAAAAAATGAGCCAATTATTAAAATAAGAAAATTACTAAATTAATAATACTTTATCTAATCAAAAAGGCAAGGCGAGGCATGTGGGACTTTCAAGATATATTCATTTATAATTATGTATAAATATGTATTTTGATTTGCAACGGTTATCAGAATCTCTATATTTGACGTAAGCTCAACATTCCTTCAAGTTTACAAGACAAACAAATCATTAAGATTTGTTTGAAACACATTTATTATGAACCTACATCAAAAGATTATTGCCGCTACGCGCTAAATATTGGATACGTTCTTTCCTTTATGTGTAAAGGTAACGTACTACATAAAAACAAACCCAAAATAACTCAAAAGGAATACATTGAATCGTATTATATTATTTTTTTTCTAAGGCATTTTTTACCGCGCATTACCACTGTGGAACCAGCTGTCTTCAGAGGTATTTCCGAATAATTACGACTTAGGAACCTTCAAGAAAAGAGCGTACCTGCGTACCTACGTTTCTTTAAACCGCCGGCAACGCACACATAGCCCAACTGGCGTTGTGGGTGTCCATGGGCTTCGCGTCGGTCCACAAATATTTTCTCCACCTGTCCATTCGCAAATTTAAAAAAAAAAAAATTGTATTATTAGATATATGTCTATATATCTATGGCTATTTCCGCGTAACCACAGAGGTGGTATTACATTTTTTATTTTTCGTAAATTATGCAATTGCTATCGAAAAATATTTTACCAAACTAATGATTGCGGTACACATATATATACCAAGAAGAAGGATTCATGGCATAGTTTAAGTCTTTTATCATCCTTTAAACGCCGAATATTAATGTCATATATGGTCCAGTCACTTTAGGCCAAATTAGGTGCATATCTTGGAAAATCAACATACCCAGTAGGTATATTACCACATAAAAACTTGTGTTTGGGCATCCTAAAACTGTTCTCAAAATTCACATATAATTGGATGGTCGCAAGTTTGAAAGTCAGGGGTCAAAGGTCAGAAAAATTGATATATTTTTTACATTTTTTGCAAATATCTCGTTTTGTATGGGTTTTACGCTATTTGTATTCATTATCAATATTGTAGAGAATTAAATCCTACAACTTTTCTATTTAACATTTTTTTTTTCTATTGACTGTTTTCGAGATAGAGGGCGTAGAGCGCGCGGTCAGATAATTATCTGAGGTCAACTGGTAGTCTCAATCAAAAACTCGTAACATTAAGATTATAGTTTATTGCTAAATAATAAATATATAATTATCATTTTTTATTAACCTTTCGTTTAAATTCAATATTTCTTTCTAATAATTCCAAATTTTATCAATAACACTCATAATCTCTTTCGGTAATTGAAAAATTACTAAGGGACATATTTTAATTACATTGTAATAATCATATTCTCATTTACACTAATAGCATTTGAAATAGAAAATAATTCAGTACATCCTATTTAAAATCCGTAAATTCTTAAATTCTTTCATAACTTTAAAAATTATACCTGGCAATCGGACCCCTAATCCCTATTATATGATACGAACATTTCCATTTATAGTCAGTACTACAATAGGGCAGATGTTTATTTCTATTGTATAGTTACTAGTTACTACACAAACGTCTTTTTTTTTCTTTTCAAAAGGGACAACTTTCTACTAGCCTAAAGCCTCAGATTACTCAGATATTCGTTAGTTTTAAATCGTATCTTGGTAACTACGGACGTATGTACAATTTTAACAGTTATGGCTGAGTTATGTTTTATATGTGATGGTGCTGAAGTTGCAAATGAGGCTGCAGAAAAGACAAAAAAAGAAAAATCTATACGCAATATAAAAAAAGTGAGTACTCTTCAGTTTAAAACCACGTTATTAAAAAAAGCAGAAGAACGTAGTGATGATTTCGGAGAATTGGTGAAAAGTTGTAAGTATCATTCTTCCCCAAGATTTGATTGCTCCTGAAACAAGATACGATAAGATACACGCTATTTGCTTTACAAACTTTTCAAATAAAGCATCATCATCGTCACCCCATCAAAAACCTCGTCAAGATAATCGAATTACAGAAGCAATGTTAGAGATTTTCAATTGCATTGAAAATAATAACGATTCACAATTAATACTGAAAGAGCTAAAAGATGTCTTGACGGGATATGTACCAGATGATGAAACTACCATTACGAGACTACAGCAGAAGTACTTAACCGATATTATAATAACGAAGAAAGTAGCTTTCATGATAATTTCTGTCCGTGATGCACACGCCAATATTATCTCCAAAGCTTGGTATGATGATAAAAAATAAAGAAGAAGATAAAGAAGAGAATTGAAATTAGAACTTGTCCTACAATTTTTATTAATTTTGACAATAATAAGTATAAAATGTCACGTTTAATAAAAACATAAATTAAAAATGTATTTATTTTCTTTATTTATATAGAAAGTCATTAGTATAAATTAGATTAGAATTAAAATACAATTTAAGTATTTTGCTCAAATTGTTACTTAATTAAAAATAGATAAGTAACTAAAAAAATGAATTTAATATTAAGACTTTTTGATCGAGAGTTGACCTCAGATAATTCTCTGACCGCGGGCTCTACGCCCTCTATCTCGAAAACAGTTCAAGGTATAAAAAATGTTAAATAGAAAAGTTGCAGAGAATTTAATTATCTACAATATTGATAATAAATACAAATAGCGTTAAACCCAAAGAAAATGAGATATTTGCAAAAAATGTAAAAAAATTATGACCTTTGACTATCAAACTTACGACCATCCAATTATATGTGAATTTTGAGAATAGTTTTAGGATGCCAAAATACAAGTTTTTATGTGGTAATATACTGGGTATGTCAACTTTCCGAGGTCAACCCTCTATAATGACTGGACTAAAATAAATTATTCACAAAAATTCTAAACGAATTTTAGAAGATATATTAAAGGTAAAAAACCTTTGGTTAAAATTTAATTTTGATCAAAGTAGTGCGCTCTATGAATGTCAGACTTAGATTACTTTTGATTATCTGAAAGGAACGATACGAAATTGACACTTAAAAATAGAATAGTGACATAAAATTGATGCTGGCAACATTATGTCCATATGGTTGACTTTAATAAAGAGTTCGCAGTGGAGTCTCAGTTGTGCACCAAAACCAATTTGTGTAAGTCTCGAGTTATAAGTTAGTTGTGGTTTTTTTTTTTCTAAAATTATTTAGGGTAGAGACGACAGACCTTCAAAAAACTCAAAAGAAGGTTATTAATTTGACGTGTGTTTTTATTTAGTTAAATTCACAAAAAATCTATGTTAAAAAAGTTATAAAATGCGTTTCATGATTCAGAAATAAGCGTTGAAATTAAATTACAATAGTTAATAAATTTCAAATATTGTGTTAATAAATGTCCGCATAACGTGTATGTATGTTTATCCGCAGTTGCAAGTCCGAAACTCCCGCACCGAATCGACTGAGGATGATAAACACAGCGATGACAGTCGCCCACTCAGTCATGCCTCCGATTTCAGCAGGGATAATAATTGTAAGCATTTATTTACCATAAAAACCGAAATCGTTACATTAAAACGATAGATGATTTTTTAAGAAATCAAATCAAAATATTCATGCAAACATTCACAATGTTTTTACTATTAATTAGTTTTTTAACAAAACTATTATAATATAATTTGCACGCACTAAAGATTTTTCTCAAGTGCGCATTCAAAAATGCTTTAACATTGAATCCAATTGAATTTATAATATTGCGTGTAGTTCTTTCTAAATAAATAGAGACTGAAACATCGGGAAATGATACTTATTTTCAAACTACTTTCAGTATTACAAAGCAATGCGCCAAGACGCAGCAAACGGGCCACTTCTACGCACGAATGGCAAAGACCGCTCACGCGCTTTCTACCCGTCGACAGAGATGACTTTGATCTGCGCCGACACATCGAGTCCGCAGGTGGTTATTGCACTATTATCTATGCTACGAAATATATATATTTGTGTACATATTCATATATGAAAGTATTACTACATATTAACAAAACAATAATAATATTTCATAATATGAAGTTCTACCGACAATAGTGTTTCTAATTGTACTCTTGTAACATATGAGTTTTCTTATCGAATTCTATTTTTAAAATGGACCTTTAAAAATCATAATTAAATTAGTAATGCTCGAAGGTAACAAACAAAACTGTGGATTGGTTGTTTCATGTTATCGTTAAAAATGACGTTGCTTATCGATAAAAATGATTCCAAGACATCTTAGAAACAGTCGTTCTTGAAAAAGCTTTTAACATCTCACATATTTTTAATTCTATTTTACCCAGCTTAATAACTCTCCTTAGGAGTCAAAAGTTTAATAACTAAAGGTATAATATAAATGTTTCAGGCCATCAAATCGAGCTGTGCCCCTACGTGACAATTAACTCTAGCTCGTGTCGAGGTTATTTACACAAGTTGGGCGCCAAGTTCCACACGTGGTCCAAAAGGTACGTCTCTATAATATATGACTTTATATTATGTCTTACTAGCGACCCGCCCCGGCTTTGCATGGGTATAGAACATATATAAAAACCTTCCTCTTCAATCACTCTATCTATAAAAAAACCGCATCAAAATCCGTTGCGTAGTTTTAAAGATTTAAGCATACAAAGGGATATAGGGACAGAAAAAGCGACTTTGTTTTATACTATGTAGTGATATACCTACTATTAGCTGTGCCCCTTGGTTTCACCCGAGTTAATTTCGTCGTAACGTGATGTTATGTAGCCTATAAACAGAGTAAAATAGCAAACAACAAAATATGTATTATGTAACTTCGTCCGCGCGGAATAGTTTATTTATAGTTTAAGTTTTTTTATCATTTGTTTATATTAACTTCTTAAATAAAAGTAGCTAAGTTACTCCCTATTACATCAGCTATCTGCCAGTTAAAGTCCCGTCAAAATAGGTCCAGCCGTTTCAGAGATTAGCCGGAACAAACAGACAAACAGACAAAAATTGTAAAAAATGTTATTTTGATATTTGTACCGTGTATCCATATGCATTTAGTAAAAAGCAGTTATTTTAATATTACATAAGACACCCCAATTTTAGTTATCTAATTAACATTAACACTAATTATCATACCTATTGGCATATTTTTTGTAGTAGGACAGAGATATAATTTTTATTTCTTTTTAAATTTAAAGTTTTTAGTACATATTAGTTTCGCAATTTTAGTTATATGGTTAAATTTTTAATTAATTTATTTCAGGTGGTTCGTTTTTGATCGTGAATCCAAAACGTTCGTCTACTATTGGGACAAGACTGAGAAGAAGCCGCGAGGCGGTGCTTATTTTCAGGTAACTATAATTCTCTTTAACATTTTCACTGGTCTCGGATGAAGACCCACTGTAGGGACAGTGACGACCCCGTCAATGGCGGTTTTAATACGAATTTTTAAGTTGTCATGAATACACCTAAAGTTTAACGTCTTCTAAATCGATGAACGCCAGCTGCACGCACGAAAAAGTGTCACGTTGTCAAGTGAAAGTGCGGAATAAGCGATAGAGACGCACGATCGACTTAGCGTAATAATTCAGTTTATAAAAGTATGCAATTGTTTTTACAAGTAGTCTCATAACAATTCATCAATGTTTTCCTATGACTTTATAACGTAAAATTATCGTCCGTAAATCGACTTTACAGACAATCAATCTATTTCTTTCTTTTCAAACCAAACTTGTGTTGTAACAAATGAAAATTTTTAAATCTGGCAAAAATATCATATACAACAATCAAAAATTGCATTCTCTTGAAGTTTAACTCTAAAATTAAAAATGTATTGAGATTAGTTCTTTTTCCTCAATGGCTAAGTATTTAACACATCTGCGTGTTGTGATGGAGGTCCTTGGTTCGAATCTAAATATTTCGGCTTGGTAGGCAGAGTCGGCTTAATGTATGTAAAGCAAATGATCAGAAAAATATAAATGTATTTACACAGGGTTTACGTGATTTCAATTTTTATAGACTTGTTTTAGAAATTTCAGCGAAAAATCTATCAGATAACTTCAACCAAGTTTTAATTTGCTTTATTTCTGAGCTTTGATTTCCTAATGTAACTTTCTCATGAAAGATTAAAAGTGTAACGAATAAATTAGAATAAGACTATTTTTTGCGAATCTGTGTTTTTTCTATCACTTACTTTCTTTTGAACGTAAATTTTAGAAACGATTGGATATGTCTTAAATAAAACAGAATAACACAGAAGTGCTGTTTCGTGTTTTAATTATTTAATTATTCATTACTTTATTGTTATTTTCTTCTATGTGGTTTTTTGTTCGCCTAATATAATGAATATATTAATTGGCAGGTTATACAGGAAGTTTATCTCGACCACGGCAACACGTCAAAATCACCAAATCCACAGACAACGTTCGTTGTCAAAACTAGACAAAGACGATACTATCTCATGGCGCCATCTGGCGAGGCCGCAAGAATATGGATAGATGTCATTTTCACCGGTGCTCAGGGCTACACGGAGTATCTTGAATGATATGTGGTATACATTGTCTTGAGAACAGGGGACTTCTCTGGAAAAAGGCAAGGTTTTTTATAACACTGCCTTGTAATAGTTTCTTAAACGTGTCAAAATATTTAATCTGTGGAGTTTGACTACTTTCAGAACTTCTGATTTTGACAGTTTCATTTTTTGGCTGAGAAATCTTGGATATCATTTTGATTTTTATTTTTCAAGATTATTCGAATATAAAGCATGGATTATCTATGAATTGGTAGGGTGATGTAGGTAAAGTTATATCAGTATGATATATTTGCACGTATGCATGATATAATATTAATGATTCCTATATCTTATACATTATAACAATTATGCCTATAAATATATACAAATTATGTGATATTAAAGTACATTTAATTATACATTTTTATGTAGATTGGATATATGTACCTAAATTATTTACACGATGAATTGAACAAATGCGTAATGATAATGATCAATACTATGATATGAGTACCTAAATGATTATAATGAAATATATTCAAAAATCTTGATCTACATACAATATATATTATTTGTGATATACCCTATGGTATGAATTAAACAGTATTCTTTTTTAAGGTAGGGTAATGAAATTGATATCAAGCCCGCTTGCTATAATTAACTAATAGAAAATCGTAATTGGCATAAAAATTCTAAATCTGAAAATTGTAAGTTAGCTATAGCAAACGGTTTTCACATAGACAATAAATACAAGTGCCAATGTTTAATGTAAATCCAATATGGCAGCTATTTTTATACAATCGGTCTTTGTGCCTTTTTAAGACTGAAGCTTTGCAACGGTGTTTACAATTGTACTACTTAAAATTACGAGTTATACAGTATAAACTATTGTTATAAAATTAAATGTATCACCACTTTCTTTATTCTTTCCCGCTTTATAGTGTTACCATGTTCTTGACTTGCGTATCGTTAATCGTGATGAAATGTTTATAGGAAAGCAGATTTTATACTATGTATATGCATGTCAATTTGTAAGAATACTTCGCTTTTGAAAATGTTACCATGTTGAAGAGATAATTTTTTACTGGCAACTTTACATTGCCGATGAAATTCGAATATTATGAATAAAATGTTTAAAATTCGAGATATGCTTTGTAAATGCGCATCATTAATTTTTAACTTAGAATTGTTTATTGTAACAATGTATTTTTATATCAATTGTGCCTCAATTTATAAAATATATTTGCATTTTTAATTTAAGTACAAACTTTATTACACTACAAGGAGTACCAGTGTAAAAAATTATTATAAGAGCTTGTACCACTATTATTTTTATCTTAAGTTATGGCTGATACCAATTATATTTTAATTTTAAGATCAATGTCCTTAACAAATGAATTAATAAACATTTTGGCATTTTAGTTTCTGTATTATTTTGATTAAAAAAGCCTAATACTTCAAGTTTCGCAACTTATTAAAATCAAATCTTTTGAAATACTTTGTAGGTACTATAATTATTCAGATTAAATAAAGCGTTTATTTAAAGATAAATGATAAAGACTAAAAAATCAATTGATCTTATTATATATGTATTAAAATATGAGTAATACGTATAATTATATAACTTCTGAAGCTAATATTCCAGTAGTACTGGCCCGGTAGTGGTATTTAGACAATGCGGACAGGGGATCTAGACAAGAAACAGATTTTTATTTGGAAATGACAATAGGTTTTGTAAAATTTAGCGTGAGTGTCCATGTCATTTCTAAAATAACGAGATCTCGTTGACGTTGTTGTCCTTGAATCATCCCCTTCACGCTTATTTCTCGACGCCCACTAACGAAAACGACACCAAACGTCATTCCCATATAAAGTTCTATATGGTCCATAACTAGTAGAATTAAGTTAGCTACCGTTCCTCATGGATTTAAAAGTAGAGTTTGTTTTTTACGCTAGAATCACCCACACCCACAGTAGTTATTCACAAGGATTCAAAAGTGCATTCGGTTCGGTAAGGATAACTGCGAAGTTTCTTAAATCTGATTTGAAGAAAATAAATAGAATAAAAATGTTTTTCCATTTTTTGGGAAAACGGTGCGTCGCAGCTTGATTTTAACGAAATTTTCGGTACCCCCTAGGACGTAGGTGCTCGCTTATGTTCCTTTCCCTTTCAGTTGGACTGTATATACTTATGTAAAACATAATGTATTTTTCGAAAAGTCGAGTTAGTTTTTTACGCTAGAATCATCCACAGTAGTTATTCACACTGATTCAAAAGCACATGCGCTTCGGTACGACGGTACTGCGAAGTTTCTTAAATCTGAATTGAAGAACATAAATAAAATAAAAATTGTTTGCCATTTTCTGGCAATTTATAGATAAGGGAATGATATCGACACGACAATGGAGTCGTATCGTTATGAAAACGACACCAAACGTCATTTCCATACAAAACAGCGTTTAGTGGGTTTCGAGAAATACGCATAACATTCTTGTCTACAGGCAGTGCCGGATTAAGCAGGCGCGGGGCCCGTAGCAAATTCTTTTAAAGAGGTAAAAATACAATTCAATTTTGTGGATAATTATTAATTAATATTGTAGTAAATTATTTTAAGCGCTGTTAGGCTTTGACAAGTACAAAAAGCCTGAGATGAGATTTGATAGCAATTTAGAATAATTTTGACATCAAAAAAATTCAACATACCACATCTTAATAAGTTTCACTCAAAAAATTACGCTCAGGCAGAGATGAGTGGGTTTAAATATGCGCGGCCCCCTTTCGCGCGGGGCCCGTTGCTACTCTTGCTACGTGGTTAATCCGGCACTGGGGTTCGAGCATATAAGAAACAAACTTACGTAAAAGGTTATATTTTACTAAAGGTACAATAATTAACATGGTTTTTGGCTATGAAAATAAAAAGCTTATAGTATTGAGTGTGTTTTATTCTTTGATATCTTAACCCTAAACAAAGTGCATAAATAGAAAAACATTATTTACAAATATATCGTTTTTATATTTAAATTTACAATATGCAACAATCATTAAGGGATCAGAAACGTAACAAAAAATACAGGTTTTTTTCTAAATTTCCCGTAATAAAAAAACTCAAAGCAAAAAATAAAATTAATAATCTTGATAAACTAAGGTGACCAACTGTCATACTCATTTACTGAGTTTTGTACTCTTTTTTTCGCAAACCGTACTCTTTTCAAATCCTGTACTCTGTACTCATTTGTATAATTTTATACTCATTTGTATTTCTAAAACATTTTTTTTAGATTATTTTATTTCAATGCTGCTGTTGAAAGGGTATTTTCACTAGGGGATGATTATTGGAGCAGTGAGAAGAATTTTCTGCAAAAACATTATCTGCCGTTTTAATAGTCAATTTTAATATGCAAAATGAAAGTGGTTCGGATGTGGCTACATTATTAGACGAATATCCTCATTTAGCAAAAAAAAAAATCCACTCCGAACAAAAATATGTTTTTAAAAGAAAATAGGTAAAGTTTTTATCGTTTTTTCTTCTTTTTTTTTCACCTATGAAATACTTGCAAAGTGTACTCTTTTTGAACAAAAAATAGTTGGTCACCTAGATAAACGAAAAATCTGTCATTTGGAGATAAAAATAAACATTCAGTTAAATGTACTTTTAATATAATTAAATACTATTTTTGTTAGGTTTATTGCGAAATTATATTCCCACATATTATATTATACTAGATGAAACCCCGGCTTCGCTCGGGAGAAATGTGACTCATAATACACAATATGTAGGTACAAAATGTAAGTAGAATTTTTGTTGTTACAGTGGAGTGAGGAGTCATTTTAAATTTTAATAGGTAGCATTTGACGTCTGTCAGTTGACAGTTCTATGATCTATCTTCATAGTGAGTGAGATGACCTGCTTGAAAACTTCGATTAAAGTGAATGAATTGATACGGACTTGAAACATATGTGAATTTTTATATATATATTTAATATTTTTTTACTTTTATTTCTAAACGGTAGAGAAAAGGGAGGAAATGTTTACAGATTCGTATAGAATTTAGAAAGTCCAAATCGAACTTGAGGAAAAATACCTATAGCAAACTCCATGGGCCCAGGGAGCCAAAAAATTTTAACTGCCCACTGGAATGGTGATAGCTAGTGGTTTTAATATTATAAAGATAGGTCATTGGTACGTTAGTAAGAATCTGTGGTTCTGTGCAAATAGAGAAGCTAAAAAAACAAAACGTGCAAAAACCAAAACCCGATTGGCGAATGAATATCTAAATCTGTGATCTAAATAAATAACGTTTATGTGTACTTCCACTATCCATAATAATTTATTTGAGTAAATAGTAAGTTAGTCATAATATAACACGTTCTTTAGGAGGATAATGATTGTTATTTGTAACGAACGAGGAAAAGTACCTACTTAACTATGAACGTCAGTTTTTTCAGTATAAACGTAAACAGACAGTGAGATAGTAAAGTCAAGTTCCTCTTGAATTTAAAATGGATATAATTAAAAAAGTTCGTCAACTTATTAGTCACTGGTATCTAAGATATTTAGTGTCGACAGAGCTGTATATGGTAGAGCCTTGGGAGAAGATTGTAATGCGTATCCTTTTTCAAATTATTTAGATTCGTAATAGAAGCTTGTAGGTAATAACTATTTTGGTTAATATCTACCAAATAATACAATTTTTATACAAATTCAGTTTAAAGTTTAATCGTTATAAATTTATTCATATGATGTTTTGTATTTAGGTACCTATAATTTACACAAGATCGTATTTTATACTACCTAACCCACCAAAATAATTGACCTATTTTTAATCCTAATTGTTTACACATTAGCTTCCATTATCACTTCCTTTTAACTAAATAACCTTTACAACTCATTTTTATTAATTATCCTGTAATTCCTACTCAATAGCAAAACTATTCTGTTTATGTAAGTTTTAACTTAAAGAAACTTATCTGTCTAATTTTATTTTTACATTATCCTGCTTACCTTCATCAGTAGTTATAATCCTAATCCATATATGTATCCATAACCAATTTCCTTAATAAGTGCTTCAGATGTTATATTTGCTGTAACTTTTGGATTGTTTTGGTACTTCAATTACTCAGTAATTGTCTATGCAATTGCATTTATGAGACTGTTCCAGCCAAGCTTACCAAATGCTATAACCAAAGGATAATTAAAAATTCATAAATGAAGTGTGTTGTGTTAATGTAATGTTCTTAATTTTGTTGGAATAAATGTTATTATAAAAGGTGTAGCAATGACATGTTTTTATTTAATTTCCTGTACTATAAATTCTCAACTCCTTGAAACAGTATTTTAGCTTTAAAATAGAATGAAGTGTGAAATTGCTGTTTTGGCTGACTGGCTAACTTGGATTAAAAAATGTGTTACACATATTGTGTAAGATTTCAGTAAAACTTTTTTTGTACAATCTAGATTATCAAAATGTTTGGGTTGTTTGTCTTCAATTGATTCATCATACATCTTTAATTGTAATATTCATTTATGAAGTAATCTTATTAAACTTGTTGGGTTTAAAGATGAATAAATTGAAATTTTTGAATGAGTTCCAGTGTGGAACTAATGTAGTAGAAACAGAGAAGCAGCACAAAATTAAGGGTTTTTGATGTGAGTTACAAATAGATTTAAAATAAACAAATTTAAATTTGATACTTTATTTTGACATTATACTTTCAAGTAGCTGACACAATATCCATTTGTATAGCGAAATGTTTCTGGTACTTTCAAGGACATTTTCTGCAAATGATCAACACCTCTTGAAAACATACTTTTTGATATGTCCGTAGAAATCACACTTGGATCTTCCAACCAAGTCTCAACTTCTTCATTCAAAGAAGACTCAATTTTATACAAAACCTTAGTAAGTACAGTTGAATGTAATTTTATTTTATCATTTAAAATCAATTCCTCAGTATTTCTTAACACTTGCAACTCCTTATCCATTATCCAAATTAGTAAATATTGTTTATTTGAAGCTGAAATTAAGCATTCTAAAACAATCTTATACATTATTGTGTACTGTAAACCAAGGTTGAATTCATTCATCATACTTTCTATTGTAAAAATAAAATCATCTATACTTATATTATCTGTACTATTTTCATGGGTAAATGCATAGCTTTCTTCATTATTATGTAATATTTTTACTTCAGAATTATAAAGCTGTACAGTAGCTTTTTTCTTTAGCCCAAGCCAAGCGAGACATCGATTGCAATGATATATTTCTCGACGTGAATTAAACTTATTCACTTTTTCTGATAAAATACTATTGTTTATGACAAAAAATGTTAATCTATGTAGGAAATCCAGCTTATTATGTTTCAATTCAACAGTATTCAATGTGTTTTCATGACCATGGTTATGGTTGTGACAAAACCATTCAGACATGTCCAAATTTGATGTTGGTAATTCCAAAATTCTGTCAAACTTCACAGCATTGTTTGATATAATATTGGAACAGTTTGCACATAAAATTTTTATGTCTTCATTGGATTTTAAATTTATATTCATATTATGCACTTTTTGTTTATTCTCTATGGTATCAGTTGGTAAAAACTCTGAATAAAATCCACCACCATTCTTTGGTTGGGTCAAAATTCTAAATGATATAGTGTTTTTATCTATTTTAAGACATGACATCGAATTTGGTATGATGTAGCAGAATTCCTCAATTGGAATGCAACATGTTACATTACTTTCATCATCTGAATGGTCAGATAAACTTTCTATTGAAGATAAGCTGTCACTCCTTTTTAAGACATCATTATAATAATTTAAAATAATGCAACTAGACCGAATACTAATTTTCAAATTACAATTTTTGCTAAAATCAATGTTTGTTGTAATATAAACATTACAGCTTCTCAAGCGAGATCTGATTTCCACAAAAATATTTTTAACTATCATTTTCACTTATAATAAATTGAAATTACTTATCAAATACATTTGCCTTGATTTTCTTGACATAACCATTTGTTTCATAAATATTAAATAGTGTGTCCATCTCCCGAATAATGAAAGGTAGAGTGACTTTTTTATAATAATTGTTCATTATTTCAATGTTATTGATAACTGTGTCAAGTAAATGAGCTTTCTCTGCATAAATACCAGGTGCTTCGTGTTGAAGATATGTGAAGTGTATGTGTAAATGGTAAAAAGACGGCTGATAATGAAAGTAGATGCGAAGTTGACTACTAGGCACGTTGTATTTATCCAATATAGCTTTCTGAAAAACAAAGTATGATTATTTCTCTTTTTAAAAATTATCATTTTTATCAAAGAAAATAATATAATACTATTTATTAGAAGTACAACAAACTACAAACTATGAGTCAATTCATATTATTTATACATCTTTTCTTATAAATTTCCTTGTAGAAAATGAATAACATTAGTAACAAATCAATAAAAAAAAAATTACCTTTCCTTCGTCTCTTATATTTGTCAATAGGGGCAAATGCCTTTCATCCAAGTCTCTTATTGATTTAATACCTCTCTGTCTAATAATAGCCAACAAGTACAATGTCTCCTTTGTCAGTCCATCCCACTTCAAATCAGGAACAAGTATAAAACCATTAAATTCACATGTATTATTGTATACTATTCTCTCTTGTTCACTTTTGCCTTCAAAAATATTGTACACCCACTAGAATTAAAAATGACTTATATTTTATAATTATTCAAAATAAACTTTAATTGCAGCTTCTATTTAGTAAACATTAACTAAATCATAGAACTAAAATATTTCTTTGGCAAAAAATTTGCAGAATTGAAATATAAAGATGGGAGATGGACACATTATTTAATATTTATGAAATAAATGGCTATGTCAAGAAAATTAGGCAGATGCAACTGATAAGAAATTTCAATTGCATCTGCCTTAATTTCTTTTGCAAATTGAAAATGATAGTTAAAAATATTTTTTGTTTATATAGAATTATAATATATATCTACAATCTACATGATTGCTTATGAAAGTTTGAAGAAAGAAAAGAAATGTTTGGGAAATCAATTTCAATTTTTTAATAGAAATTTCATTTTTGTAGAGCACTATAGGTAACCTTCTTAATGATCCTACTGATGAATATAATTACAGTTCCTGTTATCTATCACCTCTGTAGCTCAAGTCATCAGACATCAATTATAATGCAATAGAAAAAGAGAACAAAAACATATTTGGTTTAGAAGGCGGATCACCTACTTATCTGTAAAAACATTATCATTGATATTGTAATAGACAATGCATCAGGGGCAAACTCACTGATAATCAAAATTAAAATACCTGTAAATTAAACTGTTCCTTCTCTAAATGTGGTAGAGTTAAGGTGTTATAACACTCCGGTGTTTCCAAAACCAAATGTACTTCTTGTTTACTGTACTTTGCTATGTGCTTCTCTGTAGCTGGATAGATTATTGTTGTTTTAACCCCTGTAATATTATTTTAAAAATATCAGTTGTTTAATTTTTTTAAATAAAATTATATGATAGCAAAAATTCTATGTTAATTGAACAAGGTGTATTTTCATATCATTTGTAAATGTTAGAGGCCAAAATTCCCCTATGCTCTATGTTTTGTCTTGTTTTACAACAATTACTTATCAGCGGAAAGTCATCAGAGCATTTGAGACATTATTACATGGATAAATGAATTAACATTTACGTTAATTAAACAAGGTGTATTTTTATAAGTTAATATTTTTAATTGTTCAATTAATTTAAAATTATTTCTTCAAGTTGAGAGTAGGAAATAAAACTCAACCTTAATATTAATTTAACTGTCACAAATTCACAATACACTAATATCACAATTCTCCTTCTTACATCAAAGATAATTAAATGCCAACACACTAAGCCATATTGTAGAAAACAAAACTTTTTACGAACAATATGTTAACATAATGACTTAAAATGCCTTATCTATTCTAAGAGCTTTGCCTTCATGATCTTTGATATAGTGAAGTAATTGTTTTAAAGATGCAGTATCACGTTGCAAGCAATAATATCGCGTTTACTAAAACTGTGTACCGAACTGTGTACTTGAGAAATTACTCATACTGGTACGAAAATAGTATATTTTATTTTAAACCTTGAAATTTGAAAGTGCACTTACCGTTCACTGATGATATCGGGTAACATTCAAAATTTCCATAAATGTCGTTCTGGAAAAAAGTGTGTAACTTCGTTTCAGCAGAAAAATAGCCCTCGCTTCCTAAGTCTCCCTCTTTGAAAGCACTTTTTTCCAAAATCACGATGCCCACACCACTTTTGTCTTTAAAATTTCCTTGTACACTAACTATTTTCTTACTTGTATTGTTGTTCAAAATCTTTGTTGGTACAAAGTCTTTAAGTTCTGTTTGATTTTCACTCACTCCATTTCTATTTTGATCGTCTATTTTAATTTTTTTAGCACAAGACGCTTCTTCTACATCGCTTTGACAATTACCGTCGGACATTTTGTAACCATGTTACCATAAATAAGAGTAATTTAAAAATTAAACGGTTTGAATTGCCAGAACAAAATATATTTACACATCTTTTACTATAATATATTATATTATAAGCGAGTAAGTTTGTATGTATGGATGTTTGTTACTCTTTCACGTAAAAAGTGAATGGATTTTAATGAAACAAAACTGACAGAATAACACATAGGCAATAATAATAATATTTTTATGTGTAAGCAATTATCGCCAAAACAGTGATCCATAAATACTTGATATAAATTGACGAGGAAGTCTCAAAGTAACTCTGTCTGTCTGTTACGCCTTCACAACTAAACCGCAGAACCAATTTTGATGAATTTTGGTATAAAGATAGATAGGACCTTGGAGAAGAAGATTTGCCTTATTGTTGGTGGTTAATAGTAAAAGGCAATTGATTATAATATATATGTATATTTGCGTCATGATACAATGGACACGACATTCGAACATTGCATTAATACCGCGACTGACTGCTTAACAATTGTCTATGCTCTATGCAATAAATCAATAACGTATAATAGCGTATAAGTATATATAATTGTGTAGGCACAAAGATAAGCTACTCGAAGTACTAATCCTGCGTACACGAAGTCGCGGGCATCAGCTAGTTTTAATAATAATTGTAATAGGTTTTGGCTTTCTAATTAAATATTACTAGTGGACCCCGCGAACTTCGTATTGCTTCAGAGCTATTTCGAATGATAACGTTTCACTTAAATCGACGTTCCATAGAAAATGTATCCGGAAACGATTCTTCTTCAAAAACACACAAATCAGAGATCATCGACATCGGTCCATCCGTTCTTAAGTTAAACATAGCCCGACTTTGTTTTATATAGGTATATTATATTTAAGTTATTGTTCTGCAATATATAAATATATTTCCACTACATGCGAGAACAAGCAAATAAATTAATGTTCATGTTATTTTTTATCAAAAAAGATTTTATTGCGTATAGCCTCCTTTATGAAGAAACTCTTTGGCACGCGCTAAATTGATGACTAATAATATTCGAATTCAAATTAAGATTGGAAGCCAGCTGTGACATCACAAAATTACATAATATCTTATGATATAATATATTATTCACTTCTTCTTTAACCATTCATCGAGTCATAAACATTATTTCCTTCTTCTATCTTTATACATGTGTTTTATATAGTTATGTATTATTGACTTCTTATATTAAATTATCTACAACATTTAGAACTATTATTTATATAATATATGTATAATAGTAAGACAACAAAGGGATGTCGCAGCGTCTAATAACAAGGATGGAGTCTCATCAACGATAAGAAGAAACATTAACAAAATAGCATAATAATACGCTATAATGGTGCGCGCCGTGGATGAACACGCACTTAAAGTAAATCAATAATATAACGAGTATGAAGGCAATAAGCCTCAGTCTCAAATAGCGCGCAATATAAATTGTTCCTAATTTTCAATCAGGCGTAACATTTTATAACTTACATACCAAAAGATTCATTTATTATTACAAATTAATGTAAAGCCACAAAAAATCCATAGGTAAAGCTCTTGGATTCCCTAAACTTGAATAATCTATTTACAGCTGACTAAAACTGAAAAGTTCAAAAAGATCATTATATTGTATTGTAATAGCATTGCTGAACGTAAAACTTAACATAATCGAAGGATAAAATAATAATTATTTGAAACATTGAGCTTGAAATTTTAATGTCATTATTTTGTCTCGATCGTTTGTATAATGTATTATGATGTATCACTCACTTACTGTCAAACCGATCATCCAATGCACAATATGTCTATTCATGAGTCATTACATAAAATCATAAAAGCTGAAAAGAAGACACAACTACTTACCTACCATTCATGTGAAGGTAATTTATTATTTAAATTAAAATGTAATGTTTCACTTTCACCTATTTAAAAAAAAAGGGTAACGTAAAGGTATAAAATAAAACCCCATACACATTCGAAGCGGTTTGAAGAGGAGCATGGCAATATTCACGGCGCTTTAGAACATCAACAAATCGCTCGAAGGGACTGGATGAATGTCTCTGATAAAGAGAAAAGGTTCATGAGAGGAAGTTTACACCCTCGAATGCCGCTTTTCTTGAGAAAACAACATAAAATATTTTACAATAATTATTGTAAATTCTGTTATTATGTGTTTTGCTGTTTTTTTGTAGGTACAGTGTAAGCAAAACATTTAGGTAATGACGTAGAAGATTGGCTTATAGATTATAGATATAGGTTGACATCAACCAACATTTTATTGACTGTAAATAATCGTAATCGACGCAGAAATGTCTCTGCTCCATGCCTTTCTATGCACTATGGGTTCTGAGTTTTTTACATTTAAAGAAGTTAGAAAGTTGCAACAGGCAGATAGGTAGGAATTTATTACAGATTTAATGAAAAATATATTTTAAAGAAGATGAAAAATAAGGTTTTTTGAATTATCATTTATAAAGAACCAATACAGGAAATAATAAAAACTGTAATGACAACAAAATCGACCGCCTGCAGCTGCATAGAAATCAGAAACGAAATCTAATCAACACGTTTAAATTATGTAAATTTTAAACTACGTCATTGGAAACTTAATGAAGTGAGAAATATACAGGTTTTTGGATATTTGTAATTTAGATAAACCATTTTTAATTACAAATGAAGGGAATTTTTTTAATTTAGACAGAACCTATATAAAAGCGGTAAAAGTACTTAAGTATATAAAACTTATAAAAAGACATTATTGATGTTAAAATTAAATTAATCTAGTTATATGTGTATTATACTTTTTTGTTTTTTTTTTGTTCTCAAAAATATGTGTCTACGTTAAATTTCATATCTAAATGTTTACTTACAGTCTAGGAACTATATAGTCTAGTCAATTATTGTATTGAATTTAGTATCCTGGGTAGTAAACTTCTCCCTTCCTTCGTATTCGGTATTACATAACCAATTCTTTGAACGACTACACAACTATTAGCTTTTTTTGATTTTAAGCACCTAAAAAATTTTATTTAATGTTTATTACAGAATAAATATTATTTTCTTGTATGTAAATTATGAAAGGAAATACATATTTTAGTGTTATGAGCAGCGTCTCCAGCACGACTATGTGACTAATCTAGCACCGGCTTCTCAAAGGTGAACCAATTAATTGACGGGATTAATAAGTTGATGGCACACTGAGTTCAGAAACCATATAGGTTATGTTTCTTCGAGACATTTTGACCATTCTTAACCAACCATCATAATTCAACTTAGTATTAAATTAGTAAATAAATGTGTAAAATAAAAATCTTACGTATTTCATGTATAAGGTGGCATCATTCTTTACAAAGATAACAAAAGGAAATAATTAAGAACGGTGTATCTTTTATGGTGTAGAAAATATTGTAATGCGCATAGTTACCGCCATCAGCAACTATCTGTGTCACAAAAGAAGTCTCTTCTCTTAACACCAATTAACAGAGTTGGCGAAGATACAAAGTTTAGAGAAATTTTCATCACGCATTTTTTTTTACACTTTGTTCCAATGGAGTGCCATTTCGCACTGCCACTTTGCCTTACCGCTAATCAGCGATCTCTTCCAGGCAACTATACATCATTTTTATACATATATTATTATTCTCTTTCCTTTGGTTTTGAGGTTTCTCTGAATAGATGCACATAGCTTTTTTATTTCAATAGAGAATTTCTTACTAGTCTATAAACTTAGATTAATAATTTATTATCTATACACTACGTTTAGTAAAGCTAAAATGCTAGTTTTGTTTAAAATTGATTTCAACATATTATGTCAATAACGACTAACATGTTTTGGTTTATGAAATTATGTGTTGTGTATCACAATCTTTACACAAACTCTATTAAATGCTCGGGACCATACGTATTCTGTACCCTCCACTGCGCGCGCGCATCGTTCCTTTACTTTTTATTACTTCGAAATTAATAACAATTAGATTTGTGACAATAAAAAAGTAAGTTAAGGCTAAGATTAGACCTAGGATAGAAATTTATCAAATTATTTTAATAAAAAATCATTTTAATTAATAATAAAACAGAATTTTATGTAAAATATAATAAAGATTTAGTGATTTTTATATTTACTTTTAGTATATTAGTTTATAAAAATGCACACGGCTGGGAAAATTATTATTTTGTTTATAACGACACTTGTGAAAAGTGAGAAAGTTTTTAAAAGCGTTCCAGTTATTGTGAAAACATACGAAAATGACACAGTGTTGCTACCATGCTACATTGACGATACCGGTGAGAACTTATTTATTATTTATATTTTTTTTCATTTTAGGATATCAAGTTAACTTATAATCCTGAACATACGATGTCATTAATACATTAAGCTATTGTAAAAGTTTTTCACTCTTATAGGCAATCTTTGCCAATTTCGATCATGTTTCAAAGTATTTTGTCTTTTTGAAACAGCAATGTCACAAAAGCGAGAAAGTAATAGAGCATTCGAGAAATTTACTAAAATTAGGCAGTGTTTATAAGTTAGAAGTGATTTAATTCACATCCTATTTTATTAACTGATTAAATCTACAAAATCCTGTAGAAAGTAAGAATCTAAGTACAAAACACCTTATTTCATTGTGATCCAAGCCTACGGTGACGTGTTCCCAATGTTTTCAAGCCTATTGACTCAAATAGGAAGCATTAAAGGTCTCATAATACCAAACCGAGTTTAAAGTTAATGTTAGAGTAGACATTTTTAAGATGATACTAAACAACAGATGTAAAAGATCTATCTACTCATTAAATGCCTAATTTAGAGACTAATTTAAGTCATTAACTTGGCTATAGTTTGCGAATTTTCTTTCGCACTAGAAGCATCATACTTAAGTAATTAGTATGTTCTGTTTATTCGTAGTTCCTGATTATATTGTTTCTTAAACTTTGACGCAAAATGAGAGTCGAAATTCGTCCACAATTCAAGAGTAAGTCACCTGACTAAATAGCGATGAGCGATTTTAGCCAAAAAATATTGGCCCAAAATCGAAATAATCAGTAGAATAAAATATTCTACAAGTGCTATTTCTATAATACAAGTACTTAATACCTATTAAGTACTTGTTTTATAACTTAATCTGTTTAATTATTATTTAATTATATTATTATTTTAACCTTTTAAATACTTCTCTATTAAAGTATCTTATTATCATACACAAATAGTTATCTAATACATACAAAGCAATAAAAAAGGGTAGATGCTTTCATCGTTTAGTTTTTAAGTGTACATGATCATTATTTAAATTAGATAAATATTCGTGAAGCCATAACAACATGGCGCCATATAAAAACAAATTGAATTTATGTTAATTTTCTTATAAGCAGTCGTCAGCTTTGTTCAACATTGTAGCTGCTTTTAATTGCTGTTTTTAAAAAAATGATAAATCGAATAGGTATCTTATACATTGGTATTGTTATTGTTGGATTGTCATTTGATTATTTAATGAGATGGTCAGTTGATTCGGATGTGCAAAAATTAATTCTTTTGTCAATACTACCACATGTCATTTGACTGTTTCATTGTTATAAAACGTCTCGCTCAGTGAGTCTTTTCCTTTTCTCTTGTAGAAATTATTGTAGTTAGTACAATCTCCGTAATATTTTCGGTGAAATATATATCTAAATTTAAATACCGAATTGCTGGTTTATTCTCAAAACCTTCTATAGTTATTTTACTGTCTCACATTGATTTTGCGTACTTAGATAATAAAGCAAACAAGTGAAATTGATGACGATTGAAGAAATCCCCGACATATTATTTACAAATAAGAATACTTATAAATGAACAGATATTCATAAATTTACTACGTTTGCTATATTATGTCAATCACGCCATCTCAAACAAACCCCCATTCCATTCGTATAGGAGATACGGTGCCACAGACAGACACACATATATGAGACATTTTAAACTTATCATAATACCTCTCTATTTATCAGTCATACGACATTTAAATACTCTGCTCTACAAAACAGATACATCAAATTAAATGCATAATCCGTCAACAATCAGATACGCTTGTAACAAACAAAAGGCCGCAGCACAAAAGCGACACATTTTTGTATCCGACACGTACCGGTAATAATTCATTAAAGTATCCGATCAAAATGTTTACATTAGAAATATTTTATGGATAGGGTACCTAGGTTAAAGTTTAACCTTATTCTAAGTAGTTATGTGGTTATTTAATTCTTAGTGGTAACTTAATTTCTATGATTTCTAACGTATTATTTTCTTGGCATTTTTGACATCTCAATTCTACTATTACCGAAACTTCAAATGTAAGTTCATTTCGAAGTATATAAGTACATAAATAAAATTATTAGTTTTATTAACATTCGTTGGGTCATGCGTTCATCTTATAATATACGTATCCATTTTATAGTTACATGTTTTCATACATCCACAATTTGTATGAAGTCAGCGCGCAGGAAGCTGGTAGATTTGATCTTTGTATTCCAATTGTGAAGGGACCGGCTCAATCTATCAACTTCTTTCTATATTAACACGTTCAAATAATATCAATTTAATTCAATTATCTTGTCTATGTTTCCTTTCTTATCTTAAGATTTATACTAAATATATACTATATACCTAAGTCCATTGTAACTTAACTAGAAGAAAACTTAGATGATATTTCATTGACAAGGACTGTGGTGAATTTGTGGCCTCTTTATAGAAGTAACTATTTGCCATGCGCTAAATTAAAGAATAAAAATTCAAATCTAAAGAATTTGTAAAAGAGCTAGGTATGACTCTGTCAAATATTTTGTTATTCATTCATTCTTTTATACTCATTTGATTCACAATCGTTTGATTTGCAAACTCTTCATATCATCAGAAGTTCGAACCTTATGTTCTTCAACCAATCTGTCAACCAACTTCTCAAACCAACCAAATGGCGCTACAGCTCCGCAGAAACGAGGTTGGCTAGCTCTATTGGGGCTGCTGTAAGGCGATGAGGTGCGAGCGATATGAGAGCTGATCGCAATGCGCTTGTATAGGCCTCACTGACTTCCAACACTCGACCGCCGCTGAAGAGCATGCGGACGCAGCCAGTCTTTTCGACTTTACCTGTTCGACACTCCCTTCGTTTTTTCTCATTGAATGTAGATATGATTGAATGAATTCGATAAGATCGAATGATTAGATAAAATTGTTCCTGACCCTGTGTTCGTTCCTCTCTCTTTGTTCCTGTTCTGATTGGTCCTCTGACTCTCTGTTAGTTAGGTCTTTGCTTGTGTATGGGTTTTCATGGAGGAACAGCCATGCACAAGCAAAGACCTAACTAACTAAATTTCCTAACGAAATTTGACATTTTGAAAAAGTAGCTCGAGGTACTTTTCTACAGAAAATTTATTTATTATTTTTATTCAAAGCTTTTAAAAAATGTAAATTGCTAACAAAAAAAAATTATGGTATTATTATTATATAATATTATATAAATAAAAAAATAATTTTTTTTATTTCGTTTAAATAATTCTAGCATTTACAATATTACAGCCAATTACAGCTGGGGATCTCCTTTTAAGTAATTAGGTTTACTTTTGATGGAAGAACCCGCTCTTCCTGAATAACAAAATTGATAGCTGGATATATAGGATAAGTACCACTACAAATAGGCTTAATTTAAAAGCTAATACTAGTGTTGTAGCGCGTGTTGCAGTGTAGCGGGTTGAAAGTGTAGTGGAAGAGGAGCGATGATGATTAACAATGCTTTATGTATTATATACAATATATTTACATTTTAAATAATAACAACAAATATACATATAGTTTTCAAAAGAAGGAAAAATATGACAGTAAGGAATTAATGACAATACTGTTATTTTTTTTATTGCTAAGCAACCGCATGCCGCTATAAGCAGGCACGGGAGCTCCGTAGAAGTGTATGTCGAGAAGGCCGCCACAGTGTATTGGTGTGTATGTGTGTATGTTTACTATATTGTAATCATACTTGTATGTTTTATAGTCGAGTGAGTGCATTCCATAATATATATAACGTTTTTCTTACAGTCCATTAATACATAATAAAACATAATGAAAAAAAAAATTGAAAAATTGTTACAGCTTTCGGTTTTTCAGAAGTAATGTATTCTATATGATTATAGATATATGATTATAAATTATAATCTATCATCATCGATATATCTTTAAACTATTCTAGCACCTATATAAAAATATACGAATTTACGATTCGTATGAACAAAATAAATAAATATTTGTATGTTTGTTACTCGCTCAGGTGATATGTTCAGATGGGCTGGTATGCTTAGGCAGTGAATCAAAACAAAATTACCCGCCTTGAACAACGCTACAAATTACAATTGAGATGATGATATTTTGTACCCATTAAAACTGATGACTATAATGTTTACAACTTGTTTTTCAAATGAAACACAATAAAGCAGTCGGTCCCTTATTATACCATATCTACTCAATTTCATTGTTTGTAGAGAGTGAATAGTGAATGTCAAAAAAAACGGTTTGAATCTGATATATAAAAATTTGGTAAGCATAGCAATGCAATGACCGCCTCCTTGGTCTAGTGGTAAGCGCGTAAGAGTTACAACCGAGAGGTTCTGGGTTCGATCCCGGTGGAGATAAAAATAAAAAACTCTGTTTGGTAGGTTATAGAAGTCTGATCACCTACTTGCCCCGAAAGACAAAATCGATCATATGAAACGCATCTGCCCCATACCCCACTAGAGGACACGGGACTTCACTTGCTTATGCTTAATATTAAAATATTACTAAAATTATTATTTAAAACTTGCATTTTTTGTGATGAACTCAAAAACCACTTTATTGATTGAATAAATTGTTGTAACATTGTTGTGTGATATTTTTAAGTTTCGTTTACAGAAGCAAAACTGCGTGTACGCTGGTACAAAAACAAGGATCTCCTTGGTGACAGCGAGGTGCCACATCATCTGATGCCGCCCAGAACGAGGATGTACTCCAACTTCAGTTTGCAGATTGATCAGCTTAGTGATAAGGACAGTGCTGATTATACATGTGAGGTAGGGTAAGAACTATACAATTTAAACTCCTCAAAATCTACAATATTTTAAAAACTAGAATTTTTTAAAAAGTACAATAACAGACTTGATCACCGTCTATCATTCATACCTATTAATATTCCCTTCAAATAACGCAACCCAACTATTAAATAAATAACGTACATAGCTGAGGTATCAATAATGTTAGCCTAGTTGTTCATAATTTAATAAATTATAATAATTATGTACATAGTGCTTTGTTGAGAATTTATGAGGATTTCATAGGAATCACCGTGTTTTTACATTATGCCTTTGTCATTCAAAAAATTAACATAGCTTACTACAGTGTTGAAAAAATTAAATAACTTCAAGTCAAAAGTCAAATGGGCTTATCTAATTGTATCTAAAAATACGTTTCTAAGAATTAGGAACTAAATATTTTATATTAAACAAACGTAACAATTAGTTGCGAAACGCGGCACTCTTAGGAACAATTAATGCGTACGAGCACCGCCCTTCGATCTTAACTAATAGTAATTTGTGAATAGTGATGTGCTTAGTATCGATTAAAAAAAATTTAATGCAACAAGCCCCATCGACATTAAGAATCAAAACTTTTACTTAGAATCTTTAACGGTTGAAGTAACTTCACGTAAACCTATAGACAAACATGTTAGTTCTATCATTTAAAGTCAAGAATGAGATAGATCAATTTTGATTAATTACTTTTCTCTGATTTGTTAGATTCATCTCCACTACGAATAGCCAAATATACTATTAGTATATGTAAATAAGTACGTCATAATATAAAATTCACAAAAACATATTTACGAAGAAAACTCTTAAACTTTGTATGAAATGATTTTTATGACATATGACTTTTTTGAAGCTATATAAGTTCGTAGAGTCCAGTGTCCACCAGTATAATATAATAATTAATATATATTTTAAGGTGTGTCTGACACATTAACTATTGGACCGTAAAGCCTAAAAATTAAATAACTAATTCACTGAGACCTATAATTTTTGGTTTATTTAATAATTAAATAAGATTAAACTTTGTTTATAAAATAAACATGGCCCTATCACTATAATCGGTTGCTTGGCATCCAGTAGCCAATTATACAATTAAACAATTTGTTAACTCTTTTGTGCTTTTAACTGTTGTGTGAGATATATATGTAGTTGTAATTCATAACGTATTATTACAATTAAATTTATTTCAAACTAGCTTCCTCCCACACAAATTTCCAGTGTGGGTGTCGAGAAATTAGTTATATGAATTGACATAAGTCGTGACGTTATAAAAACTATACCAAACGTCATTTCTATACAAATTTCTAGTGTTAGTGGATATCGAGAAATATCTTTATAGCGTGAGTGTCTTGTCTAGAGTCTCTATCACCTATCCAACTTAGTTACAGTTAAGTAATTTCTAATTTTAAATACAAATAATAAAAGACCAATGATTTGCATACGCTCGTAAATTCTTCAATCATTAATCAGCTTCGGAAACAATTAAGTTTCTAAAGAGGAAGTTTAATAAAGCTACGTAATTAATAAGTGTACTCTGTCTGTATAGGCACTAACGTCTTTTTTTAATTATAATTTATTTTTAGGTAATAAGGGCAGAACCCTGGGGTCCAATAAGGCAGACACATACAATAGAAGTTCAATGTAAGTATCTAGTGTGATATTTAAGCTACTTATTTTATAACATTATATTGAAAACATGACATTTGGTGTGGATATCGTTTATGACATAGGACACATTTAATCTTGTAAATTGGGTAGAGAGTTAAAATTATGGAGAGCTTAGAAAATAATAATCAAGAAGTACGTATTTTGCGCAAATTTTTGCAAGTGTGAAATCCCATGTGCATTTCACATCTGTTTCACTGATCGATTTTTCTTAAGTGTAATTAGGTGATCAGCCTTCTATGCCCTGCTAGACCGAGTTTTTATCTCCACCGGTAATCGAACCCAGTACTTCCCGGTTGAAATGCTTACGCGCTTACCACTAGGCCAAGGAGGCGGGCAATTAGTCGCAAGCAGACTATTAAAAGTCCTGTAACACTTTTTATAATACGAGAATTTTTGTGGAACAAATCGTTTGACACTCGTAATTAATCCGACGAGTTCGACTAACGCCCACGCGATTGGGCCGCTGGTACCAGCGTTATGACCATCATTTTTCTTTTTGTCATTGCCTAAGACCCCTGAAGAACCGCCATATTGTAACAAATGACGCAGTAAAATGTGTCACTATCTCCCGGCCTACCAAGTTAAAGTATTAATTACTTGTAACAAACGTTCAATCCTTTTCAATATTCTAGATTCACCAACAATAAAAACAATACCTGAAGAGGGTTTCGTTGAGGTCCGTAAAGGGGATTACGTTGACATTGGCTGTGAGGTCTCCGGCACACCGCGACCTGTCGTTGATTGGAGTAAGAATGTGAGTAAACATTTGTAATACTTCATTTTTGAAGTGAAAACTTCTATAGCCGCGTTGAGCACTTTGGTAGGAGAAAATCTTATGGTTTCGCGTCATAACATGCTATTGTTAATTGTATAAAAAATCGACATAATCATACAACCCGTATCATATTTGAATAATAAATAAACTATATAAACATGTTTATAATTGTTGCTTGGAGTGTCAAAACCAGATTTATGTTAATAATTTTAATTTAAACATTACGAAATTTCTAATTTTAATATTAAAATTCTAAGTTAAGCTATAAGTATAAGTTTTCTCTTCAATTGGCAGTCCTCTGGTTGGCAGTTTATTTACTTAAAGTAAATTAAGTTAGGAAGATGTTAATTCGGCTTACATTATTCTAGATTATAATTTTATATTCGGGAAGAAATACTTATGAATGAAGATAAATAGTTTAGTAATGAAATTTCAGGGCGAGGCAATGGCGCTATTGGAGCACAGGTCGCGGATTCGATTTCGCGCCGAGCACCGGTTATTGGCTGGCGTGTATGAGTGTACAGCTAATAATGGTGTTGGTGACGCGGTGAAGGCAGCCATTCGGGTTATTATTCATGGTAAGTTTTAAAACAATATTTGTGTAATACTGAATAGGCATTATAAATAAATAAATAATAAAAAGCCTTTTTATTTCTTGCAAAAAATAATAATAACAGAGCTTTCTGTTTAGTTTGTTTAAATGAATAATACTTAATCTACAAGAACCCCTCTTCGGGTGAAGGCCTCCTCCAAAGAAGCCCAGATATCTCTATCTTGTGCTGTCTGCATCCAGCTCGGGCTTGCCGTTTTAATGATGTCGTCTGTCCATCTTGTAAGCGGTCTTCCTCTCAGGCGTTTTCCCCGTGGGCCTTCCCATGATGTTACTCTTTTTGTCCATCTATCGTCCGTCAGCCTAGCTATGTTATGAATAGGCATTAGGATAGTAATAATAATTATAGGAATAAGCATTTGTGGCAAAAATGAACCCACAAAAGTGAAATTTGGTAATACGTACGCATGTTTCTCTAAAAGTTTTCTTTATAGGCAAGTAGGTGTAGCGTTCTGTATCTACCCAAATGGAATATTCAATTGTTTCATTGGGATTCGAAGTTAGGATCAGGCGAAACACGTAGACGCGTGAGCCACTTAGATCGCGTACCACGCACCTCTAGGGCTATATAACCCAAGTTTTATTACAGATGCACCAGTGGTGACAACTGATCGTAGTTTTGTCCACACTGCAGTCGGTCTTCGGGCTGTGTTGGCCGCGCGGCTTGAGTTTGCCGTTCCGCCGGCAAAAACCGCCTGGTTTCGAGATGGACGATCTGTCAAACTTGATGATAGGTAACAAAAGGATTATGTACTTTGTGTTAGTTTAAATCTTAAAATCTTCTTAAAATTGCTTTTCATATCAAAATAAATCTTGCCAGTGTTCAAGTACTTCAAGTAATCATGGCTATGTGGTATTATTTGAGTTCGTGTAATTATACTGCTCTACATACTAAATCTAAAACTATTATATATTTACTCATTATTTATTATTGTTTTTAGAGTAGTAATGATGGTACAGGATAATCTACATCAGCTGATATTCCGTAGCGTGCGGAAATCGGATCTAGGAAATTATACATTTCGAGCGGAAAATAAACTTGGCATGGCTGATATTTCCTTCAAGTTAACTGGTAAGGCACTTAATATTTTATTGAACGAGATTTTGGCTTATAGGATGTAATATCGTATAACATTATGTTATCATTGCTTGTACATATCCATGAGGTATTAAATTAATTGTCTATACTCATATGAAGAAAATAAATAAATAATTAGGGATCTATACTCATATTATAATGAAGAAAATAATTGTAATTTTAGTTTGTAATATGTAATACATACTGGAATAACTTTAAAAATTATTTCACTCTTTCTGAATTATAAACACATTTATTAATTAATTATATTATTACTTTAGGTGTTCCCAACGCGGCTTCATTCAAAGTGGACCCGATACTCAATAAACCAACTCCAGTTACGTATACTCTGTTCTGGGAGGTGGATTCATACTCTTCTATTATAGGTAAGTTTTTTTTTCATATTTTCTCAA
This sequence comes from Aporia crataegi, assembly GCA_912999735.1. NCBI lineage: Eukaryota > Metazoa > Arthropoda > Insecta > Lepidoptera > Pieridae > Aporia > Aporia crataegi. The sequence goes on from OU538749.1 coordinate 5,648,581, forward strand.
TTATTTCAATTAATGTACAACGTTAGATCATCCAAATTTTTTATTTTTACTATGTATGAAGGAAACAGTAGCTCTTTTCCGAGATTTATTAATTATTATATTCCGGCACTGATTTTGATGAAATGTTTTAATTGCAACTTAAAAACTCTTACGAGCTCAATTAATCAGCTTAGAATAATAAAAATATAAAAAAATCGATATTCCTACGTAGCTATTTTAATATTTTCTAGAATATAATCTATGGCTGCGGCCTTATTATGGTCGACTATCGACAACCGAACCCGATGCGTTCACGACAAATGCTCCCGCTAATCTGTGGAGCAAAATCGTTGTTCCCGGAGATTCTGGTGATGGTAAGTTGACTTTAAAAAATCGAAAACTAAACCTAAAATATTTAAGGTCATAATAAGTTAATAAGCAAGCTTTTTCCGCAACGCAGACGCATCAGTAAGACAAATAAGATTTTTTTGTAAAATATCATTTATAGAAAATTCAACTCGGGAATAAATTTCAAATCTTTAGAGCCATTCGTAGAAGAGGTAAATTATTATTTATTTTTTTAGGCCCAATCCATAGTGCATCCTACATGGTACGTGGTCTAACTCCATCTACTGTCTATGAAGCGATTGTAACGTCTAGAAACAGGTACCCACAGCATTAAAATATTATTTATTAACTAGTGCCTCACTGCTATATTTCGTCGTAATGTGATGTTAAATATAGCCTATATAATACTGGTATCTCTTAATTTATAAAATAAAACACAAATTATAATAAGTGTTTTTTTAAAATTATCCTCAGGGATAAATAATTTAAAACTTACAACACTTATTAATACTTAATATTGTTTTACAATAATTATTGAAAAAACTTATACTAAATTTAGACCCATGGTCTATATATAATTAAAAATTAAATTATTTTTAGATTTGGTTGGAGCAAGCCCTCAGCTGTCCTACATTTTGCTACGGAACCCGGATGTAAGTAACAAAATATTTAGTCTAAGTAAACTTATTTTATTTATTTTCTTTTTATAAAAATGGATTCTGTAGCTATTGCGTGAACTTGAGCTTTGACAGATGACTTTGCCGCCAAATCATTGATGCTGGAATTATTGATCGGTTAACTCAACCAAATAATAAAAATATATTAAGCCATAATATTTTGTATACCTACGTTACTATTGGACTAACAGCTTTATGAATGAATTATTTTACAGTCGGAAGAACGTTACCCTCATTCGAAGAAACAGACATAACACCAATTTTGGAGGAACCCCAACAAGAAGAAGCGCCTAATATAACAAAAGCACATATTTTCGATAAACTTGACACTTCAGACGCAGCGCGCCAACATTATTTTGCCGCCATTTTGATTAATTCTATTGTCCTTTCTTTTTTAATGAGATGAATAAGTGCTAATTCATCAACAGTCTATACTCTATAGTAATTAAATAAATTTTATTTTGTTAGAAATCTTTTAATTATTGCCCTTAAATAAACAATGTCTAAAACATGATAATGATAAATATATTATGTATATTTACCCTACGATGATGCTATAATAAATGTTTTGATCTTGTAATATAAGTTTTAAAATACCTTTTTTTAGAGATTGCCAAGATTGATGATCAAAATATGGGTAAATGCAAAACGTTGATTTGATTTTGTGTAAAATCATTTCACTGCATCTATTTCAACTTTGTAAGTCAAAGTAAGTAATGAAAGTCATTAATTGAATACGATTATTTAATCAATATTTTGTATTTCAATACATTACAACCCTGATTTGGGTGCACACATTAGCTTTGGTTTATAATATTTAATCTGACATTTATTCATAGACATTTATACTAAACACTAAATATTAATTATTTATACTTATTCTACAAATTAAAGTCTCTTTATATATCTAAACGAGTTAAGATTCGAAACAGATTTAAATGACGTACGTATTGTTAATTAAAAAACATTTCCCTTACATTACTTATATTATTTACGAATGTATGTTACTAATTATCAATAAATGAAAATGGACGAAACAGGTGGAGTTTGTAACGGTTGGATTTGAAAGCTGGCGACCAGATTTATTTAGGCATATTTAACTATTTTGTGTTAACAAGTACGTTCCTGTCATCACAGTCATGATCTTATCATGGCGGCGAATCGAAATACGAAATCCGGGATATTCAACAAGTGAGCCCACTCTTGAAAAATACACGGGTTTTCATATTCTTTTTCCACTTTATTTACTTTCCTAGTTTCGATATTGTGTAGACAAGCATAAAAATCCAACCAAACCCAAACCAATTTCGTGCAGTTAGAAAAATTACTTGGTCAATTTTTAACTGAATAATGAAGAATTTAAAAGAATTTAAAATACTGATTACACTTCAATTGAAGACTAGATCAGATTTAAAGATAATATAGATAATCCTAAACACTTACATAATTGTTATAACATTAAAATGTTACATCTAAATTTGTTGCCAGTGACATTACATTTACAATTCAATGTTCAAAAATATTTTACGAGAAAAGATAATACTAGGTAACAATTCTACCCGTAATATATAAATGAAAAATTTATACGTTTCCGAACGAATACATAAATATATTGTTATATTTATACTAAATGCCTAATACTAGAAAAACATTAACTATAAAATGTGATGTTTTAAACATAAGGTTTATAGCGTGAGATATGTTGAATTTTGTTAACATTTTTCAACATGATTACTTTACTAAGGGAAGATCATACCATCTCATTCTTACGTATTATAATAGAAGGAGACAGCACGACCTTTTACATTATACAATTAATAAAACGCAGTATTACTGACAAATTTGATCAAAATTCATCGGATTCCCAAACCGGAAATATTGGTCAAAGAGCCAGTTAATAGAATATAATAAATATAATAAGCAGAAAATATAACATTTACTTACTAGCAACATTTGAGTCATAAATTCAAATACCAGTTTATAATGATGAAAATAAATATAAAAATTGTGCACTTCAAGTTAATAAAATAACTGCATAGAGGAAGACAATTTTTAAAAAACCAAATCAAAAAAAATTGTTAAAAAAGCTATCAAAAATTACAAATTTTAAATTAAAACTTAAATTATTATTGGCAACATTAGTGAATTTTTTCGCCATAATCAAAAATGCGTAGAGAAAATGCTTATTAAAAAAATAATAAAACTATTAAATAATTGTATGAGTATGAAGTTTTGAATTAAAAAATAATTGTCATGGAAGTGACTATAATTAGAATATTTATGTATATGTTTACATTCTCATATGTTTACATAATATATATTTTTCTTAATATTGAAGATTACAGGTACTCGTAAATACTTTATTTCGGTTCGTAGAAATAGGAAAAATTTAATTTACCGTTTCAATAAAGGATCATTTATTTGAATAACGGAAATCAGGAACAATTTCAAAATATAGATTAAAAATAAATTCTTCAAACTTTCATATAAATAACTTTGTTCAATATTATAATGTAAATAATATTTATGTAAATATAATTTGTAAACAATATAGTCGATGCTAGTGATTTTTTTCACTCGATATTTCCTTGTTAAAAGCTGACTTAGAAATTATATTTAATGTATACAGGTTCACATTAATCTTACCATCATTTTTCCATAAACATTAGATATATTTAAGACAAAAACTTTTCTGTTTCACTCACACAATTTCGATTGTGTTATAATTTCAATTTCCTTTCGATCGTTCCTTGTCCTGGTGCACTTTCTTGGTCATTGGTAACATTGGACTGTTAATCATCAATATCGGAGGATGCTTGGCCAAGTTTGTCGAATCAGCTAACAAGGCCAGAACGTCCACTTTGACAAACTTGGCCAAGACCGGTCCAGAAACAAGTGTAGCTAAGAAGTTACACTTTAGTACTATTGTTTCTATTAAAACAAGTTTACTAAGCAACTTAGATGATTGTAGATTTTAACCGTTTCACATGACCAAACAGGCTTTCAATTTGACGTTTACACTTAACTTTGCACTTTGACTTTCAAACACCGACGTTTTCTCATTTATTCCTACATCTGAATGTGTGTTATTTCCTCATCGGAGCATGCGGCCCGCCAGCAATTCTTGCAGATCTGGCTGCCTTGTGGACACATCGCAATGGTAAATAACACCAAAGACAAGGTACCACAAGACTAAGGAGTGTTATGCCAAACCATCTGCAATTTTAAAAAGTATATAAATCTTTTTGTCCTTACCCAAACGAAACATTTGTTGCCCGGAATTCGAACCTAGAATTCAGGAACTAACTCCACGGAAACGGAACTAGACATCGTCTTGATCTTCCGTATCTACTAGTAAGTAAAAATTGTGTTACCGAAGACATTCTATACTATTAATAAGGAATCGTCCATTTATCACGTGAGACTAGAAAGAGTATTTCCGAAAAAAATCCACAAAATATCAAAAGGAGAGGGAGGGGGATAGTAATGAGTGTATTATATTATGTATTTTTCGTTGAACGCGCGATTTTTAAACCAAAAAGCGGCATTTTACACATTCATAACAACAACAAAAACAACCTGCAACCTTCATGTCTGTTGGATGTTTTTATCACGATGTTTAATTTTTCAAAATTTAATCAGACTATACGGGATTTTAAAGATAATATTCTGAAAATGTCAATATAATTTCTACTAAAAAAATACACATGATTTTGTGTGAAGGGTACCCTAAAACCTCACCACATATCAGAAATTCAAGTGATTTATGGACGACCCCTAATCATTTTTGATATGATCAGCATTGGTACCGTTTAGTGCAGTTTTCATCTGGTGCTGTGCAGGCGCACGGATGCATCGCAAAGTCACCTTCAGAGTCAGACATACAGTGGTACAGCATACACTGGAACCAAATATTTTTATCAAAATGTGCTAATCTTAAGAGCTACTGGTGAAAATACAGAATTAATAAATTCATAAATCCTACAATTCATTAATTTATATAACTTTGGAAAACAAAAATCACAACTCAAGAGTAAGTCAGGTATGTATGTGTATGCTGTGTGTCATTCAAATAGAAATGTGCATAATGTTTATTTTAATTAATTTAATGTGTTTCTAATGCATTTCATATAAAAAATAGCTTTATGCACTTTTTCTCCATATAAATGTACTGTGGCAAATTTCACGGTCCATGAAATTTTCGTAAAAAAGGGTACAAAGTTTTTGCTTCACGTATTAATCTAAACTAATATTATAAAGAGGAAAGATTTGTATTTTTGTGTGTATGTTTGTAATGAATAAACTCAAAAACTACTGTGCCGATTTCAAAAATTCTTTCACAATTGGAAAGCTATATTCACCCTGAGTAACATAGGCTATATTTATTGCTAGAAAAGATTAGGGATCCTTACTAAAACTTAAGTAACGTAACCCAAGGTGTAAAAAAAGTGCCCTAAAACTTCTTTGGTCGCATGCGCTGCGGAAACTATTGATGATAGAACAAAAGTACACTGTAAAAAAAAACCGGTGTGAGTCCAAACGGTGTTTCAAATTCCAGTGTTAAATTCAACACGCTTTGAAATAAAAATGTAAATAGAGAAACGTAAAAATTAAAATAACTTACGAAATATTCTTAAAAATAAATACACACACAAAAAACGTAAAAATAAAAAAAACAATAAAAAATATAAATAAAAGGTGAAAATAAAAAAAAAATCATATGTCCACCCGTGCGAAGCCGGGACGGGCCGCTAGTATTATGATATTTAAGAACATTGTAAATTATCGTAAAAGAAAAAGTTTGTAAAACAAAAAGAAAATAGAAAGTGATGTTTTGCGTTTAAAGTGTACTTGTCAAGTCCTTAACACTAACCTACAGTTTAATACGTGGTAAAGCAACAAACTTAAGTTAAATTGAATGCGGTAAATATGCAAGTGTCAGCGTTACCTGTGCACATTGAATGCAGCTGACGCGGTCGATGCACGTCTTGAAGCAGTCGGGCGCATACTCGCACGCGCCGACCCTATTCGCGCTCTCCAAGTACCACTCGTGGCAGTGTCTGTGAAGTGTTTGGAAACATTCAAAGATTTCATTTAAAGTCCTAAGTCCTCTGAATGGGGCAAAGGACGTCCACAGTACGCGCTTCATATCATGTCATGCCAACTGCTCTCGCCTCTGCAGTGATCGTTCTCCAGTGTTGTGACAGAAATAATGATTTCTGTCATTCAATTACATATTTCCTTTTGAGAAAGGAAAAAGAAGAAAACTCGGAAAGTATTCTCAGGCGGATTTCTGGTGGCACTTGATACAGGAAGGTGTGGAGAAGGTACCACCTATATGGCGAGCCTGATGTGAAAACCATACGGGTGGAAAGGTTACAGTGGGTGGATCATGTTGTCCGGATGGAATACTTTCCGCAGACGATATCCTGACAGACGACGGAAACAGGGCAGACCAAAAGGCACAAAACAGGACTGACTCTGGTGGTCCTTGCTCGACCAGGCCAAGGCCCAATATAGCCCAATAGTAGCAGTATTTACCATTTCATGATCTGTCATGACTGTGAACTCCCTTATCCTAAGGTCGCGTTCTACTGAGATGTGACGACAGATAATCGTGTACACATTTGTCGAGGCATGTCAAGAAAGGGCTAATACAAAATATATACTGCAAATATAAAATAAATATACAATAAAATTCTTCAAAAGTTTTCTATAAAAGTATTTAACGAAATGGTTTTAAATGGCAGAGTTTCTGCGTCTGATATAATTTTCTATATAATATTAATAAATGTTTGTACCTGCATTTAAGTCTAGCCTGATAAGTCTCCGCGGGTTTCTTATCGGGAAGTGGTGGCGGACCGCTGTATGAACATTTCTTTATTGACCCTGAAAAAAAAAAACTCTATGTTTATATTTATTTATTTGTTTCGTTATTCTGTATTAATTTTACTTATTTTTAAGTTTAGATTTTGTTTATATATTATTATATATGTAACTTTAATAAGAAAATAATTAAATTATAAAAAAAATACCCAAAATACGTCATTACTTATTGTACGCCCATAAAGTGATTATTAATTGCCGAACGATATCTCAATTTATAATCAATATTTCAATAATTTATTATCATTAAACTATCACTACATAGTATAAAACAAAGTCGCCTTTTCTTCCCCTATATCCCTTTGTATGCTTAAATCTTTAAAACTACGCAACGGATTTTGATGCGGTTTTTTTTTAATAGATAGAGTGATTGAAGAGGAAGGTTTATACCCGTGCAAAGCCGGGGATAGTAAATAATATTGCAATATTTACGTAATATAAATAATAGCCTTATTATAATTAAGATACAAGAATTTTATTTTTACTAATTCGTAATTTCGACTGCAAATAATATAAAAAAATGCTTGTTCTATTGCAGGATCATACAAAAATCGAAATTAATTCAGCCGTTGCAAACCATTCGGATATTATATCTATCTATGATTTTACCTGAATCTCGTTTCATAAGCGCCGGCTTAGTGTTAGGGGACGACTTTTCTGAAGTAATAACACCGCCTGAACCCACATGCGGGTACGTGTATTCGTGAACCTGAAAAAAAATTTTTAGCTAATTATATTTTTTTAACCATTTCTAGATCTTTTTTAAAAATATATTTAAGCTCTTTATACAGTAAATGAGACGATATGGGTAATATTAGAATCATTGCGAATCTAAAGCCGCTAATTTAGAAATAAAGTGAATGGAAACTCACAGCAGACAATTGTACGTAGGGACATTGATGTGGGTCGTCATCTACGGATTTCTCGGCAAATTGAGACTCGTACTGTTTCAGAGATTCTGGAAAGAGAAGAAGCATAATATAATTAATTAACTTCAAAAAACTTAGTCTCTATATTATATAAAGCGCTTTATATAAAGATGATCAAATATGATTTCAATGAATAAAGATATTTTGACTTTGACTTTGGCGTTTGTAACCAAACTGTGACATTTTGATTACCATTACGTACCAGTGCGATAATGTAGTAAAATCGTAATCACTTTCAATTATCGGGTTTAATAGAATAAATTTGTGTCTTACTTGCTTATTTTATGAAATTTCGTGTAAATTTTTTTTTGAGATTTACATCCTACTAATGTTATAAATGCGAATGTTTGTAACTCGATCACGCTTAAACGGCTTAACGGATTTGAAAGAAGTTTGGTATGCAAATTGAATATGCTCTGGATTAATATATGGGGTACTTTATATACCGGTAGTGGTAGTTCCTGTGAGATTATTTGCAGATAAGAGTATTCTTTTTTTCAACTTCACTATAATTTTTTTGGATATTATACATTAAAGGACATGTTATAAGTTACCCATAGGGAATTATCCTTCTGGATGATAAAAAATTAAAGCAATTTGTATGTTAAGGTAAATATATAATAACTAATAAGTCTCCATGGGTACTAGTGTTAAAAAATAAATTTTCCATTCAATTTTTTTTTAAGTAAGCAACCTCATTTTTATCTTGATTAAAGCAGTCTAGTTAGTCTAGGGTCGCCATTTTTAGATAGCGCGCAAGACCTTTGACTCGGATCTAAATATCGCCTCAGCATTACACACTTGTGTATACTTAACACAATTTTTGACGTGATAACGTCTTATAAATCGATGAACGCCGGCTGTACGCACGAAAAAGTGTCACGTTCCGGCTACGCCGAACGTGCAAGCGAGAGCGCAGAACAAGCGATAGAGAGGCACGATCGGCCTAAGTGTAATAATTCAATTCAATTCATAAAAGTATGCAATTTTTCATCACTGTTCTTATGACGTTACCATGTAAAATTATCGTCCGTTAACCGACTTTACAGAGAGCCAATTTTTTTAACTTGATAATAAAGATACTAATAAAATTATTCGTATTTTAAACATTCACAGTTGAGCCTATAACGAGAAATAGACTTTTCATATGCTTTTTGGATTTTATTAATACAGACACATAAAACTTAAAGCACAGCTTTCTTGCGTCGGTAGTTAAAAATAATACACACACAGTGTCACAAGTCTTTTATTTATTTAAAAAAAACAACCGCAAAACGGAGAATTAATTTTTTTTTGTTTGTACATCGACTAAACTGTCTTTCTTTTCTAGTAAATATGTACATATCTTTTTAAATATATAGTTACCTGATAAAGGGTGTCTTGGAAGTGTGATAGCTGATAATATTGGCGTTTGCAGATCCTCGTTCCGCCTTACACGACTAGCCGTGGAGTTCTCCGAGCTTGACCGTGAGTCCGTCGGTAGGTTGAGACACTAGAAGTGGATAGACCAGAATTGATGTAATTTTACCGAGAGCAGGAGACAACTGATATTAAATGTACTGCAAACATCAAAATTTCTTGAAGAGTTGCCAATTCTTAATAAGTATTTTATTGTTGATGTCAAGTACGTATGTTTGCATTTGATGTATTTTTGAAACATACCTCAAATATGTTATTTTCTTCATCATCATCTTTTCGTTCTAGGTTTCGTTGTTTGTAAGAATAATGTGATGGCCACGAGCCGCCCAGACCTGAAACACAACATTCATAGTACAACTTGAATTATGGGCTTTTAGACGAACTTACGGATAAAAGCCAAATATTTAATTCGTGTAACTCCTGGATTTGAATCCGTACAACAAAAAATAAATTTATTTAGAAAGTATATACACATAATATGATTATGTGTAATACGTTATTTAATTATAGACAACAACTTCTGGGTTAATACAAAAAATGGAGTTTCTTGACAATTCAAAGTTTTTTTCTGTTACTACCAACGCTTGTGTGGCGCCATTGGTACAATAGGAAGATTTTTTGGAAACATGATCCATTGTTTTATAAGTTTTTTAAATTTCTATTAAAAAAAGTCTAAAAATACTTATTAAACTCACCGTGTAGGAATCCAGTATACGGTAGAAGGGAAGCAAAAGAAAGCACATTAGATAAATTAGTTCACGTCTAAGCGTTAGAAATTTTTGTCATTGAATTGCGAATTCAAAATTAGTTTTATTATTAATTGTTTCTGTAATTATTTTAAATGTATGCAGGTTTGTTGAGGTTTTCCGATTCCATGAAATAGATTTGACCGGGGTAATCACCTTTGTATTACATACCCGGACAATAACCAAGAAAAAAATTATTTCTAATTTGGGGCGGAAATTTTTGGAAAATAATTTTGAAAATAGACATGATACTCGAATATACACGAAAGCGTTGTTTTAATGTCCATTATAGTTATCGAAATATACTTAACTATGTTTCTGTAGTTTTATCTATGAATGTCAAATTAATCTCTACATATTACGGCATCGATGCGAGGAAATAATTTATTGAAATACGCTAAACAAAATAAATTTGACTATTTCTGAACTAAACAGTTAGCAGGGGCCGCGTAAGGCGTGGGCAGTGTGGGCCACCACTCACCGCCTCGCGGTGCAAAAGGCCTCACAGCCGAAAATTAATTTGAAAAAGTATGGAAAATCCAAAAGTACAAGGTTTTTCTTATAATAAATAAATTTGAATTAATTCTCAACTTACAAGATATTCTATCTTCGGCGCACGAAGTGAATGTGAACGAAATAATCGATTCATCTGATAAACTACTTACATTATGTTATAAAACTAATTAAGCGCATTGCAATACAGCGAGGAAATGCTACCATCATTAAGGTACTATGCCACATGGAATAATTTTTTTAAAATATTTTTAATTTCTAAAGCTAATTTTAGTATATTTTAGAGTATTTTGTATTCCAAATTTTTATGTTATTAATATCACTTATTTTTAATTTAAGATTTAGTTTAATTATGTTTATTTTAAAAACTTATGTAAATATTATCTGTAATAGTTATACGAATTAAAAGTATATTAATTACGTATTAAGTGAAAAATATCATCTCTGTAGTTTCTCATCATTTTATATTCCCTTCTTGCACCATCAGTGGGCTTTGCGAAATGTACCTTGCCCACATTAAGTTTAGGTGCCGCCGCTGACAGTTCTGTGATATTCATTAAAATGTCAAAAACTGTCAAAGGCTCATAACGTAACAAAATGCAGTGTTTGAGCTGTAATTTCAGCTTTTATCGCTTACTTAAAAACGTGGCTGTGTTATAATGATTACTCGTTTGTCAGAAAGTGACGTTATTTTAAGTTGATCATAAAAGTTAGATGTTCTTTCTGAACTTTGGTATCAATAACATGATTTTCTTCTACAATTAGCAACTCACCGTCTAACAGTTCTTCGAGTGCGGTGCGTACGCCCTTGTCGAAAGCCCTCGCGTCAGCCGCCGTCTGGAATGTCAGACCGAAGCGTTTCTCTTCAGTGAGCCAGTGGTGGAACGTCGGCATCACTTTGTGGTACTGGAAGTCTTTTTGTATCGTGCATTCGAGGACGACCTGGAAATCGACGGCTTCATTTTTAAATTTTTCACTAAAGCAATTATTTCACGAACTTTTAAATGCTCAGCAGCATACATTTAGTAAGGGTTTTATGATCTCTAAAAATCGCTTGAAGTTGAATGCATAAGTCGTATAAATCTACCTCTCAAAATTCATTATCATCTGAACGCATTTTTTTTACTAGAGAGAACAACTTTGTTAGCGCTTTTCCTTTGTATTTTAAACGGAAAAAAAAAATCTTGAAGCTAGCCAATTGGTTGATCCATTATGTTTTATTTTCCACAGCGTCCGCGACACATGTTAATTAACCGACTTTCAAAAAAACCAACATCAATTCGACGTGTATTTTTTTTAGTCAAAGATCCATCTCGAATAATTTTTACATATTTGTTTTCAATAAATATTATATTTTGTCAGTATCATTAGATTTGTCAAATCTGAAATCGGTTTTTAAAAATTACTAAATATCTGTTAGTGTATTCATTTCCCCAAACCATCCGATACGTTTCTGTGTCACTTTTAATTAAGGCTTTCGTCGTTTTTTAAATCTAATTCCTGGAATTCAACAGACCAAAGTATGTGTTGAGGCGGTGCAAAGGCGCCATTTAATACATTAATTCGGTATACGGCGCCCACACAAGTTTTTCAACGTCCTGAGATCACCTTTATAATTGGGATAACAACTTTGAAAGGTAGGCTTAATATAACATATCTGCCATTCATAGTTATTTTATAATCCAAGAGCTTACACCTCTTACTCGCACGCCCTTAGCAACTGTCCCCTCGCCTGTCAAGGTCTTATGCTATTCAAAATCGCCTGTCATTTTACGTACTCATTCCAAAACGTTTAATTAAAAACATATCCAAATTTTAATTATACCGGACAAAGTTTATTTTACCTCATCAACTGTGCTCTTTTTAATTCACCTGTCACATACTTTTGTTCATTGTAATCGCCTGTCATTTTTTTTCAATATTTACAATAAATAAACAATCATTTTTTTATACTCAATTTATTTTACAATTCAAAGAATAAGGGGGCTGACGCCTGCCAAGTCATTGCTATTGCCCTTAGAATGCTATAAAACATGAGTGTACAAATTTCTAACCTTACAGAAAGACCGTTACTCGCAGGGTTTACTAGCTCTCCAACTATAAACGCGCTTCAAGGAGATACTCAATTCGACTTTTTTTAAAAATATTTGTTACTTCAGAACTTGACCGCTTCCTTGGTCTAGTGGTAAGCGCGTAAGCGTTACCGGGAGGTCCTGGGTTTGATTCCCGGTGGAGATAAAAAAATACGGTTTGGCAAGGCATAGAAGGCTGATCACCTACTTGCCTCTAAAGAAAAAATCGATCAGTGAAACAGATGTGAAACGCATCTGCCCCATATCCCACTAGGGGACATGGGACTTCATTTTACCTCAGAACTGGTGCTTCCATTTAACTTTCATCAAAATCTGTTACGTAGTTTTAGAGTTACAATTTGATGAAGGTTTTTATTTGTTAAAATTATAAATTATTTAAAATGTTATTTGCAATTCGTTCCGACGCGACGGAGCAGCGCGTGTCTCACCGTATTGTCGCTGATTCGCTTCCCGTGAATATAGTACTCGTAGGGCAACATTGGCGCCGGGGCATCGCTACTGCTTTCGCAAGCCGATTCGCCCATACCTGCCAGACACAATGTTATTATGTATGTTCTTCTTTTACTCTGTACATAATGACAATCAATACTAAAATCTACAGAAATAAATAAAATGTATGTTTGTATTTAAAAACAGTTATTTACTATTACTAGTAAACCACACACCCACAATTACCCACAATTTTTGTTGGTTTGATTGAATTTCTGCAGGCAAGCCTGTAGAAATTCAACCACTCCTCCGTACCACTTATGACACCCCGCAAGTAGCTTACCAGAGACCGAATACAAATACAAATTAAATTATAAATTGTATTCGGGAACAGAGATTGAACCAGATACTTCGCGGTAGGCTTATAAGACCGCTTAGCCATGAGGCCTCTTTTTCTTCGTCTATAAAAAACCAATGACCCGTGTTGAACTTACCAGTGACAAAGTGTCCGGAGCGGCGGCCCACCATGACATCGGCGAGGCCGCCGCCACTCAGCGCCACCCATCCTCCCGTGCCCTCGTCGCGACACATCACTTGCGCACGAACACGCACCACGCACACACTGAAATAGTTATTCAATCAGTCAAAACAATAATTTCACATCAATAGTACCAGTTATTATTAAATATAGCGAGAAGAACTCAAGAGTTCTTCTCGTGACCACGGCCGTTGCAACATGGTCGAAGCGTCGAGGTAAATAAATAATGTTTCTTTGCGCGATAAATCCCGCTGTATTTAATAATAATGAGTTCAAATCGCGAGCCTAGTTTATGAATAGTACCAGTTATCAACCTATGACTTTGTATGGGAACTTTGTGAATTTACTTTGAATAACGTCCATTTTTAACCAAAAATATAATTCAAAAACTGAACGTTGAGGTTATTGGTATATTTTATTTCGATTTAAATAATTTTTGAATATGATCAAGAAAGTAATCGTTGGCATTCAAAGCTAACTTTGCAAAGATGGAAGTACGGCTATGAATGGACTCAGGAAATTGATAGTTCGTAACTGTCGAACATTAAGAACCAATCGGAATTTTTTATAGAAATCATGGTGGTTGAAAACACTGGTTCTCTGATAACGAAGAAAAAATATCAAGTAATTAAATATATACATATATATATAGCATATGAAATAATATCAGGGAACAATAAACCATATTAAGACAGAAAATATTAGACGCTTTGTAAGGATCACAAATGGTATGTTTGTTCTCAGTGATTCAAGCAGAAGAATTTTTTTAAAAAAAGGCTGTATAGATAAGTAGAAAGAACTTAAAATGAATGATTCAACATTTTAAAGGTTTTAAAAACGAAAAATGTAACTATGTATTTGTATTAGCCTACTCACTGCCAAATCACAACTAGAAATAGAAGTTTCAACAAAAAATCATTTTATATTGTTATAAGAAATTGTTTGTCCTTATCAGGAAAACAATTATAAAGTTCTAAGGTAATTTTTTATCAGTAGATATTTAGAGTAAGTAATCTAACAACTGTTATATGTAACAATAAGGGACAGAGAATCCAGGTTTATCAGAGTAGATAGGCTACATCAATATCATTTTGGCTTTAATGTTACCTATTTTTTAGATATGGTCTTGTTAATAAATGCTATTAATATAATTTTATAGTACTTTTTTATAATATCCGCTATTAACAGAGAGAGCAGACGGGTCTCATGAAGGTAAGAGAACACTGCCACCCATGAACAAACGCGGCGGTCCGCACTTTTTGTTGCGTTGCTTTGAGGTATTGTGGTGGGCCTCCGGTATCCTCTCTCAACAGCGAAACACGGTACAAGTATTGTTTCACGCTGGTATTCTGTGAGCCCTTGGTATTACTCCTGACGAGTCGGCCCAGTTAGTGCATCAGCATTTATTCAGCGTGGCTCTCCCACGGAAGATAATGACAGTATCAAGGCACTCGCCCGCCCACTATCAGTCATTGCAGAGACCGAATACAATATTCAAATTAAATTATAAATTGTAATCAGATTGCGAATCGAACCCGGTACCCAAGCGTCACGGTAGCGTACAAGACAGCTCAGTCACGAATTCGCAAAAATACAATAATTCCAATTAGTAGGTAGGTAGGTACCTAGATAAGAAATTGTCAAAAATTTTGCAAAAGATGGCCTTACTTTTTATTCCTGTTGGCTACTATAATATAAACCTACTTTATCTATTATATTAATTTATAAGATATTAATGGTTACAATTAAAAAGGCGTAATTATTACTTTGGTAACAAACCATCATCTAATCAAATTCATAAGTTATAAATTAGGTATAAACATTGTAGGAGGTTTTAAAAACTTTATAATATGTTTATCAATTTATGAAAACTATTATTTTGTAACAAAGGCAAGTAATAAGTTATCATTTAAAGTAAAAATATAGGTGTACCAAAAGACAATTTGAAATAAAAAATTTCATTTAGGCATTGTTGAACAGCACTAATATTCATTGTTAGCTGGTTCATAGTTCACAAACGGTCAAATGGTGAGGCAATTTGACACTTCCTGTCTATAGTATTAAATAATTATGTAGACACAAGTAATTTTGATACAACTTTAGTATCATTTTATTCTTGGTATCATCACTGGTCCCTTTATTTATTATGCATACAATATTATGAAACCATTTTGATGAATTGAATAGAGATGGGAATTTGGAAAAATATACCTACCTTAGCTACATTTACTCTAATCAATAAAAAAAACACCACATTAAATACCTATAGTGATTATATATAATGTTATCACATATTATATGTATAAGATTGCACAACATTTTTTTTAAATTACTTAAGTTGAATAATTTCCGATTTGAAATTTAATTGTAAACTAACATATTATATCAAATTTTTTTTTTAGAATTAATAGAAATAAATTTATTTAGATAATACTTTATTGACTAAGATTTAAGTCATGTTTAAATATGTATACGTCACGATTCACTTTCGCAAGTCTCCTCTATTCCCTATCCCTTTTGTGCGCTAAAATTTCCCGGAAAAAAATATTTTTTATGTATTCAATCGAGTTAATCGCTATAAAACAGTTCATTCAGAAACAGCTTCATTCGAGCTGGGTAAGGATGACCCCGAAAGCTACTAGTAGGTACCTTACAATGAATGAAATAACACTCATTGATTATAGCTGTACAGGGTCATATAAGGGCGGCGGTCTTACTTGTTTCATTTAAATGTTATCTTGTTGTAGCTTTAGAGTTGAATGATTTGGCTATGTTATAGTAATATTAAGGTCCTAATCAAGGTAGAAATCATCAATGAAAGATTTTAAGGGTCTAAAATGGCCGGGGAAGAGCCTTGCCTAAATCGCAGGGCGCGACATAGATCAGTATAAAATCGACATTACGAGGGAAACTTACTTCTCAGATGCCTCGGTCATGATTCGACACGTCGAATATCCTAATTTCTACTCGCCACTTCACAGATTTCACCATTTTTATGACATAAATACATCAGATTTACTTGCGAACGAGTTATATTTCGGCCCTTTGTTGGGCCTCAATACGCGTGCGTCGACGACAGTCCGGGCGGGTTTTCAATGAAATCAGCGTGCTTGTGCGACAGGTGGCGCGGGAATCGTGCGAGATCTGAAGGGACGCGTTGCGATTGGCTGATATTAACACGCCTGCAGCCTCCACCATTCGCTGCGCAGCATCCGACAATTTAGCCAATGACGTAGTTACTTGAGCTGAGTTCACTGAACCGCGGCCTTTTAAAATTATTTGAATAATTTGCCACTGTTCGAAGATCACGAGACTTTTCTTAAAAACAGTTAACTAAACTTATTTTTTAAAATATATGTTTCCGAGATAAAATATTGTGAAATTTTATGAAAAATATCTCTAAAACGTCTTTAACCGGTAGAGAACGCGAACGTAAAGTAGGTCAGATCGCATCCGAGGCTTCGAGGGTTACTGAATGAAACGGATTGCAATGGGCCCCTCCGTTCATACAGCGCACCATTGAAAAATAAATAGGTCAAATCATTGCAGTGTGGCCCAATTTCAGGTCAGTTGCATGAAGCTGGAGCCCTAGCACTAGCTTCTATAAATAGACGCTCTATATTCGGGTAGGTCATGAAATGCAAGCCTCTTTAATGTAGGTTACCTGATTTTCTTTGTTAACCAGTGACGTAGGTTCGATATGACGTCAGAGTATTCGCTCGAACAATTTTAAAATTTCTTTAAGCTTAGTAACAAAGGAAATTTAAAAAATATATATTTTAATTAAAACTGATTTAGCAAATAATATTACAAGCTTTAATTAATATAAGCACCAATTTAAAAGATTATGTAATTAACTATTTTTAATTTGGAAAATCGTTAATATTAATTATAACATTTTTTTTATCTTATAATATTGCTTAAAGAAAACACAATATATGTAACATTGTAATAAATTTTATTGTGATGTAAAAATAATTTTATACAAAAAAAAATTTAATAAGTAGGATATAAAATATATAAATCATTTACTCTTATAAATATTAATGATTTTAATTTAGCTAACATATTTTAAATATATATTAAATTCTTAAATATATCCGAAAAATTATTCGAACATTAAAAAAAAATATGTACTTACATATAAAAATAAACAATCAAATCAATGTTTTTTTGTACAAAACAACCTTCACATATTTTTATATGATAAATCAAATATATATTTTTTTTCAATAATGTTCTTAAAAATACAATTTAAACGATTCTCCCTGAAATACTTTTTAAACGAAATGGGGTTTTTTATGCAGTACACGTTTAAATTACAAATCATCAAATTCCGGTTCAGATTTGGTGGCTGAAGCCATGGCGCTTCTTTTAATATCTTCACTTTGCAAAGCAGCCTGGTTTATCAAGTTCTGAAAATACAATATGGAGAATTATTTTTTATTATTAATTTATTTATATTTTCATAATTTAAGTCGCAAAAAATGCACCCTTATTTACGAGGCCTCCTAGATTATAAAATTAAAAAAAAAACAATTAAGTAAAAAATTGTTGATAACTTTCAATTAATAACTGAATTAATAATAGTGTTAAAATTTTAACAACAAAAAAAAAACAACTAAAATCACTGAACAGATTTTGATGAAATTTAAATGGAACCATACGGGAAGCACCAGCTTTAAAACAAAAAAGAATCACCGAGATCGGTTCACCCAGTCGAATGTTCTGAGGTAACAAACATAAAAAATTAAAAAACATTTTTTTGAAGTCGGTAAAAATGACCTCTATTTTTATGTTAAATGGATTTGAAATTAATAAAAAAAGTCATTTCTCTCGTAAGTTAAAGGTAAAGATTTTTTCTTTTGCACATTAAGCTTGATTCTAGAAGCTTATTAAGTCTAATAAGCTAATATTTTTGCGAAAGTATTTTAACACGCCATCATGATTAATTCCTTTCATGTAATAGTACTTTTAAGTAAGCGCCATCTAGTTAAAATTTAAACTGCCTAAACAAATAAAAGAAATCATTTAAAATAGAATAAGCAACACAATTTTACAGTAGAAAAACTAGTGTATTGTTGTTTTGTGTTACGGTGCTTACTTACACAACATATTTTATTTATATGTACTACTTTTTTCACGTAACATTAATTTTTATTTATTTATTATTTATTTTTACATATATCACATAAAATTTAGCTTATTAATCAATACAGATAAATAAAATTGGAGTATATATTTGTAATAGTAAAATAACTGCTTTTTACTAAGTGCATATGGATATTTATACCAAAATAACATTTTTTTAAATTTTTGTCATTTAGCTGTATGTTTGTTCCCGCTAATCTCTGAAACGGCTGGACCGATTTTGACGGGACTTTCACTGGCAGATAGCTGATGTAATAAGGAGTAACTTAATTCTATTTTAGAAAGTTTATTTATTTTAATTAATATTTAATATATACGTTACGACGAAATTAACGCGGGTGAAACCGCATGGCACAGCTAGTACTCAATATATTAATTAATGTTAATGAAAATATTATTTAGAATTATTTTATAAAGATAGTCAAAGTCAAAATATCTTTATTCATTGAAATCATATTTGATCAATTTGAATCGTCAATTTATTTAATACTAGCGATCCGCCACGGCTTTGCACGGGTAAAAACCTTCCTCTTCAATCACTCTATCTATTAAAAAAAACCGCATCAAAATCCGTTGCGTAGTTTTAAAGATTTAAGCATACAAAGGGATATAGGGAAAGAAATAGCGACTTTGTTTTATACTATGTAGTGATTATGTAGTTTATAAAAATAATTATTCTAAAAATTATAATATTTGGTTTTATTAAGACAGAGTTAGAGCAAGTTCATTCCCAAGCTTTTTTATCATCTAAGTAATCCGTTGTTTTTGTTGCGTTCGTTAGGTCAGATAATATAAAATAAATTATTATTAACTGGTAAATGTAGCCAGTATTTTGGGTACGCACCCTAACGGCATTGATGAGCCTTTTGTATTTTTGTAAATACAATTAAGTACATTATTGTAAATATTTAATCTTGTATATAAAATTCTCGTGTCACATTGTTACGTTAAACACAGAGTTAAATTTTATATGCATATTCAGTAGGTCTGAGAATCGGCTATCTATCTTTCATACCCCTGAGTGATAAAGGTAGCCCACCCCAAAAATTAATATGCTACTACTCTACTCAGCTACTAAAGATATATAAATTATTATAATGAGGTAATGAAATAAAGAATTTGTTATCTCCGTAGATACTGGTAAAAACTTACAATATGATACAGTCCGTCTTTGTTAGGCCTGCTTTGGGAATATACCAAGTTGATTTTGGAGTTCTGAACCGCAATAGGACTCTTCTTTGCAATGGTCTCAGCAATCTCCAGCACTTCTTTCAGAGCTCTGAAAAATTTCAATTGCAACATTTAAAAAAAGAATTTTTGATGAAAGACTTCATCACTACATAGTATAAAACAGTCGCTTTCTCTGTCCCTATATCTCTATGTATGCATCTTTGAAACTACGCAACGGATTTTGATGCGGTTTTTTTTAATAGAGTGATCGAAGCGGAAGGTTTTTATATGTTTTATACCCGTGCAAAGCCGGGGCAGGTCGCTAGTATAATAAAAATTTGAAAAAGTTAATTGACATACTTTTAAAAACTAACCTAATAAAAAAATATTGTGAACAGAAATTTCAGTTACAATGACAACAATATTTTATGACAGCTAAGTACAATTTAAAAATTTTGCAAATACTTGTATTTGAAATAAGCTATTGCCGGCTATTGAAAAAGTTAATTTGATTTTTTTTGGCCTTATTAGATACAGTAACCACCTCATGGATTTAGTTATGGATTATTAAATACCAGCTGTGTCCCGCGGCTTCACCCGCGTTAATTTCGTCTTAACGTGGTGTTATAGCCTATAAACAGAGTAAAATAGCGAACAGCAAAAGAATATTAGATATGTATTATATATTGCGTCCGCGCGAAATAGTTTTTTTATTATTAATTTCAAAAATAAAAGCCATCTGCCAGTGAAAGTCCCGTCAAAATCGGTCCAGCCGGTTCTGTGATTATCCGGAACAAACAGACAGACACACAATAATTGTAAAAAAAATAATACTTTGGTATATGTTCTTGTTATGTCTTGTTGTGTGTGTTATATACGGTATATAACACACACAACAAGAAACAGACACTCCAATTTTATTTATCTGTATATAGACAACACAGTCTTTCATGAATCTTTTTTCTTAGACATTGAATATATAGATTGCTATTCATAATAATGTTTTTGGCATATAAACAATTCTTTATACATTACTCACATCTCTTGATCTGGATATATTCTACTAACGAGACCCAATTCTAACGCTTCCTTCGACGTTACTTTCCTCGCCGTATAGCAAAGCTCTCGGACTGTTGAAGTGTTGCCAATTATCTGAAACATTTTTGACATTAAAAAAGTAAAAGAGAATCCCCGTGACGTCTAGTGGGACATGGAGCAGACACATTGGTGTATCTGTATCACTGATGACTATCTTACAGGCAATTGATCAGCCTTCTGTGCCTACCCAACCGGAACTTTCATTAGTCACACCGGGATTCGAACCCAGGACCTTCGGTGCAACACGCAGACCCGTAATCCACTTTGCAACGGAAGCGGTTTTAAAGTTTTTAGACATAAACTATTATTAATATGTAAAAATTATAATTACAATATTTATTTTGATGTAAAGTAAAATGTTACTACTTCAATCCAATAAAAAATCTTTGGCATTCAAAGTATTTGTTGTTAAAATCTATAAAAAGTGTATTCTAGACAGATTTAGTTTACCTTAGGCAACCTCTGTAATGTTCCTACATCAGCTGCTAAGCCAATGTCCACTTCTTTTACTTGAAACCATGCTTCCTCTGTGCAGTATCTGAAAAATATTACGAAAAACTGTAACATCTTATTATGAATATATTTGAACCATAAAAATAAAAGCAAATAGTTTTTGACGTGATAACGTAATCGTATGAACGCCGGCTGCACGCACGAAAAAGTGTCACGTTCCGCCTGGACAGAATGTGCAAGCGATAGAGGCGCGATCGGCCTAAGCGTTCGACTTATAACGCAAAATTATGATAATTCAATTTAATTCATAAAAGTATTCAATTTTCATTAATGTTTTCTTTCTTATCTTACGTTATCATGTAAAATTATCGCCCGTAAACCGATTTTACAGATAACCAATTTTTCTTTAAATGAACTTAGTACTAGTGGAAGCTTGGAATAGATTAAAGGACAATAACTTAATTCGACAGATGTTGCCATGGGCATGAGATAAAGAAAAAGAAATACTATATATTAATGCGTCGCGAAACCTGGACCCTCAGCAAGGCAGTGCTTCGAACGCTTAATACTGAGGAAAATTTTCATTTTCTTCTTTCGTAGTTTTGAGAGGACGGTGTTTCGTATATTCGATGATACAATGAAAAACTTAAAAGATCTTTTATATAATATAATATCGTCCAGGTTAACAGGCCTAGGTGGTTGGGACACGGGCATCGAATTTCAGACCTAGCTGCACTCGCAGCCAGATTGTAGCCAGGCTTCACTGGTGGGAGAGAATTGCTAAGGACCTTACTGATTATAAAAAGCTAAATATTATATTAGAAAGAATAAACTAGGGATGCATCGAAATGCCTTTTTGCCGATACGATACCGTTACCGATACTCTTATAAAAATATCACCGATACCGATACAAACTATTAGAGAATTAAAATTAAATTAAGGTAAAATATTATATGAAACACAAGTTTGGTTTAAGTTTTTAATTTCTATTAAAAAATAAAAACAGTTGCAGACTGAATGAGATTCAAGGTTTAGCTATTAAAATTAAGAATTAAGTGTAATAATAAAAATAAAAATAACTGTTAATAATTAAAATTAACAAGATTTTTGTTTAAAAAACAGAGCATTCTCAAGTTTTGCGGAGAAAGCCGAATTCGGAAGTCTGTATGTATAAGACCTGCGGTGGAAAATAATCTCTCAGATGTATTGTTGTATCGGAAATAAAAATATCGCCGATGCCGATATATTGTTAAACCTAAAGTATCGCCGATATATCGGCATCGGTATCGGATGCATCCCTAGAATAAACAGTAATACCTTGAAATGTTGTGATGTTGTGATCAAGAGATGGCGCTGATATAATTTAAATCGTGCCATTAAATCTATAACTATATTCATTTGCGTTAATTTCGTCGTGATGTTATAAAGCCTATACAATACTCGTATGTGTTACATTGTTTTCTGTCCTTTATTTTATGTGCAATGAATAAATATTTTGATAATTCCTATTAAACTAATTTTTTACCTCATATCTGCTGCTGTGATTAGATCAATCCCAGCGCCGACACATGCATTATGTACCACCGCCAATACTGGCTTCACGCAGTCTTCTAAGACTGTTACACCATTCTGTAATTAATAATATAACAATATAATTAAGTTTTCATGAAATATCTATACTAATCAATATAATATAATATGTATAATATAATGATAAAATTTTTAGAAAAAAAAACCCGACTTCAAATTGTAACTAAAACTATTGAACAGATTTTGATGAAAAATGGGAAGTGCCAGCTTTAAAACAAAAAAAAAATCCTCGAAATCAGTTCATCCAGTCAAAAGTTCTGAGATAATAAACATAAAAAAAGCGTCGAATTGAGTACCTCCTATTTTTTAAAAGGCGGTAATAAGTGTGCGTGCCTCTAAAACTCAGAAATGGATCCAGGTATGATCAAGGGAGTTATATGGTGTGGAAACCCTCTGGAAATTTCACCCTCTAAACATTGTTAGAACAGTCCAGAACATGCAGGAATATAATAGTGACACATTTCAGAACACTTGAATGTCATCTCCCTGAGTGAAGCCATCTACCCCAGATAGTAATATAATAAAAACAAAAACAGATGCTTCCTTTTAAAAACACGCCACCATCAACACTTATATAATTCTAAGTCCTTTGAGATATAGTATTTGTTACAAACAGAACTCTCATAATATTACCAACCCGTTTCATACATAACTAGCAACCCGCCCCGGCTTCGCACGGGTATAAAACATACATAAAAACCTTCCTCTTCAATCACTCTATATATTTAAAAAAACCGCATCAAAATCCGTTGCATAGTTTTAAAGATTTAAGCATACAAAGGGATATAGGGATAGAGAAAGCGACTTTGTTTTATACTATGTAGTGATTTTACTGATAGTAAGCCTGCAGTTTACTTTCGAATTACATAGGCTATAATTTGTATGCCTACGCATTTTTTTGAAAAATAAATAATATAATAAATCATAAAATAATTACCTGACATTTAGTTATTATTTTATTTAATGCCCGTGCTCGTCTACCAACATCTTCAATATCTTCTAATTGATTTGCTATTTCAAGGAAACTCTTAAGATCAACACCTAGAAATAAACTATTTGTTTGTAATTTCACATTCATAATCAAGATGAGCGACATAGCTTTTTTATATTATAATTTTTTTAATACATTTTCAAATAAAATAAAATTTACAAAAGTAAAATTCTAAAATGTACCATCCCTGTGAATTTTTAGTAGTCTTTATATTATAATCTGTTCCTAAACTGGGTAATATTATCATCTATTTTACTTTCTTTTATAACATTACCTATGGGGTTTCATGGATCATCATGGCAAACTTCATATTGTGTAGAAAATGATGCACAATGCCACCACAACAGAGTGTGTAGGAAACAACAATAAAACTGACTAGGTTTATTCCTCTGTGATCACTCAGCACTCAAATATGCCAGCAATATTGCATCAACATATCGTAAAAAAAACTACTATATAGTGGCTCATTTTCTTCATTTGATATACCTGAGTGAAGTGAAAACATACCAATGTTTTGCCACCTGTTTCCGTACAATGCAAACTAAATTGTGTACTATAAAAAATACTTCTTACCAGCTGTAAAATGTTTCCCTCTGCCAGACAAAACAATAACTCTACATTCAGAATTGTTACTTAAATATGAAAAGCAGTCACTGAACTCTCTGAAACATAAAACAAATTGGCCTACGTTTAAATTTAAATTTGGTTAATTTTATAAAATGCAAATAACTCATTAAACATGCATGGATAGTCTTTGGGGCTCACGGAGCCAAAAAGCTATAGTGCTATATAAAACTTACAAGCCTAATAATTTTAAATGGTTGATTCTGTACCCTTGAAAATATATAGAAATTGTGACTCTCATAAATTATAAATATTAACACTTACTGCCACATAGTGATATTAAATGCGTTTAGTTGTTTAGGTCTATTTATTTCCACATGAAAGACATGCTTCTTGGGCACTGATACAGCTAAAGTTTCGAACTTTGGAACTTCAGATGAATAAAGTCTTGACAAAGCACCTGAAATAAGAAACCATAGAATTACAAACTCAATCAGTATTAACTTATTAGAAAGTTGGCAGTTTTTTTTACAGTAAGTATTTACAGTTAGGAGATACAAAATACCAATTTAAGTAATTACTACGCATTTGTATTATGGCGAAATATAATATTCTTTAATTATTTTCATGAATACTGGCGAAATATAATATTCTTTAATAATTTTCATGAATACCTTACCTGGCGATATTTTTACCGGTCTGCACAACATCAAAGTTCTTGCAATTTGAAATACCATTTTCTTATTTAAAAAATTATTAATGTTTCTTTAAACGAAATTAAATAATAATGAACAATATAGGTTACTTAAATTAAACAAAATAAAACCTTGTTTAACTGATTAAAAAAACTTAGGTCCAAAGGCCAATCGTAAAAAATGTTTAGTGTTTTAAATTTTAATTTGAATGCCTGCTTCAAAACAAAGTAGAAGTTGACATTAGTTTGACAATTGACAGTAACATTCGGTAAATATCAGCAACATTTCATTTAACGCAACCGATTTATGTAACAAATCCTTTGGGTGTGAAAATAATTAATGAACTACCTATTTAGGTATATTGTTAGAAATTTTGCCTTAATAAGGTCAATAAGGCCAAGATTAACTGTTAAGGTTAATTTCTCGTAGCTGGGCCACCGAGCATCGATGATTGCTATGAAATATTGTGGGCAGAAATAAAAAGCCAAGTGTGTGCGAACGTGATCATCAAAGTCGGGTAGCTACTAGCGTAGAGCTATCATGGACGCTTAAAAGTGATAATGTAATTTCATGAGAACTAAGAAAGGTGGACTGCATTTTAAACAAATACTGATAGACATGTCAACAACACTGTAGGTCTACATAAAAAACACGAACAAGCGGAAATCATAACTTTTTTATTATCATGTCACGATTTATTTTAAGGAGACTTTCTTTACAACCCCAGAACGACTATAAAATCACCGTATATTTTAAAATTTATATAAAAAATTAACTTTTGTCCGCGACTCCTGCCTTTTTCTAAATTTTCGACAATTTTCATAATCTGCGACAATAACAATCTAAACAGATAAATAAAACTGGAGTATATGTTTGTAATATTAAAATAACCGCTTTTTAATAAATGCTTAGGATGTATACACGGTATAATATATAACATATGCCAAAATAATATTTTCTACAATTTTTGTCTGCCTGTCTCTCTGTTTGTTCCGCCTAAACTCTGAAACGGCTGGACCGATTTTGTCGGGACTTTTACTGGCAGGTAGCTGATGTAATAAGGAGTAACTTAGGCTACTTTTATTTTAGAAATTAATATAAATAAATAATAAAAAATAACTATTCCAACTATACCTACACGTAACGACGAACGCGGGGCACAGCTACTCTTCCATAATATTAAAAACTTTCATCCTATTTCAACCACTTTAATTCTCCATCGAAATAAAAAGTAATTTATTCAAATAATTAAAATTTCATCTAAACTCAGTTCTGTGGTTCTGATGATTAGGCGTGAAAGCGTAACAAACCGACAGACAGGGCCGGATCTACCATATGGCTTTTTGGGCTTCAGCCCAGGGCCTCGTGGATTAAAGGGCCAGCTAAGTCAATTCAAAGTCAAAAGTATATTGTCTTAATTTTTTTCTATACTTTGAGTAATTAGGTGGGCCTCTAAGTAGTATTAGCCCAGGGCCCTCTATTCTCACAGTCCGGCCCTGCCAACAGAGTTACTTTCGCATTTATAATGTTAGTAGGGAAGTAGAGATATTATTAAGTCAACTCAACGCAAATTTCGTTGTATTGTGATGACATAACAGGAAACCGAATTGCCGACACTCGATCAAAGCGGCATATTATTTTTGGTGCTCATTATAATAATTATTTGGTGATGTGAAATCTAAACTGACGGTTTAGGAGACATCGCGTCATTTAGGCTACCAATAAATGAGTAGGCGCCTAGTAGGCGCTATAATTTTTAATAATTAATATCATACAATTTACTATTTAAGAAATATTTAGTAAGGCAAAGCGCTTACAGTGTTAATTATGTAAAACCTATAAATATGAGAACTAGATACGTAATTTAAAAAAAATGTACCTAAATATTATATATGCGAAAGTAAGTCTGTCTGTCTCTCTGTCTGTCTATCTATCGCAGTTTCACGCCAAAACTACTGCATCAAATTAATTTAAATTTGGTACATAGATAGTCTAGAGCCAGAGAAAGGACATAGATACTTTTTAATGCGAAAAAAGGGTTGTAAGGGGTTGATGAAAAGTTCTATGGAATTATCGTCATTTTAGAGCTAAAAGCTATTAGGTTATATAACATCACGTTACGACGAAGTTAACGCGGGGGAAACCGCGTGGCACAGCTAGTATTTAAGTAAATATTTAAGTAGCTATTTTTCATTTCTAACATAACTCTAGAGTTTAAACTCTACTATCAAAGTAATATATACTGCTACTTTTTCGAATATGTTTTTTTTAGATGAACTTGTCGCTACTCCAAATTCATCAAAATTAGTTTAACAGTTTGCGTTCGCGCTCTTTTGATCTCGTGGCCATGTTGCATATAACCTTAGGCCATATGCCACTGTATATTATTAATGTGTATTCATATTTATAATGAAAAGCTGTTTTCTAGGTCGCTTTCACCGAAATCTAAGAATTAATAATCAAAATATATTTCTAGGCTAACCCACAATAGACAGACTATAATGGCGAAACCATAAATCATAGACCAATATGGTTACTGTGTGTCATAAATTATTTTTAACTTTTACTGCCTACTTTTATGATTTATCATAAACTACATGCATGCAATCTAATTGTAATATTTTATTGAAAGAGTTACAGATTCCTTCTCAGAATATTATTTTATATTCTTTAAGTTTCGTCAAAATCTATTTAAGTATTACTTTTTTATTTGCTCTATTTGCAAAATTGCAAACAGACAATTAAAATTGATAAGTATATCAGACATCTAGGTACATGTCCGTGGCCCGGACTATCAATCATATAAGGCCGTATGGTGTCAGGCATCCCATAAACAATTACCTACTTACATATTACTTTAGAAGCAACAGATCCATTATTGATTAGCTGGGAATTAGGCAGCGTCTATCTTTCGACGTTCAGTCGATTTTCACTTTCTTCGGCCATATGGTGATTTATTCAACGGCTTGTTGTGCAGAGTAGGATAGAAGGAGAGATAGCGGTAGGTTACCCATAAGGTGAACCGATCAGATCAGACATCCTCTGAACGATCCACTCCATAAATGCACCAGAAGAGCAGCAACCCGAGAGGAATGGCGCAGGGTTGTGAGGCGGACAGCACAATTCCAACGTTTTGGCCACGACAGCTCTGTCAAGAGCGTACAAGATATAATATTATTTAGTTTTTGTAGTACCTATAATTTGCCTATCGGATATTTTAACACTGAACTTACTCCTGACGCTATACATTGACATTATATTAATACGCGAAGCAAAAACTTTGTACCCCTTTTTACGAAAATTGCGCGAATGGGTGATCGTGAAATTTGCCACGGTTAAAGTTTATATGGAGAAGAAGTATCTAAAGCTATATCACTACATAGTATAAAACAAAGTCACTTTTTCTTCCCCTATATCCCTTTGTATGCTTAAATCTTTAAAACTACGCAACGGATTTTGATGCGTTTTTTTTAACCGACCTTCAAAAAAACCAAAAAGGAGGTTATCAATTCGACGTGTATTTTTTTTTTTTTTTTTTTTTACCGATGTTCCGCTCGTACGTCGCCATTTGTAAACCGATTTGGATGAGTGAGGTGTCAAACGATAGGGTAACTCGTCGAAGTGGTCCCATTTTTTTTTAGAATTTTTACGATCAATAGTTTTCAGCATATTGAAAGAATAGTTTCACAATCGGACGAGAAATCGCTGAATTCCGCGCGGCCATGTCGTGCTTATTTGCTTATAACTCTATGATTTATGAACCCTTATCGATGAATTAGATGTTATTCGATTTAGTATTAAATTTGCAACAAGAGAAAATAAGAATCAAAATAATTTGATTTATAGTTTTAGAGATATTGAGGTTATAAAATAAAAAATTGAAAAATCTTTAATTAGTTCGCTTTAGCAATAGAGATGTCCATGTTGTATTAAATATATACTAATTATAATAAATTGATTTAATTAAAACTCATATTGCCAAGCTTTTGACGGAATTTTATGATAATCTAAGCCATATATTTGATGTTATGGAGCAAAACTTGTCAACAGAGAAAAACATGTCATACCTTATTGTTTACGCGTCCAGTTTAGATCTCTATAGCTCGATGTAATATCAGTTTATATCGATGACTTACATACCATTTTATAAAACATTAAAAGGGTCATATATGATAGTAAAATCAATAAGGTAGAAGAAATACTTCTAGAGATAGAGAGAATATAGTAACTGAGTTCCTACGGGAAATCACAATGTGCGTTCACTTGCTTACTATAAAACACAATGAAAACTTATTTTATATGAACGATATTACTTAAATTTTTAGTATTAAATGATTCAGTTTTGCGTTTTCTTATTTTCATTAATTTGAAAATATTAAATTAAATTAATCAAATTAGTTTTTAGTGTATAAGGTAAGCGTAAAGTCAGAGCGTCCATGTTAGTTTCGTTTTGATGGTATGATAACCAACTATACGGTTTAGAAGAGCCACTCAAAAGTATAAAATAAATTAATTTTAAACAAAAAAATAAAACCGACCTCAAAACGCACTGAAAAGTAAAAAATAAATTTTGTATTATAAATGAACTTACTTTAAATAAGACGTAAATAGTGTTGATAAATAAAAGTCATCTAAAATTCTACAAGGGCATAAAACTTTCATGTTGTTTTTTGAAAGGCGGTGCCAAATATATAAATAAAGACTGAATTAATATTCCTGGACTTTAATAAAAAAAATAATTGAATGGCTTGGCGCCGCGTTTCAAAGAGCAACATGAAAGTTTTATGCCCTTGTAGAATTTTAGATGAATTTTATTTATCAACACTATTTACGTCTTATTTAAAGTAAGTTCATTTATAATACAAAATTTATTTTTTACTTTTCAGTGCGTTTTGAGGTCGGTTTTATTTTTTTGTTTAAAATTAATTTATTTAATAGATAGAGTGATTAAAGGGGAAGGTTTTTATATATGTTTTATACCCGTGCAAAGTCGGGGCGGGTCACTAGTTTTATATAAAATGCATTAGAAATACATTTAATTATGTAAAATAAACTTGACGCACACTACTGCTTAGATGACACACAGCATACACACACATACATACCAGAGTTACTCTTGAATTATGGTCTCGAATTTCGACCAATGGGCGACCACTAGTACAACTAAATTTCTCATTACTCATTGCTGCATCATCGGGAAGAACCTACTTATGGTCTAAGTAATAATATAGAATTCTTGTCACACTTAATTAATACATGAATCACTTTCGAAGGCTTCAATACCGGATCAAGAGTAAACTGTGAAGCCTCAATGCGAATGAATGAAAATTATTTAAGGCAGATTATTGCACTGCAGTAACTCCAAATTTTATAAACATAAATATGGTTGTTTTATTCTAATATTCACGTAAGTATAAAAAGTTATTGTGAACTTTTAATATTCTAAATATGTAATTACTTATAAACGTCGCTTAACAACTCTTTGGTCAGTGTTTTGTCTCGCTTATGCAGGTTAGAGAGAAAGTGATAGAGCATTTAGATTTTTAATTTTTTTATGTTAAGCAATAATTATAAGTGAGAAGGGAAGTCCAGATCAATTCATTTAAAAACAGCAATTTCGCCGTATAGATAATTAATTAAAATAGTTATGCATAATATATGCATATTAGTATAAAAAACAGTAGGTAGGTACTTATTCTGTATTCATACATGTATTAACACATTTTGTTGCGACAATAAGGTATATTAACAATCAACTTTTTGATTGTTTTTAAACTTAAATAAAAACTTTTAGTTAATTTCGTCACGTAAGTAATAATAATATGATCTTTGTTGTTTATCCTTAAAGGAAAAGAAGATGTAATGTTTCATTCATACAAGTGTGTGGTAATGAAATCATCTTTAATAAGTCAGTAACAATATAAACAACTTTAATTATAAACAATACCTAGGTACAGGTCTACATTCAATTTTAGTTAAAAAAATTAAGCAATTACGTTATTCATGGGTATTTTATTGACTAAAGTCCGCGAAGTCCAAAAACCATGTGTTGGGCATTAATAATAATAAAGCTCTTAATTCCCATTTAGCTTAGAAAACAAAAAATGAATATTTTAATGACATCCCTTTTGCAGGGTATAAGTTTCCTAAAGATTCTACCACTTGTCTTTGTCTTGTGCTACTCTGAGTTTTTTCCTGTTATATTTACAATATCGTCGGTCCTTGGATGTCCAATGCTGCTTTTTCCTGCTGGGCCAGGCCATTTTGTAGCGGCGACCGTCCAGCGCTGATCGGTACTCGGTACATCTTCCTACATGGCCGGCCCATTGTCATTTTAGATACCTACTATATATGAAACTCGTTGACAGCTTGTGTTGGACATTATCTATGACTATCTATGAATGTGTGTCCGTTCCTACCTCCATTTGTAACTACTGAACGGCTCATCTGTTTAGCTCAGCAGTTTTGATAAATTACTAGAAACAACTAAAAGAATGACTTGATTCACGGGAATTTTTGTAAGGACTTTTAACGGTGACTAAAATAAAACCTCAGAAACAGACTCATTTTCCTCATCATGTTGGTTTTCCTTACATTCAATCATTTTTTTATAAACACTATTTACTTGATTTGAAATTATTGCAGTAATGCTTTTTGTATAACAAAGAAAATATAAAAAACACAACATGGAGAAGATATATTTGCCTGATCATTACTTTTATTTTTCTTGACTGCCAGGTAGGCAATAGATAGGTGATTAGCCTTAAAAAAAAACTACTTTTTATATTGTAAATTTTCTTCATCACTATCTTATCAATAGTTTTTGGTAAGTTTGTAGGTACTGCGAAGATATTGTACAGAGAGAGAAATTGTTTTGTATAGATATTTATTATAAGAAAATATTATAATGTTGAATTATATAGCTTAAGATATGTACGTAAAAAGTATATTGAATAAACCTTTTTACTCCTAGGTTATTAGTTTATACATTTTATACAGAAACATTGTTTTATATATGCTGTGCCCCGCGGTTTCACCCGCGTTAATTTCGTCGTAACGTGATGTTATATAGCCTATAAACAGACTAAAATAACGAACAGAAGAATAATAATAATAATAATAATAATAATAATAATAATAATCTTTATTGACATCTTTGTAATTACAGAAATCCTATGAAGACTCTGACACCCAAACTAGGCTATAAAGCCCGTATCTCAGGAGTCAGTGGCTTCTCCCAATATTAATTGTTACAATTGTCAAGAGAGCTTATTCATAATTTTACAGGGCTATATACTTTTTAAAGACATTTTGTAAATTTCAGGTATTATATCTAATTATCTTTTCACACACAATATACATAAACACACAATAATATATATTAAAAAATATTTCAGTATAAACTACAATGAATATAGGTACATACACATAAAATACTACAGTACATAAATATACATATACACTACACATACACCCGCACACCAGACATATATTATACATATAGTTAATGATTCAAAATAACTAATAATAATAGATATGTATTATGTACTTCACGCGCGCGGTATAGTTATTTTTTATTAAGTTACTCCTTATTACATCAGCTATCTGCCAGTGAAAGTCCCGTCAAAATCGGTCCAGCCGTTTTAGAGATTAGCCGGAACAAACAGACAGACAGACAAAAATTGTAAAAAATGTTATTTTGGTATATGTACCGTAAATGCATACAGCCATATTCATTTAATATAAAGCGGTTATTTTAATATTACAGACACTCCAATTTCATTTATCTGTTTAGATATAAATGATATTTTAAAGGAATATGAAATCAAACTAAATATTCTATGAAAGCCTATTAAATGAAATGATCGTCTATGGCTCATTCAAGTAGGTACTTTATAATCGTTTACAGTACATTTATTTAGCGCGGTCAAATGTCAATGTTAATTGGATCATCATGCTATTCATTGCACAACATGGAACGTGAAACTATGAAACAGGAATGATAAGTTATCTATGTTAATTTTTATAAAACTTACACATTACTTTTTATACTTTTCAAATTTTCAGCAATGTGTCTATTAAAACTAAACGTGTTGCACCAAAGATGCTAGATTTATGGAGAAATCAAAGAAATTAATTGATTAAGCACAAACCAGTAATCTGTTATTTATTTACAACAAGAAACAAAACAACATAGATAATATCTTTTATTTATATTTTTCATTTAAATAACAATTTTTACATGTAATTAAAGCACTTAAATTTAGTAGTGTCAATCGCTCGTAATCATCGCATTGAAAACGTCAGGAAAACTGTGTAATAAGTTAAATCTATATATATACTAGCTGACTCGGCAAACGTTGTTTTGCCATATAAATTTATGGGGTGGGCTACCCTTAGGGGTATGAAAAATAGATAATAGCCGATTTTCAGACCTACTGAATATGCATATAAAATTTGGTAAAAATCAGTAAAGCCGTTTCGGAGGAGTAAGGTGACTAACATTGTGACACGAGAATTTTATATATAAGATTAGAAAATTGTCAAAAAAGTAAAATAACAGAAAAAACATTTTTCTCATACATTTTCTTTGGAATGACGTTTTGGTGACACGTTATTATTCGGAACTCTGACGCGATACGAAGTTCGCGGGGTCCATGTGATAAATTATTTATACGCTTTAGTTCAGTCAATACAATGATTTTAATCAATCGAATTATACTCTAACAGTCATGGTTTTTACTAGTTTCTCTTGTATTTAATAGCGTTCTTGAACAACCTTTAAATTGACGTTCATAAACCATAACGCATGTGTTACGTGAATTTTTGACTTGATTGAAAACAAACCTTATATAACTTTTATTTTTCGCCAAAATCACGTGCAGGCTTAAGTACCTCCAATAAACCCAAACCATAGAATATAGATAACAGAGGCAGATACCACTTCTATATTGTAGTTTTATGGCTCATCGCTTATTAACAGCTAAGGTCACTCCGATAACATTACAGCAATAAAAAGGTAGGAAATTAGGTTTCATTTTCATGCAACTAGTTTAGCTATTATGTTATATCCTCTTCCTGGTATATATTTATTCAGAAGCAATCAATCCATTATGACCTTAGGAATTAGGCAGTCTATTTCAACGTTCAAAGTTGAATTCTCACTTTCTTTGTCCACGTGTCACAACAAGAGGGTCTCTATACAGTGCCTTGTGGTGCAGGGTAGAGTGGAAGGGACAAGAGCTCGGGGCATGTCACTCATGAGGTGGACCAATCAGATTAAACATGCTCTGAACGACCCCCTCCATGAGTCCACCAGAAGAGCAGCAGTCCAGGAGGATTGGTTCAGGGTTTGTAAAGCGAATAATGACTCCCAACGTGTAAGCCACGACTGCTCTGTCAAGAGCGTATTGCCTAGGAAGAAAGATTAGAGAAGAAAGGTAGGAGTAAAGGAAAATTTATCTAAAAGGAAAAATCTGACATGAATAATAATATTTGATTAATTTATATATATGATTACGTATATGAATTTTTGTTTTGAGTTTAATTGGTAACAATCAGAAAAATAGACATAAAATAGACGTTTAATTGTTAAGCTGCTCTTGATCTTTGTTGGAGGTCAGAAGGAGAGGTTTATAAATATAGATTTTACGGTTCCTGGGTCAAGGAATGCTTTTTGAAAATAAAAATCACACAACATTTACACTACATAAGATATTAAATATAAATGATTATAATAAATGCTTAAGGAGAGGTGACAATACTCCACTCTCTGCTAGAAATGTTAACTTTAAAGAAAACGGGATTCGTGGCGATTATAAATAAATGCCCATATGCTAAAATAGAGACAGATATATTATAGCTCAGTCATTCGGTCAGATCTTTCCCGAAAACTCAAGTATAATATTGTATCGTATTAAAATTTTAACAAAAAAAAAACCGACCTCAAATTGTAACTCTAAAACTACTAAACGGATTTTGATGAAATTAAATGAGACTACACGCACGCTAAGGCACCAGCTTTCAAACAAAAAAAGAATCATCGAAATCGGTTAACCCAGTCGAAATTCTGAGGTAACAAATACAAAAATTAAAAAAACAGCGATCGAGTACCAACATTTTCCCTCCTTTTTTGAAGTCCGTAAAAATTAATTATTATGTAGAAATTATACGTTATTTTAGTACCACGTGTATATTTATTTTATATTTATAGTTTGTCATAACAGCATTTACCGAGAAACTGCAACATCATTTCTATATACAGGTCTTGTGTCACAATGTATTAACAAAGTTCTAAATGTAGACATTATTACTGCCGCTTACCCGCTACTTCACCTGTTCATCTTACATTATCTTTATTTTCTGATGTGAATGGTTATTCTGATATTGTAAATTATTATGAACATTTCCTTTAAGTAGAGTGACAAACAACAAAACATTTAATAAAGGCGTGACTGGTGACAATCAATTCAACAAATGTACTTCAAATAAAGTGTAGTGGTAAGTTAAAAATATTTTTTTAGTATTTCTCAACTTCTTTAAGTGGGGCATACCAGGGCCGATAATTGTCTTCATTTGAAATAATTAGTTTCTTCATAGGCAACCGAAAGTTTGACAATACGTACTGTATATAATTTCTTATGTTTACGCTACTTTAAAATGTAAGACCGTATAAAATTTCATAAAGGTTAGTTTTTAATACACGTTATATTTGGTTAGGTAAAAAGTTTAGGACTCACTAACAAGACAGTAATCAAGCGAAAATAACTGTTTAAGAATATGGTTATCTGGTTATTCAACGAAATTTGACATGTTCAATTTATGTCACGTAGATTCTATAGAACCTTTTATTGCAAATCATCTACCTATGTATGCATTTGACTCATTCATACTCACTTAGAAATAAGTGTATTATAAGAAAATATTCTTAGGTCACTTACCACAACCACACTTAGGTCACCTACTTGCAAATAAAATTATTTTAAAATCCATTTTGTACAAACATTATTCTCAGTGTTCAATTTAAGCATTTTAAGTTATTTTATTTAAATATAATGCCGGTATTAAGGATGATAAGATTAATGCAGAAAATTGTTTTAGAATGCGTTATTTCATTTATTTGATAAAAAATCAAAACGAATTTAAAAAGCTCGATTATTGCTGTCTATCGTCTAATTTATAATATTCGCGCTACTGCCTATCTCAAGCCCGGGTAAAGGAGGAGGGTTGGTAAGGACCATACCTACCGTAAGAGGTCAACTCCGAGTGTAGGGTGGCGGTAAATAACCTGATTCTACCACGGTACGGACACCTAGCACACGTGAAGCCGTAAACAGTAACCGTGAGAAACAAATATCCTTTAAAAGACGCGGAAGGACGTGGGAACCCACCGTGATTACTGTCCCAAGAAAGCCCTCACCCACCATATTTGGGGGTTGGAGGTCACGAGCCTCAGACCCGAGGAGCACGATGCAAGTGGATGTTTTATCCAGTTCTGTGTATGAACACTCTCTAAGTGTATAAACGTCTCTAAGTTCACGCATCTGTGTATCGAAAACCCTGGGTTTTAATCCCGCGTAAAAAAGAAAAGTTTGCGTTACTAGAATAACATCTTTTTCTATGTGTAGGTTAAAAAGTTCCTAGCGGATGATTGTTGTTAGAATACTAGATTCGGTACCATAGAGTGAAAAGTATACATTATTCAAATTTCGAACGAGGAAACATGATCGTGTCTGAGTCATAGCAGGCTAATAGCGAGCTGTGTCGGCCATATTTGTTTTTCGCTGAGCTTTTGATGAGGCACTGATCGCACTGCATATTAATTTATTTTCTTAATTATTCTTTTTATTAAAATTGTCCTATGCTTCCTAAGTTGAAGCCTACGTAGCAACTCTATCCACACAAAATGTAGTCGTACATATTACTTTGGTTGCATATTAAGATGTACTGCATATTGTCTTCCTTATTTTATAAGTAAATTAAAATATTAATTATGCAAATCAATTGATATTTTAAAAAGGAGTAAACTGACTAGATTCACAGCAGAGCCCACGATCATGTGGTCGATATCACTTACACGAACTTAGCAGCTTAAATCCGTAACATCTCTCAGAAAGAGATTATTAGGTTTTGAAGATAGAATGCTGATTTTGCGTGGCTGAATAATATAATTATTATAATTTCTTACTTCAACATCTCCACAGTGTGAGTAGGCCCTTTAAGTGACAGCTTTATCGATCACGATCTACGAATTAACAAGTATCGATATTTCGGATCAACATGAAATAAGCTGCTTTGTTTTTAATGGAGCATTGTTGTTTGTCTTTATATAATTGAATATATGTACATATAAATACATAATATTTTTTAACAATAGTTAAATCATAGATAAGTTTGTCTCCTTAGTTATTATTTTTTAATAACAACCATTAATTTTTTCTTGAAAAACTCATGATTTTTTCTTACAAATTACTAAATTTCATTAGATGACTACTTAATTACAACTCTTATATTATTGTTTTTAAACTAATGCAAGCTTTTGAGTTTAGGAAAAGCTCATTTCAATGTGTAAGGTCTGAAGTAAAGTCTGTTTTAAAATATTATATACGCCTTTTTGTCCAATTTTCTTTATCATTTACAATATAAAATGAGTGCCTCGTGACTAAGCGGTCTTATAAGCCTATCACGAAGCCTGAGGTATCAGGTTCGATCCCCGGTCCCGAATGCAATCTATAATTTAATTTGTATTTGTATTCGGTTTCTAGTTTTTTTTTTTTTTTTGCTAATTGCCGTACGGCTATAAAAGTGGCACGGTGGTATGGTTGAATTTCTATAAAGAAATTCAACCACATTACAGGCGGGTTGCCTGTAGCGGTAACCTGTGACCTAGAGGCCTATGGCCTCTAAAATTCAGACTCGGAAGGACAAGGGAACCTACCGCTCTTATATTCCCAAGAAAACCACCTATCAGTAAGATATACATGGAATTGGTCACGACCCTCATGTCAGTGAGGCGAGATAATAAAATATGTCTGGCAGATCAACCTTTAAGTTTAAGTTATCAGTTCTTTTATATTGAAATGTGCAGGGAATATCTAAGTAATATTAAAAATTCGCAGGATCTTAATTGTCAAATGTCAAATACTTAATTACCTACTTTATTCATTTAAAAACCAGGTGAAGTGTGTCGTGATAAGCAAAAACTAGCAAAAGTATATTATTAAGACGATAAAATAGTTCTAGTCTATGGTGAAGTCATATCCATCTAGTTTAAGATTAACTCAACCTAACAAGGACTCTAAGTATATATTAATAGGATTAAAAGTCGTTTGGCTAAAGTTGTAGCTTTTAAGCTCTAGTTAAAGCATGTTTGTGTGAGAGCGAATTTATACTTACATGTTATGGGATTCATCTTTAGTGATGCCCGAAAGTCGATAGTTTTTTTTGTTCAAACTGCAAAATTATTTTGATAGCCTAGGCCCTAGGCTCTAGGACCTAGCCTGGGACCTATGCATTAAGTGCCAGACTGGTGTTGAACTTAGCAGCAGAGGATTGTACAGTAATTATTTACAATTTCATAAACAAAAATTGAAATATCCGTACCACACAACATTTAGTTATTAGTACCATAATAAGTTATTAAAATTATGGATATTTTACAAATTTTTTCAGTCTAACCTGTCAAAAAGGTTAAGTATTATCGCGGAGGGTACAAATGACACATTGATATTTTAAATTCTATAATCCATGGATTAGATTAGATTGGAATTTGTGATACATAGATAATATCGCGGATGTAAAACAATTTATCCAAATGCTTAATTTAAAAAAAAAATAATTATATTATTTGCTGATGAGGTATTTTCATTTCAGAAGTTTCATAATAAAGATAGGTACTTTTTTATTATAATACTTAATATTTTGTAGTGTATGATATGTAGATTGTGTCACATTTAAGTAAATACTCATATATACGATCCATAACCACTACGAATATTATAAATAGCGTATCAAAATCTATGTTA
Organism: Aporia crataegi; assembly: GCA_912999735.1. NCBI lineage: Eukaryota > Metazoa > Arthropoda > Insecta > Lepidoptera > Pieridae > Aporia > Aporia crataegi. The sequence continues at coordinate 5,687,875 of OU538749.1, forward strand.
TCACAAAGATAAAATTTTAAATAAAACTTAATAAAACAATCTATACCGTTTTCTTTCAGTTCGGCTTAAGTGTTTGTAGGTTTTCACGTGTTTTCAAGAAGATCTTATCGATACCACGCGTCCTTCACTAGACTCACACACACACAATTATGTTTCACAGCAAAGCTAGAGAGCATTGCGTTGGAAAATAAACGCAAGCGGCAAGCGTTCGCCAGTCGAGTTTTCGGATCCGTTGAAACAGTACTGCCGTATCCAGCGGTATGTGTTTCGAAAGAAGTTATTTATAATACGTCTCATATAAGCCGTGTCCCATTTTTTATGAGTGTAGTGTATTTTTCTGTGCATTTTGTGTTCTGGATTAATTTTGTTTTATTTTATGAGTTTGCAAAAACATAAATAGCAGCGGTGGTAAGGAATTATTTTAGGCTCTGCAGTCGAGTCGGTTTTACGACGCATAGCTTTTAAGATAGAGTTTATACCTAAGTGTTTTATTTTCTTTTATGCTTGCCTGCAAATAGTTGCAAATGTATGCAATACTTTTATATTTTTTGTTTTGTCATAATATTGTGCCGCGCAGTAAAAATATTACGAAATAATAATCTTATATTTAGCTTAATGTTTTAAAAATATCATAAGTTATGGTAGTTTATGGATGACCTTTAAAATACAATCTTTATTTTTTCGTCACCGATCCATCTTTACATTTTACTATTTTTATATTATGAAATCGCCATTTATATGCTAATTGGATGAATACATTTTACTCAACAACCTTACATACACTCCTATTTGCATATTTACCATTGAAGTAGAATAATGTTTTGCTTTTTAAATTATTAAAAACCTACTTAAATTATAGAATTATTTCAGCTAAGAAATTCTGTTAAGCGGCAGCCTTCAGTAATTTTTCAAAGTAGAATGTACATAGTAGGTCTTTGACCTTTCTGAAGACATCTACATTATTATTAAACCATATTACCTACACAAATACTGAAATTAGTGTTTGTCTATATTAAAAATTAAAATTTGGGCTAAATTTAAAAACGGCTCAACCGATTCAGATGCGGTTTTCCCCAATCTGCTATGGCAAGTTTTTATATTATCAATTCCAACTAGTGTCATATACCTGGATTTCGTATTGTTTCTGATACATTTCATATAAAATGTATTTCCTTCAAATTAATGTTTTAGCGTGAATTTTTTCGATTTTTTTAGAAGTCTAATAAATCGAATATAAATTAAATAGGTCAGCTGGTCTTTAATTATAAATAGTGTAACCAACCCAACTTTGTATTTTATCATGCACATAATATATACCTACATAATATAGGTACACACATTTGATATAGGAATGCAACGATGCCATTTTGCCGATACGTTACGTTAAGCTATTAAAATTAAGAATTAAGTGTAATAATTAAAATAAAATCAATAACTATTAATAATTAAAATTAACAAGATTTATATATAGATAAAAAAACAGAGCATTCTCAAGTTTTGCGGAGAAAGCCGAATTCGGAAGTCTGTCTGTATAAGACCTGCGGTGGAAAATAATCTCTCAGATGTATCGTTGTATCGGCAATAAAAATATCGCCGATGCCGATATATCGGCAAACCCAAAGTTTCGCCGAAATATCGGTATCGGTAACGAATGCATCCCTAATTTAATGCAACGGCGAAATACATAAATCCAATGGCTCTTTGCCAGTTATTACTCACAAAAATGTTCTTATATTTTCTCCTGATATTTATGATACACATTTTCATATTTGAAATGTGGGAAGGGATTATTGTAATAAAATTTTGATGTTTAGAATATTAAACTAGAAATGATATCAATATTATTGATAGGTATTGAAAAAAATTACCTTAGGCAACTCGTTTCTTCTCATGCTTTCGAATTCGGAATAAATGATTATTAAGTACCTATTTGTGTTACTTTTTGTACCTTTTCGTCAAATATTTCAGTCGATAATGATTGATTTCAATGGCTTTCTTTATACCTAAATGGTAACTTAGGTCACTCAACTATTAGGTCTAGTTTTTGATTTTACGAAATAGGACTTCTTTGAATACTGTCTCTGTGTGAATCATTTTGATGCGGTTTTTTTTAGATGACGTCATCGAGGTAGTTAAGTTTTGACATGTTAAATGAGTGAATTCCCATAACACCTAGTGGGGCATGGGACAGACAAATTTCTGTATATGTTTCACTGATCATTTGCTTTGCCGGCAAGTAGTGATCAGTCTTCTGTGCTTACCCAACCGAAACATTCATGTGTTTTCCCGGGATTCGAACCTAGGACCTTCAGCGCAACACACAAACACGTAAAACACCGCCATGAAATCGGTTAATAAGTACCTAACATGTACCAACATGGGTTTTAAAAAAATTTCAACTCGTTTCTTAATAGCTTCGACATTATTACAACGCTAGAATATTTTATCTTTTATTCAGGAATCACGTAATGGAAAGGATTTTTATTTTTTACTTTTTAATGGCGGTTGTGAAAGATTATGATTTTAATCCAATTCATGAATTACTATAATTAAAAATGCTTATTACATTATAAATTGTTGAGAAAATGTAATAGCAGAGATGATATTTTTATGCTTGTCTTTTTAGTATGTAAGTTCTTTCCTTGCGTCGTCGTTATTAAATTGTAATGCCTCAGTCATGTTTAACAGGAATAAATCGTTATTCCTACAAATAATTTCTGTTATTGGCATCTCGCTCAGAATAATTCAAGTGGTTAAAACGTTATACATATTTCAGTTATCATCACATATATCTTGTTTAGTTTGTATCTACTAATTTGATAACTCGAAAATTTTGATTTGCCCAACAAGCATCTATAAGTACCAATAAAGCTACTTAATCGTACAAGAAATATTTTTTCCAAACTGTTTAAAACATAACGTAAATGGTTTTTTTTGTATTTATGTTCAGGCTTTACGCAGAACTATCAGACGGATTCTAACAAAACAAGTAAATAATAGTTTTTATTTCGGAAATTGTCTGTTTTCGCAGTAACCTGCAAGCTGTAAAATCGCAGGCATCAGCTGGAGTTAGATTAACGTAAACTTTATAAAGACCACACCTTTTGGGAGTTGCTCGTGAATTACAAAAGAGAAACATAATAAAATGAAGTTATCAATGGCACGTGTTTAGCCATAGGTATCTTAAATGCTACAAAATGGAACAATAAGAATTTGTTTGTTATATCCTGTGTCACTTGAAGATTATATAAAAAAATATAGAATATAATATAAGTACGTTACGTAGACAAATGTCATAACCTTAATTAATTTAATTATGATTCACCTTGTTAATAAACTTATTAAAATTAAGGACATCTTAAATATAGTTTCAAGATACGGAAATTTAACAAACTACTATTTTATAGTTATAAAGTAATAACTTATATATTATGTATTACTTTTTATAAAAATAACATTCTCACACTATTCGTCATAATGTGGCATCATATTACATAAGAAATGCAAATAAAATGCAAATCTAATGCGCTTGCAAATTGCTAGCGTACAATTTGCATAACCTTGACATTCGTTATTATCAATAGTATTGGCGCGCAAATTATTCTACTTTAAATTTTTATGAGTTATGACAATAGACAATTGTGTTACCTACCAAAGAGTTTAGTTTCTTATAAGAATTGACTTTGATCTTGACGATCTTAAAAAAGAACTGACTTCGATCTTTAAAACTTTTGTTTAAAGGAATCTCAAATGTCGTACTTTGATAATATCGTTGTCATCTGTGTTGAAAAAGCAGCTAATCAATTGTGATAATATAGGATTGCCTCTGATCACCTAACAAAGAAACAATAATTAATTAATTATTGGCAGAAGAAATGCGTAACCACGCGTAACAAACATATTTCAGTAGAAACGAGAACTTTCTTTTTTTTTAATTTAAGCTTGAGGTTGGTAGGTAATAGGTATGTTATATTAATAACCTATTGTCATATTAATAGAAAAAAATAGAAATGCTTTAACTCCTTGATGTAGGGTCAAAATGAACTGAAAATCTGCGATTGCAGAGAACTTTTATAATTTAAATATTCTACAGCCTGGGAACATGTCTATCTACGTGCGTAAATGACAAATGTATGTCAAAAATTTTCGTATCTTATCGACATTTGATAAATGGATTATCTATAAAGGTAACTGTGTCTGATACTGGCACGGTGCACTACCACAAGACGAATCATAGACAAATTTTGTATCCATAAATGAAAAATTTCTATCAAACTTAAAGTGAAAGAACATTCTTCGATTGTATCATATTGTCCATAAATTTGTAAGAAAAAACCTAAATAATAACTCCATCCAATTTTAGCATATGTGTAAATGAATTGAAATTCAAAAATAATAATAGTTTGTGGCATTAGATATTCGTTTGCACGAGCTGGCCACACTTGTCAAAAAAGTAAGCAGCTGACAACCGTGGGAGATCAGCGGTTTCAGCTTTCTAACCTTGAAATCTAACACAAAAAGACATTTAGCAAACACGAGGGGCACAAAACAATGACTCTTGAAAAAAAAATAAAAGGTGTCAAAATCGAAGGGGCCGGGACCTTGAGATTTTGAAAAGGGTTCGCGGTACGTGATCATAATTTGAATGATTGAATGATTTGAATGATAATGTGAATGGTATCTTTCCGATGAAAGAATTAGGAACGAATTTGAATATTATGACAATTTGTTTTTTATTCACGTTCGAAATTGGTAAAGGAAACGTTGAATTCCTCCACATCACAAAGTAGTAGATTTTGCGTGTGGCGACGCGGCGACGCGGCGACAATTGAATTTTTTCTACTAAATGATATCGACATTCGACTTCTAATTATCTCATATTGTTTTTGTCGTCTTCTTGATTAACCTTAAGTGAGTCAAATAAATAGTACTGATTCAGTGCCTAGCTTTTAAAACACACATTCTCTCAATAAAGTTATGGAACGTAAAATAAAATGTAAAAAATTAGAATTAATATAAATATAAATAATGTTAAATAAGAGTAATATAGAACATCGTAAACAACAATTGTAACATAGATAAAATTATTTAATCAATATACTGACGACAAACAGATGCATATATTATGTTGTTACGTAATGATCTGTTTTAAAATAGGTTTCATAATATCAATTTACGTGTTTGTATGATTATAGAATAATTATATATTCTGACTTCATTTTTAAATTTTGACTTTATAAGCAAGAAAGGCGAAAGCTTATACCGCCCTTATAAGGCATTTCGTTCAATATCATTCGTAGTCTGCTTTCTATCAGGAAATCGATGAAAGATGATCAGGTGGTATTTGCCCCTCTGACATACAGCTCTAAAGAAAGCCAACCTCATTCACTTCCGAAACTCATTATCATAACCAGCATCTCGTTCATGAACGAATGTGGCGCAAAAAATTGACAGATGTCAATGACAGCGCGCCAAAAGCGAAAACCCACAGACAATGAATTTGTAGACATGTTTTATTAATGTACAGGGTTTTTTATCGAACATAATCGACGGTAATGTATGCCAATAATAGGCAATTTAGTTTTATTGAACTTTTAATTTTGAAATTAATACTCTGTGAATTTTTCAGTTTTAACGTACGTGACGGAAGTTGTTTGCGAGATTCTTAGTGAAATACTGGCAGTACGCTCAATCTTTCTAATGACTAAATACTTACATGAGCTTTATGTGGCATTTGCCATTTCCTGAAAAATAACCTTAAAAAATAGTACATGAGTAGCAGGCACGGCGCAACGCATGCTTTCATATTTTTTTAGAGTAGCGTATCTACCTGAAAATATTTCACTTATTTTTTCGATAAAAGTATAAAAATAATTAACGAAGATTCTTGCAAGACTTTTGTAGCTTGCAATAACTTGTTCGCTTTATAAGTAAACACGCTATTGGATAAAAAATAAGAAATGATAATTACAGACTACTTTACCCTTGCAGAGGTCACTTAAAACAATTAAAAGCAATTAATTTTTTTGAATGAAGAATTAAATTTTTTATTTCTGTTTATTGCCAATCTTTAAAACGATGTCCTCTATACGAAACAGTTTATTACGTTTTTTTTAATGCTAACCCACCGTTAACTGTGTAATGTAAAAGTGTCTTCCACTAAATTTATATAACTTAGCAAAAGAACAAGCCGCATTCATTGCTAATTTTTTTTGTTACGTGTTACACGAAAGATCTCGAGTTCAATTCTTGAAGAAATAAAAATATTTTTCCACAATTGGATTGAGACAGATTGGCTTTGTTTTGTCAAAGTACACTGATTTACTGGGCTGTTAAGTAAATGATCAGGGAAACACTAATAGAAATTTATACTCCAGTAAGGACACGGTGCTTTATTTATGCGAGGGGTTCCATAACCTACGATCTCTCGCTTCCAAGGTATGTTTGTATAGTAGTTGGCCAACAAATGGATACTGGTATTATAAATTATATTTTTTATGGAAACGCATTCGAGTTGGATTATGCCATGGACATGGATCGCGATTCTAAAAAGAAGTTCTATATTATCAATTATATTGGTATGTTTTATAAAGACTGATTAACCCATGTCAAGGGAACCTTATCAGACAGTTAACATTGACGCAATCAATATCTCGCTGATAATTTTGCACTGATACAACTTATTACTATTTACACTTGAAGTTTCTGCAATGATTTTCCTCTATACTAGAAAATAATCCTTTATAATACAAAAACCATGGCGTACTAATATTATCTATAGGTAACATCATAACTCAAACAATAATGAACTTTTCGAAGAAAGTATGACTTTGGGAACTAGAAGATGAGAATCATGGTTCTGGTCAAATCAGGGAATCTCTCAGTCTCACTACTTAACTAACTACCTTAATATTGTTTATATTTTTAATATTAAATTTGTATGGATAACGTCTCACGCGTATCCGTTTTTGGATTAGTGTAGCCTGTGTGTAGTAGTCTGTGGTCGCTTCCTACCTCTTTGGAAAATAGAAAAAAAAATGATCTCTGAAAAGTTTCTGATACAAATAGAAAAATATATATAAACCAGCCAGTTATTATTAGCTTATTAGTAATTTGTGTTTAATTATGTTAAAGATAAATATACTTTCGCATTTCTAATTAAAATGTACACTGGGTGTTGTGCGATCACAATGAAATCACTGCTAGTCAACAAGTAATTAATGATAACGACTAATAATTTATCATATCGGATATTTAGTATCGTGAAAGTCGCCCTACTGACCTCTGTGTAATATTTCATAACGTATTTTAATTAATACTACATAGCTTGTAAAAGAACAGAACAAGATATATTTTAGTTGACTTCGATTAAAAAGTATTTTATGCTCTACAATCTACATCATATAAAATAATAAACTTAAAAAAAAGTGGAATCCTGTGTCCTCTAGTGGGGTATGGGGCAGATGCATTTCACATCTGTTTCACTGATCGATTTTTTCTTTAGGGGCAAGTATTCCTTCTAGTAGTTAGCCTTCTATGCCCTGCCAGACCGAGTTTTTTTTATCTCCACCGGGAATCGAACCCAGAACCTCTCGGTTGCAACGCTTGTGCGCTTACGACTATACCAAGGAGGCGGTCAATAAATTTAACTATAGAAAGGTTTATTTGGAATTTTAAAATTGTATTACAATTGTTTTTATGCAAAATCAATAAACGTAGCTATAAGTTTAAGTAATATATTAAAAGTGAGAGAAACAATATACAGAAGTTAAAGAAATAAACTAAAAAGAATGTTAGTTGGACGGGACCAAGCAGTACTGTGAATATCTTAAATAAATAAGTTTGTAGTACAATGACCAAGGTTATATTGTGTCGCTAGGGGCCGCATAATATTTAAAATTTAAATAGTTAGCATATATAATCAATCATCCATCATCATTTACGAAATTGTGACGAAATAGCTTATTGTAAACAGCGTAAGTTGAAGTTGAAATTTATGAATTAAAAATCCCAGTGCACTGCAGAAATATAAAGATTAAGTTATTAAACAGTTACAGCTATTTTGGGTTTCGTCGGTCGGTAAAATAAATATATAAAGTAGCTTAGACTAGCTTTATAGACACTGATCGCATGTTTGCCATAATAATATTATATCAACGCCTTCAAGACTTTTATCGGGATAAAAGTTAGCCTATGTCAGTTCCTAAGCTGTAGTCTAATATTAGTAGGGATATTTGTTAATTAATCGTTATCTCACCAGTTTTAGATTAGACTTTACATCTTGCTTTTTTTGCGACGGCAAGTACGATTCCAAAACCTGTAATTTAGTTTTGCGCAATGTAAAGCTATAAACTTTGTTCACTGCGGATATAAAAATTCATGAAGACTGTAAATTGGCTATTCAAAAGTTCATAAAAATTACCGCAATTTTAAAATTGTCGAAACAAAATAAATACTACCGTTTTATTTATAATATCCTGTAAATTCAATAATTGATGGTGACATGACAAATACTGAATGTTCTAAAGTCTAAACAAACAATTTCACCTTCGCTTTCTATTGGGCGAAAATATTATTTAGAAGTAAGTTAGCTTAGTACCTAAAGGTAAAATTGCTAAAACGGATCCTTTTTTAACCGACCACAAAAAATAGTGACGCTTTGTTAGATATATTTTATCTATCTGTCGGTAAAGCTTAGGTAGGGACATTATTAAGCAATAAGTCCATATAATATAGAATTAACCCATAGTTATCTCATAGTCTTAAGAGAAATAATAATAATGTGTTTTTATGTAACACGATGTATTTCTCTATGTAGGACTATGGAAAGACGCTTCCGCTGCCTAAAGAGATAAAAAATACATCGTACTTTAAATAAATCTTAACATATTAGAAGATCTATTTTTATATAGAGTAATATATTATGAATACTGTTAGATGTATACATTTTTATTACTTCATTTTAATTACAAATACTTCGAAGCAAGGAAAGGTGTATCGGCTTTTCGATTAAAATTTAAGAACTAAAAACTCCAGAAGCTAATTCACTACCTATATTATAAGAACAGAAACGGGAAAAAGTTTCTATTGTAGTAAGACTTGTTATGTCTTTGCAAATTATTTCAGTTCTTACACGTTCAATTCAGACCCCTTATCCATACAATACCATCTAATTTCATCTTTCCCATAATCTTAACAAAGGGGCCGATTTATAAATGAAACCATGATTTATGTTCATAATAGTGATATAACTATTATTTTATAACTTTTCCCTACGGCGTTGCGTGTGTTACATCATAAACGTTTAGGACGCACATTAATTTAATTGAATTAATGTTTTAAGATACTTAGTTCATAAATTAAACCTAAATAGAAAAGTATAATAGTATAATTGGACAATTTATTAAATAAACAACAAGTCAATCTTACAATTACTTAAAAATTTCCTAAACAATCTAGTTTATGGCACATTATTGATGTTTGCTACTACAAATGCTGTAAAAAGATTCGTACAAATATTTGACGCATATGTTATCTGTGCGCAATAAAAAGAACATTTTTTTTAACAGTTCCATCGGACCATTTCACTAAGTTTACGTTCTTAATTGTACCTGACTTCATAAAAACATCTGACAAATGAGTTTAGCTTTGGCTGCACCTCCATAAAAATAATATATGATTATTCTTACAACCTTATGGTGAATTTCAAAATTCAACTTTCTGTTATGTCATATTTTTATAATGAGAAACATTTCTTTCGAAATTTTATTTGACTAGTTTGACAGTATGTCATCAAAAGACATTTATTTTAAATATTGTTTCTGCGTGTATACTCGAATCGTTGTATAATATCTACTTAGGCGTTTCTGTAACATTAGATAATATAGCTGTTTTGTATACATATAAGAACTTCTAGCAAATGGGTCGGCAAAGATTAATGAGAAGTTTCCATATAAAAAAAAATGTTTTTGAAAACGCTCCAGTGGTTTTGAGTTTATTAATTACAAACAAAAATGTACTCGTAAAATATTTCTCTTCATAATATTATTGTAGAAGTAAACCTCTTGATTTTTAGGGATAACGGATAATTAGAATTCTATTCTTTCCTTACATGAAGTGTAAAATCAGCATTTATTACATGAACCTAATTACCAGAAAAGCAATCTTTTCAAACCGTTATTATTAACGATCGGAACAGCCTCGAAATATTTAAGTTTTGGTCGATTTACACTTCACAGAGTGACGGATCAGTGTAGCTTATCCTTCCCTATAGAATGAATGCTCGTTGAATTAAATTGTTGCTTACACTAATACAGATTATCGGATTAAATATGTGGAATTACATTGCTATGTGAACATAAACGCTACTTTCCCTGTAGCTTAATATTTTACTCACTTATTGTTTCACTATTTCATAATCTCATATTTTGATAATCATTATAAAAATATAACAAAATACATACTACTAAAATCTATGGGTTACAAACGTTTGTTTGAAAGACTTTCGTTAGACGATTTAAAGTTCATTCTTACAATTTCTTGACATTTAGCCACAGTAGGTACATTAAATTTAAAGTATACAGTTTACAATATTTATTTTTAATATATTATCACCGGTTGTCACCCACTAAAAGAGATGACATGTGTATATGTATATATGTTCCCTGTGAAGTTCGTGTATATATGTAATTACTTACATACTGACTTACTTCAACTAATTAGGATAAAACCTTCACTGTTTTTACATACTGTGTTAAAATTAATTGTAAAGATTTATTTTAATATACCCGTTAAGTTAAGCGGAAGATGATCGATCGTTTAACTTTAAATTACATAATTTCTTAACACTTAATTTTAAAATCATGTTATGCTTATGGTGTTTATTATATTTTTGTTCTGGATCGAGGAATTTTAAATTTGTATTGAATAGAAAAAAATATTAAATACATTTTTATTAACATTGTAGTTGACGTGTGTGTCCCACGTCTCACGCGAGTCGAGAATATTTGTTTTATAAATGTAGAAAATAGAAATACATAAAAAATACAAATAAAGAAAAAAATCATCGACTTGTTTTATCAATTTCAATTTAATTTGACAACCATGTCTTTTATTAGATTATAAATCTGCCAAACAGATATATTATATTATGTGCCGAGAACTTTAAATTCTTCAGATAAACCATCTACATTACGTCTTTACAATCCAGTTGAGTTTATTTCAACATCAAAGACAAGCAGAGGAAGGACTGTATCAATAAATTCGTCTATTTTTACACTGGCAACCCTAAGCACTTCCTGATTGGGTGTATTTTTAATCTATGCTTCAGATGACCAGATTGTCTATGGTATGTTGAGTGGCTATTAATCTTACTGACCAGTGATTAAATCCATAACTTTTTAAAGCTAAGATTTGTAGCATTTTAGTTATTGAATCTAATCAGAGAGTTGTTAGCGTTGAAATAATTATTTGGAAAGATAGTCGTTAAGCCTGTTCTCATAGGTCGGACACGGTTTGACGTCAAAGAAACCGTTTTAAGTAAATATTTTTCCTATAAACATCTGAGGAATATCGAAATTGACTAGACGTGATTAGTAAACTAAGCAGGGTACTAATTAAAATGTTTTTCAGTGTTTATGAATTCTATTTTTGTACAATTTGCTTGATAGTCGAAGATTCATTTAATTCTAAAGTGGCTCTCGTTATAAGGTCACACAAACGCTAATACTTAAATTAACTATTTAAGACGACGTTTATCAAGCGCTCCTATTTGAGACCAATAAAATAGATATATGGCCGGGGTCAATACTGCTACCGTCTCAGTACAAGATAAAGCACGCGGTGTAAGCGTTGCAAAATATCTTGTATCGCTTTACTTTGAATTCTGATAAGATGTTGCACTTCCTCTTTTAAACTCTTTGAAGATTAAATAAATTACGTTGTAGTGAAACTGACACGCACCATTTATGTAATAATTTATTATTTGTAATTTCGTTTACTTAATAACTTGTAATTGAAATTAAAAATAATGATTTACAATATTTCTCTGATAAAAACTTACAAATATTTAGATATAAATTTTATAAAATATCTTTACAATAAAGAAAATATGATTGGGATTTTATTTCTAAAAAATTTCAGGAGCATTTCAAAATTTGGAGGCCGCTATGGACTTTAACACTATTTGATAGACTTTAAAACATTATTTATTTTGTTTACTCATTTCACTAATTCAGTCCACGATCTCAAAAAATAATTGACGTATAGCACTGCTAAATTTCGAATGAACATATTTAAATAAATTGAAATATACTACATATTACAAAAAGCGAGGCCGCTATGGACTATAATAATAACTATTTTTTACTATTTTATAAATTAAGTTTGTCAAGGGCTTTTAGTTTCTGAGAAGAAGAGCGCCAAAAATTGTCAATTTAATGCAAAAAGTAATTTAAAAAAAATGTAATAGGCCTCTTAAATAAGTACAGTATTTAATTACACAAGAATACTCTGAGTCGAAATTACCTTAATTGTGGAACCTCAAACACGGAAAAATTTTACGTCAAAATTTCTGATATTTTTATTCGTTCGTAATTTAAGAACATAAAATGCACAAAATTTAATACCTACATACAAGAACAAAACCGGATATTTTTACGAAACTAAAATTTTCAAAAATAGACAAAAATGTAATAGACAATTTCTTTCTTTTGCAGATAATCGTACAAGTGCCTGAAGTTAAGGAATGTGCCTTAAGTGACAGTGTAGCTAGTGTTAAAGTTTATTTTGAATCTGTGACTAAGTGCTAAGTAGAAATGGAATTAAGAAGATTATCTATATGTATAGCATTCTTCGTGTTTGTCTGCGTGTCACAATGCTCAGGTAAGATTTTCATACTACTCACAAATGTTTCATAAGTAATTCTTTTTTAAAGAGGCACACAACGCTAAAAAAATCAGATTTCACCCGCTCGCTTCACATAGCCCCGCACTCATCTAACGTATCGATGCCAAGTGAAACAGAACACGGAATAAAAACGTAGTAATCGCCGAATAGTTATTTTAATAACTCGTAAAATATACAATATTTTTTTAAACCGCTAACACAGACACTAGGTAATATAATTTTATATTATGTACTAGCTGTCCAAACGTTGTTTTGCCATATTAATTTTTGGGGTGGGCTACCTTCATCACTTAGGGGTATGAAAAATAGATAGTAGCCGATTCTCAGACCTACTGAATATGCATATAAAATTTGGTAAAAATCAGTAAAGCCGTTTCGGAAGAGTAAGGTAACTAACATTGTGACACGAGAATTTTATATATAAGATTAAAATATTGATTCTGTTATATGCGTAGTTTTGAACATAAATGGATTTTAGTTGAAAGTTAGACGGAACTTTGTGATATTTTTCTATCAACAAAATATTAAAATTTCATGTTTTCACTCATTTTTTTTTACATATAATGTTATATCTATATTAAAAAACAAACAATTTGAGCCTTATTGTCGAGTGTAAAAATCAAATCTAAGATCGACAATTTACCTTTATACGCCCTCTTAAGACCCGACACAAAAATAGGGGTTATGTTTGCCGTGTGCGTATGTATCTGAATCTAAACGTCCGTTTATGTCATGGCAAATCGGTGAAAATTTATTTGTATTTTTTTATATAAATACATTCACTTACTTAGGTTTTAACAATTTATAAGACAAAGTTAAAGTTTTAAGATTCTATTGTATAGTATTTCTGTCATTGAGTAGGTACTTTTACAAAGTTATTTTAAAATAATCGCGCAAGCTGAAAAACGGCCGAGGCTGTCCGCAAATAAATCGTTGTGACTAACACTAACAATTTTAGAATCTAGACTTGCAGTCGCGAATATTGAGAAAAAAACTAGATTATTTTAAACATCATCCAGTGGTAATTTGTTTCTTTAGAATGTCGTCTTTTTTAACGAATCTCGCATCCATAGACTTCTTAATATATTTTCGTTGGATAAAAAAAGCCTAGTTTTAAATATAAACTACGAAAGAAAAATTTACTGAGTACTAAACCTTAAAATAAAGCTTATTGCAACATCTGTTTTCATCTGATATTGAAATACGTATTTGCTAATCTTTGCATCAGATTTCTTTCAGTGAGACAAATACGAAATCCAACACTTTGTTGTAAAAGAAAGAAAACTTAATAATTTAACAGCAACATTTCGTTTAATCGCATCTCCCACACTTTTTTCCATCCCGCCTTCACAAGGGAAAATCTAGAATATTCTCTAAAACTACCTTCGGTGTATTTTATTTGGCTATGTTCGTTACACGGATTGTTACCATGTAAATTGTCGAAAAAAGACCTTGATCACAACAATCGTGAAGAACAAATTACATAGATTTTATCAGAATCAGGTCATTCACTCGATCAGATTACATTCACTTTAAAAGTGATGAAATCTTTGTACTTTAGATCATTATTTTCATGGAGGATTTAATCCATATTGTCTACCAATATGATTTTTACCGTTTTAGATAAATTCAAATAGGTACTTAATAGTAAAAATAACTATGAGCGATCAATACAGTTTATCATAGCAAAAGTAAAGATTAACATTCAACATTATACGTATTTTAAGCCTCCAACGCAAAAATAGGGTATACATTTGACGTAGGTATAGACTATGTGTCTATGCTAGTGGTTTATTGCGAATTATTTTCGTTTGAAAGCAAGATTATTCATCTTTATCTATCTATCTATATATATCTTCCTTATTTATCTATCTACAATTTATGAGAGATTCTTATATTACATGTCGGTTTTTTTTCTTGGCTTGAATTTCACTCGTTTCTAAGTTTTTTACCATTAACATTTTATAAGTAGGTATGTAATGCCGTACATATCTTGAAAAGTTATGGATGATCTCCAAGGAACGTTTCCCTGTAACTATAACAGTTAAGGTACCTACTGCCTTTAATGTCCTGTCTCAAAAATCCACCCTATCAGGTTTTCTTTACGATTTCGAAATATAGCCTATGTAACTGAAAAAGAGTCTATCTACCCACTTTTCGTTTCTCTATATAAAATTAGCATATATATCGAAGTTAATTCAGCTGTTTAAAAAACAACAAAAGCTATAAATACACAGATTTATGATTTGATATAATTTTACCTTACTCATTGAAGTAAGATCTTGTTAACTCTGTATTCATTTTATAGACAAGGATTTTATAATCAGGAACAAAGCCACGAGTTAAGTTCAATGCGTTTTAATAGAGCAATTATTCAATTTTAATAGTCACAATAAAACCGTCTGAATAAGAACTACGCGTTAATGGAATTTAATTAGTCGTCTCATTGACAGCCGCGTCAAAGTCGGGCAACATCAATGACAACTGACAGCTGTCAACGCGTTTTTTGTTGAATTTATTATTACAATTGGTCGCCCATTGGTCGAAATTCGACCACAATTCAAGAGTAAGTCAGGTATTTATGTGTGTGTATGCTGTGTGTCATCTAAGCAGTAGTGTGTGTCATGTTTATTTTATTGATTTAATGTATTTTTTATGCATAATTTAAAAAAACATTAGAATTTTCCACTCTTTTTCTATATTAACTATCCGTATACTTTATATTCCGTCCGCGCAATTTTTATAAAAAGGGGTACAAAGTTTTTGCTTCAAGTATTAATATTATAAGACGATTATTTTTTAAATTAAAAACTACAAATAAAATGGTTACAGTAAGGTGGAGTATAAACCTATTCAGGATTGCCCGTTCAATTTAAATTTTCAATTGAATTGTGAAGTGCGCCTTTGATTGTTAAATAAATTTGACCAAATTTTTAGATTAAACTTTGGATTAATCCGATATTGATAAATTTTCTATATAGACTTAAACAGTAAGTACTTAAATATTAATAAAGGTAATTGATATAAGTACAAATAATAAAACAAGGCCTTGTTTACAATAAACCCTTTATAAAATAATTCGTTTCAAGAATTATATAGACTTAAACAGTAAGTACTTAAATATTAATAAAGGTAATTGATATAAGTACAAATAATAAAACAAGGCCTTGTTTACAATAAACCCTTTATAAAATAATTCGTTTCAAGAATTATATAACAAGAATTTAACTTCATGCCATTAAGTTGAGTGGTTACGAGGAAATATAGGAACTATATACAGGCTAAACACCGGGTTTTGTCTCAGTCGGGTAAAGTGCAAAAACTGCAGTATTACCAGTACGCTACTATTTTTACTGACTTCAAAAAAGGAGGAGGTACTCAATTCAAAAGTGTTTTTGTTTATGTTTGTAACCTCAGAACCTTCGACTGGCCATTTAAATTTTATCAAAATCTGTTCAGTAGTTTTAGAGTTACAATTTGAAGTCTGTTTTTTTGTAAACGTTTTAACACTATGTCATTATGTTTATCATATGTATATCTTATTATACCTACTAATAAATTTCGTATCGTGTTATTTTGCTATTTATAATTATTGCGAATGTTCAGACATATAAATCAACAAGGCACTCCTCAAAGGCGGTGCAAAGACCTTAATTAATTAAGTAGCCATTAATTTTCGTTCAATATTGGAAATAGAAGAACATAGAGAGCTAGGTATCACAACAATTACACGTTTTCTGACCGTCATGAACTTAACCACCATCCCACATTGCTTAACTTAAAACAGTATCTCAAAAGATGCTTCATCACGTAGCAAAGAACATTTGAGCAAGACATCTTTGTTAAGTTTGAAAGTTCTTATTAATTAATGTAATATTTACAATATTTCTTACATTAAAAATATATTTACAAATATACAAAAGGCTCGTCATAGACATTGGGGTGTGTGAGGCGTTGAGGGTGTCCATGGGCGGCGGATTGCTCCTCGTAAGTGAGCCTCCTGCCCGTTTGCCTCCTATTATTAACCCAAAGCTGCATACCGCGTTGTATTGCTATTCTACCGAGTTGGCCGCTAAATGAGAAAGCGCATGCCGCATAAGGGTTCCCTGTAGTGTCGACAAATACACTTAGGCAATTTCCAAATAGTAAATTGACTAAAGTAGCTCTGATCTATTTTAATAAACATTGGAATACATCAAAATTGGTTTAGCGATTAAAAAGTGCATAGCTATATACACTAGCTATGAACGTCTTGTATTAATATTGCCTATTATGTTAGTAATTGCGTACTGAATAAACGATAAAATTATTGACCATCTTTATGTAATATCAATTGAACTGAATGACACGTTAACAATGGTTCATTCGAGTTTAATCCATTCGTTCATCAATCAAATAACCGATGAATGATTAATGAGTTGATTGAATGATAAACTATTCTTTGAAATTGTTTTTCGATTTCTTTTATTTTGGGTTCCAGTTACTATTTTTCTGTAAGTGAAAATATTACCTTTAGTTTTTTATTACAACTGCAGTTGTTATAAAAAGTAAATTATATAGCTCATATTTTGGGGTCAGTTGAAATACAAATGTCTACAACAATAATTTTGGGTATCATGTTGTTTGATAATTATGCAATTTAATAACCATCTATGGAAATTAAAACTAATTTATTTAAATTGATTATCTATTAAAATGAACTGTTAGTCGGCTAGTAATGTTTCGTAAGCAAATCAGTTTGTACATAGCTGGAATGTCAAATAACTGGTTATGTTAAGTTATTTATCATTGTTTTATTCAATTTGATACAAGTAGCTTACAATCACTTTATCGTAACTACATCTTTACTCTAGCAGTTATCTACGTCAGATTTTATATATGTATGTACTATTTACAACTAAGTTCGTGCAAATTTAACGAATTAATAATACATCTCCTAGACGGCAGTAAAACTATCGCATCAACAAAACTGGCATGAAAAGTTAGTTTCAGTTTGAGTTTAGTTTTAGAGACCAGAGCAAGAATTATAAGTTTAAAAGACTTATAATTAATTATTTTTCACTCCAGACTTCGATTGACATCTTTGTCATTGTTTTATAGTATTTTTTAGTGTATAGTTTATTAAAATACCCATGTTATTAAACGACTAAACGCTGTAGAAATAGCGACACGTAAAAAAGGTGCTTCATTAGGATAGACACAGAAGATTCATTATCTACTTGATGTAAAGAAAATAATAGTGAAAAAGATACATAAATCTGCTCGGCAATGCTGTTCGTAGCTGTGCCAGCGAATTGTTCCATGTGATATTGACCGATACCGTTCGCTTGCTGATTAATTCTATATCTAGGTACCTTAAGTGTTTGTAAAGTGTTGTAAAGAGGTGAATGAAGAACGAGATAGTTATGAAACAAAGATTACAATGTTGTGATACCCTTACGGCTTACGTAAATGATAAGGAGTGACTGATAACGAATGGTTAACTGCATTGCGCAAACTCTTTGCATAAAAAGTGTACTACTTATAGATGCATAAACTTTTTGTCTATACAGAATTGGGTTAAATATATTTAAAATGTAGGTTATGTTTTAATAGGGAAATTCATTACTTTTAATGAATTAACAGGTCTTTGCCTAAATAACTGTTTATGCTTTCAGCCAATGATTGAAAATAAAGTCTGGTTTAATGAATTGAGCGTAATTAACTACTAATTCAAAACCCAAGCAAACTTGCGTAGCAAACAAACTACAACCAATATTTGTTTTCTTGGCAAACCTTGAACATGTTTGACCGATACTCATTAGCCTATTTTAATATTATTTATTGGGATTACGCAGGATATAATTTCTACGTAGGTTAAGACTCGATTGTCATATTAGGTTGGCATTTGTGAAAAGTTTGAACAAAAAATATTGTCTTTTAAATAGATAAAAGTAAGTATTTTACTTAAAAACTATCGCAAATAATCTTAGTTATTCGAATTTAAAATGCTGTTTAGACTTATTAAGATTCAGTGGAATGAGAAAACTTAGTAAAAATGTTTTAAAATGTTTTCATAAAAACTCATTATAATTTTCACTCCATCATAAATTCTTAGTTAAATTAAAATAGGCAAAAGAGAAAATTTAAGCTCCTGACGCTAAAAACAGGTGTTTAAAAGTTTGACGTTTCTGTTTGTCTCTGTTAGGCATTATTCCTATACGAATCGACCGTTTGCGATGCGGTATTTTTCTTTCGCTGATATGATCGAGTTGGATTTTAGTTACCTGCTCTTCCATTTATGAGGCATTCTTATTTGCCAATGACATATAGTTTTTTTTAAATTGTCTCCAAGTTCACTCATTCTTTCGATGCTTCGCAGTATCTTGATTACAAAATTGGCGTAAGTTATACATGACGCAACTTAATGAGGTAAGCGTAGATAAGAAAGTATTACTTGCTTACTTGCCCAGTTATAAAACTGTTATCTCTCTCACTGATTTCAAAAATGTAGAATGTATTGTATTATGAGTTTTACGTATGTTACTTAAATGATTTATATAATATGAAATGCAGAACAAGATAGAGATTTTTTTTTGGTATTTTTCTAAAAAATAGGCCTTTTTTGCTATGTCATATAATAAATCATTTTGTCTGAATATAAACTTGGTCTTGTTTAATATAAAAAAGACAAATTATTTATAAGTACAAGACTACAAGAGATGTAATGATAGTTACATGATAGTTCAGAAGTAATTAAAATAAAAAAACAGTACCAAGCCCAATTAATTTTAAGCGATTTTTTTCTCAGGTTTGTTGCTCCAGTGTAAAGAAAGGGGGACTATTTTTAGGTGTGTATCATGAACTAATATAGGAAGTAATGTCAACTTGGGATATCATAGTAAATATTGTTTTTGGCTTTTTGCAAGTTCGGCATAGGGCAAGGTTTTGAGTTACATTTAGAGGTTACTGGGACATCTTAAATGTCCTTTTAAATTGGTAAAGGTTTTAATATAATATTAAACGTGCGTTTTATATATTAATGTTAAAATTATTAAATTTATTCCTTAGTACTTTCATGTACTATCGTCTTGTTTACTGTGTGTATTGAAGATTTGAGAGATGGCGTTTAAGTACGTAATTTAAATCGCTTCTCCCATGATATACAAACACGAAAGTAATTAACAGATTTCAGTGGTGTTTTTCTTTATAATGTGTCCCGATTAGGTCTCGATTAAACTATCTCCTAACACAAGTTATGGAAAACTATGTTTAATAAAAATCGGTTCAGTGTATTTTTCAATATTCTTATGAGAATCGATGCCATAAAATTCACAGCTGCAGACTAAACAAGTCACCAAATGAGTAATCGGTGAAAAAATGTGCGTTTAATATAAACAGCGTGCGCTCACGCACCAGCGAACAACGAACTTTACTTTGATCTTATTGGGATTTACTAATATGGAAAGTGCTTAAGTACTGTGTTTTATATAATTCTGACTAGTATAACAAACGTGAAAACGCTTACCACCTCCTCGATCTAGTGGTAAGGGCGTAAGCGTTATAACCGAGAGGTCCTGGGTTCGATTCCCAGTGGAGATAAAAAAAAACTCCGTCTGGCATAGAAGGCTGATCACCTACTTGCCCCTAAGGAAAAAATCGATCAGTCAAACAGATGTGAAATACATCTGTCCCATACCCCACTAGAGGACACGGGACTTCACTTATAACAAACGTGAATGTTTTTATGCTTTCACAAACCAATCAGACAATCATCATAAATTGTCTACAAATTTATAGAAGTGCGGCAAATGACAGTATCTTAAAAACATAAACACAAATTTTATGTAGTATATAAAGTTTTATAAAAACGCATACAAGCATACAAAGTAATTTATTAGTAACTAGCGACCCACCCTGGTTTTGCACGGGTATAAAACCTACCATATATATATAAACCTTCCTCTTCAATCACTTTATCTATTAAAAAAACCGCATCAAAATCCATGGCGTAGTTTTAAAGATTTAAGCATACAAAGGGATATAGGGAAAGAAAAAGCGACTTTGTTTTATACTATATAGTGATAATTATCTATTCGCTTATGTATGCATGACATTTTTTAAAGCAGAAAATAACATTTATCAAGACATGCATCCTCACAGATAATAACAATGCTTCTGTAGTAGCATATTAGTATGTCAACTTGTGATATACCACAGATAATTAGTAAAGATGTGACAGATCACACTATAGTGGCCACACGTGTTGCCTGCATGTGGGGTAGCCGACAGAGCGTGAAATTGTAAATATTTCACCTTTTTAAAGCTATTTTGAGCTTTTTTAAACACAAAACTAGTTAAAATATTAAGGAAACTTGAAAAAAGTTACGAAAACAACTCTTTTTTGTTGGAGCTTAAACTTCGGTGACGAGGTATATCTAAAGTACCAGACGTATTTGAAATAGACAAGGTTTTTTATGCTACAAATAAGTATCAATGGCATTTAAATAGAAAACGGCATTGCAACATATTAATAGTATAATAAAACTCATCAAGATATATGGTATTTAGCTAAAATCTGATCGAGAATGGAGCTAAAACTCAAAAAAAAAACTGCGTATTACAACTTATTAAATAACAATGTATCAATACACAATCGGTCAACCATCAATTTGCAATGATTATGTCAGTATTAGTCATTCAATCAAGCTAAGAGATTCATTTCTATTCCGTCTGCAAAAATAGGGTTGACTCATTGAATTTTTATTACGTATTAAATATTTGTTATTAATAACAACTAATTATTATTCACAGGGTTATTTGTGAGTCATTGAAATATTTTAATACTGTCAATAACACCAGAACATTAACAATGTAAAATATAAACATTTTTTATTAAAACCTTATCCTGCGTGTCATAGTCGTAGCTCCGAAACCAATTGACCGATTTCGATGCGATTTTACGTTTTTAAAGCTGACGTGATCTTGTTGTAGCTTAGTTGTGGTTTATGAAGATTTGTTCATCCGTTTATGAGATATTCTTATTTATAATTATTGGGTCGGGGGATTTTCTTAATGTCTTCAGTTTCTCTTGAATTACTTATTCTTAAAAAGTTCCGTGTGCCTGATATTAATTTTTTCCCAAGTAGCGTAAAGTTTGAATTGTTTATAAAGTTTGAAGGAGTCTGCGCACTAGGAAGTAGGATACTGTACCATACCATGACCGTGTTATGAACGTATTAGGATCGCAAAGCAACACGATACGCTTGACTATGCTAGAACGTATCAAAATATTGTCGCCGACAATTGACGCTCCGTGCATGGCACGTGACGTTGCTGATCGGTGACGGAACGGTCTAGTGTAGTCTCATACTTTTCAATACAACTAATACTTTTTTGCCTGACACGTTCATATTATGGTCATAGTATGTTGCAGTGGACAGAGTCCTTTAAGGGCCTTATTACAAAACATGGACTAAAGATGTTTCAGTATTGGTTGCTAGGATACACGTCTAACGTTCATACAAAAATGAGGTTTTTCTCTGGTAACAAACCCGGCCTATCTTTAAACCGCGCTTTGTAATAAGGCAGTAAAAGTCTTGTTCTTTCATCTATCAGCCCTATCAGATAGCAGTAAATTAAAAGTCGAGTTTAAGGTCACTGTTGACGCTGTTCGCAATACACATTAATTTAGCTAATGGGCATTAATTGGTTTCACTGGTTCCGCATATTATATAGATTCCTTCACAAGGTTTCCATGACTCACCTTGGCTTAATTTTTTCTCGCACATTAACTTTGGTATAAAGTCAACAAAACATACGATAAACCTAACCTTTGTACCTACATAATTTCTGGAATTTTAGGATCTAGAGTTATTCTTTGGAAACCTAGACATAAAATCGCATTGTGCTTATTAAACGCTTATATTTCCCTGCTATGGAACCCTGGTATACTTGCAGATAAAGTTTCTGCACCATAAACAATAAGTACTTAATGTTCGAAAAGATTATAAATATAAAGCTGATTGTCATAGATTCAATATTTAAATAAAAACAAGCTTAGTTTAATAGTACCAAAAACGTAAGTAAATTTAGCGTTTAAGTTCAAAACCTAACCTTGCGAAGTCTACTCAAGCCAAACCAAGTAGGGAATTGTCAAGAGGTTAAGGACAGAAGATAGGAGCTGACTAAATACTAAGGTACACAAACATCGCTGTAATTTCTATCATGACATCTAGATCGTATGAGAAAAATAAACCCCAACATGTTAAAAGCATCTAATTGGTATTAACTCATAATGTCACACAGACGATTGGCTTCCTAAATCATTGTCAAAATATCATATGCAGGATTATACTAAATATAATCCCCTAGACGAAACTAACCGTAAAATAGCAATAGAAAAAAATCCCATTATTGTCACGTAATACTCGTTTGGCTGCATAGGAAGGGTTATAAATAGTGTATGGTGTAAGTTAGAAAAAACATCCTATTGAAAGCTCCTGGCTTTTTATTGTAGCAATACTATAAATCAAGATGGCGAAATATTAATTTAATTATAGTAATTATATCATATTATAAAATATATTATGTACAGGATTTACTTAAGTTGCTCACTGATTAACTTTCTTGAAATAATATTGATTTTTATTTCTAAAAATAAACATGTGTATAAGTGAAGTAAATTTGTAACTATATTTGTAATGCTTTCTCTATAAAATCATTAGATTAATACTTTTAACAGTAATTTTATCATTAAGAAAAGCTCATATAAGTAGATACTTAAGATATTTTTCATTCTAAATTGTTAAATTACTAAACTATTCATACTAAATTATTATGATCGCGACAATGTACATTTTATACCAAACTTTAAAAATATCTTGGCACCTAACAAAACTAATAAGTTTTTTAACTGTCGCTTTTTATTTTTAATGCGTCACCACTGTCAAAAGGTAAGGGATGATGTGCGGAAGTGGTATTTAGGTTTTAGCTATTATTTGGTTAATAAATAGTTCTGTTATCCAGGGGTAATGAAGAATGATTTGGGGTAATGGAATGATGGGGTAAATTTTTTGGTCTTTATAATTTAGTGCGAAAAATACGGTCTAAATGATCTTTATATTATAAAAGAGAATCAACTTAATGAGGATTATATTACTTGTTAAGAAATGTTTGAGTAAGTGTACCTATAACTTAAGATCTCACAGACGGGGAAGACTCAGTGACATAGACTATATTGCGTATTACCTACTACACAGACTACTTCGGTAATAAAAGCGTAAGTAACTTATCAATAAATTGTTATTATTATTCCAGATAATAATAACAAACGGATAATAAAATACCGAGTATAAAAGTGCATGATTGCACTATCTTTTGCAAATCACATTACGCACCCTATTTCCGGGTAGCACCCGATAATTTTCGAGTGTAACTCATGAAGAGGGTACTAATGAGGTTAGTCAAAATTATGTTTATTTTTGCTCATTGTTAATATAAAGGTTCTAATAAATCTTCACTACATAGTATAAAACAAAGTCGCTTTTTCTTTCCCTATATCCCTTTGTATGCTTAAATCTTTAAAACTATGCAACGGATTTTGATGCGGTTTTTTTTAATAGATAAGGTGATTGAAGATTAAGGTTTTTATATATGTTTTATACCCGTGCAAAGCCGGGGCTAGATCTAGATCGCTAGTTCACTATAAATTTAAAAACGAGTGTTTAACAATTACGATCTGTACATATTAAATGATATTCTTTTAACAAACAAATCAAAATTTGTGAATGTGTTATGTCGTTTTTTCCAAGTGAATGGTGACCGGTGATGCAATCATTCCCGAAAATACAATGAACTGCAAATCACCCTCGTTCCGGTCACGCGAATGAATTTGACTCGCATTCCAGAATCATGACTCACTGAAATGTAGCTTTCACAGAGCTCTTTAAAGTAGGTATTTGAAAATATGCACTAACAATAATATTTACAATCTTCATATAGACTTTGAAGTTCATATCTCCGTCTTCCAGAAAGTAAATTAAGACTCATTTATTTATTTAATGAGTTTTATATTACAAATTAACTGCCTCCTTGGTCTAGTGGTAAGCGCGTAAGCGTTTCAACTGAGAGGTCCCGGGTTCGATTCCCGTTGGAGATAAAAAAAACTCGGTCTGTCCGACATAGAAGGCTGATCACCTACTTGCCCCAAAAGAAGTAATCGATCAGTGAAACAGATACTACAAACTACAAATAATTTTACAATACAAAATTTATTGTAATAGGTTGCCTTATTGCCACCATGCAATCTTTTCCAGGCAACTCATTCAAGATGTTACTTCTTATTAGAGGCATGTCATAGATCTATATTTTATACTACTAATAAAATCTTAGTAAAGCTATGCACTTGTTCGATTTCATCTCAGAAACGGCTCAACTGGTCAAAGTAAGGCTTTCACTTATTTATCACGGAAATTTTACCTTATAAGAAAAGGTTATTTAAATCAAAAGTTAGGCAGACGTAGTTGTGTGCACAAGTTTACCTTGATTCTTATTTATACTTGTTGAAAATTTAATACTGAGTCTAATAATATGTAATTTATTAATAGGGGTTCATATGTCCTAGAGTTATAAGTAAATAAGTAAGACGCGTTCCCCCGAATTTCAGCACTTTCTCACCTGATTGTGAAACTATTCTTTCAATATCCTGAAAACTATTGATTGTAAAAATTAAAAAAACGTGTCGAATTGATAACATCCTTTTGGGTGTTTTTGAAGGTCGGTTAATAAATAGTAGACATTGTACCAGATATTTTTTGAAAATGCCTATAATTAAATGAAAAAATCATATTGCATGCGAAACTATTTTAATTTGATAAGTAGTTTATATTATTGACTCCACCAATAAAGTTCATTAGATTATACCCTGACTCTTAGATACTGCATGAGCTTTTTCTTGAATAACAAATTGCATGATTAATCACTGCTTACATAAGATAAACATGATATGCGAATTTCTAAGAACTCTGTTTGTTTATACAATGTTTCTGATAAGTGTTGCGGACGTGAGAGAGATTTATTTATTTAATTCATATACTTTGTATCACTGTGGTCTTTTTAAATGCTTCAAATAGAAAGTCCATAATTATATATATCCTGTATACTGCAAAAGGTTTTGTAGGACTTATACCTCTTCAAATGCCTAATTTAATTAATTCCTTGATAAGATGTCATGAGTAACTGATAACACATTACTGAACTGCGATTGTGATTTAACTTTTTCATTATTTATTATTAATAATTAAAAAAAAAAACTGACTTCAAATTGTAACTCTTAAACTACTGAATAGATTTTGATGCATGAGATTTTGGTGCATGCAGGAAACACCAGATTTCAAAGAAAAAGGATCATCAAAATCGGTTCACACAGTCGAAAGTCCGGAGGTAAAAAATACAGTCGCATTGAGAACCTCCTCCTGTTTTGAAGTCGGTTAAAAACAGCTCAGTAAGTATTTGAAAATTAAAGTTAGGAGTGCCTGAGAAAAGGTTAATTAGGTATTTCAAAATCGCGGTGCTTTGAACTGTAACTTAGAAGTTGCTGTCAATTTTAAGCTTTTCCATTTCCAAGAATGGGCCTACAATCGTTTCTTACTACAAATTACTCGTAAAATCTGCACTTCAATACTAAATGTGGCTCCATAATCCAAATGGACGCGTTTTTTAAGCCAATTCCAGTTTTTTTTGGTCCTAGTATATCTGTCAACATTAACCACAAACGGAAATGTAACCTTTACTTTAACACTTAATTAAAAACAATATGGCCTAACATAAACATATTAAATGACAAATTCTTTCCCACGATTCCAGTACATATCCATCTCATTCATACCTATCGTGAATAAAAGAAATAGTAATGTACAATTATTTTATAGAGAATTATAGTATTTTAATTTGTATGACGTAGATATAAGAACAGTTTTGGCTTGGGTTTTGAAAGTTAAAGTTATGCTTCATCTTTCTCATGTGCTTAATGAGTGAAAGGGAACGCAAATTGGTCATAATTTATGTTTTATCGGACAATGCGGGTAGTTGTAGGTGACGATTAGATGCGTCTTCATTTGTTTTAATTTATTTTTCTTGTATTAATTAGAAAGAAAGAATTTTCTTACTGAGTAGAAAAACTTTTCTTTAAGAAGATATTATGCGTGTATTTTTCATAGAAATATTTAACATAGTATAGTATATACTACACTGTCGAAAAGCATGTCCATAGAAAAGAACTAAAATAGATAATTTCACTGTGTTTTCTAAAAATAGTAAGCAATAGCTTCAAGTTTTCCACCAAATAAAGGGGCAAACACACAATTGACATATTTACTTTGTCCCCTGTCAAGTCTCCCCTAACCATCACTACTGGATATCTTTATTTTTATTGCAATCGATTGAGACCTTATCGATTGTTCGAGTGATACTTCACTTGTAATATCAAGACTTAGGAGATAAGAATGTTTGCGATTTTGGGGCAATTCCACAACATGTATTATAATACTAAAGAAACAAAAAATCATAGACAACATCTATCTCTTCCATACAATATTATATCTCTCTGGCTACTGGCCAGTCACCGAGGCCTAGTAAGAGATTCCTTGATTTTACTTTTACTATATTTTTTATGTAGAACAAAATTGTAAGGCTTAAATTTATATATACGTATAGATCTTTCGCTTTTTATTTTTATTTCAAACTAGCTGACACAGCAAACTTCGTACCACCAATAATAGGTAGAATGAAAATCGAACGTCAAATGTTTCAGGTAAAGGTGTCAGGTAAAATATTTTATATGGGAAAATGAAATTGTTGTTTTTACTATCTTCCTCGCAATTTTTCCATATTTTCTCACTGTAAACATTCCATAGACTACGACAAAAATTTCAAAACCAAAATTAGCAAAATCGGGCCAGCCGTTCTCGAGTTTTAACGAGACAAACAAACAGCAATTGATTTATTAGGGTTTATCCGTTATGTGATTTCAGTTTGAAAAACAATGCATTATTATCTTAGGTCTATTTGCGTAGATTTAATAACTTTAAAGTCTAAGTTTTAAACTTTATTTTACTTTTATACTTTTCCAAACAAGTTATCCTATAACAGGGTTCGAATTTCGAAAATTTTTCCACACAAACACAAACATTAATCTTCTTTAACACGCAATAGAAACTTAAAATTCTCTATTTAACGGATTAGGAATAAATACGCAGTAAACTTGCACGCGATATTAATGAAACAGATGCGTATTGGGGTTTCGCCCCCATGGGTATATTATACAAGTCAATTTGTTTACATCGACGTTTTGCAATGTGGGTTGCCGGTAACTAAAGTTAATGGCTTTTATTGATTGTGTTGTTAGAAGCACTACTAAATTTATATTTTTGCTAGAAAACAAGTAAGCTCTCTCTACTCGGGTCTGCCTGTGGGTGGGTATCATAAAATATAGACTATGTCACTATAGCCTATTAGTGCAGTAATTTTAAGATCGTTATTAGTCACGATAATACTTCATTAAATCTGAATAAACAAATGTATTTAACATATTTTAAAAAAATATCAAAATGACAAATGGTAACTTATGCAACCAAAAAAATTAACGATTCAAATCAATGATCAATTCACAATTGGCGCAATAATCGCGTCGTGAAAAACATAGAACATGAACAGTTATCAAACTGAAAAATCGACACAAACAAGTGAAATTGAAGATTTAAAAACTCCCCGACACGTTGATTAAAAATGGATGAATAGATTTTCATAAATTGATGTTAGGATCTCGATCACATCCAATAGCAGAACTAGCAGAAGTAGTTAATAGCAGAACGCTGGACATTTTTGCCTACAGTATAAAAGTGCCGCGTTTCAAAGAGCAACATGACAGTTTTATGCCCTTGTAGAATTTTAGATGAATTTTATTTATCAACACTATTTACGTCTTTTATTTATAGTAAGTACATTTATAATACAAAATTTATTTTTTACTTTTCAGTGCGTTTTGAGGTAGGTTTTATTTTTTTGTTTAAAATTAATTTATAACTATTTCTATATGTCCATGTACCGTTTCCCTGTTTCTTTGTGAGTACACACGTATTTGGAATTAGGTTTAGTTTTTAATTTTTTAATTTTTGTATTCTGTGTTTTTTTAACCTTTTTCTATTGTGTATGCCTTTCTTAAATAAATAAATAAACATCAATATAAAATAAAGCAACTTAATATTTCCATTCGCTTAGGAGCTGTGGTATCGCAAACAGACACCGCTGAATGTGGAGTTAATGTAGAGCATTCAAATAGAGATGGCGGGCGTTAACGATCAAACGTATCAAATTATAGTTAATTGCCTTCCCGTAATTATATTGCTAACACAATTATGGAAGAGCCGCGAAAATTTGTTAGCCGGCTTGGGAAAGTTTGTCCACTCGATATGACCTATTTTTAATTAAACTTCCATAAATTCTCTATAAATAGCTGAAAGAAAATCAAGAAAATTAACAATTTCGTCTGTAATGAATAAATTCAAAAACTACTTTTTGCAGCGATTTTAATACTTTCACAATAGAAATCACAATAGAAACACTCTGAGAGACGTAGGCTATATTGTATATATGTGGATGAAATATGGAAGAAAAACTAGAGTTAAAATTATTTTTAGGCAATCAGTTAACATTTTTGTTTTATTCTGTTACAGGTAAAGGCCAATATGGAGTAGCAGTCTGCTGAATAATTTAAGCTAAGAATAGCGCGCTCCCCACGTCGCGGTCACTCAAAAGCGCAACAGTAAACACTACATAGAACATTGATTCAGTAAATCACGATACAGTAACAATAAAACCTAATCCTAAACAATGTCATGGACCTCTTTTTCAAGACCATAGACGATTATTTTTATTCCGCTCGTTTAGAATGTAAACTGTCAAACGCCAAAAAAAAACTGTCAGAACTCCCGCGTTATGTATCGTCAAGAGAATTATAGCCGGCTTCCGACGTTTTGACACGCATTTATTTTTGTTACTTGTTCAAAACAATGAATCTTTACAGGTAAAATTTATAGGTTGTTAACTAAACGACATTTATTTTTTATAAAAGGACCGGAAGTTGTACTTAAAATAATTAATGATTCCATGTCCGTTATCGTAGGTTGTTTTAATTTTCTTTAATTACGTTTCATTATTAAAACGGACCTAAATCTATGATTGTAAAATAGCAAATATTATTTTGGCTTTTAGAGAGGGTTGTAAGTTGAAACAACTATGTCTTTACCTACTTTAATGTTCGTAATTTGGTTACAAAATAGTGGAGTTGTTAAAATTATTTTTAATATTTTTGTCCCTCCAATGAAACGCACAAAGTACAAACGGATATTATAGGCTTAGGTACTAGATGTTAGGTGATGATTATCGTCCATGAACAATGTTACTTGGATCGCGTTTATGTTACCAGCTCCGGCATATTAAAGTCGTATTTGTTTGAAAATAATTAGTTACTACCAAAAACCATTAATAATTCAACCGTATTTTTTTACTATATCCAACAACTTACTACAAATACTTAGGTTATTAAATTATAATGTAATCCTAAGTTCCTTTAACTTGAACATGGAGTTGTATCCTATTTCAGTAATCTCAGTTTCAGCTCATTCATTCAGGTCTTTGACCGAAAACATTCAATAAATCAAATCGCTCCACTCGAGCGCACAGTATTCATATGTAAAACTATTGACAATTTACTACTTCATTCGACTTAAATTACTCTATTTACCTAATCGTTTACATAATATGGGAATTTGTTAGATTTAAATTAGCTTTTGTATGTTTATTTAGTGATTTGTTTTCGTTCGTATGCATTACGATTTTATTGATCGTAGTTTGTTATCATCGTAAATCTCTTGTATGTTATTTAAAGAACTCTTCGATTCTAAACTTTGTTTTTTCACAAATATGTAGTTTCAGTAATAGTAACGAAAAATAAAAGCCTTTATTTATCAAAATATGCATTATCTGAGTGTTATATAAATCGTGATAGGATCATCTAATAGGTTGAATCTAAAAAAAATGACCAAAGAAATAGACAGAAAAATGTCTGCCTCATACCCCAGTAGAGCTTACGGGCTTTCACGTCATAATCCTAGTAACTAGTTTCTTTGTACGTCTTTTTAAAAGTACAACAACCGTAAGAAACATTAACATGCGTCGTATTTATCAACATACATCACCACGATCCGTTGATAGAATTCACAATGATTACGTGAAAGCATTCACTAGTCAAATTTCTTCATTCACTTTTTTTAGATCATTCATTCAGTAAATGTCATGAATCAAAACATATTTAGTTTCTTTATGACTGTGGTCTATGTGTTATGACTTATCGATCACTGAATATTTTTTAGGCATGAAACTGCTAATAGATAGTTCAGTGCAATGCAATGTCTTACTAGAAGAGTTATCATTTAAATAGCTTAATATAATTATTATATTTTATAGTGTGGACTCTAAACTGTAAAAAGCACTAATTATTACTACTTTAACAATTTCATTTGTGTTTTTTTACAACTAGTGTGTCCCAGAAAAAGTATTGAGTACTAAATACCTATTTTTTCTATTCAGTAAGCGTTTTTAAAGTTGAAACCAATAGAATATCAAATAGCTTCTGAGAAACTTTATTCCTTATTTACAACTTTAAATATATTCTGCGAAGAATCGTGCCATTGTGACAAAAATAGCAAAACTATAATGCTTGAACTGAACAAATAAATAAAACGAAAATTCCAAAATAAAAAAGTCAAATGGGTTTTCTGGTTTTAGCGAGACTAATGATTGTTTTTTATATAATGAACCTTCATTATATAAAAAAGTGAATTTCCATTACACCTAGTGGGGCATGGGGCAGACACATTGCAGTATCCTTTTCACAAGCAAGTAGGTGATCAGCCTTCTACCCAACCGAAACATTCATGTGTTTCCCCGGGATTCGAACCCGGGTCCTCCGGCGCAACACGCAGACGCGTAAACCAATTAGAAACGGATGCGTTTATATACGTCATTATATAAGATGGGTCGAAAACTATTCATAGCTAAAATATTTTCGCTGTCATTGCAAAAGCCATTACGAAAAGCAAACACTTGTTAGCGTCCTTCCGAAATCACTCGACAAACACGCCCTACTTTCTCTGCGAGGTTAAACTGTGGCCATGATTCAAGTTAATCTCGGTTAAACGAGATTCGAAGATTAGGACGATGAGTCAGCGGATTTATGAAGTCATGCGACACGATGATAAATATATTCATATATACTTAAGTCTGTTTTCTAGTCTTACCATAAAAAGTCCCGTAACTTCTGCGGTTTACCGTTTAATACGTAAAATATAATCTCACTCGCAATAAACTAACTCTATTTGCAATTTTAGAATATCAAGTCATGTTATAGTTTGTGAAGAGTTATCATACATTATAGAAGTAAGAAATAGAACATTTAATTATTATTATTCCACACAGAGTCGCGGGCCTCATCTGGTTTATTCTTGTATATTGTCATCTATATAAAATAATATCAATATGTTGATTGGAATTTTATGTAATACTAGCTTTGCCCCGCGGTTATTTCGTGGTAACGTGATGTTATATAGCCTAAACCAGAGTAAATTAGCGAACAGCAAAATATGATAGATATGTATTATGTACTTCGTCCGCGCGGAATAGTATTTTTTTATTATTATTTATTTTTCTTAATATCTAAAATAAAAGTAGCCTAAGATACCTACTCCTTATTACATCAGCTATCTGCCAGCCAAAATCGGTTTAGCCATTTTAGAATTAGCCGGATCAATCAGACAGACAAAAATGGTAAAAAATGTTATTTTGGCATATGTACTGTGTACACATCCATACGCATTTAATAAAAAGCCGTTATATTGATGTTACAAACAGACACTCCAATTTTATTTTTCTGTATAGATAATTATGTACGTGCATTATGTTTATCTTAAAATAAAAATCGAACTGAGTTCGTAAAGTATTGTTGCAGTCGGGTTGTTTGTTTTTTGCTTGGCAAATCAATATAGCGAGATGAAAGCTTGACGAGGCTTAAGATGAGTGCAGAAATCTAACCACCCTCGACCTAGTTACTCTAGTAAACTATTGAGTTTCGATACAATCTAATGAAAAACTATGGTTAAATTTAGTGTCAGTGAAGAAAATTCTTGCCAAAATGTGTCGATGTTGATTTGAAAATTTGTATGTTTTGCTTTCACGCTAAAAACCGCAAAACCGAAGCTATGAAATTTTATAGGTAATAATCTCAGAGTAAGTATTAAAGGTAATACTTACTCTAAGGTAATATTTTAATGTACTAGATCTTTAAAGTAGGTATATAGATTATTTTTAAACAATCTCTAAGCAGAAAAGTTACAGATAACTTTGTTTTTCTAGATTTATTATGAAACCATAAAAATATGTTTATCAAAACATTGAGTATACCTATTTATTTATTATTGAGTATCGAGTAACGACTAAGATCAAATATTTAATATATTTTTAACCTTTATAAAGGGATTTGTCTTCGGTTACTACGAAAGATGCCCGCCCTTCCAATAATTGAAGTAAGGCGGTTGCCATGACAACCGTCTGAAGTTTACACCGCCTCGTTGGCGCCTCTTTCCTGAAACGTACGGCGAGGAACTTAAGTTATTACCATTGACATACGTATTTATTCTGTGCCAGTGGTAAAATAACTTAATATATATTATGTGGATCACGCAATTAATTTAAAATTATCCATCCATTAAATATCTATGTAGGTTCGTAGATTATTCTGATGCTTCCGTCAATTTAGATTTTGTCGAAAAGAACATCAAATAACTTCACATAATAATAATCTTGATATTAGAATAGAATATGATCAAAAACTGTTCCAGGTAATGTTAACACGTTTAACATTCGTCACTCTATATCTGTGCTCTATATCTAATATCTCCAGTCACACAGTTTGACATAGCGCTAAACATTAGATCATGTCACATGTCAAATGTGGCGCTAATTAGTCACAGATAAGTTATTGCACTTTACATTTGAGATAGATAAACAAAACAGATAAATGACCTCATACCATCTGTTACTGTGTAATTAAAAGGGGACAATGCTTCAGCGAGTTAAGCTCTTAATAAGCTTAACCGATAAATAGCATACCCCAATTAATTTAGTACATCTTTGTGTAAATGTCACCATGTGAATGTGAAAAATTCTTTCATAAGCCATTTTTAAATAAATTTTCATCTGACTAAAAAAAACAGATGAATTTCTTAATTCGACACTATATGAGTTTTTTGTAAGTATGTTATTGATATAATTATAGATTTTTATAAACGGAACTTGATAGATCTGTATGTATGAACATGGTTTTCCATAATGGTAAACTATGAAATATATCTATGTCTTCATCTGTAGAAGAAATGTAGACATTTTTATATTTCGTAGAAGATCGGTAGTAGGATAGCGTCATTTTACTTTGACGACATCAACAGCATTCTGGCTTCTGAAGTCTCAGCAGCTGTTTTAACAAAACATACTTTTAAAATTATAAAATATGAAAAGCACCCGGAAAGATTACAATTAGAAGGTAATTTGATATGTTCTAAATTTCGCATACATGGGCGCCGGCAGGAGGTGCACTTGCACCCCTTGGGAATCTCGAGATCAGGAATTATTGAAATAAATTCATAATGAATAGTCAGAAATTTGTAAATGTCTCGAACATAAAAACATAACATAAACCGGGCTTCAGATGTTTCTGACTAAAATTTCAATTTTTTATTAACAATCATATACGGCGAAGATTGTAAGAAAACTAAAATCTGCACCACCTGGAAATAATTTTTGCCGGCGCCCATGTTCGCATAGGGATGAATTGATTTCATAGGCCATCGCATTAAAGTGTTATAGACCCACAAACATATCGAATGTCATCGTAACATGATATAAATCTGTGACCTATACTATCTGTGGTTCCATACAACTTTCTCAGAATCAACTAGTCCTCTCTTTGTCTAGTCTACAATTCTCTTTGGTCGAAAAAATTACACTTCATTCATTCCAAGCCATTCAATTAATTTTTTTATTAAAGTCCAGGAATATTCATTCAGTCTTTATTTATATATTTGGCACCGCCTTTCAAAAAACAACATGAAAGTTTTATGTCCTTGTAGAATTTTAGATGAATTTTATTTATAAACACTATTTACGTCTTATTTGTAGTAAGTTCATTTATAATACAAAATTTATTTTTTACTTTTCAGTGCGTTTTGAGGTCGGTTTTATTTTTTTGTTTAAAATTAATTTATTTTATACTTTTGAGTGGCTCTTCTAAACCGTATAGTTGGTTATCATACCATCAAAACGAAACTAACATGGACGCTCTGACTTTACGCTTACCTTATACACTAAAAACTAATTTGATTAATTTAATTTAATATTTTCAAATTAATGAAAATAAGAAAACGCAAAACTGGATCGTTCAATACTAAAAATTTAAGTAATATCGTTCATATAAATTAAGTTTTCATGGTGTTTTATAGTAAGCAAGTGAACGCACATTGTGATTTCCCGTAGGAACTCAGTTACTATATTCTCTCTATCTCTAGAAGTATTTTTTTTACCTTATTGGTTTTACTATCATATATGACCCTTTTAATGTTTTATAAAATGGTATATAAGTCATCGATATAAACTGATATTACATCGAGCTATAGAGATCTAAACTGGACGCGTAAACAATAACGTATGACATGTTTTTCCCTGTTGACAAGTTTTGCTCCATGACATCAAATATATGGCTTAGATTTTCATAAAATTCCGTCAAAAGCTTGACAATATGAGTTTTAATTAAATTAATTTATTATAATTAGTATATATTTAATATAACATGGACATCTCTATTGCTAAAGCGAACTAATTGAAGATTTTTAATTTTTTTATTTTATAACCTCAATATCTCTAAAACTATAAATCAAATTATTTTGATTCTTATTTTCTCTTGTTGCAAATTTAATACTAAATCAAATAACATCTAATTCATCGATAAGGATTCATAAATCATAGAGTTATAAGCAAATAAGCACGACATGGTCGCGCGGAATTCAGCGATTTCTCGTCCGATTGTGAAACTATTCTTTCAATATGCTGAAAACTAATGATCGTAAAAATTCTAAAAAAAAATGGGACCACTTCGACGAGTTACCCTATCGTTTGACACCTCACTCATCCAAATCGGTCTATAAATGGCGACGTACGAGCGGAACATCGGAAAAAAAAAAAAAAAAAAAAATACACGTCGAATTGATAACCTCCTTTTTGGTTTTTTTGAAGGTCGGTTAAAAACTGGCAGGCTGCTTGACGTAACGTTCTTTATATGTAGTTTATTAACGTAGGCTCAATCTTTGGTCAGTTATAATTGACATATAGGTATTTTCATTATTCAATATATTTCATTATAATTTCTAGGTTGACGCTAGAATAATAATAATAATAATGGGTGATTAAGGATCGAAATTTAAAGAAGTTCGGAGACAATTATTCATTGCAAGTATTTCTGGAACACTCAAAAATATAACGAAATTTAAAGTAGGTAGCAAATGATTAAAATCTCAGATAGAACAAAAAATTTATTGTTTTACAATTATCATAATAGGTGTCGTTTTTACAATGCCACCTGCAGCGTGCATTCTTAGTTTTATCTTGAAACGTCCAGTTTTTTACGCATTCTTTTGTTTTTATGAAATTGTTGTATCTGTTATGTCGATGATTTAAAGCTTACATTAAAATGATATTTATGATATGGGGATATGCCGACAATGATCGCTCGCTAACATAAAATGTTGTTTTAAAGTTTTTAAATCCATATTTATTAATTACATGCATTGTCGATTGCATTGAATTAAATCCATTTATAATAATTTTGAAACAGCTGAATAATTGTCCAAGTTTTTAAAAAAAATAATATTATTATAATTGGGACAACTCACATACAATTGCTCTGATCCCAAAGTATGTAGCTAAAGCACTTGTGTTATGGTAATCAGAAACAACGAGGGTACCACAATAAATATGTACATATATAAGTTTATAAGCAACCAAGGCTCGGCAAAAAATATTCGCGCTCATCACACAAATACATGCACCTAGACCAGGATTCGAACCCAGGAGCTTTTGATGCAGAAGGCAGGAGTACTGCCAATTGCGCCAATCGGTCGTCAAAATTCAAAATACAGTTGTATAAATATACATATATAAGTAATAAAAAACGTTTAAAATAGTTATATAGCCTTGATGACACGTCAGTAATGAAAATTGAAGATAAAGTTGATCTTATCATTCCAAAACCTATAACTCAAGTCAATATTCAGGCGTTAACATAAGAAAGCCATCAATTTCCTAAAGACGTTTGGATAAGCAATTTGCACTGATAAATACTAAAAACAACTACAAACAGACCGTAACATAAGCACCATTTCAAGGAATATTAAAATATATCATATGATCATTACAATAAAGCATAATTTTATTTGAACTGGACTGTAAATTAATGTTAAGTTGTAACCCATTGTTACTTTTGAAATGTCGATAAAATCAGAACCAAACACAAAAGTTTTTTCCCATTGTGTGTAATTTTTAACCTTTTGAACACAAAAGAAACCGCATCTTTTTTTGAATTCCTCATTTTGTACCTGGAAGACATATTTTAAGTTGGATTTTGATATTCGAACATTTCGACATAGATGTAGTAAGGTTTGAAATTGTCTGATTTTACGATTTTACTTCAATTATAGTTTTTTTTTTAGATAAAAGCACTATTGTGGTATTTTAATTGAATTTGTTCCGCAATTTAAGATGCCAATTAGTTTCCAGAAGCATAACATATCACGATTTTAGAAATGATAAGCACCTAGAGTTAGGTCTTTTGAAAATCGTTTATCAATACAGCAATTTAATTAATTATTAACTTTACTTCCTTAATTTAAAAATTTTTTAATAATGAAGTTTATATTTTATGAAATTAAAAAAATTACACGATTTTAAACATTAAAAATATACCAAGGTCTTTTTCCTTTCGCACTAAATTATACTATTCTCTTATTGATTCTAATTATTCAAGACTTAGCATAGAGTTAAGGTTTAAAAAAAATTGTAAGTTTAAATTCATGATTGCCATAACAATACTGCAAGATTTCTAGTTAAGATGAACATTTGCAACAATAGAACATAAGTAGAGAATTTAAAGGTGTTCCTATATGTATTCAGAAGTTACAATAACATGTTATGTAGAGTGTCCCTTGAATATAAGTAAGTAGGATAACTTACTTCCAGGTATTTCTTTGGTTTAATTATGAATAGAGGCTTAATAGCTAAGCGGTCTTATAGGCCTACCGCGAAGCCTGAAGTATCGGGTTCGATACCCGATCCCGAATACAATTTATAATTTAATTTGTACTTGTATTCGGTCTCTGGTAGAGCAACCACTTGCTGGACGGGGTGTCATAAGTGGCACGGAGATGTGGTTGAATTTCTACAGGCTTGCCTGAAAAAATTAAACCAAACCAACAAAAATTGTGAGTTGCCTGGAAGAGATCGCTGATTAGCGATAAGGCCGACCGTTGCACTCCATTGCAACAAAGTGTATCAGCAAATAATAATATTATTTATGTCTTAAACAAAAATTAAAATGTTATTTCTAAACTATAAACACATAATAAACAGAAAAGCTTTATTGTTTGTAATGAATAATTTCAAAACCATCGATGAACCGATTTTGAAAGTTCACTAACTGAAGTAAACGGCATAGGCTATTTTGATACGTTTGCCCAAACACCCGAAGTCGCGAGTAATAGCTAGTTTAGAGTATTATGAGAAATTTTGATAGAGCCATATTGATAGTTGCATAATGTTTCTGGCAACAAATAGATTGGAGAGTAGGTCATTGAACTCACCCTTTGCTGGCGTTGAGCCGAGATAATATGTTATGAATCCATAATATTTTGTTTTACTATTTTAAAAACTTAATTAAAATTCTTTATATATTTTACTGACATTTTCATATGATTAAATAAGATTGATAAATTAATACCTACTTTATGACGTGGTAATGTAGCTAGTATTTCGGGTATGCACCCCAACAATTTTGATGAGCATGA
The DNA here is from genome assembly GCA_912999735.1 of Aporia crataegi. Taxonomy (NCBI): domain Eukaryota; kingdom Metazoa; phylum Arthropoda; class Insecta; order Lepidoptera; family Pieridae; genus Aporia; species Aporia crataegi. The sequence continues at coordinate 5,726,982 of OU538749.1, forward strand.
GTAGTTTTGTAAATATATTTAAGTACATTATTAGAAAAATAAATTTCCTTACTTTATGACTATTTACTATAACAGACACTTTGGACTGAGGGTTTCAGAGCAAAATGCCATATCGTTGTAGCATTACGAAAAATAATAATCTCTCTCTGACTTGACGATGCGCGGCCAGGTTTATTTGGGGCTGCAATGTTTTCTTTTGTCCTGGAAATGAAAATAGTGCAAATTAAATAATAATGCGTGTTTTTTCTTGAAAGTTTTTCTTCTTAATCTTTGTTGATCTTCAAGGTGCTTAAATTCTATAGTTTTAAAGTTTAAACAGATTATCTTAACGAAATTTGAACTGATGGCGACCCTAACATTTTTCGGCGCGTTCCCAAAGGGCCGGCGGGTGCCCATTTTTCAAAAGGCACACCCGTCGCAGGTGATCTACGGACAGACACGCGCCTCGCATTGTTAGCTTTTTATATATACGTATAACGTATGTATAACATTCAGAACACCACCTTTCACCCAAATAATTCGACTAAGCTGCTTTGTTCTTCGATTTCATAAAATAATTACTTCTATTTATTACATTTACAGAATATATATAAATTAACTTTGACATCTACAGCGTCTGCGTTGTAATCTGTTTATTGTAATAGTAAAAAATCTGTTTCGTTTGAAAATCTTACAGCAGTCTTTGTGGTAAACGCGCAAATTTACTATGGCCACTATGCCATTTACAACTATCCGATACTAGAAAAAACCTATTGAAAACTGTAAGTAGTAGTTTCATGGTTGACGTACTGGTAACAGTAGTAATATTCAGATTTCCTATTATTTAGCATATAAATTGAAAATGGCGAGGGCTCATAATACCGATTACATTTTGACAGAGCCAGTGAGCCGGGTAAAATTACCGCGGTCATAACAAATTATGTATTATTTTGAAGGGACCACCGGTGTGGTTGTACAAGCATGTTCAAAAGCGCTGTTATTATATCAATATTGCTGACACAAATCATAAGAATTAAAACAAAATCAAATTTAAACATAATATGTACAAGTAGGTAGTCATTTTAAAGTAACCTTTTATTACGCCCCTACGCGCGTCGCCAAGAAGTTTTGCCTGTTGTGAGTTGTGACGGAAGTCCTGGTTTCAAATCCCAGGGAAACAGGAGTTTCAGTTGGATAGACACCGACTCTAGAGAAACAGATGCAAAAATTTAGACATGAATGTGGCGCACATTTTTGTAAAGAAATTTCGCGTTGGCCGGATAACACATTGACAATTGACACAACAAATCTGCATGACATTATTTTACTCCCGAATTGAGTAGATTTGAACAGCGAATGACTTTTCATCAGTGGCTATACATAAAACATACAAACACAACAATCTCTTTATAATACGTATTGTTACATAGTTTTCCATCCCGAATGTACATCTGTACTGACACATCAAACATCAACACATGCTATATTTATAATTTAATGACACAGCCAAGAGGTATTTTAAGATTTAAAGCCCTTTGTTCGTAATGGACCTCACACTTTTTGATAATCGTAATAAACAATCTCCGAAGCTTCACTAGAAAGAGAACCTGTTAGCATTATTGTAAAGCTGAGGTATCAAAAGCTAAAATAATATAATAATTCCCACTGGTACTTATTGTTAGTTCTAGAGATTATCACGTTTAAACATTTAAACGTTTAAACGTTCATGGATATATATCTCAATATTATTAAAAAGATTTGTGTTCCGTTTGTAATGAATTAACTCAAATAATAAATATAAATAGAAGATAGATTAAAGAGATAGATAAAAATAATCCCGTATTCTAAAACTAAAACTGATTTAAGATGCTCTAAAATAATAATTACTGCTTTTATAGAGATAATTACAGTCTTTTTTAATTGGCGTTAGCTTGTAATTATAATGCTATACTATAAATTCCGTATTTAATTGGACCATTTTAAAACCTGCGCTTATACCAATGTTTTGTGAAAAATAACTTAAGAGTATGAATTGTCTAAACTTAACTTTACAATAACTTTAACTACAAATTTTAACTGAATTGTGATAATTTTATTACGTTGTTATGCGTGGAATTGGCCGTAGATTTCGAGTGTAGCGCGGAAAGAAAGACTCGTCCAGAGGCTTCGTTTAATATTGTGTACTGATTAGAATATATAGTGTTTTAACCGACTTAAAAAAAGAAGGAGGTTCTCAATTCGACGCGTATGTTTTTATTTAAGTTTGTTACCTCAGAACTTTCGACTGGGTGATCCGATTTTGATGATTATTAACCGACCTTCAAAAAAACCAAAAAGGAGGTTATCAATTCGACGTGTATTTTTTTTTTTTTTTTTTTTTTTTTTTTTTTTTTTTTTTTTTACCGATGTTCCGCTCGTACGTCGCCATTTGTAAACCGATTTGGATGAGTGAGGTGTCAAACGATAGGGTAACTCGTCGAAGTGGTCCCATTTTTTTTTAGAATTTTTACGATCAATAGTTTTCAGCATATTGAAAGAATAGTTTCACAATCGGACGAGAAATCGCTGAATTCCGCGCGACCATGTCGTGCTTATTTGCTTATAACTCTATGATTTATGAATCCTTATCGACAAATTAGATGTTATTCGATTTAGTATTAAATTTTCAACAAGAGAGCATAAGAATCAAAATAATTTGATTTATAGTTTTAGAGATATTGAGGTTATAAAATAAAAAATTGAAAAATCTTCAATTAGTTCGCTTTAGCAATAGAGATGTCCATGTTATATTAAATATATACTAATTATAATAAATTAATTTAATTAAAACTCATATTGTCAAGCTTTTGACGGGATTTTATGAAAATTTAAGCCATATATTTGATGTTATGGAGCAAAACTTGTCAACAGAGAAAAACATGTCATACGTTGTTGTTTACGCGTCCAGTTTAGATCTCTATAGCTCGATGTAATATCAGTTTATATCGATGACTTATATATCATTTTATAAAACATTAAAAGAGTCATATATGATAGTAAAATCAATAAGGTAGAAGAAATACTTCTAGAGATAGAGAGAATATAGTAACTGAGTTCCTACGGTAAATCACAATGTGCGTTCACTTGCTTACTATAAAACACCATGAAAACTTAATTTATATGAACGATATTACTTAAATTTTTAGTATTAAACGATTCAGTTTTGTGTTTTCTTATTTTCATTAATTTGAAAATATTAAATTAAATTAATTAAATTAGTTTTTAGTGTATAAGGTAAGCGTAAAGTCAGAGCGTCCATGTTAGTTTCGTTTTGATGGTATGATAACCAGCTATACGGTTTAGAAGAGCCACTCAAAAGTATAAAATAAATTAATTTTAAACAAAAAAATAAAACCGACCTCAAAACGCACTGAAAAGTAAAAAATAAATTTTGTATTATAAATGAACTTACTATAAATAAAAGACGTAAATAGTGTTGATAAATAAAATTCATCTAAAATTCTACAAGGGCATAAAACTTTCATGTTGTTTTTTGAAAGGCGGTGCCAAATATATAAATAAAGACTCAATGAATATTCCTGGACTTTAATAAAAAAAATTAATTGAATGGCTTGGCGCCGCGTTTCAAAGAGCAACATGAAAGTTTTATGCCCTTGTAGAATTTTAGATGAATTTTATTTATCAACACTATTTACGTCTTTTATTTATAGTAAGTTCATTTATAATACAAAATTTATTTTTTACTTTTCAGTGCGTTTTGAGGTCGGTTTTATTTTTTTGTTTAAAATTAATTTATTTTGTTTGAAAGTTGGTGCTGCCTTTGTAATTCAATTTAAATTTCATCATGTTTTCAAAAGTTTTAGAGTTACAATTTGAAGTCGGTTTTTTTTTGTTAAAATTATATCGCATAAATTAAAAAATGAAATTATTATATTAAACAAAGCTATTATTTTAGAACTTGAGTAGCTTTCAATTCTTAACAGCCACAATTTAATGAAAATTTATCAAACGAGCGCGTTCTTGAAAAGTACAGAAGCACCTTTTGTCTTTAAACTGCAGACACTTTGTCGAATTCATTCAATAAGGTTGTCAACAGAAACATGTTATTTATTATAATCCTATTGGAGATTTGCAATCCCTTAATTACTTACCGTTCGGTCCTCATTTTTATTTCCTTATTAGAAGCTCGCTCTTAGTGCAATCTAATTAGATACATTACTGCATTTCACGGATCATTTTCGTAACAGGCTAGTGTCAACAGAACATTAAATTGTTTCCCCAGGATTTGAAACAACGACCTCTGGCACAACACACAGACGCATGAACACTTCAGTCAATGAAGAGCCGTTATACATAACACAATTGCATTTCCGTTAATGCATTACAAAGATGTCGCACAAAGAACTGGTTTTGACCAAGATTGATTCGACTGTTCCTTAGAAACTGTATACTTTAATCAAAGGAGATTGCAACGTTCGTCAATTCTAAGAATTCGTCAGGTATAAGTTATCTCGAAGCATACGTATATACGATTTTTTCATGCTTAAAAATTAAGAAGTTTTGCTACCATTTGTACATTGAATATAGTCCGTCTTAAACCGATTTTAAAACATGAAATCTATGTCTGGGTATGCCATTATTATCGTTGAAAAGAAATGGATATTATTTTTTAAATTAATGTTTCAAAATGTTTGAAAATGTTTATTTTATTTAATAATGTGTATATATTTAATGTAGTGAAGTATTTCTAGATTACAAACGTGGTTGTGACTTTATATTAACCCCCTTTTTTTCTAACGATATTTTCTTTATTGAATATTTACAATAATGTACTTAAATATATTTACAAAAATACAAAAGGCTCATCAAAGCCGTTAGGGTGCGTACCCAAAATACTGGCTACATTACCGCGTTTATTATTATTATATATATATATATATTATATTATATATTATATATATATTATATTATATATATATATTATATAATATATATAATATAATATATATATATACATTACAAACGTGGTATTGTAGCCAGTATTTTAACCCCCTTACTAATAAAAATATTTACACAATTGATAAGCTTTACCATGTTTTGTCCTTGTCTATCGTGAGAATTTTCTAACGTATCAGAAGAACAAAACAGTGTATAGCATATCAATTGTGAAAATATTTTTATTAGTGTATGTACAAGTATGTAAATACCTGTAGCAGGAAGCCTCGCTCCTTCATAACAGACAAGTTTTAACAAAAGAAAATAATACAAAGGAGAAAGTGAAAGAATATTAAGAGTATAAAAGAAGAAAAACAAAAAGTATGTGTGTGCGTGTGTTATATTATAATTTAAATTAATATGTTCACGTATTTTCTATCAAATAAGGAAAATAAAATGATTTATAATAATTATTATTAAATAATTCAAATGTATATTGACTCATATTTTGGCCAATGCGTTAGTATAGCGATACAAAGCAGTAATGTAGCCAGTATTTTGGGTACGCACCCTAACGGCTTCGATGAGCCTTTTATATTTTTGTAAATATATTTAAGTACATTATTCAAGTGTTGTGATGGATTATTTAAGTAAAAATAAGTCACAAAAACTGCTTCGTTACATATCGAATGATTATGGCAGAATATTATAACTATATGGAATACCAATATTTTTTAACGGAATAAAAAATGAATACACAAAGACACTTGAAAGATACTGTATACTCTCCTATTGTATGTGGTCAAAAGTAGTATAATTCTTTTAGAAACGTGTCGCTTAATCTTGAATGATATTCATTCACACTTCAAGTGTCTTTGGGTTATTGTTACAAACAATACAAACGCTATAAAAGACAAGACATGTCTATTCCTAAAAGCCAATTGTCTTACTTTGCCCATTAATTGAGTTCTTAAGCCAATTGTATTAAGTCTTAGCTTCAGAGTATTGTTATTGTCTTTGAAGTTTCATCTCGTGGATTAATTTTTTTAAATCTAAAGGATTTTAATTGCTTTTGAATGACTTCGTGTTTATAGCGTTTAAGATCTGCTCAAAAACATGATCAATAAATGCAATTTAGAAAAAATTAAAATGTATAGTAGTTTCTCATATGAGATAGATTTAGCAATCTAGTGTTGATGAACGTATAAAATATGAATTATCTGTACGATAAGATCTTTCGGAATTTTATCTAAAAGGTAAACAAAAATGAGAAGATTGGAGAAATAATAGCTTTGGTATTTGATAGTGGCATAATCATAACGCTAAACTTTCTTCAAAATATGCAATCTTGGTATTACCATGGTGTCACCGAAATGACGGAGACTGCAGAATTATGAGGAGAATCATTAAGTGCCTAATATCTTTTCGAATTATGCATTCCTGGTAGTTAAGGTTTGTGGATTGTATCATTTATGGACATTTAAATGACGGTTGCTGTAGGAATGGCGTCAAAGATACGTCTTGTTAATACGTCAAATTTGTTACTGAATAGCAGAAAAATACTAGGAAATAGTTATTTGGCTAAGAAATCATAAAAACCTAACTGACAAAAAATATTTAATGAACTTAAATCCTTCTTTTCGTCGTCGGGAAAAGTGCTTTCGATTTAGATTTCTTATCAAAACGTAATCAACTTTCTTTCACTAAGATCTACCATTTGTTACGTCAATCAAAATTATATCTTGACGTTATTAAATTACATTCAGTGAGAAGCGATTTAGATGTGATGATTTAAAAATAAATTATTTTACGAAATTAATTTCGTGGGAACCTAAATAGGTACCAGCGGCCTGGAATTTAATAAAAATTTCAAAATAAACTTATCGTATCATTTCATTTCAAAATTTCTTTATTAATTAACTTATAATTTAAATTTACATAACAATGCCAGTGTTAGTATTAGGTATCCTAGCAGTTATAACTATATTAGTACAAAGTTTTAGAAAACACTTGGTTTATAAACTTTTTACTGAATTTTAAAACATTTTATATGCGAGTTGCGTTCATGGTGTAAGATAATATTGAGGTCACAAATATGTTTCCTTTGGAAACATTTATAAGTATAAGTGCAAAACTGTCCGTTAATAATAATAATAAAGCCTTTATTAAACAATCTTATAAACACATATTTCTTATATACTACAATAAAATATTTAACATTGACACCAGCTTCGCAAAGATTGTCTTGCTACTCAGCATAGGCCTCCCCTAAAGTTTGCCATAGAGTACGGTCTTTCCTTCCTTGTCCATGCAGGCGCCACATGGACAAGAAAAGCCGTTAATAATAAATAAGCAAAATGTAGAAATGCATGCATTGTATATTCAATTTTATATACCCATTATGTTTTTGTATGTATTACACCAACGTTACAGAATTCGTTTGATAATAATCAAATGAATTCAATTCAAATTTCAATGTTTGTACAAGATTAAGAATTAAAAAGGATTTATCTATAAACTTCACACATACCTTTTCAACTCCCGAAATAAAAAGTGTGTCTGTGTGTCGTCTGTCTGTCATATCTACGATCGTACGGACTGACACACACACAGTGTCAGGGGTTTTTAAATTTCATATGTTATACGTATCAGAAATTTTTATTAAGTGTATGAATGGTATATATAGGCCGTCATGAGAAAGTAGATAATAAAAACTAGACAAAACACAAAGGCCCAGACATAGCTGACTCATAGTTTATGGTGATACTTACATAGGTGATACTGTTGTAAACAGTAAGAACGTTTTAAAAACGCTCCAACGTATGATACTGTACAGTTATCTTTTTGAACTACATAACTCAGATTGTTGCGAATTTTTTATTATAACCAGTTATCAAAATTTAAAGTTTAAATATGGACTCACCTTTTGGTATATTATTTGAAATCGGCTGAGCACGTATTCTTCTTCCGACTCTTGCATTTACCTCACACCCTCGAACTTTTAATATTCCTAATGCAATCTCTCTTCTTCAGTCTTCCTCTATCTTTATTATACCGATTTTTACCCCTTCTTCCTGAAGCTCACCTCAGAATCAATGCTACATTTATTGTACTTTTACCGTTTTTTTAAGCCTGACCAGATATTTAAGTTTTGTAGCGTCTTAGGGATAAGCAACTGATAAGTATACACTATGGCCATGGTCAAGGGCCGTTAGGCGTGGGCGTAACCAGTTCTTACATAATGTTAGATCTCATATATTGTATATTAAACTTTTCATTCAAAGGCATCAAGTCTTTTTATAGTAAGGAAGGTAAAGGACATTAAATTTTTACCGATATCTATATGGGTGGTAAAATAAAATACGGTTCAGAGTAAAATATGATCAAATGTTGTATTAAATGAGGGCATTAGTTTGATAAAATACAGATAATAAATAAACTCTATGTCTAGGTAGAGACTGAAGCGATTTTATGAAATGAAACATTTAAACTTACTTTCACATCTATATTAAATTCAACAATCGGATTTGGAAGAAAATATTTCGATTCATAAACATAATTATTGACAAATCAAAGAATTGTTTTTATGTTTGAATAATTGTGTTTATATAGCATTAGTGTTGTTAAAAAAATAAAATTAACGTCAAAAAACAGTTTATGTTTTTACAATAAAATCGAAAATTATTTATTAAAAACTGAAAATTATTTATTAAAATTGCTGAAAAGCTGGTTTCCAAAAGCAAATTGGAGCTTTTCAAGCTTTTTTGATGAAGTTGCAGTCAATGATGTTTTATCATTGACAATACTAATTTTAGCAGTTTTCATATTGTATTAATAATTTAACCTTGAAAATGCAGACAAATAATTATAGTATTCAGTTTTAAATTCCTTGCCAAAGATATGTAAGTTATAGTTTCAAGATCATTCATCACGATGCATTGCACTCGTAATATTTGGCTCTGATCCATATACATTGCGTAATTTGTTCTATTATCATGTTTTCTTAGTAATAGTGATGCAGTCACTGACAAATATAAAAAGCTTTCGTCTAACGGTGCTTGCATAGATTAACGACTCTTGCTAGAAAAACTAGCCAAATAATTACGCCTAGTACAAGCAAGCAAAATAAAATAAGAACCCAATACCTAATTCCCTACTTAATATTATAAATAAGGCTGTATTTATAATATTAAGTGTCTGTCTTTGTTCGCTTTGACGCACCTGAACCATTGAACTAATTTTGATGGAATTCGGGAGAGAGATAGCTAAAGCTGGTAAAAGAACCAGGACAAAAAAGTTTCCAAACAAATAAAACCGTATTAAAACCGAATCATAAATTCTACATCTATTACAATATCTAGTAATTGCGAAAATAAGTCTTAAATTTAAATAAACAGAAACAATCCCTGATTACAAGGAATTTTGAATAAAGATTGTAATTTGTAGTTGTAATTAGGTCGGCACTGCCACAAAGGTGAATGTTTCCGGTCATAGGTTGTGGTACATGTTATAGGCTTTCTATAATCATAGGAGTTAGGTACTAAATTTTGATTCACTAACAGATAGCAGTATTATTTAAAGTAAATATACAACAAATTCGGTTTACTTACACAATTTTTAACTCAAAAACGGATGGACCGATTTTGACGATCTCTAAATTGTTAGATTCGTCTAATCCGAGAATAGTAGAATCACTATTAAAATTATAGAAAAATAAAACTCGTTTCTTCATTCCTATAGAATAACGTTTCGTTGACACGTTATTATACTACGGGAGGTAGCGCTTTATTTGAGCGAGTCAATTTATACCGGTTGAAAATCATAATAACAATAGTTTTCCCCTAACAAATAACAGCTCTGAACGTCAGCTGCTCTGAAAACGGTGGAGCTAAAGGAGACAGCATGAACAAGTTAAAATCATATTCGGAACTTTGAAGCGTTTGCTGGGTCCACTAGTAAGAAATAAAGACTTTAACTTAGCCGTGCTCGATATTTCGACCATTTTGATTAACTATGTATTATCGCATTTACATCCAGCCTTTCCCATTACAGTAAACGCGTACTTACATAATACATAGTATGATTCGTTGTCATACTTGAACCGCAGTAGATAAATCAATAATGATTATATTACTACTATTCGGTTTTTAAAAATACAGCCCATTTACAATAATATCAAAAATACACACTTCAGATACCTACAGATCTTACAAAGAAAAAATAATTACTAAAAGTCCGTTTTATTCTCAAAGGGATCATGGAATAGTTAATAAATTAATTACATTTGTATTTAATCGAGTTAGCTTTCAACTTGTACCACTCATCGTCGATATCTTACAAGCGATGAAAAACAACATTACATCATATCGTACTTATAATAAATATTAACGATAAAATACTAGTGGTTTTCTAGGAGTACATTTATTATGCGAACAGTAGGTCAAATGTTATAGAGAACTAAATTGGCCATTCATTAATTAACTACAAAGCCATATGTAAGGTTTGCAAAATTAACTTTTTAGGTACTTGAGGATAAATATACAAATATAGGTATATCAAAGATACATCGAAGAAAAAATAGAAGTGATATATGGTGTGCACATATGGTGTGCAGAAGTGATATAGTGTGTAATATTAATACTAGTTATTATTACTAGATTTAATTTTTATTCAGTATACTCGTCACATGTTATGGTACATGACCTCTAACTGTTGGTAACAACTTAAAATGTATATATCAAAAGGAAATTTTTAATGTGTTTATAATATAAACATTGTTAAGCTTTTTAAATAAATCTATACCGAAAAAGACTAGATGTAACTTTTTCGTGCAAGTTAAAATGATAAATACCGCCTCATCGTATCATATTAATGTAATAACTTTTACGTACATACCTAGCTTATAATAAATTATAATCTGCAGACGCTCAGAAGACATCTAACTTCCTATGAGTTTGCAATTTTTTGAAATCTGCGCATCGCAATTTGAGTTTAACCATATGTATGAAAATATAAATATTTACTCTTTGCTCTTATATATACAAATCTCATCATAATAGTTGAGGTGCGTACCCAAAATATATGGCGGAATAGAATGTTTACGCGTTAGATGCATTGATGCTATCTGATTTAAATAAACGCATACAAAACGTCGGAAATGCAACCAATTTGTATGTAACGGTATTTTGTATGAATTGTATGATCATATCAACGAAACAATGCTTGTGGATTTTGTACGCCACAAATGGTGTCTATGTTTTACGAATGTCAATAGTAAAAAAGCCTGAGAAAGACTGGCTTTTTATTATTATTGTGGTTTTTATAAACACGTCATATCTCCTAATTTTTAAACACTGATCAAAGATTTATTATTCGTTTTTGAAACAATAATTCACATTAGTAGAAACTAATACAGCATTTGACATCGATTTAATTACTTTAATGCATATGTTAGGGGAATGAAGTTTCTTTGGTAGTTAAATGCAAATGACCTGTAGGTATGATTCTACCGTTTATATAAAATAAAGTAATATATAAATAGTTATATCTGAAATAGATACTTACTGATTTTAATTCAGAGTTCAATTCTGTGCTGTGCAATTTTTATATATTTCTTCGTTACATTAACATTGGGATTTTTTTGATAATGTTATATTTAATGTAATTTACAATTTTCTATTAAGAGAAAAGCTCCGAAAATTAATCCTAAAGATGGTCATCCTAGTAGTTACTAATGTGTCCATGTTTACTGGACTATTAAACATGGACAATTGTTATTGAAAAGTTTAATTGAGTGGAAAAAATCACACTGTGTCAAAATACTTCAAAGAGTTCGTAAGTTAAAACGGAAACAATGACGTGGGCAAAGGAAAATTACAAGTAATTCTGTTTATTCTAGACTCAATTAACCAGACCTGATTTCCTAAGTGGATCAGGTATAGGTTGTGGTTTAGTAAATATTTAGATTCTGTATTTTAACTAGATCAGGTCAACTATGTTTATTTTTATTAGACTTGTTCAAAATTCAGTATAATTTATAAACATGCTGTCAGCCAATCATTTAATATAAATCTGGATTTTGTACAATCACATATTAGGTAAGTATTTATTTTAACTTGATGGTGCCCGCAACTGAAATAACAATTCACTTAAAATACTCTACTAGGAATTATACATATAAAAACAGTTAATTTGAAGACAAACACTCTCCAACATATCTACATAAATTAACTAGAAACAATCTCGATCCAATCAGTTTTCAAACAAAATAAAAAATATTTATGAGCTACAATGACAACTGATCGCCTCTTTGGTCTAGTGGTAATCGCGTAAGCGTTACAACCGAGAGGTCCTGGGTTCGATTCCCGGCGTAGATAAAAAAAAAAACTCGGTCTGGCAGGACATAGAAGGCTGATCACCTACTTGCCCCTAAAGAAAAAATCGATCAGTGAAACAGATGTGAAATGCATCTGCCCCATACCCCACTAGGGGACACGGGATTTCACTTCACAATGACAAACTTATATAACCTTATTGCATCGGAGTTTAATAATAATATTTGATTTATTTATATCAATATATTTATATCACAATTTTACAATTATTTCACTTATTGATTATTAATTAGGAAAAATAATATTTAGAGAAAGCAATCTGAATAGATTACGCGCGTATATCATGGAAAAAACTTGACTTGAAAAGTGTAATTTAAAAATTCAATTTGAATTTTTGAAATTATAATTCAATCGTCATTTCGCATTTTGTACAGCCTGCATGGATACTCGAATTTAATTGATTAAATGTGTGAATTATAATTTCCCAGTGATTTTATCCAAAGCTAGAACAAACCATAAAGTCTAGACTACACAATTATATTAAGTAATTAAAACAAAGAAGCAATTGTACCCAATTTGGCGATTAGTTTGAACCGAGTTCAAAGCCCCGGGCACCAGTGCGGAACAGCCATATGTGATAAAGTTTGAATTAAAGATACTCTTGTGACTATGTTGTTACCATGCTAATAGTGATCGGTCGATGGCCTTATTATTATAATTATAACATTAACTATTATTATGTATTTTAATTACAATTTTCTGCTAGAGAATTCGTTCTCATCGGTTCTCACCTATAGCTCTCTACAACGGCTTCTCTGAGAGAGTCTTACTTCCAATCAGTGAAAGAATTAGTATTTTTGTATTTTGGTTTAACAATTCATGTAAAACTTTCAATGAAATCTGGCTTGAAATCTGGCTCATATTTCGACGAATATAGGGATACAACGCGTTAATTTAGCCTTATGTATTTTTGTAAATATATTTAAGTAGTTTATTGTAAATAAATACTTTTTAAAGTTTTATTAAGTTTATCTTAGTTTATGGATTTAAGTCTAAATTGTCTCACCATAATATACTTCCAGATCCGTTGACATGGGCGGCACGCTGAAATCCTTAAAGGCCTTGATGTAAACAAAACCTATTTATGCTTATTTTAGGCAGACTTGGCACATCATTTGAATATAAATAAAATATCATTTAGTATATCTAATTTCATGTAACTGATATTTTGCAATATGATGTCCATTTCAAATAGTAGGTATCAGTCAAATTTTATTTTTATGGTTATTTTAACCGATCTGTTTCTAAAAATGTTCACTGATATAAAATTATTTTCGAGTTTAATAAGCTATATACAATTTTAGATTCGTATAATCTCACTCCGAAATAGTCCGCCAATAAAAAACATAAAATCGGCTTTTCAATTTATTCATTACAATGGCACAATACAAATCTTTTCTATATATAATAATATATAAGTGATTGTAAATAATTATGATGGTGGCGCTAATATTATATAAACCTTCAACGATTCATTCTTAGCACCAACTACCGATATTTCGATATTGTTCTAAGAATTTTATCGCAACGAAATAATTTATAATTCAAGCACTCAAGCACTTACAACACTCCAGTCTAGCACCACTTGATATAAAATGCCGTAATTTATAGTAAGATCTTTAATAGATTTATTTCTGACCTTTAAATAAGAAAAATCATTACGTAGCTAAAAATACAGTGTTATTTAAAACCAACCTAAAACTCGTTCATGCTTCATAGTATAATTTAAATTATTTGCTAATATTATTTACTAAGAAATAAAATATTAGGAAAAATACGTATCGTCAATGTGTGAAGATTAATAAGGAACTTCGTTCTAATAATATTGAAATAAATAAGGATTGAAATACAGCCGACATCGTGGGAAAAACTACCGGCATTATTATATATAGATATAGAATAAGAAAACTATAAGGTCAGGAAAATTATGAAAATGTGTAGATATTTTTGTGGAAATTGTATAGTTTTCCAGACGTGTTGTGACCCTACATACGTCTTAATTTGACACTATTCGTCACGGTCAGAGGCGGGCGGCTAGGTGTGGTCGGCTTTACCAATTACTTCTGATGTTTATTATTGTTTTACAAGGACTTCAAATGGCGATGCGACATTTTATGGATTGTCCAACAAACTGCGTTAGGTATACGTTGTTTTTACTCCCTACATATATTAGTGATAATTATTTTAACTTAAATATATATTATTTTTAATATAAATGTTTTATGTGTATTTAGGAGAAAACTTAAAACCTCAACATTGACAAGAACGGGCGAATAATTAGAACATTTGCATACAGTCGGTTAAATAGCTATTTTGTTAACATCTGTTCAAAGATGTCCCAATGTGTATTATGACATATCATAGCAACTTCATAAAAATCATACATTGCTGGATCATCTGACCTATTTTCAGTTTATCTCGTTTGCGCGTTTCCATAATTTATTCCGGTAATTTTCTCCAGCCACCGTAAATTGTTACACATCGAACATTCAATACGTGTAAGAAGTCCACAGGAAAAAAGAAAACTTTCCGTTTGAAAAAGTTTGTTTTGTTTTTGTTTTATCGTCTTTAACAAAAACGTCATAAATCCGTTTTCCACGTATCCCAGTGCGTAATGAATCTTCAACTATGAAAAGGACCTACGGCGTAATATTAGCTAATAATATTGAAATTATTTGATATTACTTTTTAGTACTACAAATAAGATCTACTAACTATATTCTATAACAAAAATATGTTGGTATGTCTGTAGTTGCAAAACAGCGTTAGCAATTTAAAACTGAAACATATTAATGTTACAATGGGCATTTAACTACGTTCGTTGCGCTGTTCCTCCAACATTTAAGTACTTTAATAAGTCATAGCGTGGTATTATGGAAACATGCGTAACTATACAACGTATTATATTTCAGAACATGTGTACGGATGTGTGCTTTTCAGGAACCATTCATAACTGCCGCTAGTTACAATAATCTGTTTGAATTTACTATTTGAAAATTAACAATTTCTTCGAATATTACTGTAACATTGAATGGACTGTTATATAGGTCACTGGTTTATGTTAATTTGAAGAGCATTCGCCGGCTTCGCAAGGATTTCTGTACATTACCCGTTACTTCAGGTTTTCTATGTGTGATACTTTACATTATAGAAAAATATTGGTTTAGAAAATGAACTGTGTGAACTTGAAATGTGGCTAAAAGAGATGACGCTGACTTTAAATCGCGCAAAGTTCTTTCACACAAACCTAACTGATTCTGAATCGATTTTAGTGATTTATGCCTGTTCTGAGGCTTTCGTTTTCTGTATCTGGCAAGGTGCGATGTCTCCTCTTGAAGTCAGGATAAAGCAGGGAAGCCATACCCTCTACGGGAGACTAATTATAAGCCAGCTGAATAATTACTCGTACGTAATTTTTTTGTTATGTATACAACGACGAGGTTAGCGTAAAGCAATAATCTCTTCGAAGTTGAACGGACTGCTAGAAAATAAAGTAAAAATAAGGTTCTTTTGCATCTGTATGAACAAATTATCAAAGATGGCAGGAACAACATCGAGAGCTCGAAGCCCGAAGAGATGGTCTGATCCTGACCACCACCTGTGGCTGAACACCTTGGCTCTAAAGCTAGTGTCCATCCATGAAACCACTGATCGGCATAAATGGCGTAGAATTGTGGACAAAGAGATTAGTCCGCAACATCTCGATGCTCAGCAGTGGATTGGAGACTGGAGTGAGTGACTGGAGGAGGAGGAACAAATTATCAATTAAACACATCTATATTATACATACTATTTTTAAGTCATCACTAGTTTTATTACGTAAATTTCCTAGTTTCCGGATGACGTTATTTATACCGTTTTAAAACATGCATCAGATGATACATCATTATTTATATAGATGTGTCATTAACAACTGTGTAGTCTAAACAGCATCTAATTTCGACGGTTATGATTAGTTACACGTCATTTAATTTTTGTTTTATGTGAAACATTGTGCAATGCGATTTTTATTTCTACGTAGATACTGGACTTTCTTCGCGTGCAAAAATAAAATAGTCTATGTATGTCTTTCAGAAAGAGTATATCTTTTTAACACATTGAGCCAGTAATTAACAATAAGTGGTAAAAAATGAGTAAACAGATTTTTGTCTAGAATCTTTATTAATTGTATTAAACATTAGATTTAATTTCTGCCACTAATAATACAACTCACATACATTGCTCTGATCCCAAAATAGCTGAACCACACTTAATACATATATTAACCATCAAGATTCGGAATCCAATATTTGTGCTCATTACACAAATAAATGCACCTACCGAGATTCGAACAAAGGACTTTTTGATGCAGAAGGCAGAGCACTACCTATTATACCTATAGGCCTACCTATAGGCCGACACTATAATAATATTATAGCCTCTCAGAAAAAATCTACGTACGGAAATCGAAGTTCCGTCACTGAAAAAACCTTGCAGTTTTTGAGTACCTTAAAATTACAAATTTTGTCTATAGTCTATAACTTTTAATAGGTAAAGACTGTAGAGCGGCCCGGGGGGTGCTTTATTTAAAAAAATATATAGATATTTCCTAATGTGCAAGTAGAAATATCAGAATAAACTGAATACCATACAATAGTTTAAAAAGTTTTACCTTATATGTGTAAACACACTGACTGGCCAACAGGAATGACATAGACAATGATTCTCAAAGCGCTTGTTGTGTTAAAAAGAACTAATTTTAGTTCTTAAACGCTAACTTGCTATTAGTTAAAGCCGGATGATTATAATAGTTAACCCTACATTTAGTTCATCTGTTTACCCAAGTATCACGAACACTTTGAGTTAAATTTAACCCAAGATCAAAGTTTTGTATATACATGATATCCGTTTGAAACCCGGTTTTTAAATATCTTTCTTCCAATCTCACAAAATCGATGATTCATGATAAGCACCGATAGTTAAAGTAATCGCTTTCACGCCAAAACTACTGAACCGATTTAAATGAAATTTGGTACACAGATAGTCTAGAGCCTAAGAAAGAACATACTTTTTAATGCGAACAAAATGTTGTAAGGGGTTGAAAGGGGGGGATGAGAAGTTCAATGGAAGTATCGTCATTTTTAGAGCTAAAAGCTTTTAGGCTATACATATAACATCATGTTACGACGAAGTTAACGCGGGCGAAACCGTGGGGCACATCTAGTCTTTTATAACGTCGAACTTTCAACCAAATTATGGGTCACAAACTTCGCAATTAATTACTAGTTATAAATATTCTGTTTTAAAATATTTTTATTTTAACTTCATAGTTAGAACTTTACCTTTATAAGGTTGAAGAATGTTCTGAAACTGAAATTCTGAAATATTATAGAGAAAAAGATTGTTTAACGTAGATAGTAGATTTCGGTTCTACGCTTATATCACTAATTGTTTGATTAATAGACGAAATCTTGTAATGTTTTTTACATAACACCTACTTATTGTATTCATAAATCGTTAACACACAATTTATATAAACGCTGCTAACGCATAAATAATAGACGTGTCTGTAATACCTTAGTCTATAATTGTCAATGGTTTCACATCGGAATGTTGTGTGCATCTGTGTAAATACAAAATTATTGAATGACTTTACATCGTTAAAAGTAGTAGCTTGTTAATGTCAATAGTTGAAGAAAATAACTAAAAAGTGGATCTCTTCCTGGACCCTGCGAATTTCGTATCGTTTTAGAGTTCGGAATAATAACGTGTCATTTAAATGCTAAAACGTCCTATAGAAACTGTATGAAGAACCGATTTAAAACGTCATTCGATAGAAAATGTTTGAGGGAATGAATTTTCTTCATAGACACTCTTTCATGAATTTTTCTATTTTTGGTATTTTTGGATTGGACGAATCCACAGAATAGAGATCATCGGGTCCAGCCGTTCTTGAGTTTAAATGGTGTAAATAACCCGACTTTGTATAGATAACAAAAGCCCTCATTACTTTATTATTTTCATTACTTTATTATTTTTCTTGTTGGGTTGCCTGGAAGAGAGCTGATTAGCGATAAGGCCGCCCGTTGCACTTAAATTAGCTTAAGTTATAATTTATATTCTATTATTATTGCAACGAAGTGTTAATAAAATGGTCGTTAGTCTGTAAGTAAGCCATGCCTACATTTTATGCCCTTTTTTAACCAAATTTATTCCAAGTTTGACGCGCGTCCCTTTTTGGTAATCCCGGTAAAAAGAAAGTATATTTATCATTCGATCAGCGCCTAATACGACCCAGTGACTCAGACATATCTAGGCCAACGGGGAAAGTCGATCAAAAAGGAAACATATAAAAACTTGGACAAATATGTCCTAGTGTACCTAATATGGCTGTCATACTGTGAACAGCTACTAGTGCCGTACGGTGTATCGATAAAATCGCATATCGATAATCTTCAGTTTTTTGTCTGGTAGGAGAAAGTTCTGTATTTTTCTTAGTTTATATTTTTTATATTTATAATCTTAAATACGTGTCATATTTTACGTTTTAATTATACTTAACTGAACTTAACGAATTTATTCCCATAAGGTTTTTACTTATTATTTATACAGAGTACGAGATAGATGGTGTGTTATTTTAAAATTTTATTTTTAAATTTTTTATAATAAATTGAAAACAGAAATTGTAAGCTACGCATTATTTATGTTATAGTTAGAAGTTTAAAGACCAAACATTTTTAAATATATTTGGCATATAGCTTCACTCCTCGAAATACATTTAAAAAACCATTGACTAATGTTATTTTAAAATGGTGAAACTAAATATATAGAATTTTTTTTCAATCTTGAACTTTTCAGTTTCAAAATAAATATCGATGCTGAAAAGGCTATCAATAGGTACATCACTAGCATTTGACTGGAACATCCACAATTATCTCACTACCTTATTCGCAATGGCTCGCGAGCTATTCTTAATTATTAATTGATAATGAAAGTAACTCTTGTATTACCTTATACAAAAATACCTCACTGTTTTCACCGTAACAAAAATAAAACTAAATAATATGTATGTTTTGTTTAAAAGATTTTTATTCAGTTTAAAAAAATCAATTTATTTATTATGTATCCCACATAATTTTTACTGGAATTATTTCAAATTAAACCTTAGAGCTTGTCAAGATGGCGCTAGACAAGCTCTGTCGAGCGTGTCCACTGTCCACTGAGCAGTGGGCATTGTTTAGGGTTCATTGTTCAGTAGTCTGTAGTAGTAAGTTAGTAACTGGTAAGTAGTACGCGTGAGTTCGTAGGGGGTGGATGTATTTACGAAATGGAGCGTGATAACTTTGATACGAAACTTTTGACGAGGTTAAAAAAAAGAGTATTCATATAGAATCTTCAGATTATTCCAATAGAATAATAAAACGTAGAAACTGGGAAATAGTGCAAATATTTTGTGAACGAGGCATCTGGACGCAATATACTTGAAGCGCACTAGTGTATTCGTGTTTTGCGCGCAGAACGCGTCATCTGGACAGACTCTAAATTGAAATATTGTTGTTGATATTAAAAGTACAAAATAACGAAACCTTGTGTTGAAGGTGTAAGATCATAATCTGGTTTCAGTATTATAACGCAATCTACTTACAAGAAATTATATACAATATAAAAGTATATATACATATGACGACCGATTGGAGCAATTGATAGTGCTCCTGCCTTCTGCATCGAAAGATTCGAATCCCGGTGTATTTATTTGTGTGATGAGCAGGAATATTTGTTTCCGAGTCTTGGTTGTTTAAAAACTTGTATGTATTTATTTATTGTAGTACCCTCGTTGTTTATGATTACCATAACAATTGCTTCACCTACTTACTTTGGGACCAGAGTAATGTATGTAAGTTGTCCTAATTATAAAAAAAAAAACTACTTACTCATTCGTATCCTCACTCCGTCGTCATTAAGCAAGAAATTTCACCTGATCCACATAATAAAAGTACTTGTTAGAATTACAATTCTCTAAGAAATGGCAATCTTAGTAGTCTCGTCCTAAAATATTGGCAATGTCCTTACATTTTGCCAAATATTATTTATAAGCAAAAGCTACATACTACATTAAAACAAAGAGTTTCTGTTCTCCACTTGAGATCTGAAAGGGTTCTGTCAGGGCACGTGCCTCACGCGTGATCCACTCACGCGCATAATTACTGATTAGCTTTGAAGGGCTGTAAATAACTAGCCTTGTTGCAGTTAAAAACATTGCTGAACTTCTTTTAGGTGTAAGATAACAAGGAATTTAACCCCTAACCAGAAAACAGCGGACTACTGTAGCTGAATTTTCTTGAAGAAAACTCTGTCATCAGCTTTTTAACTGACCTTCAAAAAAACCAAAAAGAAGGTTATCAAATCGACGTGTTCTCATGCAATTTTAGATTAGTAAACTGCATAAGCAGTTACATTGTGGTTTGTGAATACGTAATGTTGCGCCAAGACGTACTGGAATCGCAGGGCAACAATTTATTATTATTACTAGCGATCCGCCCCGGCTTTGCACTGGTATAAAACTATATGAGGAAGAGAGAGAGGAGAGGAAGGTTTTTATATATAATAATATATAATCACTCTATTACAAAAAACTGCATCAAAATCCGTTGCGTAGTTTAAAAGATTTAAGCATACAAAGGGATATAGGGGAAGAAAAAGCGACTTTGTTTTATACTATGTAGTGATCCTATTAAAAACTTCAAATAGAATACAATTATATATTAAAATTGTATTAGGTAAGGTAAAGTGTGTTCAGGTTTTTCCATCCACCAGATTCTTCGTATATTTAGATATCTAAATATATAAAAACACAAAATAAAGGAAAAACACTCACATACGAGATTCGGAATACGTTAATAACAGATTGTTAAAATTCTGCGCGCATCCACCCGCACCACGCAGTACATAAAAAAATCTTAAGTAAATAATAAACAGAATGAATACTCACCTTCCAATAATAGTATATAAGATGTATTCGCTATTACATTAATTATTTTGATTGTATAGACAGAAATATATGATTGTTTGGAAATATATCTGAAGTATTTCCACAAAATCTACTTTCGTTCACACAAAGATGGTGCGTGGCAAAAAGTTCCAGCAAGTAATCTCGTTGAAGGTTAAGGCTATTCATAAATTTACAAACATCATCAAACGGTTGGTAATAAACAATTTGTTAACACAATGTTCATTTTGTAACGATGAAACATTGTTTAGTATCCCAAAATATCACCGATTTAATGTTCGAAATGTTTTAACTGGGTTACTCGTTACGCAAACCGTATGAACGGATTCAATTACAAGTAAAAATGATGGGTAACTGGGAATCAAGATGTAGGTTACCATCAAGCACGTATACAGAGGGGGTGATAGTTAAGATTAATCCTCCCCCCGCCCCCGAAATTTGACTGAAAAAAATTTTAGCCATCTGTTTATTTATTCGCTGGCGTGTTCTTTAATAAGTAGGTTAAAATTATAGTACAGTGATTACAGCGATTTTTAAACACAGTTCACATGGTTGTTTCAACGTTTGTCTCCCCCAACCAAAAGTCTAGATACGTGTCTGGTTACCATTGTCACTTCTACTGCCATTGGTCCACGAAGAATGTAAGGGCTAATTTCATAGGCCGCACTTTGATAATTTTATCTTATTTTATAAAGTTGGACTTTAAATAAAATTATATTTTGATAAGTTTTACATCTATACTAATATTATAAAGAGGAAAGATGTGTTTGTTTGAATTGTATCTCTGAAACGACTGGTCCAATTTGAAAAATTCTTTCACAATTATCTCTTGTACATAGGCTATATTTTATTGTGATTAATATATATAGGCGCAGGTGAAACCGCGGCACAGTGCTAGTGGACTAAAAGTATTCGTTGCATTACCGCGTTCTATTGACATACTTCGGTGTTGGCCGAAAAATGTGCCAGCTAAAATTATACTTCACAAACCTACGTTTGCGAAGTATTGCGAATATTACTTTAAATGCATTAGGCTTCATGAATTGTGTAATTTGTGCATTTAATATACTTTCAGTCGACTTTATTCAGTCAAATTACTTTGAAAAGACAGATGAAACGTAACGAATAATAAGTTAACGCTAACAACATCAAAAATGGTAGGTAAAGAAAAGTTAGAAAGATTGAGAAGTACCATATAAAAATATTTTTATACGGAAAATAAATTCTCCTTTCATAGATAATATTCAATTACATGACAGCCGGTATTTATCAAGTATTTATCTAGTATTTATAGAGACCAGACTTTGGATGATTGCCAAGGCGGACATCGTCATTCAAAATAGATTCTGTTTCGATTCATTGTCTATGCATCCGCTTGTAATTCTATATTTTATATTCTCTCCAGCATGGTTTAAGAAATTTGACAGTTGACAGCTGACATTGATAATCAATATTCCAACTATCTTGTGCTTAAAACAGGAAGTGGACTACTACAACTTGCACCGGACAATCTCCACCAGTTTCCAACTATC
The DNA here is from genome assembly GCA_912999735.1 of Aporia crataegi. Classification (NCBI taxonomy): domain Eukaryota; kingdom Metazoa; phylum Arthropoda; class Insecta; order Lepidoptera; family Pieridae; genus Aporia; species Aporia crataegi. The sequence goes on from OU538749.1 coordinate 5,749,808, forward strand.
AGATCACGTGGCATTGGCTAATTTTGGTGGCTTATTCCGCATTTTCACTAGCACATTTATCCCGCGACTCTGTCGCTCGACACGAAATTCACGTGTCCCGAGCGATGTCGCCCGACGTCACTTGAGACATTTACGTGTCGTGCGACCTGTCGCTAGTAAATGCTCTGCGAGCGTCGACACGCGCGACCTTCGTATTCCTCGATAGTCGCCGAACAGGTTTTGAGTGATGAGAATGGGTGTCGCTTTGTGTTCTGAAAATGGCAGTCACACTACTTCCTCGGGCGACATACTGATCACGACTGGCCTAGTGAAAACGAGTCATATGTCTCTGCGACGTGTCCCCTAGGGAAAATGCGGCTTTACTCTCACCATAAGAATCAACAAACAAAAGTCGAAGTTGAAATAATTGATATCCAGCAATTTCTTTCAATTTATCTTAGGTGTTGCGTAGCGGATGGATGGTATGTCTAGTTTTAATATTTAATCCCGCCATAAGCTACCTTCCATCTTCATCTAATTAGGGTTCCTAAAACCTCAAATCGTTTGTCATACAAACCAAGCGTAACATTTGCCATCAGCAAATCTAAGCTCTAAAGTTTGGAGCTTCAACTTCAAATAAATAGTTTAGAGTCTAAACTATTTATTTGAAGTTCCATAATTACCAATCTTTATTTTAATGGCAAGGAAAATACAGGTCTTAATAAAACATTGTAACTCATCATCTTAGTCTGCACACTCGTCAAATCAAAGGAATATGCAGGAAAAGGTGTTTTTGTTTTAAAAATATAAGCCGTCAAATAATATAGTCAAAAATATTGTTGGCGGTATATTTCCCAGCACAATATTCATATTTGATATTAAACATTCAAAGCAGGACCACCCAAATCTTGCCTCGAGCTAACTTGCCCACGCATGTGTCACGATGACACTTACGTCAACTGTCAAGATACGTAACGTTACGTCATTGTTTGATTTGACACCTCTCACTTTATAAGGATTAAGAGGCTTTTAGCACCGACATTTGTAAATCGGACTTAATTTTCCTCTATTGTGTGATATCTAACAATTACTAGCGTAATGCAAAACGATTTCTTACTAAATATATTTCAATGACTAATTATTTTTACCCATTACTATAAAAGCGAAAGTGTGTTACTGTATATATTTTGAATGAAATTAAAAAAATAATAGATGCTTTGCAAATATAATAAAATGAACGAAAAACAATAACTTACATTTCTAACAATAATATTGTATGTATTATTACTAGCATGTAATTAAATTTGTCTAAATATTACATATTATATTTATACTAGCTGACCCGGCAAACGTTGTTTTGCCATATTAATTTTTGGGGTGGGCTACCCTTATCACTTAGGGGTATGAAAAATAGATAGTAGCCGATTCTCAGACCTACTGAATATGCATATAAAATTTGGTAAAAATCAGTAAAGCCGTTTCGGTGGAGTAAGGTAAGATTGTGCCATGAGAATTTTATATATAAGATGATATTGAATCCAATCTTCATTAAATTGTTTCTGCAACCAACAAATGAAATAACACAGTTTACGTATTTAGTTTGACACCTCTTAATATGGATAGAACAGAAAATCTGTACAACCATTCGATAAATCTGTAAGTGTGTTATCAAAATAAACAGAAAACAGACAACTATTTTAAATTGAACTAGAAAAAGGAATGAGTTCAAACGTGGAACGGCTCCTAATTTATTTGTCTCTTTAATGTTTCAAATAAGAAAATTAGGTTTTTAGGTTGAAATATTGACATTAATAGAAACTATTTCATGATGATCAGTAAATAAATACACCTGCTTTTTTACGTTTCAGAATATATATTGCATCATTTACGGTTTATTTATTAAACAGGATGGAAGGTTAGTAAATAATACACAACTAAACAAACATGGAATGTTTGTGTTCAACTGTTGCGAACCTCGCACTACTAAACCACAATCTTGCAAATAAAAACTTAAGTAAGAAAAGAAAGTTGTCAAAATAATATTTTCAATTTGCTAAGATTTGTGCTTTTTAATTTTTATGATTAGATACACACACATTCCCATCGTGTTTGTACACTTGTGTCATGTGTGATCTGTGTATGAAGTCCCGTGTCCCCTAGTGGGATATGGGGCATTTCACATCTGTTTAACTAATCGTTTTTTTTCTTTAGGGGCAAGTAGGTAATCAGCCTTCTACGCCCTGCCAGACCGAGTTTTTATAGCTCAACGGGTGATCGAACCCAGGATCTTCCGTTTGTAACGCCTACGCGCTTACCACTAGACTAAGGAAGCGCTCAACACTTGTTTGTACACTTGGTTAAATAAAGCGATCGTCGCTTCTTAAATTTATCAATCAAATCTTTTATTTAGTTGAAATTGGTGTAGTAGAAGCATTAATTTATACTATATTTATATATTTATACAATTTATATTTATATTAAATCGGTGTCATGTTATAAATATTAACATGACAGCGATTTAATTTGATTAACATGTCAGCTAACGGAGCTATCAAATTTGCAAAAATAAATATGACATTAAGAACAAGATGCAATATATTACAAAATTCTACATGGAAACTACATGGCATCACACAATATTTAATTCTATCTTATTACTAAACGATGGTAGACGCTAAATAGTCAATTTAATACTTTTTTGAATGTTCAAAGAGTAAGTTCTTAGAAATAACAAATAAAATTAGAAGAACTATAAGCAGTTAAAGTTGTTCGAAACATGTGCCTGTGACGTCATTTGTGTGACATTTTAACTCCTACGATCGTGAGATCATTGTATTTATGCTAATATCGAATAGTATTAACTAACGGCCCGTGCCATTATTTGAGTTAACACTTGTTAGCAAACTTTCGCGTAATTGCTGTTTAAAATTTCATAATATTAATAAACTGTATATAACAAAGAGTAGTGTTCCTGTGGGTCTACGGTAGACGAGCCAAGCACGAGTGCAGCACTAGCCGAGCACAAATTCATGTTGTGTGGACCGACAAGCCTCGAACGAGCGCGCTTCAAGCAGTTGGGTTCTGCTCGACTGTGCTCTGCCAAATATAGTTTTTTTTAAGAACAAGGGCATTTGCATCGCATTCAAAGACAGATTATCGCGTAGGTTCGTTGTACAACACTTGACGCTTCGTGGCGTCAATTGTATTGATACTTATTAATTACTAACGCATTAGGTCATGCCCTGTCAAGTTAGATTGAAATGTATAAATAAAAAAATAAAAAAAACAGCAATGTAACGCAACGCCTGACCTAAATATATTTATGAATGATCTTTATGTTGGAGCGATTACTTTTAAGCGGTTTTATGTTTTGTTGCGTCAATTTCTTAGTTAAATAGGTCGGCAGTGAGATGTTTCTGTGTTACCACTATTTATTTGAAACTCCTGAGTTATTTTTTTTGTGTAATGCAGACTCGGCCCTTAATCATATAACAGATTATTTGTTAAAGCAAAAATTATATAAAACATGACGTGTGAAAAAAACCAATTCTTGTGGGGTATGCGCCAAAGACGTTTCTGCGTCTATTTTACATTTCGCTTTACAGACAAGTAGATGATCATCTTTCTTTGTAAAATCCCGAAGAACCGAAATGCATTTCATATAATATATTTAGCGATGCTCACAACCGCTAATTCTATTCTGACTTCAGGAAACGAGGAATAAACATCCCAGTAAACAGTAATTTTAAATTGTAGTTAAATATGAGTCAAGGTTGTGTTTCACGCTGAATTCGACTTGGCCGTGATCCCAATTTTTGCACATGTTGGCTTTTAACCGAAATAAAACTATATGGAAACTGTATGTATGCAAGAAATAAAAAAAGTTTTACTAATGTTAAAGTTAATGGTAGTTTTATGAGATTCATAACTGATTTAGATATGAAAATCATGTCATAGAAGTCTACATAATAATTCCTTGCAGAAGTCTCTTGCTAACTCACTTACGATGAAATTTATTTTTACCCAAAAGATTAATAATTAAAATATAATATGTCTTTTCGTAACTAACGGCTCAACCGATTTTGATGAACGATTCGTCATAGATGACGCCACATTTGGGTTTTTTTTTTTTTTGAAGTCCTAAGGCCCCTGGATGGGGCAGAGGGCGTTTGGGTTATTTGGGTAAACAAGAGTAAATAACAAATCAAGAGATATTTTTATAAATTTTGATTTATTTAGGAACGTGAAAAAAGTTGAACGTAAAATCGATTAAAATAAATATTCAAAGTCAATTTCCATAATCTCAAGTGGGGCATGGGGCAGACAGATTTCTGAATCTGTTTAACTGATCATTTTCTTTTACAAGCAATTATGTGGTCAGCTTTCTGTGCCTACCCAACCGAAACATTCATTCGTTTCCTAGAGATTCGAACCCAGGACCTCCGGTGCAACACGCAGGCACATAAACTTGTAGTAAATTAAAGTTGTAGTAAATTGCCTAAAACCGAAAATAAAATTCTATTATTTTTAAATTAACTATGAAGTCGTGTGAAAATCAAACATTACGTAGTATTTAATGAGTACTTATAATAACATTGTGAAGGACGGTGGTGATCGTTGCAAAAGCGTTTGCGTAACTGACAGCTTATGATAGAATATACTATAATGTCATCACTGTTAATTTCACAGAGTATATTTACTTTGCGTGCACTAAAAAAAAGCTTGCCATTTAATTAAATTAAGTACAAATCTAATGAATTTTAAGCGCAAATAAACAAGATACTACGTTTTAAGTCTTCTTAGTAATTCGTCTGTCAAATATAGTCACAGTAGGATTGAATAAAATAATATTTATCTGTGAAGAAATACCTAAGATCAGAGAGACCAGTCGCAATTATTCAAAAGCATGGAATAGTCAAATTTGTTGGTTTTTAAAAATAACACATACAATTATAATTACAGATTAAGTATTTTTTAAATAAAAATTTTATATGATTGTCTTTTCAGGTAAAGAACTTCGCGAAACTGTCAAGTGCAACAATGGCGCGAAATGCACATCAAATTGACAGCTTCAATTTCACAGAACAGATCAAAAATGCAATACTGGTATGTAAAAGCATGTTACATTCCTGTGTGGAATTTCGTAATATTATTGATATGCTGTAGACGACTACAGCATATCAATTTAAATCAATATCGTTAATATTCTGTCGTAGCGATCAAAATTTTCTTTCTGCGTAACTATGAAATAAGCTAGATAGAGGTAAATTTAAATATTGAATGAGTGCCCCGCGGTTTTACCCGCGTTAACTTTGTCGTAATGTGATGTTATATAGCCTAAAAGCTTTAAAAGCTCTAAAAATAACGATACTTCAACCCCTTACAACCCTTTTTTCGCGTTAAAAGTTAGCCTATGTTCTTCCTCAGGCTCTAGACTATTTGTGTACCAAATTTCATTTAATTCAGTTCAGTAGTTTTGGCGCGACTGACAGAGAGACAGACAGAGTTACTTTCGCATCTATATTATGAGTAAGGAAATATTTTTAAACGCAAGCTACTTATTAAAATAACGATCACAAAAGATGATTGGCGTTGTTTAATTCTTAAAAATTCACATTGTTACTTTGTAAGTTCATCTTGTAAGACAATTCATTTTCGGTTTAAGAGTATTTAAAGCTATCTTTATCTAGGTGACTTGAAATAACCGTGTGTATTATCTGTAGGAAAACATACTTAGTGGGAGTTTTTTAATAAAATAATTGTAAGTAGGTAATCTATTCGTCTAACCCAGTTAAAAATTACAATTTAACAATAGTAATTAATAATAATGCGTTTTCACAATCACAACAGCAGCTTACAATTGTCATACAGTTTCTCTTATGAATAATTAATAATCATAAAATTTATTGTCTCGTTTATTACACAGCAAATTTACATAATAAGAAAGGGCTAGTACTGGCAATACTGAACAAATTCATAGACTGCTGTGCAACTTTATTTTGATGTAAATTCATTTTCAACGAAAAAGACTTCAATAATCTAACTTTGTATTAATGTTAGTAATTTTTGATTTATACTTACTTTATTTTGAACTTTATTAAAGAATTATTTATGAAAGTAATAATAGAGAGTTATTACTTTCTTTAATCTTTGGCAACAAAGCATACTTTAGAAAGAAAGGCAGTTGCAAATATGTGATTCGTACATATACATTCTCAAATTTATATGGAGATTATAAATTATAAAAACAAACAAACAATTTTTGTTATGGATACTTTTATTTTGATGAATTAATATTCGCCAAATTATAGCTTATCAGCAATGTAATTATTTTATGTAACCATTTATTTAAGCGCGTGGTCATTACGTTTAACAACTGGCAAGCCTAAAACTGTCTATGGAATTAATATTTCTGTTCCAAATTCAAATTCCCGTAGTGAAGTGAGAAAGAAAGTTTCTAAGAAATTTCAACCTGTTCGATCAATTATTTTAATTGATTCGACAAAAATAAATGGCTTCCGCACACTGACAGTGTGATTTTTAGTTCCAGTCTTTATTTTGGTAATTTTGGTTTTAAGTGAATTTGGGGCTTGTTGTACGGAAAAAGAGATGTTATTCAATTGAAACGTGGCTCTTTTGGATAAAGGTCGTTTAAAAGTTCATTAACGCATGACACCCCTTTGTTATTTTAGTTTTAGTGCTGTGGCTTTCACGGGCAGGAAATGTCAAATGTAGAAAAACAATTTCTGTCAAATTATAAACATTTTCTACAACGTTTATTCACAGAATTAGGCAATTCCTTATTTTAAATTGTATGCATATTCTATTAAATAATAACTGTATGATACTTATATCTGTATTTTTAAGCATTACTATTTCCAAACCAACTTTATTAATTTATACACATGTAGGTATGTGGCGTATAGAATAAGTATTTTATATGTTATTTATCGATAAATTTATCGACACTCGAACCACCCTATCGATTTATTAGGCTAATAGCTCTGAGTAAAACAATATGGGCGCGTAGAGTTCACTAGTAATGGTTCCTTCGTTTAAAGTATGAAATACACTGAGTGCCGCTATTAAACTTAATTATTATACTCTCGAGAAGTAGAGTAGCTTTCCATCAGTAACATAGTCTCGTCTCTTATGACTGGGATGCCTGAAAGAGATCGTAACCCATTACACTGTTTTGTTTTGTAGTTTGTAGTATAAAAATAATTAATAAATAGTTTTTAAAATTGGTAAATTTTAAATGGTACTGTTATTGTTGTACAGTAATTACGAACATCTCTTTTTATGTATTACTAGCGATCCAACTCGGCTTTGCACGGGTATAAAACATATATAAAAACCTTCCTCTTCAATCATTATCTATTGAAAAAACCGCATCAAAATCCGTTGCGTCGTTTTAAAGATTTAAGCATACAAAGGGATATAGGGGAAGAAAAAGCGACTTTGTTTTATACTAAGTAGTGATTATACAGTCTTGACTTTGTCCGAGTGTGCATATACAATATAGCCAATAAGAAAAAAGGTTACTCTAGAAATAGTATCAGAGAAATAATTTAAAAAATCGATTCAGTAATTTTTGAGTTCATTTATTACAAATTCCATCTCTATTATACATATTCTCAGTCTCGGTGTACCATAAACTTTATTGAATCTAATTCAGTGTAACAGTAGCCCTATTAATTAAATCACCGCAGTGGTGGCCTGATTAGTTTCTTAATAAATTAATGTTTTTTATTCGGACTTAATCTAAATAAATCAAATTCGGTTTTTTCACCATTAATAACTCAAGAACGGATGGACCGTTTTGCATGATCTCTGATTTTTTGGATTCGTCTAATCAAAGAATAGCAGAATAACTATTCAAAATATAGAAAAATTTACGAAAAAGTATTTATGAAGAAAATTCGTTTCCTCATATTTTCAATGGAATTACATTTTAGGTGAACATGCTTCAGTTCCGAATAAACATTTTAACTCTGAAGGGATCCGTAGTTTTCGGGGTCCACAGTAAACTAGTAAATAATGAATATAGTATTTGCTTATTTTCCTATTGATATAATGAGTTCTGTACTGAAAAAACATTATTCCTAGCCGTAATTGTTGGAAAGCGGTAATTCGTAAGCTTAATCAAAATATTAACCCATTTCTTCGGCAGATCTGAACCATGAAATGTAGTATAGACATTGCTATGAGGATAAATTTTTTATATTCTATGAGAGTGCGTATTCTTTTACCTCTAAATATTATCTTGTCCAAGCGAGCATGATTACCATTTACCAGCTTGGTTGCCTGGTCACGATCGCTTGGTAGCGATAAGGGAACCCATTACGCTATCTATGTTTTGTATTATAACATTATTTTTAGTATTAAAATCATTAAATAAATAAATAAAACTAAGATCGAGTTGTAAGCGGAAGTGTTATAAACCTACAATTCAGTTACGCAACCTCTTTATAAAGTATACAACGGGCAAGAGTGTTAATTGTCTGAATAATTCATTTTACAGCACACTAAAAGTTACTCGTGTGAAAACAAAGCGACAATTAACCTAATTCGTTAAACAAATGAAGAAAAAATGTATCAAACATATTGAAATCGATTTCAAAGAACGAGGAAGTTTCCTTATATTCCTATCCACAGTTAACTAAACTTATAGATGAAGAATTGTATTTTTGTTTGTAATTAATTTCATTGGTGAAAATGTGTTTTGGGTGCGAACACCAACTTAAAGCAGTTGGTATGTAGATCCTTACTCATATAAGAAATGAGAACTTGGTTACTTGAAGTTGAACGTGAGGTACTGTCGTAGATAAAAATTTTTTGAGAGATTTTCTGTATTTTTGTGACTTTTATTTAATTATAAAAGAGGAAGGAATTTATTTCGGTGAGCGTTTTGTTCTATGTAAGAATTTTGACCAAATAAAGAGTTAATGAGGAAAATAATTCACCCCTAAAAGGGATAGAACGCCCGCATTTTAGATAAGATCTCAATGACATTACGAGGTCCGACTGGCATTTGTTTGTAGTATGGTAAATGTGGTCCAGAGCGTGGTTTACCGCATTTATTATGGTGAGTACTTGGACGAATCATCAGAGACAACCTAGCCTAGAATCCGCCTAGTTCTACCAACTAACTATTCGATGCAAATGTTTCCTTTATATCTCGATTAGCTTAAATCTACGGTTCGGTTCGCCCCCAATTTTCTTCTACACACCAAGTAGCGTAAAATATAATCTGTGAAATTTAGTACCTACGGCCTTTTCGTCAAAGTCCCTGATGAATATAATCTCAGGCACAAGAACAAATATAAATTAATTTTAAACAAAAAAATAAAACCGACCTCAAAACGCACTGAAAAGTAAAAAATAAATTTTGTATTATAAATGAACTTACTATAAATAAAAGACGTAAATAGTGTTGATAAATAAAATTCATCTAAAATTCTACAAGGACATAAAACTTTCATGTTGCTCTTTGAAACGCGGCGCCAAGCCATTCAATTAATTTTTTTATTAAAGTCCAGGAATATTCATTCAGTCTTTATTTATATATTTGGCACCGCCTTTCAAAAAACAACGTGAAAGTTTTATGTCCTTGTAGAATTTTAGATGAATTTTATTTATCAACACTATTTACGTCTTTTATTTATAGTAAGTTCATTTATAATACAAAATTTATTTTTTACTTTTCAGTGCGTTTTGAGGTCGGTTTTATTTTTTTGTTTAAAATTAATTTATTTTATACTTTTGAGTGGCTCTTCTTAACCGTATAGGTAGTTGGTTATCATATCATCAAAACTAAACTAACATGGACGCTCTGACTTTACGCTTACCTTATACACTAAAAACTAATTTAATTAATTTAATTTAATATTTTCAAATTAATGAAAATAAGAAAACGCAAAACTGAATCGTTTAATACTAAAAATTTAAGTAATATCGTTCATATAAATTAAGTTTTCATGGTGTTTTATAGTAAGGAAGTGAACGCACATTGTGATTTCACGTAGGAACTCAGTTACTATATTCTCTCTATCTCTAGAAGTATTTCTTCTACCTTATTGATTTTACTATTATATATGACCCTTTTAATGTTTTATAAAATGATATATGAGTCATCGATATAAACTGATATTACATCGAGCTATATAGATCTAAACTGGACGCGTAAACAATAACGTATGACATGTTTTTCTCTGTTGACAAGTTTTGCTCCATAACATCAAATATATGGCTTAGATTATCATACAATTCCGTCAAAAGCTTGACAATATGAGTTTTAATTAAATTAATTTATTATAATTAGTATATATTTAATACAACATGGACATCTCTATTGCTAAAGCGAACTAATTAAAGATTTTTCAATTTTTTATTTTATAACCTCAATATCTCTAAAACTATAAATCAAATTATTTTGATTCTTATTATATCTTGTTGCAAATTTAATACTAAATCGAATAACATCTAATTCATCGATAAGGATTCATAAATCATAGAGTTATAAGCAAATAAGCACGACATGGTCGCGCGGAATTCAGCGATTTCTCGTCCGATTGTGAAACTATTCTTTCAATAACCTGAAAACTATTGATCGTAAAAATTCTAAAAAAAAATGGGACCACTTCGACGAGTTACCCTATCGTTTGACACCTCACTGATCCAAATCGGTCTTCAAATAGCGACGTACGAGCGGAACATCGGAAAAAAAAAAAAAAAAAAAAAAAAAAAATACACGTCGAATTGATAACCTCCTTTTTGGTTTTTTTGAAGGTCGGTTAAAAAGATCCCGGCCCACCTAAAGTAAGGCGGCGTTAATCACTTCTCAGTAGGAGACCCGCAAGCCTCGTTACCTGATCTTTTATAATTATAAAAAATTAAATGTAGACCTAGACAACTATCAAGGGATAAAAAACTAAACTTCAGTTATCATAAATAAACAGCTATAAACTAATTAAGTAATTATATAGCACCATAAACGCACGTTTAGGTTAGGCTGTTATATTACTAAGCTGTTAATGCCGTAATTATTTAATTAATTTCTTCGGAAATTGTTTAGTAATAATAATTTTTTAGATCTATGAATACTACGTTATGCTACTTAAAAATTGAACAGCGTTCTACCGGAAGTAGCATGGCGAAGTCTATCTATTTCCCTCACTATTTTCCTACCATGGAGGTAGCATTGTGGCATTGGATTTATTTAAGAAAAATACAAGTTTCTTAAGATATTGCATACGAATTTAGGTTACCTATATAAATGATTTAATCTTTCAATCATACCATATTTGAACTGTCAACTGTCAGTTGTCACATGGTCTTAAAAATCTTGTTGACATAAACATGTGGCGCGCTTTCTTAAATTCAACGTCAAATTCCTTTTATGGTTTTCCAATCTGTCATCATTGAATTGAATTATATACTCGAATGGAGAACATATAGCTAAAGTAAGAAAATACAAGGGATACAAAGCGTAAGTTGCATATTTTTTGGTTACCATAAGGCATCATATCGTAGTAAAAAGCACTCTATTTTTTGTGGTAGGTATTTTCTGTCTTAATTCGCAAATATTTTTCGACTCTTACGTATACCTTCATCATTTAATTTATATTTATTCCTTTGCGTATAATTTATTATTATATATGTTTATTTTGAAACGGTCGCGCCAATAAGACGGCACTATTACAAAAAAGACACAAAACCACAAACATTTCATTAAAAAATGATATTGTCAATTTTTTTTGAAAATACCTAAGTATTTCAAAATCCGTTATAACTTTCTTGAAAATTAACAACTGTAATTTACGAAAGTATTTTAATAATCTTTTGAAGAAAGGTCAGCAAATTGCCCGTAATTTTGTGAATTTTATCGCCGTATAAAGCTTTTAACACATAATCCAAATCATTTAAACACAAAACGAAACCCGCATGAGTGATATTCTTAAATTCATTCATTACCATCACCAATTGAGAGTTTTTTGACCTAAAGGGATGATTTTAATGTCAATCGAACGATTTATCGGATCACGTTCGTTCAATTTAGTTTATTAATTTATTGTTGAATAAAGAATGTCAGTTCGATTCGTTCTTACTTTCTAAAATTAATAAAAACAAACTGCTACCTAAATTATAAGTATAAGAAAAGAAAGAAAGATAAGAAGGAAGTTCAATTGACTAGAGGCGTATACATTTTTAAAAACCTATTCATAATTATGGATTATAATTTATCAATTTAATAAACTGAGAGCGTTTATGTTTATGTTATTTAAGTATATTCGTTTTGTTCAAAATAAGTAATGAATTAATGTATTCTATCATTTCCTTAAATACATAACTTGTTTAATAATTTATTAATTTAATAAAATTATAACAAAAGTAAATAAAGCATATCTCCCGAAAATATTTTTAAAATTTCTCATACGAAAGGAATTCGACAACGTCTAGTGTCTACCGTTCTACACTGCACTTGTACCCATAATAATAGTAAGTGTGAACTTAATGTTTACATTACATGTTGTGAAACAATTTCGAGGTTAAAATTGAAATGGCGGGAATTCTTTCATTCTATTTTAACGCCATATTGAGTTCGTTGACCGTGCGCGAACGCTTATAACCTCTGATACGAGTCCGTAGCATTTCGCTAAATATTATTTACAATCCTATACCTGTAGGTCTGACCATGGTGCCCTAAAAACGCTTACAAACGGGGACATTTAATAATATCATTTTACATTAGCTCAGTAAGTATAATATAAAAGATATACTAAACTAAGATTGGATTAAAGCAATTAAAGCAGTAAATGAAATTGCTATTTCAACCATCGACCTTCAAAAAACAAAAAAACAAAAAGGAGTTTATCAATTCGACGTGTACCTATACCGTATTTATGTTGCTGTAAGTAAAGCCTAAAAAGAGATGAGATGAATGTAGGTATAATTAAATGGTATTTAGATAATTATTATTACAGTTAATTTAATTTAGAATTTGTAGATAATTATTGTTATATTTACATTGGGTTTACTGTTATAATTGAGGTTGTATTAAGTTTAGGTTGTTTTGTTTTTTCTTATATAGATACATATGTAACGGCGGTGTCTTATTGGAGCGACTTTTATTGCATAACTTAATTCTAAACAATATCTTTGCATTAAAAACACATTTATTCCTCACGCATGTGTTTTATTGATTTACAACAAAGGTATCATACTTGTACTTACTATGATAAAAATAACGTAAAACATTAAATAGTATAATTTCAGAAATATTTCACAGAACAAGTCATGTTTGTTTATAATATATTTCTATATGATGGGTTTTTTCTTGAAAAACCTGCGTCGTTTCAGACATGTTATTCTAATAAAACTCGGTGTGTTTACACGATGATCGCAAAAAAATATTTATAGTTTTATCGTATCTAGTTTACAGTTTCATGTAATGATTACGTAAACTGGCAAGCTTTGACCTATATTTAATTATTTACGCGTGCAACACTGAAAAAAGAATGTCAATTATTTTAAAAGTGTGTACCATTTTTGACACGGTTGATTTTCACCTCTTAATTCAAATTTGTCATTTTAAATAAGAAATATAATATATTTAAGTTCGCTAGAAATCCTTACAATGTCACTTTGCTCCACGCACATTCTGATTTTTTCAGATTATGAATTTCTTGTCACTATGGAAGTTTAATTAAGAATCTGAATTCAGATATACAATTCCTTATGTGTGAAGCCAGAAAATTATACTAATATTAAATAATAATATTATAGCTATGATTGTAAGTTTGTTTGTTTGTTTGTTACCCTTCACGCTAAAACTTTTTAAGTTAAAACTCTTCAAGTATGATATTTTAAATAAATTTAAATAGGTAGATATTTATTGTTCAAATACTCGTAAGGCACAAACTTCTTGTTTACTCTTGATCAAAGATCTCAAGCTGATCTGTCAGTTTGGTATCCATATTTAGATATAAATTGTCTCTGATATACTAACGAATCTTTTAAATTGGTTAATGTGCTAATTTTTTGCTTTTCTTAATGAAGAGTATAAAGTACTTAAATTATGACCACGGTAAGATTAAACATTTAAAACGTTTTTTAATATAAACATGTTTTTATGAAACCTCCTTTATCAATACTATAAATAACAGTATGACCATATTCAGCTTAATAAAATCGGTATTGCCAGTACATTATTCTGTAGCATTGCTAATATGGCGGCGTATGCTGTACACATGTTATTCAATTAATTTTTACGCACCGGTCAAGGCTAAGTTAAACCACATAAAGACACATTTATCATTGTAAATTCATCTTTAACATGTCCGCAAAATGAAGAGGAATTTTTAAAAATTACTAAGAATGCTATAGGAATTTTGCTTACAATAACTCATAATGAATAGGCTATGGAAATAAAGAAAGCTTTTAAAAATTTACTCTCGGTCGCGATATTCTCTATAAAGCATTTTTACTTTTTCAAAATTATAAAATCTCATTAATTACAATTATTAAGATGCATTATTAAATCATTGTTTAATCTCAATTTAAAGTACCACTTTCTTTAATCCTGAAAATTTTACTTCCAAGATAAATTCTATACTATCTTCTTGACAATCTAAATAATTTTCATGACATACTTTTCCGGAATAAAAGGTATCTGCTATTCAGATTTTCAGATTCATCCAGATTCGTTCAAACGTTCTGGAGTAATCGAGTATCGAACTAAATGTTCCAAGTTATTTAATAGAGTGGATATATCAGACGGTGTTTTTAAATGTGTAATTTCATATTTCGTATTTCTTTAAACCTGAATGAAGACGTAAATCCAAATGGTAGCAAATTAAGCCCACGCACGAAACGTTTCTTAAAACACGGCCAAAAGATAAACTTCAAACGAATCCCAAAAAGGATTGTTTTTAATCTCGGTTTACAGCTTTATAATCTGTTGTTATGTTTTGTCCCGCTTTTTTGTTAAAACAAAGATAGACTTTAGAAAGAGATGGGCGAGACGTCTGTAGATTTCATTCAAAGGGACTTACTGCACCGCATTCTGGAATAGAGATGGGTTTTTGTCGATAGATTTTCTCTAATAATTGCTGTTAATATATTTTGTTAGTTTAACATCAATTAAGTAGGTATACACAGCTCTATTTTTTAAAAATGAATATAATATATTATTTAAATTAAGAATAAAGGTAATACATATAAAATATAATGGCCTGTTGCTTTCTATACTTAACGTAACCTTAAGGATGTGAAATACATGAACTGCATCTATACATTTATTCTGAATACTTAAAGATTTTTATCGATATCGATATTCAAGCGTCCAGTCAAAGCTCAACACTACCGGGATACAACCGGTTTTCTTGAATTGGCACAGGCTTTTTGTCCAATGAACTTTAGCTGGTAAATGGTCGCCTTATATAACCCATTCAAAGGTACAGAAAAAAATTCATTCAAGAAACTTTCTCCTGACACTTTTCTCGTAGTCTTTTGAATTCGGAAATAGTATTTACAATGTCTTAAGTTAGATACTTTAGACGACAATCTTAGCTAATGATATTCCTAAGTGGAATCTTTTCATCAACGGCAGTAAAAGATAGAAGACTTAGGTAGGCAATTAGGGAGGAGGCTTTTACCCGGATGGGTTCCAAACTGTAAATAAAATACTAAACACTCGCTAGATTTAAAATTCAATCAACTTTGTTTTTGTTATTAAAGGTTTATTACTGTATAAAAAACTATGTAAAAATGTAACTATGTAACTAACTTAGCATGTAACATTTTGCAATTTGGAAATAAAAAGCTTTATTATTATTATGAAGAAGAAAATTAAGGTATGTTTTATCAAATTACTGTTATAACATATGAAAGAGCGAGATATGTACAGTAGTTTTCGATTTATTAATTAATACAAATATAAAAATCTATTGTTGTTCGTTTGTCTCGCTAAAACTCGAGAACGGCTGAGCCGATTTAGCTGATTTTGGTTTTGAAATGTTTGTCGTAGTCCAGTGAAGGTTTAAACGGTGAGAAAATATAGAAAAATTGCGAGGAAGGTCGTAAAAATTTCATTTTCAAACATTTGACGTTCGATTCCCATTCTACCTTTTATTGGCGGTAAGAAGTTTGCCGGGTTAGCTAGTTACGAATAAAATAATTAACTTTTCTCTCTAAAAAAAAACTTGCCACATTTTCATATTGTTTTGCGGCGTTCCAAAGATACAGCCTCATTTAACACAAGCGACATCTTTACATTACTCAACACGAATCTTATCTCGATAAAAACCATAAAAATATTTTATATCTTCCACAAACAAACGAGATACCATATCAGAGGCTTTTAACCAATTAGGAAGTGTGTCATTGCGATGTGAAATAAAAGCGCTTCGGGATAAAATGAATGGTGTTTATTTATATTGAAAAATCTAATTAAATTTCTTTATTCTTAATTTTGTTTATCCGTTTACTATCTTTTTTATTTTCTTTTGTTTACTTCCTTGTTTACCGACTTAAAAAAAGGAGGTACATACTCTATTCGACTCAGAACCTTCGACTGGGTACACCGATTTCGATAATTCTTTTTTTTTGAAAGCTGGTGCTTCCCGTGTGGTATCATTTAAATCATCAAAATCAGTTCAGTATTGAATTCATCCTTCATCACCAATTATAAAATCCTAAATTGCATTTTTATCTATGAGCCTTTTATACACTTGTTGTTGTAATATTTATACAATTTGGCTATATTAGTACCGCCGCGGTGGCTTCGTGGTTACACATCTGCTTGTTGCACCGGTCCTGCGTTTGAATCCCGGGTGGGCAATTAATTTCTAGGTTAGGCACAAGAGGTGACCTGTAAAGAAAATGATAAGTGAAACATTTTTAGAAATATATCTGCATCATGCCCCACCTGTGTTTATTGAATTTCACTTTTTTAAATGTATTTGTATTTTTATTTAACGATTATAAATTACAAATATTAATACAATACAAAAGCATATTGTAAGCGATCTCTTCCAGGCAATTCATACCTTTAGTATGTAAGTAATAAAAGAAACACGAAAATGAGTTTTGAATACACTCATAAAACCTATAACTTATTTTATGAATTTTTAAAATGCTTCTAATTATTAACAGATGAAGCTCTAGTATCAACTTTCAAATAAATTCCAATCTAAAAGGAAAACACCACAGGAAACTCGAAAGCTGGCTCATATTTCGGCCTACGCGTTAGTATATCAACACAACGCGGTAATGTAGCCAGTATTTTGGGTACGCACCCTAACGGCTTTGATGAGCCGTTTTTATTTTTGTAAATATATTTAAGTACATTATTGTTAATATTTAATATATTTGTTAAAAGGAAAACCGTTTAAAATTCTCCTAATCGGCCAAGGTGTTGGTTCCATTTAAATAAATGTATATCAGTCTATTGTCATGTATAAACAACCCATTGTTTAATATCGGCTTAGCAATCTAAAATATAAAATAAATACTTATGACGTGGATACTAATAATATTACATACAAAATATGTATCTCGAAATAAATTCGAACAATTTACGGTCTCTGTCTAGATAGTTAATTATGCTATGAAGCATTGTTACTGTAGGAAATACATGAATTTAACTGTTTATTTAAAATATTTATAATGTTTCTTATAAAAAAACTCGATTGCGATACAAAAAATAATTTAATACTCAATGACACCCGCAGCATGAGGACCAATCTAGACGTTACTTTTATCTAAATCAAATCGCCATAGGAATGGTAATGACCGCCTCCTTGGTCTAGTGGTAAGCGCGTAAGCGTTACAACCGAGAGGTACTGGGTTCGATTCCCGGTGGAGATAAAAAAAAATAACTCGGTCTGGCAGGGCATAGAAGGCTGATCACCTACTTGCCCCTAAAGAAAAAATCGATCAGTGAAACAGATGTGAAATGCATCTGCCCCATACCCCACTAGGGGGACACGGGACTTCACTTATAGGAATGGTAATACATAGTATATATTTTAGGTAACGTAAGCCCTCTTTCCGTCTCATTCGGGTAAGAATAGATTTTCAACATAATGATAGATTAGCTGTTCGATTGGCTGATATCGTGAACACTCGGGTCGGGTTTCGTGTTCAAACTTGTCGTTAACAGGTGCGCGTACTAACCTGTTTAGCTGGAGTGCCACTCTGTATCAGGAGCGGGAATTGACTGTCGGCAGGCATTCTAAAGTTGTTCCTAGAAGGGAGCATTCGATAGTCTTTCTTAGAAGGGGAAACTCTGTCCGATTGGGCTGGTTATGTATGTCGAAGCGTATTCCGCGAAGTGTATTTTTGCTTAAAAAATACTCTATCCCTAACAATTTTCTGAAGAGCTACCGTATTAAATAAACTTGTAATAAAGTTTGCAACAATTAATCTATCTTAAGGACGGAAATGACAATGAAAAAGTAGCTTCTCTGTATAAGTGTATCATGATTACATTATTCATCAATTGAAGACTAACTGTAAAACAGAGGAAGAAAGGTATATGAAACGGGATAAAAACCAATTTGCAATTCAAATGTTTCGGCACAGAATACACTACAGTTGTTCAATCTAAATAAACTACGCAATTTTTTTAAATATATTATATATTCACATAAGATTTAGATCCTTAGAGATGCCACAATAGCTCTTTCTAGTTTCTACACATAATTGAAATAATTTTTAGAAGTAAATTTGGAGATGACCCATTTCCTCATTATATTAGCGTGATTTAAAAATATTTCAAGTTATTTGTGTTGTTTTCAATATATTAATTTTGTTATTTAATTAGATAGATTATTTAAACTTATAATCAAAAAGATAATTCAATTGAAACTTATAAAACTATTAATCATTCAACGCGTGTTTTGAAATCGCGCGATGTATAAGACCACAGATGAAAACATAAAAAGTTTAAAGTAATTTTTTTTAGAGATACATTTTACTTTGTAAATGTAACATGTAATTATTCTGTAGCATTTTATTATTATAAATGATTAAGCTTAAATTTCGAAAGTGATATTAAGATATTATATAGGTAGGTACTTATTGGACATTGGTTGAATCCATTTTGTAAATTTTTTTTGAAACATGAAGTACCTATCACTGAAATAATGTATAAACTGTGGAAAAGGACAAGTTCGTGGGACACACTTTCAATAAACGGAATTTTGCCAAATAAAATTACAGCAAGTTTCGATAATTTAAGAATTTAATGGTTGAAAGCGAGGTTTCAGTGCACAGATTGGTTATTAACTTGTAAATGGAGGTACGACACAAAATATCTTAATTTAAAATATGTTATTATAACTATACTAGCTGGGCACGCAGTTTCACCCGCGTTAATTTTGTCGTAATGTGTTGTTATATAGCGTATAAATAGAGTACAATGGCGAACAGCAAAATAATAATAGAAATGTATTTTGTACTCCGTCCGCGCGGAATAGTTATTTTTTATTATTTATATAAATTCCTAAAATAAAAGCTCAAAAAATCTGCCAGTGAAAGTCCCGTTAAAATCGACCCAGCCGTTTCAGAGATTATCCGGAACAAACAGACAAAAAAATTGTAAAAAAATGTATTTTAGTATATGTACCGTGTGTACATCCATATGCATTTAGTAAAAAGTAGTTATTTTATATTACAAATAGACACTCCAATTTTATTTATCTGTATAGATTTTATGTATTACAAATTATGGACAGGTATAAATATTTAAAAAACATACATAACAAAAAGTATGCGAAATGTCTAATAAGATTTGCAACATACAAGTTTCAATTAATAATTTATACGATTAATTTGTATAAACCAGTAATCACTATAGGAGAATGGAGTGGACATTTCTACGTATGTATAAAAAAAATATGGATCTTTATTGCAAAATTTAACGTTCTCATGATGTGAATTCTGACTCGTTGAGGGTCAATGGTGATAAGGAATCTCTAATCATGAAGTTTTATCCTTAATAAGTATACGACTCTGTGAGTCACGCGTGGTGATGAGAGGCAATTGAAAAGCTGAGCAAATGCACTTCAATGAATGTACAGCTTGGTACAAGTTATGGGCGATAGTTTCATTATTATCATTTCTATATCAATTTTGTAACTTTTTAAAATTAAAACTGTTTGCCTCTAACTAAATTTATGGCATCTTAATTTTATTATATAAAAATCACACAATGTTTCTCGCTTGAAACTACACACGTTTCAATCCAATGAATGTTACGTATGTTAAAAATGTACTATAAAAATTTTACTATAAGTAATTTTAGTTGTAAAAAACCTTCGCTTTATGTAATATTAAGTATTTAGCTTGCTCTAACTATTTGTGTATGGTACATTTTGATATGAACAAATGAAATTGAAATCAACAAAAAATCCCAGACATGATGATAACAAATAAGAATATCTCAAACAGATTTTCATAAATAAACTACATCGAAAACGGTCTATTCGTTGAAGAGCTACAATGCCACAGACAGTCACACAGATCCACAGACACGTCAAATATATAACACGCCTCTTTTTGTCGAGGTCTTAAGAACCAACGCTTGTGTCTTAGGGTGAAGGAATGCGGCCAGTCACGCGAGGTATTAAACTTAACTGTTTGAATAAAAGTGCGTCAAGTGGTGCGGTATTACGCATTGTATTTACTCTGAGGGCTGATATATATAAATATTAACAATGACAATTGACAACCGTAGAACTGATTTATCATTTAGAATTACTGGTAACTAGACTGATATGAAAGAAGTGATGTTAGTTAAACTCCTTTAGAAAGCAATAATGAAAATAATTTATTTCACATTTTGGGATAAGAGTATATTATTTTGAGTATATGATGTCGCCACTTTACATCTTTTTTTGCAAAGTATGCTTTATACGTCAAATACCAGTTTTTTAATTTTAAATTTAAAACATTTTTTTAAACTTTGCTACGACTAATATACCGTTTTAAGAATTACGAAAGTATTAAAAAAATATACTTTTTAGGTGCAATTAGCATTTTGAATAGTGTTATGCTTGAAAATCAACTTTCATCTTAGTACAGTCTTATGAATCTGAGCTTTAATCTTCTTTCATATAGTTTCTAGCAATAAGTACTAAAAATACTGAATTGCAAAGAAAATAACTTGAATTCATAATGTAAAGAAAATAACTTGAAAAGCACAATTCTGTAATGTGTTAAAGATTCGTTTATATGCGTATCGTATCGTTGCACAATCACAATTGCAAATGATTAGATATTTAGCAAATAAAATGGCTTCTTGATTGAGAATGACATCCTGTCTCCATATTGTTATGGAGACCACCAACATTTACACAATAAAGTATTGAATTAAGTGTATAATTATAGTGCAATGTTGTATCTAACTTTTGAAACACTCGAAATTTTTGATAGTTTTTTCATAACTATTTAATGTCATTTTCATTGTAGCTAAAATATAAAAAAGTATCCCTAAACTTCATATAACAAGTCATGTATTGCTTGACCTAGCAAGGTCATGGAATAATTGTCAATTGTCATAATTTATTAGCAATTGTCAATCTACAAAGAGACGTAGTTATTTATTATCTATTTTTAAGTCCAGCCTCACTTATATTATGGATAGAGTAAGATCTCTCTTTGTAAAGATGATGGATTCTTCATTACAGATGCGTATCACACAGATCTGTAGGTCATGCGCAGTCGTGACTAG
Source organism: Aporia crataegi (assembly GCA_912999735.1). Classification (NCBI taxonomy): domain Eukaryota; kingdom Metazoa; phylum Arthropoda; class Insecta; order Lepidoptera; family Pieridae; genus Aporia; species Aporia crataegi. The sequence continues at coordinate 5,771,526 of OU538749.1, forward strand.
TGCAACAAGTTTGTACCTTTAATGTTAGAATTAAACGTTATTGGAGAAAAATTTTGCCCTCAAACCGAGGTGATCAGCAACATATAGCCTTGCTTTAATAGAAAAAATAAAACAGGCAAAACTACCGTCTACACTTTATCATTTAATAATACACTAATACATATAAATATTATATGCTTTCTATGTATTATATGAAAACCACTAATAAAAAAACTTCTTTGTATTTCTTTCCCCATTCATAGATAGACATTTTTATAATGACAGAGAGTATCTTTTTTAATTGCTGTACAATCTAATTTATTGTTAATTTGAACATAAAACTGAAAATAACTTTTTAAACGTCGGTTAAAAATTGTGTTTGCTTGCCGACTGACTGCTCTAATAAGACCAGGGAAAGTCTAGACTCTAGACAATTATGTAACAGGGTCGGAAAGCTATGTGATTGACGTCATGGCACAGTGGGGTGACCTTGTATGGACACTGGGACAATATTAATGAATTATTCATCCTTTTCTTTACTACATTTTTATTGCAGTGTTAATATTTTATGGTGGTCACACTTTGAGTTATGTTCTAGATCTTGTAATATCAAATAGGTTTGCTACCTACCTACTTACGTTAAAAAATATCGTTTCAATAATATAGTTATGTTATATAGTTATATCATTGGCCAGAACCTTTTCTTTTATTATCGGATACGTATTCATTGATTCATTGTTAATTTCAGAAATCTATTACAATTTAGTAGGTAGTGTTTCAGAATTCGCCAAGATAATTTAGAGACCTTTTTTCAGATTATATTTATTATGTTTTATCTAAATGTATCTAACTTAATTGAAAGTCTTTCGCCTTCTTGCTAAAAGAAGTTGCAAACAGAGGACAAATGAAGAATGGATCAAAAAATGTTTTTTGTCTTGACAAAACATTAGTTTGATCCTATTTTTTCCAGTAAGTCGACCTACATATAAATGTTGCCATACTTAGAAATGCTAATAAAACCGCACAGAAACGCTTTTATTGTTCCCGCAATTATTTGATTGATAATAAAAAGCACATAAATTTGTTTAAGGAATGAAAGTAAGCAATAAAGTCTATAATTATCATCACCTAACAAGGATGCTATAAAACAAGCCATCTGTTACTTAAAAGAGATTTAAGGCAAATATTTTATTACTGAATCGATGGCCACGAATCACTATTATTAGATAATGTATTGATAAAACTATATATCATATTTAAAGCAGGTATTGACCACTTCCTTTACTAAGGTATTTTATATCCAGTAATTATTAAATAAAAGAAATTTGGATAAATGTTCCTCATTCACACCAGAACCTTAACGAATTTAGATTTAAATTTGGCACAGAGGTAATATTTATTATCTTTCGTGCATATTGTTTAGTGCCATTTACTTTCAATGAAAAAAAATTACTTTATGCTTTATTGCGAGTTGAAACTAGTGATTTTTTGTGAGTCTCTTACGTTCATTTATACAAGTAAATAAGTTGGTATAGTACTTAATTATTAACTTTTTTGTACAATATTATAAATGGAATGACAGGGTATAAATTTACAACTTAGTTTTATGGTTTTTACTTTTTACGATCATAATATTCGCAATAAAAACTTAATCGTAAAAATCCTTTTAAAATCTTACAAAATTTCTTGATTCCAGCTTAACCATAAATGTTTCTCCATAAATTTATTTTCAAGCTGGGCTGCTGAATCTTTAGGAATTTAATATGCATAGCCTTAAACTTTAATTGAATTGCGCCAGCTTTTCTATAAGCTTCCTTTGGCATAAATTTCTTGCAACAATGACGTCACCTGTAAAGGGCAAAATGTACCAGGAGAGCAGACGTTCCAAAGAGATCCAGTTTTGTTAAGATAGTGTTTGTTTTAGAATTGTAACTATATGTTTAAGGTCATAGGGTTGAATTTCAAATAACACACTGTTTTCCTCTTACGAGAGGGATTACAGGCGGTTTTGTTTTACTTTTTGGGTTCATTTGGCGCATTAATGAAGGTAAAGTGAAAATCAACTCTGTGAACTTGATATAAGATGTATTATCCTTTGGGAAATCTGACCAGGGATAGAGATGGAAATAGTATTTATGGAAGTTTGAGAGGAAAAGATATTTACATGTGATTATGTTTTATAATCTATAAATATAGTATAATCTATATATATCTATAAATCACGCGTCGTTATTAAAACATCGTGTCGTAAAACTGTTAGAAGATTGTTGTCTCAGGCATCAAACCCAGATGCAGTATCTGGGTTTGATGCCAGGGTTTCTTTCAAATTATTTTATGAGTTCTATTTTATGAAATCGCTGATGTAGAATATTTATTATTTTTAAACGTGTTGTCATGAGATTAACGATTTTTATTTATATCGGTTCGATTCCCGAGGATTAATAATTATTGTTCCAAGTTATACGACATAATATATTTACAACGAAGATTTCAGAAATATAATGTATTAAACAAGATACCTATAAGTATAGATTAAACCTAAAAATATTTCACAGATTAAAAAAATTATAAAAATAAGTAAAATAATAAACATAAATGTTGCCAATTTAGGTAAATAGTAATATGACCTAAATTAGATTTCTAGGAGAATCTAGGTCAGGTGTGTCATAAAAGTATGCCAACCTATTCATGATAATGGACATTTATGGTCTGAGTTGAATTTATGAGAGTGTAATTTCACGCTAATGAACTCTTTTTAATCCCCAACGCAAAAAGACTTGTTCTTTTCTCTTTAAAGACTCTTCTACAAAACCATCCATTTTCTCTCATTAGATTACTTCACTGTCAGTTTCATCTGTCATGACTTGAGATGAGATGAGAAGAGATCGCTTAGTAGTGATATGGCAACCCATTACACTTTTGTAATCTATCATTAGAAGTAGTTTAAAAAATCATTAAATAAATAAAAAAATAAATAAAGAGAAGTTATATAAGTTCGACAGCCTCCTTGGTCTAGTGGTAAGTGCGTAAGCGTTACAACCCAGGACGGGTTCGATTCCCGGTAGAGATAAAAAAAACTCGGTCTGGCAGGACATAGAAGGCTGATCATCTACTTGCTCCTAAAGAAAAAATCGATCAGTGAAACAGATGTGAGATGCATTTGCCCCATACCCCCCTAGGGGACACGGGAATTCACTTTTCTATAAATTCTATGTAAGTATCTGTAGCAATGAAGTTCCTAAAGGATTGGACTGATAATATGGTTTCTTTGTTTTCACACGTGATGATGATTTTAATTTAAAGAAATACAAATATTTTTTCTTTAGTATATTATTCAAATACATAATATTTATGTATTTCATATTTTGTATTAGCTAAAAGCCATTTATACCATCATTAAAGCTCTAAATATATCAACATCCAAATGAAATGTAAGTGAATTAGTCTCATAACATTATACTGAAACGAGTTGCTTTTACGTGGAACTAATTTGGGCCAAACTGTTTTAGAATAATGAATATAATAATTTTAGTGGACATTGTATTCGGTCTGGTCTAATATTATATATATGATATATATATTAAAATGTGAAGCAAAAACTTTGTACCCCTTTTTACGAAAATTGCGCGAACGGGTGATTCGTGAAATTTACCACCGTTAAAGTTCATATGGAGAAGTGCATATAGGTATAAAATAAACATTACGCACACTACTGTCTCAATGTCACACAGCATACGCACACAATTTCGACCAATGAGCCAGTAGTTTAATTAACTACAAAAGGCTTTTTTACTATATCACAATCTTAGGTTCTTCTCATTGGATTTGTTTATGTTATTTACAAGTTTAGTAAAAACTATTTGACCTTACATTTATACACAAAATCGTCATTATATTAACAAATACAACAGGCTCACCTAACCGTTAGGGTGCGTACTCAAATTACTAGTTCGGTGTTATTAACATTTGTAATTATACGTATAAAATATGAATTTATGAATGTGAAAACTTTTTGGAATCAAAACTTTTTTAATATAAAATTTTTATGTTTGTATACAACTATCCTAATACACTCCCTTAAATAAAACCAAATCAGTTCGATGGTTTCTTTTTCTTGCAAAAAGTAGCTATGTATGAAATTTCACTAGGTACACTACTATGTACTATGTTCGTCTAATCCGAGAATAGCAGAATAACTATTAAAAATATAGAAAAATTCACGAAAAATCATAAACAATGAAGAAGTAAATCATAAAATCCTTATATATTTTCTATGAAATGACATTTTAGGTGACACTATGAAGCGATACGAAGTTTGCGTGGTCATCTAGATTCTAGTAGACCATAAATTACAAACATATTGAAAATATCCGGTATTGGATGCTAGTATAGTAAATAAACAATGTAACTGAAATGTTGTAAGGAATTTCAATGCTTATGGCGTGGGTTAAACAAACATACAAATTTAAGTAATACTCATTCGGGTCAAGAACACGTACATGATTTGTTAGAAACACAAATATTTTGAAATTAAACGCATCAGTTTGTCAATGGACAAGATTTTATCGAATTAATTATTTTGCCCGAGGTGTGTTCTTTGTGTAAAAAAAGAAGTTTAAATAATAATTAATTAAATAGTTAATAATGTCAAATGAATGTTTTATGAATGTACTCTATAGACTACAAGACAATATTTACATTAATCTATGGGTAATAAATACGGTTAAATTCTGTAACATGAATTTTTTTTTTCTCAAATTTAAAATGTATCTGTCACATTGTGATTATTAATTGGGGGTCGAAAGTAATAGTTTTCCAACGAGTGTATTAAAAGTCTGAGAAAAAAAATCCACAAAAAATATTTTGGGAATTTCCTGCTAAGAAAAACGGTTACAAATCAGCGCAATCAGGAATTTTCCCTTATAACATCAACGAAACAACCAGAAACCTGTTGCTAGACGGTAAAGGACTTTTTGAGGGTTAATCCCTAATGACCTAGTACCAATATACAAAGGATAGAGCTGTCTGTCTGCTTAATTATAGTTAATAGATTTGCCCTGTATTCGCTCGCCACTTCCTACTACGTAATGACCATTCGTAATTGCTTGTAATGTTCAACGCTTTTGCGCTACAGAATTTAAAAGTATTCTGTATTAGTCATCTTATCGTTGTCATTTTATCGGACTTATAACTAATAGCTTATGGGCTACCTATATTAATAATTTTAATTTGATTTAAATTAATTTATGAGGTTTGGAGACGTGGTTTGGGCACTTGAAGTGGATGCTTGCGACTCATTGCTTATGAAGCTTAAACTTAAAATATGATTAAAAAAACAAGTGACATTTTAAACCGTCGAAAAACGAGAGGTGTTATGAGTGTCGCTTTTGTGTGTTTGTTGCATCGTAGCTCCTAAACCGATGTATCGATACGGTTTTTTTAGAAAGCGGAGTTGATAAAGATGGATCTTAGCTAAAATTTATGAAAATCCGTTCATCTATTTATGAGACATTTTTATTTGTAATCTTTCAGGTGTATTTATTTACAATCAATCACATGTCGTGTTATCTATTTATGTGAAGCTTTCGTATTACATGATATATTTATTACAATTTAATTTCTACTTTTTACTTCTATTCCTTAATATATAGCTTCAAATTTATATAAAATTATACTCAATCTACTAATAATCTATTTGATGTTATTTTTAAAATTAAAAAAAAAATCTTTATACTTTAAATAATCGGTGACGCAATGCTAAAGTGAGCAGTGAAACATGTCATACAAATTCATACAAGTGATGTATATATGATAGGAATGTATTCCTTATTAATAAACACGGTTAGTGCTAAGCCGACACCGAAATCCTTTGAACAGACATCAGTTAAGGCTTAGCCTTGTTTCCAGTATAGCGAAGCTATAGAACGCTATATAGATAAATTATTGATAATATAGAAACATTATACAATCACATAATGAATTAGATTTAAATCTATTGCGTATATATAGTAGATTATTTTTATTAAAGGTACTATCTGTGTAAAACCTCTTGAGTTTATTTCGCAAGTTATTTTAAAATGTCTCATACCTCCTAAGATATTCATTAGATTGCATTGTGTTAAGGGCTACCATATAAAGCATGAATTGATTTAGCTAAATTATCCAATTTGTTATTGATTAATTGTTATATTTACAAAAAGATATATGAAATCATAGAAAAGACCGGTGGTTCATCACGAACTGACAATCGTGTTACGAAAGCGACACTCAAATCAGAATCAGAAATGAGACAGGCCTGGTCGACAAGGCAATTTTTCATCGCTCTTCAGGTACATATAATCTTTGTAGGTATCTTTTTAAATACAGGTAATAATGATTATTAAAAGACATTGTAGTTTATTTAATAAAAAATCTTCCGCATACATTCTTCCACTGACTCATATAGTTATTTTCAATGAATTTATTAACTGCAGTAAATACACTATAAACACTATATTAGTCACTGTGATTGCGTAACTACAATTGTAATAATGTTTGTCATGATTGATATAAAATTCTATAAAGCACTATGATTTTCGTTTCTTGTGTGAATATACAACGATCAGGCTGATAAGCGCGTTTAAATAAGGTGTCTAATTTTTGTAGGAAAATACATAAATATATAATATGGCTCACGATCGCTTCGCATAGCATCGCATCTATCGCTCAGCCATTATATACCAATTCCAGACACGTTCCACAAACCGACACGCAGTCTTTCCTCGTTCCCCATAATATCAACTAATTAGTATTCACACTAGAGAGTAGAGCATTCACTCATAAATATACATAAAGACAAAATGACGACAGACGATGGTTATAAAGTTACTATGTAATACATTTTAATTGTTCGACAAAAGCATAAAAAGGAGCTTAAAAGGGTAACCAGTAATCAAAAACTTATAAGGAATTTTGTATAAACTAGACACCGTATAAACAAAAGCAAACATTCAAAATCTCACGATTATTAGAACCTTGTTAGTTAGAGCTACTTTTTTGTTACGTAGGTAAATGAACTTATTAAATGTGGGCGTTACCACGGGTGGCCCAAGTAATTTTGCACTGTCTAGTCTCTTATGTGATATAATTTTCAAAATTGGTCCAGTAGTATTTGAATTTATTAATTATAAACAAAATACAAATTCATTTATTAATAATATTAATGTAAATTAAAAAAAGTATATTATTTTCTATCAAATACGAATTTCTCATATACAAACTCAAAACTAAGATTTATTATTAACTAATATAAAATCTTCAGTTTCTCTAGTGGAAAGTCAAAGGTTGTATGTCTGTCTAGTTAAGGTCCATATAAGGAAAGCTTACATTCAATAGAGTAGCAACTTTAAGTCTCTCACTAAACAATCAGCTTTCTGCGTAGTAATTCATAAGATGTAGCGAGAGAAAGTATTTATTTCAGAAGCAAGATAATAAACTTATTGAACAGCGTTCAAAGTGTTTTGTCTTGCAACAATGTTTTATGTTAGCGCGATATTTTTTTATATTTTTTTAAACACTTCGTTGCAATGCAACGGGCAGCCTAATCGCTAATTAGCTATCATTCAGGCAACTCAATTTTTTGAGAGAATATTTGAGAAACTGATTTTAGTTAAATAAGATTTATAAGGTATTAAGATTGTTGATTACTTTTCTATTACTAAAACATCAAATCGTCATCCTTTCGATACGTCCCTTCTACTTTGTACAGACATTTCGAACGCATGTTCTCATGAATTAGAAGTAATCAGTTGTAGATTGTGGAACCAAATTTAACCTTAGTAAGTAATAAATCTCAATGACTCAAAAAAAAACACACACAAAATGCATCGATTTGTGTTTTTAAATAAATATGAATTGATAACTTTTTCGATGTTGCTTCAAAATCTAAGCCAGCTAGATCTCGTTATCTGCACCACACATCGGTATTTGTCCAAAGCAAGCTATCCATTATACGAATACTATTTACGGAGATAATGTTTTATGTAAATTATCATTGAGTCAAACGGTTGCTTAGTAAACATGTATGAATCGACTAGATAAATTATTGAAGCAATTTATTAACAAAGTGAGAATATTATTCACACTTCTCTACATATTGTTTGTGGGCATTCTTAAAAGAAATGTTACTCTCACTGAACACAAATAGTTCGGCAATATTATCTCGAATATGAAATTGAATAAATAATTTTCATGGTATTTACAGATCTACAAAACAAATATTCTAAACGAAAATTATTCGAAAATAATATTTAAAATAATGCAATTGGGAAACTAAAATTTATTATGGTGATGTAAATATTTCAATCAGATGAAATTAACGTACGACTGTGAACAAGCCACTGTGCTTCACACACACACATCTTTAGATGTTCAGCTTCATGAAATATAAACAATTGAACAAATTGTAAAAAGACATACATTTGTTTCCCGAGCGACTATTTTTGTTACTTGCTTTAATAATGTATTATTTTGTGATATATGTTTTGTTTCGGATATAAATATAATCATAGGTCCCACAAGGTTGTGAGAAAATTCTGTTCTAATGCTTAAATTATAATGCCCCAAAACACCTTACAAAAGCCCCACATGTTTTCCCCCATTCTACAATTATTACTCGACTGATTTTAACCGAAATTCATCGAGACTTATACACACACATTGACATTTTAACATGACAACTGACATTTGTCACATTGACATATCAATAAACCTGAATAATTAATGTGTATAATTGTTACAGAAGCGCGCCACTCAATGTACAGCAAGGAGGTTGAAGACATCAACTATGATGATGTATTGGCAGACGAGGCGAGCGATGATGAAGCGCAGAACGATGCTGATGGAGGTATTTTTATTTTTACGTTTTTGTGAAATTCTGTAACCTGTAGAATCTATTGAAGTTCTTTGTCTCAGAAACTATGTGTTTAGCTTTATCTTTTACCCTTAAGTGGATGAATGGCTTTTGCATAGATGGTAAACATTTTGGTGTGGAAGTAACAGATTTAAAAATAAAAATAAGCAATAAAACAAGCCTGCTTTATTCTTATTTTCAGTGCCTTATTAATGTTATAATGTATTTACTTTCCTAGTTATAGAAAAATTCAAAAAATTACAAAAAGAGAAGATATCGTTAAAGGCATAAAAATTATATAGAAACAAGAAAGAGCTTTGAAAATTATTTCTATTCAGGTAACGATGCTGATGAAGAAGTGGAGGATGCAGTGATTGTCACTCAGCCAACAAACTACAGTGTTATCATTGGAAGGTCAGTCAGATTGGACTGCAAAGTTGAACCAGCAGGTATGTCGTGTGTTTAAGCTTACTTCAACGTGGATAACTTAGCACTTACATAATATAGCTTTTGGCATTTGGAATGAGTACCTATAGCTAGTTTTCTGTGAGTGAAAGTATTTTTCGTTTTGTAATTTTGTCTGTAACTGAAACACTACTGAACCTATTTTAAAAAAATCTTCACTAATGGAAAATTAGACTCTCTCTGATTATTTATATGCTATATTATATGTATATTTGATATTTAATCGCTAAGTATTGTTTTTATGTCACTATTAAAAAATTTACTTTTGAATAATTGAATTTAAATGATCGAGTAATAATCTACATCACGCCGTTGACGTTTCCTGTGGCGCCAAAATAAGAAGTTCCGGTGTGCGGATAGAATTCTTAATTTGAATAGTTTGACAGTATAAAAGATAAAAAGTTACAATGTTTATAGAAGAGCAATAATACGTTATCTACACTAATACTATGTATAAAGATAAAAAATAAAGTTTTGTTTGTACTGGCAATACAAATATTTTGCAAAGAAAGTAATAGTTACCTTGTAAAAATAACTAATGAATTAGAAATTCATTTCAGACGGTGTTGTGGTGCAGTGGACGAGAAATAATGGCAAACTCTTTATCGGTACCATGAAGAGCACGGAACAAAGTTTGGAGAGTTTAACAGGAAAAAAAAGATTCTTTATGTACGTACATAATTCGGATTTATTAAAAAAGTTAAATTGATGTAGTAAAATCAATTTCCAAACCCGCGCTGCCGGGGTTAAATAAATGACTCGTATTTCAGTTATTTTCTTGAGCAATTAATTTGATTTGTTTTTTACACTGGCTATTGAACTAAGGAACTAAACCCGTAATTTACAAAGATATAACTTAAAATTTCATTAAAGTTCAAACTTGTAGTACGAGATAAAAAATAAATTCAAAAACTGGATAAAATATTGAATGTCCCATTTTTCGTTAGGTCTGTGTATGAAGTGTTGTGTAGCAGTCTTAGCTCCAAAACGAATAGACCCATTATGATGTGGATTTGTTTTAAAGCTACATGATATATTATAGATGAATCTTAGCTACAATTTGTGTAGATATGTTCCTCCGTTTATGTGAAATTATTTGTAATTAACATGTTTAGTTTTCTAATTCGATTTCACTTAAAAATTACAGCGCAGCGAACTCTACCGACCTACTAATAAAAGACATTGAGGTAGAAGACAGTGGTCCCTACAAATGTGAGATTCTTCAGGCCAACTCTCTCTCCATCGAACACAACATCGCCATTCTAGAGGCACCGAAAATTAACCGTAAGTTGACAAAATATATTTAAAACACAAAATATATAGTTTTTATTGTGAAACAAATACATTATAACTTACAAATTTGTGTTTATCTATCTTTGGCAAGCATCCAGACCAGTGCACCGATTGCTTCATTACCGACTTCAAAAAAGGAGGAGTTTTTATTTTTATGTTTGTTACCTCAGAACTTTCGATTGGGGAAACCGATTTTGATGATTCTTTTTTTGTTTACTGGTAAAAACTTGTTTTGTTCAGTAGTTTTAGAGTTACAATTATGAACTAAACAATTTAAAAGTATATGTTATTCGATCTATAAATATACATACATAGTTAATATAAAATTATTACCTATTTTCCTAATTATAAAAAAATATAATTTAACATTAATAATTATGGCAATTACTAAGTTTAGTAAAGCTGTATTCCTTCCTAAGTGTTCTTATTTTAAATTATCTACTTCCAGGCTTCTACGCATCAGACAATGGCGTCGTAACAGAAGGGAGGGACCTGCTCCTCACTTGTGAAGTCTCAGGGTCTCCTCCTCCTCAAGTCCTCTGGTCTTGGGGTGGTATTGATGGGGTAAGTGTACCTTAAAGTTAGGTGTGCCCCGCGGTTTCAACTGCGTTAACTTCGTCGTAACGTGACGTTATATAGCCTAAAAGCTTTTAGGTCTAAAAATGACGCCCATGTCCTTTTACAGGCTCTATACTATCAATGTACCAAATTTCATTTAATTCGGTTCAGTAGTTTTGGCGTAAAACCGCGACAGACATAGGTCTGTCTGTCTAGACACTTTGTCTCTCTAGACAGACAGAGTTACTTTCGCAAGATTAGTAAGGATATCTATTCGTATGGACTGTATTCTGTAATAGTTGGATTATATAAAATTATACAATACTAGCTGACCCGGCAAATGTTTTTATTTTTGGGGTGGGCTACCCTTATCACTTAGGGGTATGAAAAATAGATAGTAGCCGATTCTCAGACCTACTGAATATGCATATAAAATTTGGTAAAAATCAGTAAAGCCGTTTCGGAGGTGTAAGGTAACTAACATTGTGACACGAGAATTTTATATATAAGATAATACAATATTCCTTAGATTCTGTGAAGTAGTGATTTTACAATTTTTAAGACTAATATTTTCCTCAAGCAACTTCTTTGCTTATTTCTTTTCTAGGATATAAAGGTGATTCAAAATTGATGAATTCTATTTTCCGTAATTAATGGTTTCAGATATATTATGACACTGTAGATCTCTTATATTAGGTAGAGTAAAATATATGTAATATAATTATATCCAAAAATATTTATATAAATATTTTTTATAGTTAACTTTATATTGACTTTGTCTTTATTATCCGTACTTTAGTATCCTTAATATTAAAAATGTGAAAGCAACTCTTTCTGGAAGATAGACGATGTAATATTTGTACAAATGTACAAATACACTTAGTGCTTTGGTTAACACCAATAGCAACGCAGCATATAATTAAAATCTGGTGTATGAGCATTTTAGAACCAGCTATAATTGTATACAATACAAACAGACAGACATTGACGCTAACATCGCTTTGATATGTCAGAATGTTGAACGCGGAAGCTGTGACCAAAATACTCTAGAGTAGATTTTATCGTGTTTCTGTTTACTCAAATATGAATGAATTTATCGTTCATGAAAGGCTTGTTTCGATTTTCTGTTGGGTACACTATTGGAACAAGACCGCCTGTTTGGGCTAGTGGTAAGCGCGTAAGCGTTACAACCGAGAGGTCCTGAGTTCGATTCCCAGCGGAGATAAAAAAAACTCGGTCTGGCAGGACATACAAGGTTTATCACCTACTTGCCTCTAAAGAAAAAATCGATTAGTGAAACAAATGTGAGATGCATCAGCATCTGTCCCATACCCCACTAGGGACACGGGACTTCACTTTACACTGAAACTGTTTCGGTTGGGTAGACACAGAAGTCAAATGACTTGTATAGAAAACTAAATGACTAAAGAAAAAAGATATCTCAAAAAGGCCAAGTAATAAGTAATCTAAAGGTTATGCAATTTCACTTTATCACATCTCAGAACATCCACACTTTTAAATGACTTCTATTTTTCATTTCGATTTTTAATACGTCATTATTTTTTATTAAAATCGAATTCTTTAGGTATTCTGACATTTAGAATTTTAAAAAATACTAAAAACACATGGAATATTAATTATAATCAAATGTTTTATTTTGTAAAATATTTTTTTCTAAATATGACAGTTAAACATTAGTGCTCTTTCTTTAGTTAAGTAAGAAAAAACCCATTAGTGAAAGTCGCAAACATCTTTCGTATTTATAAGTATGGATTACAATGCAATGTTTATGTAAATGCGAATTCAATAATGAATAAGTAACATCTTGAATGCAAGCAGATAACCGCCCACGTTCATTGTGATGCAATGTTAAGCCTTAACATTTCCATTCGCGAATCGGTACAGACAAATAATATAATAGAATACAATAATTTTTTTGTATTAGCGGCCCTATTATTTTTACAATTGATTATTGATAAAAGTTATTATAAGAAAAACAGTATGAACTTGAACTTTCAATGCTTAATGCCACAAGATTATAATTATAATAATTGGGACAACTCATACATTGCTCTTATCCCATAGTAAGTAGCTGAATCACTTGTGTTATGGTAATCAGAAACAACGAGGGTACCACAATAAATACATATGTAACAACCAAAACTCGGAAACAAACATTCGTGAGTCATACAAATAAATGCAGCTACCAGCATTCGAACCCGAGATCTTTTGATGCAGAAGGCAGAAGCATTATCAATTGCGCCAATCGGTTGTCAATCAAGATTAATACGTACTATTAAAGTCCTTTCACACAAATACGAAAGATATTCTGAATATAATGATTTGTTTTCTTCACATTATACAGCAATATAGGTAACATAGCAAGCTAGCCTATTTCTGAGTCATTCGGCCATTCGCTAGTCACTACATAGTATAAAACAAAGTCGCTTTTTCTTTCCCTATATCCCTTTGTATCTTAAATCTTTAAAACCACGCGACGGATTTTGATGCGGTTTTTTAAAATAGAAATAGTGATTAAAGAGGAAAGTTTTTATATATGTTTTATACCCTTGCAAAGCCGGGGCGGGTCGCTAGTATTGTATAAATTGAGGAATATAAGACGATAAATTAGTATGGCTAAAAAAGTTCTCAAGAATCGATGTATAATTAATTATATTTTTAACGAAAACGATTAATAACCACTCAATGTGTTCATATTAAATGTTCATAGTTATATACATAATTATGTTTTATTCATGTTTATTGAATTTATCATAGAAACTACGAATTGACAACTATAGATAGTGTCTGTCCGTTTGATTTATATGAATAGAATGTATCAATGAAATGTAATGTTATATATTACTAAATTTACAAATGGGTATATAAAATATATTGTACACGTTATCTTATATATAAAATTCTCGTGTCACAATGTTAGTTACCTTACTCCTCCGAAACGGCTTTACTGATTTTTACCAAATTTTATATGCATATTCAGTGGGTCTGAGAATCGGCTACTATCTATTTTTCATACCCCTAAGTGATAAGGGTAGCCAACCCCAAAAATTAATATGACAAAACAACGCTTGCCGGGTCAGCTAGTATTTATATAATTACTAGTGGGCCCCGCAAAATTTATGTAGCTTCAGAGTTCTGAATAATAACGTCTCACTAAAACGTCATTTCATAGAAAATGTCTGAGGAATCGAATTTTCTTCAAAAACACTTTTTCGTGAATTTTTCTATATTTTTAATAGTTATTCTGCTATTCTCAGATTAGATGAATCTAACATAACAGAGATCATTAAAATCGGTCAAATCGTTCTTGAGAATTAAATATTGTAATTAACCCAACTTTGATAACAAACTATACATACAAACATTTTAATATATAAAGAGATTTGTATTTTTGTAATGAATAAACTCAATATTTTGGACTAGAAAATTGAGTTTATCTTACTGGTAATTGATAGGATACTTATCAGATGAGCAAATTTGAGAAATAAGGGGCTACAGTAGGCAGGTATACCAAGTTAGCATTTTTTAATATTATGGTTTGGCTTATCTGTTATTATATAGTTTTTTTGGTTCTAGAACCAGAACCAACGTCTATCAGAAAAGGATGGTGAATTCACAGCGAACAGCGTTCTCTTACGAAACGTGAAGCATGAAAGTTCAGGGAAATATTACTGCTACGCATTCAACAACTTTGAACACGCGCAGGCCGAGCTCACTGTTAACATTTTGCGTGAGTATTTCTTAACTTTATATTAATTAGTTTAGGATTATCGTTGTTTGACGGAATTCATCAGAAGATGGTTAATGTGACGGATTTATGAGTACTATCGGTCGCCAATTGGTCGAAATTCGACTTCAGTTCAAGAGTACCTAAGTCAGGTATGTATGTGTGTGTATGCTGTGTCATCCAAGCAGTAGCGTGCGTAATGGTTATTTTATTAATGTATTTATTATGCATAATTTTAAAAAAATATTAGCATTCTCCGCTTCTTCTCTATATAAACTATAATTGTGGGAAATTTCAAACTCCTCCGTACGCGCAATTTTCGTAAAAATTGGTACAAAGTTGTTCACGTCTTAATATTATGATGAATCGAAAAAATAATTTTATTTTACTTAATAAATTCATTTGGTTCTATTTACTTACCTATATTTTTTGACTTAGCAATAACGGAAGGTCTTATCGTAAAAAATGTATTATGTATCGCTTATAATTTATTCCCACACATGTTTTGTCAAGCTAAGTAATTTATTGTTTATTTTAGGTAAACCGAGAGTTCACGTTCACCAAACCATCATCAATTCTGACATCAACGTCGAGGCTGTACTACAATGCTCCATCCATGATGAACAAGCGTGAGTTTTTTTGCCTATTCACTACTCATTGTTATCAATATAGGGTTAGCCATTTATTAATTAATTTGAAATTAAAAAGAGTGTTTTATATTTTAAAAAAACTGTTATTTTCAAAATACAAACATTTTTATTTCTTCGGAACTCAGAACCCTACGCCACATGCATTGAATATCCGATTGATCTACTAAGCCTGTTAAAATGTTTCTTACCAATTATAAAACTCCTGTTGATTTTCTTATAGCAAAGTTTATCTCGCGCATTTCAGTTCCCACATCCGCTGGTACAAAGATGGTAGATTAGTGAGCGACTCTTCGAGCCAGTACATCATCAGCACTGAGGGCCAGCACTCCAACTTGACTGTTGTACCCACTTCTGATCAAGACTTCGGTACTTTTACTTGTGAAGTAAGTTATCAGTTATCAAGTAACAAGCCAAACCATGTTTAAGTAACTCCCTATGCAAAAAGAAGGGTGTTATGATGTGTCCGTGTGTCTGTTTCTGGCATCGTAATTCCCTTGCGTTGGACCGATTTTGATGTAGTTTTTTAAAAGTTGACGTGATCAAAATGGCTCTTGGCTACCGTTTATGAACGTCTTTCAGTTATTTTTATCTGAGGGGTTTTTTAATTGTCTTCAATAACTATTGTGAAATTATTCTGTAATGTAATTGGATTTTATGTGACTTTCCTACAAATTACTAATTCATTAAAATAAATTGGTGAGAATTCGTAAAAAAATTTCCAGGCGGAGAACCAGAATGGTAAGCACAACAGATCGATTGAGTTGGTGCAAAGCCCAGTTGTTGAAGGCTTCAGCAATGATGGGCCCAGACTCACTTGGACCATTCACTCTCATCAGCCCCTCGAAGAAATCGAACTGCAACTACGGGATATGAACGGGGTATGTACTTTCCAATCCAAAAGAGGAAGTAGACCAAGCCTTTCAACCATAAACTTTTTAGACAAAAATATAAAGAACTTCGTATCGCTTCAGTTCTAAATAAAGTGTCACCTAAAATGTCATTCCATAGAAAATGTACGAGGAAACGAATTTGCAATAAAATAATATTGCGACTATAAATTAAGATGTAAGCTATCCTATGTTTTAAGTTGGATCAAACTGCACACGGTGTGCAAATTTGATTAAAACCGGTTAAGTAGTTTAGGAGTACATCGCGGACAAACAACGTGACACGTAATTTATATATATTAAGATTTTATGACTGATTTTTTTGATACTAAGTTCGCGGGACCATAAAAGTGAATTACGTTCCCCTAGTGGGGTATGGGGCAGACACATTGCTGTTTGTTTAGAAAATGATAAGTGATCAGCCTTCTGTGCCTATCCAAACGAAACATTCATTTGTTTCCTTGGGATTCGAACCCTGGACCTCCGGCGCAACACGCAGATGCGTAAACCATTTAGCCACGGAAGTGGTTAAATGTCGCGGGACCATAGTAAATAATAAAAGATAAAAAGAAATAATAAATGTATTCAGGAAGGAGAATGGAGGACTGTCAGAGTGCCGGTCCCTGAACGCAGACATCACGAGTACGAAATGATATATTCGCTAGAGGACGCTGAAATCGACGCTGGAAAATATGAGGCAACACTTAAAGTTAAGAATAATAAGAGCTGGAGTGAACACACCAGCCCAACTATTGTCGATATCGGTGAGTTTTTTTTTATATTGCAACTCTTAAGTACTTTTTTTGAGTGAAATGACTTACTGCTCGGGGCTTTATTCGAAGGATCAAACTGTCAAATATTTAGCATAAATTTTTTTTCTTCAATTTCCTATTTATATATATTTTTTTGTTAATTTTTTTTCTGTTTTTTTTTCTGAGGTGTTTAATGTTGCCACAGGGGCAATCTAAATTGTAGAGATATAAGTTAGACACAGTTTTTTTTTAAATTTTACTCTTGTTTTATTTTAATTAAAGCTTAGGTTTTTTTAGTTTTTGATTTGGTTTTATTTTTGGTTTTTAGAAGCGCAAGCGCAGTACATCAGACCAGCTTCAGGTAAGGCATGCTTTTCTTATTGTTGTGTATTTTACCTAATGTTTTGCTAGTTTTACATAAAACATATAATAAATATTGATGAATATCTTTCAATGAGACAAAATTCTTTAACAACAACTTAACTTTGGATTTGTATTTTTTTCTCGCATGTTAAATGTAGCCCCTAGTTTTTAATTTTAAATAATCTTGTGTGGTCAATTTTAATTATTAATAATTAAATAAATTGTTAAAATGTGACAAATATATGCGTGTAATCCACTTTTACTTCTTTTAATGTGTGATACTTGGGTGAATACAAAATATTACTAATATATACATTTTTGTTACAGTTTATTTGCCAGGAGGTGGACATTCCATCAGACCGTCGCTAATCCTGTTCCCAATTATCTACTTGTTAGTACGACTCTAAACGACTCCATAGTTTTTATTATTTATTCTAGAGCTATCATAAGACGCTTTCTTAATTTATTAGTCAAGGTTACTTAATCGGCTGTTTAAAGGCCTATAATTACGCAAATTGAGTTAAACCAGTGATTATATTAATTGACGTTCATTTTTGCGTTAACAAATTAACGGATTATTTAGATATTTGATAAACACTTAATAAGTAGAAATTAGAAAACAGATTTGTAAATTACTTCAACAATTAATGGCGCTTGGTATTTTAACTTGGTACATTAAAGCCACAAGACACAATTCTATTACTTAAGCTTTGTTCTGAAAATTTGTGTTGCTTATATATTGTTTACTCACACTCACCAAAAGGATATTCACACAGATCTTAACTTGGTTTTATACCAAATTTTACTTGGTTAAACCAAATTTTATATATGAAAATATGGTCCAGTAATGTATGAGATACGAAGTCATTAACCATGCTTACATATTTGTTCTCCATTTGTTCTTAATGATTCTCTCCAAACCTATTAATCTTGGAATCAATGTTTCTTGATACGATATGATTCGTATAATTAATTTTATTTCGTTAAAAAATGACACTACAGTATATATTATATTATAATAAACACGTTTCATGTTTATATTTTTAAAGCAATAAATGAGAGGCTATACCATCTTTTGACTAATAAAGTAAGAAACTTGCCCGTTTGCTTTGAGTAACAATTAAAAGTATCACAATTATTATTCGTAATAAACTTTATCTTTGAAATGTGGTGGTTTCAAAGACGTGCAAATAAAATTTACATAACGCCAAGATACTTAATCGTGTTAAAATTATAAAAATGTTTAGTTTATAAAAGAATTCCAGGTACATTTCTACTCATTATATATCTTTTTGTAAATATTTCATTTAAATTTAATTTTATTGATATGCTATTAATTTTGATTAAACAATTAGTTATTTCGTCTTCATTGATTCATAACCGATGGTTAAAATTTAATTTTTGATTTGTGAACACGGATTAGCGGTTATTTTTAAACGTCGGTTATAAGTTCAGTGGTGATGGTTTTAGGCAGTCTCTCACTTTTAATTTTAGTTATTAAAATCATAGGTAATTATTACCAAAGTGTAATTAAGTTCATCGCTTAGTTAATAGTTTATTTTGATTAACGCTTATAAATATTTATTCGGTTTTAAAACCGTGTGCTTATGTAACTAATAGTGATGTTTTACCCTTGCTCATTAACGTTGTTCAACTTTGACGAATGTTAAAATAGTTGCCTCAATTTGACAGACGATTTAAACATTTATTAGATTTAAACAACGTTTATGAAAGGGGCTAATGTTTATATTGCTTGAATAGTGACAGTGAATTATGTAGATTATTGTAATAACAAATCTATGGACAATCTAGTTTTTATAATGAACATGTAAAACGCACAAGATTTCATTCTACTTAACAGAAGTACATATAACCGAAGTACTATAAAAGAAAAATTGACCATAGATGTGTGTTAAGGGCTAATTATACAATTTGAAACTAGAGTTAGCCTTATATTGTGCCTAAACCTAATTCCGAAGGTGCCTCCAATATATTAATTCACTATTACAATTAATGTCTTTGAAATGAAATAGCATTTTATATAAGTGTATCTACCGGGAGTTTTGTGAATATTATTCGAAAGCTTAGTGTTAAGCGAAAGCATGAAGCTCCTTACGCCCCTTAAAAGCGATTAATAACTTTCGTCTATCAAAAAATAATTTATTGACCTCCTGATAGATACATAATTGTTAGATTCTGTGAAATCTTTCATTAGGTATAATTCAACGACTCTATAGTAACTAGTCTTTATTCGCTTTTAATGTAATGCATTTTAATGAAATCGAATTCATAATATTCAAGAAAAAAAAGCCATATTTCCCCAAGTTATGTGGGTGTGACACAATTCCTTAACTTCAAACAATTACAGTCTTAATTATTTTATACGGATCATAAAAATAATTAAAGACGCGATTTTGAATAAAACGAGAAAATTAATACTATTTAAGTTAATATTTTAAATTATCCAATAAGTTTGTCGAACAAAAATTTACACTAACTGATCACTTTACTGTTTAACAGTGGTCCGAACATTTTTTTGTTATTTCTCGCTTCTGCTACTAAGTTTTACGTAAGTAAGAAAGTGACAAAGCATTTGAAATATTGAATCAAATAAAATATTCTTTATTAATAAGGAAACATAGACATACTTAATCATTTATGAATGTCACAGCCACTTAAAATAACCGGTTTTTTATCCGCGTAAGACCAATTCATATAAGGAAAAATGAAAGAGATATCTACAAATTGTTCGAAAGCACTTGTGTTTGATATTTATATTACATACATCTACTTTACTTTGACGGAAAGTCAATTGCAACCAATAAGTTTACTTTACGAAATAAAATCAAAGTCTAAGTTTTAACTTTGAATTTTTCTAGTTGTCGAGACAAATTACAATGAGGCTTCTTAATAACTATTTCTTATCTATGGTACCTATGTGACGTCTCGGCTACTTGACGCCACAGTCCTCCCCTTTAGATTTTATAAAATTTTAATACGTGGAATTCAAGCAATTGCAAATTACATTTATAGTATGTATACAAAAAGAATGGCAGACCCTTGAAAAGGTCGAGGCCGTGGCTTCAACTTGATAAAGTCTTTTAGAGCCCAAAAAGACAACACATCATCAAGGCAAGATTCACTAAGCGAAGCACTCAGCTCTCTTGATATGTACCCTCCTCCAAGTGCTGCATCTAGCTATATTCCAAGTTTAGCTCCTACACCAATTGTTGTCTCTTGAAAAAATAATTAAAAATAATATTATACAAATTTGTAGACCAAGCGTACCTACCTACCAATTTGAACATATTAATAACTATGAATTAGGCTCTTGTTGTATAAGCGAGTTCAAAATATTTAAATACAATGTAATGTTACCATTTTGCATATTTATTTGCCATCAGTTTATTATTACAGTATTATTTTTGAATTGGTTCCTTATGTATCTTAAAGTTTACACAGCAGCAAAAATATTTTTAAAATAAGTACATCAATGTGTAATTAAATCATAAATTATCAGCGGCGGCCTTAGGGGGTGGCGAACAGGGCAACCGCCCGGAGCCTCGCTCTTGCAGGGGCCTCGCGCAACAACCAAAGCAATTTTTTTTAATATAGATATTTTAGCAATTTTTTTTTGCATCACATACTTTTCACGAAGGACCAAAAGGCCTCGCAAAGACTTGTCGCCCGGCGCCTCGCTATGGGTAAAGACGCCGCTGTAAATTATATGTTTCTAATTGAGTAGTTTAATATATTAAGTTCCAATACAAGGAAGAAGAACATGAAAATATTTTATTGAATAATTCGGAAATGTTATTTTGTTTATTTGAATATTAATAATAAATTGAATAAAACACGCACGACTAAGAAACGTAACCTTAAATAAAAAATATGTAATCTACGAATCTGAATAGGTATAGAAGTGTAAACATGATAATATAATGATCATTAAAACATACCTTATCAAGCATGAGTTTAAAGTATTCGATAGCATAATGACTGCGTAAAGATAAGAAAATTTTGCGAGCGCTCCTGGCGGTCATTCACCTTACGTAGCTGCTATCTATAAGTTTGAACTTTTTGATTGTAGAAATTGTTAAAGTAAACTAATGAACGTGTTGAATCGATAATTGTCTCTAAAAATTTCAACATATATTTAAATACAAACATTAAAGTTTATTCTGATAACTTATTTAATCAGCGCTGGATTTAATTTCAATGCAGAAAGCATGCGTGGCATATGTGGCTAGATTTGACATTTTTGATAATGGAAAGGTTACATAGGTCTAATAATTTGGAATTATACTTCTATACTGATTATTCGTAGTGTGGAATAGTGAATCTATAAAAAATTAACAGACCATGTTATTAAATGTACAATAGTTTGATGTACAATATTGTGCCTTCGCTATATCTAATAGAAGGTGATATTTTGTCTTAATAAATGATTAATGTTTGTAAATAATTACACATAAATTCTAGTTTTATTTTCTCCCGACAACTCTCAAATCACAAAAGGTACTTTAATGACAGTTTTTCGCTCTATTTAGGTTTTATATAATATATCTACTAGGTGTTGAAGGTGATTAATGGACGGATCCTATACGAATCTGTAAAATTTTTCCCCTTTTTCCTCATCGTTTAGAAATAAAAGCCGATCAGTCGACTATGAATGAATGAATGGATACGTGATATTGTAGCTTTATATAATATAAAATAATAAGATAAAAATATGCAAAATAATATCCCAATAAACCCAACAAAAACAGTATTTAATTATATTAATTACATTTAACTGAATCAATCATTTATCTGAAATCTTTATCTTCAAGGCCAGATTTTTCGTTTATGAAGCTTATATTATTATTTTTTGCTTTGAGTTTTTTTATTACTGGATATTTTTTTTAAAAAAACCTGTATTTTTTGTAACGTTTTCGATCCCCTAATGGTTAAAATATCTAAGAATAGAACACACTCGATACTATAAGCTTTTTATTTTCATAGCCAAATAAAATGTTTATTATATGACTTTATTTTATACTATTTATTGTCTTGAATTCAGATATATAAATTATTATAGTTAATCTATATACTTATTATCATACATTGACATTTAGCTGTGTCTTAGTTGATTAAGTGTGACATTCAATGCGTCTAGCGAGGGCAATCCTGGGTTCGATCTCGCGAAGATAAAAGAAAAATGTTTCGGCATGGAAGACTGATTACCTACTAGTGCCTCTAGTAGCACGAATAATGTTGATCTCTTAAAATCCCATGCCCATTTGCACATAAATCTACTAAGGATACTGTTGAATAATTTACAAAGAAAAGCATACTACGCTCATTAAAAACCCTACGCTAGAAAAAGGCCTATTTCTGTATCGAAATGACATCATTATCACAATATCATTTCTACACCAACGATCTTGCGTCACCTCTGATTTTTTAAAGTGTCAATAGATGTAGGCTAAAGAACAACAAAACCATATCTACAAATGAACAAAAACTTCGTCGATCAGCAATATTGCAAAAAATAAATCGTTTATTCACTAATTATGCATTAAGTTTCACTAAAACAGGTAGGTGCAATTAATATTAATGAGACCATTTAGGTGTAAATTACAACCGTATTATGATGATTTCGTATGATGTAAAGTAGGTACATTATTGGATAAGTATTTATTATAAATTGCAGGCCATTAACATATGCGAACAGCTACTTTGGTTTTAGCAATGCAAGTGCAATTTGTTTTAAGTGAAATATTCGTATAAAAAATCTGCAGCGCCTCTAGTGGTTACTGATATGGGCACTATCATGGTAAGGAGAACAATCGCTGTAGAAAAAAGTGTCCCAGAAATATGGACAAAATAAATGATTATCGATCGCTAAATTTTCTCAATTCAAATTCATCTACTTGCACGTAGTACATACTCATAAATGGCTAACTTCGTAGATTCTCGTTACCGACAACGCGGCTGGTGGCTGAAAAATGAATTATAAATTCTACAATATTCATTATTCATGGACAGACGGGCTAATGCTTTACTGTGTAGCGATCGTTCTCCTTCTCTCAAAACTCCATGGGCACTAGTGTATTGGCAGATTTCAAATCGTAAAGAACTAATCGAAAATTTATATTAGAAGCTTCTATATCGATTATTTATTTACACTATTATCTATGGACCAGAGGTATATATGACGGCGTATAGCTCAGAAGAGTGGATTACTCAGAATCATTAGATTGACGTCTGACGTTTGACAGCAGGCATAACGTCAATCTGGCGAAGCGTCATGATGATGGAAGCGAGGCGTCTTTTCAGAACGATACATGCGGTCGAGGCGGGGGACGCTGGCGCACCACATAATATGACAAATCGCTTTTTATTTCTTCGGCATTATATTAATAGACTTGCTCTAATAAGTTTTGGTGACGACCGATAAAGTAATTACCCGTGAGAACCACTATTTTATTGTGATTGCAAGATTAGAATGTTAAGAATTGGAGAAGAAGCCATCTTTTATTGTTCTGGTCCCACAGACGCCCACTATTGCTATGGTCAAATCTGTAATATCTATGAAAAGGCTTTCCTGTTCTTACATATATTTTAAATTATGACATTTAATCAATCAAACCAAACATTTATTATTTTTTTTACTTACACAAATATGCCTGTTCGAAATTTTTGACGATGGTTGTCAAATAAATGAAAATTTTTCGCGTACACTCCAGCTTATTCACAATGTGTTTATTGTGTTATTTTATGTATAAATGTTTGCTAAAACAATTAAAAATCAAAATATAAAGGTTTCGTGGGATTGAGAAAATCATGACTGTTTTCGCTTTAATAATGATCTACATTATATATATAATAGTTGTCGTATTTATCATACCAGTGGTCGTGAACAATATTGTAAGACATTAAATAATATTTATTTTAGCTAGTTTTTGATTAATTCATCTTTTTATCTTATTAGATAACATAAAAAAAAGTTTTAACAATTCATCGTCTCTGCCCATGAAGATATTAATTGCAAACGAAATTCAGCTCGCCCCCGCGTAAAGCAACTTAATGAAGAATGAGCAGACATATTTCTCGGTCTGTTTTACTAATCATTTTCTTTACAGGCAAGTTGGTGATCAGTTGTTTCTCTTGGACATCAGACTCGCCTTGTTAATCAGAGGGAAGCGAAGGCTTAGGGGAAGCAATAATCCGTAATATGAAGGCACTATGAGTGAAGTCACGTCTAGCTGCATATTATAATCCTGCACCATCAAACCTTTTTTGGTTCGTTAAACCAAACAAGGATATTCTATGCAACATGATTAATTTTCAAGTACCTACTTAAATGTGTTTAATAACAAAATATTTGTTAAAAATAAATAATAAAAAGTTGAATCTTAGACGTCAACCATCTGAGATTCAACTGTAACTATAGTTAAACAAACAATGCTATTTTATTAATTATTTAGTTTTATTAAGGAACTCTTTCTAAGCAAGTGCCGGGATTGAAGCTGCACCAAGCTGGCCAAATTGGTTTAATCTTTATACCACGAAGCAACATACGCCAACTGTAACATTTAGTAAGACAATTTACATACAGTTCATATGAGAAAGTCTTGATTATATTATTTAGGTTAATATAAACGATACGTACAATCGATAGTACCTACTCGAGAAGTTGCGCTGCGAAGCCTTCGAGCCAATCGCAGGAATGGGTCAAGGCATTTAAATTCAGCGTTCACTGTCTGTGTTTAGAGAAATGGTACAAAGATGGTATTGATTACCGGTGCGTGTCGAGCCTCATATAGACGAATTTGGTTGCGCTAGAGTTTGCAACCATATCTGACCACAACCTTTCAGCCACAGCCGCCGTTCGTGGCCACAAATGATCGTCTAGGTTACCTGCAACTCGCAATTTCAAAACTTACAAGATATTGGAAAATTTTCTTTTTATTCGATAATAATATAATAATGCTTGTGATAACACGCTTAAAATCTCGTGAAAGTAACTAATATATTTAATATACAGCTATCAGGATGAAGATATTAAATTCGCAGCTTTTACCACTGCTTAATCATTTGATTAACTATAAAAATGATATTTAATGCAAGTACTATAACATTTAATTAGTGTCTTAAATTCGCATTTATACAGCTTCATAAATTCCAGGCTAATATGTCACAGGTCAAGGTATATATTACTATTACAAGAAGTCAATAATATACTTGGTTGGTTCACGGATTTTACCGGAGTGCACACGCGATTGCAATTTTTTATTTTTTTTATTTTACAAGAAACAAATATTACAAGAGAACATTTATAAGTCGAAATACAAGATATAGATGAATATTAAAAATGTTTTACAGCTGGAGTAAACAGTAAACAGATAAGTGATTATTTAAGGTCAAAAAGTAGCAGTCGGATTTTAATAAATCTTGTAATGTAGCGCTTATGCTACGTTATGAATGCGGGAAGAAGAGAGCACAGCTTAATTAGCTAGTACATAATAATTAGCTTGTAAAATATCAGGAAAACTATATTTTTTTAGTTGTTAAGCAACATCGAAGCAATACTTCAAACATATCATGCTTGTAGTTTGATATTACTTGACAGCCGATTAAAAACAAAATTACACGCATTATGTGCAATAAGATACGCACTAATTATCCGTTAATGTAATGGGTAAACATTAATAATTTCACTAAACGTTACATCGTGCAAATTAACCAGTTTAAGGTTAATTCGGCCGTAAATTAGTTTTTTAGAGTTTGCGACCGGCACGACGTAGCACGCTTGCAATGAATAGATTTTTAATAATTTGTAACTACGTTGTTTTATAATTTAAGTTTTATAATATTAATTTAATTTAACAAGTATGAGTTAATTGAATAACATATTTGAATTAGGTATAAAAGAATCACGAGGAAGTGGAAAAACTGGAAAATATGTTTAACTCTATAGATTACTTTTCTACGTTTTGCACTTCTTATAAGACCTGTATTATTTTGTTGCCTACAGATATATTTTTCCGCATATTTACTATTAATTTCCTTTACGAGTTCTTTTCCCCAATTACCAATCAACGATTTAATCACAGTATCATAGCCAAGTCGTTTGCACCTAGAGCTGGAGGTACTGAGTACAAATCTCGGCGAAACATGATGTTTCGGTTTGTTTGTGTTTGACAACATGTTTCGGTTTGTAGGCACAAAATGCCGATCACCTTCTGTAAACAGTGAAAAAGATGAAAAATGTGGATGTTTATCTATTTTCCAGGATTTGAACAAGGTAAATAATACAAATAAGCCTATCTAATTTCAAACACTCATATCTTGATAATTATTCGAAGAAGGTGAAAAATTTCAATGGCTTTCCGACGCATGAGACACATGAGACTTACACAAAATGTAAATGGAATGGTAGGTGGATAAAAGTTTGCAGTTAAAAATTAATTAAGTACCTAACTAAAAATCTAAATTTTAAAGAATACATATTAACACTAAAATTAATAAAAATTATTCAGGTGAGCAGGCTATCCTGAATAGCCTATTGTTTAAATGTAAATTACATAAAAACAATCATGCCAAAAATACGAACCCTTGTCAACCATATCGGTCCACAAGACGGCTTCACCACCTTCTATAGTGAAAACTTCAATATTCCTCCAAGACTTCCAGGCGTACATCTCTTGCCAAGTCCTGAAAATCATCTTAAAACATGAACCATAAAAAAGAGACAAAACACTGGTCAAAGTTCACACCTAACGATTTTAGTAAAAATTTTTAGTACTCTTAGCATAGCAGTTCAGTAATTTTGCCTGATTCGCGTACAAATAAAGTTTCGAGTCGCTTTTTGTTTTAAGGATGAATTATGTACAGTCATATTGTATTTTAGATTATATAATAGGTTCCTTATGTTGCAAAATATAGAGTATAATCTAACCTGTATTTGGTACATCGTTGTTTTTTCATTTCACAAGATAAATCCCATTTCGTAGAATGTATCGCTTTAAATTGGCTCAAACAAGATTCAGAAGGTCCTTGAGTCCACTGTAAAAGTTGAACACCCAATCTATCCCAAACTTTAGCCTCGAAATCTCTTAACAAATGCGGCGTGTACCAAATTATTGGAAGCTTTGGTAGGAATCCTTTATTAGCAATTTTTAAACGAAATAGAGCTTTATCCAGAAACCCATCTCTATCGTCAATTAAATTATTACAATACGTTATTGAAAATAGGCCATCGCTCAAATGGAAAATATCATCAACTTTAGTCAAATCTAGAATTTCAGCATAAATATTTTGGATTACATCAAAAACCGATTCTTTCATCATCAGCCTTAAACAAAGGAAGTTGTTACATGTAAAATTTTCATTTTTAATTGGACAGCTTGCATCTGGTAACCAGGACCAAGGCCGACCAACCGGTCCAGGTAGAGCCACTTCTATCAAAACTCTTATACCGCGAACACCAGCTCTTTTGACAACTGCTCTGACATCTTCTCTAGTGTAAACCATAGATCGATCATAGCCTCCATGCTCAAATAATTCTGGCGTTTTTGACAACTTTAAGGGAAAGCTGGTAGCATCAGATATTCTCCAATGCAATGTATTAAGTTTGCAC
The DNA here is from genome assembly GCA_912999735.1 of Aporia crataegi. NCBI lineage: Eukaryota > Metazoa > Arthropoda > Insecta > Lepidoptera > Pieridae > Aporia > Aporia crataegi. Next base: position 5,799,738 of record OU538749.1, read on the forward strand.
ATTGCCATCCCATCTAATGTTCTGATTAAATCAATCACGGGAATATAATTCCTTCCAGTGTCTATCATCAAACCTCTATATTTATAACTTGGAGCATCTTTTATGACCGCATGAGATACTGTTATTAAGGTGCCGGTACCCTGATCTAGCAATATCAATTGACTTAATGTTTCTAGACCATGTCGGACGCCGCAAAAAGAGACTGCGCTGACTTTAATAAAGACCTGATGTTTCACAGTATCAATTTTAACCATGTACGCTTCGTCTGTGTTAGTTCTTAGTCTAGGATCTGAATCACTTTCTACATCTAATTGAATTATCATCCTTTTGACTGGTTCCAGTTGCTGCTCTCGTGCCTTTGTGTCTATTTTCTCAAGTCTAGCTAAATCTTGTAAGAATAGTTTGAAGGCTTCTGCTAAGTAATGGTTAACCGCGTCTGAAGGTATGGACTGAAACTTATACTCCAGCCTACTAGTGGATAAGGACACTATTGTTTTGCTGAAATATGTATACCCAATAGGATGCGGCCAGAGTTGAGGACCGGAACATAATAATTTACAACGGCTCATAGATGAATACATGCTTATATTTGAAGCGGGATGGAATACTTTATTACATAAACCATTTTTACATTGCCACATCCAATCTGGAATAACAAAACTGAAAACAATTATTAACGGTCAGGAATATATTTTAGCAGGTATTAAGAGAAGGCGATTTAGCAATATTTTAAACATTATACTAACAATAGACTTGTTAGCTTGAATAATGTGGAATAAATCATGTATATTTACGTGCAATAAAAACAACAACAAGATTAAACAACAAGAAGAAAATACTTACTTGCTTTGCTCCGCTAATTTTACAATTTTAGTCTTTTTATTAATGTTCCATAATGGTATTGTACTAAGAATAATCACAATGCTTAACAGTAAAACAGCACTTGAAACTATGATTAATATTTTCCATTTCGTCCATAGAGATCTATAAAGAAAAATTAATACATCATTCAAAAAAATTCATAAGCCATTAAGAAATTTAAATAAATTTATTCCTTGGCATAATATGACTAACATTACTTTATTCATGGGCTGATCACATTCCTCCATAGACTGTCCTGGAGCACCACACCATGTTGTTGATGTCATGCATTTTGTACACGCGCAGTCTTGTTGACATTTTGACTCTTAAAATGTGTAATTATATCAATCAATATTTAAATCACTAATACCGGCAATTTAAATTTATTTATAACATTAGCTTTTCCATAAAAAACTTACCTAGTCTCATTTATGTTATGAGATTTTTGTGGCTTACAGATTACTTAACATAAATTAATTATAACTATAACAAAGCTCTATAGTTATACAATTATTTATAACTATATATCTTAGCCTCATGGCTAAGCGTTGTTATAAATCTACCGCAAAGCCTGAGGGATTCGATCCATGGTCCCGAATGCAGTTTATAATTTAATTTGTAGGTATTATATGGACCGGTGTCATAAGTAGCATGGAGATGTGGTTGAATTTCTACAGGCTTGCCTGAAGATATTCAACCACACTACAGGCGGGTTGTCTGTAGCGGAACCCTGTGACCAAGAGGCATAAATCACCTCGAAAATACAGACGCGGAACGACGAGAGAACCCACCGTGATTATATTCTCAAGAAACCCACCCCATCAATAAAATATACATGGTCACGAACCTTATGAGTGAGGAAGACGACGTGAGAGTGATATAACCATAATTAATTTTGTTATATTTAGAGGAGTTAGGGCTTGTAGGCTACGAGATAAGAATTTGTGAAACATAGGTACTTTGTGTCTCCAAAGATTCATATTTCGATACATCGGTCTCTCTAGAATCGGAGGACATAACAATCCGGTTATTGTCAAACTTTCCACACGTCACCGGGAAACACGAAATGTCAGAAAATCCTTCAAACGATGATCTGAAAATTTGTAACAATTCTATAAGGACATCAACTGTTAGGTTTTTATATTTCTAGCAACACATTTGATATCTTTTACAATTTAACCAACTTATTCTTGAAAACCGAAGTTTGGGATGAAACAAAACTTTTAAAAAATCAAAAAATTAAAAGAAATTCATAACAAAATGTGCCGAAAAACGCAGTATGACACTATAGACAATAAACTTTCATACATAATTACATATAATTAAAACATTACAGCTTCTAACCTTGACATAGAAGTCTCAGTTACTACGGAAGGTAAGACAGTGATGGACGATTTGAAGGTTAGTTTAGTTTTCTTTTGGTTTGGAGAAAGCATAACTACCATTGATGAGTTTGAAGTATCAGTGTTTGACTGTGCAAATTTTTTTCTTTTCAATGCAAAGGCTTCTGCAAATAACAATATTCAATAGAAATTAATTGTTATAGATATGATATCACAGCAATTTATTGTAAATTTCCTAACGAGAACACAACTAATTTGTTAGAGATTTTTTTAATATTTTACAAAGAAATTTTATTTAAAATATGTCTTGTATTAAGTGCTGGGCTTGTAGATTACACACTCTTCTCTTTCTTACCTTTAATAGCTGTATTAATATTATTAACAGTCACTTCCATTTCACTTAGCTCTTCACAGAACTTCAATATTATCTCCTGTTCATCGTCTCTCATCTTCTTACAAATATCACTCGTCACTTGCCCCTTCTGGGAATTCATGCAGCAGTGAAAGAGAAGAATAGACGTCATAATATAAATCTTCTTCGGTAAATTTGACTCTTTGTAAAAATCCCTGAAGAGATATTGAACGTAATTTTTTTACCAGACTTAATTTAAAATTCTTATAAATGCTATAGACATGTTTTAATAATTCCTGTCTTTTATATATTTTAAAGTAAACAGTTTCTAAAGAAAACATAATTTTGAGATCTAAGCAGGTTTTATTGGCATCCCTAATATGATGTAGGTACCTATTCTGAAAATCACTAAGATAAGTAACCGCGGATTATTATATATTATTGAAAATATTTACCTAAGTCGCAATATAGGGTATTTATACTCAATATATGGTTCCAGATCATCAGTACATTGTAGAGGTATTATTAAATCGTCAATACATATTATATCGTCCTTGTATTTATTAATAATATCCAACAGACTTCGAAAACTTAGTTGATTGACCGTCTTGGAGTGGTACACGCAATTATTTAGCTGAGAATGAAAGAACAAAGAATAAAATACTGGAAGGTTTAAAAAGAATGTCTGTCAGTCTATATAAGATATCAATGATATATACACTCAATATTTTTGTATTCCATAAATCAAGAAAGGCCTCCGCCTGAAGCAATATTTAGGTATTTTTTCATGTATATTAGGTAGAATAAACTAAGCATTAGAATTTAGATACCTAAATAAACGCATTAGAATATTATCAAAAACAAAAATGGAATTGGGCGGGTCATATTGCACGCATGGAGAAGGAAAAATTGACACCAAGGGTTGACCTGGCAAGGACCAACAAATAAAAGATTAAGAGGTAGACCAAAGGAAAAATGGATTAATGAGATAAAAAGAAAAGCTGGTGAAAACTGGATCACCAAAGCAAAAGACAGACAGATGTGGAGCAAAATGGAGGAGGCCTTTACCCGTAGAGGGGTCCATAATGATTTATGATTTATAAAAATGATTGATTTTCATTCTTTTAATTTTGATTCTTTTTAATTTATTTAAAATTTGTATACATTGAAATTATCTATAATGATTGGAATTTAAATTTAATGATTATTAATAGTAATATTTTATTTTTAATGTATGCACCTATTATGTAATAATTAATAATACGATATACTTGTTTAATATATTATTCATTATGGAAATAAAACGGTTATAATAATAATAATAAACTAAGCATTGTCTATATAATATTTAAAACACACGAGCTTTGAACATATACAAAGAATTAAATAATTGTTTTGATATTGTTTAATAAAAGAAATTAGTATTGCGGATGCTGAAATGATTATTTTTTAATGATGATGCGGATGGATGATGAAAATTACAAAGATTATAGCAAATAACAGATACTTTAGTTGGTATTGTTGATCGAAGACTTTATTGAACTTTATGTATATTTTCTACTTAATAATTTTGTGAATAAATGACTTTTGAACGGTCGCGGCTTGTGTTTGGTGGAAAAATTAACGTGGAATACCTTTTTTAAAGTTTTTAAATAAAAAAATTAGTGAGTACCCAATTAAGCAATAATTGAATCCATTTTCGTTCTATTATTTCCAATTTACAATCAGAACACGATGCTTCATCTGAATACATTTTGTAAATAAACAAATTTTTGTTACGTCTTCTTGACAGCATCATAACCATATTCTACGGTGATGTGATTTTCTGTAAGGAGTGTCTGTACCATAAATTCTAATTTTGTCAAAGTCTCTTTACATCTAGTCTAAAAGGAAAATCTATGACTCGTTCCTTTTTCGAATCTTCAAATTTTCGACAAGAACTCCCGTATCAGAAGTAGGTATTTATATAGTATAAAAAATTACTCAATGGAAATAGGCTAGCAACTGGAACGAAAATCGTTGAAACTGTTTGGCGCGGCCTTTCGTAATCTCGCGTCTCTACGCACGTACTAAGTTTGCCGTAGAAATATTCCACTTAGAGAATATTATTATAACCAATTTTTTATCTTAATTCCACGTCAACTTAATAAAAAAAACCTTACGCAATCATTGATTACACAATGTTTTAACTAGTTGTCACATATACAGCAATTTAAATACAATTTAGATTACTTTATTGCTAATATCATAAGAATAATGTGTCTATCATCTTTATCAGATGCCTTTTATCATATCTAGATTCCTATTTTTATTGGTTAGACGTTTAAGTTTGAAGGGGAGTGACAAAACGTTCTATAAGCAGGTAACTAAAATAAACTTTAAATAAAAATATACAACTACTTTATTTTTGTGTTACTACAACCATAATTATTTGCTAGCGTAAAGAAATATTTGAATGTAAAATCTGACAGCACGTGCGTACTCACAGACTTCCTTGCGCACTAAATAATTAAATCAATGAAAACCTATCGAAATTTTTATAATTAACTCCTAAAGGTACAGGAGTTATAAAAAATTAACCTTGCATAGCCAGTCTCGTAATAGCCAAATGTAAATTGAATGTCAAGTGTCATATTTTAATACAATTATTTTAAGCTGTCGAATAATTTACCAAACTCATGGTTGATACTTGATATAGATCTAAAATAAATAGATACACTAGGAGATATTTAAAAAAAATTATTCTATGCACAGGAACTAATTACTGCTAACTAAAGAAATAATTCCTGACCTTATTTAGAAAGTTATTTATATGCCATCAAAATCTGTTGGAGGTTTTTTAATGTAATTCTTTATCAATAAGTATTAAATCTTAGTGTCAAAATTTTATCCTGAATCAAAAATTGTTATAATTTGTAAATCAATTCATGTCGACTTCAATCTAGACTTCAGTACCTATTTAGCAATACGCATAAATACGTTATTATGATAAAACCGTCATCCGGTTTTTATAAAAAAATTGCATTATTTTAAATATTTTTTGTTGTTCCATCCTGTGAGCTGAACCGATTATGATGTAAACTAGAGCATATTATCAGTCAATAATAATGACCTCTCTCGCCCAGAAGCATAACATTATGTAACCAACAATCAAAAGATCTCGGTCAAGATTATATTTCAATGTTATTTGATACCTTTCGCGAACACGCCTCTACATTGAACACTACATTTATTTATATGGAAACTGTCCCCGCAACTTCCTTTCGTATCAAAAAAATCAGTCACGTCTCAAATTTATTAATTTTTTCTATAAGAATTTTCATTAAAAAATCCGGGTTTACAATTTAACCTAGCCGCCGAAACCGAAACTAAACCGAAACTCGTTTTTTTTGCCGAAACTCGACCGAAACCGAAGCCGAACTTTCGGTCGGACACCATATTGGAGTTGTAGTATTAAGAGTAAGTGTATTAGAAGATTAGAAGGTAAATTTATTAGGTACTCGTGATTTATTCTAATTTTTTGATTAAAATTCTGCTTTTTACAATTATCCGCTATAAGATGTAAATTAACAAGGTTTTCCCGTATTTAATATTAATTTCTTTGGAATAACGCCTTAAAGTCCTTGGCTGAGGTTTTGAGACTCAGTTTTATTCTTAGAAATTACTATGTCCTGGTAAGAACCTATTTATTTCCTTATCAATCATTTACTTTTGGACTTCATCCTCGTGGGCTTGTATAATATTTTGTTACTCCCAAAGAATTACCTTTTAAGAAGCCATATATTTTAACATGAAACTGGTGGAGACCTTTTAAAATTAAAATAGGATTAAGTTTCTTTTTAAAATTAAAAGTTTTTACACGTTTTATTTTCACACGTTATACATTTTAGTTTCAATTTACTGTCTAGTCACTAAAATTGACTCCTAGTGGTTAGAAGTAAATGGTAAACCCAGTCACTACGTACCGAGTTTATGGCCCGATGTTTGACATAGCTCACATAGTCTTTGTTATAGGTTGTTTGAAATAGGTTAGCGTTAAGTTTTAAGAAGCTGTAATTTTAAATTTTATTCTTCTTACTTCAACAAGGTTTCAAACTGGTTTTACTGACTCGTTACCAAATCATTCATTTGGAAACGCGTTATTTTATTATTTAAGGATTATTATTTTATTCCTTTAAGGATAAATCTGATGTCAAAATAACAATGTTTATAAGGCGAATGTTTGTTAGAACTTGAACGCGTAAAAACCCATTTTTTAAATATTAAATTAATATATAGCAAAGCTTTGGTTTATTATCTGTAATTAATTTTTAAATAAAAAATTGTATCTAAATTTGAATTAACCTATAATATATAATAAAGATATTTGTATGAGATCTCTGTGTCCAGCGTTCGGGTTCTAACTGATAATACTTAGCTCGTCTTTTTCTGGCTCACAAAAGTAATTTTTAGCCGACTTTTAAAAACCCAGAGTTAAAATTATTTTCGTATAATTATTAGTATTTTTGGGGATTATTTATAAGTGAAGTGAAGTGATTAACTTAGTATCGGATCTGAATGAAAAAAACATGGTTTATCTTTTAGTTATGATTTAAAAAATAGCCTCCAACATTGACCCCAGACCCTCTTTAGTTTAGATAAACGTTACAAGAAATAGAGACAATTATTGTGCAATATTAGATAATTTCAATTGAAAATGTTTAGTCCCTTTAATTACAGTTTTATTAACTTCAAATCTTTCAATAATTAGAGAATTGGTTAACCGTTGTGTCTATATAAATGCTGAGTAACAAAGTTACACGCACTCCGCAGAAGTCGGTGGTTATAGACACATCTTTTTTCTTTTATCACTTAAACTATCAATTCTTTTCGTTACAGCCACCTTGACCATAACTTGTCCGCTCTTTAATCATTGTCATTGCAAGTGCTCCTGTTGAAGTGACGTTGAAAAGCGCGCGAACTTTAATTCTCTTGTCAAATTTAATTTCAAATTTTGACAATGAAGGAGCTAGTGGTTTCTACCAGCCAGTGCGTGGAAAATAATGGAGCTATTGTTGTTTCCAAGAATGGGAAAAATAAAGACGGTTAGTACTTTTTATTATTATTTTTGTCTGCAAAGCTCTTAAGCACTGATAAAATTAATAATTAATTTTTACAAAACATAATGTCAACATTTTTGGAGTGCTTATATTTGATTTAAGATTTAAGGAAAGAAAGTGGTGAAAGTTTTATAATAGTTTACTTATAGTTTTATAAATTTTCATATTATTAAGATAATTGTGATAATTAACAGATTTTTGTTTACTAGAAGTTTTACTAAATATTATTTTTTTCTTAATTAAACCTGTCCTTCTGACATTTGACACATTTTGTTTTCAAAATTGAACAAAACAAATTTTTATTCTACACAGAAGTCATAATAAAATCAATTCATTATTATTACAAAACCAAATCGTTCACAAACGCAATTATGTGACTAACAGCAGGTAGTTTTAATGAATGGAGGATATTTTCATAGTTTTCCTATAACCTTGTTAAACTTAATAATTGTATTTCTTGTAACCATAGTATAATTAGACGTGGGAAAAACTATTTACTTTTTTAAGGTGGCATACTTGACTTAAGGTTCTATGTAGCCTAGTTAGGGCAGAAGGCTTCGAAAGCCACTCTGTTCGATATGGGGCTTTTGGACTTATATTTGTTTTGATAAAGAAGTTACTTACTTCTTTAGATGTAAGAGTAATGTGATCTTTTACAGAGCTTCTAAGTCTTACATCATCGTGTGAGATGATACCTAATAAATATTTTAAATGTTCTTGTGGTGAATGATGTGAAAAATTAATAAAATAATAATAATATAATAAAACCAACTAAACTTCCTTGATATTATTCCAAATGTCATATATAACATACATTCTCATTAAAGTTAGGAGAAAGACTAGACATTTTAATTTTTTGATTAAAATTGCACGGTTCTTATTAGATCTTTGGTGATGTACGTTGTTTCATCTTATTTACATTATAAACACCTATTACAGTATATAAAGTATAGTAAATCTTATATATAAAATTCTCGTGTCACAATGTTAGTTACCTTACTCCTCCGAAACGGCTTTACTGATTTTTACCAAATTTTATATGCATATTCAGTAGGTCTGAGAATCGGCTACTATCTATTTTTCATACCCCTAAGTGATAAGGGTAGCCCACCCCAAAAATTATATGGCAAAACAACGTTTGCCGGGTCAACTAGTAAAATATATTCTAGACAAATCCAATTTCTCACGTTACATTAATACGTATAAAGTTTGACCTAAAATATTGAATTACTTAACAGAATTTGATACGATTGTTGTTGCATAGGCTGATGCGATTTTACGCCAATTTTATCTTTAATATTAGCGCGTGTCGGTGAATTTATTATTATATATATTCTAGAAAAATATAAATTATTTTAATTTATATAGTTCCTTACTTATTTAATTACAGCGGGGAAGCATCAAATATATTTACTTTGTAGATAATTACCGATTTAAAAAACGCTATTCGACCTTAATTTAAAAATCATATGTCGGACTAAATTTTATTTAGATATAATTAAATATTTAGATTTTATTAAATATTTTCAATAATGCACTTAAATATATTTAAAACAATACAAAAGGCTCATCAAAGCTGTTGAGGTGTGTACCCAAAATACTGTCTACATTTCCGCATTGTATCGCTATACTAACGCGTTGGCCGAAATATGAGCCAGCTTTCGGGTTTCCTGTGGTCTCAACTAAGCGCGTCGATATCTCTTTAACCAATCGACGCGCTTCTGGCACCCGTGGGCCCAAAGACTCTACTCCAAAAGGAACGAAAATATAAGAATCTAAATTATTCTTATTTAGTTTAGGTGTGCATACATTAGAATAAGCGTCATTAGATTCTTAGTAGTGATACATATTTATTCAACATGTAAGTATGAGTTATCTGCGGTATATGCAAGTATTTTGCAAGATATTAACGATTATACGAAGAATTTGTAATAATGATTTGATTTTACGAAAGCGGGTCTTTGGCTTTTCTACCTGCGCTTGTTTAGTAAGTTGGTAAAGGTATTTTTGCTGGGAATTTCTGAATATTTAGGTATACACCATATAAAATACAATATAAATATGACAATATTATAATTTACAAATAATACAGAGGGGCAGTAATAGTATAAAGGGTAAACTTATCACTACCGAGTGATTTCTTTCAGGCAATCCAGACAAAAGATGAATGAATAAGAATTAAAAAAGACATTTCAAAAGAATTTTCAGAAATCTGTGATTTATGAAAATTAAAACACCTCAAATACTTTGTTAGTTACAGAATATTTTTTTAATCATAATTAGTAGGGGGGAAAGGGGTTCATTTTGTTTGTCTTAAAAAAAATTATTACAAACATGTCGTTTTATCTGAAGTTTACAGTGTTCTAGGAACTATCTACTCTTGGGCCAATGAGCCGGAAATGTAATAAACCTTGAACATGAGAACAATAGTCAATGATATACAACTTTTTGGTCACTTAGATGTGGACACGGTCTGATTACTTCAAAATCCATCACATGGATGACATATGTACTCTGTAGTCCTGCCTTATATGAATTTCATTAAAAATATCTATATTGATCGAACTTCTTAATTGCAGCAAGTGTCCAGTAATAAAAGATAATGATTTCTATCATAATTCTGTATCACTATATAGTATAAAAGAAAGTCGCTTTCTCTGTCCCTATATCCCTTTGTACCTATGCTTAAATCTTTAAAACAACGCAATGGATTTTGATGCAGTTTTTTAATAGATTGAGTAATCACTCTATCACTCTTCAATCGAAGAGGAAGGTTTTTATGTATTTTTTATACCCGTGCAAAGCTGGGGCGGGTCGCTAGTAAAATATATAAAGTTCAGCTTTTGTGCAGTTTTTTGCTTTGTTATCTGTTAAATTTGCTATCGCCCAAATTTCAGTCCGAGAGTGTTCTTAGCTTTTTTTAGAAATACATAATATACAAACTTTAAAGTTTTTACTTTGGCTAAGGTGGATGAAACTCATGATGAACATGCCACTTGTTTGCATCTTAGAAACGTCCTCTTTCGGTGATTGGTTAAAAAGATACAAACAATAGAATTTAAAATTGGCATTTAAAATACACGCAGCACAGCCAGTTAAGAAAAATTCCCATCTTAAGTTTTCGTGTGTCTCATTCATACTCAAGTGGTAATTCAGAAGCTTAAGGCTGTGTGGGAGTTAAAGGGATCTTCAGATGTAATTTCATACGCATACGTATGCATCTTAAGACTATTGACTACAGAAGAACACTCCGCCTTCGTGACTAAGTTGGTCACGCGTCTGAAATTCAATACACGGTGCAGAAAGTGTTCCATTCCCAATAAAATAAAAAGTGTGTCATAAAAGTATTGACTTGAACTTGAAGGAAACGATCGATTGATCACATGTCGGTTAGAAAATGCTGAGAAAGTGAAACAGACACAGGCTTTGTTGAATTGATTTTAATGAAACTTTACAATTATCAACATATCAGAATAATACGTAATTTGATATAATTAATTATTTTTCGCGATAAAGATATTGCATTGTTGAATATTCAGTAATTTTCGACAATCTTCGTCAATGATGAACTTCCATACACATTACATACATACACATACATTTCATCCCCTATTTCAATTTCTTTAAGTGCTTTTTTCGCAATAAAAAATAGCCTATGTCCTTTCTCAAGTTTTATTCTCTGTCTCAAATTTCAACAAAATCTCTGCAAGTATATAAAAAGGCAATAAAGTTTATTTTATTTTTAACACACGCAGAACTTTGATATCATAAAAGTATTTTTATAAGACTTCTCAGGTTGCATAAGATGCACACTTTTGAACAAAGTTCATTCAACTGCGTATAATTTAATATATATAATGAAAACATAACTGACTGGTGTTCATAATGTTCTTTGTAAATAATTTCCACTTTTACAAAAATTACTATAAATCTATTTTTATTTATTGTCGACTTCAAAAGAAGATTTTCATTACAACTATGTCATATGTTTGTTACGCGAGGCCAATCCAATAATTACCTGTGAACATTGTAGTTATTTTTTTCTAAAATTAATTTTATTCTTAAATAAAATTAATAGGTCTAATTCTTCATCTATGTAACAAAAATAATTTAATTGATTAGCTACTTATTTGCTTTATAATCATGTAACAAACAAAAACACCAATTGAAAACCTCCTTCGATGTCTGATATAAAAAAATAAATCTAAATTATGTATCTAAAGCTGCAAAGCATATGACTTATGAGTTTTAAACTGGTATTAGTGTTACCTCAAATAAACCCAAAGATTTCCCCGACAACCAGGTGTAACGGGAAATAAATAATGTTAAACTACTTTATAAATAAACTACATGCTTTAATAAATAAACGAGCGACTCTGTATGTGGCTTGAGATATATAGCGTCAATGTATTTTTTTGATTAATATTTATCAAAATAAACAATTATACACTTATAATTAAAATTACATATCATATAATTGTAATATATATTATAACAATTCTAGGTTGGAAATAAATGGACTTTATTATTATCATTAATAATAATTAAAAGTAATGAGAATATATATAATCATATGAGATATATTTGTAGGCTCAATCTTGGAGTTTTTTAGAGTTGGAAGTTTCAAAGAGTAACATGAGAGTTTTATGTCCTTGTTGAATGTTACATGAATTTTATTTATCAACACTATTTGCATCTTTTTATTAATTATAGTAAGTTAATTTATAAAACAATTTGTTTCACTTTTTAGTGTGGTTTGAGGTCGGTTTTATTTGTTCATTTAAAATTAATTTATTATTGCTACGTAACATTAAATACTGCCACATCTTTATCACTTGACGCGTTCGATGCATTTTTAGAACAGTTGGTGCTGAATAAAAAATTACTAGATTACTAGTTCTTATAACAACAAACTAGTTCTTATAACAACAGCTAGATACCAGTAAAGTAAACAAACAGACAATATTTAAAAACCTACTATTGCCATCGCATATTTTTAATGAAAAAATAATTTTATTTATTATTACTAAAATATTTAATTCTTAAAGCTCATTATGGATAATATTTTGTAAAATTGTTAAACAGACCGTGCCTTTATTTTAAACGATTATTTAATTGCAATTGCTTAGTACTAGATTTCAAAACACGCACGAAGCAATTAGCTAACATTAGTATTTTGTCTTAAACAAATTGCAATACACATCCTTAATACGCTCGTAAAAACCTTACCTGAAATCTAGTTACCTCACATTTTAGGCTGGTAGGCATTGTTTTAATATAGGATTATAAGATGTATCGGAGTGGCAACACTGACACGTTTTGGATAGATATAATTATGATGGTTGTACCTTCTACCTAGGGTTTTATTAAAATAAAGTTTCCTTTGATAAACATCTTCTTTAAGTTTCCTTTGATAAACATCTTATTTTATTTAAAACACTCATAGTTGTGACCATCCATCTTTATTCTTTGCATGATTTCAACGCTAAAGAGAAACTTTTTGTCTATATTTATGTTATTTCTTTGGTAGAGAGTGCCCTCTATAAATGCCTTGCGTCCACGTGTTGATTAATTATCATTCCCCATTTGTTTTCCTACTGGAGAAATACTTAAGAAATTATTCACACCCGACAAACTTAAAAGGGTATAACTCATCAAATACCTTCAATATTATTATTGATTAACATAAATTATCTTTTATACCATACTGCCTCCTTGGCTAACTGGTTTATGCGTCTGCGTTTTGCGCCGGAGAATTCAAATTTCGAATCCCGGAAAATCCAATGAATATTTCAGTTGAGTACTCTCAGAAGACCTACTTACCCGTAAAGAAAATGATCAGTAAAACAGACACGGAAATGCATTCATTTTCAATATAAATTACTTCTGTTTTTTTAAGGTAAAAAGGGAAAAATTGATCTTTATTGTTACTATTATTAGGACTCGTCAAATTAGCATATTGTGTATATTTGCGAACAAATTTCGTCGTGGAATTTACTAACAACCGTGAATCACGTAGCTACTTCACACTTGGTAAAGGTAAATCCCGCGGTAAAAGTTGTCATTTTATTACGTCAAACTAATCATTTGGCTTATGTATTTACTCGCAACGTCACCAGAATAAAAATTAAAACCATCCACAGAAAACGAACTACTTTGTGCTGCATGATAAATCTAAAAAATGTCCATAAACATAATTTATTATTAACATATTTTGTTTCATAAAATAATGGATTTACGATAATCTTAGTAGAAAATGAATTATAGTTTTTCAATAGATATTTTAATAAAGACCACGAATTTTTTGTGCAATTTTGAAATATTTGAATTAAAATCATTCATAATTCTAACATCACTAACATCGAAATTATTGTTTTTAAACAAATATGACGTAAAAAGACAACACACTTCCAAGTATACAGTTCAAATAAAATTAACACATGTCAAAAAACCCGCGAAACTCAACAGGTTACCTACGTCACAATATCGATTTCCCAGGCATTTGGCGCAGACGTACAAGCTACAAAAATGATCTGTGCCCAGCTTTATCCACAGTCAGCCATAAGCAAGGAACGCGAACGCGCGTTTCCAAACGCAACCTTTTGTTTTATTAATTTTTATAACGCCTCGTAACTCGTAAGTAGTTTATATTATCTGTGTGGATTGCGCGCCAATTTCTAATGTGCCAGTGGCTTGTGTTTAGACCTTTACGCGTGAGTGCAATTGTCGATGGTTAAAACTTTATGAACTAATAAATTTTTAAAATATCACTTATTCCTAACTTAATACAAATAAATCTCGGTTTACAAATATAATATAGCTACTGTTTAAGGACTCTCAAGGAGAGAAATTAAGAATTATCTTTAAAGGAATCTCAATAACACAGTAATTCTAATTTTTTTTAAAATGTATGTTAAGTTTTGATTTGATTCTTAAATCTTTATACAAGAAATAAAAAGGTTAGGCTAAGGCCTAAAAGGATTAGAGAGGTACATAAATCAGCAGCGAGGAAAGTGCATTTATGTTTATATGCATTTCTTGAAAATAAATATAGATTCAAATTTTTAACTGATTTATATTTTACGATTAATCAATGTTAGTCAATGTATTCTTTATTTATTTACTTAAAAATTAAATTTTCCTCAAATTACTTTTAAAAATACGATTTTTTTAAAAATCTTGATGAAGTCGTTAAGGATTAGGTTCTAGGAAAGTACTGTACTTTGTTTTGGACATGGATTAACAATAAAACGACCTTTCTTTCCCTATATTGGAGTAGGTAGGTACAATATAACTCAATCGGCGTAGCAAATTTCCTATTAAAACAAATATTTACCTATATCTCTAATATTATAGTCTCATGTTTGTTGTATAATTAGGATAAGCTCCCAACCACAATTTCAATCAAGCATTAAAATTAAATTAAAAATCATTATATTTTAAAAAAAGCTTACGTTATTATGATTTATATTTTAGTAAATTTCACCAAAAAACATCGAGTAGTCTTGCGTGCCAGAGCAAGAAACGATTTTAAAGTTAATTAATGTAGTTTAATTACCATAATCGATAATTATTGCTATTATGTATTTACATATTGTTATGAAATCTATACTCATTAATTAATTATAAATACAACATCTCCTTAGGAATTTTATATTCTATGTTCAAAATTCATTGCATAACATTATAAAACATATGTATAATTTTTTTGTAAATTTTACCTTTTCCCCTAGTTTTTGAATTACGTTTTATGTATAGTTTTAAAATAGCAAGTCTGTTGTTTGAAATACATATTTTTTTAAATATTTGTTGTTAATTATGGCCCTTCTGGCGTCTTAAAAATAATTAAATATTAGATTTTATTCCGTTTGTATAGTCCGATTGCTCTGTGATAGATCCTGAAAAGCCTTTTCTAGTAAATAAATATTTCTCCGTTGTGCGTATCATATAAATCGGAATTAAATGTAGAACCCTGAAAAGAAAACAGTGATCTATTTCCTTGCCTACAACCTTCCTTAACTAAAACCTGTTTCCATACAATCAAACTCCAATAAAATATTTACAAATAAAATATAAAAGTGTTAATTATAAATATATACGATTAAAACGGTACATAGATTCAAATGTTTTTTCACACACTTATACATATTTTAACAAATGTTATAAATTCTATTATAGTCAGGATAACACAATAAGATGCGTTAGTCGTGATGTATTTTGACATAAAAGCCAAAACACTTTCTTTAAATTAGAGATCTCGTCTTATATAATAAACTCGCAGTTGTCCCCTAGTTTTGACAAATTTTAAAACCAATGAAAAATTTCACCTCAATGAAATTTATTTACATAATTATTATATACGTCGCGTTTGTTTTAAATCTAGTTACCGCTTTATTCTTTCAAACTATTTACGCGTTTGCGTGTTGCGCCGGAGGTCCTGGGTTCGAATCCCGAGGAAACAAATGAATGTTTCGGTTGGGTAGACACAGAAGGGTGATTATCTATTTGCCTGTAAAGAAAATGATCAGTGTAACAGATACAGAAATGTGTCTACCACTGGGAATTATGGGAATTCACTACCTAATAATTTATAATCACAAGATGACAATATGAAGCGCATGCCAATTAGATACAATATAGCAATTCGCTAGACGAAAAAATCTTCATCAGCGAAAGAATTGGAAAAATCGGTCCTGTTTGTGAGTATTCATTACAATAATACTTTTCGCTTTGAATTATTAGTGTCGAATATATATATTATAGCGAAGGACGTATACAATGATTAATACGAATATAATTTAAATAGTTCGTGGTTTACAGCTATTTCGATTTCAAAGTTAAAGTTACTAAGGACAAAGCATTCACTTTTAAACGAGGACATAGGATACTTAGGCACTTTGAGGCCGGTTATACTATTATATACATTCATATCTAAATATTTTGCTGTAATTGTAAGCATTAACTCAAGTTTTTAAGAAAGACTTTTTTTTATGTTTTATTAAAAGCGAATAACAGATAAAACTAAGCACTAATATAAAAACAAAACAGAGTAAATTAAATCCGCTTATGCTGTTTATTTCATAAAGGTAAAAAATTTAACGAAAATAAAAGCATACAAATTTAATCCTTAGTATTAAATTAACACAAAAAATATATATTTTAAGGTGGAATTTTTGAAATTAGAATACTTGGCAATATTTATGAAATATTGTTTTTTGTTGTTAACTCTATTCAACTAGGTACTGTATGACTATATCCTTCAATGTTCGTGAGAATAACAGGTTTTTGATCAATTAGCAACAGGCTATTAGCGTTTTTCATATAATTTATGCGGTTATTTTTTCAATACCTACCTACATTAAGTTTGTTTACAAATATATTACAACCGTATCGAATTATTCAATTTTACATAATAAATAGGCCACATTATATTGATACTTCATTGTTTGTACCAAAACAATTGGTTTTGAATGAATAAATCATTGCACATTGTAAGCATTCTCGGTTCTATATTTTTGAAATTTACAGAACGGGGCGGGTTTTCCAAAAGATAGAGTTAATATCGGGGAGGGTTTATGTACCTATATAATTTGTGAAAGTTTTTTTTGAAGATAGCACACAACACCAGCTAGATGTAGCTGAACGCTAGTTAAAGGTAGCGGTTGGCGTCGGAGACCGCGACGCGAGACCGAGACGCGAGACCGAGACGCGAGACGGAGACGCGAGACCGCGACTGTACTTGACTCTATGAAATTTATGAGCGCCAGTTCGCGAGCGAAACGCGACCGGAGACCGAGACGCGAGACGCGCGACAGCGAGATGATCGCTGCCCCGATCAAGCACATGTATTTAGTGTTTATAGAACAAGAAATGCAAATATTTAAATCTCTCATTTGGCATTATAAGATTATTAAGGGTATATCAATAAGGTATATAATATATTATTATGTATATAATAATATTATATAAATAATAATTATTATTATTATTAACTCTAAAAATGAGGATACTTCCATAGAACGATTCATGCCGCTTGTCGCAGTCTCCGGTCGCAATCTCGGCCTACAGTACACGCCGAAGAGACCGAGACACTTGTCGAGGTCTCGCGTCTCGGCCTCGCGTCGCGGTATCGCGTCTCTGTCGCGGCGCCAACCGCTACCTTAACAATTAAATTCATTTAAATTTTTTTTCTTCTGTTGGTCAGCTCATTAATTCTTAATGTTTAACATCGGGTCATAAACTATAACTGGATCTATAGACAGTGACAGATGACAGATAAATAATAATTTTCCAATAACCTGACTGTGGTGCAAGACAAAAATGTGTTCTATGCCCTTTCAGTAAAGAACTGACGACTATGTAGGCATATACAATAAAGTTATACTTGAATGAATCTAGCTTCCAATCGGTAAAAGCTGGCGGATAATATCATATTAGACTGAAATAAGCGATATCTTTACCAAAGACAGATCTTTAAGACAATTTCATAATTATCCTTGAAACTTTTTGATTTTGAAGTCAAAAGGTTGAGTAATTTATGTTATGAGTAGTTAAATGTTTTACTTTTCTTTAAAAGGATAATCAGTGAAACATTCCCATGCTCCTAATTACGGCATTTCATTTTTCGACAGTGGCACAACAAGAACTAAATCACAATATCGACTTTTGAGCAAAAAAGTAAAATCGAAGAAAGTGATACATTTAACTAAGAAATGTAGAACGATGGCTGAATATAAATCTATGATTTTAAATTCCGGTTGCATTTTAAGGTTAAATAAGTCATCCTATTCGTATGTGGTATTAGTGAGAAACAAGAAAGTTTTATTCTATCTATATTATTCTATCTATTTTTATATTATTAATAATATTTTATTAACCGACCTTCAAAAAAACAAAAAGGAGTTTATCAATTCGACGTGTATTTTTTCGGTTACAATTGATACAATGTTTTAATATAAAAGTACTCAAAATGGCTTTTTTATGTTTCTAAATATTCCTAGAGGCATAAAATCCATCAATCTATTCATAGTTTATAAACTACTGATGGATTTTGATTTAGCGGGATTTTATAAAACTACTTCTACGCTGTTTGTTTTGTATTCTCTCCACCAGTTCAATCTGTGAAATTAAAAGAAAACAAAACGACAAAACTTCATATTTTTCTATAAATTATTGCGGAAAAACAGAGAAAAATTACGTTATACTAGTAAATATATTCTATTGAATAATATTTTTCCATCAAAAGGCCAAATTAAGATTGTCAAAACCGGACCATGCAATGTCATGAGTAATATGTATCTCTGATTTGTTGTCTTTATCATAGCTGAATAAATATTAAAAATACAGAGTTATAAAGAAAATTCAATCATACATTTTATAATAACGTGATACGTTACTATTCGGAACTCTGAAGAAGTTCTCGGGGTCCAGCAGTGTAAAATTATATGCATATTTAGTAGGTCTGAGAATCAGCTACTATTTATTTTCCATACCCCTAAGTGATAAGGGTAGCCCATTCCAAAAATTAATATGGCAAAACAACGTTTGCCGGTTCAGCTAGTAAATAAAATAATTTTTCATAATAGGTTAAATATTACTCTGTTACAATTTGCGAATGAAATAGAAGATGTTTCCGAAACGGAAACTCCTTTTCCTGACACGATTTCAGTACTCAATTTACTTTGTAATACATTGTAATAAGCCTATTACTTGAGTTTTAAAACCTAAATCAACTTGACCCAGATACCCTTGAGGTCGAAAACTTCACGCTTAACATTCTTATTATTTAATTAATACATTTAAGCATATTTCTTCGTTGTTTGCAATTTTATTAATGAAAACCAATGAATTAGATACTAATTAACAACTTCAAATTGTCCTATTATGGACATTGGTGAAGTCTCAAAACCCGAGGGTGAATTTCGAATTGCTGAAAATGGGGGAGCTTTATAACAGTCTTCTAAGCAACTGTTACTTCAAAAAAATCTTCCAACAATATTTTTACGAAACGTAGCAATGAATCATCAATTTTTAATATGATACCTCCTAATAATTAAAGTTGCCAAGTTGGTTCAAGTTAATTTGCCTAAGTTAGGAAAAGTTCAGCTTCGTTTTGATAAAATTATTTATAAACATTTCTGAAAAAATTTAGATGTCCGACGTGGGACTTAAGTAATTTAATAAACTATGGTAGCGTAGATTTAATAAAACATTCTTATAATTAATATTTCTTTTAATTAGATTTAAAACGTCTAAAATTTTGGATGTTATTAAATTCTGAGACACGGTAAATGAAGACGAGAGATATTAAACACTTTCTTCTCCCATTTGTGGTACTAGATATGATTAATGGCTAAACAAATGATCAATCTCTTAACCTTTCAACTTTTTCTAATACCTTTGAGGTGACTATAACACAAATTTTGATAAATTTCGCAGATAATAAGAAATACATTAATCATATTAACATATTTTGAAAATAGTCTCTTTAAAAATAAAGTTTAAATATTCACAAACACACGATTTAAAATATTCTAATCAATAAACAGATTGATAATAATATTTATACATTCCTAACGATTTCTTAATGTAAGCAAGTGTCACTAAAATCTCCACGCATCTAGAAACAGGTTCGGAGATTAATCTAAATAAAATCTAATAATAACATTATAAATTTTTTATTTAATGCAAGAAATTTTTTTTTAATTTTATTTTTTTTATAATTGGGACAACTCACATACATTGCTTTGATCCCAAAGTAAATAGCTGAAGTACTTTTGTTATAGTAATCAGAAACAATGAGATTACCGCATTAAATACATATATAAATGTATAAACAACCAAGAGTTGGAAGCAAACATTTGTGCTCATTACACAAATAAATGCACCTACTGGGATTCGAACCCGGGACCTTTTCGAAGCAGAAAGAAGGAGCACTACCAATTGCGCCAATCGGTCTTCAAATCCGCAAAATATATCACTTGATTATGTATGAAAATATTCATTATAGAGGTTTCGTTTATTAAATTATTTGTAAATTGCAATCGTGGATGAAGAATTTACTAGAAAGACAGCAAAAGTCGTAGATATTTAAACATTAAAGATGTAAATAAATATTACTTTAACTAGTAGTGCCCTGCCGTTGCACCGCGTTGATTTTTTAACCGACCTTCAAAAAAATCAAAAAGGAGGTTATCAATTCGACGTGTATTTTTTTTTTTTGGCGATGTTCCGCTCGTACGTCGCCATTTGTAGACCGATTTAGATGAGTGAGGTGTCAAACGATAGGATAACTTGTCGAAGTGGTCCCATTTTTTTTTTAAATTTTTACGATCAATAGTTTTCAGGTTATTGAAAGAATAGTTTCACAATCGGACGAGAAATCGCTGAATTCCGCGCGACCATGGCGTGCTTATTTGCTTATAACTCTATTATTTATAAATCCTTATCAAAGAATTAGATGTTATTCGATTTAGTATTAAATTTGCAATAAGAGAAAATAAGAATCAAAATAATTTAATTTATAGTTTTAGAGATATTGAGGTTATAAAATAAAAAATTTAAAAATCTTCAATTAGTTCGCTTTAGCAATAGAGATGTCCATGTTATATTAACTATATACTAATTATAATAAATTAATTTAATAAAAACTCATATTGTCAAGCTTTTGACGGAATTTTATGAAAATCTAAGCCATATATTTGATGTTATGGAGCAAAACTTGTCAACAGAGAAAAACATGTCATACGTTATTGTTTACGCGTCCAGTTTAGATCTCTATAGCTCGATGTAATATCAGTTTATATCGATGACTTATATATCATTTTATAAAAAATTAAAAGGGTCATATATAATAGTGAAATCAATAAGGTAGAAGAAATACTTCTAGAGATAGAGAGAATATAGTAACTGAGTTCCTACGGGAAATCACAATGTGCGTTCACTTGCTTACTATAAAACACCATGAAAACTTAATTTATATGAACGATATTACTTAAATTTTTAGTATTAAACGATTCAGTTTTGCGTTTTCTTATTTTCATTAATTTGAAAATATTAAATTAAATTAATTAAATTAGTTTTTAGTGTATAAAGTAAGCGTAAAGTCAGAGCGTCCATGTTGGTTTCGTTTTGATGGTATGATAACCAACTACCTATACGGTTTAGAAGAGCCACTCAAAAGTATAAAATAAATTAATTTTAAACAAAAAAATAAAACCGACCTCAAAACGCACTGAAAAGTAAAAAATAAATTTTGTATTATAAATGAACTTACTATAAATAAGACGTAAATAGTGTTGATAAATAAAATTCATCTAAAATTCTACAAGGGCATAAAACTTTCATGTTGTTTTTTGAAAGGCGGTGCCAAATATATAAATAAAGACTTATCGAATATTCCTGGACTTTAATAAAAAAAATTAATTGAATGGCTTGGCGCCGCGTTTCAAAGAGCAACATGAAAGTTTTATGCCCTTGTAGAATTTTAGATGAATTTTATTTATCAACACTATTTACGTCTTATTTATAGTAAGTTCATTTATAATACAAAATTTATTTTTTACTTTTCAGTGCGTTTTGAGGTCGGTTTTATTTTTTTGTTTAAAATTAATTTATATTATATTATACTAGTGGACCCCGCGAACTTCGGATCGCTTCAGAGTTCTGAATATTAACGTGTCACCTAAAACGTTATTCCATAGAAAATGTATGAGGAAACGAATTTGCAATAAAATAATATTGCGACTATAAAATAAGATGTAAGCGATACTATCTTTCAAGTTGGATCAAACTGTACACGGTGTGCAAATTTGATTAAAATCGGTTAAGTAGTTTAGGAGTCCATCGCGGACAAACAACGTGACACGTAATTTATATATATGAAGATATTATTGGTTGTTTATAAACTTACATGTGTATTTATTATGGTACCCTCGTTGTTTTTGATTACCATAACACAAATGTTTCAGCTACTTTAGGATCAGAGCAATGTATGGGGGTTGTCCCAATTATTATTATTATATCTTTAAGAACGCACTCGAGAACTTACGGAACTAAACTAAGTTTTAGTTACACATTCTGTACAGCCATTTCTTAGTAAAACGCAATATTATTAATGCAGAAGCAGCAAATGACCTTATTATGTCAACATTGTCCATAAAATAGATAAAAGTACAAAGGCTGGACCCCTCACTGACATGTGTACGATTCCATCAAGTCAGCTAATTATACAGCTTTAATGAGCTTATCGAGTTCTTATTATGGTTGAATTTACTTTAATTATATATTTTAATACGTACTAATTTTTACTCGTGGCTTCGTTCACGTGGCTTAATAAAGAATCTACCTATGTAATTCGGAAAGAGTAGCTTACTATCGATGAAATATTTTTTATATAGGTGGTGCCAATGATAACATAATAGCAATACTTCTGTATTATATTGTGTGTTTTGAACTTTAATTTTAATAAAGCTTTAATAATTAATTAATATCAGTAAAAGTTAAGACTAAATATGTGAGCCGTAATACAGATAAATATTGAAATATTTTCATCTGATAAAATCACGGATTATATATCTTACTAAGAACGTAAATAATATGTAGTAAAATGTATATAAATGTAAAATTGTGGTTAAATTGTTTTTTCTATGTCTAAAGTGTTAATAAATCGTTTTATTTATAATTTTATTTGTATGAGTATCTTATTAAAAATAAAACAATTTTAACGGATTAACGCGTGTTTAGTAATTTTTTTTTCGTTTCATGTAATTTAGAGCCTGCATGGTAACGGGTAACTTACGATTTTTAAATTCCGTTTCGTTACATTATCAACATAATTTATAACATAGTAATGGAATCTGGGAAGTAAATGTATTAAGGCTATCAGCATGTTAGCGAAACATGTCCCAAGATAACCTTAGCGAATGGGCCATTGGACATAATCACTCTGAAAGAAACGTGACGCAATCCACACGTATATTTTATATTAAAATCGAAATATTTTATAATAAAATTTATTCAAATTGTAGACTTTCATGTACTAAAATGACGACTGTTAATGGAAAAGACACAAATGATGTGCCACCATCGTCTCTGATTCGACGAATCAGTTCGCGGACCATTAAACACGAGGATAAAGAAAATGGTGAAGTCTGTAAGGGGGCTTTCGTTAGTAAATACAAAAAGGTACCAGAGGCCCTAAAAAACTTTCATTTAAACGATCCTGAGGAAAATCTGGAAGTTCCTGGAACGCCGGCGACTCCTCGGACGTCGACCACCCCTGGTTTGTTATTTATTTAACTTATAATACTTTATAGTCTATATTATTTTTATATTTTAAGTAAATAAATTATATTTATTTCATTTATAGCACTTAAATCTGTTCGAAGTTGACCGAAATCATGAATAAGTGACATTCCCTTTTTGAATAAAATAAAATTTGGATGTTTTCAAAAGAATTACTATCAAACTTAATTTTATATTATATTTAGATTAATTAGAATACTTAATACAAACTTCATTAAAACATGCAACATAGGCAAATGTTTTAACTTGGTAAAAATATTTTTCAAATATAAATTTACGCTAAATAATTAATGTTATGAGGTTTTAATATAATGAACGAAAAAAATTGTCATTCATCATTTTTACTAAAATCTTTCTGAAAATGTTGAGTCGGGTTGCAATAACATGATAGCTACAAATGGTAGCGTGATAGTTATTTATCGAGACGAGCCATATTTTACATAAACATTAGATAAGCTATATTTAAATAAGATGAACTTTTTCATATATTTTATTACTAGCGACCCGCCCCGGCTTTACACAAAACATATATATAAACCTTCCTCTTCAATCACTATCTATTTAAAAAAACGCATCAAAATCCGTTGCGTAGTTTTAAAGATTTAAGCATACAAAGGGATATAGGGACAAAGAAAGCGACTTTGTTTTATACTATGTAGTGGTATACACATTCACTTAAAATTTTTTCCTTTGATATGAACTAAATTCCGTAACTCTTAGTCGGATATCTGGTGGACACGTTTCTTGCTTCTATACAAGAAGAACGATCTGATCAGCCTGCTGTGCCGAACTTTAATTTGTTTCTCCGGAATTCGAACCCAGGAACTCAGAATCATTACGTTGACGCGTGTGCTATTTAGCTACGGAAGTGGTTATTACTAAATATATCTATTTCACTCGTATCATTACTTTTTATTAACGAATTTTTATTAACTTTAGTTATTTACAAATAAGTGCTAAAATCACCTTCAAACATTTTGTTTAGGTCATAAAAAAGACTATGTATTTGATTAAAAATCAAAACAATAGATACCTATAAGTATAATGTGTAATTTATTTTTATTACTTCATTGAAAGACAATTGCTGTAAATTAGTTTCAGTTGAAATTACTGACGTAATTCTCAAAAGTCAAAACAATAAACATAATATTATCTTGCCTTGTATAATAGAAACATTCATTCTCACGGAAAAAGGAACACGACAAAACCGCTGAACAAATTTAAATGATATTTGGATAATTTATTGTATTTGATACGGTTTAGTAGGGTAAGGTTAGCTTCATATTTCCGGAATTGTCTATCTGAATTCAGATTCTTTATTAAAAGTCCATACAATTATAAAAAATTCATTATCTGTAAAAATCTGAACGTGTGTTGTGTGAGCATAGTGACTTTGTATAGAACTCTGGGCTTTTGGAATTAAGAATCAGATAGACAATTCTGGATGTGTGAAGCCAGCCTTAGAAAACCTGTAAATCTCAAGTAGGTACTGTCAACAGTACCTTCAAAAAAACCAAAAAGGAGGTTATCAATTTGACGCGATTTTTTTTAATGCGAGATCAACATGACTGTTATGCCCTTTTTGAATTTTACATGAATTTTATTTATCAACTACCTATTCCCGTCTTTTTATTTATAGTAGGTTCCGTAATAATACAAAATTTACTTTTCACTTTTTAGTGCGTTTTGAGTTCGGTTTTATTTTTTTATTTAAAATTTATTTATTTATACAAATATTTTACACAGACGCTATCGACAATAAGGACTTTAGCAAACTTGTGATTTCGCTATAGAAATATTATTCAATTTAATTTAAAATAAATTAATTTTAAACAAAAAAATAAAACCGACCTCAAAACGCACTGAAAAGTAAAAAATAAATTTTGTATTATAAATGAACTTACTATAAATAAGACGTAAATAGTGTTGATAAATAAAATTCATCTAAAATTCTACAAGGGCATAAAACTTTCATGTTGCTCTTTGAAACGCGGCGCCAAGCCATTCAATTAATTTTTTTTATTAAAGTCCAGGAATATTCGATAAGTCTTTATTTATATATTTGGCACCGCCTTTCAAAAAACAACATGAAAGTTTTATGCCCTTGTAGAATTTTAGATGAATTTTATTTATCAACACTATTTACGTCTTATTTATAGTAAGTTCATTTATAATACAAAATTTATTTTTTACTTTTCAGTGCGTTTTGAGGTCGGTTTTATTTTTTTGTTTAAAATTAATTTATTTTATACTTTTGAGTGGCTCTTCTAAACCGTATAGGTAGTTGGTTATCATACCATCAAAACGAAACCAACATGGACGCTCTGACTTTACGCTTACTTTATACACTAAAAACTAATTTAATTAATTTAATTTAATATTTTCAAATTAATGAAAATAAGAAAACGCAAAACTGAATCGTTTAATACTAAAAATTTAAGTAATATCGTTCATATAAATTAAGTTTTCATGGTGTTTTATAGTAAGCAAGTGAACGCACATTGTGATTTCCCGTAGGAACTCAGTTACTATATTCTCTCTATCTCTAGAAGTATTTCTTCTACCTTATTGATTTCACTATTATATATGACCCTTTTAATTTTTTATAAAATGATATATAAGTCATCGATATAAACTGATATTACATCGAGCTATAGAGATCTAAACTGGACGCGTAAACAATAACGTATGACATGTTTTTCTCTGTTGACAAGTTTTGCTCCATAACATCAAATATATGGCTTAGATTTTCATAAAATTCCGTCAAAAGCTTGACAATATGAGTTTTTATTAAATTAATTTATTATAATTAGTATATAGTTAATATAACATGGACATCTCTATTGCTAAAGCGAACTAATTGAAGATTTTTAAATTTTTTATTTTATAACCTCAATATCTCTAAAACTATAAATTAAATTATTTTGATTCTTATTTTCTCTTATTGCAAATTTAATACTAAATCGAATAACATCTAATTCTTTGATAAGGATTTATAAATAATAGAGTTATAAGCAAATAAGCACGCCATGGTCGCGCGGAATTCAGCGATTTCTCGTCCGATTGTGAAACTATTCTTTCAATAACCTGAAAACTATTGATCGTAAAAATTTAAAAAAAAAATGGGACCACTTCGACAAGTTATCCTATCGTTTGACACCTCACTCATCTAAATCGGTCTACAAATGGCGACGTACGAGCGGAACATCGCCAAAAAAAAAAAATACACGTCGAATTGATAACCTCCTTTTTGATTTTTTTGAAGGTCGGTTAAAAATATTTGCCTGAATAAATATAGTTAAGACAAAACAAATTTTGTAAACATGAATGTAAAGTCACGACTGTGGGTATCAGACTAAAGCTTGAATAATTATACATGAGAATTATTTGGTTGACATTTAGATCGAAACCATTAAAACTCATACCCCCCTACTAATAAAAATATTAACACAATTAAGCTATACCATGTTTTGTCCTTGTCTATCGTTCGAATTTTCTAACGTATCAGAAAAGGACAAAACAATGCATAGCATATCAATTGTGAAAATAATTTTTATTAGTAAGGGGACCAGAAATTATCAAGAAGAAACTGAACTGATAAAAAAAAACAATTAAGGAAACCTGTATTGTGTGCTAATTATAATTAATTAATACTATTATTTTATTGTTAATATTGTATCCTAATGTCCATTTTAAGAGCGGTGATTATGCTTTTGTTGTTGCATATGAGTTAATATTAATATATGTGTGTTATTTGTCGATCTAGTGTATATACATGAAAATTTCCCTCGCTTATGAAGACAATTTGACAATTTATCGCGTGTTTATAAAAGGTATTATGAATTATAAATATTATCAAATTCTTACAACTATTATCAAATTTTGTCGTCGAGAAAACCAAATAATGTCACTCTTCTTTTAAGAATAGCAGAATTTAATTGACAACAATTTTGAGTCTATAGACTTAGGAACAATTCAAAAACGGGTTCACAAAATGGTCGAGTTTTTATTTATTAAAAAGTATCATTTCTTATATGGTTCTTCTGTTTCCCTTAACTATATTTTTATTACAGTATTAAAAATATATAATTAATCATCTTATGTTAATACATAAACAATGAGTTAATGATCAATTTATGGTAATGTGTTTGTTGTTTTTGTCTCGAAAGCACTCGAAAGTGATATATTATATATAAGTTTTATAGTAGTATTGTATAAATAAATAAGTTTCTCGCCTGGTAACAATTGTTAGCAAATTTGCATTATGGCAAAAGAGTCATTTTTCTGAAATTATGTACTTACGATTCGACACAGCTTCACATTGAATTTTACTCTTTTTTTTATATAAAATAAGAGGTAAACGGGCAGAGGCTCACTTACAAGATACGTGGCTCTACGCGACAATCCTATGGTAAAGGTCGTCATTGTATATAAAAATAGTACATAGTAATGAACTAATCATAGAGAAACTTCGGTAGTACAATATCAAGAGTGTAAAAAACATGTCAAGTTTTCAGTAAGAATTTGTTTTAAATGAGGTAATATGTATTGTTATAGGTCACGAGAAATGCACATTCCATCATGACTTGGAGCTTGACCACCGACCCCCAACCCGGGAGGCACTCCTCCCCGACATGGCTAACTCCTACAGGCTCTTGCTTACTGGTAATTTGATATTTATTTATTTTGAACGTATAAGGTCTATTTAAATAACTATTTATTCTATAAATATCAAATTGGGACAGTAGTTTCCAAGTCATTAAACTTTTATTTTTACAAGCAGCACGCCCATTATTAACACATTAATGTTTCACTTTCCTGTCTAGATAAGAGATAATATGTATTAAATTATAATAAATTAATTTTAAACAAAAAAATAAAACCGACCTCAAAACGCACTGAAAAGTAAAAAATAAATTTTGTATTATAAATGTACTTACTATAAATAAAAGACGTAAATAGTGTTGATAAATAAAATTCATCTAAAATTCTACAAGGGCATAAAACTGTCATGTTGCTCTTTGAAACGCGGCGCCAAGCCATTCAATTAATTTTTTTATTAAAGTCCAGGAATATTCATTCAGTCTTTATTTATATATTTGGCACCGCCTTTCAAAAAACAACATGAAAGTTTTATGCCCTTGTAGAATTTTAGATGAATTTTATTTATCAACACTATTTACGTCTTTTATTTATAGTAAGTACATTTATAATACAAAATTTATTTTTTACTTTTCAGTGCGTTTTGAGGTCGGTTTTATTTTTTTGTTTAAAATTAATTTATTTTATACTTTTGAGTAGCTCTTCTAAACCGTATAGTTGGTTATCATACCATCAAAACTAAACTAACATGGACGCTCTGACTTTACGCTTACCTTATACACTAAAAACTAATTTAATTAATTTAATTTAATATTTTCAAATTAATGAAAATAAGAATACGCAAAACTGAATCGTTTAATACTAAAAATTTAAGTAATATCGTTCATATAAATTAAGTTTTTATGGTGTTTTATAGTAAGCAAGTGAACGCACATTGTGATTTCCCGTAGGAACTCAGTTACTATATTCTCTCTATCTCTATAAGTATTTCTTCTACCTTATTGATTTTACTATTATATATGACCCTTTTAATGTTTTATAAAATGATATATAAGTCATCGATATAAACTGATATTACATCGAGCTATATAGATCTAAACTGGACGCGTAAACAATAACGTATGACATGTTTTTCTCTGTTGACAAGTTTTGCTCCATAACATCAGATATATGGCTTAGATTATCATAAAATTCCGTCAAAAGCTTGACAATATGA
The DNA here is from genome assembly GCA_912999735.1 of Aporia crataegi. NCBI lineage: Eukaryota > Metazoa > Arthropoda > Insecta > Lepidoptera > Pieridae > Aporia > Aporia crataegi. Next base: position 5,829,516 of record OU538749.1, read on the forward strand.
GTTTTAATTAAATCAATTTATTATAATTAGTATATATTTAATACAACATGGATATCTCTATTGCTAAAGCGAACTAATTGAAGATTTTGCAATTTTTTATTTTATAACCTCAATATCTCTAAAACTATAAATAAAATTATTTTGATTCTTATTTTATCTTATTGCAAATTTAATACTAAATCGAATAATATCTAATTCATCGATAAGGATTCATAAATCATAGAGTTATAAGCAAATAAGCACGACATGGCCGCGCGGAATTCAGCGATTTCTCGTCCGATTGTGAAACTATTCTTTTAATATGCTGAAAACTATTGATCGTAAAAATTCTAAAAAAAAATGGGACCACTTCGACGAGTTACCCTATCGTTTGACACCTCACTCATCCAAATCGGTCTACAATTGGCGACGTACGAGCGGAACATCGGAAAAAAAAAAAAATACACGTCGAATTGATAACCTCCTTTTTGGTTTTTTTGAAGGTCGGTTAAAAAACAAATAAACAGCGAACTTGAAATGTTGTAACTAAATGTCAAGAGATGGCGTTGATATACTATAAATATGTGTATGGTGGTCCTTTCAGGATTGGGAGAAGACCCAGAAAGAGAAGGACTACTGAAGACTCCTGAACGAGCTGCTAAAGCCATGTTATTCTTCACCAAAGGATACGACCAGAGTTTAGAAGGTAATAAAAATGCCATTAAAAGATACGAAAATCACTTCTGCTTTGCATCGCTTCTAGCCGCACTAACCTTAGGAAGAATAGTTTTGTGCCTCGTTGCATGCATCAATTTAACAAGCTTAACCTAGACGATCGCTTTGATCTATTTGCTTGTAGCCCCCGTACGGCGAGAAATGCTCTCACCAAAGACTGTGTTGACCAGATGCACGCATAGTATTTATAGCTTAAGTTTACTTTAAGAAATGTTAAGTGTTTATTCTTTTTAATTAAGTTATAGTAGCAATAATGTTGAACTTGAGTTTTTTAGGAACATATGTGGAAGCTTGTCATTAGCATTTAAGTATTAATTTTTTGTTAACTGTTTTGTAAATACTGCTGTAAGCCTCCCCAATAAAATAAAATAAAATATTCGTTTGACTACTTTATCAGTAGTTTTCAATATTCTTAAATATAAATAACGTCCCGTAATCCCTAGCGAGGCAGGAATATTTCAACAAATATTTCACAGATAATTTTATTTATACATAAGTAGGTAATGGAACCCAAGACCTTGGACGCCACATGCTTTATGTCACAGGAGATAAAAAATATCGTTAATGGATACAGAATGGTTGGATTATATATACTCGCCCATGCAAATGCTATTCAGTGAAATTGACGTAGAATTGTAGACACGTGTCCCTTAACTTTGTTCATGTTATCTTCAGAGGTGTTAAACAACGCCATCTTCGACGAAGACACGGACGAGATGGTTGTGGTTAAGGACATAGAAATGTTCTCTATGTGTGAACACCACCTAGTGCCCTTCTACGGAAAAGTTTCAATCGGCTACTTGCCACAGGGGAAAATTCTTGGACTTAGTAAGCTTGCCAGGTGAGCCCTTTTCAAGCATTTCATTTCATACAATATATAGAAAAATTTTTTTAGAAAAACTTACTGAATAATATGTAACCTACAGTAGAATAGTCATGATCGCTTTAGATTTGGCAAACTTCGTGGATGTGCGACTCCTCTTTAACTTACATATTTTGCGCAGATACATCGACCTTCAGTAGCTACGTACCGTCATTATTATAATACATATTTATTTTGATAAATATACGATTTTAAAAATACCTTTAAAATTAATAGTAAGCCAAACTGACATAAATATCGCGATGTCTTTGTTCCTTCATTGGAAGTGAGTAAAGAGTTATAGGCGTTTTAATAGTAAAATAGAACCTGGTTACAAGAAGAAATTTGCATACAAGGTATTGCTACCTGGTAGCAATTGGTGTTATCATTGTTAAATTTTCTATTTTGCCGAATCCTATTTATTTTAACAGTAAGATCATTGGTTAATTAAAGTTTTAATTTCATACGAAGTAAGCAAAAATATTACCGTTTGAAGAGCATAAATAACGTTAAAAATTCTGTTACTAGGTTACATAGACACTTTTTGGGTGTCAAGAAAAAAGTGTGTTTTAAAATATTTCTTGTATTTGATCTTTGACAGGTCTAAAAACTTCTATAGAAACTAGACTTATTATACAACATTTTCATATAATATTTATGTTTCTTTCATATCAGAATCGTGGAGATCTACTCCAGAAGGCTTCAAGTACAGGAGCGCTTGACAAAACAGATAGCAAAGGCCGTCACTCAAGCAGTTAGACCCGCTGGCGTAGCCGTCGTTATAGAAGGAGTGTAAGTTAAAGCATTTTCAAGCCCATGTAGTAAAAACAATTATTTTGAGCCCAAGCTTATGTTATTGGGAAGCACTTGAATCATTGTACAATTAAAAAAATGTAGCGCTTGCAAGTTTTTTGGGTCGGAGCAGAAATTATTCTAAGAGATTAAAAGTATTCAGTTTTAGTCAATACTTAGGTGGGTGAATTAAAATTAATTAAAATATTACAATTTCATTATGAGTGAGAGTGTTTATTTTAATTTATTAAACAAGACGTTATTCTTAATATTATTATTTCTCCTAAATGCTTTAGGATTTTTTCCGAATGAGCGTGTTTTGATAAGGTAATTTATCTTTCAGACACATGTGCATGGTGATGCGTGGCGTCCAAAAGATCAACAGTAAGACGGTGACATCCACGATGTTAGGAGTATTCCGTGATGACCCGAAGACTCGTGAGGAGTTCCTCAACCTTGTTCACTCCAAGTGAGCCGGACGTTGCCTTAGCATTTTGTTGCCTTTCTATCTATCTTTATTTTAACTTTAATTTAGGACAGTTTTCGAACGACACATTGATTTAATCAATCTTTATATGATTTTCCAATTCTAAAGATAAATAAAATCGATGAAAAGTAACAGAAATCAATGAGGGCTATATTTGTCGCAACTGTGAGGTAAGATCTGAAAGACACCCAATTATGTACTCGAATTACAGGCGACAAAGCAAAGTTTACTTTTAAAACTTTGTTAATGATAATAATATAAATTCATAACGAAACAATTTAAAGGATACACTTTTGTTTAGTAATGTGTGTTTGTCTTAGCGCCGTTTATACAACACTATCATTTATTGGGACCATATGCAATAATTACTCTCAAATATTGCAAAACATTACTATAATAAGAAATAAACAAACAAATTATATGTAATTTCAAAGACCTCGACAACACAACGCCTCTAGCGACGAACTCATAAGTAATAGTCCTCATTTTGATAAATCTTGATCTACATACGAGTAATTAACTGTTGTGTTCTATAAGGTTTCATTTGGATCCCCAAATATCAAAATCGTATTCTGTCTAAATCTTTACATTCCATAAGTCTAGGCTGCCAAAATAAAATTTCGAATCCATAATAAAAATGTACGGTTGCGTGGAAATATCTTAACCATTTTCTTTTTGTTATATTTTGCGTTTGTTGCTGAATCGTCGTATAGTTTTGAATTCTGATACTGTTATCATGTTAATATTTAATTAGGAGCTCATTATTACCGAATTCATCGAATTTAAATTGATTTCTTGATTTGTAAATATGATTTTAATTTGCTCAAATGTAGCTGTGCAATTTTTGTTTCTAGATTTATTTGAACATGATAACGCCTGCACATCTCTATATGTTTCCATTTTTACTACTATAGTAAATTTAGTATTACAAGTTTTTTCTCAGAATTTGTAAGCTAAAACACTTTTGACTTTGGGTCAGTAAGTTTGGTTAACAATAATAAGGGACACAGTATTGTGGCTGAATATACGATTAGGAAAATAAACTGCCTTCAGTAATATAAGTTAGCTAATTTTTATTGTTTAAGAGCACCGCTTGGCTATGCACATATTATTTTATGTAATGAAAGTTTTGAAATCCTGTTATGAAACCGTATAATACTTATTATATTATATTCAATAGCGTTTTTGTAAAATATGATCTGAATTGCCCAAGATCATATTTTTCAAATCAATTATAATCTATTTACTTTCTAAGTAAAAATCTCAAGTAGTTAATGGCTGACGCTTGACATTTTTACATAATTTTATTTTGAATCGCATTAAAATATAATATATGATAAATCCATGACGTTGCCTTAAAATGAATAAATATACGAATTTTTATATGTTGAATTATATGAAATTGAGATTTTTTATTTTATAAATAAAGTTTTTTTTAGTTACGACTTGTATTCATTTCCATCACGTTCATAAGAGCTAAATCTGACCATTTACATTAGATTTAAAAGTTATTCTAGTAAAATCTGTAGAACAAAGTCAAATATGGTACTTATTTATAGATAACCTTATAAACACATAATTGCTTATTAGATGTCATCTTTAAGTCGCCATTTAATAAGTATTCTTTGGTAAGTCTAAACGTATATTATTCATAGTGAATGTTTTTACAATATTAATATATTAATATATTGTAAAAAAATAAGTAAGTCTTTGGTGCATACCTAAAACATATTAACATATACCTAAGCATACCACAACAAGACTATCGCAGAACTATCTAGTAGGTATGGATAAACGTAGCTATTAAAGATTCGATTTAATATATATTTTTAAACCCCTTTTCTGACAATACGTGCAACTGAATTGTTTCAAAATTTTCTTCTTAAAGTTATTCGCTATTTTTTTACTTCGACAAAATCATATATCTAATCATTAATAAAACTGGATAGATTTTGTTTTTGGAAATAATCATATTTTACATTTAAATCTGTAGGTAAATTATTGGGTCTATTTTAATTTAAAACGTACAAACTTGCTGTTTTAAATACAGCTTAAGTTAAGCGATATCGGGCAGGGCGCCGGCGTTGGCGAGGGGGACGCTCACCAAAGGAAGTACATGGGCCAGCTTCCACTGTCGTTGGTAATTTTCCACGACCGTTATGTTTAACTTTACGCGCTATAGTTTCCAGAATTTCAATGGAATAGGCGTTTATTATATGTATAGCCTAATTTATACCTACCTATTTAATCTTATCCGTGAGTGAAGTATAGTGGGGTATGGGGCAGATGCATTTCACATCTGTTTCACTGATCGATTTTTTCTTTTAGGGGCAAGTAGGTGATCAGCCTTCTATGTCCTCCCAGACCGAGTTTTTTTTTATCTCCGCCGGGAATCGAACCCAGGACCTCTCGGTTGTAACGCTTACGCGCTTACCACTAGACCAAGGAGTCTTATCCGCGTGGATAATAATTCTCGTACAATAAGTGAGGAACAATAGAATATTTTCAAAAACTGAGTACCTATGTCTATCTTTCGTAGTTCAATATTTCAGAGATTTCGAGAATTCTATCGGTATTAAGATCTTTATAAAAGTTTAATGTTATATACCATTTATTATTATAGAACAACTAAATCTTTCGTAATATGGATGTATCATTATAAAATCTCTTGTGTTTTATTTTCAGAAATTACGATGAAATCAAAAATCTTCACGGTATTATTGCTGGTGGGCCTGTGCTCTGCCGCTCCCACCTCTAAAACACCTAAAATCACCAAAAATAGCTATCAAGATGCAGAAGTAATATATGAAGGAAATCACGACATTGTTAATTTATTAATTCCATTGAATCCATACCGCTTTGAGGAATCGAAATATCCCAATCCCAAAACACTGGCATTACCATTATTTTTTATTGAAGCTGATATTGACGAAAATGGAAATCGTGAATACCAAGGTGTATATCTTCTTCTCAATGGAAGAGCCGAAAAGATTTTCGAAAATGGAAGAGACTTTGCTTTAGTCACTGATGATAGCAAAATGGTTTATCTTGCAGCTGGTGATGGCCTCTACACATATTACGTCAAAAATAAAACGACAACAAAATATGGCACCTTGAATGACAGCATCATTAATATCGCTCACGAAGGAAATGGTAGTTTATATATTTTAACTGAAGATCATGTTGTGTATGAGGTTAAAAATAATTACACTGAAAAAAATAAGCTCGTTGATATAGTGAATGCTCAACAGATTGTATGTGATCGTAATGATAATCTTTACTTTTCTACTCCTGATAGAAAGGTCCACATAAAGACCGCTGAAGGAATTAAAGACATAATAGGTTTGCCAAACAATTCTACTAAGATTACTTTAATAAAACCACTAATAATTATGGAAGAGGCCGGTATAATTGTTCTTCTTGATAATGTTGTTTATATGGCATTTTCAAATGCAACTAGCGTTCCTTTAGGTTTCGAACTAGAATTTGATGCTATACCAACTGCATTTGGTGTACAAGTTGGAGTAGTTCATTACTATGGTTACAATAAAAAAATATATCAGTATAATCTAATTATGAAACTGATAGATGATATTATAAGTAATATTTCACGTCAACTAAGTTCATAAAAATAACATTGTAAAACCATTAATTTATATTACCTACCAGCGACCCGCCGCGGCTTCGCACTGGTATAAAATTTTGATGTTATTATACATACCTTCTTCTTCAATCACTCTATCTATTTAAAAAAAAACCGCATCAAAATCCGTTACGTAATTTTAAAGATTTTAGCATACAAAGGGATATAGGGACAGAGAAAGCGACTTTGTTTTATACTTTGTAGTGTTAAACACTTATAATAAATATAGTTTTTTATTTTCACCCCTATTTCCCAAATTGGTAGGCAGCGATCACAGGTTACCACCTGACACGATGACCTATAATACCTCTTTCGCTTCATCAGCTTTCATTAAAGTCATAATACACTTCTATTTATGACTATATAATTCAAAGTTACCTTAGCTTCGCTTCATTTTTTGCAGAGGTTAAACAATCGTTAGGAGTTTAAAATTATTTTTTTATCGGATAGGAGGCTCACTTACGAGAAGCAATCTGCCGCCCATGGACACCCACAACGCTTGTTGAGCACGAGTGCATTGCCGTCCTTTTAAAGAGAGCTACGCTCTTTTCTTGAAGGTCCCTAAGTCGTAATGGTTGGGAAATACCTTAGAAGGCAGCTGGTACCACAGAGTGATGGTGCGCGGCAAAAATGCCTTAGATGTGATATCCATGAAATTTCGTATTCTGCCTCAACGTTTGAAGATGAAACTCAGCTGCTGATCAATCGAATCATATTATTCAAAGTCAGTAATTGACGACCGTTTGGCGCAATTGGTAGTGCATCAATAGGTCCCGGGTTCAAATCCCGGTAGGTGCATTTATTTGTGTGATGAGCACGAATGTTTGTTTCCGAGTCTTGGTTGTTTATAAACTTATATATGTATTTATTGTGGTACCCTCGTTGTTTCTGATTACCATAACACAAGTGCTTTAGCTACTTACTTTGGGATCAGAGCAATGTATGTGAGTTGTCCCAGTTATTATTATTATTATTAGTAATTTAAGTTTTCCAACAAACTCTCTCTGTCTGGACTACATTTGTGTGCGTCTTATGATACCAGAAATAGAAAAAAACTCCCTGTATCTTTTTAAATATTCTCTCATGACAATAGCTACTCGAGCAGTATTTGGATAGATTAATTGTTATTATATGAATGCAAATTTAAATAATTGGATAAGTTTTTAAGAAAATGTAAATAGACAGAAAATATATTGCAAAAACCTAGGTGCAACTAGGTTCTTGATATTCTTAGTTGAGAACTATACTTTCCATCAAAGTAAATTCTGTTTAAAAGAACTAATAACTAAACTAAGTAGAAGAACTTTGGACGTTTTATTGGTAGGTCAAAATAATTAACCCTGTGGAGATAAGATAAGAATGAAGTAATAGACGGAGAGCTAGTGAACTCTCCGAGTAACGGTCTTTCTGTAAGGCTCGATTTCTTTTAAATTATTAGTCACAACAAATAGAGTACTGTAACCCCCACCTTGCATCCTTCAGAGTCGAGTGAGTACGTGACGTTATTATAAGTATTCTAAAAGAAATTTCTAGGCAATAAAATATTTTTTTGCAAAAGGCATTTGAAGGTTATGAATTATGACATTATCATATTTTTTAACTTTCTATAACTTATTAACTCGGAGGGTTCACTAGCTCTTAATTTATAAGAACAATCTCTTGTTTATTCCACTTATAATCGTTATTTTAATACTCCATTTCGGTAAGTTAACATATATTTAAGTTTTAATTTTTAACAAAAGCATAAAATATTATATTAAAAATTCAAATTTATTTTTTTGTGCTTACTTGTGCAATTAAGTGTCAAAATAAATCATAAAACATTCATAATTTATTTTTGATTGAAGAATATTACAACAGTGTAGATATATGCAACATAATATGCAAGAGTGGGAAAATGTTGAGTGAGCTTTTTATTATTAATGCGGTTGTAGTTTGTCACAATTTTTAAAACAATGGCGGCACTTTATCAGCACTATTTACGTCTTTTTATTTATAGTAGGTTCATTTATAATACAAAATGTATTTTTCACTTTTTATTAAGTTTTAAGGTCCGTTTTATTTTTATTTAAAATTAATTAATTTTATTTATCAAATCATATTAGCGGTTCAAGCGTGAATGCGTACTTTTACTACTAACCCTTCTAATACTTTATGTATCTAGATATACATAAATATGATTAAATATAATATAGATAGTTAAAATGAACGATTCGATGTTTTAAATTATTTTGAGGACACTTAGGATACTACATCATACATACATATTACTAATGTACCTAAATATTTTAACATTTAGGGTACGGAAGTACTCTAAAGGAATAAAAACTATTATTATATTTTGCACTACTTCACCACATCTCATTTATTTTCAGAAATCACAATGAATTTAAAAATATTCACAGCGGTATTACTGGTGGGCCTCACTTCTGCCGCTCCCACCTCTATGGAAGATTATGAAAAGTTAACTATCAATAGAGAATATTACCCGCAACAGTTCGTTAAATATGAAGGAAGTCATGATATTGTGAGCATAGTTGTACCCTTAAATTCAATAAATTTTGATGAAGATGACTCTTCTGAATCCGACTCTGATGAAGATGAAAGTGAAATTGTAATGTTTTTTGTTGAAGCTGATACTGACGAAAATAAAAAACGAACATACCACGGTTTATATACTCTTAAAGATGGAAAAGTAAAGAAGGTTTTAGAAAATGGAAGAGATGCCGCTTCATCCGCTGATAACAGTAGAACTGTATACTTTGCAGCCAGTGATGGTCTTTACACATACAAAGAAGATGATCAAACAGCTGTAAAATATGGTTCATTAAATGACAGCATCATTGGTATCGCTCACATAGTAGAAGGTGATGTTTTGTACATTTTGACTGACGATCATACGGTTTATGAAGTCAAAAATAATGGTAATGAAAAAGTAAAGCTTGAAGATGTAGTTGAGGCCCAACAAATTGTATTAGATTACACAAATAATCTTTACTACTATACTCCGGATAAAAAGGTTTATGTAAAGACCACAGAGGGTATAAAAAACATAGAAGGTCTGCCAGAATCTTCCACTAATGTCACTTTAATAAAAGCACCGTTCATAATAGAAAATGGCATACCGGTTTTAATTGATAATGTTGCTTACATTGTTTACTCGAACGGAACCAGTGAACATTCTGGATTTGACTTCCAAACTGATGCCATTCCCTCCGCCTTTGCTATGGAAGCGGCATTATTTCAATACTATGCATATGATAAGAAAATATACGAATACAATATATTACTCTTAGTGTTAGGTGAGATTTTAGATGAATTAAAGAACTTTTTAAGCAACAAAACGAGTGAAATTCAGAGCTTGGCTTCAAACAGACGCCCGAGTCTTCAAAGTAACTAAGCAGACGAAAAGTGAATTATTAACATTTAAGTAATTTTATAAAACTTGAAATCAAAAACTGTTTATTATATTCTACTTACCACTTACTCTTTTACTACGGTCGTTACAATAAAATAAAACACTCGCTACTTTTCCTCATTTTTATCTTGTATATTATTCACTTTTAATAATGGCGGTTATTAAATTATCAAGAGTAGTTTCGACTATATTAAGAAGCAAATTGGATATTTTCAAATCGACTTTTTGTCCGATTTAATTGTAAAGGGAACCTTCTTTCGTGTTATCTATAACAGACATAATAATCATACTGAGATCCGAAGGCCACGGAAGTGAAACGCCAAACATTGATCTCAACAGGACTTCCATTACATTAAATTCATAAATTTTACCGTCAATAGCTGCTACAAAATACAAAGCAGCATCAATACTAAATGCTGTTGGTTTTTCTTTGATATAAAAGTCTTTTTTTATACTTGTTCCATTAGAATATAACATAAATAAATATCCATCTCCAAAAAATGGAATACAGTCCTCCATTATAAATGCTGGTCGTAATAATTTAACATCTCGAAAGTCTTCAGTAATACTAGAAAGGTATGACTGTTGACTTCCATCGCTTTGTATTATTCTAGGCAAGTGATCATCACAGGACAAATAATAAATGTTATTAGATGTATCTAACACGAATTCCAAAGCGCAAAGTACAGAATTTATTTTTGTTTTGACAGTGCCATTTTTTTCTAGCTTATATAATTTATATTGCGAGGTAAGAAAGTAAATAACATCCGACCCATTTGCCTTTTGAATTTGTATGATATCATCACGGAAGAGTCCATATTTTTTAGCCGACAATGTCTCTGGATCATACTTATAAACGCCGTCTCTTGCACCAAAATAGACTGTTTTATCGAGACCAAAGTCTGAAGTCGAATCTCTACCACCTTCAAGGATCTCATAGGCAGCTAAACCTTCTAGAACATATATACAATGTTCACCATCTAAATATCGATCATTTACTGTGAAAAAAATAGACGGTATGTCCGTATGATCAATATAGGATGCGCCATCAGCAGGTACTAAGAGTTTTGTAATTGTTTGATTAGATTTAAAGATTACATTTTCAGACTTGAAGATAGAGTTATATTCTTTTTGTTCAGTGAATACATGTATAGAATCTGCCGTTATTATAAGATACGAAACAGCAGCAGCAATTGCCCACATCTCTGCAACAATGAAATCAAAAACACAATTTAAAGTCTATATCTGGTTAAAGAAATTTATTCTCATAAAATAATTTCTCATAAATAAACATTTAGTGGACGTATCCAAAAAAAATATCGTAGTATACAAAAGTCAATTAAAACAATTTAAGTGAAAAAGACGATAGCATTTAAAATATTTGGCTAATGTCCGCGATACAAGCAATCATCAAAATAAGGTTAACGGTTAAAGTGTAATCAGTAAGATAAGGATGGAATACTTAAGTACGACCTATATCTAATGGTTATACATTTCAAGTTTATCGCTTCGATGTTTACGACTTCCACAACAAATTTTTTGCCATTTTTGCCACGCACCAACACTCTGTGAAACCAGCTACTTGTAGATGTATTTCCGAACCATTACGATCATGGGACTTTCTAGAAAAGGAACCTCTCGTGAAAAGGTCGGCAACGCACTTCAGGTCAGTCGCAGGACAACTGGCGTTGAGGGTGTCCTTGGGCGACGGACCGCTTATAATAAATGAAAAATGTACATATTAAAACCGAATATCCTATAGTGGTATAATCATGAGATAATAAACCTGCGACTTGTCAAAAGGCTTAAGGCAAAGAAGCATGCTGACCGTTAGGAAGTCAGACAAATAAAAAATGTTGCATCAGAAACAAAACAAAAACTATCGATGTAACAAGGAAAGTCAAAAGACTCAAATGGAGGTGGGCAGGGCATCTGATGAGGGGTGAGGACAAGTGTAGCAAAATAATTACGAAATTGTATTTATTATTATTTTACGTGTGTATATAAAGTTTTTCTAAACTATGCTATGCTTATATACGCTACGTTATATGTTTAATTAAAAAGGCTATGTTTAATCAAATCTTTATGTGCTTTCGATATTTAGTGTCAGTACTGGATAGATTATATAAAATTGCAATCTGGCTGGACAACGTCTACTAAGCAAATAATTTCCTTGGGTGTAATGTATGTGGTGTAGAATATTTCTCTCGATGAAAGTCCTACTTTATTCGAGTTAATTTAATATTGTATAATAAGTCTCCAAAGAGGTTTTACTATTCAATATATATCTATAATATTCGTCAAGTTATACCATATTCTACTCATACATTATTTACTACCCTTCACATTTTAAAGTAGTAAAACTTAACCTACAATAAAGAAAATATATATTTGTCCACCATTTGTGAAATATTTTTTGGTTCAAATTAAAATGGTGGCATTATATAATCGTAAACTAAGCCTAGTAATATGACACGCACATCCATTTATGCGTGAAGACGATTAGTTCCTAAATGGTTTTCGTTGTCGCGCGGCAATTTCACCGGATTGTTGAATTAAGTTATGCCTATTTTCAATATATGTGTAAATAAATATCTTATTTGTCATTTGTCAAAAAACGCAAAGCCTAAAGTAAATATTTAAGGTGAGACAGTAAAAGAAAACAAAAATGTAATTATGTTATGGGGTTATGGATGTCAAAAAATTGCTTTTCTCAGTACTGAGGCGCATTAAATGTCGAAAGTATTCTAAGGAAAGCACGTATCGGCGTCCCAAAAAATTACAAGCTGATATGGAAACTGTTATAAATTTTGTATTTTGTCGTAAATAACGTGGCCAAAAAGCCGCGAAATCTCGGCAAATACCTAGGTTAGGTACAACCAGAAAGTCGTTGATTATGCGAGTGTGGTCCTTTTGTAGATTGTGTTTGTATCGTGTAATGTATGGAGAGAACCTGGAAGCGCGTGGCAGACGTTCAAAAATTTCCTTCCAGTAAAAGCGAGAAAAAGCAGCGTTCCCTGTCTCCACGAAGTAAATGGATAATCAAACCCTACTTATATTGCTTATTCAAAGCAAGTGTTCATAAAAATATCGCTTTGTTCAATAAAGATGAAAGTATTTACTTCTCGTAGTGTAATGGAAATAGCCTCTTACGTTTCCTTCCTTCCTATAAAACTAGATATATTGATTTTACACTAGTAATTTTATTTGAAAAGTGAAAATGCATTGACAGACGAAAAATCGTTTTTTATTCGTTAATACATTTTTAGATCGACCTCATTTTGTGGTAGGTACATTGAACTGCGATAGTTTGAACCAGCAAAATAATATATCAGCGTATATCAGTGTTAATTGTGACTTAGTGATTGGTGTTTGTGTCTTAATAAATAAGTAAGTAGTAATAAATTTAAGTGCTACAGGAATATTAATGTTCATTGTTGGGCGCATGTACAAAAAAAACTATGAAATGTTACTATGAGAATATGTTTATAGTATATAAATGAAAACATAAAATTATCAATACCTTTCTTCCTACTTTCTTTATAACATTCCTATTCTTGAATTTTACAAAAACATTTTGTTCGTGTTCAATATTCATTCACATTTTCAGCAATTCGTTCTTAATTCGATTTATTAAGTAATAAATCTTTGATGCGGGGTATTAAGGGCTTAAGTCAAAATTTTGAATTTTTCAGGAGAGCTACAACAAAGTTCGAAACATTATATAAAAGCTAATTATTGATATTATTTGTAATTGTTATTTTATAAAACATATAATATTGTTTTATTAAAATAACAATTAGTAGTAATTCTATCTGAAACATACATTTATTTCTTGTCTGATCATTCCTAATAATTTCTAAATGCTCAAATTTTGACTTAAGCCCTTAATACCGCGCATCAAAGAAATATAATGATGAATTTAGTGCCTCAGCGGTATTACTATAGTAATAATTTAAAAAAATAAAATATAAAATTGAAACTTGGTTTTATTATAATCATGCAAGAGATGGCGCTGATGTCAAAGTATTGCGGTTCTTTCGTACATAGATTTTAGTAATGTTTAAGGATGTAATGCGGATGCAGTAGTAGATGTTATTGCTATTACATTTAAATACAATGTCGTATTAATGACTTCATTAAATTTTCGTTAAATCAACTTGTTTAGTAGTTAACATATTGTTTACTTCAACGCTATGCTATTTATCGATAACATAGATACTTTCTGTCATAACATTTGACCCAAGATACAATTTAATATTATAACTAAATAATTAGCTGTACTAAGAAATTAACGGATAAAGCATATAATATAATAAACATGTTTTTTTTTTCAGATTAAAATGCTACCTCTACTTATATTCCTCTTTTTCGCGTCAAGTCTAGCTGATGAATGCTCTCATAAATTTAATCAAATGAACTATACGAAAACAGCAATACTAACAATAAAGGGTTTACCAACAAACTTAGCACTTAATCCTCATACAAACGAGCTCTTTTTTACCCTAATCGACCTAGAAACTTTACAAAACGATGAAGTACAGACTAAAATGGATCAATACGTTCTAAGAAATGGTGAACCAATAAAAATTGATAATGTCAATGGACAAGCCGCAGCTGTTGACGTAGACAATAACAAAATTTATATTGCAAGTGATGATGGACTCCATATAATGACCAAAACGGACAGAGCCAACTTTTTAGCAATGAAAGATGAAGACATCGTCCAACTATTCAAACCACGTCATTCTGATGACATATTTGCTGTGTTTTTCCCTAATAACGAGGTCTATAGGATTGATTTGAGTAGTAACGAGAAGGAACGGGTTGAAAATGTCCCCTGTGCGTACATATTAGCAGTAGATGATGATGGTAATATATACTACGAATGTGATACTAAGTATGTCAAAGTTCTGTTGAAAGGTTTTCAAGAACCGATAGAGTTTATGGGTATACCAAAGAATTCTGCTCGAGCGATGACAGTTAACGACGACAATAATATCATGTTAGCGACGAATGATGGCTTGTACTGGTTGAGACCGGATAATATAATTCCTAAGAAAATGATGGAGTTAGAGTACATTCCAGCCGGTTTAGCCTTCAACGGTGACAACTTTTATGTATCAACGACTGGCGTGATTTACAAATATGAAATGTGCAAATGATTATTTTCTTAATAAATATATGAAAATATAATATTATCGTTTTATTTTATCCGCTACTGAAATTACATACTTCATTAATATTGAGACAAAATTCTTTAAACGTGGATACATATTTCCCGATAAATGCGTTAGGCGTTTGATAATTCAATTGAATACAAACTTTAACATAAGAAACATTATGCGAGTATGTAATTTGCAAAATATTGTTCTACATTTTAAATATATAATCCTAATATTTACTTAATTTGTAACGATTGTACGAATTATCAAATGAAATTCATACTCGGTTATCCATTTAATATAGGAATATAATAATTATTAAACTATAAAATTATCAAGTAAATTATGTAACATGAATAAAATATATTTCTTGTAGCTACGAGTAATATGCAAAATTGTTCGTCTCATTGATAAAATATAAAATATTAGAATATTACCAGTTTAAGTCCGTCTTGATTAATTATTCTTAACTTCCAAACAAAAGGTTCTGACTGACTGACATGTTATTATAAAATAACCCTTTTTCTGTATATAATAATAGCATGACTGTATTATAACTATTACATCACAATTTTTCTAGTAATTCTAGTGTACAGTCTGTTCACTTTATATTCGTTAGGGTTTCTAAATTTTCTTTTCGCACTTTATCTCTAAGAACGCTTATTGACTTGCAAAACAATATTATTGCAGAAATTTTCAAATGGTAAGGCAAGTTTTAATGTATTTGCTATTATTTTGTGTTTGAATACGAAATATTTTTGTAATATTTTTTTTTTTTTTTTTCTTTAAAATAATAAGGATAGAAAAAGACAATATTAATTTGTTATAATAACCAATGTATGTATTGTTCTTATTAAAACGAAGTTTTAAGTCTATTGGAGAACATACTTATTTTAATATATACCTATATAATAATGAAAGCAGTAAATAATGTTCAATTGAAGGATTGTATATAGAGGATAAGGATATCTTTTATTTTTAGATTTAAAGGATCTATTTAAGAAAAATTACAGCAGTTACAAGTACAATTACAGTCGGTATTTATTAAATTTTATAATCAAAATCTTTAATCATCCGCTATATAATATCCCAAAGATGATGTTTACAAACTGGTGTTCAGTGACATAACAATGGTTGTTTAAAAGAGTCGGATATCGTCCACATAATTGCATAATCACATCACTGCTTCAGCGATCGGTATGAATATATTATTACATTATTATTAACATTAAGGGACAAATATATAAAATAATTATTATTAATATTAAAAAAAAATAGAAATTTAAAATATCTAATACTTACTACTACTTACTAATCCAAATGTAAAAATATCATAACAATTCGTTTGTATTTGATTTTTTTTTTTCAGTGATTGACATGTTGCATCATGAAATTGGTAAAAAATGGACTGCATATCATATTATACGCTTTGTTGTCTTCAATATATGCTGAGAAATGTGAAAGGATCAAGATTGGCAATGAATATTATAAACGACATCTTATCGCAGCCATTGACGGCTATCCCACAGGAATGGTCATAGATCCAAGGACTGATAACATATTCTTCTTGCTTCATAAAAGGAACTACACGAAAGGAATTCATATTTTAAAACACGGATCTTTAGGAATCAAAGAACTTCCGGTCGCTGATGATTACATAGGGCAATGTATTGGGATAGATGAGGCTAACAACGTTGTTTATATTGGAACCAACCAGGGACTAGTCACTTATGACTATTCAAGACCAGATATAAGTGTAGAGCGACCGATTGGTGATGACGACATCAGAAGTATCTTTATAGATAAAACAGATAATCAAATGTATATTACAACAGGTCATAACCACGAAATATTCAGGTTCATTAATGGTTCAGCCGCTGTCAAGAGATACGACAAAATCCCAAAAGCTTATAACTTTGTAATAGATGGTAAAGGAAACGCCTTTTATGAATACGTCGATGGAAGATTGTATTTCTTTCATACAGATTTGTATGAACCTATACAATATAAAGGATTTTCAAGAGAGTTAAAATATATTCTGAAATTGAATAACCACGACGAAGCCATTGTAGCAGTGAAGGGATCTTTATTTAGACTGTTTACAAGGAGTATTTTGCCAATAAAAATCGGACAACTTGGGTTCAAAATAACTGGCTTAGCGTTTGATAATAAAAATAATATAATAATAGGCACACGAGGAAAGATTTATAGATACAAACCTATAGATACTAATGACCCGTGTCCTCCTGATGACTATTTCATGACTAGTATTTAAATATTTATTCGTAATATATGTTTAATAAAACCTTTTGTGATTATTTATGTTTTATTTTAAAGAAAACTTTATTTAAAAAAAAAATATATTTTAAATTAAGTTATTTAAACAACATTTTGAAGATTTTTTTAAAGATTGTTTTAAGTATCCTTGATAGTTTTCTGGAGTGAAATTTTGAACTATGTTTGCTCTCCAAACGGAAATAATATAATTAAAAAAATATAAAACGATATTCCGGGCTCGTCCGGGATTTGAACCCGGGACCTCTCGCACCCTAAGCGAAAATCATACCCCTAGACCAACGAGCCGGTTAACACAAATGTACAAATTACGATACAAGTACTAAAACTCAACATTTATGTAAAATTATTTTAGCATAGAATATTAATTATAGTACAACGCCTAAGAACTTTCTTTAAACATGTAATCATAGATACATGACGCCTTCTAGCTTTGCATTATTATGCAATGATATTTCATTGCTCTAGATAGCAAAATTCCGCCTAAGAAACTATTTTATTGGTAACATATTAAAGACAAGAGGTACACATGACATAATCTATTGTTAAAGTAGGTAATTTGTTTACAAAACCAGCAGGTATGGGTAAAAATGGAAATCTTCTGTGAATACAAATTTTTTGATGGTTATCGATTAATGAAACAAATAGAGACAGTATGTAGGTAATAGGTATAATGGAATCGACTGCATGATGTATTTTATGTAGAGGCAGATTACTAACACGTTTATCTAAACTCAAAGGAATAACATTTTTTATTAATTTATTATACTAAACATAAAATACTAAATAAAAAACTTTGTTAAAATTGCCAGGTATGAAATTTTTTAATAAAAGTTTATCTATTAGTTAACCTTAAAAAGCAAAGAACTAGGCTTAAGATGTTAGTATTTCAAGGAATTAGTTTTTACTTTTTTTAAATTAAATCGCGTTTTATGTATGTTGCTCGAAAATTTAAAAAAAACTACTTTTTTATTAGATACTTCAGAATCTACTCGCTATTACTTAGGTATTTAAGACAGTTATGAGAAATATTAATTTTTCACTACACGCAAAACCTAGATATTAATCTTATTTAAAATATAAATTCACAATGATCAATGGCAGCTCCCACTTATGACATCGAACAGAGTTCAGAATTTAAAGTAACTCAGAATCTCCAATCAACCAGTTGGAAGAGAACGTTTTGGCGCGCGGACGCCATTTTGAATATTTTTAAACCCATAAACTGACATTTTTTTATTATCTGTGAAATGTGTGTCAATGAAATAAGTTTTTAAAATATATTATTAATTTATTCATTAATTGGATTGAGCGAAAAGGTAAACCTGATTTAATTTTTTAACTTAAGGTGTTTGTTTACATTATTCAAATAATATCTATCTCCTTTACTACAAGATACTTTACACTGCTTTACATAAATGTGTTTCAAAATATTATTTTATATTTTTTATTAAAAAAATGGTATAAACATAAAGGATACATTAGTATTTTTAAACATAAACAATTAACCTTTTTGAAGCTATAACTCCTTTGTCATTAACTCAAGGAGTTCAACTTTCGTTCGTAAACTTTAACCGGTGAACTTTACCATTCACCTTACGACAATTTCAAAACTCATTCACAATAAATAATCAACTTCATTCTCAATCTCAACAAAATATAATCTAACTGTGCCCCGCGGTTACACCCACGTTAACTTCGTCGTAACGTGATGTTATATAGCCTAAAAAAGCTTTTCGTTCTAAAAATGACGATACTTCCATAGAACTTTTCATCCCCCCTTTCAACTCCTTACAACCCTTTTATCGCATCAATAAGTAGCCTATGTCCTTTCTCAGGCTCTAGACTATCTGTGTACCAAATTTCATTTAAATCGGTTCAGTAGTTTTGGCGTTAAATCGCGACAGACAGAGTTACTTTCGTATTTATAATATTAGTAAGAATTGACTATAGTTTGTGATCTCGGTTTCACTTTGAATATTACTGTTGTGGAATATAAATCAAGATATTTTTGAATTGTATAGATAGACATGAACCATAAACTTATTGTATGGTTATTCAACTCCATGACTGGTAAATGTTACCTACTTAGTGTTTTACCATCCAATTAACATAGAAGAATTATAACAAAAAATTAAATTAAGTAATTATAAATATTATTTTATTCATGAAACAGTACACATAAAATTAAGTTTCCGAATTCCGTCTGTCTGACAGTCACAATAAACTCAAAATCTAACGAACGGATGCGGTTTTCAACTATAGATATCAGTCATTCTCGTAGAGGTTATAAATTGTTAGTATTTTTGATTTTGAAACAATAAGACACTAATTAATATAAACGTCAAAAAATAAAGCTCTCATCGAAAATGCTGCCTACATATACTCAGACCTTTATAAAAAAAATGTTGGAGTTATCGCAAAATTAAAGCTAACCAACGGTTACACCAACACAACACGCATATTTATTTATTGCAACTTCTAACAGCGGGCGAAAAAAAACGTCCAATTGACAAACAGTTTTTTATTTTTATATTAACTTAAAAATGCCTGATTACGACAAAAATACTCGTAATAAGAACAACTTCTTCAAAGTGATGGTTAACCTAATGTAATGCATTGGAATACATAAAGCATTTTATGTATGTCAAGATGTAAATTTTCAAGGAAAGTACGCCACCGAACTTCTGATCTCCATATATTACCTAATACATTATATAACATCGGAACCAAATTACAAGGAAGTAAGGCCGAGATTTCGTACGTGACACGCTAACGGAAATAACTATAAAATAAACATCTTTAAGGAATTAGAGAAACGTTAGTTAGTTATTTTGTTAAACTTAACCCTATGAACTTTAAAATTAACTTAACACCAACTAACCTCTTTAGACGAAGTTTCAAAAACTATATTTTTAACTGATTTCAAAAAAGGAGGTTCTCAATTCGAAGCTATGTTTTTTATGTTTGTTACCTCAGAACTTTCGACTGAGTGAACCGATGTTGATGATTCTTTTTTTGTTTGAAAACTGGTACATTCATTTAAATTTTATCAAAATCTGTTTAGTAGTTTTAGAGTTACAATTAGATGTCGTTTTTTTTTTGTTAATATTATTTATAAGTATGTACATAGATATAAATAACACCGATTTGTGTAATGTAGACTAAGATTTTCAGCCTCTTTAATTACAGCAAAAACAGATTTGACGGCATTTTAAGTAAGGTGATTTATGGCTGTATATTTCCCACTTATGAAACTATGCATGACCTTATTTGACGATAATTTCCAATTTAAAATTTGGACCATATTTCAATAAATATTTATAGGATTTAAAACAACTTATAGAAAAATTCACATATTTTTCACAACATATATTATTTTGAGGGTACATTTTTAAACTAAAAGTGTGCAATAGGTATATCTTATATAATTATATAATAATCTAACCAAAGGTGAAATTCATAAGCAACCGACATTACGTTTATATTACAAAGTAGGTTAGTTTTACTAACAAGTCTTTTAGATACAAATTTCTTTAATTATGCTATTTAGCCTATAGGTAAAGTAGTTGGTTTGAATTGATGGTAGGTGAATATTTGAGTGAAAGATTAGATTAACTAAACGTATTTTATTTAAAGACTAGATGACTAGAAGATAGAAGAAGATGAGGTGTACTTCGTATCACCAATCATACCGATCTTAAAACTCTCCCTTCGCTGAAATAGCTGAAAATTTATATGGGGAAATGAAATTGTTATTTTTTACTATATTTCTCTCATTTTTTTCATATTTTCACACCGTTTAAACCTTCCCTGGACTACGACAAACATTTCAAAACCACAATCAGCTAAATCGGCCCAGCCATTCTCGAGTTTTAGCGAGACAAACGAACAGCAATTGATTTTTAGATATATACATATAATTTATACTTTGTATTACAGTGTAAGTACAATACTGAATCTGAGCTCTCTATTTTAAAAGTTTGAGATTCGCAACCTTGATTTTATGAAAAAATATTACTTATTACAAGCGTACCGTTACAATTCTTTCATCTGATAAGTCCTAAATAAGAACAGAAAGTTTGTGAGAAGTGATTTTTGCCGATAACATTGTATATTACGTTTCTTACACGTTTACCATTTTTATAAGCTTATAACCGCCAATATATTCGCTTTATTAAAGGGCTACTTGCTAACTTATCTTTAAAACCTTTATCTTACCTTTTTAAATATATACTTAATAGGTTTCTGCGGACAAGAAATGCATGCAACCAGAAAATAAACTAATGACAATTCAACGAATCGAACTTTTCAGTAACAGTCGCAAATATTGAACTTCCACCTACGTGGCTAAGTGAAATTTCTGACATTCAGTGCTTGGGTAGCACACAACAGTTATCAGTGAATCGAAGACATGTCTACCCATGATCGATTAATGATTACGGGATTTCAATGTATGCATTGAACGGATCTTTGACTAAAGTCTAAACCATAAAACAGAAATCGGATATCCTTAATGTCTAAATCGTCCTAAAACTGGTTTCATATGACTAGTGAAAGTACTGAGCTGGGATAGCAAAAAGCTGCGCATGAGTTTCTTATTAGTTTCATGTTAAACTTGATTTTAATTGAATATTATTTACAAAGTTTTTCTTTGGTGTTTTCCGCATGAAGAGAAAATGTTTTTTGCATCTTGACTAAATTCAACAATTAATGCATGTATCGTAATTAAAATGCACCGATTATATAAACAGTACTAAATACATGATACTAAATAGAGTATAAGAGATGAAAACAATTATTTCGTATAGAAAAAAATTTACATTACCTTTCAAATCCTTAAAGACGAATTCAACCAACAAACTAACATAAAATAGTAATAATCTACAAAAGAAATAAGGAAGTAATAGGCTTAAGTAATCATGCGTTTATGTTTCAGAAGATAAAAAGGCGTGATATAATGATCTTAAACCTGACCCACAGCTTACAAGACACATAGAGAAAGTTTAAACATATATTGCACTGTATTATGAAATCGAATTAAAAGCGTGCAACGTTTGAAAGCTAATGAGAAAATTTAAAAATAATAAAAATTCATTTACAATCAAACTCAGAGCTTAGACATCACAATTTTAAAATGGTGAAACCTATTAAAAGTGAAAAACTGTCGAGACTTGGTAGTTATCGAACAGTATTTTTGCATCTTTATGATTTATGAAATTGTGTCTGATAATTAGAACTGACGTACCTACATTAAAACGCGTATCATAACGTTATTGTTCAAAAAAAATACACGTCGGATTGATAACCTCCTTTTCGGTTATTTTTGAAGGTCGGTTAAAAATACGTTTTCTATTCCGAGCAACACCTCGAAAGAATCTTACACAACTTGAGTGTCTCACATAGCAGTTACTTTTAACTTTTATTTTGTGTTAATCATTATGTAAATAATTGTTTAGTTAAACAAAATTCTCAAAATAGATTATCTTTTCACACCATAAATGTTCATATCTAGATTGTTATTCAATTTCCTTTTACTATTCATATTTACTAACTATAATATTCCTTATTTACAGACACAATGGCGCATTCACGAGGCAATTTGGTCACAGCCTTCATTTTATTCACATTACAAATTACAACACCGGCTAAAAATAACGCCAGACCTGTCTACGAAATTATCAATGAACAAGCAAGAATGGATGATATACGATTATCTAATGCCCCAGCTGTTCTCCCTTATGGCAATCCATTAGCTGGAAATTCTGCACAAAATGCTAGATTACATGCAAGCAATCAACAAGCTATGTTCAACGCAGAAAGAATACGACAGCATAGAGCTCAACTCCAAAGATTAACTCAAGGGCCTCCACTAATAGATAGTTATATGAAAGCTTATCATGAATCACAAGAAAATCATCAACTTGCATTAGAGGAACAACAAGCTACAATAAAAGAGGTGACGACAACAACTCCAGCGACAAACATAAGAAAACCAATAAGAAATAGAACTTCACAAAATAGACAGAAAGCTAGCAATCGAGATAAAAGTGGAACTGAAAGACAAGAACTCAAAGGTAGAACAATCAATGTAGAACAAGAAAAAATAACTAGAGCTCATGTTGTTAAAGAGCGAAGTAGAAACCATAGATCTTACGAGTCTGTAGAATACGAACAATATTTACAGTCGAAATTTCCACTTGCTTATTTAGTAGCAACCGCATCTGATCAAGGTGTTAATGTCAATTCGAATGGAAATGCAGGAATTGCAAAGGAACAAGATAAAGAGACCAGTATCTCACACACAACAGTAATACCTAGCTTGAGTAAATATCTACCAAAAACTTACGATTCACTTAAGGAAATAACAGCATTAGAATCAATATTAAGAAAAGACCCTAATGAACAGTTATCTGAATTTAAAACTCTGATTTATGCCGACAAAAGTACTAGTCAAGGTGATTTCGAATATCTCTTTAAAAAACAGTCAGAGCTCCAAACTCCTGAATACTATAATAAAGCATTTTCCCAAGTTCCAAGTACATATGCCAGTGCATATAAAGTTAGAGATCACACTCCAATTACAGAAGAAATTGACGATGTCGCTAATCCGACGCCGTATCAGAACACATTTGTGAAACCTCAATTAACGACCTTAGCACCTGTACCATTGGTAACTAATTATCACAAACTTGAAGTTGCTACTCAAATTATAAGTGCTTTGAAACCCAACAGTATCAATGAAGAATTAAATTTAAATCAAGATCAGGGCAGGAGTAAAGAAGACCTAAGTGAAAGTTATATTAATTATCCTAATGGTGTTCAGCATTTATCAGAAGATGGGACCGGCATATCAGCCTACGGTGATGAAAACGTAAGTAATAAATTAAGATATAAGCGATCTGAACTGGAAACTGAAGCTTTTCTTTTGCCTCAATTTAATGAAACAATAACTGAATCTGCATCAAATCACAACTCAGTTCCATCAAACAACACTGATAAACCTACCGCTGAAGCGCTCCGTCGTCCGATTTACAAAAAACGTAACGATTTTAATGTTTTCCTAACACCTGACTTCCAAATCGGTGAAGCATCAGACTACGATTACGAAGAGACTCCGAAAGTTCACTCTACTCCGAAGTATGAATCATTTTATGACGATGATGAGTACTATGATGATTTTGGTAATGAGTATGATGAACCAAAACCTATAAGCTTAGCAGACCAACCCTTACAAAATATACCCGTCTCTTATCCAAGTGATTCGAAGGGAAGCTTCTCACACAGATATGGAGAGTTTAGACGTCCGAGACCTGTTCCTGTTTATGGTCCTCCTCCGATTACATCTTACGGTGTGCCCTCTGTGTATGAACCACAGACTTACAATCAATCTCCGTACATACCAACAGTTAATTCGCTAGTCTCAAATGTGCTAGAACCAGTTTACATGTTGACACAATCACAATTAAAACGATTACTCGGTCAACCAAACCTTAACATTGAACATTTAGATATATATCAGGTTTCTAAAGAAAAAAAGAAGGTACATTACCCTCGGAAATACAAGAAGCGGTACCCGTACAGACATAGAAACATTAGAAATAAATTGCATAAGCTACATAAATTAAAACTAGTTTGAAGTTTGAATGTAATATTAATGGAACACCAATTTTTTCATGACACAGAATATGATAGAACTTACATTTTACATTTGACCTAAATTTACTAAATAAAATAAAGCAATTTCAGGGTAAAATATTCATAATTTGATTACTTTGTTATTTAATTACGTCGTCGAATATATTTATCATATTGCATTTCGAAGCAACTATTATTGAATATGTAGGTAAGTTTAATTTATGGAAACGGAACCAATAATATTAAGCATTATTAATTTTTATTATTTAAATATTAAAATTTAATAATTTATTGAGATATTTAGTTGTTTTTATAGCCCTGTTTTGATAAAAAAATAGTTATTTCACAATTTAAAAAAATCTTTATACTACTAATCGGCTATTAAAATAAGAAACTCATAAATATAATATATTCAATTTTTAGATGTAAATTTTTCGGAGGAAGTATGAGAAAATCATACTTGCCAAATAAAAAAGAAAATTCCTCATACAGTTATTTTGCAAATGCAAGACAAAAACCGCGTCTCCACCGGGCGCACGGGCTCGCGCGGCAGATCTACAACGCGGTTAAAGACGTGCGCCTTGACAAAGATGATCTCAATCTAAGGCCACGTGAAAATGTATGAATCTTAATTACAATTTTGTAATTTTATACTTGTTAAGTACCTACTTGTTAATAATGCCTTTTTATTAACTTATTTTCACACAGTAATAAAAATTCTATTTTAAAACTATTTGTATTGTTTGGATTTTAATTGAGAGGTCTGCTTCATTGTACACATAATTCGGGTCAAGATTTTTATTAAATTTTTCTAATGACAAATTCAATATTTTAATTATGTTTTGTAAATTTGTAATCATAATTAAAGTAAATTAATACCAAGTTAAAAATAAAGTGGGATAAATATAAAGAACTTTGTGACCTCTATTACCTCAAATATGTATCAATCAGCAAGAAAAATAAAAATGAAAACCTAAATTCACAGTGTTTCTAATTATTTTAATCATGATGCATTTTAAATTGTACTTATGTATCCAAATTTTGTAAATTGATCACTAAATTTTTATGAGTAAGTTAGGTTCCATTTAGAATGTAAAAATTATGAACGGCCATGGGAAACGTTTGACAATACAACAAAATACAGTAACATTTTAATGAATAGGAAGTCATAATGTCTCAAGTAAACGAGAATTGGCTATATGGAAGGTGCAATTGCTCAACATTCTTAAAAGATTATATATGCAAGCATCTGGTTGGATTGGCAATTCGACTTAAACACGTCCAGCCGCCTTCAGAGGCGTAAAAGAGGACAACCAGCTAAAGGTAAAAAAGCATTAATTGAGCAGTAAATTTCCAAATGACTCATAGGGTCAAACTTGGGTTTATTTACTATTTTTAGGTATTTTTGTGGTCATCAACTATTTTTGATTGAACCAATCTTAATTTGGAGTTGGTTGCATTAAGAAGGATCACAAGTTGTAAAACTTTTGGTTCTAATTTCACGCTAAAATGGGGATTTAATTTTGGTGATCATTTACTATTTTTGCCAATATAGAGTGATTTTTGCCGTTACGTTTTACTTGACCTGATGGTAAGTTAAACATAAACCAAAATAAGCTCAAAGTGGTTTGGACCAATAATGTCACTCCTTGTCCAACAACTTCATAAGGTCATTATCATAAATTATTAATTAATATTATTTGAAGGTGGTAAACCTCCTTTTATCTGCAATATTATTAGCCCCAAAGCATTTTCAAACATACCCACTACTCAAGGATCCTTTTAAGAAGAAGGAAGGAAGTTGTATGAAAAAAATCTAGATGTTCCTAGGTACAAAAGATCGTTCTTCGATTCGGTATCAAATTATTTAAATTCAAATAAATGATCAGAAAATTGTTATACTATAACTTACGGGTATATATCTAATGACGAAGTCAAGTTAAAACATTACATAAATTAAATGAACTCACCGCGGATTCCTATGTTAAAATATTATTTGTGTATGTATATTTACCTATTTATGGTAGTACATAAGGCGTCATCTACCTAGTTGTTGTTATGTATAAACGTCATTCTGTAGACCCCGAATATTGGCTATATCTTTTACATGTACACATTAAAGAAAGTAATCCGCCTCCACCGTTTCCACGTCTGCGTGATGCGCCGGAGGTCCTGGGTTCGAATCCCGAGTGACAAATGAATGTTTCGGTTGGGTAGGCACAAAAGGCTGATCACCTACTTGCCTGTAAAGAAAAAAATCAGTGAAACATATATAAAAATGTGTCTGCCCCATGCCACACTAGGGATTACAAGTGAACCCAATAACATATTATGTGTTTGTCCCAAAAGGTACCTACGCGGTACGCCTTGCGTTGCGCTGCGAATGATGGTGCGTGACTTGACTTCACAAATGAATTCAAATACAGAATTAGGCAATGTTTATGAATCAGTATTAAATATTTTCTCAATGTTACTTTAAAACAATACTTCTCTAATCTAAAATTAAATATTTTAATTACAGTTGCACTACGCAGCGAACTACGAATTCGGTTATAGGATAAGGGACCCAGACAGCGGTAACTACTTCGGCCAGTATGAAGCGAAGTCAGGCGAAAAAACCAATGGACAATACCATGTATTGCTACCCGATGGTAGGATGCAGAAGGTGCTGTACTCTGCAGGTCCCAGCGGATACCACGCAGATATTAGTTATGATCACTTAGCAAGCTAAAGTGAAATTCATAGATCACTTTCTAACTGTACATCGATGGAATTTGCATACTTTAGAAAGATATAAGCAAAGACTCAAAACTTTAAATTTATTTGCCTTTAATTCTTGCAGGATTCGATTCAAACGTATTTTAAATATCAACTTCAAAATAACAGGAAAATAATATTACCTAGTTAAAAAGGTGTTGAAACTCTTTTTCAGCATGTTGTTTTCTTTGATTTGGGCTTTAGATATTTCATGTTATATACAACCCTGCTTAAGCTATTGAACACTTAAAATTCGGAATAATAATTTCGCTTCAACAGTATATGGATTTTCAATTTAAACAAAATCACGAAAATGCATGAAATATGTTTATTGAATAGGTAATTCTAAATTCTAAAGGTATAATTATATAAACCGTTTATTTTAACAAAGTAAAGAAAACTTAATAGTATTAAAATAAAACACAACAATATTAGATACGTTTATTTAAGAATTAGAACAATAATTATTTATTGTATTTTTATGCATTTGTATGTAACTAAAATGTATATTTCATTATATTAAAAATTTAAGTATAAATTCCATTTTTTTAACTAGGTTTAAATTGTTAATAACTGCACTGTGGAAATAAAGCAGGCTAAGAATTAAATTAATTATTGTACGAAAAGAAGAAACATTGGGATTTTGAAACTTGATAAAAATTTAAACACGTATTCTTAAAACGAGCTGCACTATGAAAATGACAGAAAATGTAGTTAACACCGAAATATATAGAAGCCAAGCCAATTCCCGCCAAATGTGACATGTGAAAACTCTAGAAAGCTGTCATTTTAAGGTCGTAAACCTAGGAGCAAGAGTCGTAAACATACTTTTTCAAATATGTAAGAGTGAAGATTATGTGTACCTTTGTATGATAGTAGTTTCTTAGAGTAAACCGTTTTCAATATTTTTTTTAAACACTCGCGACCATAGATAGCAATCCTAATAAGAGACTCTCATTATTATCTCAGGATTAATCTCTTATTATATAGATTTCTATGCTTGCGAATTGACGTAGTAAGTCGTGTATGTAGTCTTTAAGCAAATTATTTTCTGAAATTATCTTTTTTCCTACATTACATAAACACAAAGTAATTGTAAATATACTTTGTTTAAAGTGACCTGTCAAAAGCGAAAGTTTAGAACTGTCATTATGATGTAATAGTGATTAAGTCATAATGACCATACAATACTCATGTTACCTTTTCACTACTTTAATATTCAATATTTTCAGAACCGCTAACAGGTATTGTATATCTGCGTCATTTGACGATTTATATTTTTAAATGAAAAATTATGTAAATTATCATGATGTCAAAGACAGATTTTCAATTATTTACAAGTTGCTAAATTATATAATCATATTGGGGTCGTGCAATATTTTGTGATGATATAGGAAAAAATTGTGCAATAAATTATAAAACGTAAATTTTTAATATAATGTTAATATGTGAATTTGATGTGGTAATAAAAATTATAGTGTGTAAACATTCAGTTTCCTTTATTGTTAGGTTGTCAACTATTACTTCAACTAAGTTATTCAGACAATACTGTATATAATATTCCCAAAATTTTTGAGATATATTTTCCAAAAATTTGCCTTAACCTACTCTTATGTAAGAAAGATATTTCATTAACGATTATATACGTTTAAAGATATGAGCATGGGCCTACCCAGGAGGGGCAGCTGCTCCCCCTGGAAATCTCGCAGAACATGTATGAACTCGCCTAATTACTGATCAAAGTGTAAACGGGGCCTTATGCTCTAACCTTGCTGTAGACACTGGCAAAATGCACGGTGCAATTGCCAAAAATATTAAAATACATTGCAAATTTACTTTTATTTATTTAACTACCTATAAAACAGGATTATTTGCGGCTATTTGCCCTACACACTACACTACATAGTACGTAATGTTTCAAATAAGTATGTATATGTAAGAGTTACAATAACAAACTTTCAAAAAAAAATTGATCCTGAAAGAGTGGTTGTTTTGTGGATTATCTTTTACCTTAAACCTATGCACTTTCAAAGGGGCGCGAAGTAACAAACACATTCCTAGACCGGTCACCGGTTGTAACGACTACCAGTTTTTACAACTAAATATGCGTAGTCCCTTCGATACATATTCTTTCACATGTAGTGTTCGGCATTTCAAAAAACAACAAAAAATATTTTACAAATTTAGAATTTCGTAAATACATCCAGCATAATAACTTTTTGCTCAACTCAAAAATATAAATACCAAGATTACTTAGAACCAAAAATACATGCCCCTAATTCTAAAAGGGCGTTTGTCTCCGTTAATATGCCGGACATTTTAGAGCCGAATGGCATTATACGCAGTGATGGCAGGCGTCCTGATGGTATGACACTGGTTGCTTGGAGTCGTGGTAAGGCGCTTGTGTGGGACACTACTTGCGTCGACACACTGGCGTCTTCGCATCTCCATGCTACTTCCGTGGCTGCTGGTGGCGCGGCATCGATTGCAGAAAGCAACAAGAGGCGAAAATATAAATCTCATGGATTCTTATATTTTCGTTACTTTTGGAGTGGAGACTTTGGGTTCATGGGGGCCAGAAGCGCGTCGATTGGTTAAAGAGATATCGACGCGCTTAGTTGAGACCACAGGAAACCCGAAAGCTGGCTCATATTTCGGCCAACGCGTTAGTATAGCAATACAACGCGGTAATGTAGCCAGTATTTTGGGTACGCACCCTAACGGCTTTGATGAGCCTTTTGTATTTTTGTAAATATATTTAAGTACATTATTGTAAATATTTAATAAATTATAAAAAATTCTAAAATTAAATTTGTCTATAGCTTTCTTTGACGATGATAAAAAACGCGTGAGTTATCATGATTCATGAAGTACATACCTATGTACTATGTAATCGTCAATATTTTCGCTTGTAACACCAGTCAGTCGTGTTTTCTGAGCCACGCGCGCGCGCCAAATATTATTTATTTATGTGATACGCTAATTCTGGTCTTTATAGCACACATTTCGGTACGTAATATGCAAATATTTTTTTAATCTTTGTTGACTTCACTTAGTAGATACGCACGACACGTTATGATAAGCTTTGTTTTTAAACTTACATGATATTAGAAATACATAAGTAGATATCTATTTATTATTGAGAATAAATGGAATATTTCTTATGTTATAATTATTACGGAAACAAGGAAAACAATTATTAAATGATTTATGAACTCAGTCGACTAACACAAATTGGAACTTAAAACTTATATTAAATAATTTAATGTATTAATAGAATAAACTTTAATATAAACTTTATTTTTATGTACTTACTTAAAATTAATGTAAGTTAATGTTTTCCTGTTTCTCAACAAATTATAAGGCTATATTATTTCTTGAAGTAAACCGACCAAGACGCAACACGGTTGCAATTTAATTAATCTCAACGTTTTGGGAATGCGCTTCCCACATTTATTAACTTCTTTAAGGTAGTCATACCAATATATAAAATTTTCGTATTCATGTGTATTTTTTAAAATAAATAGCTACTCATTCAGATTCAAGCAGTTCAAATCAAATTGTCGTAGTAATAAAGTTAATTTTCATCGAACCGACGGCCTTTGGAGTAAAAAGGCTTTGGAGTGACTTTTTTTGACTCCAAACCCGTCGTAGTCCCCAGTCTCTTATGTAAGGAATGTTAAATCCGTTTGTGCAGCAGAACGCCTATAGGCTAAAAATCGGCTGAAACGACGAGAGTTATAAATAAGTTTTTTTTATATCTTTGTATCTACGCTCGCTATCTGCCTCTTCATATGATCGATTGATAAGTTAAATAATTCAAATGTTATCGCATTATCATGGTATTAATCCATAAGCACTGAATCATTGACATTTTTACTTAGGATAAGAGTTACATTGAAAAAGTCGAAATAAAGGCCAAAAATGACGGACTATTCTATACACCGCGTTGAAGAAGCCGATACGGAGGAAATTATGAAATTGTTGAAAAGGTAATTATTGATTTATCTATACAAAAAAATACCCCAGACTAATTGACGATAATTCCAAAGCTTATTCTGGTCGAAAACTTAATGTGAAGTCTAAATTTTGTCTTCTGTTCGTAAGGAATAAAAATGTTACTTATTTCGTAATTAAGAATCATTAATCCTTTCCAACCTTAATCCCTGTTATGTCTTAACTACTCCATTCATTTTCAGATGATTGGAAAAGTTATTTTTACGAGATTTTAAATGAGAAGGTAGAACCTTTTTGTTATTTACTGTTGCCGACGTTCACATATTTACGTGGATTATTTATTATAGTTAATCATTTATAATCTATTGCAATCTCTTTGGAAAAATAATAATCGTTTTAAAAGTGCGACTATCAAACGGAAACATCACAGAAATACACAAATTAATTTAAATTAAGACTAATAATTAAAACATCCTGACTCTTCTATGGAATGATAAATACATCTAAATTGTCAATGTACATAACTTAACATAACAACTATAATATTTAACAGCTA
Source organism: Aporia crataegi (assembly GCA_912999735.1). Taxonomy (NCBI): domain Eukaryota; kingdom Metazoa; phylum Arthropoda; class Insecta; order Lepidoptera; family Pieridae; genus Aporia; species Aporia crataegi. Next base: position 5,861,800 of record OU538749.1, read on the forward strand.
ATTAAGTCTTTCAGTTTGGATGGCACAGAAGGCTGCCAGTAATGAAAATAATACGTGAAACGGAAACATATCACACTTATTTTGTTACATCTTTCAGAACGTTTTTTATCCATGAGCCGCTGAATAAAAAAATCGGTTATTGCACATCAGTAGACGACGAATGCCCTGATCTGGACAACTACTGCCGAAAATGTCTACCTGGAATATCGTTCAAAGCTGTTGATACTAAAGGCAATATCATAGGAGTTCTTATCAACGACATTAACTATGTGAAAGACGTAAGATATAATTCATAAGTTACCTAATATTTTTCAAAATCTTCCACACGGATTTTAGGGTCACTTTAATAATGGTTTTGAGGCCCAAGCTGTGTTTTAGTGGGTTAACCCATCACTCTGAATTTAAACATTTTAACCGACTTCAAAAAAGAGGAGGTTCCCAATTCGACTGTTTTTTTTAAATGTTTGTTACCTCAGAACTTTTGACTGGGTGATCCGATTTTATTTATTTTTTCTTTGAAAGCTGGTGCTTCCGTTGTCACCTTTAATTTTCATCAAAATCCGTTCAATAGAGTTACAATTTGAAGTCGGTTTTTTTTTTGTTAAAACTTTGTAAGAAAGGTTTTTGGAAGGAAAATAATTTAATTGTGCCTCGTTTAAAACTATAAGCCACTGTATAATTGTAGGTCTATATATTAATTTGTCTATGCTGATCATTATTTGAAGGCGATGTTAACACTCCCTAATTTTAAAAATAAGAATATGAGTACTCATAATCGGTTGAGCCGGTCTGAAAGGGTAACAAACGTATGTTTGTAATAATGCGGGTTGGGAGTTGAAACTAGTGATCAATAATTATAAATTAAGACGCCTAAAGTTTTCTCAAACTGAAAAATCGTACGTAGTTTGCCAGTAGTTAATTTTCAATAAAATTTTTTAGCCAATCGATTTCCCAATGATGCAGAGCAAGGCCGTAAATCCAAAATTTAAAAAAATCTTAGAAATGTTGGAAATACGTGAGAATGGAGCCCAAGTTAGCTCAAAGTATTCAGATGAAGAGAAACTCTATGAGGTAAAGTTAGCAGCTACAGATGAGAATTGGCAAAGAAAAGGCGTCATGAATAGGCTTATGGAAGAAACAGAGTAAGTTTTCAATCTAAACTAATGTTATAAAGAGGAAAGATTTGTATGTGTGTATGTTTGTAATGAATAAACTCAAAAACTACTGTGCCGATTTCAAAAATTCTTTCACCATTGGAAAGCTACATTCAGTCGGAGTAACATAGGCTATATTTTATTGTGATTAATAATATTTATATTGTAGGCGCGGGTGAAACCGCGGCGCAGTGCTAATATTTTATAATTTTCATACACCTAGCGATTGTAGTAAACGTCTCCAAGGCAAGTGGTTCGCGCATTTTCGTATTGCGTTGGAGGTCCTGGGTTATAACCTGAGGAAATGTTTTGGTTGGAATGGAAGGCAGACCTGTTTCCTGTAAAGAAAGGATGCAGTATCTGTCCCATGTCTTAGCGCTTTCGCTTTTTCCCTAAAGGTATGCATTATAATATATACATTTTCCAGATCTCTTTACCTATATTTTAGCTCTAAATTTTCTGCTTCCCTGATCACTGGTCTTATTAATCATCAGTTGCATTCTCATGACAAATGACGAAACATTGGGTGACATAGCGAAATTATTTCGCGTGAATCGAGCAAATCCTTTTTTTGCTTTGAATAGTTTCCTTCTTGAATTCCACGTCTTTTCAACTTCCTTATAACGTCATGCAGCGTCGAAACCATGCATCATGTATCTTTTACTAGAGATAATTAGGTAATAAAGTTAATTGTTGAAATAGCCTATTGTTTATAGTGGGAAAATAGATATACGAAATAGTCCTAGCAAATTTTATATTAAAATTGGTAATATATTTACAAAGCATTATAGGTATTTATTGATAAGCGTACAGAGTTTAGGTGCATGCTTATGCAATATGAGAAGGTAATTAAATCGATAATTTAATTGTTTAAGTGCACTATAAGATAAAAACTTAAACATATTATGCATTGTAATTCTAAAAGTAACTTGTAGATAAGTTATTTATAGAAGTCCATTACTTCTTGGTAGATACTTTCGCTCTTGATGATATGATAGTATAGTACCTACAAAGAATATGTAAAAGTCCTGGTTGACATTTCGGAATGACAATTAACGCTTAATAATTCTGCACCAACCTTGCCGGATTACTTGAGAAAGTAAGGCTAATTTCCCGAGGTTAAAAAGGAGCGCGCGCCCAAATTTTCAAGTTCCTATTTTCATTATTTCATTGTACCTGCACATTGATTTTACACTTAGGTACTATAGAGTCAGTTTCTCTTCGCAACACTCTATTTACTTAATATATATAATTTTTATTAGCTATAGAAATAAGGTGACCAACTATATTAATTTACTGAGTTTTGTACTCTCTCACACTGTACTCTTTTCAAATCCTGTACTGTGAAAGTACTCATTTGTATTTCTAAAACATTTTTTTAGATTACCTATTTTAATTTAAAGCTACTGTTGAAAGGGTAATTTCACTGGGGAATGATTATTGGAGCAGTGAGAAGTCGTAACTTTCTGTAAAAACATTATCTGCCGTCTTAACAATCAAATTTAATGTGCAAAATGAAAGTTGTCCGGATGTGGCTACATTATTAGACGAAAATATGCTTTTAAAAGAAAATAAAGTTTTTATAGTTTTTTCTTCTTTTTTTCACCTATGAAATACTTGCAAAGTGTACTCTTTTTGAACAAAAAATAGTTGGTCACAATTATATAAAGAGTGCGCGAAACATATTTTAATGTATACAAATACAATGATAATTTCACAAAAAAATAAAAACTAGAAATTTGCAAAAGTAGCGTCATCTAGCGAGCTTTGAGTTTTGTGGGACCAAATCGAACCACCTTAATAAGTTAATATAAAACACTTATTGAGCACGCTCCTTGTCAAATTATCAGTAAAAGAAACATTTTGACAGAAACATTAAAATTTAATTATTATATTACAGAAAAGCTGGTAAGGAACTGGGGATTAAACTTCTTCGTATCGACACTTCAAGTGACTTCTCAGCAAAGTCAGCTGAGAAAATGAAATTCAAGTGTATTTACCAGCGAGCTTACACAGAAATTAATATCATTATACCCGACCCACCACATATTTACGACAGAGTCTTTATTAAGGAACTTTTTTAATTCTATTTTACAATCCGTTTGGTGATTGGGGCGTGAGAATCAACCCGCCTACGATTGTGAATTTCTTTAATTTTATGTAAAATAGTAGTAATCTATTTAAATAATAACAAGCGTAAAAGCAGTATTTACAAAATTGACAGCTATGAAGAATATTTTGACAATTGACAACTTAAGTGTTAATGCCAACCATATTACTGTAACTACTAACCATTCATTATCTAACAACTGTTTTTGTGTCTGGTTTACGCTTTTTCATGGGTCGATAACAATATATATCTAGGTATATCGTAACCAAAATAATACCACTATTTATCTTTATGCTGTTTAGGACATTATTTTTTAAATAGGTGATTTTGAATTGCATTAATTTCTTTAATGATGACACATGATTTGTGTTTTCTAAGATCTCACACTTTCGCCTGCGACTCTTCGCGTTGTTTATAAATTCTAATAGTATATTTTGCTATTAAATTGCATAAGGTGCGTTTAAAATTTATAAGAAACGAACAAGTTCTGTAAAAAGAATTAGCTACACACTCTTTGAACACAAGAAAAGACAGAATAACATTTAGCTATTTTATTTACAGAATAAAGTATTTACAAAAATAAATTGAGGCAGTGCCCACAAAATCTTTATGTATTTTCTATTTTACTTCTCTATTTTTATTTACATATTAGATTACTGTATATAAAGACCAAAATACCAAACTACTTTTACAAAAAATTCTGACACAGAAAATGATACGAATATAATCCCAAGACCCATTATAAACAGTGATAAAAGAAAAGTTATCAATATTGTATCATGTTATAGTGTAATAGTCGAACCGTCTGAAAAAACGACGCAAAGATGTCATTATTTTTTAGTTCAACATATTATAATTTATAATGAAACTAAGGAAAATATTCATAAATAGTATTTTCCACCTTGTGGCTATAGTTAATATACCAACACTATATATTGGTTAAATTTATTTATATTTTTCGTCGGCAAGTGCTTGACCTAACGAAGCAGTGGCTACGGTAGAACTCGACGAACTAACAATTTTTTCTAACAATGCCTTTGTCTGCATCTGTACAAAAGATTAATTAATAACTACGAATAATATTATTTATAGAAGTGTAACTCAAACTCAAAAATGGCACCACGCAAATATGTACCTATGTACATATTTGGTCTCTCGTGATTGGTCACATCGCCTTGACGCGACTAATCACGAGCGAACGTATTGACCTTGATGTTTGTCAAGGTCAAATGTTGGTGGGTTCAATTTTGAAGCGCTATCTGTATGAGAGTTACGTTTCTAGACATATTATTATTCGTCAATTAATAATCTAAAAAAATGTAATATGCATCGTATAGACATGTTTTCTTTTAATCCTACATCCTGAGAAAGCAAAGCTAAAGAAAAAGGATAAAGTGTATAACTAAAAATATGACACTACTGTAATAATTTATAACAAATAAAAAGTCAGTTATTATTCTGTTTCTATGTCCCATGACAGGTATAGTTATTCAGATATATGCTTTATAAATATTTTGTTTTTAATTAAATTCATTGCCAGCTACACAAATATATTGCACTCACGCTTGCAAAGCCAGTTATTAATGCACTTACATCATTAGCTTTCCCTTGTGCGTTGGCTCTTACTTTTTCTAATTCTTCTGCTAGCATAATTGACTTCTCTTTTGTTCTCTTGCGATGTACTAAGTAAGACTGTCTGTAGAGTCAAATTATTATGATATTTTGTGTAGGTAAACACTAAGCATATAAAATATCCCTAAATATTAAGAACAAGATTTGGTAGTCTACATAACTATATTGTAGTTTTTAGCTTGTTTTTAGTAACAAAAAATAATAATTAAAGTTGTCTTGATGATTTGATTACTCTTTCTGAATGATTTTATCATTTGTACCAAAATATCTATCTAAATAATATTTAAAGTTTCACATTAAGTAACATATCATATGCAGGCAACATGTTTTAATGAAAAATAAATTTCTTTAAGCTTAAATCCTCCCCTCCTCCTCAATTCTCTACCTATTACTGGTATTTCACCGTTTAATGTAACAGATAATAATTGTCACCAACCTTATTACAATAACTTGTATTATAGTTCCAATCATGGCAACAGTGAAGCATAGCAATATTATTGCCAGGTTTGGCAGTTTTTTTAATCCTTTAACACCATAATAGTCTGCTTTTTGTTCCTTTGTGTCACTACTTTTAGGCTTTTCATAATAATTATATGCTGGATTTTTTCTTAAGCTGAAATTTCAAAAAAAAATGTTAAAATATTATTAGGTGTCCAATAAATATTTTGAGGAATAAATATAATATTAGTGATTATTAATATAGGGTAACCGAACATCAATGACATCTAATATTTAAAAAGCAAACTATCCGCCTCTGTGGCTAAATGTTTTGTGTGTTGCACTGGAGGTCCTGGTTCTAATCCCAAGGAAACAAATGAATGTTTCAGTTAGGTAGGCACAGAAAGCTGACCATCTTACTTAATGCAATGTAATACAAATAATGTAAAACAGATGCAAAAATGTCCATGCCCCACTAGGGGTTATGGGAATTCACTTCTTTTAAGAAGCAAAAAAACCACTTAAAATATAAAAATGATACTTTTGGAATGCATTAAGTTTAAATGGGAGTTCATTGATCACTAATGTCATTTCCATAGATTGTTGACTGAAATAAAAATTGGTATAGAAAGCAAAGATTGGCCTGATTTCAGCCTAAGTGTAAAGAAAATGGTCAGTGAAAGGGATATAGAAACTTTTCCATTCAATTCATTTCCCAGCGAAATTATATAAAATATTTTCATACAATTGAAAATCTCAATTAATTGGGAGTAATAAAATATTATTTTCTTACTTGTATGGTGTATGTGTTTTATATACATATGAATTTCTCTGTGTTTTAACATCCATAATGTGGTCATACTGTGCTCTGCTGCTTGGTTTACTTAAAACATTATATGCTTCAACAATCTTTACAAATTTCTCCTGCGCCTTTGCATCTTTGTTTTTGTCTGGATGGTACTGAAAGGATGATTGCATGACCATTTTACAAATAACTTTTAACTAACCATTTTTTTGAAATAACCATTTTTAGAAAAATAATATTGCATCCATTAAACCTAATACTTGTAGTATTAGGTATTAACAATTATTAAGAGCAATGACAGTTTCTGTCGACAAATGTTTTAAAATAGAAACTTTACTTACCTCTTTACTCATTTGAATAAATGCATCTTTAATATCTTTATCTGAACAATTTCTGCGAACATTGAGGACGTCGTAGTGTGACTTTCGTTTTTGGCTGGAACATTGAATGAGAATATTCTAAATAGACTTTATTAATATTACAATGTTCATGTGCATTACAATATTCTTACCTGTATAGACGTATAATTGTGCATATTGATTTGATATCATAATTACGTTTTAAAAAATACATAACGATTTTGAAAATTTGAAAAACTAAATCATTTTTGTGGACTATTGTTATTAAATTTTGGCAATTTACAATCACATTTCAAACATTTTTAATTGAAATTTCAACTTTATGTTAAACGACAATTGACAGTAGATAAAAACACAGACTCTGCCATTATTTATGTAATTTATAAGGTACCTAGGTACATAAAATAGTAAAAATGTAATTAATAACATTTATTAAATTATATAATATAATATAATTTAATAATTATATTATATTATATAATAACTATAATAACTGTAAGTACTTTTGTAGTTTACTTAAATGGATGTATTTTTATGTTTCAACAACAATGTTTGATTATTACTCGGCTATTTATGAATTTGTTTTTTTATTATTTTAATATGATTTTGCAGGCTTTTAACGCGTTATTATATGACTTATGCCAGCCCCATCGTACATTTGTCCAGCCAAGAACTTAATGTAACCTAAAAAAACCTAATCAACTATTTAAAAGCCCGAGTTCCAGGCACCTGGGAGATCGGTGGCCTGGAGAATATAGAATTAAAATTAATTCACATTATTGAGCTATTATAATATAAGTACCTACTACCTACTACGTTAGTAATATAGCTGTTTAGCTATAAGATGAATAAAAAATGAGTGAATTCATTTTATTATCGTACGTAGGTTGACGAAAGAACAAAGTAGGGTAGGTACCTACATATTTAATATACATATAGTTACATATTATTTAATAAAAATTAAAAATTGTAGCCTACTTAAAATAATTCAGCATAGATAGGTACTTAATTACGAACATTTTTTAATTTAATATTAAGTTTTCTTCTGCTTAATATAATTTAACAAGATTGTGCAGTAATTATTAATGATGTAGGAAAATTATTAAATTTGATTTATTTATTCATCTTTTTTTTTTAGTGTACCTACCTTTAAGTAGTTTTTAATATATTTGCACATATTGTAGCGCCACTATGATTATAACCTTTAGCAGCTAAGCGCTGAGTGTAGTGCACAGCGCTGACAGCTGACTTGTTTAAAATCAGTATTCGCGCGGTAAACTGCGCGGGTGGACGTACGTTTGTTGGTCATGCGAGAGTCGGCTAGCAGGATGGCCGAACTCGAATTCGAGGCGCCGCTTGCTCAAATCGAAGATGCTGATGACTGTCTATCTACTGCTGACTTTCCACAAAAGACCATCAACGGCAATGACATACGGCTTAACAACATCAAGAATCTCAAAAATGGAATTGTCAAAATAAAAACTGACTCCAACAAAATAAACGATAATGACGAACCTAAACCGGTGAAGTGTAAACAGGATACTTTGCAAAACGGCGAGGGAGATAATTTCACCGAGACTTTCTCTGGCTCTCTGGAAGACCTAGTTAACACCTTCGATGAGAAGATAACAAAATGCTTTGGCAACTACGAGGAAAGTGTGGAAAAGCTGGCGCCAGTGCAGGTTCGATCTCAGGAAGAAATAATGAACGAGTGCCAGTGAGTGTTAATTTTAACTTGTTAATAATAATTATAGACTGATAATAGTCTGATATCATGATTTAGTCATATTTGTAAACAGAATTCTTATCGCTTATTCATTTGGTTAGTATTGAATAATGGGAAATTACAAACACGGGGCGGTTTCTGCGCATGGCTTTCGTAGTTGCGGGATCGATCGACTTAGGGTGGGCTCCCCAGGGCGTTGGGTCAGGGGTGGCATGACGCATCATCCCACCCTGCTTTGTTCCCATTCCGAGTTCATCGAAATGTCGCACTCGACCAGACGCCAACTGATATGAGCAAACCCAATTACCTACATTTGAGACACAGTTATCACTACGTGCAAGAAATTAATTACATTTTTAGCAATGTAATGAATCTATGAATTAAATTATAATTCGAAATTTTTAAAAGAGGTTAAATTAGAAGTAGTTTTGTCTGTTTAAACTTATTTACAGACATTCAATAAATAATCCTACATGCGTAAAGACATCCGATTTAAAAAAACAATAATTATAGGAAACAAAAATCAATAAGTATTTATTCGGAAGCATAAATATTTATTGATTGTAGTATTTTCTAAGGTTGTGTTATTTTCTAAATACATATATATATAATATAAATATAAAAACCAGTGGTAAATATGTACCTATGTCTATCATAAAACAAACGTTTTAAAGTTTTCATTTATTAGACGTAGGTAATCAGATATAAATCATGGACATATGAACTAAAGAGTACAGAAACTTTAGAAAGGTGAAGTAAATCTATAGAACCTCAGGTAGAAAACCTATCTAAAGAACACTAGAGCATTTCTCGTTGGCTTTTCTCCAGAGTGGTTCGTTTGTAACATCTGAGAGAGCTCAAACACAATTGTCTGACTCTCACGGTATCATCTAGTGACTAGATTCGAGTCTTCCATTGTTTTACGATGATAAGGTAAAAAAGAAATTCTTTTTTCCTCTCCAGATTGTTAGCCCTGGGAAAAGATGCTTTGTTTCTGGCATATTAAATCTTGTACTGTCATACGTTAGTAGGTCATGTGTTCAGATTGAAATTTTAATTTGGCACCAATTAATTTAAATAAAACTCCATTCATGTTAAACGAAATTTTAGGTTTCTGATTAAAAACGATCAATCCCAAAGCATTTCACTGATGCATGCGTAAGTTTCTGTATAACTTTCGCTTATCTTGACGATTACGGCTCAACGAATAATAATGAATTCGGAACATGATTAGAATCTACCTAGATATAGAATTACTGACACTTCGCAGTTCAATTTTGATAGAATGTTATAAATCAACTTCAAAAGAATTTAAATGATAAATTTGCATACGAATAGTTTGTTCTTAGTTTACTTAAATTTTAAGAATAAAAAATGTCTTGAGCCCTTAAAGCATTCTTTGTAAAGATTGGCCTAAGACAAAGTCGCATGAGTTTCTTAATTACTTAATTTACTTTTCAGTAGTTTACTATTGAATTTCATCTTAAGCAATCAAAAGGTAAACAAAAGTTTATTCAACCAAAATTTTGGAAGCTGTCCAGACGACCTACATGCTTCGGTGTCAGGAAAGCCAATAAATCGAACAATTTGCGAACATCAAGAATATATATAACCTTCATTCACACCTTTAAAATATGTGTAATTAACCCACATACACGAGATCGTCAATACTTTGAACTACTTGGTTTCACGGTCCAGTGTTAAAATTTTACAAGTAGCGTAGTAAATGTTAACGAAGATTTTCATTTTAACCTTTGTGGATAAGCGTAGAAAAATATTTTTTATTTTAAAAGAACTTCCGTCGCCCCATTTAGATTTTAATTATTTTTTCTTTGTTTAAATTGCATATTGGTAATTATTTTACTTAGTATGCATAGATAATAATAATTTTTGCTTTTCCTAATTGAGCCTCATGCTTGTTTACCTCTTATTCTATAAAAAATAGATATTATGATTTTGAAGGCCGTGATTTATATATTAATAATTTCGTCAAGGGGTACGGTAGACTCGATCGAAACTCTAACTGAATAATAAAACATAAAAAAATAAAGATTTCGAGTCGACAACATATTATATCCGCAAAATTCGGATTGTCGAGTATTTGTTTAATTCTAATGGAGCTGAAAGACAAATCGCAGTCGCCATATTGGCCACTAGCGAAACGTCACTGCCTTTAACTACAGAAATATCTACTTACATTTTATACAATGTGTATTATGAGTCACATAATACGCACGAGCGAAGACGGGTTTTCATCTAGTAGTAATATAATATACGTAAATTCTTTCTCTCATGCATTTAACCCAAGGAGTAGATATTTTCCTTATTTTAATACGTAAATATTGTGCACGGTTATGCAATAGGCTCGCCCCTCATTTAAAATGAAACAAAATAATATCTGGGGCATTGTGGGTGTTCTAAGTGCACCTCTGTCTTCCCCAGACCCCTTCAGAGAATTAAAAGCGTGACGATATTATCTATACATATATATAAAAATCAATTGCTGTTCGTTTGTCTCACTAAAACTCGAGAACGGTGAGAAAATATGAAAAAATTGCGAATACTAAAATATTCACTACAAATAATTTATATGGCAAAACAACGTTTGCCAGGTCAGCTAGTTATTACTAAATATTGTCTCAGGAAATAGGTTAGTAATATTTGTTAACTCAAGCACACAATAGCTGACCCTAATTGCTCCCTAACCTTTTAGCAGGGATGTTATATAAAGCGTCCCAATGACAAAGGTTACCTACTAGACTCTTAGTCTCGGAAATTCGTCTGCGTCGCTTCAATAAGTTTTAAAAAATTTAAAAAAGCTTAAATTATTTCTTATCAAACGGCGATATAATTTCCTTCCAATTTTTTTTTTCCAGTTTTTTAAGACATTTTATTTATTTACAATAATTTATAATTTGTAAATCTGTACTATATTTACAAAAATAAAAGACTCATCAAGACAAAGCCGTTGTGATACCCAAAATACTGGCTACATTACCGCATCGTAAATTGCAAAATTCTCTTATGTAATTACAATTATGAAATAAACCAGGCAACTAGAACCCAGACAGAGAGAAGAGGGACATACTATTCTCATTTTTCACACGTATATGCCCCAAAATTACTCTTGAATCGTGGTCGAATTTCGACCTATGGGCGACGGCTTTAATAACTATGCTTAATTCTCATTTATACAGAAATAACCAGAAACGGATACCTAAACAGCAGGTGCACGCACTGATTTGTATGAGATTCGAACACATGTCACGACAGATGCTTCTGCACCTTGTGCACTCCACCTTACCGAATATCAAATCACCCACATCTGGACTAGCGAACGACATTTATGATTAATAGCTTGTCATTTTGCATGCATCCAGATATAGCAGGTTTTTAATCCATATCCGAAAATTCAAGTCACAATCGCTGAGTTACGTCATGTAAGTTTCAACACATAAATTCTACAATAAAAGATTTTTGGCCAATTTTATGGTATTCATTATAAGACATTCTTACGATACTGGTAATATATTCGTTTATGATAATGCTTATAGAAGCGTGATAAGTAATTTAGCACCAACTAAACTTAGTCAAGAAAGAACATAATTCGCTAAATGCTGGTTCAATCTAATAAATTAGTTATATTATGGCATTTAAATAGTAATATAGAAATTAAATTTTAACAAAATATTAATAATGATATAAAAATTAACTGCCTCTTAATTCTAAATATCCTAATTTCGATTACCTACTGGAAAAAAAACTTCTCCATGATCAGTGAAATAGTGAAATAGAGAAGGGTAACTGTCATTCTCAACATACAAAACATTTTAGCTGACGAATTACATAAATCAATATGTACCTCAAAAACTGACTTTATATTTTCAAATATTTGATTTTTATTAAAATTCTACTTTTGTATTTCATTAAAAAACATATTTAATAAGGTCTCATTAAATTAAAAATAAATTCGATATCGCATTGTACGATCTATTTGGTATTCAAGGTGGTTTTTGCATTATCGTGGCACACGACTCACGTCCGTCAGTCACATTTTGAATACGTTATGAATTTATTATTTATACTCGAATCCTTTACATAATTGCGAAAAGGGGAACTTTTACAACAAGCTTTATGCCTACAACATGTTTCAGAATTAGTTAATCTACTGAAGTACATTTTTAAATAAACCTTTTCAGTCAACCCCTATAACAATTTACAACCCTCGGAAATACTTAAAACCTTGCACACCCTTATATGCTATGTTAGGTATAGTTACTACATTTTGCTAAGGTTTACTTTACATTTGCACGAGATTTTGACAGAAATATCTATTTTACAAATATGTAAAATAGATCTTGTGATTAATATCTTTAAACTTTATCAGATCAAAACGCATTTATTATGTATGTGCTGGAAAAACATTCATTATATATGTAGCATACATGAAAAAACAAGTAGGTACCCTTTTTTAAATGAACCCCTAATATAAATATGAAATACTCTTAAATAATAGCGTGAAGTTATAAATTCAAAGCAGGATAAATGGCCGATCGTAAATAAATAAATAAACACTATGTAATTAAGATATATATGCTATTAACCGTTAGCGTGTTAATCAATCATTATCATTAATTGGACTGGCCTTCCTTAATATTGCCACTTTCTAAAATATTCAAGTGATAAATTCGTTTCTTTCAAGGTATTTGAAATTACCTTACGTGATTTCGCTGTTCAAGAAAAATATTTGAAGATAACAACTTTATTTTATATTAAGAATATATAAGTATCGAACAATATCGTATATTAAAATATATTGGTAAAAACTTAAAACTAAAAAGTTCACACCAATTAACATCGATCAATGTGTTCATAAAATATAATAGTTTTGAGGTTATTGAGTAACATAACCGAATTGAAACCTATTTATTTGAAGTTAATTGAAGGTATCGTATATCTACACTGTTTGAAAAAAATAATTATAATACTAAACCATAAATGTTTATTATTGCGTTTAATAAAAATGTATTATCTTTTAATATGAGCTTATATTTTTAGTTTTTAGTCAAAAAGTATCACCACTACGTACGCACAATTTTAATACTGCGGTCTTATCAACCCGCAACTGATGGCCTAGATATTGTTGTCGCTAGCAGAACTGCAGCTTGCAATTTGCATATTACAGATCACGTAAAATTCGCATTTTCTTCCGCCTTTTACTAAATAGGTCATGACAATTATCATAAGAACCGTTTTTATTTAACATAAACTTGTCCAAAATCGACTAAACTACTTAAATTCCTTATTAAATATTCCTGTCATTTTTATTTTAAGGATTTTGTCCACTACCGTACTATGTACGCTCTAATATGTACACTAGAACGTATGAATTTTGTGATATACAAATTATGACGCTCAGTGCATGGTTCGCGACGGTGCTGGTCGGTGGCGGAACGGTCTAGTGGGCATAGTCTCATACTTAGACATAAAGGCTTCATTCAGACTGCACTGGCGGGTGCGGGTGCGGGCGCGGGCGCTTGGGTCTTGGCGTCTGCGTGTTCACAGTGCCGAACGAGCTACGCTTCGGCAAGTAAATCAAAATGGTTTAGAAATACACGCGTAGTCACCTAACAGACGCTATATCAGTGTGAACGATACGGGCGGACGAAGCCATTAGAAACACCCGCGGCCGCCTCATGAAGACGCGCGACTCGCGGGAGCACTGTGAACGCAACTGGCGTCTACATACATTTGAATTACACGCGCCCGCACTAGCACCCGCGCCCGCCTCTGGTCTGATTGGGGCCAAAGAGTCTTATTACAAAACATGGACTAAAGATGTTTCAGTATTAGTTGCTAGGATACACGTCTAACGTTCATACAAAAATGAGTTTTTTCTCTGGTAACAAACCGGCCTATCTTTAAACCGCGTTTAGGATAAGACAAATATTTTTTTACTTGACACGTTCCTATTAGGGTCATAGTATGACACGTTGTAGTGGGGTTAGACTTTTAAAATCGATTTGCTTTTTCGTATTTCTATAACTTATAAACCTCCTTATAGTTTCCAGTGTTCAAAGACTTGTCACGCAACATTTTACGTTAGCGAGAAGGTGACTTGAGACATTGAGCACTGAGACTTAGATTACAATATTGTCGAGTGTTGGGGATAGTTTTTATGAATACAGTAACAGTTCATAATAATAATTTGCTACGTGACTACTGAATGTTCAATTCAGGAAATCAGACTCGGAAAGAATATCCTATTTTCTTTAAAAAAGGCGAGAAATTACTTATTTTAATTGAGTTTTAATAGAGTTAAGATTCGTCAATTACATTTGGAATTGTAAATAGCTTGGTTTAATATAACCAAGTCCCCTCTTCAATAAAATATCGAACTAAATCGATTAAGAACATGCGGGTCGGGGTAAATAACCTCTAATTCGCGAAGACACTTACAAGATAATTGCACCCTCATATTAAGGTACAAGCGCGAACTTCCTTTAGCAACTGTCTTTGATATGAGGTATTATATTCAAAATTGTTCGAAACTTGTTCAGAGTAGTAGGAAATCTTAGTAAAATAGCTGACCCGCAAATTGAAATAAAAAATAAAGTGCCTTGTTCGGATAATGAAAAGAGGAATCAACTTTTGGAAAATTATCTTAAAAAGCTATCTATTTATTGATTTTTGAGATCAGAACATAAAAATATAGTTTGAAAATAATATTAAAACAAATGGGAATAATATTAAAACGAAGATGAATAAGTATAATTAAATATACAAAATTTTGGAAATATAAAACAAATTTTCTGTGAGTGGCAATTCAATAATGGTGAGATTTTAAAGTTACAGAAATTTACATAAGCAATCTTTGTTACATCCAATTAGTTCTTGTTAAGAAAAAAATTATTGTTCACGTTTCTGTATTTCTTAATTCTGAATAAAACGAGACTTCGATAGAATTGTCGGCATATCTATAAAAGCAAGAATTCTATTACACTTATCCTGTCATTGGAAAGTTGGTATTAATAAAATCGGTGGACCATCAAAGAAAAACGTATGAGCGTATTTATGGTCATATTGAGAAATTTAAATATTCACCGTAGGCAATTTTCTCAACGATTTAAATTGGTCGCTCGAAAGCCTATAATTATGCGCTTACAATTTCTGATAAACCATTTTTTGTATTAATTAAGAAAACTGTATGCTGTCTGTGATGTAGTCTATTACAGATTTTTGAATAGTATGACCAGGCAACAACAAAATTTGTACAAAATGTTCCCCTCAAGCACGTGTACAGAAGGGGGGATAGTTGGGATTTATCCCTCCCCCCCCGAAATCTGACTGAAAAAAAAACGTTTTTAGCCTTCCGTTTATTTATTCGCTTGCGTGTTCTTTCAATAAGTAGGTAAAATATTTATAAAATATAAGTGTGTGACTAAACTACGAACGGTACTTCTTTAAGTTAAAGTTATAGTACAGTGATTACAGCGATTTTTACACAGTTCACATGGTTGTTTCAATGTTTTTCCCCCCCCGAACCAAAAGTCTGGATACGTGCCTGGTTCCCCTCGTTGATCAAGCAGGCGAAATGTCGAAGATATAGTATTTAATAAGTTAAATGTAAGATTGTTATAAATATACGCGGTTAATTCAGTTAAACAATTTTCTTTCAAATGTGTGACGCTAGCGTAAATAGAAGACTGTGTTATAAGTATTCCTTTGAGATTAGTCTTTAAGTAATTATCCTTATTTAGAAACAAGCTCGTAAAACTAGAATCGTCATCATATTTCAAGTTGCTTTGTCCCAAAAGACTGTCTCTTTTCGGATCAATGCCCGACAGAACTGACAGTAAAATAAAGCTTTCAAATGCATTGACGCAATAAAAAGATTATTGTATTATAGATTAATTAAATAACTTAGTAAATAAAACAAGCATGTATTTATATATTTTTTATTTATTTACAACAAATGTTGCATCCTTAATTAATGTAAATTTATGCAGTTTTTATCTGTTCATTATTAATGAGCTATTCTGTTTGTTAATTAACGTGTCAGATTTTTTAAATTGCCTTCAATTCACTTAAAAGCGCCTCTGTGGCTACTTAGCCAACTAGGACCACTTGGTCCTAGTTTCGAATCCCAGCGGAACAAATAAATGTTTCGGTTGGATAGGCAGTAGGTACAGAAGACTGATCACCTACTTGTCTCTAAAGAAAATGATCAGTGAAACATACAATATAGAAATGTGTCTGCTCCATGCCCCAGTAGGGGTTCCAGGAAATTCACTTCTTCAATTCACTTAAAAAACAAACAAAGTAACTTATTGTTATACTTTTTCCTACAAAAAACTGTGGTTTTCTTCTTACTAACAATTGTAGAAATAAGTAAGTTTTCTATGAGGGCGTGGTTACTATTACATGGTTGAGTAAGCTATTGTAATGACAGCTTTCGGTCATGGTTTGAATTCAATCCAATGAATACCACCTGATGAATAGATTTGATCCTGACATTTGAATACTGGTATTGTCTGTACGTCTCAATTTGCTTGTTAAATGAAAAAGTACGTTTAGACATATTGTATACTTAACTATTATCTGTACTATACATAAATATATTAAACTTAAAGATCATTTACTAACTAAACACGAAATATCGGAAACTACCTGACGTATAAAGCTGTTTTTTGGGTGTTGTGTGAATCGTGATAAAAGAATGTTCAAAGAACCAAACCTACAAAAAGAATTTACGAGATTGTATTTACTCTATCTGTGTGATGGAGATAAAATTGATAGTAAGAAGATAAACTTTTGGTAGACATTTTTAACATAAGTTTCAAGGTCCGCTGTTAATTTTTAAAAGCCTTCAATATGCCTTCTATGCACTAATATGGCCTTGCCCATAGTTACATCTATTCTCGTGTTTAAGGTTATCCTATATGACTATATTAATACATACACTACCAAGTTGTAAACACTAAACAGTCGATCATATGACACATCGCCATATGTCGCAGTTTCCTTGAATTTACCCACATGTATATCACCTACGTAATACGTCTAACAAGCGGCAAGCTCCGGCTTTGCAGGAATTTCTGTATTATCCCCACGTTGTCTAGTTTACTATGTGTAGTAATCATAGTTTACAGTTCTAAAAAACAGTCGCTTATGAATTTCACTTAAATAAGTTAAAAGGCCGTTCGAGAATGCGTCTTTTTCCAAGAACAGCCAAGAAACTCAGTAGGGTTCTCATTTTAACCTTTTGTTACTTCAGTTTGTTACCTCAGAGCTTTCGACTTGGTGAACCGAATTTGACGATTCTTTTATTTCATCAAAATCTGTTCAAGTTTTAGAGTTATAATTTGAAGTCGGTTTTTGTTTGTTAAAATTATTGCCTGTAAAGAAAATGATCAATGACACAGATCTGCCTCATGCCACCCTGAGTTATGGAAATTCACTTTTACACTATATTAAGTAATAGAGAAAAATCATTATATTTATCTACATTTTATATATTTAGGCAAGGAGTAGGTATCTTTAAAAATGCAACTAAACCTTTTTTAAATCATATACTTATTTGACACACATTTTTTGACACGTTTTTTACAATATATTTAATTTCCAATCTAGAGAAAATCATTCCATAGGGCTAGTACGTATCATCCAAATAATCAAAATTATTAAACATTTCAGCAATGAGCTTACCTTGCATGTTTTAAAATTATTTAGTAGCAGTTCTCGCACTTAGGCTAAGAACTCACAGAGCAGTTTTCTCCCGCGCCCGCCGCGGTGGCGGAATGGAGTTTTATTTTCTTAACTCACGAGACCGGAGTTTTGTGCGGTAACGCAGCCGTCGCGGTTGCGATCATTGCTCGCAAACTTGGAATACGGGCGGTTAAAGGATCAGTTGAGTTCCAGACCGTCATGGACACACACCAGAAACGAGCTGTTGCGTTATACTTACTTCAAAGAATAATTAAATTTTTTAATTAAAATTAACTACGGTCGCCCGCCAACCGCTCGCAGAGCGCGCGGGTGCAACCCGCCGCGGCTGCGGGACCGCGACCCGCGCCCGCCGGTACAAGATGACACAACCACACGCTGCGGGCGTAAAACGCGTCGTGAAATATGCTTTAATTTTTTACATAAATATCTGTATTCTACAAAGGCTGCGGGAGAAAACCGCTCCGTGAGTTCTTAGCCTTAGCTAGGGATTTTGTTGTACGTGTCCAATTTCCCTGTAAAGAATTACTTATTCTATGAGGATGATGATTAATTATTTCTTGGTGCGTATTATAGTGTTCATTGTTAATTTACATTTTTCTTTACTTAGAATAGGGTAGTTAGTATTGCCCTTTTGGCTGCTAGAATCTTGTTAATATTTGTATACAATACAATACCTAAACCATAAACCTGTGGTCAATAACGTTAAATGAATTTCACATTAAAGGTGACGAAGCACAAACAAGATTGAAGAATTACTGCATCAATTGATTCAATAGTTGTTTGTACTACCGATGACGTTATGATGTTTTTAAATCGTCAGATGATAAATGATTGTCCTATTTAGAATAACAACACACGCACACATATCCTTCTCAGTTGAAACTTGTGTTTATTTCGTGACAGTCTTTTATTTAAAGCAAAGTTCCGTAACCTTAACTGTGTTTATTGTAGGGTTATATAGTTAAAAAATGACGTGCCAATGGTAAATATGTCAAACTAGAATAGAGTTGCCAACCCCAAATTTAAAAAACTAGGATTTGAAGTCGGAAATACCAGGACAATTCAGTTTAAAACCAGGACGCAGTAATAGAGTTGCACTATGTAGTGAAAATAGATGAAATGATATTCAAGTAATGTTGATAGTCATAACTTTTTTTAATTAAAAGTAATGGAATAACAAGTGGTACGGGCCTTTAAAACCCTAGGACGCTGCTTAAAAACTATTCAGGACATCCCAGGACACTACAAAAACTTGGACATGTCCTGGGAAAACAGGACGGTTGGCAACTCTAAACTAGAATGCAAGAAATAACTTGCGACTTCTATTAATTCTACATCACATTTAGTTTCAGTTTAAATTACCAATTTCAATTCAGCTAAGATTAAATTTAATTATTTTCAATTCTGTATCTGTAAATAAATAATTCGTTTTTTTAATATTAACCATTTGCACTATCCCAATCTTAGTTTAGGAGATTTCTAAGTTCGGCTTTCATTGTAATTATTATTTGTTCCTTTTTTTACCCTTTTTTCTATCCGTGAGGCAATACAGGTCTCTCTTTCATAACACAGTTTTCTTAACTAGTTCGGTGAAAGATCAATGATATTGTCTGTCTTTTGTGTGTTTTATGATTTATTTGTGATGTCATGTTTTATTTACTTCTCTCTTCCACAATAAATTTCTTATTTCTTATTGAAAACATACAGAGAGAGAAGTGCGATGCCATTAATGTTTTACGTAGATCATATCCACGCCCCGAAAGCTCGTAAAATGCCGTGGACAGTTTATCCTTGCCGACTGTAATTACTAATAGGGCGATATATCATTCTTCACCGCGTTTTCTAATCTTGCCGCATACCAGAGCTATATTTCTTTTAACAGTTAAACGAATGCCCGTTGAAATGGTACACCGCTGTCTGACCTCCCGTCAGTCTAAAATTGGACTGTATTAAACTTGTTTTATTTAATATTGAACCGTTTTGACCTATACATTCTTTACTAGGAAAATATATTGCTGGTCTGTGAACTTCATGTTGCTATAATTAATTATATGACAATTAACTAGGTATATAAAACCTTTTATTCGAAACTGAAGCAATATTGTCTTTGATGTTAGAAAATGCAAAACAGTTGTTATAAATTTTAAATACATTTTAAATGCTTGCATATTAATCGCTTTTATTATATCATGTTACCATTCATTATAAATTGGGTGTGTGTTGACATACAGGTGCTTGTAATATTAGGTTACAAATATTTTAACTTGTTCCACTAATAATTATATTAAAACTTCAATGTATTTCATTTTATTGGTTTAAATTCCGTTGTATCCATTGCTATAACATAACAAAACGGTGTTGCTCTCAGAAAATTTACTATTCACTCATAATTTTTGAAGCTATTATTGCAAAAAATTATTTTCTTTACAGTCCTAATATGTATCTCCCACTTCTGGGTTCCACAAAAATCTTTTGTTGCATGCTCCATCATATTCTGCCGAATTAGAAACGTTATATGAAACTAAACATGACGCTATAATATTTAACTGTTGTTATATTGAGGTCAATGTTATCTAATTTTACACGATATGATTTGATCGATGGATGTTATAATGTTTATTAGTCCAATGGTTTTTGCCTCTTGCACTACCGGTGATCAGAGTCTACCGTTATGTGCAATATGAAGAAAATCATCTTGAGATACTGTTGTTGAAATTTATCTGATTTCTTTTAAACGTAGTTGTATAAACATGCCCTTAGCATGTTTTTGTGCTGGTGTATTTTTCAGAGGACCAAGAAATCTATGAACAAATAGAGTTCCCCATGTCAATTAAAACAATTACGAAAGGCGTATAAAACTGCGAAGTCAAGGGTGAAAGGGGTACCTAAAGGTTCCCTTACGTAACTTTCCCCCGACTTTCCCCAACTTTTATGTTCGAATTCTATTTGTATAAACACAGATATTGTATTAGTTTTTACTATTTTTTTTTCCAAGAACCATTTACATCTTTATCATTGACTCTTTTTATCATATTGACGGTTTCTGGATTAATAACTATTTTTTATTCTTCTTAATATCACAATCTCTCCTTACGCTATAACATTTAAAAAATATATAAATTACATTAAGCATATATGTAACAGATAGAAAGAATTGCTTTCAATATATTATAGAATATATGCATGTCTTAGAAAGAATAAACATGGATTATCTGTTTTCCAGCTGTTTTTGTTTACGTTAGATTTCTTTGAATTTTTCGCCCACATTCGTTACCTCAAAGATCCCAGAGTTGTTTATAAATATCCGTACGTAAACGTTTATTCGCGATCTTCACGTCATCCCATCTGGATTAGCACTGTGTATGACTCCATGGATGACAACATTCATATTCCATATAAATGAGTCAACTTAATGAATTTATTGTTGGGAAGTTTTCTATTACTAGAAATAGTGACTGTTTTTTTATTATAATTGTGCAGTGCCCCTGACAAGTCAATAATGTAGGTACTTAAATATACATATTTACAAAAATACAAAAGGCTCATCAAAGCCGTTGGGGTAGGTACATACACAAAATACTACACTACTAGGCAGGCAACACGTGTACATATGTAATATACTTTCCACTTTTGTAGGATTTATAAATGTAACGAAGATGAGATTGTTAAAAGCTTATTAAACTCCAACAACATACAATCTGTTGCTAAAACAATATTCGAAAATTCCCCGACGTTCATAGCGTTGCCAAAACACTCTTTCAAGGACGGCGTCTGTCGCCTTTCATCCGGTCGCATGAAAAGACCCTCAGCCCTGCGCATGCTCGGTTAGCAAAAAGTTCAAAGAAATGATTTATGATCTCAAGACGATGTCAAGCACACCGCAGTCTAGGCTTAATATTGCACGCATTCCGCTACACTATCTTGGTTCTAGTGCGTCTAGATTTACATAGATATTATTAGATAGATTTTTTCATTCCGGTCGGTTTGCTTTAGCATAAATAACGGTGATCGTTTCCAATTTATTAACAGAACATGAAAGTAACAACCCAGTTATAGATTTATATTAAAAGCTTTCATCTTTGCTGTGATATAAGTCAACTTTAACTTAATGAAGTATGGATGTCCAACAGTCGTGGGAAAAAAGGAAAAAAGTTTGTCAGAATTATTATAAAGCATATATTCATAAATTTATGACCAGGATTGATAAGGACGGAATTCAGAGGCGATTTGAGCTTGCGAAGATTGAATGAATCAAATTCTCTATAATCAGCGACTTACGAACTATTTATGTCTGCACTTATCACAGACGTCAGCTGAAAGTAACTTTGCTAATCGTCTTTCCCGAAATAGTACGGAAATTCCTTTTGCATGGCGCTCGCTTACGGACAGTAACAATGTTGGAGCCATTTGCTACCATATTTTACTGTCTATTTGTTTATTATTTCATTTTTTATTTCATTTAATTTCGGATTTATGTATATACACTGAGGTAGTGGCGTATTTAGTTCGCAACACGCGCTAATATTAAAAAGAAATTAAATGTGGTCGCTGCGAACTTGTGTTCGAATATGGGGAAAAATGTTTTTCCCTTGATTATTCTTCAAAGACAACAACAGCGCTGACATCGCGGGCATCAGATAGTAAATAATATACAGTTATACAATTTAATGATAATTTATATTAAATCTATGACATAACCTTAAAATTTTAATCGAATCCGTAGCCCGCAGCTTAACCTAACATAAGTAAGAAGTAATTAAAAATAATATTACATTATTGCGGTTAATGTAATTGTTGGATACCGCAGTGGGATTATATTATTGTAGTAAAGGTATTAGTATTTCTTCAATATAATACTTACTATGTATTCGTAGGTCTCTACACATTAGATTAAAGGCATTTGTTGACAAGCATAATAATAATTGGGACAACCCACATACATTGCTCTGATTCCAAAGTAGCTGAAGCACTTGTGTTATGGTAATCAGAAACAACGAGGGTACCACAATAAATATATATATATAAGTTTATAAACAAACAAGATTCAGAAACAGACATGAACCTAGGGTCTTTTTTGGTAGGAGCATTACCTATTGCGCGAACCGGTTCTATAACATTGGTTATATTAGCATCACAAAAGAGTATATATTATAATAACTGCTACTTTTTAAGTTATTCCCAAAGCCACATTTACATCTAGATAACATTCTTAAATCAAAATCCTTGGGTGATGTAAATGATGTAATTTACACTTCTTGAAGCCCTCAAAGAAAGCTCGTTTGGACCGGACCGGCAACCGGTTTGACCACTGATCCTGCATTGCCTTCAACAACATGAATAATTTTCGGACAGTATACTTTGCAACTACAGCTTTTGTGGTATTTACAACTCGAAATTGGAAGTTTCGAGACGCTCAGGAAGATACATAATTTTATATTTAAATAGGCTGTATATCTAACATAACTGTAATTCTCGAACATCTTTTTCTTCGAGTTATTTACTTGCTTTTTACTTTAAAGAAGTATATTATAGAAAAAAAAAATTGTTTTCCTGTATGAATTTGGCATTTTTTAGTTTTAATCGAAGTATTAAAAACTGTAATTTATAAAACAATTCCAAGTAATAAAGTTGTTAAGTAGTAAGTCCATGTAATTTCAAGTTTTTTCAAGGAGGTTGTAGATACATGGTTAATTATCCACTTCATACAAATTTTAAGCTTGAAAACGTAACAAATATTGTCGTTACAATCTAAGTAAGGATTTGTAAAAGGAAAGCCGTGTCCTACTAGGCCGTGCTTAAATGAGATTAAGCATGTTATATATTACTAGCTGTGACCCGCGGTTTCACCCGCGTTAACTTCGTCATAACGTGTTATATAGCCTAAAAGCTTTTAGCTCTAAAAATGACGATACTTCCATAGAACAGTTCATTCCCCCTTTCAACCCATTTTTCGCATTAAAAAGTAGCCTATATCCTTTCTCAGGCCAAATTGTGCCATCTGCATTGTGCCATTGTGCTATCTGTGTGCCAAATTTCATTTAATTCGGTTCAGTAGTTTTGGCGTGCAACCGCGACAGACATTCGCATTTATAATATCAGTAAGGATAAGGATTTTCTTATATCGAGACTTATTCGCAATGCAGTTCATCCGTCTTTGGAATTTATATGCATTATGCAAAAGGATGTTTATGCAATTATTCCGCAGTGGGCAGAGAAAGTATTTATTTAGTAAACAAGGTAATATGTAATACATTATTTTCCACGAGTCATCTTACAATTGGGACTAAATCAATTTGTCTACATTAAAATTAACATGCATGGTATAGCGGTTGGGACCTAATCAAATCTTAGTTTAAAAGTACAAAACTAATAAGAATAATTTTGATTCCATTCTGTTTAAAATTTGCATTACTTGTGAAAGATATGTTTCGCTGTTGCATAGTTTTGGGAATTGTTGTTTAATTTAACAAAAATACGCGAATAAATTTAATTAATTATTTGCTTAGTAATAAATAAGATTGAGCAATTCATGAGTTATAGAAAAACAATTGCCTCTTGTTTTCATAGAAATATAGAAACATACACGTTCGTACTATTAACTAACTGTAGCAATTGTTTTCAATCACGATATCTAAGTTTACTTTTAACTGAGTTTAAAAAGAAATATGAAATTCCGGAACCCGAAACGGGAAATGGGGCATACATATTTCCACGCCTGATCACTGTTCATTATCTTCACAGACAAGTATCTTTTGTCTAACTGAACCATTTAATTGTTTACCCGGACTTCGAACCTAGCGCTTCCGGCGCAACACTAACGCGTGAACCACTTACCGACAAAGCAATATATTCTTTAAGAAATGATGTTTCGGCTTGCTTTGTTGCTATATTGTAATGTTTAGTTGTAAATATAATAACAGGCAAGTATGCGGATTAAAATAACTCTATTTGTGTGGGTGGTAATCTTCAATATTCCTTTGCCATCACGTGCTTTCGTGAAGCCAGTAAAAGTAATCTTATCCAATCACGACAATCGCAATGACCCTGCATCTCGACTCTATGTTATTTGCTTTTCAAATGCCTTATAGAGATAGCGGTAGGCGTAAAGACATATCAAATGAACTTCGTAACCATAGTGGTGCGTAGGAAGATACATTTCTGCATTTGTTACACTGATTATTTTTACCCAAACGAATCATTTATTTATTTCGAGGGTTCGAACTCAGGACCGCTGGTGTAACGCACTGATGTGCGAACCAGTCATGAAGGCGATTCAACAGTCAACTAAAAGGACTTAGAGTCATATCTCATTGGATGCCATGGCAGCGACGCCAGCAGTGCTTTTGAGGCTACTCTAGGCGTCCATAAGACGCCAAAACAGGCCACCAAAGCGGTTGCCAGAGGAGATTAATATCGCTTGTTTATGCAACCAAAATTGACGTCGATGAGATCGTCCTATCTATCCTTTACCGCCGTAGGAAAATAAAAAGAAAAATAAAAAGATTTTTGAGTCCACCCCTTTATTGTCTATCGAATGAAAAGTGGCATGTTTTACAAATTATACGACTTACGAAAATTTAATTCTTTAATTTCGTGAGGATGTCTATGTTATTATTTGATGCTTTGTGCAAAAACGATTTAACGAAACAAGATACGGTATTCAGAAAGCTATAAGGCCAGAAGACAAACTATTTGTTACTTTAAGGTAAGTAATACGTTATATGTATAGTATAAATTAAAGTTGATTGACAGATAAGACAGACAGGCTATTCAAATAATTTTATAATTTCTGATTCATTTCACGGTGGCTGCTGCGAAAGTGATGAATGTGGATGTTGTGATCATTTAGTATTATAGGTATGCGAGGCTTATTGTGTTGCTTCTTCAAGTAATGACATAATTTTTATTTTTGTCGCTATCTTTTTATGTTCTGGTACTTTTTTCAGCGTAGTTACTAGCGACAGCAGAAACAACTTATCTTCATCTTGTTCTGCAAAATCATCCTTTTGTCTTTGTTCTATTGATTTAGTTAGAACCTTTAGAAGCGGATCATCTCCAGACTCAGAATTATTTCCTTCTTTCTGTATTTTTTGTGGTCTAAATTGGTCATGGTCTAGATCCTTTTGCGAATGCTTCACTTCAGGTGTGGTTGGATGAGTGGGTTTTCTTATATTCGTTACCTTTTTTAAAAACTGTAATTTTTTAAAGTATTTGTATTCGCTTTTACGGGGTCCAGCATCCGATCCTGACTTTAATGCTTTTTGTCTTCCAATTTCCCTCATAAAGCAACCACGAATGTTTTTCCATTTTTTTTGTAATTCATATCCTGAAAAATATAAAGATAGACGATTACCACATTTTTTGACATGACGCTACGGAACATGCGATTATTCATGATAGTAGGTTTCAGTTTAAAATTTTAACTCCTATTAAAAAAAACAAAAATTTTCACATTCGGGCGGTCCGATACTGTACCGCGATTCCCGCCACCCTACCCGCCACCCTACTAATCGAGCGCTGCCGACTGCGCTGCGCTGCGGCACCCCACACCTCACCATTAAAAAAGTAGATTACTTACCGGTACCCCTTAACAGGTACCTGATTGATATTCCTGATGTTCAATTAAAATGTTAAAGAAAAAGTATAAAACTAACCCATTTCTTTTTTTTCTTGTGTAGTCATGTCTTCCTTTTCTTTAAATATTTCTACTATTTCTTCCCAACATTTTTTCTTCAAATCACGGTCAGCATATTCATTTGACGATGTATCCCAGAGAGCAAGTCTATTTTTAATTTCGACTATAAATCTTTTGGTATCGAAAGGCATTTTAAATGGTAATAATATTAAAGACTCGACAAGACGCGCGATTGGCATCGCAGCTGGCGGCCGAATGAGATAGCAGCTATTCATAGTTCATACCCACTTATTTTCTTGGAAGCGTCGCCAGCGTAGCGTCGCCGCCATGTTTTGGCGGCAACGCCACGCTGTTCGGGCTGGTTGCAACGCCAAACCGTCGCCAAATAAGGTAGGGTTACCTACGTTGTAATCAGTGAGTTGTAATTACTAGGAGTAATAATAGTTCAATTGTTGTAATATAGTTTGACACGTTTTGATTAGCGAGTAGTGACGCTGCGTGGCTTCTATTGCATCCTAATGAGATATGGCTCTTATTATTTACTAGCTTAATCTCACGAATGACGTCACATTAACAAAAGAGTTTATAACGGAAAGAGTATACTTTCTAATCAGTGAATTAGGTATATACCTACTATTTATTATGTCTACCATTATAAATATAATCCAAAGGGAGCTTAGTCTACAAGACTACATCTCCGCCAATAATATAACGAGAAATGATGTGTGTTTTTGTTTTAATGAACTTGGAAGCTACTCTTTCTGATATATCATATAGGCTACCTATATTTTAATGCATTGGCGGACTAAGTCGCTAATTTATAGACGCTTGGTTTAGTATAGTAAAATACCAGAGATATTGTTTACAATTTGTTAGAGCTTGTCATAGTAATTACCGACGGTAACCACGAAGGAGAAAGTTTGTATTGAAAAGCAGTTATTCATTGTTGAAGGCAGGAACGAATGTTTTTACCTTAATTAAAGTGTGCGCTGCTTTACTTCGCCGTAGATTAACAGCTAAGGCGGCTGTTTTATTTTAACACATTGAAATAATAAATGTTAACTCTACTTGAATAAACTTTGATTACATCACGAAATAAATAATTGGAAAGCGTATTGCGTGCTGTAATAAAAATTATTTAATCATCCAATTGTCAATCATTTTGATAAAGGAAGTTTGCTCAATTACACTCAATTGATTACGAAGTTAAATGAACTATTTATTTTATTATAAATAAAAATACTTTTATTTATGTTAATATGTAACACTTAATTGAAAATCACATTTTCAATAATATAGAAGTTTTTTTAATGGAACTTAATTATTTTAAAGGGCTCATACATACTAAAATTTTATATTGGAAACGTTTGTATGTCGTTAGAGTTTCTCTAATATGATTTCCATTTCCTCAATCAACCTATCTTGTTAAAGAAGGCTTATTAAATAATTAAATCTAGTTCACAATAAATAAATAAATTAGTAACGAAATCGCATCTTCCCATGTTTTTTCACACAATTCTTTAGCAAACCGTATGGCCGATGTCACTGACCCTTAAGCCGCGATAAAATCCATTTGTTCTACATTTATTTCCTTTGTTCGCATCGATAATTTTATCTAGAAACATTGAAAATCGTATAAATGCGATAATTTAATGTATATTGTGATCTATTTTGCTGGCTAAATTTATAAAAATCGCATTGTATAGGATTGTATTTTAAACTAGCTGTGGCCCGCGGTTTCACCCGCGTTAATATCGTTGTAACGTGATGTTATACAGCCTATAAACAGAGTAAAATAGCGGACAGCAAATTATGTGTAACATAATAAATATAAAAATAAAAGTAGCCTTAGTTACTCTACTTTAAAGTCCCATCAAAATCGGTCTAGTCGTTTTATAGATTAGCCGGAAAAACAAACAGACAAAAATCGTAAAAAAAAAATATTATGTTGGTATATGTACCGTGTACATATGCATTTAGTAAAAAGCGGTTATTTTAATATTACAAACAGACACTCCAATTTTATTTATGAATATAGATTTTGGATTGATAACGTAGATTTAGTAAGTCAGTCTCTTCAATTGTCTGTTAAAAGGTCAGTAAGAATAAGATAAGATAAAATTTGGCACATCAATTTGTTAAAACTAGTAAATAATATTAATTTATAGTTTAAATATACCAAACTAACGTCGTATTTAATTTATTAAATAACAACTCAATAACTTCATGCAATAAATTATAATTAAATTGTGTTAACTTGCTATAAATCAGACATAAAACCCTATCAATGAATGTCAATCATGTTACATAATCTGGGCGACATAGAGGCGACCTAAATAATTATTTAATCAGGTCATCTTTGTGTCATACAATGGAGAATGTTTATACATTTTGACTTCAGCCCACCGTATTCTCTATTAAAATGGAAAAATCGTGTGAAAAAAACTATTAGATTGAGAAGAGAGACAAAGAGAGAGCGGATTGTAACGTCACGCTGCTGACACGAGCTGACGAACTTTAAATGCATGTAAAATCAAAGCTATCATCATAGTATAAAACAAAGTCGCTTTTTCTTTCCCTCCCTTTGTATGCTTAAATCTTTAAAACTACGCAACGGATTTTGATGCGGTTTTTTTAACAGATAGTGATTGAAGAGGAAGGTTTTTATATGTTTTATACCCGTGCAAAGCCGGGGCGGGTCGCTAGTTTAATATAAAACAAAAACTAGTATTTGTATACATAAAAGCTCTACTGTGACAAAGTTTCAAGCGATTATACATACTTACAACAGTATGAAGTACTAAATAAAAAAACTACTGCGTAATTTTGTATTCAATTTTGAAATGGAAAGGTCATATCCAATTTTTTATATGTAAAGACAATAAATTAATAATTTGAGAATCGTAGGCCAGATTAGTTATCGAAACGAATTCGAACGAATATGTAGGCGTTTGACCTTGCGTGGGCGTGAAAAAATTATTGAAATTCGATACAGTGCATTGTTGATGTTTTGGAATTATCATGCTACGTGGAAAATGATGCCTGCTGTGATAATTGGAATTTGTAATCAGACTTTTATATTAGTGATTTCCAAGTAGGTAAGAAGATAAGTATTATTATGTACTTCGTTATTTATTTATTTACACATTTCAATCTTTAAACTAACCTGACAGGATATGACCTAATGCGTTAATAAGTATATTAAAATATAATTAATGCATTGGATGATATTGAGATTTTTTCCGATTTTTTGGCTTTGTTATATTTTGTGTCACCAGTTTACATAAAATATATGGTCTTCAAAAGAATCATTTTCCAAAACATGATTTTTATGTAAAACAAATTTTTAAACTGAAACTGGAACACTTCATACGGATACAATTCACCTAAAAGCTTTTCGTAAAAGTGTATTGTGTAATAAATACATACTTTTTTGATGTCTGGCAATATCCCTCTTTATTATCTATGCCGTATTATTCATAAAAGAAGCTTCAATAAGCCCATTTTAATTAAAGAATGTTTCTCTCAATCTCATCTGCTAAGATTTTGAAGTATTAAAACTATTTATAATTAAAATAGGATTATTAACTAGCGGCCTACCTTAACTTCGCTGGTATTGCTTATTCTCTGTTTTTTGTCTTGATTATAGATTAGAACTATAATATAAAGTTATCGCTAATCGCTATACCATCGCGTTAGTATAGCGACGAGCCAGTATTTTGGATACGCATCCAAACAGTTGTTGTTTTGTATTTTTGTAAAAACTTTTTTGAAAATTATTAATAAATACCTTTATTCTCTGATTAGAGCTTAATATTATATAAGAAAAAGTAAACAGTATCAATGTTAAACGATAAAGCTTTTTAATAATATTTAATTTCTGTGGTTTGTACTGTACTGTACAGTGTATAGACACATATTAAGAATTCTTGTTTATTCGGATAAAACGGAGGTTACACAGATTAACCACAGCTTACCTCACAGTTGTATTTGTTTTGACACAGTTGCATAACTTAGTAGGCGGTGTTTAGAAAAGGAAGTATGCTAATGCGTCGACATGTGTGTCATTTGAATTTTTCAAATAACTTTTACTCTCAACGATCGGATGACATCTTAATTTATTTACTCTGTTAACCTACTACAAAAACGAGGAGGTTATAAAATCGACGTAAAATATCTATTTACATAATATTGATATTATATGTATATATTTATTAGTGATGCAACGAATACGAATACGAATATTCGTATTCGCCGAATAGAAGACATTTACCGAATATTCGTATTCGGCGAATACTAATACGAATATTTAAAAACTAATATTTTTGTACGCATTATTAATATATTAATATTAATATTAATATTTTTTCTGGGGATTCGCAAACTAAAAACGAGATAGATGCTTATCTAAAGCTCCCAAATTTATCGCCGACTGCTGATTCACTGGCTTTTTGGCGAGAAGATGTCCATTTTCCAAGTCGGAAAAAGCTCGCCCAAAAATATTTTTTACTGAAGCCATGTACAGTCGCCTCGGAAAGACTTTTTTCAACGGCTGGGAACATCCAGACTGAAAAAAGAAATCGCCTAAAACCAGAAAATCTACAAATTTTATGTTTTTTAAATAAAAATTTGCCTGTTGTAAATTTTAATTATTAGAAGAGTAAACATTATTCAAATAAATAAGTCTTTGATTACCATGGCGAGATATTCGTATTCGTATTCGTATTCGTAAAAGTAGTATTCGTTGCATCACTAATATTTATTTAAAAACATGTGTTACAATTTTAACAAAAAAACCGACTTCAAATTGTAACTCTAAAAAGTAAACATATTTTAATGAAATTTAAATGGGACCACACAGGAAGTACCAGCTTTTAAAACAAAGAAATAATCATCGAAAGCGGTTCACCCTGTCGAAATTCTAAGGTAACAATTGGGTAACAAACATAAAAAAAACATAGCATCGAATTGAGTACCTCTTCCTTTTTTTGAAGTCGGTAAAAAGTATAGTTATGAACAAAAATCATTGTCTATTTAAATTCACTTAATAGTACGTTTTGTTTGAAAGGTTTGACGACTAGTGATTTCTGAACTCATATGATACCGCACTTTATATGGTAAATCAATATACATCCTAGCCTAGAGTCTAGACAATTTCGAAACTAAATGCTTCGGAGGCGGTTTAAAAGATATATAAACCAATTCATTTTAAATACTTAAGTTACGAAACGATTTCTACCTACAATCATCCAATTAAGGTGGTGTCTTAGAAAAATAAAAAACGTTATAGCGTCATTTATCAAGCCGCCTGGCGCGTCCATCGGTAACCGCTTCCTATCATATAAAATAAACAAAAAGTTCTCGAAAAGATGTCTTAGGAATGTCTAATGAAAAAGTTAATTCCTAAGAGCGTTATCACACAAGATATGTAATCGTCACTAATATTACGTTTGTAAATGTAAATATGAAAGTAATTCTGTCTGTCTGACGCGGTTTTACGGCATAACTACTGAACTGAATTAAATGAAGTTTGGTACACAGATTGTCTAGACTCTAGAGCCTGAGAAAGGACATAGGCTATTTTTTAATGCGAAAAAAGGGTTGAAAGATGGGGATGAAAAGTTATATGGCACGTCATTTTTAGAGCTTTTAGGTTATATAACATCACGTTACGACGAAGTTAACGCGGGTGAAACCACGGAGCGCAGTTAGTATTTTTATATATTTCTCATACAAATCTGGGAGCAATTTCTAAATGTACTAAATGTACAAAATATACATGTCGAAATCATTTGAAGCTCTACTGTTTTTCAAAAAATAACAGATTTTTATTAAATGAATGTTTTGAAGTATACTTATACAAAAATACATTGGTTACCTAGAATACAATTTGACTATGTATTGCTAAGAGCATTTGATTCAGTAATCATGAACAGCGCGAATTTGTTACTCAAACTCATTTTATAAATTCAATCATAGACGTCTTGTTGTACAATTGAAATTGAAGACCTAAAAAGAACTCCAACATTTACAAATACGACTATCGCACAAATGGATATACCTATACAGATAAATAATAAATGCATATGAACGCAAAATAACCTTTTTTTATAATTTTTGTGTCTTTTCCGGCTAATCTCTTTCACTGGCAGATAGCTGATATAATAATGAGTAACTTAGGCTACTTTTATTTTATAAATTAATGTAAATAAATAATTAAAAAAAACTGTTCCGCGCGGACGAAGTACATAATATATAATAATATATAATATTATTTTGCTGTTCGCTGTTTTGCTCTGTTTATAGGCTATATAATCACGTTACGACGAAATTAACGCGAGTGAAACCGTGGGGCACATCCATCTCGATCATGTCAGCATCCAAAAAAATATAAACCTTATCATAATCGGTCAATCTTTTTTACGATAATGATAGACACAAAAACACGTCAATCTTAAAACAACCCCCTTTTGCGTCGGAGGTAATAAAAGGAATTTGCCTATTATAATTATATCATGAATGCGAAGAACTTTAAAAGCTAAAACAACTTCCGGTCCCTGACTTTAACACTTACACATTAAGGTTGCTTCCATTATTAGAACTTTTTATTAAGGAAATGGGTTAGTCCGCCTACCTGATCGATTGCCTTACCTGCTTCGATAAAAAATGTAAACATTCTATTTTAAACGTCAGTACTTTCACTATGCTTTGTTTGAGAGAGCTTTAGTTCAACTTAGTAAACTGTATTTTAAAATCAATATTAATTAGTCTTCTGCGATCCCGGGATTACATTCCATTTGCAAATGACTACTGCGATCCTCTACCGATATCACACGAAAAGCACTTAAATCTAAAAAATTTATGAGTATTTTTGTTCGAGTTTAAAAGTGCAAAATTATTACGAAAATCATGTAACCATTACTAACAGCACAGTTGTGTGTTCACTTTATTAGTTATAACTATAAATCACCCCCGTTGACTTGTTTACTGTGTAGTAATTTTAGATAAGTACTAAATAGATAGAAAGATTAACCGTGTAAACGTGAAATATTGTAGCTGAATGTCAAGAGATGGCGCTGATAAAGTTATTTAAAGAAAGTAATTCATAGATTTCATTGGTTTCTACATTGCTTTGCACTGATGACGTATAATGTATTATAATTGTCAGCGTCTGTTTTATTAGTCGACTTTTAATAATTAAATATGCAAGAAGGCAATTTTGGCTGTGTATTTCTAAAATAATTTTTCTTTCACCGGCAAACGAATTCACGTCATTCTAAAACTTAATTAATGTGTTCTAATTATGATATATAAAAATATTGCCTAATTTTCAGTGGTTCTTTACGTAACGCTTAAACTTGGATTTAGTCCAAACTAATTAGCGTAAATAAAAAGTGGATATTACTAAAGCGCAGACGTCCACAGATTATTACAATCGTCTATTCGCGGTGGCCCCATTCACTCTGTGACAAATAAAAAACTCACGACTGATATAAAATTCTAATTTTGAATCTCCCCCGCTGGCTGTTCTGAATTTGAAATGGGCATTATGTCATTATAGTTTCAATTTCGCACATTGAAAATCAAAGAAGCATTTATATTGAAAGTCATAAGGCCTATTCCATATATTTTTATTTGTACAAAAACCAAAATGGAATCAAAACGTAGCTGAATTCATCTTAAAAATAATAAAAAAAGAAGTATAATAAATAATAAAAAAATACAGAAATAGTTTGACAACTCTTAGAAAACTAGATTTCGACTTTAACACCGTACAGAGCAGCAGAAAACAGATTAATTAATTACACATTTTACAATTATTATTTAAGATTTTGTTTTTCGTATCGGAGCTAAAAATATACTCAGAAACAAATATATCAACAATAAATACATAATAATATTATATAACGTGTAGAAAAATCTCGCAACAACAGGCAAAATAATATAACGATTGATGACATATTGTGGTTAGATCACTATGTTAACCGTGATCGACACTGCAGCGACACGTTCGACCTTGTTTTGTATGAAAATTATCTGCTAAAATATTCATCAGTTTAAAAAATAACTGATAACTACAACTTAAGTATAAAAATAACATCAAAATAAATTATTATTGTTGGCAGTGTTTTCCATACCTACACTTGGAATTTTTTCAAGTTTATGTGTCATATTGAGTTTACGCTATTCTAAGTTAATACGAGAAATGATGTGTTTTTCAAAAATTTCAAAAAAAGGAGGAGGTACTCAATTCGACGCTGTTTTTATGTACGTCAGAACCGATTTCGATGATTTTTTGTTTGAAAGCTGGTGCTACCATAGTCCCATTTAAATTTCATCAAAATCTGTTCAGTAGTTTTAGAGTTACAATTTAAAATCAGTTTTTTGTTAAAATTTTAACACTATTTGTCGAAACTCAAAAATTATTTCAATGAATGCGATTTTGAAAACAATATGACTATTGACTAGGTTTTATTTATTATATGCTTAGTTCTTTGTTCATCGTTAATATGACTACATGGTAAAAAATATAGGTATAATAAAAGCATTGAAATATTTACTCAGAATAAAGTTGCGATAACAGATAAAAAGCAATAAATTTCAATGGAGTCTTGGATTTGACATCCATCCATTGTTAAGTCGTGCAGCCATTGGGTCAGTGTTTGAAAAATAATAAAAATTGCATGAATACTGCCTTTTATATTTCACTATTTTTTTATAAGAAAGAATTGCTTCTATTTAAAAACTTTATTTTAATATTAGAGCCATTACTTGCTCCATTTCTAAAGGTTCTGCGCTTTAGTAGGGCACGGGCCACTGCACACGCTTTTCTGAAAAATTTTTTACTGACATATATTAATCATCTTTCTGTGCTCGAGTAAATAAAAGGGTTTGGTTGAATAATTAAGAGTTTTAAAGACATTTTTCTCTACCTTTCCTTCCGTTACCGTCGTACATTTGTTGTTTAATTTAACTGACCTTCAAAAAAACCAAAAAGGAGGTTATCAATTCGACGTGTAATTATTCAACATATTAAATATTTGGTCACATTCGCTGACGTTAAACTGCAGTTAAAGATAAGACAAAGCACTTTAAACACTGGTCAAAGTTGATCAACGTTTTAAGTAAGAGGCAATCTAAAGTATATATAAAGTCTTTTTTAATATGTATGTATAACTTGCTGTCATTGTTTAACTTGTTACTAAGATAGTGTAATTTGAACTTAACCTCATTTTTTATCTTTTTTATTGTTATAATTGGATGCTTTATCTTGCATCATTAAAATGATAATTTAGTCATGCTTTGCTTTGAATATCAAATGAGAAATTCGCAAAAATAATATTAATGATGATGTATCAGACTATATAACATCATCAATATTATATTAAAGAAATATTGATGTATACTAGTGTACCTGTGTTCACAATTTCGTCCGCGTTACTAAACGATTGAAATGAAAATTTATTATTAGTTTTGATAAAATGTAGAATCAAGTCAAAAAACTATCCTTCTCGCCTACATTGTTTAAAGTGGTTTGACTTGAAGTGACTATCTATACAGATAAATAAAACTGGAGTGTCTGTTTGTAATATTCTACATGTACTCTGTACATATACCAAAAAAAAAATTTTTTACAATTTTTATCTGTGATATAATAAAGACTATTACTAGAGTAACTTAGGCTACTTGTATTTTAGAAATTAATATAAATAAATAATAAAAAAATAACTATTCCGCGCGGACTAAATACATAATATCCATTATTTTGCTATTCGCTATTTAACTCTGTTTATAGGCTATATAACATCACGTTACACGATATTAACTTGAGTGAAGCCGCGAGGCACAGTTAGTAGAAAATAAAATGGTATACACTCATATTCCTATGCGGAGATTGCCTAGTATTGTAGATAATGTCTATTTATAAAGTAACCGCTAACGTATCATTAGGTAGCGGTATTTTTTATTCAAACAAGAACTGGCTTTGTGCTTACCGCACACCATATAGGGGACCACGTTTGCGGAGTGCAGTCGAAATCCAGTCCGGGCGAGATTCCTCGAACCGGGATCCCAGCTCTGTATTAATCCCTTCTGATTTAATGTCTTTCTTTGTATTTCAAGTGTAAAACAGTCCTTTAAAGCAGTGTTTTTCAACCTGTGGGTCGCGACCCCCCAGTGTAGGGAGGTCGCCAGAGTTTGAGAGAACTTTAGTAAAAAACAATAAAGATTAAAAATATTGATTTATTAAGTAAGAGAATTTTAACAAAATACTCATAAACTTTTGTATGTTAATACATACAAATTAACAAAAATTTGCTGTATGTAGTATAAAATAAGTACTATATTATGTTCTTATATCCGAATCCTAACTATGGAGACACATAAAAACGTCGTATGGAATGAATATATTTTGTAACAATGAAACATACACATACTTGTAATACATACATGATAAAAAAGCGAAGGGTCGGGGGGTCGCGAAATATTTCTTCATTCCAGGGGGGTCACATCATGAAAAAGGTTGAAAAAAAATTCTTTAAAGTATCTATAAACTTAAAACTTTATAAAAAAATTACTAGTTATAGACTAAAAATTGTATGTTATTACAAAAACTTACCCAACTGCGGCGAAGTCCAAAGAGAGTGTTTGACGTCCATAACTAGGTACATAGTTATGGGCTAATATATTACGTTCGCTCGTAATTATTCAATGGCTCAAACGATTTTAACTTCAAAAAAGGAGGAGGTTCTCAATTCGACGCGTATTTTTCATGCTTGTTACCTCAGAACTTTCGACTGGGTGAAGCGATTTTTATGATTCTTTTTTTGTTTGAAAGCTGGTTCTTTTCGTGTGGTTCTATTTATATGTAATAAAAATCTGTAGTATTCAAGTTACAATTTGAAGTCGGTTTCTTTCAAATTATGATAAATAATGTTTTGGATATATAAACTTTAACAACCGATCAAACACTTGTTTTACAGCAGAATATTATCATAGCAGCACGTAGGTACAGAAGAATCATGAAAGTTTTTATGTAATCGATAATTAATTAATTCATTTATATACAGTTCTGAATGAATGTTAAAATTAAGGTTTTAAGTAAAAAATCTTTAGAAACAATGGTGAATTTGTAACAACTGTACCATAACGATTTAAATTGCTGATTACCGTTGAGCCGCTATTGTTTACTTTTGAGAAAACGGCAGAATTTACTTTAAAATGTAAAAATCATGTTATTTTAAAGTTTTGGCTCTCGATTTTTTCGACATGGGCCACAGAACATAAAAGTTTTTTAAAACCATAAAACCTTTTTAAATATTGTGTTGCGTGACTACATACAACCTGTATGAAAGAGACTAGCTTTTAGAGAATCAGTTAAAATTATTAAAATTTAAAACGGATTCAGTAGTTTTCTATTTATTTATTTATTATGGTTGAGCCACATAACATGTTATGACAATGACAAGAGGATACAACCACATACATTCAAACACGCATTACAGTTAAGGCCAACAGAACAATCACCGAAAAATGTCTAAATTAAACAAAATCAAAAAAAAAATTACAATATATAACCTTCGCCTAAGGCAATGCATCCGTGTTTTTTAAATTTATTCATTATACACAATAATATATTAACTTTATTTAGCTTAGATAATATTTATACATAATATTGAAGATATGTAAGGAGTATAATTAATTTTTAAGGCTATACAAATATTGTGATTTCAATTCAGTCATCGTTTAAAACAAGTCGACAACGGTGACCTTTTATAGTCATCTCTCACAGCGTAGGATGTTGAAATGAATGAGCATGACCTTTGAGAACCTCACCTGATGCTTGAATAAGACCATGTGAATTTAATAGAATAGACTCACATGGTCTATTCTATTAGACATAATTATGTTTCTATGAATTTCTATGAAATTTTATGAGTGTATGTATTTAAAGTACCTACCTAGCTTGCTCATTAGATCTGTGCTCTACGGTTTCATCCACGTTAATTTCGTCGTAACATGATTTTATATAGCCTATAAACACAGTAAAATAGCGAACAGCAAAATAATAATAGATATTGTAATTTGCCCGCGGCGGAATAGTTATTATTTATTAAGTATTTATATTAATTTGTAAAATCCTAAGTTACTCCTTATTATATCAGCTATCTGTCAGTGAAAGTCCCGTAAAAATCGGTCGGGTCGTTTCAGAGATTAGCCGGAACAAACAGGCCGATAGACAAAAATTGTAAAAAAAAAAAATTTTGGTATATGTACCGTGTATACATACATATGCATTTAGTAAAAAGTGGTTATTTTAATATTACAAACAGACACTCTAATTTTATTTATCTGTGTAGATTTCTTTGGCTATTCTGAACTGTATTTACAAATTGCTATTCCTAGCAAATGAGGATCATTGTTAATTCTTAATCTAAAGTATGTTCTATAAATAATGTTATATAATTACTAGCGACCCGCCCCGGCTTTGCACGGGTATAAGCACTTGTGTTATGTTAATCAGAAACAACGAGGGTATCACAATAAATATATATAAGTTTATAAACAACCAAGACTCGGAAACAAACATTCATGCTTATCACACAAATTAATGCACCTACCGGGATTCGAACCCAGGACCTTTCGATGCAGAAGGCAGAAGCACTACCAATTGCGCCAATCGGTCGTCTAATTTTATATCTTTTTCATCTACTTTAAAAAAATAAAATAGGTATATACTTATTTTTTATAAGTCATAAGATATATAAATTCTGGAAACACCGCATTAGACATTAAATATTTTTCTATATATGTCGTGTTTTAGAAATAATTCACCCGCATCCTAATTCTTCTAACAGCAGGGCACGCTTCCGAATCTTGAATGGTCTGTGTATTTACCTGTGATAAAACAATTAGGTTTATTAAATCTAAAGTTTAGCTACCATACATTTGTGTCATTGTCTGTTTTATATTTCCTATATTTATCTAACATCTGTAGAAAATACGTTAACGGTACGTCGCCATATTTGCAAGGAACGTAGGTTTCACTTATTTTTTGGAGCTAACCATTTTCGTATACAACCACGCACTTTATAAATTACAAAGCAAACATTTAGATACCTCATTTTGATTTTATTTGTCGTTGAGTTGGTTTGTCAAAATTTTTAGTCTCTGTTAAAGTTTAACAATTTTTAAGGTAAGCATAAATAGTCACAAAATATATACATATATCATAATTACTACAATTTTTTTATAAGCCTTGTAACTCTAAAAACTTTCGCAAGTATGTGTTTAGTATTTTGTGTTTGTCAATAATTTAAATGTACGTTTAAATTATTCCTAGCAACATTGTATTTTGTACAATTTTAAGTGTGACAAAGTTCTTCATGATATTATTTAAAACTCTTGTTGATTTGAAATTCAAAATATGTATATCGGAGTGCAGTATCGTTCAATCACCCGTAAGTCGATTATTATTAGCATAGCGATGCAATCGCTTAAATCCTTACTGATATTATAAATGTGAAAGTAACTCTGTCTGTCGCGATTTAACGCCAAAACTACTGAACCGATTTAAATGAAATTTGGTACCTACACAGTCTAGAGTCTGAGAAAGGACATAGGCTACTTTTTATGCGAAAAAAGGGTTGTAAGGGGTTGAAAGGGGGATAAAAAGTTATATGGAAGTATCCTCATTTTTAGAGCTAAAAGCTTTTAAGCTATATAACATCACGTTATGATAAAGTTAAAGTTGGTACAGCTAGTCGTGTTAGGTACAGTATTATGTACTTATACTAATTTTCAAATACTTTGTTGAATCTTTCAATAATTTTGGACGCGAGTGATTTCATTTTTATAAATGGTAATTTAAACAAAAAAAAAATGTTTTTTTTTTTTTGGTATTTAAAGCTACATTTGCTATGAATCAATGTCAGCTGTCAGTTCTGTATTGTAAGTGAGATTAATTCAAAAATTGTCGCTTCTCTTTGACTGGAAGTTTGACACTTCTAAAGTCTATAGGTACCTCTACTTCTGGTCTATAGAATATTGTGTTCTGTGGCCTCGACAGACAAGCTTTTACGTATATGTACTATGAAAGGGCAAAACTTTTGGCAATTCGAATTTTCAAAATTTTGATTACTGCGACATTCGAGCAAATGATCTTTTATATGAATAAAGACAAGATTCTGAAATAACAATACGGCTATAAAAACTATTTGTGACACTTGATGGTTAGATAATATGAAACACAGCATCTAATTACGCATTACATGCCATAAAAATAGTGCTTATGAAACTAAATACCAACAAATGTAAAACGCAGGCCACAAGCATATTTTTATCATATACATGTTATGATGAATATAACAGGCAAATTAAATAATTAATTAAATATCTAATGGGACGTTAAATAATTTGGCAAATGTGTTTCTCTAATTAGGA
This sequence comes from Aporia crataegi, assembly GCA_912999735.1. Lineage (NCBI taxonomy): Eukaryota > Metazoa > Arthropoda > Insecta > Lepidoptera > Pieridae > Aporia > Aporia crataegi. Next base: position 5,902,830 of record OU538749.1, read on the forward strand.
AATTGCTACTTAAATATTTGCTACATGATAACTAATGCGTCTGACTACAAATACATGTTGCGGTGAAGGTCTATCTTCGATTTCCGGGAAAAACCTTTCAACTTGGGAGTTACAAATAAATTAATAATAAAATCGACCTCAAAATGCACTTAAATTTTTTAATAAATACACGTCGAATTGATAACTTCCTCCAGGTTTTTCGATTCAAAACTGATTACCTACTTTCATTTTAAAATTATGAAGGAAACTAAGTAGAAATGAGTCTGTCCCATATCCTAATGAAAATGAGAAGGCTTCCCTCTCTCACACCGCATTGCTCACAATAGTCTGAGTCAAAATCCTAGCCCTGCATTTGGAGCAATATATAAATTTTTATATTTTATAGCAATATATATTAAAGCTTGCTTGTGGAAATCGTTGAGGTTTTTAGGACATTGTAAATGAATTTTGCTATGGAAGCATGCTTTATGAAGTAGGTTACAAGTCCATAATAGTGGAGCGAATGAGACTAATGTGTAGGTATTACGCGATAACGCGATAAGCCACTTTCTTATTGCTTAAAAGGTCAGAATTTATCAATATGTATGTACGTAAATTAAATACTCGGCTACATATTTGTGAGATGACTTAATAATGTCTTCATTAAGTACCTACCTATTAATAAAATAAATACTTGTTGTTCAAGAAAAGAAAAAGAAATAGCATTAATTTTTATAGTGATCTTTTATCACTTTATTACGTAAGGTACTTATATAAAATGTATAATATGGCCGGACAATTCGAAAAAATCAACACGATTGACATGAGTTTGAGACTTGACCTGGCATTAAAGAGGTAATCGCTTTTCCGTGTGAATTACAATCACGTTAACTTATAAATCATGTTCCCAGTTCCCACATAATACATCATTCAATCGGGAAAAAGGAACGTGATGACAAAAAGGAATTACGAATGAATGACTTCCTCAATATCAACACGTGTCTCTTTAATGATCTCTGAGGATAGTGGGAACTCTGGCGAAGATCTAAAAATAAAAAATTGTAAGTTAAGTGAAAAAAGAAAATTTGATTATCTAGTACTGAATAAAATTAACTTATCAACAATCTTTTATCTATTGTTAGATTTGACTGATAGTCAATATAAATTAGAAATAGAAATTTGAAAGCATTTTGGCATCTGAAATTCATATCCGTGAAACCATATAAATATTTGTGTTTATTATTAAAACTCACACAGTTTTATACTCACATGCCAAAGGTAGTTGTAATGACAATCCTCAATTGAGTATGACGCGTCGAGATCACAAATTGGCGCCAATTTGAGTCTCCGGCTGACTCATGCTTATCAGAGTCGACTGTCCAGGTTACATCTAAAAGTATACCTACACACTGTCTCATTGCATAGAAAATTATTTTATTTGTCTGCAGATTGAAGTTTATTCCAACAACTTGTTTTGTAGTAGAAATGTATTACCTAAAAGCATCGGTTCTCTTACTGATAATGTAGATCTTTGACAGATGGTCTCAATCAATGAATTTTTAATAATGAAGTTTCTTATACTAATTAAAAATTAAGTTGTCTATACTTCGTGAACCTGCATGTACGATAACACTGGCTTATTGTTAAAAACGATTTTTAAATATAACATACAAATAAAATCAGCTAACATAATAGAAACGGATTTAATATTCCTGCAAGTATCTATCATGTCTTTATAATATATTTGAGTCGGAAAGCGCAACTCTGCGATGTGAATTTATAAGTTTTTCATTCATGATAATATCAAATTTGAAAATAATGTTTTAATGCTAGAATTAAAGACAGTAGAAAAACTAGAATTCAATTTAGAACTAAATGCGACATTTCGGATATCCTTGAAACCGAATTAAGCAGGTGTCATGCTGCTTACATTAGCGATTAAATATATGTATATCTATATGTATTTAAAGATGTAAATAATTGCACGGGAGCGTATAATAAGATTATAGCTCATTGCACCGTGTGATTAGACGCTTGGCGTATCAAGTTGAACCCGTTTGATACGTGCTATAATCCCATTACTGATATCGTCTTACTTTGAACCAACTATAATTTTGCCACAAATTAATTATAATCTATGTACATAAATTATACCAGACTAACATGAAACTAACAATTTAATGTCAATTGTCAACGTGACATCGCGAAAAGCGCGCAACATAAAAACAACGTGCCGTTGTTCGGCTAATAGTATAATTATTAATATTAGTATAAAATATTATAATCAGATTGTAAAATCAGTGCCATCATATTTAATTTGATATAAGCTCAAAAGTAACAGAAAATAATGGAATTAAAGTTTTTGTTTAGAAAAATCTAAAAATGCTCATGTGCCGTTTCTTAGTCTCTGTGTACATCTTTTTAGAATTCGGTATAATTTTTAAATTTGTCTGCGTATTGTATTCTGTGTATTTGATACCGTCTTCTGTTGTGAATGTCTTAAGTGATAAACTAATTTTCGAATTTGTATGAAGATAACTTGCAAAATGTTGAATTTATTATAAACAATAGATATATAAACAACAAATCATTGATCCCGATTCCCGTCTGCAATCGTACAAGCCTTGAGCTGATAATATAATTGGGAAGAATGGCGCAATTACTGTTTCCCAGCATGTACATGTTGATATTGAAGCCACTAACTAATGTTTATATGTATGAGGTAACTGAATCCATTGAGATACAAATTGTAAGATCAATGTTGGGACTTCAATAAAAAGTTAAAGCCGAAAGACACAATTTTAAATTTATACTGCCTTATTCCAAAACGCGGTTTAAAGATAGGCCGCGTTTGTTACCAGAGAAAAACCTCATTTTTGTATGAATGTTAGACGTGTATCCAACACTGCAACCAACCAACCAATACTGAAACATCTTTTGACCATGTTTTGTAATGAGGCCCATAAAGAACAGTTGATCGATTTATGATGTAATCTTAATAAATATTTAATCGACCGATTGTCGCAATTGATAGTGCTCTGAGGTAGTGTTCCTGCCTTCTGCATTGAAAGGTTCAGTTTCGAATCCCGTTTGGTGCATTTATTTATGTGATGAGCACGAATACTTGTTTCCGAGTCTTGGTTGTTTATAAACTTATATCATGTATTTATTGTGGTACCCTCGTTGTATTACCATAACACAAGTGATTCAGCTACTTAATTTGGGATCAGAGCAATGTATGTGAATTATCCCAATCATTATTTTAAAAAAACTTCAATTTTACTTCTTTTTTTCCACTATGAAATGATTTTTTTTAAAATAATGCTGATTTCAGAAATACCAATAAAATAAAGCTCTAGAAACAAAATTAAATATTTGATTAGAGAATAGGTTTATTAATTAACTACGACTTATGAACCTTCAAGAAAAATGCGTAGCTTTATTTAAAAAGACGACAACGCAGCCGTGGCCCAACAGCTTTAGAGCGTGTCCATGAGCGGCGGACCGCTTCTCATAAATGAGCCTCCTGAAAAAATAAGAAAATAGACCGTTTATAACTTCCTTGTCACTCTAATTCTATATACGAGTATGATAACATAACTTTTTGTGTGACATTCAGATACATATTTAAAATATAACGTTATTCGTAACGTTTCAGCTATAAATAAACTAATTCAGTGTGTTAGTCTCAGATAATCTATTAGAAGATCACACAAGTTTTAAATTAGCTAAGAGCGATGTTAGAAAAGACTTATTATTTACGACCCCTTTAACATCGTTCTGTTTTTATTTTGTTTCAGGATGTGGTGGACAATAACTGGTAATTTCGGAAACATCCTGCCGATAGATTGGACCAAATCCTTCTCACGGAAAATGCACATTCCAACATTAAACCTAAGTGACAAGAAGGTATCATTTAATTTTCTAATCAACTAATTTAATTTTAATTACACCCGAAAAACTTTCCAGGTAAAACTACCAAATGACCGTACTAATTTAAAGCTTTATGTTTTGAGATATTTCAACTCAGTATAATATTGTTACTAAACGTACAGGATTTAGAAAAGTCAAATCCCACCAAAAACGTTCAGCCAAGTCTCGATGGAGCTGCTTGTTTATCTGGATGGTACGGCAGTGTTTGTTTCGCGCTCGACTTGGCGGCCCTTGGCCTCCCAATTTTACAATTGCCATATTATGGCACCATAAAATCATAACTTAAACAATATAGGAACATATTAAATTAAATAAAAATAAATATAAAGAAGTATTCAACGGCAACATCTTAATGTGTCACCATTAAATGTAATTAAATCGATTTTCAAAGACGTAAAAATGTTTTTGCGTAAAATAATACAGCGTTCCTGAAATAACGTAAAGCTAGGAATGATTCACGAGAATTTAATAGTACTAAAGTATGGCGAGCACACGCTCGAACTCATTTTGCAGAGTAATTTTGTCTAAGGTCACTCGAATTGTTACACCGCTTGTCACTTGTATGAATATGATAAATGTATGACTATTAACTGTAAGACTTTGTTGCTTTATGTAACTCTCAACCATCAAACTTGGTAAAGTTTTAAACGGCAGTAACGTAAAATGGGTACAACATATATGGGCAATAAGGAAATTCAAATGTCGAATTATGTTAAACATATTTTTCCTGATTTTCAACAAAATAAAATTTTCCCCTTTGTCAATATTTTTATTCAAAATACTAAACATGTCTAGTATCTGTTATTTACTAATTATAATTTTCGAAACTCAAAAGCAGAAAAAAATTAATATTTCTCATATTGATTGACTTAGAGAAGAAGCAGTAACCAATTCACATATTACATTTAAAAATGTAATATAATTAAAAAGTCGTACAATTTAAAAGTCACTATATATCAGTAAGGTTTTTAGAACATTTAAGTATCGTCATCAAACTATCTTACCTCGGTAATGATTGTCGTTACGAAAGTAATCTTGCTGAGAGATTGGATTTTATAGGCTAAAAGCTCCTCGTATTTGCATTCCGGAAGTTCCACGAAAGATTTTATCGAGATTAGAAATACAACTTACAAATGAGTTATACCGTTTTATCGACATTTCGTGTTCTAATCAAATGTTCAACTTTAGTACTCCGAAATTACAAGGATTTTATTCTTACACTTTTGATATTAATCAACAAATACATCAGTTGTATCACAAATAACTTATCTTTATAGTTTCAATGACAATAAAAACAATAAAATTACCTTAAACCCCCATATTTAATTTCCAGAGCGCGATGACTCCTGACGACGAGATCCACAGCTCAGAAGACGAGGCCGTGGCTTCCGATCTGGACATGCATGCACTTATCCTGGGCGGTTTGCACCAAGACCATGAATGTCCCGTTAAAACTGCTGATGAGGTAATTATCATTTTCATTTATTTTAACGAAACACACAACTGCTAACACTTACACCGACATTAAAACTCTCCCAAATTTATAGTCTCTAGTTTTAGCGAACAAATTTCTGAATTTCTGTCAAAACAACACATTTTTAAAACTATGTGACCTGTTCTAAATATCATGTAATACAACATCAATGATTGTTTAGAATTTTCGTTTGTTTGTAGTATATTAACAATTTCGTGTCACGGATCTGCTCAGGTTCATTTTATCCGAAAAGTTTTACAGCTCCCGTGGAATAGTTGTAACAATAGTAAGAATTAAATCGGTAAACATAACTTCACAAATGACGGAGATTTAAGTTAAAACATTAAAACACAACCTTCAAAAATTAATAATAACAAGATGCTTCGTGTATTTTGTCTCGAACCTGTAATGCTAATTATTAAGATTATGACTTAATTGTTTAATTTAATTTTATAATTTAATCATATAACCGGGGAAATATGCAGCGACAGTGTCAATTTCAGCCAATTGGAGCAGAAGACAATCAATTTGACTGCCAATAAATCCTTTTGTCTTTTCCAATTTTCTAAGAATTTTTCTCGCATTTTCAGGTGATTCAAGAAATAGATGACATGATGCAAGAAACTCCGTCATCTGAGGGAGACAACATTATCGAGTACAACGAAGCTTTGGAAAAGGGGAAGGAAGTTCTGAACTCTCCTCTCTATGAAGACAGTAAGAATCTCTATCTTATATATCACTTTTTCAATAGCTTGACTTGAACTAGCTTGATCTTTCCATCAACACGAAATTTGTGTTTACATCGAAATTTTGCACAACCTTCAAGGAACTATGACAATGTTTGTTACCTACATTTTTTTTGAAATGAACTAATTTTCGGGTCCGTGTATTGATACAAAATAATTTGAATATTTTTTCTTTGCTTTCTCATCTATCATTGCTGCAAAGAAAATGTTAATGAGGCAAAAGAACTTAAATTCTATGAAACTCACTTTACGTCCATGTGTGAAATGCTATGTAACAAAATATTAACTCGAACTTTATGGACGGTAGTAAAGTTGCATACTTAGTACATGTGAGTTCCCCAGAGGCTGACAAAGAACTTTATTACATCAGTAGTCGTATTAAAGGTTGCTAAAGGCATAACAAATGGTCGTACGTGACTATGTTTTTCATAACAAGATGAACAAAAATCCAGGTCAAAAGTGTCAATCACCTGCGCATTCATTGATCATAGCGTCATATGGACAACGTAAATTTCTTGTTTCATTACCTATAATAAATCATCATGTGGCGAAGTGCGTATAGCCTCTTTAGTAAAGAGACTCTTCTATGCGCTTAATAAGAACTTGCATTCAAAATTCAAATCATATAGAATGTCATCATCAATATTTGGACTCTCTCATACCTTCATTCTATTCATATACATTACCTTGATGTCCGGATCAATAACGAAAGAATCTTAATATTTTATATAATCTAGCGAGCCGCCCCGGCTTTGCACGGTATAAAACGTATATAAAAACCTTCCTCTTTAATCACTCTATCTATTAAAAAAACTGCATCAAAATCCGTTGCGTAGTGTTAAAGATTTAAGCATACAAAAGGATATAGGGACAGAGAAAGCGACTTTGTTTTATACTATGTAGTGATTCTTTACAATGTAATTTCCTTTATTTTACTTCTATCAAACTAATAACAAAGTCCTGGAGTATTATTGAAGTATTCTATTAAATATCAAGAATGGAGTCGCAGCAACAATACTATGAGTATGAATAGCAACACGCTATAATCAGGTTATGAAAATTGTTATTAAGTCTACCTTAATCGCCTCCTAAATGAGTATTGCGCCGGTGGTTCAGGTTTCGAATCCCGGTTAAACAAACGTTTCAGAGGATTTTAGATCTGTTAGGGTTAGGGATTAGGGTGTAGATTGTCAGAAGGCTGAACTTCTTGGGAAATTATGAGTGAAACAGCTCCATAATGGTTTGCACATACCTGTGACCTTGGTCTCTACCTTGGGAATGTTCTCATAGTCTAGTTTCTATGTAAACTGGAATAAATTCCTCGTTCTACTTCAGTGCTTATGTTGGTCTGATATCTATCTTGGGGTCGATTTTTATTACTATGTAAAATGCAAAGTTACATAGTCTCAACATGAGAAAGATACCTAATTTTGAAGCCTATAAACTGCATAAGTTCACGTTATTAAAATATCAAAGCCATAACAGTAAAATGTACTTTTCCAGAGTTACGTGACCTCTCCCTCGCCCAGCTTAACGAGATCTTCATGGAGCTTGAAGTGCTGATTCGTGAATTCTCCGAGACCCTGATAGCTGAGCTCGCGCACCGCGATGAGCTGGAGTACGAGAAAGAGCTGAAGAACACGTTCATATCACTTCTGCTGGCTGTTCAGAACAAGCGGAGGCAGTACCACATCGAGAAGAAGAAGAGAAGTGGCCCCCAACGATCTCCCGCTCTCGGCCTTAACTCTGAATCTAAGGTAAATAATTTTAAAGGTAATTATGAACCAGTCAAGTCAGTTTTTAGTTAGTTAGCGATCCCTTGAAATCTTTAGTTAACTTTAAACCGCATGTAGAAAGAATTAATCGTTTAGAACATCATATGTGACTTAAAGCGATCTCTTGTTTCTTCTATTTTGAACTTAGTATGAAAATGAATGGAAATTTGATAAAGATTATTTATTATTTATTTTCAGTATCTAACCACCGTCATACCGTTCCATCTTCACAACGGACCGCCGGACAACCAGTCACTTCAAGTTCTTATTAAAAGTAAGTTAAATATGAACGAATATTAAGAGTAATTAAAAACCAAAAAAAAAAACCATATATTTCTAGAATAATTTTAATAAAAAAAACAGACTACAAATTGTAACTCTACTACTGAACAGATGTTGATGAAATTTAAATGAAACCACAGGGGAAGAAAATCTGTGTCAAATAAAATATGTTCATTTTTTGTGTAAACATGCTTTTTATTAAGTGTGAATACTTTTACCGCTTAAAGAAATATTTTAGGATCCATATCATTCTATATATTTCTCTCCATCCTTATATAGGTTTACTAGTTGTGCACCGCGGTTTCACCCGCGTTAACTTTATCGTAACGTGATGTTATATAGCCTAAAAGCTTTTAGCTCTAAAAATGACGATATTTCCATAGAACTTTTCATCCCCCCTTTCAACCCTTTTTCGCATAAATAAGTAGCCTATGTCCTTTCTCAGTCTCTAGACTATCTGTGTACTAAATTTCATTTAATTCGGTCCAATAGTTTTGGCATGTAACCGTGACAGACCGACTGTATTAGTAAGGATAAGTAAATAAGAAATTTATTGTTATATTATTAATATTCAATTCATATTATCCATTTCATTTCAGTTCTAAAGGCAATAAACGAAGACAGCCCAACCGTTCCAACCCTGTTAACTGACTACATTCTTAAAGTGCTATGCCCGACATAAATGAAACAGCTTTTTGTTAGTTAATTAATAATACACAACTATACAAAATCCATTATTTAAGCTAAGTTATAAATATATAGGGTTAAAAAGCTACGCTTCAAAATTTTGCGTAAAAGTTTTTCATTCACGGTTATAATAGACTAATGCGTTTAATGCTTACAATTCTGAAATAAGTTATTTTTTTAAATAATAACATCCCAATTACCTATACAAAATAAATAAATGACATTTGTATCTGCCCAGCTATAGCCTACTTTTAACAAAAGTAGACTTTGTTAAAAGTAGACAATTGTTGGAGGCACGCTTATGAATCTGAAAAATTAAACAAATCTTAATAAAAGCACGCAGATCCTTAAAGATATTAATTTGACCTTTCGGCACTTAATGACAATTGACACCTTATTCAAGCTGTGACCGTTGGAACATTTTAAACGTTTAAATCGGTTAACTGAATTTTAAGTATTTTATGATCAAGAAAAAAAACTTTTTGTATGGTTGTGTATTCTATGATTTTTTACTTTGTGCAAACTACATCTAGCCGAATATTGTATCTCAAATAATTCGTGTTTTAACAAAATTCTTTGAACACAGTTTCATATTTAATAAAGTAAATTCCTTATATCAACAAAATGCCTTAAATTGTATAAAAACCTTATGAATTGTGTCAATATTATTTTCTCAAAATTATATTTTAAATATTTACATATATTATTTATAAGTTAAAACACTGTAGTTTAAGAATTTGATTAATCACGTTATAGTGCCTTGAATTTATCTGATCCAATATAACTACTGTCAAATTTATTTAATATAACTAAAAGACACGAGTTCCAGTAACTGGTCATGGTAAATTTGAGGCACTGTAAATGGCAACATTTCCCTGTCAGTGTGCGTATTGCCATGCGTGTAGAATTGCCATATTATTAATTGGAATCATTTTAATATTTCTACTTTTTTGCATAAATGAACTGTGATATTGTATGTTAATTTTAATTAATGCTTCCTTTTAGATTTTATAAGTTGATTTATTTAGTTTTGTCAGCTCATTGAATCGATTTTATTGTACATAAACAATAATGGAATTGTCGTCAAACATGTGTTAATATGGTCCGAAGAGGCTTGTAAATAACTATAGTTTTGTAGATATAGCTGATTCTCTGTTCTCTACACTTTATGTTACTGCAATATAAATATGGCCGAATTCCTAACTTCTTAATTATATATAACATTAATTATTAGCTCTCAAAATATTTTGTCTTCTTTTTAAACGACAGTTTCATGTCAGCGAGAAAGTGATAGAGTATTTGTGAGAAAAGCTACCGAAAAGTATATGAGGCAATTAAACGATTTTAGGCTAAAACAGAATCTAGTTAAGCGGTTTCATAAAAGGATTGTATGTATTTCAAAAATTCAATTTTTAAAATTTAAAGTAATTAAAATTTCATCATTACTTTTAAGTCAATTGTCCAAGATATTTAATTATTAAATTAAATAGTGTATTTAATAGTAGATCCCGCGAACTTCTTATCGCTTCAGAGTTCCGAATAATGTTTCACCTAAAACGTTATTCCATAGAAAATGTATGAGGAAATTTCTTCATAAACACTTTTTCGTGAATTTTATATAAAAGTTATTCTGCTTTTCAGGATGGAGACGAAGCCAATAAAAACAATTATCATTAAAAACGGTCCAGGCGCTCCTATTTAACATAGATAATAACATACAATAAAAACACTTGTAACATAGATATAAAAAAGCAAATGAGAATCATGATACATGATATCATGATCATGATACAGTTTTCACCTGTTGTATATCAACTATACAGTCAGACTTTCCAAACAGCTCTAGAAAAATATTAGAAATTCGGCCATTTTGTCTTTGTCACACTATTTCATGTGCTTGTAAAAAGGAATAACTGAAATTTAGAAATAATCTCAATAATGAAGCGTTTGTGTGGTGCCTAATTGGCCAGTTTTAATGTAAATTTATCTAAAAAGCTGTTTTAAACTAAATGCACTTTTTATATAGTTTCTAATGCTTATATCTAGTCTCAACAGTTTTAGTCATAATTTTGTTTGTATGATTAAAATGTTTCTGTACTTTGCTATTATTTTAAATAGATTCGATAAATGTTCATGGAAAAATATATTGTCTATACTCTATACATGATATGAAAAGTTGAATTTATATATATTTAAAATAAATAAAAAATCAGTCTTAATGGACAATTACAAAAAAACATTTATTTTTTGTTTTTAAATAGTATTATATAATGTATATAATACGGAATATAATGTTTCTTAAAAATAGATTTTGATAATAAAAATTAATATTGATATATAAATTGATCAAATATCCATTTTCAGCAAAGTATGGAATAGTTATTGTAAGTTAAAGTTTAAGTGAACATGAATTTTAAAGATTTAGGAGAGCTTTGTCGCACACTTGAACTAGTAGCCAACACCAATTGTTGTCTGTAATCTATGGAATGACCGAAATAAATGTCACATTATACAATCTTGTATATTTTCCCTTCCCCGTTCATTTTCCGATTTAGAGAAAACATTTTCAAGGCTTCCCGTTTATGCTTTTTAATTTCTGTTAGTGTTAGGTTTAATCTTATAAAGCAACTTTGGAGAAGAAAGTTGTCAGTTACATGATGTTTTTAATATGCTTTCGAAACCAGGACCGCAAACCGCCATGACACGCACCTAATACTTTTTTAAGAAACATTTTTACATTACAATTACGAAATATACTAAGACAATATATATGATGTTTATTTAATATTAAAATAAAATAGATTTAACAATTAAAGCAATATAATTCCCGTAGCATTACTGATCCAAGGTAGGTATCGTTGCACTCTTGTGAATACTGAAGGTAAATTGTCATTACAGCCAGTCGAATCTATAAATGTCACAACTCCAATCTGTAATTATAAATATTATCTATATTTTAATCTACTTTTGCTTTATGTACTGATTGTAAACTTTTAATCATTTATTTATTTTATTTATACAATGCATAAATAATAATACATTTGTTGTACAAAACAACACGAATCGAAAAAAAAATTTTAAAGTTTTACATTTGTGATTTTTAGGACATGTGGAACTATACATGCATATTTTAAGTGATAGTCATAAAATAAACAAAACCTGTTTAACTTATATTGTTGTACTTATAATATATGAAATTTACCAAAATATCTTCTTCTGTTACGTGATAGAGTATTGTTAGAGGTCCGCCATTGTCTCCCTGAAAAATTATAAGAAAAACTTAATAGTAAAACAAATGTGGACTTGGTATGTATTGGGTACATAACTTTAAAGATACATAATATATTTGTTACAGTAAGATAGAAAAATCAAAATGAAAGTCATAAAAATAGAACTATGTATTACATTTTGGACTTATTGCATTTCTGACTACTAAACTACTTTTGCAAAATTATTTCACTAAATCAAGTAATTTACAATCATATCACTAAATTACCGTAACAGGTAGCCGTATTATATTTGTATTCCTAGTAAGATAGTAATGTATATGTAATTAATAATTGAGACAACTGACATGCATTGCTCTGATCCCAAAGAAGTCGCTGAAGCAGTTGTCTTATGGTAATCAGAAACAACGAGGGTACAACAATAAATACATATATAAATTTATAAACAAATAAATGCACCGACCGGGATTCGAACCCAGAACCATATGGCGCGGAAGGCTTTATCTATCTTACTGTGACATAATTATTACAAAAATAATGAACATGAACTGAATCAGGTTGTCACTTCATGTTATGGGTATAAAGTCTTGACAGTTGCGCCGCCAATTCTTATAAACAATCACTGAATGCATCGTGTTTGATATATTTTTATTGTGAATGTAATTATTACTTTGTGTTTGTTCTGACCTTTTGTGTTGTATGCTGACCACCCACGAGGGTAGTTTGAGATAAATGTTCGAACATTCAAACGTTTTAGTCGTTACCACAACAACAAGTCTTAACAAATTTTGTTATAATAAATATTATGTAGCACAAAGTATTTATAACGAATAATCAACAACAATATTCAATACAGAGTATTCTTATCTATTACATGCATGTGTGTGATACAAAATAATTAATACCTTACAAGTCCCCGAATATGTGCTAAATCCACACACAACGTTTGGCGGGAGCTGATCGAACATTGTACTATTGCATAACACGTTCGTGATCACAGTCATATTCTTCTGTCGAAGAGTCGGTGATACGAATGTTACTTCTGCAAAAATAGTAATTATTAAAATAGAAATCGCCTTCCTGGCTAAGTGCACGCTCGAGATCCTGGCTACATAGAGGACAGATCATCTACTTGCCTGTGATTTAGGCAATAATAATATACCATTAAAAATTAGCACATTCCAATGTCTCTGGATGTTATAGACAATTAACCAAAAATAGATCACATAGTGTAGGTATTAAAGTGATAAATCCACTTTTATTTGTAAATTTTTTTTATTTTATTCGCCTGGCACAAAAGTACACTTAATCTTTTCATAAATAATTTTACGAATTATTACCATATTAATAACAAAATAAAATAATTACGTGGTGCTGCGATTCCCCATCCGGAAGCAATGCCTGCTTCTCCAGCAAAATTGTTTTCAGAAATATTCAAATAAGGCAGCCTTATCACATCGATCGTTTCTGTTATCATTAAAAAAATGTTAAATTTCCGTAGGAATAATCTATTTTCCGCAAGCTTTGAAACTATAGCATAAATACTTATATTTTAAGTTATTATTGGTTATAATGCTAACCACATAATATGTATAAACTTATTGAAACATAGCTTCACTATCACTACATATTATAAAACAAAGTCGCTTTCTCTGTCCTTATATCCCTTTGTATGCTTAAATCTTTAAAACTACGCAACGGATTTTGATGCGGTTCTTTTTAATAGATAGTGATTGAAGAGGAAGGTTTATATATTATATGTTTTATACCCGTGAAAAGCCAGGGCGGGTCGCTAGTAAAATATAAAAATCAATTCTTATTTAACCTCCTAGAATTTTAGGTAGAACATAAACAGTTTTGCACATGTAAATGCAACTTTTCATTCATTTAAATATGAAATTATTGATTAAAAAATCGAACCCGTAATTTGGACGACATTCGTAAGCCTCAACAGCGCCAAATCATTGTCGAAAGTCATGGGATCCCAATCTGGATGCACGATTACTTCCTCCACGTTCAAAATACGGCGACCATTCTCATATCTGTCATACAATGAGTGCGCGCCTAAGATAGCCTGAGAATATAAATAGTGACGAAGACGTAAGATAAAAGACAATATTTTTTATTATATTAAGTCCCGGGGTTTCACCCTCGTTAATTTAGTCATAATCTGATGTTATATACATATGCTATAGAATACTTCTATCTCTAAATATATCCTACGGAAATAAACAGGAATACATTTGTTAAATCCAGAGCTAAATAAAATTTGCGTGACAAATAATCATTAAAATTTTACACAACATTCGTAGTTTTCGACGGTACTTACCAGGGTTATATGAAACGAAGTTACAAATGAACGAAATTTATCATTTATAAAAGTATCATGAGCATGCCATAAAGACTGGGTGTGAGCGAGACATACCTACTTATAAGAAAGAGAACGAGGTCTGCGCTCGTTGCGGTACGTACATTTTCTCTCTCACTTACGCTTTCATAAATATTACGTGTAAGAAAAAGACAGTGTTATTTCTATACGGTTTGAATGAAAAACTATAAAACAAACATAAGTATTGTAGGCCTAATACATTAACGTTTTACATTTATACATAGGCATCCGGACATAAAACATGAACATTTTACCTGAACATTATCCACAATCTCGCCATCATGGAAGCAACAGTGAGCAGCTGTTATAACCCATTGTGCGTCAATTAGAGAGCCACCACAGAAACCTATTTGACCTGTAGTTCCAACGCGAAGGTATAATGCTACCTACAAATAAATAGTATTAAGGTCAATATAAAATATATGAAAGCAAATATTACATAATTAGTATATAATTCGGTTTTTGAATGGTATTATTGGTTGAAGTTTAATCGAATTTGTGCGGTGTATCGATAATTTTAGCCAGTTTCTTGTAGGTACTTACTTGATATGGTCTCGAATGTCGTTCACTTCTCTCTCCGCCTATGACCCTGGTACTAATTGTGGACGCACTTATTGTGAATAATCCAAAAATAAGTAAAAATCCCCACATTTTCCTTTAACTAACGAACCTTTACTGCCAGGAACGTAGATCGATATCTAAAAAATGTTTTATCTCAGAAGATATCAACTTCCTAGATTATCTTGACAGAAAATATCTGACCCAAAAGCCATATCCAGTTGAACAAATTGATTAATTTTGATATCGTGTTTATAATGTTAGCTTTTACTCGTGACTTCGCTCGCTTGGTCTTATACATAGTCTGTACAACTCGGAAATAATCTTGCTTTATTAAGCAAGATTATTTCTGAGTTGTTCAACGAATTAATTTTAAAAATATGTAGACATTTACGATTATTTTTTCATTACAAATCTATATATTATAAATATGTTTGTATTGTTTTCATAGTAATTATTCACAATGATTCAAAAGCACATTCGGTTCGATAAGGATAACTGCGAAGTTTCTTTAATCTGAATTGAAGAAATCAAATAGAATATATAAATATTGTTCTATTTTCCGGCAATTTATATGGGAATGCCATAAGTCGTGTCGTTATGATAACGACACCGAACGTCATTTCCATACAAAACAGCGTTAGTGGGTGTCGATAAATAAGCATAACATTCTTGACTACAGGGTTTTAGTTTTATTTGTATGGCGGCCATGTTTTTTCCGCCATTTTGAAATTTTTTCATCACCCTAGTAATTGCTCAACGTCTACTACAAAATTATTTCAGACACATCTCCACCACCTACCCTTTGCGCAGGCCGTCGACTACTCGGTCTTGGAGAAAGTTCCAACTTTCATAATTTTTCCTATATCCCCAATGATTCAGCAGTTTATCACTATGCTCAAAATATTTCCACATGTTGCCAGTTACTCCAAACAATTCAGTTTATGTTTTGGCCGAAATCCGAAAAATTCAAAAATAGAACGCCACACTACCACCCCCTAATAGCGCCCCAAGGTGCTGATCAAAGTTTGTTCGAGCACCACATAATATGAAAAATAGGAGAATATTAGAAAAACCCAAAATTTTATAAATTCGTAGACGTTTGTTTTAAACGATTACACGCATAAACTACTAATAATATAATAGAGAAACTGTTTTCATAATAATTATAGTCTCATATAAGTTACATGGTTGACAATAAAACACATAAATATTTGAAAACATCGTTTATTATATTTCCTCAAAAAAGTAAAATTTAAAAATAAAATTATTTTAACGTACATACGTTGCAAGAAGCGGCGTGTGCCGCGCGCACTCTATACAATATTACGTAAAGAACTAAAAATGTGTGATCGTAACATCTATTAATAAAGGTGAAAATACGTATTAAAAGATAAAATAACAATTTATGAAAAATGGCAGTTAAATAATTAAGAAATAATACGTTACTCTTAGAAGCACATGAGGCGAAGCATACTTAAAAGTACTATAAGACAGTACTTCGGCGTCGCTCGCAGTCCTTCGACTACATCTAGTCTACATGCAATAAATCTATTATGAAATCGATATAAATAGTTCCCGTCCGCCAACGACGTCGCAGTACTAAGAAGACACTTTATTATTGGAAATTATTCCTAACTTAGCTCACCATACTTTCGCCGAGATGTCAAACGATAAAACACCTGGCGTAATGATTACTGTTAAATGCGGTTATATCCATCCTAAACAAATGCAAATTCCTTCGATAAATCATTGGTCAATAGTTATCTAATAAAACATCTAGAATTTTCAATTAGCTGATAAATTTAATACGACATACATTTCTAGTTCAAATTATACATTTTATATAATTTCAATATAATATATAAATAATTATATCATCTGAGCTAAACTAGAGGTCTGAATAAATAGCGTTTAGAATTTCATAACGTCATATTTAATATAAAGTTACAACAATCGAAATGGGGGTGGGATCGACCGATAAATATGCAAACAAACACTCAAATATCGAACAGTCTTAACGTTTGTACGCAACATAATAATAACAATTGTGGGGCCACGATTTCTTCATTAGCAAAGCTTACGGCAGCAAGCGTCGTGAGAAATACGGCGTCTCGGATGCGTACGCGGGCGTGCGAATACGTGCGCGTATACGAGCACGTACGCACTTAGTACGGGGGGACGCGGCTCTAATGAGAAACGTGTGGCTGGCTCCTCCCGCGCGGCTTAGCTGTAAAAATAATATACAATCCAGTTAAGTACATCAAGTTCACATTACTAAGTTTATATTTTTAACCGACCTTGAAAAAAACCAAAAAGTGGGTTATCAATTTTACGTATATTTTTATTTATTTATACATGCATTTAGTTAAAAGCCCAAAAATATTTTAGTACCAGTAGGAGCATGTTAAGTTTTATTTAAAATTTTAAACATCAATCTTAAAATAGCAAAAGTAACCTATATTTTCCAAAATATAAAGTAAATGTTAGAACAAAACTGCAGTAGCATGCAGAGTTAGTGGTATATAAGTGCATCATGCATCTCAGTATGTTGTTTAATGTAATTCTAAGATAAAAATCTTCTGTTTTATATGATATTGTATTGAAAAAAATAGGGAATAGGGCAGATTAATTTGTATGCCTGGGAAAGTAGCTCTCTGTGTTTATCACTATAGAAAAATACTTGGCAATAAAACAATACAATTGTAGTCTACTAGAGTATTGTGAGGTATGTTTACAGATAGGAGTGTGAGTGTAAAGATAAAGAAAGTGCAAGTAGGTTCAAGTAAAGATAACATAAATAGTGTAAGACTGCTTGTGAGTGTAGCGATAACGCTGTAAGTGTGTGATAATGGAGTGTCCGGACCCAAAGCTTGTCCCCGTTGAAGATTGTACAGACGTGCAAGCATGCTATGGCGAAAATAGGTAGGTGAGCGTGGCGACTGACTTCTTCTTGAGCGTGAAGAAGGAGCGTCGCTTGGGCTCGGCGTGGTGAGGCGCGGGGAGGGTGTGCGAACGCGGAGCGGGGGCCGCCGTGCGAGCGCGTAGGGCCTCCACCCAGCTGTTCATGTCTGACTCGTCGTGGGCTTGCAGAAGGAATTCTGCGCCGTTTGATAGTCTGCGGAGAAACCATTAACTTATAATACACCTGCATGGAATGGAACTTATTTTTTAAAACGTGACATAAAGTACTTTTTATCGTAGAAATATGCGAAAGATGTAATAGCATTAAAAAAGCATTATGCACATTTCAGAATTACAATTTAAGGGATTTAAATTTACCACTTGATATTGTTTCACAATATTTGTTGACACTATCAAATGGCGTATCTTATGTTTAACGTTTGAGCTTCAGAAGTCTAAATGAGTCATTCCCTTCCTTTTTTTCAAATGCAATCACTACTTAATAGCATAGCAAAAATATAATTGTGTTATAACGAAAAATATACATCGTTATTTATTTGAAAAAGACTCTCAATTTAGATGTATAATAGCCGCCAATTATCTTCATCGCCGTAAATCGGAAATTTGAAATCGTGCGTGCCTTCAAATTAGTTCTGATCAAATTAAGTCGCCTGTGTTCACAGCGATGAGGAAAATTTGCGAGAACTGTACCTGAGACGGAAGACATGCTTCTTCTTGGTGTAGTTTGCAGCCTGCTCCACGACGGCACCGTTCAAGTCCAAAGGTGTCTCTCCGCGCCAGGGCTGTTCGGGCGCTGCTTTGTAGGCCTTCGCGTCCTTGTAGAAGGACATACGGCCGTCCTTCGCTACTACATACACCTTGTCCCACGACCTGGAGAGTACAGTGAATATTAAGGCATTAAACTAGTAAATATAGAACCAATTATTCTTACCGGTATCGATTATGTTGCAGCTTGATAGATTATTGTACCTGTTAGAAGCGCGCTTGGCAGCGGACTCCCATTCGTGCTTGCGGACCAACATTCCTTCGACGCCTTCATCCTCGCTTGCCGGACTACCGCCCTCTGCACATACATACAAGTTTCACTAAAGGATCTTAAAACTCAAGACAGTCTTGCAAATCTAACCGCTATGTGCTAATGTACAATGCTTTCAAGAATATCAGCTTATCCTGGAAGCATAATACACTAACTTACTCTTAAATCTTAAACATTCTTAGAATTTTATTAGTTATCTAATACTTTACACCCCAACGAGGTAACAGTGTATTTGAAACATTAATTGTTGAATAATGTTTAAAATTAAAGAAAAAAATGCCAGATCCCAAGACTATCTTGATAATTGATCTCGTAATATACAAAATTAAAAAATAATACTAATGATCACGCGTGGTTTGATACGTCACTATGTGAGCCTACTCAAATAAAACTCTGGTTTCCTATATAACATTTTATTAACACGAAGAGAACATAATTGAGAAATCATGCGCTCAACAAACAAAACAGCACACAAAGCATTCGTCGCAGACACTGACATACAATTCATGGTAATGTACAGTTGTGGATGACGTTGTATAAAACATTATATTTTTATTGAGTATTCCTTTACTCCAGTAACGATACCACGAGTTAACTATTGAAATTTTACAAAGGCTATATAGGTTTTTAATATTCAACAAGTGGCCCACATGGCTATGTACGTTTGCACGTAATCGGGTACGCACAAACGCACCTGCTCCGTCATTTTTTATACCCGTTTTTAACGCAGCCGCCAATGAATAACCGTGTTATTCATACAAACAATCCTTCAAAACCCTTGATATGGCACTTATTTAAAGACTGTCTCGACCTTAAGTCGTAAGTCTTTTTAAATTTTATTATACACTTTTATTTATCGATGGTTGAAATTGCCTTAAATTCCATAAATTTGTTCACCCACAACTGTTAACACTACCAGGGGTACCTTCATCGTCGCTGTGGTGAGCTCCAGTGAGAAGCTTCTTAGCGGCTTTCCAACGGAAGCTTCGGAACGGCGACTTGCTTCGCGAGCGAGACTTCACCTTACCGGAAGTCGATGGCGTGACAGGGGTCGAACTCGTTCCGGGCGCTGTTTGATAGGATGGGAACGGGCCAAGGGAAGCGGATTTTGAAAGGATTTCAAAGATTTGAAATATAAAGAGGAAGGAAGTTGGATAAGAAATAGTAAAACGTATGGTTTTTTTAAAATTGGGATTTGAAATATTCGGCAAAGATTAGATATAAATAAATAAAGGAGATGGTGGGAATTGAGGATAAAAAAACAAACAAAAAAACGTAATTCAAAGCTAAATAAAAAACACTGCAACGCAGCAAAATAAAACAAAAGCATGTACAGGCTCAATAAATGATATTTGACGTTTAGACATTTAAACCTGATCACCAGAAAACACATAATTTGTTAAAGTGGATACATACATGCTTCTAAATTAGTACTCACATTCTATCTACGTTAATTAATAACTAAATACTAGATTATCAATGCACAGTATTGATTCAAACAATTTGCTATAGGTTTTCTCTATAAAAACAACTTAACAAAAAAAAAAATTATTCCCCATTTTAAAAATTTCTTTTTTCTGGTTATTTCATTTCACCTGCAAAACAATAATTATTTTAATGACTTCTAGCAGAAACAACGATTAATTTTCGCTTACAGTGTTTCAAAGTTATATTAATAAAGAAGACTTTTTCTATTTTAAATTTTCCATTCATAATGTGGGTTTGAATCAATAGGTGCGTCGATTGTTAATAGAGGGTGTGGTACTCACTGGAGAGGCGTGCGGGTTTTACAGGCGTCTGTTTGGAGGTGGACGGGCGGGGCGGAGTCTCGATTGTCTCGGGAGAAGGCGCGGGTGAGGCCTCCACGGGAGTTGGGCTTTCGGCTTCTGCATGCGTACGTCTACGTGCTAGTTACGACTACACTACGTGCACACATGCTTCGTACATGCGCATGCATTATTACGTACAAGTCACGATATTTATACAAAGTGGATACATTGTTTACACTTTTAAAAATAATGTAGGCGTTTAACTCTTTGATAAGCATAATTTTGTTATAGAAATTTTTTTCTCTTCACAATTTTAAACACTTATTGAGGTGATTTAAATTTTGATGAATTTGTGCAAATATTTTCATAATGCTCAGTTACTTACGTACAATAGTTTTGGAATAAGAATTATTTACCTAATTACTAAGTTAGAGTTGTCATCTTGGTATAAGACCTTGGTATAAGTAAAATAATAATGTCACTGCCACTAATTTTAAGGACCGTTTCAAGAAAGGATTAAACATAATATTTCGTTATTTATTGATACTTTAGCTTAAAATGAAAAACGAAAAAATTAATAATTCCAAAACGTTTTCTTTTAAGTTTCATATTTGTTAAAAAAAATTGAATGTAATGGTAATAACCTATATCCACTTTGTCTTAATTTAATGTTTAAAAAACTACAAAATTGTAAAAGCAATAAATCGTGTGACGCATACGTAATAATGTTAGATTCGTGCTTAACATCAAAATGTTATATCGTACTCTCCCTGACTTTTGCTATTGACTTAATTAAAATAATATTAAAAAACAAAAATTAATAAATGAAAGAATTCATATTATTGATATAATGTATTAGCGTTTGATATTAAAAGCAAAAAGAACGATAAAAAGCAAGAGAGTATTAATAATATGGTATTTAAATTGTAAGAAGAAACTTAAAATTTAACTTTAGATAGGATTTTAACTTCTGACGATGCTCTGAAATAGATCTTTAAAGGAAAATTGATCGTTATGATTTGTGTAGCTCATTCTTGTGAATGAGCTGAGTACAGAAGATTTAAACATATCTTTTAAACATAGTTATGTATGCAAACAATAATTCTAGTCTAACATGAATTTCTCTGTCATAATCCTATCAAAGTTAAGATATTGAACACAAAGTTATAAAAGTAATACAGAAAGATAAAGCAAAAAAAACGCCGTGCATAAGTAGCGAAAAGAGATGCGAATACAAGAAATATTACCTACCTTGGAGACAGCTTCAAAAGTTGATAGACACAGCACATTTAGCTCAATATAGTTAAGACACAGAAAAGTAGGGCATAGTAATGAAGTATCAAACCTTCACCGTGATAGCGTGAACAATTAGGAGTAGAGTTTTATGGGTTTAATTGCAACGATGTATATAAGGCTGGGTTACAAACAGCCTTTAAACATTCCTTCGCGAATATAAATACGAACCTTAGGCAAGAAATGAATTTTTAGGTAAATGTACTTTGAAATAATCTACCCCTAGTTATCGATGAGAAAGAAATACATCCTTACAACTTAAACATACACAAATACGTCACAGTATGAGATCAATGAAAGTAGAAATGTGCACAGGGATGTTGCAGGAGCAAGCAAGTGCATACGTAATGTAATAAATGGTGTTCTATAATGTAACAATTTGTGCACTAAGGAACCTTTGTGCCACATTCCAACAATACCTACACCTTCCAAAGCCACTACCCCTACATTAGAGCGCACTAATTCTTCCACATTTAGACCATTGGAGCCATATTTAGATTTAACAAAAACAATATTGGATCTAGTTGTAAAGCCCAGGACAAGCCCTCTTGGCAAGGAATTAACGATACTGACAGAGAGACATAACTCTACAAACACAGCCGGGATATTCAAAGTTATTATAAAACGCCTTTTAAATAGTATAGGCCAGGGTAACGAAAGATTAATTATAAACTTTTGTCTGTATGTCAGCTTGCTTGTATTAATCTTTTGATATGACGTCTTTTTGATGGTAAAGGGAGTTACAAGGCATTTTTAATTTAGACAATGTATCCTTTTTTTCTTCGATATCGCTTTGAAGCGAGGTTCACTGGCAGATAGCTGATTTTACCCAAATAAATCCCTTGATGAATAACCCGGCTGAAGACATTGTAAGCGACATGTTCAACGTTTAACTGGCACCAATATCTAGGAAGCTCATGCGTACAACTAGCCCCCGGTGTCGATATAAGCGCTCGTTACCTGGTTGGGAATGCGGTCTCTCTTGGGCCTTTTCAGCCGCTTTTGTGGACGTTCTCCTTACGACTACGCGTGTGCATGTGTGGACAACACATATTTAAGTATCGGCCCTAGTTATACGCTAACTCAATGAGCGAAATTAAAATTTAAGGAACTAGAATCGAAAGCTTTCCCACCAGGACATAAGGAATTACCCTAGGGTGCTGATGCGTCGCGTACGAGCCGCACATTCAAAAAGGTTGAAAAACACTTGAAGAATAAGAATATTGAAAAAATATGTATAAAATTCATGTTTTATGACTATACTCTAAGATCTTTTAATTTCGCTTGTATATGGAGTTAGCAAGTTAACTTGACACGTAAAGCTGCAAGCGACGCCATTCTGGGCTGAATCGCAGTGCGAACGTGCTAAGTTATATAAATGTTAGTCCCTAATTATCGTATCAATGTTATCGGAGGCTTTCCACCAGTTAATCGGTGAACGTTAGTATCTGTACCCCTAGTATAAGTTTAAATTTGTCTTGCATATCAAATTCTTGCATCTTATTAATATTCCCGATGGGTCTGGAATTGTCTTGAAACGTCAAAGAATTAATTTCGAAAACGATTTTAAACTGCAAGAACTTTACATGAAGGAAGGAAATATTTAAAACTCATGTTAGGGGTTGTTCAATCGTAGTGCGGGATAGTACACATGCGTGCTGAGAATGCAATCCGTGACGTGTTAATTTATGAACTTGTGTTTTCATTTTATGACTGCACTTAGATAAAGACTATTTATAAAATTACTTTGGGACTTAAGTAGTAAATTCAAACTGATCAGTATCATATAACATATTATGATGCAAGGGCATCAACACTATCCCAACAGGATATAAGGGTTACTCTACGCAAACCTTAATTCGAGATATCATACCATTCATTGGATAGTCTAACACCCGGGTTCTAAAATCTACACCTCGCTGTTATCTAAGATACGAATGGTGATCACTATTAAAGATAATGTCATAGATAAATGTACGACTCGTAAAAATTACGATTACTTTTTCGATATAGAACCCGGGCTTAAGAAATTTTCGAAAACGGATCAGCGAGCGGTTGGATATAATATGGACTGTGGTATTGGTGTATATGGTATGATTTTTACCGGGCTGGTCGGGTTCTGGAGAAGCAGCGCGGTCAACAGCATCTTGAGCAGCAGCTGCAGCTGCTGCTGCTTCAGCAGCTTCTCTTTCTTTCCTTTCGCGCTCTGCAGCAGCGGCAACTTCTTCGCGACGCTTCATTTCTTTCACTTCGAACTGAAATATATCGTATCTAGTAAATATTTAAAATTAATTATTTGATTAACTGTATCTTATTGCTGGCGATTGTTAGACTCCAAGTGGAGTGGAGCTAATTAGTCAAAGTGCACAGATAATATTGTTGTCGGCAGATCAGGAGAAACTTAGCGTACATTCACGCAAACACTACGAATATGCGCTTTGTAACATGTTACATTACGCTCCAATCTCACCATTACATTAACGATGATTAAATTGAATTTTGCATAACTAAAATTGGACACAGAATTGTAGAAGGCATATCAGGCGATATATAAAAAGCAATACACGAGGCTTATGCGCATGCAAAAATAGACAAAACTTACGCTATACATATAATTATAGTACCATATATCGTTGGAAGATAGATAATTTTCAACTTGTGACAGCAAAAAGAGAGAAGAAGAAAGAGAGACGGGCGTAACAGTCGCACTTTTTGCTGGTTCCTCAAACTTCCTCAGGGATAGTCTCCGTAGAGCATTTTTTAAACTTTTACTTATATTTCCTGGATCACTACGCCGTGATGTAGACGCACCCGTTTGCGTGAGTGAAGCAATGTTTGGGTACACGTTTAAAAAAGCCAACCTCTCCCATAGTATGAAAACGATACTAGTCAATCGCGAATTGGAATGTAAACTTTGGTTCATTCCTGGAAAATTAAATTTCATTGCAGTTGAGGTTGTAGGCGACCTGGGTGATTTAGGAGGACTGCTCTGTTCTGATATCGTTGACAGGCTATGTGATGGTACGCTCCATTCGGTGCAACTTTTAGCATTAGAATAGTTAATATTCAAATTTCTAGATTGGTATTCATCCGGTTGCTTGTGGTAATCCGTTCTTAATACGACTTCAGGGTCAATTTCTTCATAAAAATCATTATCATAAGTGACGAGGTTTAGTGTTTTGTGTCGTGTTATCGGCGCTGGATGGTAAGTGAAGGCATCGTCTCTTTCAGAATTTTCTGTACGTGGTGTTTCTGCGTTTGATTCAAACTAGTAGAGAATATGAAAAATTATTACCAAAGTAAAAATAAGTAAAGAACGCGAAGCTTTTCTAGCAATAATCCCAAAAACTGGACAAATCACAAAAATGCAAATGAAGTTTTGAAAAATTAATAAGCTCGTGCATAAAGCGTTACACCAAGAACCACACTTACACTATCCAAATAGTCATAGTACCATGCAGCATCAGAGGAAAGGATACTACGCGTTTGTGATAGCAAAAGGAGGGAGGAGGATAAAGGTACAGACTTTATTTCTTTTCCTAAATCGTTAATGGCTTTATTACTACTAGTCAAGCCAGGCAAAGACAGTACGGCGACCTCGCTTTTACACTGCCGCTTTCTTTGATATAATTTACGTAAAACATTCTTAATACTGTCCGCAATAGAATTGGTACTTTTACGTTTCAGTAACGAAACATTGGGGTAAATGTTCCAATAAGACAGACGTTCCCATAATATAAAATCGATACAGGCCAGTTTCTCATTCGGTTGTGGATTCTCATTTGTATATTCAAAGAAAATTGAACTGAATAATTCTGCGGCCAGTGGAGATTTTAGGGGTGACATTGGCGTCGTAGAATAACTTTCAGAAATTGACGAGGACCTGGTGTTTGCGTTCCACAAATAAGAATCATTTTTTACTTGAGAGTATTTCAAGTGTTTATTCCGATATTTCTCAGGGATTTGTTGATTATCAGGACTTAAAATTATTTCATGAACGACTTGGCCTACAGGGGTTTCATTTTTAGGGATATCTATACTTCGAGGGTGTGTTTTTTTTCGGGATTCGGGAGCAGGTTGGTAAGTAAATGAGGATTCGTCACATTTTTCCCATGGTTGTACACTTGCCCATAGTGTTGCTGCTTTCAGTTCAAGCTAGTGGTAAGAAAGTAAAATGTTATAAGGAAATGCAAACCCAAGCCATAACTATGTACAGTGCACTACTAGTAAATTAATATTATATGAAAAAAAATTCAATGTTTTCAGATAAGTCAACATGTTTTCTTTTTATAAGCGTACAGATTTCCGATAAAAACTATGACATATTCAAATTAATTTTATATTAAAACCATGTCGAATTTTCTGTAACAAATAAACTATATAAGTACAATTTTCATAAGACATTGGCAATATCTACACTAAAACTAAATAACCACACAAATTTAGCTTACCAACCAGTCTATGAAATGACTCAAACAGATATGACAAGAAAAGAAAAAATACAATACATTGAAGGCCATAAACAAAGATATGTCTTAAACACACATACAGAAGAAGAGAAATATGAAATTATCATGAATATACATACGGTGGTGAGCCTTTGTAGAGCACTGAAGCGGTCTTCCTGAGCGGCGGCAGATTTCTCGAAAGCTTCGTGCTTCTTGATAAGGCTTTCTACTTCGTCGATGGTATGGCCCAGCTCCTGAGACATGAGGTAAGGCTCCTGTGCAATCAGCCACGCCTCAGCCACCGCCGCGTCACGGGCGAATTGGTACACCTCCAGAACTGTGTGAAAATAATTATTTGCAAACCTGATACATCCTAAATCATAAGAGACAAATTCTTATATACTTCATCTTAAATTTTTCATATGATCAGTGATTGGTTCAAAGTAAATAATTATTGTTATTATTAAATCTTATCGTTAGCATTCAGATTACAAGAATTGAATGGATCAAAGTAAAGCCACACTTGTTAATTTCACTTAAATATTTGATATGAAGATTGTTTGAGACCCCGAACAGGACATAACTAGTTTTATCGTGAAAATAATTTCTTCAAACAAAGACAGGAACAATAAGTAGCAAATTCATACAAATTCATTCAGGCAAATCAATATGAAAACGGGCTGAAGTCACCATGGTTTCCTAAAAAAGCTTCGGTATTTACAAAAACTGTTAGACTTACTGAGTTGCAGATTTTCCCA
Organism: Aporia crataegi; assembly: GCA_912999735.1. Classification (NCBI taxonomy): domain Eukaryota; kingdom Metazoa; phylum Arthropoda; class Insecta; order Lepidoptera; family Pieridae; genus Aporia; species Aporia crataegi. The sequence goes on from OU538749.1 coordinate 5,930,109, forward strand.
ACGTTCCTCCCACCGTCTGAGCAAGGCATTTCTTTGATCAGTAAGGACGTGAAGTTTGTCCCGAATATCGCTGGATGCGTAATGCTGTCGGGCGAGTAGTTCTCTGCCAAGTGCTATGCAAACCGCGAAGTTTTCTTCGCGAGCCTCGATCTCCGCTTTAAGGGACTGGTGGTTGTTCATTAAGAGTTCTACACCACTGACATCTCTGCAAACGATCAATATTTATTTTAGACATCATTTATTGTATAATTTTGAATAGAAGAGAACACGTACTCTTTATAGATATGTGATAGATACCTTTTTTTTTTAATTTTGTAACTCTCTTTAAAATTAGGAAAGAAGACACTGCATTTTAAACCTAAACAAATTTATTGAAGTTTTTTTTTTTACTTTTTATGAAAAATACGGTACAGTTCAGTCTTTGGTTACTCACCTGGGTTTCTCCCCAGTATTCATAGACCGGACAACATCATCCATCCATATGGTTAGAGTCCGCACTTGGCTGAGGAAGCGGTACAGCTGGTCAGCATCCTCCAGCTTGGCCCGTCGTGCTTCACAAGCTGCCTGTAACGCCGCCCAAGCCTCGGAAACTTCTGCGGCCCTTCGCGTGATTTCAGCAGCTTTTTCACCAGCGTAAGACGCTCCAAGGCGAGAGCATTCCGCATTAATTGCCTCAACCTGAAGTTGTGTGTAATGCAAAATTAACATTGGTATTCAGTAGTGTTGGACCCATAGAAGATGGAAGTTACCATTCGAATCTTATTTATCAATATTGTAATGTACTTTTAAAAAATTGCAAATAATAGAATACATACATAAATAACAGAATACATTCATTTTGAAACTATACTCCGACTGATTTTGCATGCTATATATATATATTTAAAAAATACTCTTCCTCATTAATAGATAAAAATTATTTAACATATGCTGTTAAATAATTTTTATCTATTAATGAGGAAGAGTATTTTTTAAATGATCGTGTTTTATAGATTTAAAAAAATTGATTTGAACCATGACTCCAGTTCTCCTTTAGAAAACGCATTATATGGTATCAAAATACCTGGTTTTGCAGCGTGGAGAGGTCTTGCATGAAGTTGTGGTGTTTCCTTTGCAGCGCTGAGACGGAAAGCGCGTCTCGGCCCAACTCGTCGCTCACGCCACGCGCCTTCTCATTCACACGCTGGAGAGCGTCTTTGCAGTCGTGGAAGTATTTGTGGAGTTCACGGGACGCCGCTAACATCTGAAAATCAAATTTCAATCATTCTCAAAGAAAGCTTTCTTGTTGATTTCCTTTTGCATTAAAAGTTTTGGAAAATGATGATATCCAAAAACAGCACATTATAAGTTAATAATTACAGGCATTTCGAAAATTTAAAACATACCTGTGTCCTGGTATCGATAAGCTCCAGCAAGTCTTGCCAGGTCTCCTTAAGGCCCTCCTTCCACTGCGCGATAGTTGCATTGTCTGAGTGGCCCATCGCAATCATCTGATCGGCGATACGTTCCGCTGTAGCAACCCTCTCGGAACCAACCGATTGGGTTTCACGAGCAAACTCTTTGAAACGCTCCCATAAAAGCTGGAATTACATAAATTATTCATCTTAAGCAATTATCACACCTTATGTAATATATTTCAACAAAGAATGTGTTGTGAAACTATAAGTCAACGATGTTATAACGTTAGGAAAATTGCGTAGTCCAGAAATAACATCTTAACATCGAAAAAATTAAAATAAGAAAAAAATCTTATCTAATCAGACAAAAGCGCATAAGTTTATGATTACTGACAGTAACATGTTCGTAGTCCTGGCCCAGCTCCTGTGAACTAGCGACCAGTTCCCTCTCGGTGATCCATTGTTCCAAGTCATCCACTTCTCGCGACAGCTGGAATAACCTCAAAGCCTCGTCAAGCTTGGCACGTCGTTCGCCAGCTAGGTCTTTAAGACCAGCGTATAGTTTGTCCACTTGGGACTGCTTCACTGATATTTGCTCACTGAAAAGTATACGAGTACATTAATTAGTTAATAATTTTGGTTATACACAGCGACATCTGGTGGTGCCACAGATCTCTGTACCTATAAGCATTTTTTTCAATCTCACAGATATACATAACATAGAATACAATTTACAAAGGACATAGGACGACGTTTTGTCATAAAATACTACAGTGTGTAATAATATTACGTCGATTGGCATAACTTTAATTACAATAGAAACTTTTATTTTCAGTGAGAGCACTTTGCTTGTTTATTATAATAAGAAAAATATAATTTCTATACATAAATTTAAATCTAGGATTTTTAGTTTTTAGTTAATAATGTTCCTTACCTAAGAGGATGTTCCTCGCTAGTCAGCTGACGGACAGTTTCGCCAAGCTGTCGAATAGTGTTTGCGTAGTCATCAACCGCCTGCTCCAGTATCTCGTGTTTCTTGATAAGATTCTGCGCCGAAATTTCATCTTTACCACGGTCCTCCACCATCATGTACAACTCCTGCTCGCTCATCCAGGCCTCAGCTTCATTCGCATCGAACAAGTACTGATGCGCTTTGCCCCATTGAGACAGATTTGTTTTGCGTTTATCGATGGCATCTGTATCAAGTGAACCCAATGAAAATAATTTGCATAGCTTGATTGATCAGTTGACTCACCAATTTTTGAAAGTATTGAAATAAAAATATTTCTATTTTAAATTCAGATTTTTTTACATTAAAAATAATGGACTTAAATTACAGGCCCTTGAAGGTATCTTAATTAAATATCTTGTTTAACCAATAGAACGGGATGAAATTTGAAACAAACCTAGATGACAGTGGTAGTTCATGTGCCATCTTTGATAAAGACAAAATGTATTTATTTATTTTAAATTATTGTTACATTAATGATAATAACACAAAAAAAAAATCTTACAACAATGCCCGTCCGTCCCTGTGACAAATGAACAGTTTAGTAGAAAACTTACCTTTAAGTTCTCGCCACCGCGCGGTGAGCTCTTCAATAAGCCTCTTGAATTCATCCGAGTCTTCATGACCTTCGTCAATTAATTTCTGGCCGTTTGAGATGACAGTTAAAATCCTCGGCTCATGGTTATCTGTCTCGGTCTTGAGGGATTGGTTTTTCTTTTGCAGCATTTGGACGTTGAAGAGAGAGTTGCCATAATCAGTACTGGTAGCTAAGGGCATTTTCTCGTGTATCCAGAGTTTCTCATCCTCGATGTCGCGGCGGAATTGGAAGGCTTCCTTCTTCTTTGCCAAATGTCTTTGGCGGTCCAGTAAGGGCGCTTTTAGTTGCTCGAATCTCTGTTCCACAGACTTCTTCTTTTCCTTAATCTCCTCCATCTTGTCGGGAACGGTCTTCTGAAGATACTCAGCCTGAGTTTCAAGTTCAGTGACCTGTTTGGCCTTGACCGCCATCTGAGTCTCGATCATCTGTTGTTTCTGCATAAGAATATTTACAGATGCCAGATCAGTGCCCGTGTCTGTGTTTTCGATTTGCTTTTCGAGCTCGTTCATCCACGAATCGATATCGTCACAAGTCTGGTGTAGGAGAACTTCACGGTTCGCGTCAAAGAGACGTTCTCCTTTGTCCTTTGTGGTGGTCTGAAGGTTTTCGAATTGGTCCTGCAGTTCAGTAATCTTAGGTGAAATGATTTCTGCGAATTCTGGTTTTTGTGTCATGAGTTCTTCGGCAGATTTTTGGGCCGCGAAGAGTCGTTCCTTGTTTGCGGCGATTTCCGCTTCGAATGCTTGATGGCGTGTCCATTTTGAGTGGATGGTCTTTGCGGAACGGTAGGTGTCATCTTGCGCGGTAACATTCTTTTCCTGGACCCATTCGCCGAGCTCATCGCAGTCTTGAAGGAACTGGTGTAGCTGTACTTGGTCTTGGAGTTTGTCCATTTGATCGACGGCCTTCTCTCTATTAGCGTCCCGTCTAGCACGAATACTCTCAGCCTTGCGTTGAATCTTGTCGGCGTCAAAGTGTCTTTCCTCAACGAGGCGGTTAGCGAACTGCACGACAGAATTAATCTTGTCATCATTGGCTTCCATAGTGGTGAGGAAGGCTTCGTGCTCTTTGATCAAGTTCTCAGCCTGTTCCAAATTCGCGGGTGGCTCAATCTTTGCAAGCCTATAACAAACTCAATCAATTAGCATTGCATTTTTCGAAAACGCTATTTCAAAATCAAATTGATAAAAATACCTACAGTAAATACACACTGAAATTATCATTTAAGTTTTTCTGATCACTTTAACTGATGCTTGATATTAGTTATAGACACACGAATAAAATCAAAATGAAGGAGAATACCTATGCTCCTGGTGCGCCAACAGCACTTCAGCTTGTCGTGCATCCCGTTGTAGCAGTTGCAACTCCAAGGACTGCGTAAGCAGCTGTTTCCTATTCTCCCACATCTGCTGCAGCTCAGCCCAACCTTCGCGAAGGGCCTTTAGACGTTCCCGGAGGAACATGTATTGAGGATCATCCGCGGTAGATGGTTCCTGGAAGAAAAACATTTTTCATTTATTTCTCTTCTAAATTTTTCTTATAAGGTCAAAAGCAATAAGCCACTTTCATATTTTTTTCTTTTTTATATATATAAATATATATTATAAATTCTCATGTAACTTTTCTACTTATTATTAGTTAACAAAATCTTTTGAAAAAATATTTTGAACTTTTATTAAAAAAAAAATAAGAATATTATAAAAACTTGTTAGAAATATATTAAATTAATTTGAATTATTTAATACTAGCTATAATAATTACATAGTACTGTGTATTTCAACTAGTATTTAAATTAAATTATAACTTACGGCAGTAATCTTCTCTCCATACTCCATCATCTTGGCATACTCGTCCTTGTAATTGTCGATCTCTTCCTTGATGGTCTGGTGCTGAGAGAGCAGTTTTTCTGCCTCCGGTAGACTTGTTGGAATGTCTAAATGCAAAAATATATTTAAATATCGGCTTCAGTTGATCATCTTCATTAACTACCTCACGCATGATGTTGTTAATGGAGCCGCGGAGGTCTTGGTTTTGATTCTTTGGATTTCCAAAGAAAGATTCAAAAACTCAGTCACTTGTTGAGAAAGTGAACAATAAAATATACTTGTTCAGAAATATAATGCACTATGCTCGACTTTTTTAAATAAATGCCTAATTAAATTACATTCAGCCTCAACAAAAACTGATGGTCAGTTGTAGTTAAGTAGATTTCCAAAATTTTGTTTTAGAAATCAAATAAATTAGCACCTTCTGAAGCAACATCGGTCTGGGTCTTGGTGAGCCAGGCCTGGAAATGGTCCACGGAACGGAGGAAGCGATGCAAATCGCCAGCTTCTTCCAGTTTTGAGTCGCGTTCTTTGAGCTATAGAAAATAATTATTTTAATATTTTAAATACAATACAAAATCCATTGTTTACGTAGTGATCAGGCTGAAGTGTATAAAAAAACTGTTAACGTGCTCTAAAGGTAATGCCCTTAACCACTGACTTTTTATGACTAAAAAATAAAAGATTGTGTTTTTTAATTTTTAATTTGTTTCGTTTATCATAACTCTCCGTTAGGAATTAAAAATTCAAAACAGAACACATTAGATATGTGTTTTTATGTATCCATTACATAACACGACGAACACTGCCTGTTTCAAAGTCAAAATGACTAAATTCTCACCATCTGCGTGAGCTGATCCCAGTTCTCCGTAATGGTGACTATGCGTTCCCGTATCAGCCGAGCCTCCTCCGGATGCTCTCCCTCGATGGCGCTGGCCTCGTTCTCCAACGAGCTGATGCGGGCCTGGATTGCTGCCAAATCACGCTCCATTCCCGAAAGACGACGTTGGAGAGTCATCACACCTGGTATATAGAAATTGTTTATATATTTATATATATTATTAATTGCTTGATATTTCCACAAATAAATTTATAATAAATTAGAACTAAAATAAAAATAATAATAATTATGAACTGTTATAACATAAAATTTTTAAATACAAAATACTCTAAATTCTAAAATATAATAATAAAATTAACTTCTTAGGTGTTTACGTATTTTGGTAAATTTAAATAAGATTTGACGACTAAAGATATATAATATAAGTTTATATTATGGAGATCTTAGACGTATTTTGTAAGCTGAAACATTCGTGTGTTGTAAATGTAAAACAAAATGCGATACAAGAAAAATACAAATGACAAAAATGTTCTTTAATATATACTTGTTACACAAGAAAATCAAGCAGATAAAAATCCTATAACAGCATTTCGAAGTCCAAAAATTTGAGACAGCTTTGAAAAGTTATAAAGAATTTTTTCAAGAGGCAAATCAATACAAAGCTTACCATTGAGATCCATCTCCAGATTGTCGGTCTGTTGCAGGATACGTTTCTTGTCCTCGATCCAGGAGACGGTCTCACGGCACTCAATGTGGAAGGTTTGGACACCTTGAGCTGACTTCAACTCATCCTTCTTTGCCTCAGCCTATTCAATTTGAATAAATATAGATACACATAAACTTAACATTTCATTAGTAATATTCTACGTAGCATTATAACTAGGGATGCATCGATATGATATATCGATACTCTTAGAAAAATATCGTCGATACTGATACAAACTCTTAGTGAATTAAAATTAAATTAAGGTAAAATATTATATGAAACAGAAGTTTGGTCAGTTTTTAATTTCTATGAAAAAATCAAAACAGTTACAGACTTTGTATGAGATTCAAGGTTTAGCTATTAAAATAAGGATTGAGTGTAGTAATTAAAATAAAATCAATAACTGTTAATAATTAAAATTAACAAGATTTTTGTTTAAAAAACAGAGCATTCTCAAGTTTTTCGGAGAAAGCCGAATTCGGAAATCTGTCTGTATAAGACCTGCGGTGAAAAATAATCTCTCAGATGTAACGGCAATAAAAATATCGCCGATGCCGATATATCGGCAAACCTAAAATATCTCCGATATATCGGTATCATTATCGGATGCATCCCTAATTAAAACATTACCTTACATTGTTATTTAAGCTAGAAACATCTCTTATTCATTGTAAACTTTATTCCATAATTGGCAATTTCCAAATAATAAAAGCTTGAGTAAAAATTAATAAAACTAACTATTTAATAACAAAAATGTCATTTTTATATTGTTGATGGAACACGAACGATCTAGGTCATAATGTATTCGTAGAATGAGACAGACTTTAAAAAACCTCACCTTCTCTCTAAGGGCGCTCCAGGCCTGGTTAAGTTGCGCCTGGCGTTCCTGTATGCGCGGTGCTTCTGGATGCTCTACGTGTATGAGCTGCCGAGCCAATTGATTCACGACCGCAACACGGGACGCATTTGCGTTCATCTCTTTGTCGAAACCATCGTATCTGGGTAGTTTTAAATTTTTAACAAAATATGTTAGGAGAATTTTTAATCAATCAAATTGATATATTTTAAGTTTTAAATCGATTTACATAATAAGTTGCCTGTCAGTGGAGTAAATTTCTTGTAATTATGTATTAATTAATATATTTATAATTTTTGAAAAGTTGACACATACGGCATATGCCGTACAAATACTTGAAAATGTCTCAGACTAGCTATTAAGGGGAAATTTAAGTAATATTACATTAATTATTTAACAATTACTGTTTGAAGTTCTGGGATTCAATAACAGTTTATTAATTTTTAGGGATAAATTGCTAGATTCAGATAAATCCACATTCATGCACTTCGACTTTAACAGAATCGTAAATTTACAACTTTGCTGCCTTATTCCAAAACCAGTTTGTTACCAGAGAAAAACTTCATTTTGGAATGAACGTTAGACGTGTATCCTAGCAACCAATACTGAAACATCTTTAGTCCATGTTTTGTAATAAGGCCCTTGGTGTTTATGCCGCCAAAATTTCAAAGGATCACCTGACCTAGTCAAGTGGAGAGGCTGACTATGGGCAACTAACCTGTGCTTCATAATCTCAACATCGTCGATATCCTTTGGCGGGTTCATTGTATCCAGCATTCTATCCTTTTCGTCGATCCATTGGTCAGCCGCGTCCGCTTCAGCCAACAGTTTGTGCAGAGACAGCGCATCGAGCAGACGTTGTTTGCGAAGACGGGCGAGCTCCGACAGTTCGTTGAGACGCGCGTCCATAGCTCCTAAGCGATCGCGAACTTCCGCGCTGCTTGCGTCTTCTGGGCTTAGTTCACTTGCCTGTTTACGAGGGCACCGTTATCAATATATCGGATTCATTGTAAAATGTTTCTAGACTCCGTTTCCATTTCACTTTAATATAATTCAAAACATCTTTAGTCATACTAAAAAGAATAAATAATAAATACACGTGGACTTAATTTCATATCAACAAGAATACTAACCATACAAAATATAGTGAACACAACAAATGAGTGACATGAGCTGACTAATGCAACTAAAATTATGTCCGCCCTTACAAAATTATGTTGAGTTATATATTATTAAACACTTGGGAATATTTTATACTCTAAACGACCTGTAAATAGTAAAGGTTAAACAGAAGCTAAATAATATTAATTTCATTAAGTTGTTTATTTATTTAGGGTTCACCCACAGGTACCTATTACATAGAAAAAAACTTAATTAATTATAAAATACTATTAGGCACTATATGCACACCTTCAAAGGACGACCACAGCATGCAGATGTTGTTATAAATAGTAAAGAAAATAAAACCGGTAACGTAAATGAATTACTAATTCAGTAAAATAGTCGTGTATATTAGAAACTATAACTAATTCATACCTGTTGTTTGAGTTGTTGGATGACATTAGCGTAGTGCTTCAACTCGTCAGTCACATCTTTGTGTTTCTTCAACAGACTTTGGACTTGAGCCTCGTCCACACCAGTGTCTTCCGATGAGACCAATCTAAATAACATAAACAAAAAGACCAAAAATTGTAGAACTCAAAACGAAAGAACAAATTTTTCAAACTTAATCATATGCGAGAAGACCCGCTACATCGAGTAGCCAATTGTTTGGATGATTTTAACATTGAAAATGAAAATCTATGACACACATGATACAATATCATAACTAAATAAATCAGTGTCGAGAAACAATCTACAGAAATATTTAAGTTTAGCTAGCCAAATAAGGAGATTCAAGGGCAAAGTTGCGCCTTTTGAGTAATTATGCTCACCGCAAAGTATCAAGCATCCATTGGTCAATGTCATCGGCATCAGCGAACAATTGGTGGTAACGAACGGCAGCATCCAATCTGTTGTTGCGCAGAGACACCACATCTAACAAGTGGTTCCATTGGGACAGGATGTCTCGCAGACGCTCCTGTTCGAAGAAAAGTTCGGATTACTTTAGGCTTTTTGAGCCTGTTTAAGCAAGGACCTTCAGGTAGTCCTGTTTATTGCCTTTTGCTTCCAGTTAGTAGGATTACTTTGGAATCTAGATATATTTAATTTATATATGACAGCCGTTGGAATGGGCTAGAGAAAAACAACAATTACTTTTTTACAATCGAAAACCAAAATTGGGTAAAAATTGCGTCGGCAATGAACGTTAATTAAATTAGTTAAAAATATCCATATTTTGCTGTATTATTTATTTTAAAGATTTATCTGAAACGTTTTTGATTGATCCATTCACTGGGTGTGTTATGTAGATTCTTAAGCATACAAATTATATATATTTATAATTATATTGATTATAATCTAATTAAATTGATTCAGAACTATAAATCATCGTTGAGTAACATTTATGTTCATCAAAACTGCATATAAATAGGACATGGTATAGTGTCATCATACCTGAATCCTGTCAGCCCCAAAGTGTCTTTGAGAGACAAGCTCATCTCCAACAGCAGCCACGTCCATCAATTGCGGCTCGTGGGCAGCCACGTCGGCTTCTAGCGCCTTGTGCTTTGAAATCAGCAAGTACACTGTGAAACAAGGGATTAAATTTAGTAAATATTGGTATAAATATTTCAACAAATAAATTATTTTTCTGTTACTATTAAAGACTACAAAATTTATGTAATTCACTATAAACCACAAACAAAATTCCCTTCATTTTACTTGGGCTAAAAATAAGCGGTATGGTCAAAAGACTTTAGCTTCCCCTTGGGTGATTAAAAAGTAAAAGTAAGTTAAAAATAGAATCTCTAACCGGTAGTAAGATCATGTCCGATGTCGTCAACGGAGACGATTTGTTCCTTCTCCTTGATCCAGTTTTCTTCGTCAGCCATGTCCCAGTAGAACTGCCATAGCTTACGGCTGTCTTCAAGACGCTTTCTAAAACACAAAGAAAACAAAATTTAATTTAATCCATATAAATAAAAATAAATCGCTGTAAAAATTGGGAGAAAAATAATAAAAACAACACTTTCTTCACTATAGTGTCTGCTACAGGCCAATATGTTATAAATAAGTATTTGTAAATGTTAATTTAAAAATTAAGTAGAAATTGAAAAGCTTTTAATATTAATTATGTTACACATGTTACAATTACTGATATAGGCTTGCTGCCTTTAGTCATAAGTTTGTTTTTAATCTATATTGATATAAAGCTGAGGAGTTGGAATTAAAAATTAGTTTTGTGTTGGATAGTCAAAGATCGAGGAAGGCCACGACGTAATTAACATATTTAAACCGCGGGGCACAGCTAGTTTTATGTATACTGAGATTATTGAAGAAAAGGTTGAAAGTGAATTCCCATAACACCCAGTGTCGCATGGGGCAGACACATTGATGTATCTGTTTCACTGATCATTTTCTTTACAGGCTACATTTTCATTAGTCCCACCGGGATTATGACCGCCTCCTTGGTCTAGTGCATAGAAGGCTGATCACCTACTTGCTCCTAAAAAAAAATCGATTAGTGAAACAGATGTGAAATGCATCTGCCCCATACCCCACTAGGGGACACGGGACTTCACTTTACACACCACCGGGATTTTAATCCAGTACCTCCGGCGCAACACTCAGACGCGTAAACTACTTAACCACGGCGGCGGAAGAAATGGTTAATGGCAAACCTTCTTTCGACAGCGAGATGTACGAGTTCGGCGTATGCGTTCTCGAGCTGCTGTATCCGTTCCACAGTGATCGCGGGATCACACGGACGATAACCACCTTCCTCTTGCTCAAGGAACCTTTGTGATTGTCCTACCACCACCTGATGATAAAATATAAAATATCATTCATTACAATCGCCATGTTGTTAGTCCCGCGAAACGTCGGGAAACGTTTAGTAATAATTAAATAATTGTAAAATTGTATAAAATAACTATTTTAATGTAATATCATTTAATTGCAAGAAAGTTATTAATGTTACATTATAATATACTTTCCACATATTATTTCTTAACTTTTGTTTACTTTTTAAAACCGTCGCCACATTGGATGAGCCGTAGCCAACACGTTTTTCCATATTGTATCCATATTTGGTAACAGTTAACATTTTATTTGCATTTAATGACCACGTGCATATATGAAAATTCTTATTACCTTGACCCGTTCTCCGAGTACGTTGATATCAGCCTCAACGAGCGCGTGCTTTTGTAGCAAGTCCTCAACACCCATCAAATGCTTGCCATAGTCATCCGTCAGTAGACGCATCTTGATCTCTTCCATAGAGTCAAGAATGTATAACATTTCCTGTTGAAAACACAGCCATTTATAAACGAGTTCTTCTCTTAAGTTTTTTTTCATTATGAATTGATTTTTCGTAATATGTGATATATCTTGAAGATAAAATTGCATGGAACAATCCAATATTCTTTTACTTAAAAACTTGTTTAGAGTTATTGGGATCAAATATTATGTGATTATATTTTTCTGTCTTCATTTTGAATGTAGGGATTTTCGCTTAGAAACATTACGACCCTTAAAGATACTCCTTTTTTTGTTGTTGCACAAATACCTGGAAGTTTTGTTGGAGATGCAGACTTAGTTCGAGACGGGCACGTCGGGCTCGCAGAAGTTCCAGCAGATAGGCCCACAGACGTAGTACGTTGTCACGACGAGCACAAACACGCTCCATATCGTGGTATCTGTATTTAAAAAAAATGTTGCTAGCTAAAAAATGTGAGGGCACTCATAACTTTTTAAGTTTTAAGTTAATACTAATAAAATATACGCGGCAATAATATGTACTCTATATAAATTACCTTAACCTAATTTATTACCTTTCAGCTTGCAATTCCCCGCAAACAGCGACCACGGCCTGTACACGCTCCTCATAAGCGAAGATGTCTGTTTCGATAGCTTCGTGTTTCTTAGCAGCCGCTTCCACGGCGGTCAAGTCGAAGCCAAAGTTATCCTGACTGACCAAACGTTGGTTCTCCGATAACCATGTTTCGCGCATTTGAGCTTTGCGATTGAATCTGTAAATAGACAAAAAAAAATTATCAAATTGTTAGTCCGCCTGCTTGGCTAAGAGGTTCACGAGTCAAGTTGTTGTACGGCAGATCGCGGGTTCGAAATCCGCGTTGTTTTGTATCGAATAAAATGCGAGCTATGAAGGTTTATCTTCATACTATGGATACGACCCACACGTTGTGGAAGAATATCTCAAGAACAATACATGACAGTATATTCATGGATCTTTTTCAAATATATAAAGCTCAAAGGATAAAAAAGTGACGAATGACCATCTTCAATTCCCTAATAAAAGCAAACTCCATACCAACCTGGCAGCCAACTGTTCCAATTTCTCTTGTCTGATGAGTTCCTCTCTCAATGCCAATTCTCGTTCGTGCTCAGCTTTCTCGAGGCGTTCCCAGGCTTTGTTGATGTCGTGTATCATTTTACCTTCGCGTGGCGTATACGGCTTCTGATTGGCCGCTCGCATACGGGACTGCAGGGTGAATAATAGAACCTCCAGATTGCCTTTTTCTACAAACCTGTTGAAATTATAGGAAAATAAGTATTTAAACTATCAAAAACGTAGCATAGGTCTTGTAGAACGCTACGTCTAATAATAATACAGTTTAAAGTAATGAAGTCAATAACTTATTCCTTAAATATCTGCTGTTTTATTATTTTTGCCTTATCAACTATTTATTACAACAAAATTTAAAAGTATTAAAATCGTTTAATCTAAGAAAACTAATAAAAATGGTATAAAACTGTTTCAGTTATTTAGCATGCATTTGTCACATTATAGAAATCGGTAATTAACAATTATAAATTTAGGGTACGTGTCGAAGATGAAATATGTACAACTCGTAGCAATAACGAATGGTATTTTAACTAGGGTTCAATGTACTAATTTCTGTCAGACCTTTAACTTACTTGGGGGGTTTCTCTACCGTACGGTAGTTAGCGAACTGTACCAGTTGTTGTCTAACACCCTCCAAGGAGTTTGCAAATGTTCTGTCTCCGAGCGCCTCAATTGTTCGCTCGATCCATTGCAAGAGATCACTGAAAGACAATGTTTTTATAATATATAAGCATTAATTTAACGTATCTTTTGCTATATCTATAACAAACACACATTCTTCATTTATTTAATTTCATATTTTTTATTTCTTTTATAAAGAAATATAGAAAACATTCAGCGTTACTTGTGTGGATAATCGTCCTCATAATTTAACTATAGTCATCATACCTAGTAAGAGTTTCATATTCGTGCATCATTTTTTCATTTTCCATAGCAATGCCCACAACTTTGCCAATACGCTTGCCTTGGACTGTCTCCTGCTTCATCTTGCTGAAGTAATGGTAGTATGTCACAACATATGTTATTATGGACTTTTCGTCCGGATGTTCAACCGCAATATCTGAAACGAAGAAGGTTGTTTAAAATGTGTACGAGAATTTATAAAGGCGTATGAAACTAAAACTGCACCTGATGTTCTAAGCTAAACTTTGGATATTGAATAAATATGCAACAGATTTACTCCCATACTTACTTAAATGCGAAACTTAAAGAAATTGGGCACTTTTTATTTGATTTCGGAAGTGGCAATGTGATACAATTTTTTAAATAAAATATTCAAGAGTTTGATATATTTTGTGGACAATTTTTCTTAATAAAAAAATACATAAGGGCAAAACAAAATACCTTCTGCGTCCAACAGCTTGGTAAGCCCCAGTTTCTCTTCAGCGACATTGAAGGCGTTATTCAGGTTATGCATAGCATTGCTTCTGTGCAACTTCTCAAACTGAATCAAATCCGGTCTATGCTTGTGTATGATCGCATTGAACGCAAGCCCATCTCTCCAGGACGTGGTGAAGTTACGGACATTCACATTGTTGTAGCCAGCCGTTTTCATTTGACACCAGAGGAGTAGAGCGTCCTTGGCTGATTTTGTCTCCTTGTTGTCTGTCTCTTCGATTGTGATGTCTTGAATCTGAGGGTGGATTTTATATATAGGTTGGCGAAGAAGTTAAAAAAGTGATGACTCATAACCCTAAGGGGAGTGAGACTGACATAATATTAGTCTCATTTTATCAACAATTAATTTCAGGTTAGATCAACATTAATTTTAAAAGCGATAGGATTTCTGATTTCAGATTCCTTCCGATCTTGTATACTTAAGCTTACATTTCCGTGTAACTAAGTGAAATTTCAATTCAGAGATCACTGGATTGTTCTTAGTGAATATGTACATTATTTTGATATGGCATTTGGAAATTGAATGGGAATTGAATTTTCAATACTTTCATTTTGTCAACTGTATCAAAAATAAAATACTCCAGAGTATTGAAGGCCAACTAGACATAATTTTAGTATAGATGAATAAGCTAGATGGGTTTCTCCACCTAGAAAAAGTCTCCATATAGAAAACGTCTTATTGAAGAAAAGTTTTTGTTTACCTGGAACCGTAGAATAATGGTCCATATAAGTCCAAGGTTAAGTCGAGGATTTCCATCGACTATGTCATGAGAACCCATGTTCTCCAAATGCACTCTTTGTTCTCGAAGGAACTGCAGAGCTTTGTCCACATTCTCCAGGCAGTGAATACGCATTTTCCCTTTCGTTGGCCGGGGCTGGGAGAAATATTCAATAAATTATATAAGGATATTTAAATTATATCAGGAGTTATTTGCTTAGTTTTTTCTCCATCCCTTAACAGTATTTTTTATAATTCAAATCAACATTTAAAGTTAATACAAACAGAAGTTCAAACAAAATTTTATAGTTAATGTTTTGTTATATAGACGAAACATTTTTAGATAGGTTATTAGGTTCTGGGTAACGTAAAGACGCTATGCTACAGCGGCCCTAAAAATTTACAAGAACAGAGCTATACTTGTAAAAACTAGTAAAATATAGCAGACTCACCAATCTCTCTCCGGAAAGGACTTCGAGCAGTTTGATGAGCATCTTTCCATCTCGCATGTCCACATAGAGGTCGCCGATGCGGCACCCCACACGCACCAAGTGCGAGTTCACCCATTTCTGGAACGTCTTCTTCTGTACGCTCTCTCGTTCGTCTGGAAATGCAGAATAGGTTTTATGATTATATACTTTAATCTCTACTTCTCTGTCTCATTTCACTATTTACGGAGGAGAGGTAAAAGGCATGGGGTTCTATTTACGATAAAGAAGAAACAAACGTATAAATATTAGATACAATAATTATGTTACTCTACAATATCGTTATTACTGACATAGAATCGTTGTTTAAACATAAATTTAGTAAATATCGTAGGCTTTAACTGATATGGCATTCTCTGGTCTAGTTTCCTGTTCATAGCAACAGCTCACATGAAGTTAAGCTATACCTTCGCCTATGTACAACAACAACTGTATTCCTGGTATTGATAAACTAAATGTGTCCAGTTTAACTGAAGGTTAACGGGTAATACTGTTTCAATTTAACCGTAAAGTGTGAAATAAGAAAGAACGTAAACACATCAACCGCCAGTGTGGTACACCAGGGCGCGGGCATCTGAGCCTTGTCTCCGAGGGTTCACAGCCGTCCGCGTCCACCGACATATCAACAACTGGACTCACATCAGTAAATAATATTGCACGTAACCCAAGACTATCAAATGTCCGCACACAAGCGGAACTAGACCGGAATGAAGTTATGCAGAAATACCAAGTCACAATTTTTATAGTTTTAATCAAACACAGATTCCTTGATGGTCAAGATTGTATACAAACATCATAGCCTTATTTAAATGTAGAAAATTAACCATATAATTAGGAAATACCAAACCGCGCCCTGTTCGATTTACAATCATCCTCAACTCTAATGTCATAAGTCATAACCAAAGTTTAAACCCACACACACACCTCTGAGTTCTGAAACGACTTTATCATAGTAAAGCTCCAAGCCAGGCACTTCAATGTCTATCCCTCTCTTTATGAGATCGTAACACTCCGTCGATGTCATATCACCAACACAGACTGAACCAAGAGACTAAAGACTGGCAGCAATTAGAGCGACAAAATTCACACAGCCACAGGACAAAGATATTCGATACGCACGCTCCAGATGTCGTCAACCGGTTTAACATTTGAAATTCGGTTATCTAACAATAGTTAACTTTAATCAGACGATTACTTCTACTTGTCACATTAAACATCTCACAACAACAAAATCATCAAACAACGTGACAGTTTGTTATATACGAAGCTAGAATGCTTAGCTGTTTTTCGCGTTTGGTGTATAAAAAAGCCAATCGAATTCATAATTCTAAAGAGATTCTTACAACACGTGACGGAGGCGTCTCAACGTGTAATGTAGTTCCTCATGATAAACTGAGGTTTTTATCAGATAGCTCTCGAATAACTGATAACCGGCCCGGATCTGAGCTTCGATATTGTGCCAAAGGTGAAAATACTTTAATATTGATTTCCTAACCAAACGTTTAGCACGTATGGGGAAAAAGGAAATCGCTGCGCAAAAATGATAAGCCGGTAACGGTAACACAGTCGAATACAAAAATAGTTTTATTTATTAATAAGATATTTCCAAATTACATAATGACAATTTGTATTACAACTTGTAGTAAATTGTAATAAAATTATATACTTTGTAGAATATTATACGTTTATTGCAGTTGGTAATCCAATTCCATTATCACTGGCTCCGATCCATATAATTATTTTTATCGTAATAGTTAAACTCTGTTAATAAGTAAATAATACGAGTATTTTTATAACGCAGATAAGAAATCTGTAAAAAAAAATCTCTTAAATGGGAGATCTAATAGCTCCTACTCGATATCAACTTGGCTTGAACTCTTGGGAATCAACAACAGGAAGCAAATGGCACAAAGCAGGAGTCAATAGAGGTCCCTACTCGATCCGGTCAAGACTCATTGGATTATAACGCATAATAAATAATAATTACAATATTTTTATTTCCTGTACTTTAAGTTTGTTATAATTTATAGAGAACTTAGCTGTGGTTTTTGTCTATTTCTGAGCATGAATAAGCTTCGATACAATTTAGATATACAACCAAAATAAATTCGTGTTGAGGCAACAATTAAGTCGAATTTGGTTGGTTCCGTGTTCGCTTTCTAATAATACAATTATTAAGCAACGATTCTAATAAAAGCTACGTGCGTGGCTACCCATTATGCAACTTTTATCGCTATACTAAAAACTTAAAAACTATCATCAAAGAAGTATTTATTTTATGAAGTGAGTTTGGTAAAATATTAATTTTTGTGTATCTCCAAACGAGTGGTCAAATTTCGACACCACTTAGAAGTTTTTATGTATAAGTAATAAAAATTTCGTTTTATGGCTTGATTATGACTAATTAAAGCCCCGTTTCCTCATCGCATAAGTCGTGCATCTGTCGTTAAGTTGACGCAATGTGAATCCAGTTATAAGTATCAGTCTTTATAGATCTAAATCTTGGGTTTTTAAAATCTGTATCTAGACTTATCGGGAATGATTTAATTAAGCTTCAAGTATAACATTGTTTTTGGGAATGTACACTAACTTCAATGTGTAAGAGATTATAATTTATAATAGCAGTGAAACTAAAGGTCTCAAGAAATTTTAAAAAAAATTAAATAATTTATTTTGGGCAAAACTCCCCAGCAATCGCTCTTTTAATCGGATATAATATTCTGTTTATAGACTCAGTTTATAACCGTTACATGTGGAGATGGAACGAGCTAATTCCAAGCTTGTCTTCTACATATCCTTCACAGAATAATAAGCTCTATCGTTTGTTTGTTTTTGGAAAGTTTTTATTTAACGCGAGTGCAGTTCCCCTTTCGTGAATTCGTGAATACACACCTGCAAGCGCCTTGATGCGCGATCGTTCGAAAAGCCTTGATGATGAGTTGCCGCCATCGTACTCGATCTCATCGATGATCTCCTGCCCGTGGCCGATGGACGGGTCCCAGCGGGACACCGATATATCGGTCGTCATTGCGACCTGACGCACTTCACCGCGCCACTCTCACTTCTGGAAACAAACATTGGATGAATTTAACCGGCAATTATAACTATGAACATATATTATTATCTATACAAAGTTTATTAACCAACTAAAAACAATAACTAAATTATCACATCTGTTAAAAAGGAAGAAAAAGTAATTATTAGTAAATTAGTTAATAATTTGGTCTGTGAAGTCATTCTATATGTATCTTTTTAAATTAGGTTCTCATGTAAAAGATGTTTAACTATCGTTTATGGGAATATCTTCATCGTAAAATAGAAAACAATTAGTCACTGGTTAGCCCTTTCGAGAAGGTGTATATATAAATAGTGTACAAAATACCTACACCGTCGTTAAACTAAGTAGGTATAACATCAGTCAAATTAAAAGTTGCACACTTGTTTAAATATAGGTTATTTAAACTACACCAAAAATTGTTACCAAAAGGTTACGTTGTCGTATGTTTGTCTGTGACTGATAAACACAACTTAAAATATATTGTTGTCAATACAACAGCAATATCTATACTTTTAAGTTAAAAGAGCAAAATTGTTTATTTTACAATAGTAAGATGAAAATTCTTTCACGGATACGCAGCAACTCCTTCCGAACGACAAACTCTATATTATTATATTGTGCTTATAATGATTAAGTTAATGAGAAATGTATTCTACTAATTTCATATAGAAACCCACACACATTTCACAGTCAAGGGCGAATTTATTTACGAGTATTTATGACGTTAAATATTAATTACCTACCTAGCAGCGGACAGTAACTAGAACTTCAACAAATAAAACTATTTTAGGACAATATTTAAGTACGAGTTTTCAGCACATTCTATATAAAACTGCATTCATTTGAGTATTTTACTTCGAGTGACGTCATTCAGATAAGATTAGATACTGATTCCAAGTTTTGTATTTACTGATTTGAGGACAACAATTTTCGGCTTATTATTTACAAGTAATATGTGTCGCTGTTTCATTTATAGAAATGACCAATCTGATCAACAAAAAATTAAGTAAAAAATATTGTTTATTCATACAAAACTACGTAAAGTGATCGCTTAAACATGTCACTTAAGTTTATAAGCTGTTCAATAAACTCGTTTAGGTGTCATTACCATAGAAACAGATAGTAAAGTCCTCTAATTTAAATTTTTCTCTAATAGGTAGCCTAATCCCAGGGGCCTCTACCACGGACTGAGTAGAAACAGGTATATTTATATTTCAATACTTTTTTACCGACTTCAAAAATGGAGGAGGTACTCAATTCGATGCTGCTTTCTTTTCTTTTTTTTTTTTTTGTTTGTTAGGGCGTTCTATTACATTGCATGATACATTGCGACAATGTGGACGGCAAATTCTTTCATTGCGTGTTACATTGCATGATACATTTCGCAAATCTGTACACGCCCTTAAGTACCTCAGAACTTTCGACTGGGTGAATCGATTTCTTTTGATTCTTTTTTTGTTTAAAAGCTGGTGCTTTCCATGTGGTCCCATTTTAATTTCATTAAAATCTGTTCAGTAGTTTGAGAGTTACAATTTGAAATCGGTTCTTTTTGTTGAAATTTTAACACTATATTATACATTTTTAAATCTTATAAAGCTAACAAAAATTAAGTCACGCGTCTTATGTTCCATGCTAAAGAGATTAATAATATTTCTTATACCTTCACATACTCAGCTCTATCGTTTCTCTTCAGTCTTCTATACTCAAGTTAACTAAAATAGGGTCGCGTTGAAGTATTGGACTCGTCAGCATTTTTATTATCATTATCACGGACCGAGTGACACTTAAGACCTCTTGATACATAGGTATTTCATTTCGTTTCGATTTGTTTTATAATATATAATTTATATAATAACCCATCTCTCAATATCATAGAAATTCGGATTGAGATTTGAGATATGTCAATATTGGACGTAAGACAATTTATGCAAAATTGGCATAACGATGCATATTCCATAAGCAAGTAACAAGCAATAATGAAAAAGAAAATGATTTCTTTAAATCATCAGTTTAAGGAGTTAATGTTACAATTTATTAATTAAAAAAGTTAATAATTTTAATACACTACATCTAAATAAAACAACGGAGGACTCTCTTTTTATGCTGAATATACAGAATTAAAACAGCTTCGATTAAATGAATTAAGTCGTCGATTGTAAGATATGAATAATAATTAGGTACTAAATGATAGACGAATCATTTTGAATACGTTACCCACAATTTACAGTCAGAAATTGAGTCATATTCAATTTCAATCTCCAAAAAGTTGTTATGGATGTCTCAACTCTGACCTTCTACAACAATAGTACTATTATTCGATCGAAGGTTATCGCATTGACCGACCGTAAACCTTTATCAGTTTTTATAAATAGTAAAGATTAAGGTATTCATTGGCTAAGTGGTAAACGCATCTAATAACACAAATCAACACGAATTTAGTGCCTGAGTTCTGTGTACCCGATTTTGATTTCTTATACCTAAATAATAAAAGGAATAATATTTTAATCTAATAAAGTTTGCTGTAAGAGTGGTAACCTCTAAGCATTTGTCAAAAATCGTATTTTTTAATCATCGTATAAAGTACAAAAGCAAACTTTTTTTTTTATAAATTGAGGTTATTTTTTAAACATTCAGACAATAGGTAGTCGTTAAAAAACAGACACAAAAAAAGATATTTTTTTTTGTTGACTTGTGTAATCAATGCTTGGTGCGACTGATCTTCGAATCCCGGCGAATTAATGTTTGAGGTGCAGAACCCTTTTGCTTGTAGAGATCAGAGACGTAGAAATGTTTCCATCCCATGCTCCACCGAGAATTTCGATCAGTCTTAAGATAGGTAGGTAGGGTAGTCTTTGACGTTGGCCTTCTACGATTGGGTTTTGGGGAATGACATTACAATCTGGATTAGTCTTTACTCAACCACTTTCTCTTCCACGCTAACAGAAAAATCACTCAAACAATTCGGTCATACAAATAAAGATTGTTGCAAAAAAACGTTTGGGGCATTTTCCCTCATTTCTCCCGTTTTATCAAAATTATAGAAGGCAAAAACCTCCCGTCTTCTTTTCCTATATAAAATAATGCCGGAATGCATTTTGGCCTAATTAAATGCAGACGAATTTTAAAAACTAAAATGCAATAAATTATCTGTGCTTGTATTACGATAGTTTGCGTCTCAGTTTTTGTTGAATGACAACATTCGTGTGAATTTTTAAAATTACTTGATGACTTCAGGTATTATCTCATGGGAAATCACATTTTTATACAAAATCCATTGAACCTAATACTTATTTAAGTGAAAATAACATCTATAGCGTCTTCTTCGTCTTAAAAAATGGCTTCCCATAACAAAATAATTTTACAGTCACTTTCCAGGGTCTTAGTCTATTACTAAAATTGTCACAAAAATTCTTTATGGCTTAATCATGGTCGATTTTAGTAATCTACTAAGTATTCCAACCCTCATGATAAGATATATCAGACTGACCATTGTTATTAGCAGACTACTGGAGCCGAAGAGGCATGAGTGAGTCAAAGAAATTGAATTTCATATTGAAAAATGTTATATATTACGTATTTATATACATGTAATAAAATTCTGATGCTCACGACTTCATAAAATTAGGTACCTACCAATTGTTAAATTAATGTTCTTTCCTAGACAACATAATTTATTTCTGTTTTATGTAGATACCAAACAAAAATCATAATGAAAACCTCAGTTTTGCATTTTTATTACTAAAATGTATATAAAACACGTTTAATACACTACGTTCAATCCTATCGCATTAGGTAAATACAAACTGAGTTTAAAAGGAGACAAAACAAAAAAAAATTTAGATTTATTATTATTATTATTTAAATATGACTAGGTTAAAAAATCAACCTAAGTTGATTAACAGAACATTACACTTTTAGTAGGTATAGTAAGCTATTCTTGAAAGGTACATATAAATATATATATATATATAATATACATATATAAAGGTACATAAGGCCCCCCAAGGACTTTTTTGTACATCTATAAAAGAGGAATATCCCGTTATGCATTGTTTTGTTATTATCTCAAAGGGTAATGCAGCGTCTTCGATGAAAGCTCTCAGATACGCTGTCCTGTCTTAACTATGAATATTGAATTCGAATTGGCATAATAGTTTAGAAATTGACAGTTATATGTCAAACTCTATAAGATTAAGCGCTTATTCCACCTCACTGAATTCAGACATCCTAAATGATTCTGCAACTATATTCAGTCAAGTGAAATAGAATCATTTATATAGTTGCAGAATCATTTAGGATGTCTGAATTCAGTGAGGTGGAATAAGCGCTTTACATATAAAAGTTTTCTCGAAATTCCTAAATTTCCGCGCAACTTTCTTAATTATTTCTTTCATTTCCTTCTCCAGGAAATAACAAACACAATAAAAAATTATTATCTAATTTGGTGCAGTCGTTCAGAAATTATTCGCTTACTAAATTTCGGTGATTCATTTTAATTTATATAGATGTCGATATAGTAAGACTGCAAGATATGAACTCTTTAACTCATCTTGGATTATAACTATGAAAGTATTGAACAAAGCGAATGGGCACAATAGGCAATAGACGAAGAGGCCATTAACCCTTAACGAGTACCTAGACATCGCGTCGGCTCCAGACATTTCATAAATACGTAATAATTCTATTAAGCTATTATTTATACGGGCAAAAGCTATTAAAATAAGTAAAATTATGCTGCAAGAGCTTTATGATGCAAATAAGCTACATCTGTGTTCTGAATTCGCAAGATCTAGGTTGGGAACAATAGCTCGTTGAGCTTATTCAAATGTAGGCAAATTTTTCCATTTCATTGTACACTATATGAGTTCTCGACTACCTTCGCAATGTTTTATCAAATACAAAAGGAATTATGTAAATTCGAGTAGAAGGTCACGAAATAATCAAAACAACTTAGGCAAAGTGGACGAATGCGCATGCGCAGGTATTTAAAAGATTTGTTTACTTATAACGGATATATAACTACCTATCTCTTACTGTCATAATTCATAAATGAATAGACGACAACGCTTAGAAATGCTAACTTATAAACATTACTTAACTTGAGAAATTGTCTAATCACACTTTTTCACTGACAGGCTAAAAAGGACAAAATCTTTAAAAAAGTTCTCAGTTGAACAACATTTATAAGGAAAAAGGTTACATATAAGAATCGTTAAGAAAATAAAAAGGCTTTGAAGTTAAATAATATAACTAGTAAATGAACAAGTCTTCAATTACTTATCAACCCCAGGTACCATTAGTGAGAAGTTGTAAGTATTCACTTAATAACTACCCCTCGCACCTTTGAACTTTTCATTCCTCTTTTCAGTACCTCCTATCCAAGTAAGCCCTTTCGAGTAAATATACTTTCATTATAGATACTATTCACAGAAAAAACTACAAAATTATAGTTGCATTGTGTGAAACCCACACCAAACTATAGTTACCACTGATGATTTAGCTCTGTGCCTTTCAAGTTTCATCCATTTCATTCCTGCGTGTTTGAGTCGGAAAATTTTGTATTTATATTATTATTTTAGTAAATATTATAAATTTTTCTTAGCGCACACCGATATAAAGTACTACTAGTATTTTTTTCACAATAATATAGCCTATGTTACTCAGTATAGTTTTCTATAAGGGTACTCTTAAGGTTTCATCTGTAACATGACACACACACAGTTTCCAAGCAGGCTCTATAATAGAGCTATAAGACTTGTAGGATCACGAACTATAGAGCATCAGTCTTATCTCTGATGCAATTTACCTCCCCCTCGTAGACTCTAGTACTTTACGAGGGCCATAATAGGACAATAAATACATGGAAACAACTCTAGCCCTTCATTCTTAAGTAATAAAGGTTGACTTCGCACGCAACCATTCCAGCGGCAGACAGCACTCCGGTTCGGAAGACGGACGTCCTGATTCCGGTACATTAGACTAGATTGAGCTAAAGATTAACGCTCATCATTAATGATTTCTACAACAATAACGCAATTATTAATCGGATACTATAGTCTTTATTCCGGGACCTAGGTAAAAGAAAATTTGATAGTAAAGTGTATCAAATAATTGGTACCTACGACGTAAAAATAAAAATAGCATAAGATTGCCAATACTTTGTTTTTAATCATTCATTGAAATATAACTTTGGTTTAAAGAATTTATTATCATCAAAGACAATTTACAAATTGCCACTTAACATTACCATAACATTATTATGAAAGTCTAACGTTTTTTAATGTTAACTACAAAAAAAAAATTTCCCGTGAAAAATAGCCCGACGTCACATTTTAAACCAATTTAAATGTGTTTTTCTTTAACTAGTAATATATGCAGAGAACGTGTTTAATAGTTTAACTCCATTTATGTTAGCCCTCATTAAGCTCAAGCCACGATTACGTATAATCTTTTCCATTTCACGTTTACTTTTGATTAAAGCAGTATAAGAGTACAGTTACTTCACCGGAATCGGTTAATGCACTATGAAAATCATTAATATGCATAGAAAAAGACTTTATATCATTCAACTAAGATTCAATTTGCTTTGAAGGAAACACTTCAAATTCTTCACACGTTCCTCATCGGACAAAAATGTAAACTTCGTAATTATAGATGTTCCGTGAAAACGCCAAAGGGTTTTTTGTATTCAATAATTCTAAATTTAAGATATGGATAAATATACATTCATATTGCCCATGTCATTTTACGTAGAATAACAGTATCAACCATAACATTTGTCAAGTATTTGATATCGTCTACGTAAAATATGTGTATGAAAAGCATAAGTTCGATCCTATCTTTACACGCGTTACACGGTCTACACGAGATTTACAGTTGTCGAACAGTACATATCAATATTTCCATAGAAAACTTACAGTTGAGCTACAGTATCTCAAAGGTACAATTTGGTCAATTCGACATCGTCTACGTAAAATATTTGTTACATGTAAATACATCGATATAGAATAGGATTTTTAATACATCAATGGCAACTGTGCTAAACATGAATTCTAGCACAGTTTGGTAGTGCCATATTTTGAGCGTTGATGGTGCATCTTGGGTATTCTATATCGATGTGTAAATATCACGTATCCTAGATACTAGTAGTCAGAGTTCCGAATAATGTGTCACCTAAAACGTCATCACTACATAGTATAAAACAAAGTCGCTTTTTCTTCCCCTATATTCCTTTGCATGCTTAAATCTTTAAAACTACGCAACGGATTTTGATGCGGTTTTTTTAAAAGATAGAGTGATTAAAGAGGAAGGTTTTATATATGTTTTATACCCGTGCAAATCCGCTAGTTCATTATAAATGTATGAGGAAACGAATTTTCTTTATAAACACCTTTTTCGTAAAATTTTATATATTTACAACAAATCAAGAACCATAAAAATCGGTCCAGCCGTTCTCGAGTTATAAATGTTCGAACAAATGTAGATTCATATTTGATAATTAAGTAAGGATTGAAGATATTATAGAGAAATAATACGCTGATATCCATATTTGTAAATTAAAATAAGGATTGAAGATCAAATATAGCCTACAAAACAAAGACCCCATAGACGAATCGTAATTAGTATGTGCGTAATGCAAAGCCGCAGGAAATGACGCCGATATACATCAGAGGTGCGAGCGCTTATATCAATGTGTTAGAGTGTATTTTGAGAGCTCTCGACTAACTGTTCCACTGTTCAGTTCGTCACAGTACACCGCGTACTAAATTCCTGCATTTTTAACCGTAGAAAGCTTAGTTTTGTTTGTTTCCATAATCAGCCTACATCTATTATACTACGCTTTACGTTGAATTTTTTATTATTCATGCTTTTGTAATAGTTTTTTAACAACGTCCACGGTTTCCGCCGTCTAGACGCATTGTTTGTGCAACTTTTACTATTTATGATATTTTAAGTAATTTAGCAATTTACCATTAAATTTATCATTATATATACTAGCTATGCCCGCGACTGCGTGGCTTAAAAGTTGTATCTAAAAAAACTCACATTATTTAGCACGGAGCCTGAAGATTTGTTAAGTAAAAATCGGCAAATGAAGTGCCTTCAAAATCATTTCTAGCGGAAATAAATTACAAGTAATGTCCAACCATCTTCATACAAAAAATTTATCAAAATTTGTCAGTACAAGTGAAATGCGATGGAAAAACAAAATAACTTGGGTACCTAATTTACCATGACCATAACACAACACTTGAGAAACGTGTTTCTTAAAACATAAGATAGATATTTTTTAATAAACACTATGCAAACGTAGTGGCGTGCATGATAACATAAATTTTAAATGCCGGACTAAAAAATCTATCGAATTAACAGGCGACCTGACAGGTACTCACTTCCCGTACAGCGCGGACGGATCCATTAACCCAAATATAGACTGCGCCCGAGCCTTGTGTGGCTTCATTACTTGTCTTTTTCCGCCTACCTGTTCCCTTCATATTAGACAGAGATAGATTAATACTTCAAAGCAATGGTCATCAATCCAAGCCTGAACAAACTAAGGTTTATCACGAACGTAGTTTCTAAAAACAAAGGCTTACATCAGAGCAAATATAACAATACATATTTAAATAATAATTAACAACGCCTTAGAACATCGATGCAAGGATACATTTGAATTACGCAAATATGTAATCTACATCACATTTTCATAAACATTCACACACAACCTGAGTTAGAATGCAGTAAGACTACAACCATGAAATTCCTATACAATAAGGAAACAAAAATTATAATTAATTAGGAGACGGACAGTCTTAACGCTATCAAATATTCTCTTCCAGGCAATCTTGATAAAGAAAAATGAACAAGAGATCGTCGATAAATGCAAGTCATACGAAACTTACAAGCTAAAACATTATTTTAAAATTTAAGGATGTTACAAAGAGAAATAAATATACAATGAATGAAATAAACTACTTTTTTATCATATCTATATAAAAACAAATGGATTATATAATGGAATATAGATATTTTAACTGCTTGTGTTTATTGAGAACTCTTCAACCCCATAGCAGCCATGTTAACATATGCGTGACAGCTAGGGGCGGTTCCAACATTTTTCATACAAATTAGACAAACGCTCTCGAAAAATATTTAATACTTCGCGGTAAACACGCATGTGTCAAATGAAGCCATAATTCAAAATAACCATCGACTAGCGTCTACCCGCGCATTTTAAATTATATCAACTTTGAAAGAATCTAGAATGATTTTCTCCGAATAATGATTGTCAAATGATGCCAATTACTCGAAATATCTTCAACACTAACTCGACAACATCAATGATAATGTTTCTTTTCGCATTTAAAGTGACTGAAAGATATTATAAATTAAGGTGTGTTAAATCCAAGAACTGCATTGCTCCCCTCGAACGTGAAGCACAACCACGTGTTATAAATAGTGATAATAAACAAAACATTTCGGTACGAAACGTGATGAATAACAGAAACAAAAGAACGAAACGTGTCGTACTGAAAATTAATAAAACTGATTCCCAGCACTCTAAAATCTGAATACTAGACTTAATCACTGCTAATATTATAAATGCGAAATAACTTTGTAACGATTTCACGCCAACCGAGACATATAAAGTTTGGGAATGGATATAGGCTACCTTTTATTGGGAAAAAAAATTGAAATAACACCGTTTGGCAAACGGATGCGTTGCCGGCCTTTTAAGCGTGCATGGATTGCATGGTAGTTTGTCAATGTCAAAGATTGCCGAAGATATAGAAATAGAGTAAACACGCGAACCAAATCCAGTAACACTTTAAAAATCGTTTTTATTTATTGTGGATAATTCACTTAAAAATTGTATGGTGTTGAAATTATTCTGCAAAATACTTATGTATTGTAGATAGACTGCGCTCAGTAGTGCTCATGCGTGTGGTCGTTACCGTTATTCTATAGAAAATAATGTATAGAGATTAAGAATTTCGAATTCAGATACGTCACAGGATACAGAGCTAAGTCTTGACAATTTTATTTTGGTAACTGATATCGAAGCTCTTATTTTTAAATTCGCGTAGGTGTGTGTGAACGAGTCTAAACACTCAGACGCGTTTATGGTGAAGCTCAGTCAGACCTAAATGTGCAATGTACTCGTGACATTATTGAACCATAAATTAACTTCATACATAATTTGGGATCCGAAAAAACGTGTCAATTCTCTGTATACAATATACATTTAGCTGCCATAATTAATGCTAAGCCTTCATCAAAATATTCATTTTTCTTGACATTTCTAAGTCTTCTTGTGTAAAGTGACGACCAAGATATAATAATACCTATTATATAATAATATTTTATATAAATACCAATTTAAAAATACACTGACAAGTAACTACAAATAATACTTATTTATGGTGTATATGTAACACAAATTTTACAATTATTTAATAATTTTCGAGTGAAAATTAGTAATAATTAATAATTTCATAAATGCATGAACAGATTTTCATAAATTGTGACTTAGATCCACGTCAACTTTTGAACAAAAATCTGCATAAAAATCAATGGACACGTCCAACTTATAATACGCCGCTTTTTGCGTCGACAGTTCGAAAACGTGCCTTTCGACATCGAATAAAGCAATCGCCAAGAATAGATAATGACATATAAATTGCAATCCCAAAATGAGACTATTAGACCATAAACAATTTAGTTCGCTTCCCTAAAATTAGAGTGCTACGTCATTCTTTTATTAATCTTGTTTGTTCAATTCCCATTCCGTCACTGGCATGGTTGCACCATCACGGGGAGTGAATGAGTTTGCGCGTGGGCGTCGGCACTGAACTCTACTAGAGCAGGATGAGTCTAATTTGTTGCGAACCACGTAATCGCATGTACTTCATCATACATTTATCATGTATGATGAAGTACATGTGAAATGCATGTTAATGGCGCCCAGCGGTGGAGGTCAACTAATCAACCCACCTGAACTGGCAACTAAACATGTACTACATACATCCACATTTTACTAGGGTACATACGAGTGATTTGCTATATACCAATTATATAAAGAGAAAAGAATTATATATCGTATATTATTTAATTAAAAATATAATAAGGAATCTATTATGTTAGTTCGCTATAACTATTACCATTATATACCGAGTTCAAACTAATCACAAGTACTGATGATTAATAGATCTTTTTAGAAGGCAATTCTAGCGTCATGTCGTTAGTATTACTATCCGATATTTTAATGAATAGAGATAATTTGCTTTTTTACATTGATTGGTGAAAGATTTCCTCAGCTGCGAAGGCATATATCGTTCATCGTTACGAGTTGCTAGATTATTTATCTACAGTTGAGAAAATCTCATTAATAATTTAACATAGTATACGTTGTATCAATTTATGGTTAAACAGTTTCTCTAACCAATTAAAAGTACTAATAGCGAAACCTATGTTTAAAACATTCTTACGGAACTGTTCGAGCGGAGCCAAATATTTCATCACATCTGAGAAAATCGTGAAATGAAGCATAAAACTTAGAGGTAAAGAAATCTTCTTTAGTCAAGGGCTAAGAATTAACCCAGTTGGCATTGTAGCTAATAAGTAATAATTGTATGACACAACCATGCTGACGTCATCTGGCGTCAGTAACAGCGGCGAAGGCCGTCGATGTTTGCAAGTCTGACCGGTTTTTACGACTGCACTTCGGTCGGTTGTAGTCGCTTCAAAATTTGAATGTGGCACGCGATATCCAACTACACCATTACAACTGCCAAAGTTCGAGCGATCGTCTGCGCAGGTAAAATTATGAAGAAAAGTGTTAGACAGGTTTAAAATACTTAATAAAAATCGAAAAGGAAAAGTTATTGCGTGGTATTCAAATATGTATATATTTATTTATTAAACCTGTTTAACACTTTTCTTCATAATTTTACCTGCGCAGACGATCGCCATTTTGGTTCAACTTACTTGCCGCTATGTGTACACAATACGGCTAAACATTCATTAAATCGATGTTAGTGGTACATAATCTGGAATCAGCTAACGGCTTTGTTAATTGAACATTAAAATATTTTTGTTATTTCATTTAAAAAAATACATATAGTGTAACGACCGAGACCTTATGTACATAACGAGGCACGTTCTGAATTGTAAAAAGTAAAAACTTTAAACAAGAGTCAAGGTTAAATGTGAACTATATTCGTTATTTACCTTTCTTCTTCTAATGAGTTAGGTGAAAATTGGCATAGCTCCCATTCCGAGGGCCATTAAAACAATTTTTCTGCAGTGTACGGTGCCACGCCCCGTGCAAGATCGCCGAGCGATGACGCTATCGCTTGATTTAGGTCAATATAACTTGCGCCCATAAAAATTATAAAAGGCGAACTGTTATTAAACTTGCCATGAGTACGTTGGAGATGTAATTGTAATATCATATTTTAAAAAACTTAATGGTAACAAATCTAGCTTTAAGTACATTTTTAGGCTCTATCTAATGAGTGTGCCTCCATGGCTAAGTGGTTTACGCGTCTGCGTGTTGTGCTGGAGGTTATGGGTTCTAATCCCGGGGAAACACATGAATGTTTCGGTTGCGTAGGCACAGAAGGCTGATCAACTACTTGCCTGTAAAGAAAAATGATCAGTGAAACAGATACAACATTGTCTCTGCCCTGTGCCCCACTAGGGGTTATGGGAATTCACTTTAACGGGTGTCCAGAAATGTTAGAATTCTGACAAAGGATACACCTAGTAACATTAAGGCGTTGTGTATATGTATAAGGCACCCTGCAATAAAATCTATAATTTAAAATATGACAAAGAGAATAAAATTGTATTTTTTCTAATGAATAAACTCAATTACTGCACCGTTTCTACAAATCCTTCACAAATGGGAAGCTTCTCTTTCTGAGTGACATATTATGTAGGTAATATTTTATATTATGTTACTACATAATACATACCTACGCGGACTAGTCGAAAATAAAACCTAAGAATCGGTACATAGGTACTTATAAAAACTTATTTCAAAATGGGCATACTATATTACGTAGCCCGTAAGTACCAACCGACTTTTGACTATGACCGAATCAACAAAAAAAATCTCGAATTACATTGATTCACGCAATGAATCAGCTATTAACACAAGGTCTCTTTCACAAAATGCTAATATGTATTGTGAAACTGTTTTAAAAATAATAAGTTATGGTATGTTAATTAAATGTATGTAATGATATACAGTACATGACATATATAAAGTAGTTAAAAAGTTTTTACAAAATGCAGTTCTCCAAATACCTTAGACCTTAACTAACTTCTACTTTCCATAGTTTTAAATACACGTTCTGCATTTTGTTAATCAATCAAATCCATAAATTCAACAATATTAATATGGAAGTTAGATGAAAATAGGTTACTATGCAACAACGGTTCACGAAGCGCATTATGAATTATGTATAAACCCGGCTAGAGCTAGACTGTGCAGTGAAAACCTTTACAAAATACATTTGGAGTTTGTTACTCGTAGCAGAAACTAAAAACTGAATTGTTGTAGTTTGGCATTCGAGTAGGTTCAATTTTAGGTTCGAGTTTCGTCCGAATTTCAAAACAAGTATTTTTTTTTTTAATTCATAATTTAATTACCTTAACCTTCAACTAAAACTGAATTATATAAACCAGTTGGCAGTTTTCCATGCAATGCATCATGCCACTTTTAAATGCTTAATAAAGCGTGTAAAAAGTTAAAAAATTATCAGCTAATAATACTATTTACTAAATCTGTTTTTTTCAGATTTGTGTCGCAACAAATTTGAAAAATAATTAACTGATCTACTCTCTAGTCATCTCCATAAAAGCCAGTGTTGGCAATCTCATGCGTTTCACCGGGTAATTAGTTAAACTCAATGATCAAATCGTATTCATTTCAGGGTCAAACAAAAAACAAGCCTTCAATAACAAAAATAATGAAGACTGTAATATTTATTGCAGAGATGCAACATGATATATTAAACATTGATTAATTGCACCCGTATTACGAATCGAATTAAGTGAATGGAATGAATTCATTATTATGTACTGTACTAACATGAGAGAGAACAACCTTTTGCCAAGGGAATAAGGGTGAGAATGGACGAGAAAAAAGAAATTGAGATCGTGTGAGGAGAGTTTAGTTGAAGTATATGCTAAAAAGCAGATCCTAGTAAGGACAATGGCGAGATAGAGACAAAGACGACATATTATACCAAAATTACCAAGGAAATGACACCTTACGAAGCATAAAGTTCACTTATAAATTTTACTATTACAAAACGGACGAAAAATAATCACGAACGGAGTAAATGATACAGCTTATAAAAATGATAAGAAACTTCAACCTTCCATAACAGAGAGAGATAGAGACAAACAAGAGGACATCTGAAGTCTGACTTTGGCTCAATTACAAACAATTGTTGCCTAACAACCGGCAAATTATTCCGTCAAATGCTGTCTTCAAGTGGGTTAATTATAAACAGCTCTCTTAAATAACCATGAATGAAACTGATTCATAAGATTTTAAATAATATAAACTTTATTGAATATTTTTAATTAATTCTAAAAATTTTGAGTAGTAGGAAAAGCGTTTCCCATCTACTTTTATGTCAAATTAAAAAACAAACGCTTTTAGTATAAATGCATTAAAAGCTTAAAGGATCGGGGTATACTATGGTAGAATTTAATTATAAAATACAGAATATATAAGGAAATCTATGGTGTACAGAAAGCTGTAGTTACGTGAGCCGATCAAGACATGAACTGGATTTGAGTTCATTGACTCCTACAGAGCAGGATTCAGGACTCGATCATCGGAATATTAAATTTAATTTCAACCACGCCCAACGTACACACTTCTGGTTTTTGGGTTCTTGTCAATTTTACTAGTGCTAGAACATAATTCATGTACTTTTAATAGTATAGGATCCCGATATACAACGACCTTCACAGAGATGTTTATTTGATGAAACATATTTTATATAAAATTCTCGTGTCACAATGTTAGTTACGTTACTCCTCCGAAACGGCTTTACTGATTTTTACCAAATTTTATATGCATATTCACTAGGTCTGAAAATCGGCTACTATCTATTTTTCATACCCCTAAGTGATAAGGGTAGTCCACCCCAAAAATTAATATGGAAAAGCAACGTTTTCCGGGTTAGCTAGTTTATTATCATATGACTGGACTGAAATTTGTTAGACAACCCATATGCAATATATTTATTGACATATTAAATTAAACATAAAATATGTTTCATCAAATAAACATCACGGTGAAGGTTGTTGTATATCGGGATCTTAGACCACAATGATAATTTTATTTATTGCCAATTATATATTAATACATAGTTGGATGCGTTATCAGTGATCACTTATCTTACCAAAAACTTCAGGCTCCGAGTTTCACATTATAATAATCACACAATGTCGCGAGTAAAATAAAACATAATTAATTTCTGGAATTTTTCAAGAAATCTTCCTGTTACATAAATAATGCATAAATTATACTATAAAGCA
The DNA here is from genome assembly GCA_912999735.1 of Aporia crataegi. Taxonomy (NCBI): domain Eukaryota; kingdom Metazoa; phylum Arthropoda; class Insecta; order Lepidoptera; family Pieridae; genus Aporia; species Aporia crataegi. Next base: position 5,964,041 of record OU538749.1, read on the forward strand.
AACCATTGTTATTTCATGCATTAGGACTTATGCAGTTTAAATGCACAAATGTTCTGACGCGACTATGTTTAATGCAATATTCATTATTCCTTGTTTTCCACACAACAGATTGTGTCTGTCCGATTTTGATGTCGTTTGGAAAGCTGGTATTATCGAGATACTGAAGATATGATTCAACAAAATCGACTGAACTTTTAGAAAGTTATACGCCACACGTTGGGACTAAATTACATGTTGGTACCTCATGACGAGAAGAGAAAAAAATACTTCGTTTTTCACTACTCATCATATTCAACCGGCTTCAAATGATTTCTTATGTTCGTGACGTTATCACGACGCAATTATAAACCGTTTATTAAAATTTAATAATCCATGAGAGGAGAACTTATATTAATTTTTAAAAAACTCTTAACTCTTTTCATGCTAATAAAGATTTCATGATCAAATGATTTGCACTGACGCGATCTTCTTGTATGATTTGGCTTTTCGTCCCTTCAGCAAAAAAATCTTAAGAGATATTTAAATAGTTATCATTATAGTTATTATTTTTAATTAATTATGCATTATTACTGCTTACTCTTATTATGAAATAGTAGAAGAAACGGCAACACACTCGCGGGCCATCTGGCATTATTAGCGGTCATGAAGCTCATCGTATGTTTCTAATTTATAAAATATTGTATTCAACTATGTATAATTAAATTTTTATTGCATAATATTGTTTAAACACAGATAAACTCAAAGGTCAAACCACAGACTAACAGTTGCATTAAAAGGTCGCCTATAATCGTAAGGCATCACTGAGTCCAATACAATAACTTAATGTAGGTCAGGTTAGCATAGAAACAGTAGAAACTAGAAACTAATCAACTGAGTATAATGAAACATGAATAAAACTCTATTGACGTCGCCACTCGACCGATGGCTACAACAATTCCATAATAAAATGAAATATAAAAACTTCATTTCATTATGGAATATGAAAAAAAGAATATAAAGAAAGTTAACACAAAATCCTGTCAGTAAGTACCATAACCATGAGTTTACTCCCCGTATGACAGTTCTCATCCTATTATGGCGTGCAATCGTTATGAATCTTTACCAGACTTTGTTTTAGGTACCTACTCATCTCAAAGAGTTAGCAATAAAAGTACTTATAACAATACCCCTTTAAACAGCAGCAGCCCAAGAATGCTCAGAGCTTTCTCCGCTTGCTTGACCCTTTTGTTAGCGCAATTAACGCGCTGGGTTGCTCAACCGTGAAAGGGCCACGATTTTTTCATAGCATTAAAAATGTATATTCAAACTCATGCTTTCTATTTCGAAGATAATAAATTTACAACTACATGCGGCAAGATATAAAGTGAAGTCCCGTCTCCCCTAGTGGGGTATGGGGCAGATGCATTTCACATCTGTTTCACTGATCGATTTTTTATTTAGGGGCAAGTAGGTGATCAGCCTTCTATGTCCTGCCAGGCCGTTTTTTTTATATCTCCGCCGGGAATCGAACCCAGGACCTCTCGGTTGTAACGCTTACGCGCTTACCACTAGACCAAGGAGGCGGTTTTACATTATGCCGGCCTGTGACCATTGATGTATTAAAAACCCCTGTGACCATGCAAAATGAAAATCATGCGGCAAGATATATATAATCTAATTAAAAAATATCTCAATCTATTTTAATGTCGAGGAAAAACCTTCATTCAAAGTTGTACCACTATTTATTTATTTTTTTTTGTTAAATCTTCGCTGATAAAAAAATGTCCTGGTAATATTAGCTAAAATGAGAAATAAAATAATAAAATTGATGCAGTTTGCCTTGAGTATTACTTAAAAAATAATCAAAAACTAAATAAAAAATTATAAATGAAATCTGGGTAGGACGTTACTAAACAGTATGTATATTTATTAACATCGCTTACTGTAATAAAAAAAAATATCTACTATAAAAATTTATCGGTTTCAATGTATTAAAATAATGTTTATGTCACAGTTGCATGAGGTCAATTGGAGGGTCAAATACAAATCGAAGGAGATAAAGTAGAGCCGAAAATCATACATTATATTTATTGAGCATTATTTAAATACATCGTATGACAGCAAAATTATGGAACAATAATGGATATGTTATGCCGTCATCATGAGATAATTAAATGAAACACACCAGAGAAGAACATTTTTCAAAATGTAGGAATATTGATGTCTATTAAATCTGCAAAATCGGGACAACAATTGGTCTATTAGTCAAAATCGTCATAATTTAGTATCTTGTATCATTAATTAAAATTTACTAAGCTTCACACAATAGAAGCATAGATTAACATTACGAAATCCACTCGGCATTCTTCGAACGGCGAACGCTAATTCTCAAATGACTTTAGATGTTTTGAAGATAAATATAAATGAACTCCACTGAATGTGAGTTGTGAACCTTGCGCGCTACAGATGACCTGAATGCATAGTTTGTTCAAGGAATGACAGTTTATAGAATATGGGAAAGGTAAATGAATCATAAGGTATAAAGCCATAGTGAAGATGTTATATTTATACAGCCGGTTGGCACAATTGGTAGCGCTAGGAGCGCCAAAAGGTCCTAGCTTCGAATCCCGGTAAGTGCATTTATTTGTGTGATGAGCAACGACTGTTTGAGTCTTGGTTATTTATATATATGTATTTATTATGGTACCCTCATTGTTTCTGATTACGATAACACAAGTGCTTCAGCTACTTACTTTGGGATCAGAGCAATGTATGTGAGTTGTCCCAATTATTATTATGTATTATATTTTAGAAGTTTAAATAAAACTAGACGGGGACTGTTCATGTCTTTCTCTGCTGTATGCAGCGAGATAGCGCAATTTTTACTTATATTTAAAAATTTAATTTAATTTTAAATATATTATGTGTCATTTTAAATTTTTTCGCAAATTTATCTTTACTAACGTAGGTATTCCAATAAGATTTAGGCTGTGCTAATTGAATATGCTGTAAAAATAAAAGTTAGTTCTAAGTTTTTACCTTAAAAAAATTGATTATTGCTAAACCATTTAACTCGTATTTAATTACTAAAGACAAATTGAAAATAACCAGAGAAATACTTATTGATAATAATTGATATCAACATGTGAGCCTTTTTTAAGTTATTCAGAAATTACAAACAACTCAGTAACAGGTCGGGCAACGTTGTATAACGACAAGTATTGCATATAACAGCCCATACAAAATGCATTAAAAAGGTTTCGTATACGTTATCCGATACTTATTACAAAAGCTACCTATAGCGCTTTTGAGCTGCGTTCATGCATGCACATTTTGGGCAATTTCGAGCTGAAATATTGAGCGATGTAAACGGAAAAGTGTTTCAAATTATTACTAAGTAAGCTACTATTATTATCTGCAAGCCACTAAGGAAATGACTAATTTTTTTCAGTTAAACACTGCTTGCTTACTTTTCACAAGTAGAACTGTCAGACAAAAGAACCTCGCATCTTCCTCGTTTTAAATCAAATCGAACTCTCAGAGCTACGCCTACGTAGTAAATATGAAAAACAAGATTTTTCACTCAGTTTAAATAATCGTTTTCCAACAAACTACCTAAACCTAGATCATAACGATTGGACACAAACATTAAATTACATATCTTTCGTAATTCGCTGCGGGAGATTGTTGATTTTCATCTACATTGAACAAATGAAAAGTATAATATCAATTCAAATGATTCCAAATTAATCGAAAACGGCTATTAAAACTCTTTGGTCTTGAGCGATAATTTACAATATAATAACTACTTATGTTGGTAGCAAAAATCTTTTATCATGAACTGCTTATTTCATACTCGTGACTTGATTTAACAGTTATATTGATCTTCTGTTGTAATGTCAGGACAAGAGGTACCTATAAAGTATGTTTAGATAAGTTTCGAGCCCAATTATTGACTTTAGTCAAGATTTTAATTGGATTCCTGTAAGAAATTGGGACGGATCATCTAAATAAATTATTCATGAAACTTCTTCAAGCTAACTTATTTAATTAGAAAAGCATTGTTATTTCTTACACGGCAAGTCTCCTATCCGACACCGGGTCACCTTAATTGACCCAACATAATTCTCTTGACTATGCCTACCAGACCAGATATGGGAACTATAAAATCTAATTTATCTGTCTGGCGTCCGCGCCTGCTCCCTATACCTAAATTCCCAGTTTTCTAGGTCATCTGGGCGTGGATAAAACAGCCTGTGCTGTCAACGCTACATAATTTTGCACATTATATAAAGGCCAATCATTTGTCGCATTGAGACCGTAGACTATAATCAAATTTCTAGGTTTTATCTAACCTAAAATATTCTAAATCACATAGCCTAAGTATCTCTTTGCTTGCTCTACATTATAAAGTAACCGAGACGTCAATAAATATTAACTAAGCGTAACTTAATATTTCTAGGGTTAAATGCCCTGGTAATTAACGTAGTTATGACATGACACGTCAATCTATTGATTTTGTATAGAAGACGTAGTTTAAATAACAATAAATGAATAGTACATAAAAACATACCAATCGCGACGAATACTATAACATTTCAAATCCAAAATACGGTAACACAGCACTATTTTGGACAATTGGGGCACAAACACGAGCGGCGCACACGGTCCGACGCGGTTTCTGCGGAGTCGCCTTGCGCTATCGATCGGGACTCCCGGCGCCGCATATCCCTGTTACACGCAAGCCCCTCCCACCGATTCACCCCAGGCCTAAACAGTGTATTTACCAAGAGTTTCATAAAGTATTCGATGGCGTCTGCGTGAACTCCCTGAACGAAAAATATTATAGCGCCCCTAGCAGGTTCAAGCTAACTTACATAGCTGCTATGGTATTAATACTTGACAGTTTGCGAACAGTAAGAAAATGAATGAAAAACTTCGATAGAAAACTGATGGTTGAGGTACAGTTATGGTTCCTTATTAGAATAAATTGAGTACCTATATCTGATTTCAAAGGAGGTAAATAAAGAGTACGGACTTTAATATCATTTATTTGAAATTTTTAAAAAGTTATCTTTGGTACTTTTTACAGGACATAACATTTTCTTATTGTTTTTAAAAGAATTGTACATCTCCAAACATTCTAAGTATACATAGATAGATACAGGTCAGGAGGATCAGGAGCTCATTTTTAATGAATTTTAACGAAGCCCTGTTTCTCTTTTTTTTTCAACATTTAGATATTGAGTCTTTTTTGTCATGAATGTGAAGTGACGAGACCGAAAAGTATATATGTATGTAGTTAAATGAACAAATTCGTCAGGACAATTTTTTTAAATAAATTGCCATTTTTCTGCAATGGATTTTTTCATAAAAGCATGACTAACTGTAACTGGCACTAGTATTGCGAACATTGTATAAAAAATGGTATTTTAGCTTATTCTATTAGAACATAGATTATAGAGTACGCCTACATGATATTATAGAGTACAATACTCTTATTTTAAAGCATGGTTAGCAACCCTAGGTAGTTCACCCCAGGTTATCGAAATCATCAAAAATTGCGTCAAAACACGAAAATCATCAATAAAGAGCCTCTAATAACAATTTCACCTTTTCATTTTATAATTTTGTTCACATATTAAGTTCATATTATATAATAAGACACACTTCTAATATTTTTATTTTAAACTAGTGGACCCCGCGAACTTCGTATCGCGTCAAAGTTCAAAGTCACTTAAAACGTCATTCCATAGAAAATGTATGAGGAAAATGTTTTTTCTTTTATTTTATTTTTTCGACAAATTTACAAATTTTTCTCTCCGTAAGAACCATCCTCGTACTTCAAGGAATATTATAAAAAAGAATTAGCGAAATCGGTTCGTCTGCTCTCGAGATTTGCGCTTACCAACGCATTCAGCGATTCATTTTTATATACATATATAGATTTTAACTCTAGGTTGTAATCTGAGTGAATAATATTAATAGTTACCTTGACTTATGACTTCATGAATCACTGATATGGCAAACATTAAGTTATATCAGCATAGTCGTGGTAGATGTACTACTTAACTACAAAAATAATTTAAATCTACAATAATATAAAACCTTTAATATGTATCAGATATATTTAATTATATTCTATAATAAAAACATGGGTTTTCTACATTTTACGGACCCGGAAAATTAAGGTCTAATGAATAGCAAGCTGTGAAAAAAAAAAGAAAAAATACTGTTTTTATAAATCTCTAAACAACTTCACTAACATTTATTATGCATGTCACAGAGCTATTGTCACCATTAAACCACTGATGCATTATACAGTCAATAACCTTGAAATGATCTATCTGTCCTATGGGTCCTAACATTAAAAAAACAAATAAGTTATTTTTCTAAAATATTGTAGATACTAATTACATTAATTAGGTACATTATTACATCAATATTTTTTACATTCCTGTTTATAATTTAACTTGAGAAGTATTGACATAGCTTTAGTCATTCTGTCACCATCCGAATGCAAATTTATCTGGGAATAACAAAAAATTGTTGTTTTTGTCCAAATGTAGCTCTATTTGCTACAACAACCTTGATTGCTACTAGTATTAAAAACATGGAAGATTTTTGGCAAATTGGAGCACGTGAGTTACGAATTTGGCCTTAAGATAAACATCAACAAGACGAAAGTAATGATTGTCAATTGCCTAAATAACAACTGTCCGAATATCACAAGCATTGTGAACTGTAACGTTGTTCAATCATATGTCCATTTGGGGGGGGGGGGGAGCCTTATTGTCGATTAAGTGAGAAGAATATGGAAGAGTCGAAATATCACGAAGGTTACTAAAGTCAGACTGATAAGAACATTGGTGTTTCCCATATTCCTTTACGCCGCTGCAGCGTGGACGGTCAAAGATTGAGAAAAATGGGACAGATAGAAGGGACAAGAGCTCAAGGTCACTCATGAGGTGGACCGGATTAAAGATTCAGATAAGTCAGATTAAACATACTGAACAAACTTTTCATGAGTGCACTAGAAAAGCAGCAGCCCAGGAGGAGGAGGGGCAGGATTGTATCGCGAATAACGACTCCGACATGTTAGCCACAACCACTCTGTCAAGGGTGTATTGCCTAGGAAGAGTAGTTTTATTAAGGCTGTTTATTACAGCTTATAGCTTACTAATTGATTCAATAATGATGAGAAATCTTACTGACCATGAGATATGTTTTTAAATATTAATTGTACAGCTACTTGCATTCAAGTTGAACAGTATAAATGCGTTTTGAGTGTCATCTATAAAAATAGAGCCTATTTACAATGTCAATGTAAACCTACACAAAATATATTGTACATAATACAATGTTTGGTCATCAAGATGACATCATACAAGTCTCAACCTTGATATAAATTTGCACTTAAGATTACGAGTGAATGAAATGTTACCAAAGGTTGTTGATTCGTTAAATTTAAAAGAAAAGTTTAATTTTATTAAAATAACATGCGAGTTGATTGATGCATGAAGTAGTTAACATTCTTAAAAGGTATTTGGATTCCTCATACATTTTAATTCACACTTTTTCGTGAATTTCTCTATATTTTTAATTTCTGCTATTCTCAGATTAGACAAATCCAACAAATCAGAGATCATCAAAATCAGTCCATCCATTCTTCAGTTATAAATGATGTAAATAATGCTACCTTGTTTTATATAATATAGATATTAACTGCTTGCTTTGAAGCTATAATATGAAGGGGTTTAAAGAAATAAATGAAATATTCTTTAAGACACGCCTATATGAAAAATATTGTAATATTTTCTAATGAACAATAGTTTATATAAATAAATGATATATATAATATTTAAAACTAATATATTGCAAGTGATATAGCCTTGCAGTGTAATTGTGAAGTATGTCAGCACACTAAACCCATAGCAACATGATAGTCACACCTCATTCAATATAAGTACTATGATAAACATTATCATCAACTTTATTATTGTTGTTAGACAAACCATAGCTTAACAATACTAACCTGTTTGATGAAACATTGCACCAAGAACCAGGAATTCAAATCTCAGGACAATAAAAGGCTTGACCTATTAACTATTTGCATTTCTTAAAAATATTCATCACTGATCATTTATAAAAATGTTTAAATATGTTTCATCTATGCCCAATAAAGTCAAAAGACAAACTTTTATTGTCAACTACTTAAGAAATTCTAATTAAATTTAAGAAATTCTAATTAGATTCTGATTGTAAAATAGAAAAATGTCAATCTCATCAAATTTTCTTGCATATTGTATAAAAACTATTGTACTCTCATTAATAATTTAATAAAAACAGCACTAGGTTCCAAGACTGTTTATCTGGGTGTGGTATAACAATTATTTTATCATTTACTTACAGTGATAAAGAGATATCAATGATACCTATTTCTTCATATTAGGTATCTAAATTAAAGAAATAGCGAAATTTGTGTCAACCAACCTAAACCAATTGTTCGGCTGAACAATTACTTTAATGGACCTAAGACCTTGATTTAGATTTAGATTCAGATTCTGGGAGTTTTATTTATTCGTCACAATTATGTATGGATGACCTTACAAGGCAGGTAGCAAATTGGAGTTTGCACTCAATCTATCGATACTTATTTGACAAATTGCAAGTTTTATATTTACATACCTGGTAAAAATAAACCCAGGAGTATCCCTTTCAGTTGTTAACTCGCTTCACAGTTCACAAACACCTACTTATACTTTGAGACTTCCCAAAAAACCCGTTGAAAGGTCACTACACAGTTTTTACAAAATTCACAATTCAAATTTTTTATACAATCACTTGTTACATTCATAAAGAATTACTTTTCACATACAGTTCTTTTTATCATCCGTGAATACGAGTACGAACACGGCTTCAAAGGCTAGGCAAAAGATTCCACCGTCGCGCATCAACTTACCGCCCATAATGTCATAGATTATGTAAATTCCTTTCACGTAGATATATCATTAGCCAAAGATAATATACAGTGACTCCACAAAGTATTCGTACGATGGCAAATACTGTATTATTTTTTATTAATGTTAACATTTAATAAAACTTAACAATTGTGAAATATTGTACATCATTAGTATTTATATTACACATTATTTATTTACTGTTTAGCTATAAAAATAAGAAAAAAAATCATGTATATGTAAAAATGTTGCACCACAAAGTATTCGTACTCCCACCACCTTACTATAAACATGAGTTGCCGATCCCGATGCGTCACACAAAGCCGTGCATGTCGCGACACGTCGACGATCAAACGATTTTAATCACAGTTTCTACGTAAGTATACTTATGTATAATGGCAAAAACTAAAGAACTTTCTAGTGATGAAAAATTAAAAATTATTGCGCTTCACATGGGAGGCAATAGCTATGAAAAAATTGCAATAATGCTTCACAAAAGTAAGTCGACTATACAGTACGTTATTCAAAAATGGAAAAAATTCGGTACTACTAGTAATTTACCAAGAAAAGGACGTCCAAAAGTTTTAAGTATCAGAGATGAACGACACATTATGAAAGAAGTAAGAGCCAATCCTTTTGTATCCGCACAAACAATTGCAACAGACCTCGCAGTGTTAAGAGGAAAGAGTGTCGGTGCTGAGACAGTGAGGAAAGTTATCAGAAAAGGTGGATATCATGGACGAACTACAATTAAAAAACCGTATATTAGTGAAATTAACAGAAAAAAAAGATTAAATTTTGCTAAAGAATATCTCAGTAAGCCATTGGAATTTTGGAAATCTGTTATTTTCTCAGACGAGAGCATGTTTCAAATTTACGGTTCTAGTGGCAAAAGGAAAGTTTGGAGAAAAAAAGGTATGGCGTTATTAAAAGAAAATGTTATTCCAACAGTTAAATATGGAGGTGGTGGTGTCATGGTTTGGGGTTGCATGGGAAATAATGCTGTAGGAAAAATTCATTTCATTGAGGGTATAATGAATGCAAAAATATACCTGAAAATATTGCAAGATAATTTATTTGAATCTGCTAAAATTGTGGGACTTGGCGACAATTTTTATTTTCAGCAAGACAACGATCCGAAGCATACTGCTCAGATTGTCCAGAACTGGCTTCGCGACAGCGTTCCACATCAGCTAAAAATTCCACCCCAGTCGCCCGATTTAAATCCGATAGAAAACTTGTGGTCATTTCTTGACAAGAAAATCAGAACATTCAAAATATCAAATAAAAATGAACTGAAACAACACTTGGAATCACAATGGTATACTGTATCCAGTAAATATGTACAAAATTTAATTGAGTCAATGCCACGGCGTTTACAATTAGTAATTGATAATAATGGATTATTTACAAAGTATTAATAAAATATCAGAGTAAAAATATTTCGTTTTGCATTGTGGTACAAATACTTTATGGTGAGAATAATTTTGTAAAATATTTATTACACGTAATAAAATATAAATAAACTTTGAGTAACTTTATATTTCATTTACATTAACCTAAAACACCACTATTATATTAGTAGCTACGGATAATTTTCATTCTATATAAAGATATCATAAATTTTATTAGGGTACGAATACTTTGTGGAGTCACTGTATATTTCAATAGGCTTCAAAATACTAGTAAACTCTACTATAAAACGATTTACTACAATTGTATTAAAAATTGTATTTATGAATTATTTACTTATTAATTATTAATTATGACAGTACATTATTTATAATTTAACGTTATTACAAAAACAACATTGTGAAATTTATTTTTATGTTTAAAGCTTTCATTACTATGTTTCAGATTAAATTATTTATTTTACGTTATAATGTGATATTATTACTTTAAAGCATTATTGTAATTTTCTTAATTTAATAATCTTTGAACCAGATGATGTCATACACCGGCATAGAATTTTAGGCGAAAAATACAGAATGTAGTATATATATTGAGTCTATGGTTGAGTTTAGTTGTCCACTGTCTAAGAAGAGAATAAAGTACTAGCAGTAATAAACTTTTACAATTAAAAACCTTCACTAACTCTAGGTAACTATAGTTTAAAAATTAAAATATTTTTTTAACTTTTCATTAGATAATAACATTTGGTTTTATTAAATAATAACTGCAAAAAGCGTCATCTCGTGACAATACCTAATATCTTAACGATTGGTTAACTCAAGTTACTAGTTGATGTCATTATCACATACATATTTTCATATAACCATACTAGATGGTACTGGTTCATAAAGTCTTATCTCATTAAATTTTAAATTGAAAAATTAATTTTAAACAAAATAATAAAACCGACCTCAAAACGCACTGAAAAGTAAAAAATAAATTTTGTATTATAAATGAACTTACTATAAATAAAAGACGTAAACAGTGTTGATAAATAAAATTTATGTAAAATTCAACAAGAGCATAAAACTGTCATATCATCAAACTATATATACTATGACCCTTTTAATGTTTTAGCAAATAAGCACGACATGGTCGCGCGGAATTCAGCGATTTCTCGCTCGATTGTAAAACTATTCTTTCAATATCCTGAAAACTATTGATCGTAAAAATTAATAAAAAAAAATGGGACCACTTTGACGAGTTACTCTATCGTTTGACACCTCACTCATTCAAATCGGTCTACGGATGTCGACGTACGAGCGGAACATCGGAAAAAAAAATACGCGTCGAATTGATAACCTCCTTTTTGGTTTTTTTGAAGGTCGGTTAAAAACTAGCTGTGCTGATCGATTATTCGAGTAGTCAGCGTCGGCTATTTGAATTTTAGTAAATAATATTGTAGTTACTAATTACCTTTATGAAATATTTTAAGAGATAATTTATGTTCTTTTAAACTGTTTTTGGTATGAAATTAGAAGAATTAAAAGTACTTAAAGTTCAGCTTGTGCTCTTTTATTATCATTAAATAGAAAAAACATTCCTGTAAATATTTCGTTATGTATCACAATGAAAAATATATGCTTAAAATAAATAATTCTTCACTTATTCGAGGAAGGGCTAATGTTTTATCATTAAAATTATACATTGTATTAAATGATATCGTTATCTGTATTACTAGATATTATCATAATAAATTTACCGTTACCTACCAACTACCATAAAAACCCATTACATATTATCCAACCCAACACTAAAATCAGAAACTTGGGTCTGCTATTTACTATGGTCGGTTAATGACAAAACAAATACCTTCTTGTCAAAATCGACCATAAGCAACTATAATTTTGGAACAATTCAAACAGCAGACTCAGGACCTCCAAGGTTAACGATAATGAGATCTCGCTATTTTTCTATATGGGAATGGCATTGACACTCACGCTAGCTTTGCAATAGGTGCCTATTGTCATTTGTTATATTGATGTGTTTCCAAAAGCCAGATGTTACATTGCGCTTCCAAATTTCCAACATACCGACACATCACATTACCTCGTATATTACCATATAAAAAAAATGTGTCTTTCCGCAACGTGATCTCAATAACGATGTCCTTGGATCATCCCCTCGGCAGAGCCAAGCCCGCACATACAGAAGCACTTCCTCAAAAACAATAAATAAATCTTAAAATAACTTAAATAATTGAAGGTACATAATATGAATTAATATTAAAAGTATATATAGGTAAAAAAGTACAAAAACAGTCTTATAGTTTTAATAATAAACGTATACACGGACGCTTATACGGCTTATTAAATAAGTTTAAATATCACTGTTCAAGTATTACGATTGTTAAGGTGATAAAATTGTCTATGTTTACGTAAATAATACATTACATTACGCGGTTATTATTCTGAAATCGCAATTCATAGAATTCTATCTCTCTTATCTTTTTTTTTAATATTCTGAATACGACTTCCTTTCAAACTTTAATTGCATTGCAGATTTGCAGACCCCATTTGTGGTCGCCGATCACGAAACCCTTTCGAATCATTGTGATTTGAGAATCTTCAGTTTAAAATATAAAAACTTCGAATTTCCTATACCTAACAAAATGTTATAAAACGTGACGCTACGCATTAGATATGTTCAATTTAATCATATTTTAGTACATTTATCAACTACTTACTGAATTAATAACTTGAGAAGTTTTTTCAATACTCTGTTAACATAGGTATCTGAAAACACTTAGCTTTTCTAATATAGGAATTTTAAAATTAATAATTCTCGTTATAAAAGTTAATAATTTCTCTCACTTGTTCAAAAGTCACTGTTTTTACCTCTTGATGTTTATCTAAATAAATAAAAACAATAGTTTCGGATATTATATAAAGATATTAAATAAAGAATATTTTGGAAATATTTCTATAAAAATATTTCTAAAACATAATTCAATAAATTGGAGAAAATTTTTGAATCAAAACTGTCTAGGATATGGCCAATTATTGCTAGAAGATGAATGATGGTCCAGATATGGACTATCAGTTAGCAGAAGTTTGCTCCCACTTAAGCCAGAACTTGAGCTCTCGCTAGAAGAAAACACACTCTTACTCCCAGTATAGAAAGAGAGAGATGTATGTGCCTGTTCACGACCAGTTCGCCGTCTCGCTCGCACTAACGACGCGAACGCTACTGCTATAGCGCAAAGGAATATAACGCCTAATACACAAAACGCAAGGGCCATTTTCCCAGGCGATAGACATATTGTCTTGTCGCCAGGGGAGAAACCTCGCACAAACTCTTCTCGTCCTTCTGATCTTCTTGAACCTGAAATTGAAAAATCCCTTAAGAATTTAAACGTATTAATTAAAGTAAGGTAGATTATACTCTATTTAAAATAAAAACATTTCTATCAAAAAAACAACAAGTAAACCTTTTTTGCAATTGAAGACTTATGAAGTAATTTATTTTGTTAAATAATTGCTAAGTATGTTTCGGAGTATCTCTAATTTATTTCTAAACTAGCTAGCGACTGTCTCCTGTACAGAAGACCTTATACTTATAACTTGTAACATCAGAAAGTTTGGTCAACATCGGTAAAGCAGATACAGCTTTACCGATGTAGATCCCAAAAACAGAGTAAAAAAATTAAAAGACACATCACTTCATCTATGATACGTACATACGTTTATGTGTATATGCATTTTATACAAACCCGTTTGTAGAAAGAATTCAATTTTATTTTTTTCTATACATTAAAAATTACCTCGTATCGATGCCTCATCCTCCAACTCAATATTGGGTGCCAAAACCTCAATACTATTATAAACTTCTAGCCGATCTATGACATTTCCCTTTGCCTCTTTATCTAGCCTTGCTTTTCGAACCAATCCTTCCTTTGTTCGTTGTGGTTTCATTAACGCTTTACAATCAATTTCGGGGCATGGGCCTTTACAGAGTTCTATTCCACAGGACAAGTGTAGCTTAGCACGATCGGGGAATTTAAAAGCCGCAAACGTTGTTATTGCGTGTTGGTACGTCATTAAATGTTTAAACATAAGCTCTGGATCAGATTTAGCCATCTTTAAATTGTCACTTTCCTCTATATTCCGTTTCGTGTCGACGGGTTCGAGGTCGTTGAAGTCTATTTCTGTTCCTTTATGGTGCTGGTGTAGCGATGGTTTGTTGAATATGGTCTCGTCAATGGGGCATCCAGCTTCGTCCAACAATTTCTGTGATGCTTCACCTAAACCATCGTGGGCTATGCAGTTTGTTACACGTAGACCAACGCCAACTGAAAGAAATTTAAGAGTTAATTTCACCAATTACCATGAGGTATACCTATTTTATTTTAACAACACATCTAACATAGCTGATATATTTGTATGGTTGTTTGTATGTTGTGTGGTTGTCAGATGCAAAAATGTTTCTCCAGAATTCGAAGCCAGGACTTAATTACAGGATAGGATTAATGAGGTACGTACAAAATATTTTTTGCGTTAGTCGAAGCATATTACCTGGAAGGGTGCACTGAATTAGGAGTCTAGTAGGTTGTCCCACTTCAACGGTCGCGGGTTCGGATCCAGCGATGGTTGGTGCCAACTCCATCCAAGCACGTGCTGATTCAAGCAACCATTCTCTCTGCTCTATTTCCACTGGATTTTCCCAACCTTGACGATTGCGACCAGTCCTAGAAATTTTAATACAACAAATTAAATATAATAATTAAAACTGATATTTTTGGGCGCTTGGATTCAGTATTAAACAATACCATACTTTCCGTCTAGTGAAAGGGATATTTAACCATTTTATTTTTTACCACCCATCCCATTTATCTTAAAAATTTAGTGCCAGTCTGTCGGACTGAACCATAATGCTATTTGTTTCAAAATTTCTCAACATAATTTTAAGGCATTGTTTTTTCTATAATATGTCGGTAAGAAAATTTATTAGAAATCTTGGATTGAAATTGACGTGTACACAGAAGATAATCCTTAACACTTTTACTTTAAAAAATATATAAATTTGCTTAGTAATTAGTAATTATACCTCGCTTTCTTATCAGGCGCAGCCATCTCTTTTATTCTTGACGCAATAACACCCTCCAAGGCTGCGCTGTTAATTTTGACTGCACGTGGCTGCAGTTTACACCTGAAATAATAATTTATTTATATATTTCACAATTTATATATTCTAAGAATTAAAATTTTGTATCAAACAGTCATATCACTACGTCTGTTTTAAGTAACGCATTTTCTGTGCTTTATTTTACTGAGATTTTTTTATTTAATTACGTTGTTCCCCAAAGGGGGCGAGGTTAAAAATAATTCTACAATTCTTATTCACTCCATTCACAAGCATCTGGAAGCGATTAGCTCATAAATTAAAGAATTCAGCAGGAGTTCATACCCCTGTTCATTCACAATACAATAAAAATGTTTCTATTATTTTCGGTCTGTAATATAAAAATATTGTGAAAAATAATTTGCAGGAGCGGAGTTTCCCAACACAAGCTTAATTAGCTTAAAGGGAAACTCCAAAAGTATCGATGTCTAATCTATGTGTAAACGAAATAAATATATTATTAAAAAATATTTATTTATCCACCTTCTGTCATGTTCACTGATTACAGATGCTTTTGACATGTCACTTCTCAAACCTAAGCAAAGTCTAATTTTCCAACATCACTCGCCTTGTATTTCAAAGCTCACCTAACAATAATTTCCTGATCAGTAGACTGCTGAAGCTTTCTATCCATTTGCACCACCAGCTCCACGTTATAATAGAGATCCTCTTCATCATCAGGCTCGCTGGCAGTCGTGTTAAGAGTCGATGTTCTTACGCCACACGCGTTGGAGGGAAGGTTAATGGAAATAGTTTTTTTTCTTTGACCTGGAAGATTTAATTTCACTATATTGGTAATTATAAAATATAATTTTATAACACTCGCATGATATACAAACTGAAGACCTACGTCACTCTTATCTATACTGATATTATAAAGCTGAAGAGTTTGTTTGTTTGAACGCGGTGATCTCAGGAATTACTGATTCGATTTGAATAATTCTTTTTGTGTTGGATAGTCAATTTATCGAGGAAGGCTTTAAGCTATAAAATATCACGTTACGACGAGATTAACGCGGGTGAAACCGCGGAGTACAGCTAGTCAAATATATTTCGGTGGCAGTGTCGCTGATATTTCCTATGTGCTATTTTGCCTTTAAAAACATCTAGGAGAACAATTTATTTGGTTCTATAAGCTTCGGACTCAGAAACTCTAGTTTAATATTATTATTTGTATGCTTGTTTTATACCTAAACTACTGCTGTGAGGATATTCGAAGACACGTTAAACTTGGTATAGGAAATAATAGACATCTTTTATCAAGAAAAACAATATTAACAGACAGCAACGTGAGCTGATATTATAGTAATTAAAAACATATATTATAAATAGTACTTAGTAGGTAATAGTTATATATACATTCAGAAAGTTGCTGGCTCTAACGGGTTTGAAAAAGCGCAAGTCCCGGACAGATGGCGATGTCTAAATGAGGCGTACACCAAATTGATTAAGAATGGCTAGAAAGAAGAAGAATGGCTAGGAGAAGGAGAATAGTAACATGGGCGCCGGCAGAAATACTTTCCAGGTGGCGCAGATTTTAGTTTTCTTACAATCTTCGCTGTATATGATTGTTAATAAAAAATTGAAATATTCGGAAACATCTGAAGCCCGGTTTATTTTATGTTCGAGACATTTAAAAATTTCTGACTATTCATTATGAATTTATTTCAATTATTCCTGTTGATCTCAAGATTCCCAAGGGGTGCAATTGCACCCCCTGGCACTCCCCTGCCGGCGCCCATGAATAGTTATATACATTACATCTTAATAATTAGAGTAGGTAACAAGCATTTTTAAACTTTTAAAGACAAGATTACATATTATATAATTGAAACATTTCTCACCTTGAACACGACATTCCCTAGAGAAATCTTTGCTAAAGATAAGTCCTTTGAACGGCTGTTCCATGGAGACGTGGATGCTGATGGAGCTCTTGTCGCATGTTGTGGTGACATCCACCACTTGATTGGGTACACCGTACCCTTGGTGGAACATCAGACTCGTGAGTAGCACCGTACGCCACATTTTGGCACGCTCTGAGAACAAACTATAAATAATCAGTAGAAATCACAAATATCATATCCCCGAACTCTTAAACTTCTTATTCCATGTTAGAAGGTTTTTTCATTTCATGTCATTAGTTGTTCAAACTTCTACGTTTTGAAAAATTCAACAGACTAAACATCATGCACCTTAGCCGAACCAAAATAGAAAGTGAAAAAATATGTTTAACCTTATTCTACCGGCTGCCACACATTTGCCTTATTGATGTTTTTGATGTTTTTAGAAATTATGTAATTTATCAGATTGCATAAAATCATAATCAACAAACAAATTAGTAATCTACTACACTGATGCAATATTAAGAGGCCCAATACATTTTTTGCATAAAATGGCCAATTTGAAACTGAAAGCCAACAACTTTGTCTTATAGTATTCAATAAACTCTATTTTATACTATTGTGTAAAATAATTATTACTGTAGTCCATAGCGGCAAAGTTTTTTGCAATATATTTCAATTTATTTTAATACTAGCGACCCGCCCCGGCTTTGCACGGGTATAAAACATATATAAAAACCTTCCTCTTTAATCACTCTATCTAATAAAAAAATCCGTTGCGTAGTTTTAAAGATTTAAGCATACAAAGGGATATAGGGAAAGAAAAAGCGACTTTGTTTTATACTATGTAGTGATTAAATATAACCGAAATTCAGCAACTGTTATTTTTAAATTGTGGACTAAATTAGTGCAGAAAGTAAACAAATCAACAGAAAGTAAATATGTTATAATGTCCATTATATAGTGCTAAAGTCCGTAGCGGAGCACAAATTTTGTTTTTTAAAAAAAATTACAGATACTTATAAATTTTTAAGAAATAAAATCCCAATCATAATCACTAAATGCCAAAAGCGCTCAGATTTAACTGACAATTTCTCTTTATTGCATCGGTATTTTTGCGTAAAATTTATACCTAAATATTTATTATTTCATTACAGAGAAATATTAAAAATTGTTTTTTAAAATTGTTTAATAATCGAAATTACAAGTGTAAAATTATTACATAAATATTAAATGGTGCGTGTCAGTTCTGTGATAAGGCAGTTGTATAAATGATGTATGTGCCAACGTGGTATTACAAGGCTCTTAATTTCGGCAATTACTTAAAGATTGTAAAATTGATACCCCAAGCTAAATATTGCAGTTAAGATTCACAGATAAGTGAAAATAAGAACCACAGTTATATTTTTATTTAATTCCGTAACTTGACAAGAAAAAGAACGTTTTATTAAACGCATTAGCTGTATTAAACGTTGTACACTGATAGAGATCTCCGGCGAGGCCATATTTAGCTGCAAGATATAGATTTAATTGTTAAAACGGTTTAATCAATGTGGGCTATCTATTTGCAAAGAACAGTTTAACACACTTTACTGTCTCTAGCTACTTTTCAACCGACTTGAGAATAAGAAGTTATCAATCTGACACAATAATCGCGGTAATGTATCCAGTATTTTGGGCACGTACCCAATTTGTAAATTTATAATTTAAGTAGGTACAAGCTATAGATTACATATGACTAATATTGTTAGTTATATTATTCATAATATATTGACTGTATTTGTTTAGTTCATTAGGGATCGTTCATTAATCACATGAGGCTCGACGGGGGGGGGGGGGGAGTTTCGGAAAAGGGGGTGTAATATCACATGTAGTTTATTTTTCGTTTAACCTGCAACTTTAATATCTGTCGGACATTTATATATACAATTTACCGAAATTTCATATACTTTGTACCAAAAAGACATGTGTGTTCATTAATAATTTTTCTTTTATAATAGTTGTTTTTCTTCTTTTGAGAGATTCCTAAAGTATTTGTCTTAGCTTCCTATTATATATTTGATTATATACTCGTATAACTAAAGCCTTTTTATATTACATACATAGAACTTTGGAGTTGTTTTTGAGCTGACCATTGTACTTTCCCACACTAGCAGATCATTAAAAATCTATTTGAGCGTTATACTTGGTTATACATGCCCTCTGATTCAATTAGGTGAGTGAAAGTTTTTACCGCGTGTCCCTATTTCACTGACCGAAATGTATAATGACTTTCCAATACAGATTATAGATAGGTGACCTCTATGAATATCAGGTACACAAAACGAAAGAGTGTACTTCACTTAAATCACTAAATTCTAGGAGGTCGCTTAACCTTAAATCTAGAGATCGCGGGTACATAAACCATTATTTATACATATTAATCGATAATGAAAACTAATATAGCAAGTCTTTTATTCAATTAAAAAATACAATTTAAACTCGCCAACAATGCTAATTCACACTTTGAATCTTAGTGGCTCGCCAGAAAATTCAATTACAAAAATGTTTTATTATTTATAAATTATTTTCATATATTTTATTATATAGGTTTTGTTTCCGGGATTCTATGATAATATAACTTCAGACTAAAAGTGTTATTCTTTTAGTCTGAGGATATAACTAATCAACAAGAACCTTTCATCTGTTAAAATATTTTGAACAAACTTATCAACCAAACTTCAACTATTTTGAATATAGAGATAACTTACATCATTGTAAAATGTTGTACGAGGGATATTTTCAAAGTACAATCTACTCATCATAATATTAAATGAAAGTATAGTTCGGAATGCAAAGATTTTATCTTATATACATATTATGTAGTGTGATGTACAGAGACATCACCGGCGGCTTCATGCAAAGCATTGCGAGTGCTTTAGATACATGTCGAGATAATATTGCAAACGTTTTGGACATGTAATATGCACAATGATCTTACTTTCTACTCTGTTGACCAGTTGAGTTATTTATAAGTTCCATTTCCGTCGTGAACTCACTTCAATCCTCCTGCGATTGTTCGATTACGTTAAATTACCATTATCTAATATATTGTTGTTTAAACCATTTTATGTTAAGATCTTGATTGTGCTTGTGTTTGATATTTATGACCGTGCTAAAAAAAATCTCAAATGACTCAGTAAGCCGGCTGTAATTATAAAATATTTTCGAAGAATTGAGTTTCAAAAAAGAGGACAAACGCCACGTACGTTCCACGCCTGTAAAACCAACTCCCTCAATCTACATTCTCCCATAGATGTGAACTTGGGAATATTAACTATTAAGCGGCTTGCGTATCAATACCTCAAAGGCCGGCAATGCAACAAAAGCGCGGATCGTGGCGCGGTTTTCCAAGCGCAGCGGTCATGATAAGCATCAAAAAACTACCCTACCTATCCCTAGTATATATATGTAAAATAACAAAATCCATTACTAAAATAGGTTATACTAAATCGCCTTTCTAACACTTTCATCAAAAATCGAATACTTCGTATGAGCAACAATCATTTACATAAATATTTTGAAAAGAAATATCGAATTTTTAGTTTCACTTCCAATAATTCGATTAAGGTATATTATTACATTTAATACAATGTGAAATCCAATAGTCTCTGAATGCATATTGCATAGTTATGTGTGTTATGTGAGATTAGTGTTTTGACGTCAATTTTTTTATCTTAAGTAGTATTTTATTAAAAACAAATACTCTAAAAAAGGCATATCGCCTTTAATTTTGACTTGATAATAATTATATAGTTAAAACTAACGAATTTTGCTTCTTGCCAAATTACGTGTTCAAAACATCTCATCCTATTGTGCTAGGATGTATGATCCTCCTAATTGGCTTATTATGAAAATTCTCAGGCAAATAACCAATCTTCAAATTACAATACCTCGAGTAATCCTTATAATTTTCGCTTTGCGCTCTATCATTATGTTGGGCCAGTAAGTTCATTGGCATCTAATACTTTAATCAATTTTCCTGTACTATTATTTCTATACAATTCAATGATAAGACAATTGAAGAAAGATTTTTATAATAAATTGGATTGAATTTATTTGTATTACAAACTAGTGGACCCCGCGAACTTCGTATCGCGTCAGAATTCCGAATAATAGCGTGTCACCTAAAACGTCATTCTATAGAAAGAACACTTTTTATGGGAAAATGGTTTTTCTCTTATTTAATTTTCCAATATTTTAATAGCTATTCTACTATTCGGGACGTAGGCAAATACAACAAATCAAAATCCATGAAAATCACTCCAGCTGCTCTTGAGTTATAAGTGTTTGAACAAACCCGACTTTGTTTTATATATAGGTATATAGGATACATAATACGTTACAAGATACTTTATAAGTAACACATGTCTGTGCCTTTGTGTCTGAGTTCGTTTGTCTGTGGCATTGTAGCTTGTTAACAAATGAATTGATTATGATGCACTATGATGGGACTTATTAATTCTCTTCAATTTAATTTCTTTCTTTTAAGTTATTTTATGCTGAGTTTTCACATGTTTTTCTTAGCATCTAGTTGGAAAACAACGTCTAGGTACATTATACGGGAAAAATGATTTTTTGTAAACATATTTATGAATAGCATCCGGTTATTCATAACAACAATCTTTTTCGAGAAAAAGAAGTTCCACACAAAAAGTTATTAAGTAGTTTTAAATTTTAATACTTCCGTTAATAAAAGACATTAAATCAAACGAATTAAACATTATATTTAATCTGCTACTTTGTAAATCCCGGGGCCAAATTGAACATCAAAAAGTGTTTATCACTTTAATCATTAACCTAAATTGTAGTAAACCGTCACGAATCGTGTTTTCGTCAACTCCATTTTTGCAAATTATATTTTTGATGGCTCTGATAAATGTAACTTTGCTTAAACCTAGAAAGTCTAGGCTAATAATGTCTCGAATTTAATATTTTCTCACACTCGCGTCGAAAGTGAAGTAATTTCACTTATTTAGAAAAAGTTTTTCAACGCTTGGCAACGCATATTACAATTACTGAAACATTTATTTAAAAAAAGTTTAGAACTAACATTACATTCGTTAGGTAAAGCTATCCTTTACAATTCCCACAAAAACATACTTTTTGAAGACCGAGATATTATCTGTATGTTCAGAGATAGATTAAATAATTCATCCATTTGACTATAAACCTCCTGTTAAAATCTTAAGATGACGCGTTGGGAAAATAAGTGCAGGAGGATTTTCTTGAGAAATTAAAGGACTAAATTCCTCTGCTCCTATAATGGCCATTTGCACTAATCTTATCTTAAGATGATACATTGAGAAAATAAGCACAGGCGATTCGATCTTGACAAATTAAATGACTTAGGAAAGTTTTTGACTATATGACACTTCATGATATGGGTTTCATTTTACCAGTTGCCATTACACGATTAGTTGAATTTTGTGACAAAGAAAAAAATTATCAAAGTTACTTCTTATTAAACATAGATTTACATTTTACAGGTATACGGGACCAAAAAGTTCTTCAATAATTTTTAAGTATATTAGCCTATACACACACTTCAATGGGACAGTTGCATTCTTTTGTTTTAATAACAGTTTTTGATTGAAACGTAAAAACTGTATTGTCGCATACGACCTTTCTAATTTAGACGCGCCGGTGCCCGTTTTCCCATACATTCGATATTCACTCCTGCCGCAAGCGCTCTATTTTCGATTTACTGTTTATCAGTGCCTCATCTTAACTACAGATTCCTATTTGTCATGCTATACTTTTCTTTTCTTGACAGTAAGAGATACAGTCACTTAAGAGTGTCCATCTATCTTTGATGCAAATGGCCGTTAGTCAAGTTTATCACGTGGGAAAATATTTGTAATAATAAACAGTATGAGTCACATATATCTATGCCTCCAGTCCAGTACAGGGCCGGTAAATTGGCAGGAGAACAATGACTGCTCGCGTGAGATGTCTCCGATGTAGGCGTTCATGCAACAAGCCCATGGTAAACTTTAATTGGCATAATTGTCGATAAACAATCTAAGAGGGGAATGTAAAGTGCTTAATCTTGTTCATACAAAAACATTACAAGACGCCTACTATGTAGATTAATAGATGACACGATGCTTTTGTTAAATAATTGCTCTATAAACCTATAGTGGGCTAACCAATAATAATTAGTTGTAAATAATTAGGAATATGTTTTTAAAGTTGAAGAATATGGCTCCTCAGTTCATACAAACACCGATATTGGTAAATTAAGTAAGTATTATTTATGGAGTCAACTCTTGTATACAGAAGTATACAGAAACACTATAGGAAGAATAATATTTCATCAATTTCTTTGTGTAAAAATAATATAATCATTTTTATTTTCTCTAACATCATTTGAATATTAACGTACCGTATTATATTTATTATGCAACAACTTTAGCGTGAATATCTTTGCGAATGCGTTAACAAATTCTCACAGGCATTGTGTGGAGATTTCTTCTGAGCGGTAGTTTCCACCAAGTTTCACCTTTTTGCTGCAGTTTGCTGGAATGGTTTACTTCTTATGACAACCATAGAAAATTACTGATTGTCGCCGATTTTACAATTTCCAAGTATTCACAATTGACAGTGATAACATGGTTTCTTTAGTTTCTATGCTACTTTTTTAATTTGGGATATAACTTTTCTCGCACTGATATTAAGTGGTTCAAGTATCTGATATTAAACACCCGTTGTGCCGGACGTCTCGAATACCGAAAAAGATTGTGATTGGTTAGACAGATAACACATGTCTACTTTGTTTGCCTGTAACAATGTTCTACTTCTACGTATCCTGGGTGACGAGCGAACCACGTATTTGAGATTCTCAACACATCACCATCAGGCTATCAGTGTTGGTAAGCCCATACTCGCTAAAACACACCTGAATTTAGAGCTCATTTAGAGTCACACAAGAGACTCCGCAATAGCATAGTGGCTGGTTGGTATCCAGGAGGACCTACAACTCTTGGAAATCACGTACTGGAAACAAAAGGCATAAAACAGGACCGACTGGAGGTCCTTCCTCGACCACCCCAAAGCCCCATGAGCTGTAGCAACACATTAAGTAAGGAATTTAAGCAGTCTTTACAGCATCGTTTCTTAACGGGGGAGTCAGTTTGTTTTTAAAGGGGATCGCAGTCTGTTGAAAAATACAAACTACATATAGGTACAAAAGGTTAGTTTATTAAAGGTATAAATTTTAGTGTAGTGTTATAAAACTAAATATTATAGTGATGGGGTCGCAGGACTTTTTAATTAACTTTTATCTTTTTCGTCGGTCGCGACATAAAAATGGTAGAGAAACGATGGTTTAGAGTTTCGAAGATGCTCTACTAGGTAATTTATCGTGTCTGAAGCTTAAATGGAATGTCTATTCCCAGCCGTATTCATGTAGCCCAGTAACCCGTATGAGCTAAACTATGAGATTATCGTAGGAACTGGAACGCAAATGTTCGTCGTTGGAACGTCAAACAGTTACATTTTCCGTTACGCGGTAACAAGCTTCTGGGAAAAGTGCTCAATTTTTTTTATTCAATTAAAGTACACGTATAATGAACCGGAATACGGTGTTTAACCAACTTTTACTTAATAAAACTCTTGACATTTGATATTATTTAAAATAATCATTCACCAAAGCAATGTGAACATTGTAACGAATAAAAATCAATATTGATTATAAATATTAGAAAAAAATAGCCGTATTGATGGAGCTGTTTTCGAGTTTAGCTCTGAATATTCAGCGATTTCAAATTATGTAGAAGTAATGAAGCTGACATAAAAAGACTTCAACGCGCTCAGTTTTTTATACCAATATTTAAATAATAAAATATTTATGTTATGAATTTAGTTTGTAATGGATAAAATAAAAACTACTGCGCTGAATTTGAAAATTATTTCAATGATAGGAAAATAGAACTTTTGAGTGAAATTGGCTGTTTTATAAACGTTACGGTAAACCTACTAGGTACATACATTATTACTATTGTTTTAGACTTCATTAAATATTACCAGTGTTAACACATCATATATAAAATAAAACAATTAAATACAAAAAAGAATGGTTAAAATAACTATTATATTTTGTATCTAATTGTTAACGTCAAACACTCAACGTCAAATTTAACCAAAGAAAGGATTATCCTCTATTATTTTAACGACATAATAACATTTTGTTATGGGTAAGGCTCGAAAACTTACTCGTTAGACGGCAGTTGATACGCGCCATTACATAAACTACTCAAGTTTTAATAGAACAGTTACATCCGCTAACTTCATCTGAGGTAATGAGAAAAAGAACCTTGTTACAGCTCTAAAACAAATGCTTATTTTTATCAAACAATGAATTTTTACTATTAACGAATGGAAATTATTTACTAAATCTTTAATAATGAGAAAAGTGAAGCCCCGTAACTCTTAGGAGCATCAGGTATACACGTCATTTCTGTGCATAAGAAATGTATTTTCATGCAGTTCAAGCAAACTTCGCGCGACAAGAAAGTATTTCAGTTTCAACACTGTTCATATTGCCTTTTTTCATGATCTGATTTCAAACGATAGTATTTTGAAGAGAAATAAGATACATTTTAAATAAAAAAGAGAAAGAATAAAACAAGTAGATACATACTTACTTATTATGTATTTTGTTCTACTGAACTAAATACATTTAAGGGAATCAATTTATATAACACTAATGGACCCCGCGAACTTCGTATCGCTGAATATATATGCTATATAAATTAAACAAAAATAACGTCATTCCATAGAAAATGTATGATGAAACAAATTTTCTTCATAGCACTTTTTCCCGAATTTTTCTATATGTATTTATTTTTCTATTATCGAATTAATCGATTCTAACAAGTCAGAGATCATCAAAATCGCTCGAGACGTTCTTTGGTTTTAAATAACCCGGCTTTGTTCAATATATAGAATTACTTTTATACACCACGCCATTATTTAAACTCCAAAATAACAATGCATGACAATTGTTTCCTATAAAAATACAATTCTCTCACTTCCTTATTTATTGGGAAAACAATAGAAATAAATAATTCAAGTGGTGGTCCGATACTATTTGAGGTGTTATAATTGTGTTTGTTTCAACTTAAAGTTCACACGGAAACGACCACAAGTTTGTGGCTTTCCAAGAATACAACCTGACATAGACATTGCGTTAGAAATGAGGTTTAATAATACGTTTTATTTTGATTATGTTTCATTGGTATGCAGGTGTTGTGCCGACTTCAGAATGAGCACATTCTATAAATTTCTAGGAAAATATAAAAGCTTTACATTATTATTTAACTGTAAAGTAAAACTAAATTAATCCCACCATTAAAGTGGGGATTTAAATTATTTTTTATTTTAATCGTAAAGATACCTACTAAAATATTTTTGAAGAGAATTCACATTTTTACTATTATATAATATTTTGAAATTATAGTATAGATAAATAAATTAAAAATGAGTGAAAACAGAGTAATAAGTTTGATATATAGGACGAATTTGAATTGTGAGGTGGGTGCTGGAACCCAGACACGTTTCTGGACCAGGACGTACTTGAGAAGGGGCAATTTGAAAGCATCCGCAGCTGGCGAACGTGTATGATGAATTTGTTGAATATGGATGAAGCGATGATATGTAGGGATTGTAGCAGGTGGCAATCTGTGGTCGCTTCTCAATCAAGCTAATATATAAAGACATAATAGTGCAGTTTAGAATATTAGTGTATATATGACTAGTTGTGCCCCGCGGTTTCACCCGCGTTAATTTCATCGTAGCGTGATGTTATAAAGCTCATATTTATATCGAATCAACAGGCTAAAAAATATGTTCCAAAGTTTTAACTCTAAAAATTACGATCCTTCCATACAACTTTACATCCCCCTCCCCCCCCCTTTCAACCGCCTTACAACCCTTTTTTAAAAACCTATGTCCTTTCTCAGGCACTATCTCTGTACCAAATTTCAATTAATTCGGTTCTGTAGTTTTGGCGTTAAACCGCGACATACAGAAAGACAGACACAGTTATTTTCGCCTTTATAATATTAGTAAGTATTGCTGGTTTATAGTTTAGTAACTAGAAGACTAAAGGTAACTTCAAATACATCCAGGCTATAGATATTATATTCCAATATATTTTGGTTAAATTAACCGTTAATGGGAAATTAGTGAATTGGAGTATGAAAAACAATATACTTTGGTATATTTTCGCCAATTCATTTAAATTCGTCTTTAAGATCGTAATGATGAAAAGTTATTTCAATCGTCACGGTTTGACTTTAATATTACATACTGTTATTCGCTTTTTGTAACCGACATAAAAACTTGCATTTCAAATTAAGTTTATGAAAGAAATATTATTAGATAATATTGGATTCGATTTTTCAATTAAATGTATACGTTACACCTTCTAATTCTGCGAAATATAAATGGAGATTTCGTTGATTACTTACTTATGCGGTTAGCATTGAGTTATAAGTTTGGAAGGCTTTTAGACAGGCGATAATAGTGTGTGTTGAGTATCTTTAAAGTCAAAGGAAATTTCTATGATAATGGTGTTTGGTTTCATTATATTTTAATGAGGTCATGTATCGAACGAAGAATTCATATGAAAAGGTTTAAGGTGTTGTCTAAAGACGTTGTATGATATTTCATATTATTTAACCGCGCGGATAATATTAAACATTTATTTTAATGTTTTCGTTCCTTTTGGAGTAGGCCAACGCGTTAGTATAGCGATACGACGCGGTAAAGTAGCCAGTATTTTGGGTACGCACCCCAACGGCTTTGATGAGCCTTTTGTATTTTTGTAAATATTTTAAAGTACATTATTGTAAATAAATATTAAACAATGATAAATTGCTATAAATGATACGCTTATCTGCTGGAGTTTTGGAAATTGAAAGGAAAGATACTTTAAGCTCTATTTGAAAAAGTAATTTTTAATTCTTTTTTTTATCGGATAGGAGGCAAACGGGCAGGAGGTTCACTTACGAGTAGCAATCTGCTGCCCGTGGACACAATCAACGTCTGTTAGGTCACGGGTGCGTTGCCGTCTTTTAAACTAAAATTCATTATGGATTTACTGATTTAGATTAGATATGTATATAAATAGGAAATATATATATTGAAAGATGAAATCTAATGAGTTTTTATATGCTTTCGCTCAACACCTTTAATAATTTGAAAGTGATTATATAGATACATTTCTCTTTGTTGTATACTTAAATAGCTTATACTATAATACCAAGAAACTTGTAACTTTAAGTAGAGTTAATGTTATGGTTAAATTTAAACCGTTAAACACAAGTAATTATACCATTTCGCAAATGATGGGCGCGCTAAGATGGTTGACGTAAGGCTGGTACACATGTGAATGCACCGTAACACTTTCACTCTCAGCAGCCTCAGATAGTTATCTAACATTTAAATATACCATACATTTATATATAAATCTTCCACACTTCCTAAATAGACGAAATTTTACGTTACAATTCCATTATTAAATCTACGTAAACAATATTTTCTATTTTACAGTAGAAAGGCAGACCAAAAAATCCAATTTCTAGTCCATCTAACACATATAAATACATTTATTTTTCTCGAGAGCACAATAGTTATTGTTTAAAAAATAGTTGAAGTTAATTGAAGCAGTGGCAACGGCATAGGTCCCGCTATGTCGCATAATTATAACATTTAACATCCTCATCACGTATTTCGTGCCTATATAATTTATTTAATACAAGCGAATATAACACTTATAATACAACAGTAGGTACCAAAGTAGCCTGATAACGTTTATGGGATTGATAAGTATGGTCTCCATGTCTCGACCCCCTGAGCCTGTGACCCAGAGAACCTTGACTTGAAAGTTGAGCCTCAACAGGGATAACAGCTGTGCCAGATTTAAACAGGACTAGATTTCTTTTCGGTGAAATTATTTCGTATACCTAATTATTTCGAGACACACTTGATAAAATAGTTTAGGTACGTAAAAAAAACATCTCCATTATTGTCCACATTCTATTTAATTTAGGAGTGTTTAATTTGACAAGTAGATACGGAATCGGGACTAAAGGTTTAATCTATTAAGATTAGCCATGCTTGCCAGTTAAAAATGTATCAGTTTAATAAATTCATATATATCGGTGCCTTGACCTCGTCCGTGGCTTAGCTTTACGAGTCTAAGTTTGAATCCTGGGAAGACAAATAAATGTTTCGGTTGGGTAAGCACAGAGACTGATCACCTACTTGCCTTGTAAGAAAATGATATATCTGTTCCTATTCAAAACCGTGAAAACCGTTTTTTGTCACAGAAAATCATAAACCCAAAGAGACCAATTTCCAAATACATATTTGCATGATTAACTTCTTTTATTACATTTTAGTGTTCACTGAAGTCAATTTATAGTATACTTTTTAAATAAATGTTATCAAAGTTACCCGCTGTGACTGATACATTATATAGAAACAAATTAAACTCCATCAATCTCAGTTAGAGAATCTAAAAGAATAATAAAATCTCATTATATTATTTAATGCAGTCATTATAATTTTCTCCTAAAGGCATTAATCTGTGGAGATCAATGGACCCTTTTTCTAGGGCGCGTTTCCCGTTACTCGACCGTGACCGAATCGAAAGATGACTTGGTATTTTGACGACCTTACTACGTAATAGGAATTCGTCTTACGGGTTCAATATCCAAAAGTAATTGTAATTGCTTCGATTCGTTCTTCGCATTTCACCTACAGTTAGCTATTTAAACAAATGAACTTGATAACAATTTAAAAACCTTTTGACTGGGTACTTATAAATATGAATACATCATAACTCATAAATGGTTGAACTTCTTTATAAATTGTAGCTAATATATATCTAAATCACCTCAAATTTCTAATTAAAATAATATAGTGTTAAAATTTAAACAAAAAAACCGACTTCTAATTGTAACTCTAAAACTAATTAACAGGTTTTGACACTGAAAGCTCTCAAATAAAAAAAGAATCATCGAAATCGGTTCATCCAGTCGAAAGTTCTGAGGTACAAACTTAAAAAAATAATAAAACCATAGCGTCGAATTGAGTTTTTTGTTGAAGTGGGCAAAAAAAAACAAAATCGGTCCACTCTTTTAAGAGCTCCTAAACACAGACACACAGAAATGTCGCATTCGTCTGTTATGAATTAACACTAGTACTACCGTTTCAATATTATTTACTGATGGGAATCAAGTTTTTTTAAATGACATGACTATGCACTTCGCGAGTGATTTATAATTGGATAAATATAATTGGAGTGGTTTATTGCTAAATTTATTCTGACGATTTCTATTTTCCTACACAAACGTCTTAGCAGAACTATCAACTGCTCTAAGCTAAATGTCATTCAAACTAATAATCTACTAAGCAAATCCCAATAAGCCGTAAGGCTTCGTATTAAAGCACTAAAATAACGGTTTTTCCCTTTCAAGTTCAGACATTTGCAAACCTAAGTAAATTACCATAACCATGTTTGCATGTTTAGATTGTAACTAGGAAATGGTTTACTCTGTGCAATCGACACTGGCAAATTGGCCAGAGATAATATAATGGAACCAGATTCTTGCCAGACCTAACCCTTTATATTCTGTGCCTTGAGTATAGCCTTAGGGTACACTATAAATTCGTGGCTTCGAAATTATAATAATTAACGATGCAAAACACATTTTTCAATAAAATCGCGCTGATTTTCATAAAAGTTTAAAATTATAAGTATTTCTCTAGATATTGGAACGTCCAGTTTGAGATACGTAGATAGATTTTTTAAATTCCTAAAAAATATGACTCAGTTATACCTATCACAATTTATTATATAAGTTCTAATATTGATGATGTATATTTTTTTAAAGTCTAGGATGATAAGGGTTAGTAAACGTATTTGTTGTAAAAATAATATATAAATAATTATCTCAAATAATATATATACAGTAGCTCTCAGTAAAAGAAAGATAATTACGAAACTTGGAGCAAAAGTTTGGTCTATTAAATATATATTTTGCGTCGCCTGTGACCATGTATGTGTGTGTGTGTAAAGTCCGGTGTCCCCTAGTGGGGTATGGGGTAATTTTTCACATCCGTTTCACTGATCGATTTTCAGCCTTCTATGCCCTGCTAGACCAAGTTCTTTTTTATCTCCACCGGGAATTGAACCCAGGACCTCCCGGTTGTAACGCTTACGCGCTTACCTGTACCAGTACCTGTGACCATACAAATTATAAGTCATGCGAAACGTCGAAAAGATTGAGTAATAAGTTAAGTACATAATTGTAAAATTGTGAAAAATATAGCGCTTTATTATGTTTTTCCTATAATTATAGATTTTATTTAATCCAAATCCTATGCTTTCTACAAGGGACAAATGAACGAGAGAATAAAAAAGTTGCATAAAGAAATGCATCTACGGCATTTGATGAATACATAAGTTCACATGCCATTAGATACCGTTCAGCGCGTTTCCCGTCATCTCACATAACGGCCGTCATGACCCACATCAACAAGTGATATATGACAGGTGACAATATTATGATGGGAATTTGCCTTACGCTTAGGAGGCAGATGTAACCTCGAAGTAGTGTGTAGTAATTTATAATTCCATCAAACCAACCACCGCCTCCTTGGTTTTCGTGTTTGACGTTTGACGTTGCGCCTGCAGTCTTGGATTCAATACACCTCTATCACAAGTAATTTTTGATGGTTTTCGTTACATATATACTAGTTTCTAGTAATTTCACACATACCTTTCGGCTTTCCTATAGTAATAAACGTTCCGGTATTGTATCTCAAACAAGAACGTTTTCCTTTATCTTGTCATAAAAGGGTGAATTTTTAAAATCTGTAGATAAGTTTTTGAGTTTATTAATAACCAACAAAATGATTTACAGACGATAAAACTAATCGATTTTCTACACATAATATTTGACTAATATTATTCTTAAATTATGGCAATAAAGAACATAAGACAATATTGCTGTCTTAAGCCACTAAAATAATTTTAGCTTAGCGATTTAGTGGATAAATCAGTGCTCCGGCAATTATAATTTCTTAATTTTTTACTAATAAATACTTATTTACACTAATTTGCACACAAAATAAAAAATACAACATTACATTCAACATAATGTGAAGAAGTCATTAGATGGAAGTGCAAATTAAATATAAAATATTTTTGGACCATTTCGTTTCGTTCTCAAAACTTTTCCGGGTGTTTGACTACTTTGAGCGAACCCACAGACAAAAACTAGGAAAATTATGTCTGCGTCGGAAGTCCTAACTGTAAGTTAAAGTAGCGATAAACCTGAGCAGGGCAGTACCCGTTACTCACGCCCTAGGAAACATCACGCCGACGTTAATTTGACGGAAGACTGGTTCAGATGTTCGAAAACTACTAAAGGTAACATTCATTGGAATGTACGAGAATTTATCGAAATAATTACGAAAAATGGTTTATAGATCATGGATGTTGTACTTGGTAATTTGTATATTTAACTTTTCTATTAATTGCATAGATAAATTAATTTAGGGTAAATCATAGTTTTTGCATTTTATTCAATTTCAAATCAATATTTTACAAAACATTAAAATAAAATATTTTAATAAAAGTTTTAGTTTATCGCATTCGCTTTAATTCGATTAAAAAACCTTATCGGATATAAGTGAAGTAGTATTTTTTTAAATCAATTTTTTATATAAACAAAAATATGTTTTCTCTTTTTATAAGTATGGATACAAATTGCTGCAGTAGTTTTCTGATAAATATTTTATTCTGCGTCTGCGTAAAGGTACGCAATAAGTTATAATAAATCAATCGTAAATCATTGATTTGTTTTAATTCTTTTTGCAGTATTTGTGTCAACATATACAACTTTCTTTTTTTTGTCTAGCTTGATTAAACTTTTAATCTTTTTGCTCCAGCTGTGAAACATTCTAAGAATTCTATCTTGTGTTTCGGCTTATAATAGGTACCTATATTGTCCTGAAAAGAGACGACGTTTTACGACATTGGGTAGCTATTTTACTAACACTGTTAATAGCTTCATCTAGAGTATATTTCATAATTTATATCTTCTGTACTGAATATTTTATCGTAGACAATGAGGCTATTAACGTTCGTTTGCGTGATATAAGCCGCGGAAGTGAGGCCTAATGGTAGGGTTACCAAAGCTTTATAATAAAATTGATATTATCGCAATAAAATAAATAGAATTAAATAATTATTATTTATTTATTTTTGTCAGTTTTTATCTGATTTTTTGCCCACCTTATACTAATATACACCTACCCATATCTACTACTAATCAGCGAATCCATAGACATCAGTTATTTCCAAACCTTCGAGAAAAAAGATGTATAAATTTTGACATAACTTTCTTGCTAACATTTTCTCTACTGTAACCAAGTATTCAATATAATTGTTAATCTTAACTTTTGACAGCCCTACAGCTTTGAACAACACTGTAGAGTGCACCACAAGGCGGGTACAGCGCGTTCACAGTCAAGTGCAATCAACCTGAACCTCATTGTGCTGAAGATATGCGAATCTATAATCAATAGTAGAATATAATAGCTTATGGAAAACGTATATTATGTTTTTTAAAAGCTTACATTTTCCCCATTGCATCGCTTCCTAGACTTAATGTTGAAAGAATTCCTACAAATTATAATAATCAATTAAACAGCTTAAAATCTAATTTGGAAAACACTAGCTTATCACCAGTATATTTATAGATATTTGACTGAACTTTGATTAAAATATATTAAAAATACATATAATAATACTTATACTTATTACATCATGGAGCAGACACGTTTCTGTGTATATGGCAGGTTATCCAGCTTCGAGCATCGGGATTCGAACCCGGAAACCAATTAGCTAGTTTGTTGTTAAGCAAAAATACTATGTTTGGAACATAAGGAAAAGAGAACTTAATTGTTTTTTTTTTCTTGGACGTTCCTCTCTGAAGCATTAATAAAAATGTATCAAAATTAATTTAAGCGTAAATCCGTAGCAAACGTGGTTTCCCATTGTATCGTGTGTAGATATAATGATTAATAAGTTATGATAATCAAAACGCAATTGGATTTTTACAACAGTTTTAAATCAAACAAATCGATAAAGTAAATCCAATATCGTATAATATTACATGATATTAAATACTACTGGTATCTTTTCCTTCAATACATTCCCAGTTCATGTTGTTTGGTTTTGTCGGATGCACGACCGAGATAGAAGGAAATAAATAGACAGTAAGGCTTTGCTGATATCTTACAATGGCTACACAAAACGTTGCTACTGATATTAGACTTGATACGGTTTAGGGAAATGCTTAGCTTACACAAGTATTTAGAGATGTGGTTAAAGTAGGAGCGGGCTTATTTCCACAACTTGACGTCTACAGTGCGCCTATTTTGCGTATTTAAGCTATGTACTAATAAATAATAATATTTTTTCGTAGTATTTAAGTTGTTTATTTTAGGGATGTGGTTAGTTAATGACGTTATTCGTTGCCGCAATACCTTTTTCGATTTCTCGTAACTAGAAGTACTGAGATTTTGTTTATTATTTATTTTATACAAGCTGAGACGGTGAACTCCATGCCGCCAATAAAAGATAGAATGAGTATAGTAAGCTATCTTTAAAATATAGATATACCACCGCGGACTTTATGCAGCGCACGCCAGAATAGCTCGCAGTTGGTAGAATTTTTTCCTACTTACTTGACACTTGATCGTTATTTTGAACAATTCACACAATATCATGGGCGCCGGCAGAAATAATTTCCAGTTGGTGCAGATTTTAGTTTTCTTACAATCTTCGCCGTATATGATTGTTAATAAAAAATTGAAATTTTAGTCGGAAACATCTGAAGCCCGGTTTATTTTATGTTCGAGCATTTACAAATTTCTGACTATTCATTATGAATTTATTTTATATGTACGGCTTTTTATTTCAATAATTCCTGTTGATCCCGAGATTCCCAAGGGGTGCAAGTGCACCCCCAGGCACCCCCCCGCCGGCGCCCATGCACAATATCTTTATAAATTATAGTGTTATTCTGATTGATATTATTGTAAAGTTTCATTAAAAACCATTCAGTAGTTTTTACGTGAAAATATCCATACGACGATGAAGGTATAAATTCGTCAATGAACAATAAATTAGGAATATTTAACATGTTCATTCACTTAAAATAATCAATAATTTTACAGTTTTTGAGATTAACAGTTAGATAAATGTAATGGGATATAGATATTTAATACTAAAGTAAGTGTAACAGAATTCTTTTCATATATCTTCATAGTGTCAGGTCTGTTTAAATATTTAGATTTGCCCTTACGCGTGACTTACGCCATTTTTTACCAATTTTTAAACATATTAACTTTAACCGACTTATTGATGTGAAACATCCATAGCCGCACGTAAAGCTTTCTGGCGTGGCGACGCATGCCGTGGCGACGCATCTGTTCTTTTCTGCATATCACTTACAAAATAATGTCGATGACCCGTGACGGTTCACTATTTTTTCGTTAGACCGTTTCGTTTTTATATGTTATAATTTTTAAAATATATTATGGTTTTAAAAAAGTGTAATTCGTAAATAGAGGTCACCTCACCTTCAACTTAATTTATATGCAAGGCTTTAGTATTAAAATTTTGAGTGTGACATAAAAATCCATTTAACTTTATATGAACCGGTTATGCTATTATTAGTTAGCATAGCATTTTTTTTTAATATATGTAAGTATGTTATGATCTGCCTTACTTTCACGAAAATTGATACCATATTAATTGTAAAGTACATACCTTTTAGCATTTACATAGGTATTATTTGCATATACTAAAAAAAATCCTAAAACATAACCTTAGAAACACCACTCAACATACATCTTTGTTCAAAGTGTTTAGTTACTTTGCAACAACAAATGCACGTCAGCAAAATGACAAAGCATTTGAGATATTGTTAGAAGGTACGAAACGTTTTTAGTTAAAGGGAAAAACTTTAACTGAAGTCATTTCATTTCAGACGTTTGCTAAAGTTAATAACACAATATGATACTTTATAATCTGCGAGTCTGATATCCTAGTGTCTATACTCTATAGTCCATAGGTATAATTTTCTATATTTTAAAATCATAAAAAATCATCATAAATATCATATATCATTATAAATAAAAAAATATCTTCTCTATAGTACTTTTTTTAGAGCAACATCACAAAAATCTTCCAATTTACAATATAAGTAAGGCTTTTAGGAACATTCCAGAGCGTAATGCGTTTCTTGAAACGGTTGCAAAGCTCAATATTGACGCATTCCACAGAACTCGAGCAATGACCACCGTTAACTCTGCGGTCTTACAATAAAACGTTTGTCCACCAAGAAATAAAAGGTTTCACGCAATTTGTATCAAATTAGTAATCGTAAATTCTATGCTTTTTATACGAAGCCTGTTACTGTTTTTATGCTCATAATAAATTCTGTTTTTATACCTAAAGTCTATACGGATAATCGCTGTGCAATTACAGCGTCTTGTGATGAATAATGTTTTTGGTTTGTTTCTTGTACTTATTTCTTTATATTTTTACGTTAAGTAAGTTTAAAAAGGTCCTAAGATTTTTATCTTAGGACCTTTTTAAATCTAAGCCTTTCCTTTTATAACCGCTATATTCTACGCGTATTCCAAACAAAATCTTTATTTCACACCGAAAATCTAGCTTTCCATCCATAATTTTTATCGGTTCAGTGGGAATTTATTTACCTAATTAAAAATTCTATTATATTCTATATATTTAAGTTTATGTTTTATAAACAAAAATACTTTTACGCTTTTAATAGATGTAGATTGTAGATTCAAATCTACGCTTTCGGAAACGACAAGAACTTTATTGAGCTAGCTGACCTGGCAAACGCTGTTTGCCATATAAATTATTTCTAGAGAGTTGAAAATTATTACAGTACTAATATCGGTATTAAAAATGGGTGAAAATTAACGATATTTCTTGGCAAATCTTAAAAAAACGGTCCAAAAAATAAGAAAATTGTGGTGGGCTATCCTTATCCCTTAGGGGTATAAAAATAGTTTTACGACCTATTCTCAGACCTACCGAATAAACACAAAATTTTCACATAAATCGGTCAAACCGTTTCGGAGGAGTTTGGTTACACGTGACAAGAGAATTTTATATACTTATGAATAAATTTGTAAGTTTCTGTTTGTATAAATTGTTAATACAAACAATAATATTATTTTCAAATGTTACCTCTCAAGATATTTTAAGTACATAATATTATACGGTTTTTAGGTACCTATTATAATAACCACTTACTATTTTTGTAAAATCTACAGCTTTGCAAATAGATACTGTTAATTAAATTAACAAGATGAATAATTTATTAAAACTCGCTTTTTAATTTTCTTAGATCGTGCCGCGTTTCCTTCACACAGTCATTGACACGCAATATCAATATTTTTTATCTATTTATCGATAATTTAATATTCATAAGGTTGTATCTATCAGTTGTAGAAATGAGGTTTTAAAATGAAAAAAATGCACGCAAATCTTAAAGACCCAAGCAGCATCATAATTTAATGTTTTTGATAATAAGGTTAAGTTTTAAGCGTAATTTTGTTTGCCGAGTTACAAGGTGTGTTTCTGTTTGCAATGAAAATTATTTAATATCAGGTTTCTTCAGCTACCAGAAGGCGCATACAATAAGTAAACTATCCTTCTAAAGCCCCATCTAAGTTTATTAAAATTGGTTCAGCATAATAATAAAAAGAAGGTATTGTTTTACTCATTTTCATAGTTATTATATTGGAATTCACGATTTTGGAAAATCTCTGAGGTACCTACTGCAATACCTACCATTTGATTTTTACCTACGCAACTTGATCTATTGACCGCCTCCTTGGTCTTGTGGTAAGCGAGTAAGCGTTACAACCGAGAGGTCCTGGGTTCGATTCCCGGTGGAGATAAAAAAAAATTCGGTCTGGCAGGGCATAGAAGGCTGATCACCTACTTGCCCCTAAAGAAAAAATCGATCAGTGAAACAGATGTGAAATGCATCTGCCCCATACCCCACTAGGGGACACGGGACTTCACTTTAACTTGATCTATTGAAATTTGACCAGCTAAAATAATTTTCTATATCTTCCAACGCGAGAGCTCTCGAGAAATTTCATATTCAACCAGGAATATGGAAGTTGAAACATGGTTCCTCAACATGGCGGCCTCTATCAAAAGAATCTTTTTGTCATGATATACGGAAAAGTTGTATCGTAATAAGATTAAAGCAATGTTACGCAATAGGAAAGTGCGCGCCCAACCACGACAACGCATTTCCTTTTAACGAAAAGTTACATTTATTAATTGAATTTAAACATTAATTATTTCTTCCTGTAGTGAAATTAGTTAAAACATGCAATTGTAATTATAAACCGAAATAATTAAAACGTAATTTAGGTTGCATGTTTATTGTTAATTACCAATGAAAGCCTTAGGTATTTGTCGATGAGATAATATTGAATTGTTTAATTTACTAGCAACCGCTCCCGCTTTTCTATACTATATTGTCAAGAGAAAATATTGGTTTTTTTCTAATTCTTAATATTTTTGTAATGAAGAAGCCTCATTTAAAAATTCTTTCATTAATAGGAAGGTGGACTCTTTCCACTTGAACTAAATTGCGAGTTATGATACCTATATTAAATTCCTAAAAACTTCAAGAAAAGCGAAAGGAAACACCAAATTATATAAACCACAATTTGGCATGCTAATGTTTTGGAATTTGCAATGAAACACGTAAGACATTGGAGATTTACGTGTAGAAAGTTTGTAGATGTTGGGGTGTAGTATTGAATTAAAACAATACCACAAAAGTGTATTTTCAATTAACACCTTTTATCTAACAATTAAATTAATTTACAATAGTTCAGAAGAAATATCATGGAAGTTAATTATGTACAGAGTTTAGATTAAATCAAGGTAAGAGATTATTATTATGTTTCTTATGAAGTGAAGACGGATGCCACCAAATGTATATCGATGTCAATTACAATCTAATATATCAAATTCTCGTGTCACAGTTTTCGTTGCCATACTCCTCCGAAACGGCTTTACTGATCTTTACCAAATTTTATATCCATATTCAGTAGGTCTGAGAATCAGCTACTATCTATTTTTCATACCCCTAAGTAATAAGGGTAGCCCACCCCAAAAATTAATATGGTAAAGCAACGTTTGCCGGGTCAGCTAGTTCTATATAATTTTGAATTTGAACTGATGTTTTTAAATGAATCTTTTACCAAAGAGTTTCTTTACAAAAGAGATTCGCCACAAGTTTAACAAATTCTGTTGACGTATAGTAGGTATTATATACCTAGAAGCTATTAGGTACAATACCACTGAATCGTTTATACGAAATCATATATCAAAAAGCTGGTTTTTTTTTAAATTTATATTATTATGTCTCTTTCCCAAAGGGAGAGGCAGCGACCACAGACCTAACCTATCACTACCTTCCACGATCCCTACATAGGTACCATTGCGGGTGCTTTTTACGTACTCAAATATGTTCTGCACTTGGTCCAGAAACGATTATGACTACCAGCACCCACTTCACCTTACACGTAAAGACGTAAGTAAAAAAGTTTCATAAATAACTCTAAGAAATAGGTATGGTTTATAGCTTATGCATCTGATATTAAATGTGTCTTGCGCAGGTCCGCAATTTGAATCCTCGAGAAACAAAAAATGTGTCGGTTTAGTTGTCTGCCCCATGTCTCCACTTTGGATTATGTGACATTTTTGTACATTAAAAATAAATATAGGTAAAAAAAATTGTACCTATATATTATGAAAGAGCCTAACGCCAGGGATGGCGAACCTTTACGTATCGACGTGCCATTTTTATAAACAAAAGATTAATCAGGTCATAGACGTGCCATCAAATAATTTTGTCTCTGTGATTATTGGGATAATAATAATAAATAATATCTACTCAAATTCTTTATTTACTACAAAAAAAATAGGAACATTTTGCAATGTTTAAATTATACGTGTAATTTTAATTAGAGTAAAATTAGTGTGACTTCTGTGTTAGGTTGTAAGCTACTTTTAGTAGAATGCATGCTGAACTGGAGTTATCTGTCAAACGGTTTCTAACAGAATTTTTAATGTTATTCATTTCTGAAAGTAATGAATCGCAGGCATAGGTTGATGAAAACATTGTTAAAATAGCATAAGCCACCTTCAAACAATTAAATGTGTTTGGTAACGCTTTCCATGTTTCCAAAATTTTGGTATTAGCATTTTTACTTGTATCGCTCGTCATATTATACTTATTTCACACTATTTTTCGTAGTGCATAATGAACTTTTTGATTGATCTTTGTGACATGCCCAAAATATTGCGTGCCATTGGTTCGCCATCCCTGGCCTACGCGATCTTTTTATGTAAGCTTTTTCCTTTTATGCTGAATGTAATGAATGCCTGTGGTAATGCTAAAGTTTTTATCCAAAATATCCAAAATAGTAAAAAAAGAAAGTAACTTAATTTAGTAAATAAACAATAGGAATCTATGACGTGTTGTATTCGATGTTCGTACGTAAATTTTTGTTCTTATTTTGTAACATTTATTTGGCAAGAGTATTTAACAATTTTTGCTTGTTTAGAAATTCTAGTCATTGCAGTATTAATGTATGTATATACCTATTAGATGACCTCCGTTTATATTACGACCGTCATTTAAAAAAATTTCAGTGGGTACCTAAAGGAATCTTTCATGTAAATTTTTTGCAAACACTATTCTATTTTCTATTTTATTTTCCGAGTGAATTGAATAGTTACACAGTAACAGATAAATACATATTATATTGCCAAACAAATAGTCTTCGTTTTTAGATTCACTGCAGCTGGATAAAAATTGTTTTTGTATCTAACAGTAGATGAATATATACTGACTAATAAACCACCACCACGGAAACGCAATCTTATATTTCATCTATCGTCTTACCTAGCTAAAATCCCGTCTACATCTTTCAAATCTTACCAAAATTATGTTTTTTGTACGCTTTTCATAACTGTACCTCATTGATATTCTTTAAGTAACTTCAATTTAAACTGTAACTAATACTGTCCTTCTGTATGCATATTGGTAAGTGACCTTCAGACAAACAACAAAAAAAGATTGTAACACATTTTCTTTGTATATAATTCGAGACGGGCTCTAAAAGTGAACGTAACACGTTAGTAAAAAAAACCAACACTGTCAATACATTTCACGTATGTTACTTAACACTGACCCCAGTTCGTCGTGTTTAGTTAAAACTCAGTTGAACTGAATAAATATGTAGAACTACTTATTTCAATAGTGCTCTATACCATAGACATATTATTCATTGACAGGTAGGTATTACTTCAAAGTATAGAGACATTTTCCTTTGATATTGTAGTTTCTAATTCTACCATCTGAGATCGATAAAGGAGCTCCAAAGAGCCTCCATTCGCGTTAGTTCACCCAATTACATAATTTTCGTGAAAAAAGTCACGAGTCACAAACGAGCTATGAATAAAACTAAGCATTCTCATTGTCTGTTTAAGATGTAACAGTGTTATTTGCTTAACGCGGTTCAATATATCACCTGTATATTTCGTAACATACAATGATCGCTATACAATGGATCACCGGATCTTTTGCAAGTGGACGTGCGAGATGTATAAAGCCGAAATAAGACAAACTAAAAAAGAGATATTAATTACCAATTTTTTAGCGATTCGACCGAGATGGTTTAAAGCGTGTTTGGAAAATAAAAAATACATTTATATATTTACTTTTTAGTTGCATCGAATATTGATTGTAAATTCGTTTTATTTTTACTTGTCATGGCTATAGCTTTAGCTGGTCATATTATTTCTATGGCGTGTCGATTTAAATTAAAATTATTTTGTTCTGGACTAAATAATTTTTCATCTGTACTTTACGATTTTTCGGGAGTTTCTTTCCTAAGATCACCATTAATTATAGAGTAGGTGTGTGAAGTCCCGTGTCCCCTAGTGGGGTATGGGGCAGATGCATTTCACATCTGCCCCACACTCGATTCACTTATCGATTTTTTATTTAGGGGCAAGTAAGTGATCCTTCTGTACCCTGCCAGACCGAGTTTTATTATCTCCACAGGGAATGGAACCCAGGACCTCCCAGTTATAACGTTTACCACTAGACTAAGGAGGCGGTGAGTAATAGCGTAGGTACAAAACCAATAATCGTGATCAGTTTCACTAGAAAGTTCCCTTTTTTTAAAAGCTTCATATACATTTATACACATATACACCTCACCCGAGAGGTAGGCGTAAAATGCCTTAAACAATTTATAACTTAAAGGATTATTATGCAAGCGGAAATGCATATGATAATCTCTGCCAGTTTTATTACACATATAATTAAAATGCTGTATGCAATTATAAGTAGACCTGGGAAAATAACCCTGAACGTTCGCGCCCGAAGTAATCTAAGTGTAATGGACACTAATTTGTATTTGAAGTAAACGGAAGGGCAACGTGCTTAGCGGATTCACTACCTTACCTACTGCTAATCTAAGAGAACAATCATTATATTTTCTACTTACTGTAATTGCTGGTTTGCTGTTGTTACGAGGTTTATATCGGTACTTTTATATCCTAATACTAAAAGCTCTTTAACGATAGATTGCATCTGCGCTGTTTGTAATTAGGATAACTTTATCCCTTTTGATTAATGTGAGGTTATAGTACAAAAAATCACATTTTTTGACAAAAGTAGAATGGAGAAGAATGTGTGAATTTCCGTAACCTTAAATGGAGCATATACATTTCTGCGTCTTTTACTGATAACTTTCATATGATTTTTTTTAAATCTTTCGGTGCCTTC
Source organism: Aporia crataegi (assembly GCA_912999735.1). Taxonomy (NCBI): domain Eukaryota; kingdom Metazoa; phylum Arthropoda; class Insecta; order Lepidoptera; family Pieridae; genus Aporia; species Aporia crataegi. The sequence continues at coordinate 6,007,394 of OU538749.1, forward strand.
CGAACCGGAAGATTTTTATGACCCGGGAATACCTACTAATAAGCCAGTCTTTTGCGCAACAATCATAGATGATCAGGCGTGGAACTTAGCTACAGAAGCGGTCTATACAACATAATACAAAAAATTATAGTTAGGTATTTAGTTTAGTTTGAATGTGTATTTGTGTTAAACTATGTTTTTCATACAAATCTAAAACGTCTTAATAGAACTTTTTTTAACCAACCTCAAAAGAGGAAGTTCTCAATTTGGTTGTACATATGTTTATTACGCGATAGTGAAGCATGAAATGGTTTTATTTATTTTTTTGAGCACATTTATAAAAATTCATATAGGCACACCCTATAGATATTTGTAGGTATACAGCCATAATAACTTAAAATAGATTAGATTAGCAATAATATATCTAATAAGTTAAGTAATAATAGACAAAGATTTTCAATTCAATTCACGAAAATTAGACGTAACTTAAAAGAAGTATTTCCACTTCCTGATGTTACTCTAAGGTGAATAACAAATGATCTGCTATCATTAAATTCTCTGTTGGATCGGAACGGAACGTGTTCAACGTAGGTATCTAATTTGCGAAATTGATCGAATAATAGAAAACATCGCATAATTTTATTAAGTAATTTCTGCAATCTTCGGTAATCAATACTTAGGTGAAATGGCTGTTATGATTTCGTATTAAAGGTAGGTATGCAAAGATTAAGAAGATATACTTAGATATAATTTATGTATAGAGGTTGTAACTACTTTGTTTAAAATTATTAAGGTTTTGATAATTTGACGAATGTGAATAACGAAACTAGAAACATTATTTTCAAAATTTATTTCGTGGGTTTCGACCCGAATTTGTTTTAGTCTCAGGATACCTCTCTCTAGTGTTTTAATAAGGAATAGGTGTGTGATTCATATAATATTATTAATTTCGTATTTAATATTTACCTTCAATAAATGCAGGAAATGTAAAAAATATACTAAATATGCTCTTTTATTGCAACAAAAAAACATTTCAGAGGAATTATTATTAAAACGAATGAGTAGCATTATGTTGTTGGTGTTTCAATCTAGCAATTTCTTGTTTTTTTATTCATAAATATCTAAATTGCCCATATAAAACAGAAATACAATATGGTTAAACGTTTCATCTGATTGTTATCTACTTTTGCATAATTCGTTAATTATGCAAAAGTAAGTTAATTTAGTAAAAAAGTAATTTAATTAAGTAAGTTAATTTTTAAACTAACAATATTGTAACAAACTAATTGGTAAGAGGCGGCCTACCTAAAAACTATTTTTATTTCTTGGTACTTTGGCAAAATTCCGCCTTTTTTCTTACTATGGTAAAGAATTTGGCAAATTTCTTGCTTACTACAAAGGAAATAAAACTTTTTTCATTTATAGTAAAACTAAATTATAACAACAGTTTTTTACGTATAGCAACACAAAATAAAAAACTTACCACTAAATACTATTTCTTCAACGCCAATACTTGCACCATTAATTGTACTTATACATCACAATTGTAAATTAACTAATAAAATTCCGCACTCGTTCGTGAATGTCATTTTCCCGCGCTCGCTAACAACGCATGCCGTCGTGCACTCTACCGCGCATGCTACGATCAACTGAAGACGAAGTGTTCAACTGTTCCAGACTAAAACGAAGAGGTGTTTTGTGAATTGTGTTTGAAGTATTCTTCAGACGCAGAACCAATACAACCTTCTTTCTTTACAGACTGCTTTTAAAATCTCAAATCTAAAACCCGTAAAATATACACAGAAAAAATTATTTATCTCCGGTTATGAGACAAGTCATAACCTTATCTTTCGTAATATTTTATATAAAACTTTGATACTGCAGCTTATAAGCTGTAAATATGATATATCATATTAAGCGTACTACGTTATAAGTACCATAAAAATATTTAGGAAAATTAAAATACAATCTGTACCGAAAATCAGTTATTTTATTTTCTTCCATACACATTTAAAGATATAGGTAATGATGCAATTTGGAAAACAACAAAGTTTCACAGCTAAAAAAAAGTCAATTATAAACAGCCAAAAATGTATATTTGTGACAACTAAAATTTTAAAACTACACAAAGAATAGCGTTTCTTAATACCACCATCTACGTTTCTGTCGAGTTTTTCCTTATATACTAATAAAATCTTAAGTTTAAAGTTATACTTGGATGCAAATTCCAATGAAAACTATTACAATTCAAAAACTTAATAACCTTTTTAAAACTTGGGTCTAATACTGAATAATGAATATTAAAGCTTCAGCTTTTTTGACAAATTAATATTTATGGTTTACTTTCGATTCTTTAATCCTTAGTAACAAAAATATTAACCATTTTTAATATAAAAATTTTAAACACTCATTAAGCTCATAGGTAACAATTATTGTTTTGATTTTTACGAGAAACCTAATAAAATTACAACGCAAACTTTAAACACATTATAGAAAACATAATTCTGTTATTAATCATTATAGCAATAATACCTATTGAATTTGAGGTAAAAAGGGTTTTTTTTATTTAAATAAACAGAGCAGATTTTGTATCTGTTTTAGAAGGTCACCTTTTTTTAGTGTATCAGAATCAAAAAACAAGTAAATTTTAATGTTTTTTTTTTTTTTTTTTAATAAGATAGGAGGCAAAAATATAGAATTATTAAAAAAATTCATAAATTATCTTTGGAACATCGGTTTTGTTTATAGTATTAAAGATCGCATAATTTTACATTATAGAATTAATTTTATTTGATAAATCATTAATCATATTTTTAAGTTTGAAACTTAAAATTACGATTGAAATATTAATCACTAATTGAAATAAGAAATAATTAAATTTTCTTAAAAATCAAATCTGTTTCATAAAAATAAAATAGATACTTATACATGCTAAGTAGTGTAGGTATTCCTCAGATATGCTTCATAATGTATTTTAATCATTCAATTTTAAGAGTTTACTTGTTATACCACCTTATACAATAAAATAAATCAATTTAAAGAAATCAATTAGATGGATAAGTCTATAAGTAAAAGATATAACAACAAATGCTATAGAAATTCAACAATAGGCCACATTAGATCTGAGGACTGAATAAAATATATATATTTATGTTTCCTCAATGTTAGGATTTTCAGAAAACAACTGGTCATCATTATATGTGCGAAGATACTTCTTTGTAAAAATATATAGGATTATACCCCATTTCATCATCATAAAAGACCAGACAAGTCTTATAACAATACTGGATTTAATCGGAAGAATATCTGAAAAAAGAAAACAACAGTGACCACACATACAGTTCTAGAGTACAAAAATATTACATACATTATTAGCTATGTTCTTAAGGATTGAACCGTAACATCCTTTTAGCAATTTTATTAAAAATTTAAATAGATAAGAAATAGAAATTATTATTTGGGATAGTTCTATTGCTAGAAATACTTCCTACAAAATATTTTTGTAGATAAATTAAAACTTGTAAAAACATACCTGCTTTGTAATACAGTTCCAGGAATAAATAGAAAAGAGTTAGTGCAAGCCCTGATATGAATCCAACCATACCAAAATCACCAATGTACTGCATTGTATTTCTTGAGAAGTTTACATGCAAAGAATTTTTAAGATAGTGGCAGTGTAGCATCATAGTCAATGAGGCATGGATACCTAGAAAATATCATATGTATCATTATTTAAAATCAAAAATATAATTCATATATTTTTCGTTTAAATTTTTCTTAAAATTCGTTGATTGTACCAAATATTTGAAACTCACAGGACAATAAGGCCCACATTCCAGCTTCGATATTTGCATAAACAATGCAAAAACATATAAACGCCGACAAACCAAGAAATGCACCGAGAGCACTCAATGCTATGTGTATTTTCGTTCGTAACATTTTTTTACTCAAATTTTTAGGTGCAAAATTAATAATTCGGACAAAAGTAGGTATTGTACCTACTAATAATTATTGTTCTACAATAAAATAAACAAATATTAAGAACTATGTAGGAAAAGCAATAATATATCCACAGACTAGAATAAAAAATAAATAAAGACAAGTGACAAAATCGGCTGTCAAGAAATAGCGTGTCCTATTCTCATCAAAATAAAGGGCGTATTCGTCCACAGAGTGATTTGGTTTAAACAGACAAGGATAGCATCTTTCCTTGCCTTATGCAAATGCACAGACAAGATAAAGTGTTTACCTATCTATCTATTACGTATGATTGTAATTTATGAGCTACATAATCTATTGAAGATTTATAACACATCAATATTTGTCTTTATTTTACAAGGTAACATTATAATGCATGACAGCCTGTTAGATAGAGACGGCAACAATCAACACACGCTGTTCTTGTCAGGAGAAGGGGGAAGGAAGGGGGATAAAAATCGATATGTGAACCACAGAGACAAGGTTGAAAAATTCAGAAATACTTGATCTGCGGCTTGGATACGGCTTCTGAGCCTCAGTGCTCCGTCCGTGTATTCAACGCTCAGCTGATGTAGGCGGCTCTCCTTGCTGATTGGCTTCTGTTTCAGGATGTCTTCTATCTCATTCTGAAAAGAATCTTCTTGTGACGATCTGTTTTGAGCAGTTTTGCGCTGACGGGAAGTGCTTTCAATTCTTCTTCTGTTTTCTTCTGTACAGTTCGCTGTTTTGGCGTAGTCTTCTTCGTCGATTTCCTCCAGTCCGAATCCTCCGTCGGGTTTTTCTTGTTCCTCTTATAGTTGACTTTCTGCTTGGTTGATCTACAGAGTTGGATGAACTGAAGTATTCTTGCTGTTGTGTAGCGAAGTCTCTCCCAGTTGGAGAACCGTGAGACTTCTGGCAATCCTTCAGCGAGCTTTTGTCTGTCGCTGACGGTCACGTGGTGAATTCTCTCTTCTCCCGTGATTTCTGTTATTGTCGATGAGATTGTTTCAGTCGGCCAGGAGTCTGAATCTTCATATAGGAAGTCCGGGCCTCTGTACCATCTGTGGTTTCTGTCAAACGCTATTGGGACGTCTCTTGTCGCATCGTCGGCCACATTCAGTTTCGTTGGTACCCATCGCCACTCGTTGACTGTCGTAGTTTCTTCTATGGCTGCCAGCCGATGAGCGACGTAGGGTTTTTACGATCTTGACCCTGTCTTGATCTAGGCAAGGACTGTCTTGCTGTCTGTCCAGAACGTCTTGGAATCTGGTTTCCTCTCATATTCTTCTATGACGGCTTCGGCTAGGCGCGTTCCCATTACGGCGGCTTGGAGTTCCAGTCTCGGGATCGACGTGAGTTTCAGTGGAGTCACCTTTGCTTTGGCGAGGATAAGCGAGATGGTGACTTCACCGTTCGGTGCTGTTGCCCTCCAGAAGAGGACCGTAGAGTAGGCTGACTCACTGGCATCGGTGAAAACATGGAGCTGGAGCGATCTCGCGTCACTGTACTGCAGGTATCTTCTTGGTATAGCTACACTGTTCAGCTCCCTTAGGTGTGTCATCCAGCTTTTCCATTGGTCTGCCAGGTCTTCCCCTATTTCTTCGTCCCACAATGTCCCTTGACGCCACACCTCTTGGAGCAGTTGTTTTGCCTAAGTTTTAATAAAATGAATTTATTATAATTAGTAAGATATATTTAATATAACATGGACATCTCTATTGCTAAAGCGAACTAATTAAAGATTTTTCAATTTTTTATTTTATAACCTCAATTTCTCTAAAACTTTGAATTAAATTAGCTTGATTCTTATTTTATCTTGTTGCAAATTTAATACTAAATCGAATAAAATCTAACTCATTGATAAGGATTCATAAATCATAGAGTTATAAGCAAATAAGTACGACATGGTCGCGCGGAATTCAGCGATTTCTCGCCCGATTGTGAAACTATTCTTTCAATCCAGAAAACTATTGATCGTAAAAATTCTAAAAAAAAAATGGGACCACTTCGACGAGTTACCCTGTCGTTTAACACCTCACTCATCCAAATCGGTCTACAGATGGCGACGTACGAGCGGAACATCGGAAAAAAAAATACGCGTCGAATTGATAACCTCCTTTTTGGTTTTTTTGAAGTTCGGTTAATAATGCGAAGATATAAGAGAATCCAAAATATTTGAAGATGTCATTTGCAAATTCTATATCATTTGAATTTTGAATTCATATGCTCTAATAAAGCGTGTGGCAGAGTTTTCTCATCAAACAGGCCTCACGCAATTCACAACAGCACAAGCTTTAATCAAGCACCAAAATGCTAGCCAAAATAAAAAAACCGTCAGATGTTAAAGATGCCGCTACTGAAGAATGAAGATACATTTGATAGATAATGTGATAGATTTAATGGGTAATGAAGATTGAACTGTGAGAGAGAACAATCTTTATTTAATTTCTAGAAATAAATATGTAATAATTTTACAACAATAAAAAAAACGGCTGTAAAAATCTTAATAAAACATGTTACATAAATGTTTATTATTTATACAATATTTAACTTTTTACTGTATATAAATAATCCATATTATGAATAATTCTCTACTAACACAACTTCAATCAAAAACTTAAATAATTATTTATAAATAAGAACTAAATAACTGAAATAAGACTTATTTCACTATCCAACAGAACTTAATTCAACTAGGTGTTGTTTTTAACTCATATTTTTTAAATATAAAAATATGCATAGTTGTTGGCAAAACTGTTTTGCTGAATAAAAATTTTGCCTAAAATACAGAATCATCATAGTAAATATTATGTTGTGCACTTTTTATTTCAATTAAAATTAACAGTAACTTTTAACAATATATTAACAAAGGAACCATTCAAGTATTATATATTATTTAAATAAATACATAAGATTTTTCCTGGGAGTTCCCAAACAACTTTCCAGGTTACTGCTTTTTAATAAGACCAAATTACTGGAGTAAAAGTTGAAGAATTTTACAGTATAGATAATACTCACCATCTAGATTTTCCACACTGATCCAGATTTTCATCAAATATGAGTGAAGCAAAAAAGTTTTCGCATTGTATAATACTTGAATGGTCGCAAATAGAATTTTAAACTGAAGACATATTCTAAAACTTTATACGTATTATAAACACAGCTGAACATTAACTCGTTAATCCGTTAATCGTTAATTAACGAAGTTAACATTTCGACTAACGGATTAACTTTAAAAAATGTTAACGAATTCCTTAGCTTCCGTTAAATTACCTTAAGTCCGTTAATCGTTAATCCAGTACCTACTATTTACCAAGCACCTTGCCGGCCGCGCCGCCGCCGCCGAGAAAAACACATTTGGACAGTTCGGGCCGACCGACAAGTGCGTCACATATCTTTAAGAAGTAAAGCTCAAAATCTCGTCAAAATATGGCTTGACATGAGATCAATCGACGCTTTCAACGATGCTGCATTCCTTGGAGAACAGATTTTTACAAATCTGTTTGTTAAATACAGACGACATGATGCAACGTTAACAAATGATAAAAAAAAATGTGTTAACGGATTAACTATTAACGTTAACTTGCGTTAAATCTTTCGAAATGTAACGTATAACGAAGTTAACTTTTTTAGTAACGGATTAGCGATTAACGAAGTTAGTTATTTGATAAACGGTGCCCAGCTCTGATTATAAAAATAGAGAATAAATCAGTCCCAATAAGGTGATATCGAGCAGGGAGTTATGGCTTTAATAGTCTTATATAATTAGGTTTCATTTTACTTAGAATGTCTGGATCGATCTCTGATTTTTTATGAATCCTCAGATGACTCTTCATGTTACCTCTTTGAGCATACCCTCGCCCACATATTGGACATAAAAATGGAGTTTCCCCTGTATGTAAACGCATGTGCTCCCTAAGATAATCTTCATGGTAAAAACTACTGTCACATACTGTACAAATTGCTGGTCTTTGACCTGAAAAAGAAAAATACAGTTATAAATTTGTACAGTATTTTAATGATATTTTTATCAAGTAATGGAAGTATGTTGGCTCTAAATCTGTATAAAACTAGACATGTTTCGGTTTATCCATCTCTTAAAAATTTAATAAAATTGGTTCAGCAGTATTAAATGATAAGAAGCAACCAGACAATATTATTTTATATGAAATAACTTAAAATAATTCAACTTTACCTGTATGAACAGATCTAATGTGGATAACAACAGACTTATTACACTTAAATACTTTATCACATAAATCACATGAAAATATTTTTTTAGGTTTTAAATGTTTATTATGCACATTTTTTATGTGTGTCATCATTTCCCCTTTAAAAGTAAATCCTCTACCACATGAAGAACATATGAAGTTATCCTCTCGTTTATGACATCTTCTTATGTGCCTATTTAAATAATAATTAGAGGATAAAATTCGTGGACATTCTGAACATTTAACTGGCTTTTTGAAGTGCACTTTTCTTTTATGTATTGCTAATCTATCTAAACTGTTAAATGTCATTCCACATAGGTCACACAATTTTGGTGCATTTACTTTTTCAACCTTCACTTTGGGCAATGTTATTTGAACTCTTTTTTTATATTTAAGTTCTGATTTTATTTTCCCTTTTTTTATTGGTGCAACTAGTTTTTTAGATTTAATACTGGAATAAATTTAAATTAGGTAAGTAATAACAAAAAAGTACACACAAAATAAAATATTTGTAAGAAAAGAAAATTTACCACCATGTGTCACCAATCCAAAGAAATTCTCCCTCCAGTATAGATGAAGCAACATTATTTGTATAAGTTGCTTTTTTCTTAAGAGGTCGTTTTAACTTGTTTAATGTAGAAGTTCTACATTTTGTATTATTTTCAGGTTTTGCTTCTTGTTTAATAATTTCTTTTAAATCAATAAGTGGTTCATCATCACTACTTTCAACTTTAATGTTTTCCATTTCAATATTTTGTTCATCATCGGAGTAATCTATTTTTTCTTGTTTCACTACTAGATTATTCTTAAGTATATTTTGTGTATTTTTAAACAATGTAATAAAATTGTAAACATCATCCAACAGCTTTTTACATGTGGAGCATAGATATCTAGGATATCCATTTGTATCTGTAATCTAAAAAAATAATTGTAGACAGAAAAAAATATAAGGAGTATAAAAGAAACAAATGTTTTTTACTTACTGTTTCATTTACACAGAACAAAAGTTTAATCAAATTACTATTTGTATCACCATCATTCTTTTCAAACAGTGGTATGGTAGCTCCACTTTTAAGACATATTCTACATAAGTTTTCTGGCATGATAACCATTAAAACATTCAGTTTACTAAATGAATATGTGTATCATATATTCTAAAAAATATCAATAAAAATCCACCTATAATAGTATATTGCAACTAATCTTTTGATCATTGCTAAATGCTGGTACACATTTAAATTTACAGGTAAAGGAAAATGGCTAAATATCAATGACACTTTTTATTACTAGACAATTTGAAATTCGATATTTAATTTTACCATAATTCGAAATTGTTATAATTTTAAAATTTTCATTGTTTTTATTAAAAAATCACATTAAACTTTAAAGTCAACAAACAACCATCAACACAAACCAACCATATATGACAATTGACTACTATATAATATATAAGATGAACTACGAATAGACAAATAATTTTGTTCCTAAATGATTGCTTCTTTTTACCTAGTAGGTTTTAATTTATTTTGTGTTATACAAAATAATAATTTCTTAATTTTGATGTTGTTTTTATAATTGTCGTTTAAATCTCTATAACTCGCTTAAATTATTTATAACCTACATTTTTGAGAGCGAGATCACAAGACTAACCATAAACAAAATTTATCAAAGAGCTGTCTCTTGTCATCAACCATCAGGTGATTGGGGCTGGGAGTAAATTGCTGGAAATTATTGAATTGTTGTTGAATTATACAAAAAAAACAACAGAAAATGTCTTCCAAGGATAGATTACCAATTTTCCCTTCCCGGGGGTAAGTTCTATTTTTCTAGTTATATCCTGATAATTTTTTTAAAATCTAAGACTTAAATATCGGACGATTAAACGATTTACTAAACTCGGATTCGCGTGCTTTTCAGTGCTCAAATGTTGATGAAAAGTCGTCTAGCTGGAGCTCAAAAGGGTCATGGACTTCTCAAGAAAAAAGCTGATGCTTTGCAAGTGCGGTTCCGTATGATCCTGAGTAAGATTATCGAGGTATGTATTTCTAAAAATGTGTGTTATCTACTTATCTACCTATTTATTTAAAAAAGAAAACGTAGAAATTATATGTGCAAAATTACAAATAATATGTTAAAATTTCAACAGAATAAATCATTCATCAAACATATTCTTAAAATGTATTTAATTGTACATTGTTTTAGACTAAAACGTTGATGGGAGAAGTTATGAAAGAAGCTGCATTTTCCCTTGCTGAAGCTAAATTTACAACTGGTGACTTCAATCAAGTGGTATTGCAAAATGTCACAAAGGCTCAGATCAAAATTCGTTCTAAGAAAGATAATGTTGCTGGTAAGGATCTTAAAACAAAATTACAATATTAATCAAACTCTATTTATTTATAACTGACAATCACAGTATATTTCACAAATCAAGTCTAATAATTTATGGTTACAGTACAAACTTGATTATCCAGTCCTCAGTTAACTGGTTATCCGGACTGCCAACAGAGATCAATTATATTAAATACTTACATAATGTACATATTTATATTTAATTCATATATCATATCATAGAAAATGTATCTCTAATAAACATTAATTTTCGTTGATATGTATTTGTTGTTTTTATAAACATAACAGTAGTACATAATATGCATAAAACCAGCTTTTCTTCATACATTCGATTATCGGAATACCTAACAACAACAATTTGTCTGGATAATTGAGTTTCTACTATGGAAATTTTGCAAGATTTTAATTTTTTTTGAGCTTTCAATTGCAAAGTAAGAAAGAAATAATTTTATCTCTTTTTATAAATTAAAAGTTCTGTCCTTTTCTAGGTGTAACCCTCCCAGTCTTTGAGTCATACCAAGATGGCTCAGACACTTATGAGCTAGCAGGTTTGGCTCGTGGTGGACAGCAGCTGACTAAGCTCAAAAAGAACTTCCAGAGTGCTGTTAAGCTTCTTGTTGAGTTGGCTTCACTGCAGACCTCCTTTGTGACCCTTGATGAGGTGATCAAGATCACAAACAGACGTGTTAATGCTATTGAGCATGGTAAGTATGGAGCTACTGCTAGCTTAACAATTTAACTATAAAATTTCTTGTTTTTATAAAAAAATCTTTAAAAGTTAAAATGACATAAAACTGTTTATTTTTTATTATTCATAATTTATAGTATTCATAATCTTATAATGCATGTGATCATTTAAGTCCTATTGCTGTCTAAAAATTATTCTAGTAGTAGGTACCTTCCATGATTTGATATTAATCGGTTAAAACTTTCTTCCATACTTGCTAGTTTTACACACACACTACTCAATTTAATTATTGATTAGTAAGAAAACAATAAAAAAATATCCAGTTAGACACAGAAATTGGAAGCCCGATGTTTTTGGCGGTTCTTTAGTTTTTTTTAACAATTTTTTTTCTGTTTTCAGTGATCATACCTCGTCTAGAAGCAACTCTACACTACATTATTTCAGAGTTGGATGAAGTTGAACGTGAGGAGTTCTACCGGCTTAAGAAGATCCAGGACAAAAAGAAAATCATCAAGGACAAAGCGGAAGCTGTAAATGTTTATTTTTTATTTGAAATCTCTATCTTAGCCGGCCTTTTTGGTAAATTAAAAATAGAAAATTCATGTGGCGGGCCTAGGTTCGATTCTTAGGGAAACACCGATGTCAGGAATATAATGGAAACTACAATAAACACAAAACTTGAAATACACGTCATCCAATAACATGTCTATTTACTCAAAATACACAGTCAAATTTTGAAAAGGTGTAGGGAGCCCCAACCTTGAACTCCAACTCAAAAACACCACGTTGAGTTCTCTGGAAGACATAGGCAGATGGCCTGTAATTAATTTTAAAGAATCACGACACCAGCATCGCCGGCGTCACAACCTCCAAGGTCAGAGCTATCGCTCATCCCTGGTGACCTAAGCAAACCTCTGAGGAGGTCCGATCACCATAACGGCACAAGAGAGAATGCCTGCAGTCTCGGATGTGCACGGCCTTCTTAGAGTAAAACGGAGTGTAACATCAAGTTAATACGAAATTAACGCGGGTGAAACCGCGGGGTGTAACTTGTTTACTATAAAGTGGTATAATTGTATGTTAGGGTATAATATCTGAATCCAATGATTCTAAACATTCATGGTTTTTAATATTATTATTTATGAAACATTTTTAATATTTCAGAAAAAACTGGCAATGGCGGCCGCCGGTGCAGACGTCCGTGACATCGCAAATCTTTTGGACGAAGGCGATGAGGACTTGTTATTCTAAATATCCTTATAGCCATACTGTAGAAAACTTGGTTTGATCTAGTGACAAACATTTGATCAAATTTGTTCCAACACAACATTATTAAGTCCCAATTCTGTACATACCCATGTTAAAGCTTAAAATATTTTCTACTTGGTATGTATGGCTTATTTGTAAGCATTCCAAGATATAGTTTAATTCAGAATTTAATCAGATATTTATGTTCACGCAGAGAAAGCAAACATTATAAACATATTGCGTGTTGCACATAAAATGTTTATCCATAGACTAAAAATACTATGAAAGTACTTTTAGTCTGGAAATATCCCTAAGTAAAAATGGCCACGTCGGTATACCACCTTAGTATTTGTTGTTTAATATATTAAGTAAGATCATGTAAATAAAAGTTTGTGAAGCGAGTATTATGAATTATAAATATTGATTGAAGTGCTATTTCATTGTTTTCCAATACATTTTTTTGGAATAAGAGAGTTTAAACTACACGATTATGTTAATTCTAGCAAATAGAGCTAGCTAGACAAGAAACATTGTGTTTTGGACCTTATTTTTAAACTGCAAAAACAATGGTACTGTTGCAGAAGGTACATAGATGATAATCCAATTAACTGGTGCAGTCATTTCTGAGTTTATTATAAAAATGTTGCAAAAAATTTAGTCGATATTTATTAGTAGATTAGTAGATTACTTTATTTCACTGTATTTATTTTTTATGGAAATAAATCTTATAAGAATGGCACAATAGGAAATTATAAGTAGACAAACAAAATAAATACACACATCTGTTAACTATTTGTTGTTGGTTGCTATGAAGTATCGATTACCGTGTTTATCCAATAACCCAAATTCAACGGCGCATCTTAGTATGGCCGCGATAGATTTTCCGTTGTTTCTTGAATAATCCACTTTATAATGCTTTTTTAAGAAACTTATTAGTGTTTGGGTAGTGACTCCTTTAGATGGTATCTTGTGAAAGGCCCAGAGTACTACTGAAGCCGGTACGGACTTTCGGAGAACCAATTTTCGACGCAGCGCCGGTGCAGAGTCGCACCGTTGTGATTTAATACTAATAGATGAGTCAGACATTTCAGAATTTATATTTGTTTTAATTTTTAACACAAAATACACTGAGAAATTTTCAAATTTTTTGATTTTACCAAACATGTCATTGCAGGTTTTGAATCAGAGACAAAGCCATTAGCAAAAAAGGTTGTAATTTAGTATGTGGGTATAATGTGTATATCAAAACCGTAATTTTGCGAAATTTATCTTAATCATTATTCTAGAGTTTATACTTGTTACCTTTGTAGTTTCATTTTGGCATGAAATTAATGTTTATGAAGAAGATAGTATTATGAAGTATAATAACAATTTAAATATTAATCCAACCAGTTAACCGACTTGTCGTCTCATCAGTCTAGTTTCGAATGGAGCAAATCCAGAGGGGTGAATTATTGCGAGTTCATTTACAATGACACAGGGCACACTCTGTGCGATGAATGTGGAACAAGCTTTGTGCCTTTTATGGATGTGCTCGGAGAAAATTCTCTTAGGTTTTTGTTTATAGTATTTCATTTCAGAGTGAGACTCGAGAATGATGAACTACGAACTATTCGTAGCATCGTAGTTATGCCGCAGCTTCTATTAAAGGCCGTTGTGTAAATAACATTGTGAAAAATTCTGTGCTAGCAACAATGCAACATATTTATATCTTATATAATGTAATAAAATATTACTTAATTAATAATTTTTAAAAAATCCTGTAAATCGTGACATCGTTCTTACATAGGTACTGGACATACAGAGGAGGGGATAGATGGGATTTAAAGAGATGTCGACGCGCTTAGTTGATACCACATGAAACCCAAAAGCTAGCTCATATTTCGGCCAACGCCTTAGTTCAGCAATACAACGAGGTAATGTAGCCAGTATTTTGAGTACGCACCCCAACGGCTTTGATGAGCCTTTTGTATTTTTGTCAATATAATTAAGTACTTAATTGTAATTATTTAATAAATCTTTATAGACATCTTAAGTAAGAAAAAATATCCGCATTTGTACTGAGACTTCGATGAAAAATACCAGCTCCTTATTAATATTCATAAAAATAGGTTATTTTGACATTAAACAGATTATTAGCGGTCGAGCGCCGTTCGACATTTCTTTGAGCGTTCTACGAACCCACTACCCACGCCGGATAAGATCGAAACATCTAGAATATGAAGACCTTTAAACTGAATAACTTCAGCCTCATTGCCTTCTGTCCACTTGAACTCTGAACTTATTTACCTACTCTTGGAAATTAATACGCCTCTATGGGTATGAAATACCGCTACCGTTCAACTCTTATAATTTATTCCATATTTTTTTACTAATTATACTTTGATCCCAAACCACTTCTATGGCTAAATCTATCAAGCAATCGAGGCGTGTATCGCGGGAAGTCCTGTTCGAATCTCGGACAAATAAAGAAGTTTCTATTTGAAAAGCACAGATGATAGCAGATTTGCTTTAGTTGGTACTCAATACCCGTCTAGAGATAACTGGGACAAAATTATTTGTCAGTTTACCACTCACACCAATTTAAATTGAATTCGATTTCGGAGACAGAACATTCTATGGTTAAAATGCGGTTTGAGGCGGTTTAGATTTTGACTTTACACGGTAATTAGGTACATACCTATTTAAAAATATGGGAAAATAAATAAAAGACACTTCTTGAACATTTTGTTTTAGTATGTTACAAATAAAAATGTAATTATTATCTATAATAATAGTATTTAATATTTATAAAATACTGTACCTATTGTTTGAACCTATTGAATGAATGTGGCAGTTTGTGTGCTACAATTATTTGCTTACACTGAAAGTAGTATTCGGTCATTTCTTAACACTTAAATTAAAGGTCGTTAATTTTATAATTTGTAGTTATTTGTCATATAAATACTATTAAATAGCATTTCGAAATGAAAATAATAAAAATAATAACTTCCTTTATTATTATTAAAATTTCCTTAATGTTTATTTAGTAATTAATATATTTTTTCATACAAAGGTTAAAGATTAGTATTACTTACTAATATGAAGTTTTGCTATTGGCTTTAAAAATCTAACCTATAGCACTCTAACCGAGCTTAATTAAAAGAACCTACTTCGAATGCTTTATTAATTGGGCGTATCGATCGACATACGCCAGCCGGCGTCAGATTCTTGGAAGGCGCAGTCATTGTATTTTGAAATTCTTTATAAAAAATCTCTGTAGTCAATATAAGTCACATTTTATGTGTAAAATGGACTAGTGTTTAAAAAAAAAGACATCATAGACATACCAAATACGTATATAGTCCTACAAAACTACATTCTATTTTTGAAATATTTTTTTATCTGTGGTAAATTCTCAATAAGTTTATCAAACAAAAGGTTTTAATTTAAAAACCACCTGACTTTACTGAAACCGCCTCCTTAGTGGGGTGGCTGTGCCCCACCCTACCAAGTGTTGTTCGCTGTAAACGTCACGAGTGATCATCGTTTTAAACGTAACTCCGATAGGTTTCAAGCAAAACCGCCATAAAAATGTATTTACCCGCTAATGTTTAATAAAGTGACGCGATGTACAGTGTTCCAGCCTCTTTACAAGATTTTAAACTATTTACCGACTGTTCTCTTTATTAAAGTAAAACGTAGTATAATTAATAAAATATCATTTGCAGTCTTTAAAAGTAAATAAAATAGGGAGTGTAAAATGCAAATAAGGTATATAAAATATCACAGCTAAGCAAAAAGGTAAACTGCAGTGGACAACAAGGTTCTCTTCCAACCAAGACTCCCGTGGATTTTACGTCTAAAGGGTCTTTTGACGGGTAACGCGAAGGCAATTTGCACCAAACGTCATTTCCATATAAATTTAGTTTGCTTCAGCTGACGCCCTCAGCCCTTACGCACTATTGTCGCTTCTCTAGAGTCCAATGATGTCCTACTGATGGACATTATACAAGCCGCGGGAAGGAACTGATTGAAAAGCTCAATATAAGGAGACGTGGACTCATTTGGAGTAAGATTTCACTCTTGCGTTCTTACATTATATTGTCTTTGATCGTAATATTACTTCATATTATGTAGTTATGTAAATACGCAACCTTTTTACCTCTTTAAAAATAAGTAAACTCATATTTTGTCTTCTAGTAGGCATATAATACTTACATAACAGCAAAGTACTGTGAGAATGAAAGTTTCGTAATCCTAAGTGAAGTATGACATAGTACCTATAATAAGTCTTCTGTTTCCCATAACAACAATTTTTGGTTTTGGAATAAGTAAACAAAAAAATATAATTTATTTAATGTGGACGTACAATACCTTATCTAAGTTTTTAATTAGCAGAGACAGAATTTCATTAACTAAAGGATTTGCGTGCGCGTTTATAACGATTACCTAGTGTCCTGAAACATGAAAAGCCTGACCCAAATCGAAACTAAGCTCCATCTATCTTTTATACCCATTCTTTTGATCTCATAAAAGCCTGCCTTTTATTATTGCTTATAATCAAGTATAACAGCTAATAATCCAGTCTGTTTTCTTGTAGTAATATCTCGTAACAAATGAGGAAATAACTTTATTCGGAAAGACAGGTACGCATTAGTTTTTGACCTCCGATTCACATGACAATGTGTTCATTAGTAAGAATAATAACGACGCTGGCAAAGTGGCATTGTATGAAATTCTGGGCTTTCTGAATCTGACTTCAGAGAGACAATTCCAGCAGTAAGCACACATTTGTTCATCTGCGTCAATCATTTTTTACCGAGAAATAGATTTATCATCAGCTGTGTCTATGAAACCGAAAAATTTATTTGTGTCCGGTTCGAAGGACTGAATAAGACAAGGAAATGGTTACAATACATGTAATTATCTTAACTATTTCCAACGTATTCCAATTGGCGCGGCCGGTGATGCGGTTTCCCTCGCAAAATTAATTTTTAATTCACATTCTGAATTAGGTAAATACAGTAACGAAAACTTTTTGAATTAGTGAAGACATTGCTTTTTAAGAGCGCATTACTTATTTTCACTTACTGTGAACTCAATCTTTTATTTAACATCTAAGAACGATTAATTTTTATGCTTTCAATAAGGTTCTGCGTCCCCGAACTTGAGTTTTGAATATTTCAGCTTTTTTGTGATACCTTCGGGTAATCTTTAACATGTAACGCCTATGTACAAACAAAAATATAAATGTAAGTAAGACTTTTACTGGATAAGTTGATGTAATACAAGGTCAACATAGGTTAAAGGTAGCTTAAGTTTGAAAAATTCTTACAATTCTTACAGTTTTGCGAGAATGAGTTGGCTTTTTCTTAGTATAACTTTTTTCCAAACCAATAACAGAATAACAATAGCTTATTGTTATAAAAAAGTGAATTTCCGTAATCCCTAGTGGGGCTTGGGGCACATTTCTGTATCACTGTGTCTGTGCTTACTCACTCAAAACATTCTCCGGGATTGTAACACATGACCTCTGGCGCTAAACAGCGCTGCAGACGCAAAAACTACTTAGCCACGGAGGCGGTTTTGCTTTAAAAATAGATTATCTTTCAACATATTTAAACTTGTTTGTTGTAATTAAAACATAGAAATGCGTTTGAACTCAGTCCGATATTATGGCACATGTGTCGCCTAAGTTTTTTTCTGTAGGAGCTCGTCAATAGTAACGAAAGTAATACGAGGGTTAAATTGCATCTGTGCTAGACGACAGGGTTGCCACTTTCTTTATTTCTATATATACATATTTTATAAAATACTAGCCGACGCTTTTTGTCTAACATCCGACAGAACTTATAAGTTCAGGGCTCTATTCAAAAATTTATCACGACGGTTGTAGAACTCATTACTACATATACATGTGTTTCATTATCTTTCAGAAATAATAAGAAAGAAAGTTAATACTGACTTTAAAGTCAATTTTTTTTGTGATTTCACGGGAATCCAACGAGTCTCGCAATATGAATTAAAATTTAAATATTATGCGATTTATTAAGAGCTATGGTCTCATTTAGTATGTAAGATGAACGGGGGATTAAGTCACAAAATTTTGTTATGCACTATTATATGTGTCATATATTATATACTTACCTACTGTATTCCTTTAAATATAATAACCTGATCATGATACCTACTGCTGTAATAATATAACAACATACTTGATGATATGATATGATTGATATATAAATTTGACCCTTAGATTACTTCCTAATAACTATTAAACGGCTCTTCACAGTAATAAAATGTCAACACCATTGGCGCTAACCCTAAGTATATTCAGTCAACACAATCGATCAATCAGTTGAGCGATCTTGTAGATTGTTGAACCCTACTGCGTAGAGAGAAAAATAACCTCTTCTTCCCAGTTACAAATTGTTAAACATTATGACAAAAATAGCGTTTGAATGTTTATTACGCTAAATCAAAAGGGTTTCTTCGCTTGTTTTCTCTGATAATGTTCTTAGATAAGTGATAAGATTTGTTAATATTTTTTTGGAATCCTCGGAATTCGCTCCTAGGCACAACTCAAGTTGTAATTTGAATGTCTACGCGTGATTCACTCGGCAAATTTAGAGGATAATTTTTACGCCTGCTAAAATCTTAGTAGCAAACTTTAATATTAATTGTATGGCGATGGTGTTTAATTTATTTTAGAATATTTAATTAAATTATTTATTTGTACTTATTAATTCTTGTTAGAATATTGATGAGCTGTTATTAATTAACTTAATTAACTGTGATAAGGAAAATGGTAGAATCATTTATTAATTGCCAAAAAAACTACATTAATTTTCTTAAAGGCCTTACTAAAATATATACTAGCTTTGATAATAACGTGACAATTTACTTACTTCTTATTTATTGATTTAATTTAAAATAGTTGTAAGCAAAAGACCACGCTGTTGGTAAAATCTTTGATGTTAGATACACAATTATGTATAAGAGGCCTCATGAGTTACTGATTTTTACACAATTAAAAAACTTTATAAAAAAGCTTAGGTACTATCAAATAACGAATTACTTAGATGATAAAATAGCTTGGGAATGAACTTACTCTAACTCTAATATAATTTAAATTATATTAGAATTTTTAGAATAATTATATTTATAAGCTACATAATATAAAAAAAAATTGACGATTCAAGATGATCAAATATGATTTCAATGTTATTCATTAGATATTTTGACTTTGACTTTATACTTGTACGTTTTTAATAAAATAATTCTGATAAACAACATAAAACTTTAGAAAAAAGTTGTACCTACAACAATATACATACCTATTATAACTAAACTTAAACGATAATTAAGGTTAAAAAAATAATTTAAGTCATCAAAAGATGGCGCTGCAAACTCGGCAGCGAACAGCGTTTATCCATTAATTTATCTTGTCGGACAAATTGCTTGATGGGTTTGCTAATACAACTCTATTTGTTTGAAAGCTTTATAATAAATTTGGCTCCAATTACTATTATGAACAAATTGACCTTGGAGAAGGAAGCATAGAAGGTAAACTGTAAAGGTTAAATAAAATATTTAAGCGGAATTTAATTTATCTCAGAGCATCATAACACATTTTTGTATCTGATGTGTAGATAGATGGTTTGATTATAGGCAATAAGATCTTTAATTAATTGTAAGCCCAATTTTAATTCTCTAAAACTTTGAAAACACTGGTCTCACAAGAGATAAAAATATCTAAATATCATTTAATATATGCCACTTTAATTATACTAATATGGCACGTAATTTTTTTTATTCATAGGTAATTTTAAACCATTTATACTTGTTATTAAAGATTAAATAAAAATACAATCGAAATCGTTAGAACCGTTAAAGTCAGATTAAAATTAGGTTTAAGTTACGATTTTACACACCTGTAGATTACTATATTACACATGCTGACTAAGCGAACAAGAATAGTAAGGAATGTCATCGAATCGCTATCCATCGTGACCATCGAACATTTGAAAAAAATCAAAGCAATCTCTTCTTTACTACACACACCTTAAAGCTTAAAGTAAAAATAGTGCGGAGGCCTTTTCAACTGAAGTAATAATAAAATAAGAGATTACATCTTCGCGTAAGCAACAATAGGGCTTCCACTTATTTTATTAGGGTTGATATTTTACACGAAAATGAATTATATTCGTAGGTACAGAGGGTGTAATTTTCTGCGGCATTTACTCAGATTTAGCTTAACAAAGTTGAATTATTGTGATAGGTAATCGTGCTCTAGTGTTTATCGAGTGACACCTGCGTAAGTGATCCGCTATTTACATTTTGTCGGTCTGATGGAACCATTATCATAATTGTATAATATTTTATTAAGTATTTTTCTTTTCTTTTGACATGCTTTTTGTTTGATTTTATTTTGATTGTATTTTGTTTAATTTTAATCAGTATAATGAAAAATATTAATAAAATCCATTCACGAATTATTATGATAAAAGTTCTGAGTTATTTTGATAAAATGTATTTAAATATAACCTTTTATATTAATCTATAACGCAAAAAGTATTTTTGACAACTTACAAAGTTCCTTTTGGCAGTGACGGATAAGCTATTGATCTGACGCAATCTGGATTTTTATTTATAGATTAAAGGGCAGACGGTTATGACGTTCTTCTGGTATCTAAAAAACGAATCGATCTATTATATTATATGTGAATTAGACTCCTTTTGAATATGTTTAATAAAATAAATTATAGGAACAGAAAATAATCTTAAATTAATGAATTATGTTTTGTTACTACTTTTTTATTATAAATTAGATATATTTGTTCAATAATTGTGTGACTATTTTTAAATAAAAAGGTTTTCTTAGTTTTCCTATACTTATTTTTTTGTATTAGGCAGTCATATAAGCATCAGCCTAAAATACGTTTGTGATAGATGTAACTTGTTAAGAGTAACCAATAATTCATTATTTCACATAGCGTTTTCCCACCACCCCGGGCCGCCCAAAAGCCTCCCGCACGGAACGGCGTACAATAAAGTCGAGTTTGTAGTTACGCCCTTTAGCGCAGCGACCGACAAATTGATTGAAAAAGATTATGAAAAACAATATTTTTAAGCGATTACGTGTTACTGTGATTTAATATTTTCGATATAAAATCTTCAGATAAAGTGATCTTTGCTATCAAATATCACTTTATCATACTATATGATACGAACCGAAAGATTACTCTCGCTTACTGTAAAGTGATTTCGTTATTTAAAAAATTAGAATCAAACATTAATACTTTATACGCTGGGGGTAGAAAAAAACATTGCATTTACATCCGGGTGAATATTAACTGATCAGCCTGCGTAGTATGTCCCACGTATTCATTATAGCAAGATTCATCAAAACATATGCAGTCTCATGCTTAAAAAGAACTTAATATTACGCTTGAAATATAGCCTATTTCATTACAGAATTGTAAGGGATGATCGGTTATTGTTTGTGCTACTTAGAAGTCTCTTCACCTACATTCTATGGTTTCTATTTTTATTATGTATAATTAAAAGTTATAGTATGAAATTCCAAATAAGAACGATCTTTATGACACAAATGTATTCCATACAAGATTAGTTTTATTGAATTGAATTTTTCTCGTATAAGTTTGTGGAGGTGTCATAAATATTTATCGTTTCAAGATTTTCCTGTATTAAAGTTTTAGAAGAGGGATTTATAAAATTATTGCAATACAGCACAAGAAAGAATCCGTAGCTCACGCGATATCCAATGTGGTCCTGGGTTTGAGCCCCAATAAAAAATAATTCGATAAAAAAGCTTAATAATAATCAGTGTTGTTGATTCAGAAATTTATCTGCCACTAAGTTATGAGAAGAAAAATAGTGAAAATTCCTGTCCTCTGTGTGGATCATGGCGTAGACACATATCTGCCTCTGTTTCACTAATTATTTCCTTTACAGAAAAGTTTGTTCTCTAGATTCGAACCCAGGTCCTCCAGCGCAACATGGAGATGTATAAACATGGTTTCATAAATAAAAACTCACTTATTTAACGGATAGGTAATAATCACAATAGCTTTTATATTATATGAAATAAATTTATGTGAAAGGAGGGTGAAAAGTAGTTTGAATTGTCTTCGTAGCTAAGTTGGTCACGCGTCTGACGTTCAGTTCGTGTTGTCATACTACGATTCCTGGGAAACAATTTTTTAAATTTTTGCAGTCAAAGAAGATAAATTGTGCTTCACTAATTACTTATTGCAACGGTATGATAGACTGCAAATAAATTCTCTGTTCCACACAATGATAAATAGACACGGCCTATTCGTCCATTTTAAAACAGCAACTTTTATATATGAAATAAATAATATTAATACGTGTTTCCGCTGTCTTACTTTAAGGATACCGATTTTGTGTTGTTTATATCTACATTAAGGCATTTTTTTTTATTTAATTACCGCTGGTAACAGCGAAATTTAGTGTTATTAACTCTCGACGCTGGGTGGTAAGTATCTAATTGGAACGGTAGAAATTTGTTCTAGGATTTAACCAAAACTTCCTACTTCAAAAATTAAACCTTTTATTATTTAAATCTTTGTCAGAATGTGTTAAATATATAATCCATTGTTAATTCGGTAGTAACACCTAGCGTCGACACATCTTCGATTGTACCAAAAAAACATCGAAACGGATCCGAGACAAAGAATGCACCCGATGCTCATGACTCACTCCATCATTGGCCACCTCTTAGAATTTCATCGCCAGCATAACTTGACCTACTAATAACCTAACCCCCACATGATGTTATAAGGAAAATGATTCTCAACACAGATCAACTTATATATGCTAAACGCTTCACCAACTAAACTTTTCGTTGTAGACCGTAATTTAGAACTTTATTTAGGCGAAATTGATTCCTATATACGGGGATTAAGGGTAAGTAAGTGTATTATGATACTGAACGATGTATTGTTGTTTGTTACAATGTATCAAAAGTAAAGTCTACATTCCTGGATCTTTGGCACATTGTTCATTACTTTTTTATTAATTGAATTTAATATAAACCGGATTATATATTAAAAACTTTAATGCTGTATTTTATCGATGAGTAAAAAGTTGTTTGATTGTATGTAAATGGCATAAACTATAAATTCGTAAGAAACTTTTTGCTATTTAAGTAATCATCTAAAAACGAGATAACTACATAACGATACCAGAAACAGTTATTACAAATATTTTATTATCTACAACATTAAAATACAAAAACAAACAAAGTCATTATAAATATTACATTATTCATTTCTTTGAGCTTTTACTTTTAACAACCGTAATTGCCATTATAATAACTAGTTTAATTGTACTAAAAATCAATAGTAAAATGCAAAGAGGTTTATAATGTTTCTATATAATCCATCATCTGAATGCTTTCGATAGTTTAGGAATCAATAAATTTTCATGCAGTATTCGTTCAATGCAAACAAAAACGTGGCACATATATTTCGTAATTAATTTCGAAACAAGTGTAGGCAATCATAATGTTGTATACTAATACATATCTATAACTCAAACACAGAAGAAAAATCGGTACAAATTATAGCATATAATCTATATATTAATATAATCTGTGGGATGGATTTAATATTGACAATTTGACATCGCGGGCATCATAAGGTCAGTGACCCTGCACTGCAATGCTGCATCCATACCATTCATGGGGACACGGCTCTTTTATTTATGACACAAGCAAAGTCAGGGTGAGATAATTTAATTGCAGAAACAGAATTCATTATAATAAGAATTAAATATTAAATTGATTGAATGTAATAACTTAATAAGTGGTTATTAAATTTTTTCAGCTGCCATTAGCTTTTATGATACGAAACGATATTTCTAATAACCGATCTTCTTGAAACCTTGTTACAGAGAAACTAATAAAATAATATTTTAAGTAAGAAACTAGGTACATAGTTTTATTTGGTCTTGAAAGCCGAGTTGGTTCCGTCACTAACATTTAATTCGTGTTGCGCGGTAGGACTTGGGTTCGATTCATTTTGCATCCTGACGTTGGGAAGAATATTTCGAATTGAAATGCATATAAAAAGGTATAAGTCGGATCACTTCTTTGCTTATAATAAAAATTTCCGGTACAATGTGCGCAAAATCTTTATTTTGTAGATACATAATATATTGTTTTTGTTCATTGATATATCATATTTATCATGTTAATCTAAAAATGTAACGATATTATTGCATAAAATGATCTTTGCTTAGCACGTTGCATTAATTAACAAAAAACTTTTCCGTTGTAACTTTTGTTTTTTCTTGTATAACTTTAAGCAGGGTTAGAGGAAATTTTAAATAAGATGATGTGAACTGTCTCGACTACTTAAAAATTATTTAAAAAAAAAATCCACTTTTGAAGAAGCATTTTGGATGACCTGTAAAATTTTTCTTAGTATAGGAAAATATAGCAGCAAAAACAAAATTTTGTGCTGAAAAACGCGTAGGTACTCGGATATTATGTATTATCAGCTAAAATGATTACGCAGACTACATATAAATAATTTCATTTCAAAATAATAATTAAGTTTGTGGCTCCAAAGTCCAAATACATATATAATATATGACTAGAGTTTAAAAGCTGTTAAAATAAAAAATAAAGTAATAAAATTCAGAAATTGATATCATACAATATGAAATAGAGAACTATTAATTTTACTTAAAATGTAAACTTAAATAACCACGTGTAGACTGTAAGTGATGTTTAATTGAATCAACCACAGATCCAATTTGATAATTCGAAAAAAGAACTTTCTCAAGCGCTACGACATTTACGCGCCAAAAAGCTATAATCTGTCCCGTATGTCCACCCTTCTTATGTTTCTATGGGGTATCGATTATTCTCCCGCCCCCGCCGCCCGCCCGCCCTCTCGCCGCGCCGCCGCATCGCATCCTCACCTATCCGCGTCCCACTCCAAACTCACCGACTTTCAAACAGTAATTTTGCGCTTAACTTATTTTTGAAAGAACTCTTTATATTTATGCGGTCTTAGTAGCCTACTACTGAAACTTGTGTGGGAATTATTTTTGTAAATAGAAAAGAGAAAATTTTAAGAAATAACCTAACTTTCATTCAAAAATTTAATGTGGTTATACGAATGGCATATTAGGACTACAAAATTAGCTAATCTATTCACGTGTTTGATTATTAATTGATTAAATATTCTTCATATTAAAATGTACTTGTTGTAATTTTGACAATAAAACGCGTAACAAAACCGACAAAATACAATAATTACAAAACCAAACTTTCTTTTGTTCTTACTTCTTAATAATAATAAAGCCAAGTTTGAAACAAGAAAAATTAATTGCTATAAGACGTTCAATAGAGGCTTTTATGAAAAAGTTTCTTTTTATAGAAGATTTCGAGAAGTGAATCCGTTTACATCTTGTTTTAGTTAGTAAGAAGTTCCAATTTACACTTGTTTCAAGCTTGCAAACTACCTCTTTAGATACTTTGGATGTACAGTTAATACCTTTATTCCCATTATTTATTTAATGTACAGAAAAGCAGCAGTTATTTAAAAAAATAGGTTTTCTTTATTCATTCGGTAAGTTGCTGTTTTTAAAATGATAGCGTAAAACGACACAGCTTGCAATTGATGAAAATAAATTAGGATAAATAAGAAGCAAGACAATCTAGGGCTTTAAATAAATAAATACCGAATATCTACAGAACATGCCCAAACAGAGGCAATATTATCTGCCGCATAGAATACGTCATTTTTTGCGTCATTTATTATTAACTTGCTGTGCACATGGCTTCGTCCGTTACAAAGCTTTACTAAACGATTGATATGGAACATATCCTATATTAAAAACAGGAAAAACATTATTATAATTAATTATATAAGCTTCTTATGTCATTGATACCTAATAATCGTTGGATCTATAGGTATACTTGTTTCAAACTACAAGTATGGAGCTCGTTTTGTAACTTTTGCGAATAATTTGTAGGCACTCAGACTCAAATTACATAAGTTTTCTTATTGCTAACATAATAACGTTTTTAATCTGTTAAATCTGAAATCTGTAAAAGTTTTTAATCTGGATGTACATTGTATCTGAAATAATATATTTTGTATAAATTAATTTAATGTGTAATTGAGTTAAGAAAGAAGCGGGCACCGTTATAAAAACCGATTTAAAGTTAATAAAAACCTACTTTTTCGTTGCTTACTTTATAAAATATGCTTATGAATGTAAAAAAAGTGTTCATCGTTCGCAACGTACCTATTTTTGAAAAATATCGACTAAGTATGAGCCATAGTGACTAACCGCGAAATAAAACAACGGAGCCGACTGGATAGAGATAACTCTGCGTTATTAAATTTTAAAGGAACATAGCTTCCTAGATTTATACTGTTTTTCGATTATATATCTTATAATAAGTTTAATTTTTCTTTAACGTCATTATTATGTATTATCATTAATAAATAAATTAATGTTTAATAACTAAAATAAAATAAATTAACTGGATTATAATTTATGTATTAAAACATAAATTATAATCCAAATAAATATGTGTTTGAAACGTGTTTCATTTGTTATTTAACCGTTGGATTACTAATAAATAAATAGAAGAATGTTCATAGAATAATTCATATAAATAGGATTATTCAGTCTTGAAGTGGAAAAGTTGGCTAAACTTTTCTTTTAATACTAAATTATTAATTAAATTACTAAGTAATTTATTAATATGGAAATGTATTTAAAAATTAATAATTTTTAAATTTACACATAACACAGTTCACGTAGATTTCGTGAAGAAGTGGTCTATTAAATATAAATATTTAGTTAGAAATAATCATATTTTATTTATTGGAGGATAGAATGGTTTGAATCTTGTGGAAATAAAATATTTCAGTATGACACGGATGGCTTTATCACCTTCTCGCTTCTAAGAAAATACTCAGCGAATCAGGTCTATAAACTATATCTCCATATGTTATTTTACACTTTTATTCTCATAGGCGAGCCCTCACAATATAATTCCAGATTAAATAAATAGAAAGGCAAATCAAATTTCGAATCCAAGTCCACCGCAAGTAATAAATAACTCAAGGTAGATTATATTTCAAGAGGATTGTCGAACGGTCGCTTTGCAAGTATGATAAGAGGCGGGTCAATGTCTTGCCACCGTTTGACATACATTCCTGTATTTTAAGTTTTCAACGCGAAGTCTCCTAACCCCCACAGTAGCAGACACATTTCTGTATCTGTTACACTTGATATTTTCTAATATTTTTTCTGCGTATAAAATTATTAGCCTTTTAAGCGTCCATAGTAAGGTAAATCTAATAAAATTTATAAACTTTAATTTACTTAATCAATAAAGTCTCACCGTAGCTGGATTGGCCGGCGTTGCCTAGTTACTTGGATTTTAAAAGATTCTAAGAGAATTTTTTTTAACATGACTTATCAACGACATGTAGAAAAAAAGTGAAACTCTAGAATATTGTCTGCCCTATAACCTCTAGAAATAATTACGAGACAACAATAAAATTACGCAACATTTACCTCTCAAAATGTCTCCACCCTTTTTTGTAATCGTTGACTGTTAAGAATTACAAATAGTTTGGTTAACGACTACAATTAAAGAAGTCTATTCAGAAAATTGTTCTACTGAATAACATAGCACAATTTCGCTGCACAATTTTATGTAGCTTGCATAAGATATTTTCTCTTCGCTGTGCGAGTCGTGGCTGACTTTATGAAGTCTTAACCACGTTTATAACTGAGGGTTTTACACCGCACATGGATAATCGTCAACATTACTGTGACTGTTTGAATATTCATTAGCATGTTTTTTATATTAAAATTTTTTTAGTGTCCGAAAATTTGGAACAATTCTCATTATAGCGAATCTTTAGTTTGCAACGTAAATCTCACCTGTATTGAATTTATTTGAAATGAATAAACTTAAAACTACCGATTTTAAAACTCTTCAGTGACGGGCAGCTACCCTACGGGAAGTTATAAGTGATAGCATTTTATATTTTGTACATATATAAACATACATGTATAATATATATGTATATGAAGAATCTGGCTGAGGATATGACGACTACGCAAACAAAATATCACTTTATACCGGACAAGCCCTTTAATAGTTCAGTGACGTACATATAAAAAAGAGTTAAATTTATATAAAAATCTACTATAACCTTATTGTGACGAATCTTAGCTTAATTATTTGGAAATGTTCTAAACTTACCAAGTACTCCTCAGACTCATTAAGTTAAGTATTTATAGCTAGACAATCTTTTGTACTATCGTTTTAAAGGTCAGGGCTTCGTTTCTAGGTAACGTGATGCTAAAGGCTGTATTTTAGCTTTAAGAAGCTCAGTGGTTGATACAACAGTTTATATACAGAAGTTTTTTATTCCGAAGGGAAATCTTTCGAAGATTTGAAAAAAATCAAGCGAAATAATCTTTTAAATAATGCATAGTATGAAGTATCGAATCCCGCTGGCACAAAGGCGAAGAGTGAAAAAGGAGATACATAAAATGGTGCGAAAACTTGAAAAGTCGTTGATATCACAATTTTTATTACGGCAACACATAATGGTTAGTTTCTCTCTCATTATTTCATTTATTGGACATCCGATGTTCTGTTTACAATTAGTCGAAAAAAGATTCTGGCCGAAAAGGACAATTTTGCAATGTGAGTTCACATTATTTACCTCAAGAAATAACCTTTCTAATGTTTTAATGAGTAATATTTCTATAACACGAGATTACTTAAGTTTTCGATCAGTATTTACTATGGGAAAGCTTTCAATCCCGTAGCGGCCAAAAGTTTGCCTGTAACCACTAAAGTCGCTAAGATTTTCCATACAAATAATTAAGACAGTCGCTATCGAAAAATACATGTGGTAGAGCCGCTAGTGTAGAAATAGAATGAGAACAATGTACAACTCTGTCAAAGAAGTACCGAGAAAGGATTAGTAATACACAAAATGTTTATTATTCATCCTAATTTAATTTATCGTCTTCAGAAATCCTTCAGAATCGATACGCCAACGAATAACCTAATCATCAAAACATTTTTTAAACGCTTATTCCGGAATTGAGTTCAGTTCTCGCCGAGAATTCTCCGTAATGTCTTCAACCGATTGAAAACGTCCATTATGAAATGAACTAAAAACGGCACTGTACTTAATGTAATTAACAGATGCAACTCCGCGCCAAAATGCAAAACAGTTGTTCCTATCTATCAAAAAAAAACAATAAATTGAACTTGGAAACATAAAGAAATCATCCTTTCCCGATACCTTTTTGACTGAATGTATATAATATATATTTTCCAAGAATAATATTTAATATCCTAAATTTGTATAGCAGTATGATGAATATTACCCACAGAATAATTAAAGAAAATAATATTTTTAATATGAAAATATTGTAAATTCATTGAAATAATTACACGGAGGCCCACAACTCCGATTCAAACGTTTTGCATCTAATTTGCCGGGAAATTGAAAGGCTTTGACGGAACATGATTTATGAATGTGACGTGTTAATCAATTTTAATTCCTTGATCATAATTTCTATAATCAAAAGGAAGTCGTGATTATTTAAATAAAATTACAGTTTTGAGAAGAGGAAAGAGAGCTTGTTGATTTGGGCACCATTTTTTCGACAAAATATATAAGCTTTTAGTTACATAACTGTAAAATTATAAGCATTAAATGTGTTCTAAGCCTAAAGCCTAGATTTATTCTCTATATCTCTCTTTATCTGAAAATCGGCTACTATTTATTTTTCATACCCCTAAGTGATAAGGGTAGCCCACCCCAAAAATTAATATGGCAAAACAACGTTTGCCGGGTCAGCTATTATATTATAATAGATTGCCTTTTACTATAAACCACTAATAAAGGTAATAAGTCTAAAATTAAAACTGGGATCTAAACCGACTTTAAAAAGATGGCTCTCAATTCGAGCTCTCGATATGTTTTTTTAGTACGTTTGTTTCGCGATTATAAAACCTGTTATAAAACGATTTACAGTATCCCAATTCCAAATACATATTTGCTTTGTAGTATGATTACTTCTGTTTTATTTATTCCTTTTCTGTGTACTTTGAAATCGATTAATAGTTTTTTAAAAACAAAAATTTCCTCTAAACAAAAAACAAAATTATTTAATTAAAATGTAATAAAACCTTTTTATTATAGTTTTATGAAGTTTCCCAATTAATTCATTAAAGTTCAGCTATCAATGAGTATTCGAAATATTGGAGTTACAAACTACAAAGGAAACATATTTTATTTCATGGAAAATACTGAATTATTCCTTTGCTAGTGAAACGTTCGATTAGTCGATCGACCAGTCGCCCAATCGGTTTACTTTATGTTTTGCGGCCTCGCCGTACCACGGTGCTTTGGCTAATATAAGATGAGCTCTCCTTTCCTGAGCAGTGTTTATACAAACAGATAAAATACAGGATTAACTTAGAGTAATGCAGACCATTTGATGTTGGATATAGGGGTGAGCGTAAGATTTTAGGAAAATTAACTGTTAGGGCCACTTCAATCCTACCGTTTTGGGATTACAATTATTTCTTGTGACTGCAGTAGTAAAGATGTTAGGTACATTAGAGTTTCACACGATAGCATTTAGCATAATTTGTAAGCTTTTAGCTTCAAAGTGTTTCGCTTATTGAAGAATTGAGGACTTAAAAATCACAGAGTTTGTAAATTTAGTTTTAAATTAATTTTAAAACCAGGACCAATTTCTATGTTTTTATGTATGCTTAAAATAAAAGATAAAATGCTTCGTTCTTCATTAAATATACATATATCTATCCCAATTATGTAGGATAAAGACCATTGTACATATTTAAATATTCATATTATAAGATTTATCCAAATCGTTAAAACCGATTCCGCACACATTCACTCGGGACTCGCCCACACATAGATTGCTAATAGAAAATGTAGATTCTCATTCGTGAAATATTTTTTAAACTCAGTCCAACAATGTCAACTGTCAAGTGTTGAATAAACATTACAAATAAAAATATTTAATCTGTATAAAATTTTAAATTGAAAACTTAATTTAGCGTAATAATAGATTATTTCGCTAGAGCATTTCTATATTTGTTAAATAAATGATTTTAAAGCTTTTCAATCAAGTCATTTTCATTTCAAAATGTCTTTATTTATAAACTTATGATTAACTTAAATAACATTGCCAGTGTTAGCAATATCCTAGCAGTTATAAGTAGGTGAGTTGGAAGTTTTAACTAACACTCGGTTTATACAAAACTAATTGCTGGATATTTAGAAATATTTAACATGGGAGTTAGGTATATAATAATTATGGAGTAACAAACATGTTTACTTTGAAGAGGAAATATTTATGAAAAGTTTTTGTTTATATTTCAATCAAGTAATAGGCATAAAATATAATAAAACCGTTGTTATAATTACAAATAAGCAATTAGAAACAATTCTCAAAATACATACTTTAACCAATTATTATTAATTTTGAGTTATTAGTTTTAATAACAGATATCTACCTTAAGATAGAGATAGAAGAGTCTTTAGATATATTGTTCTTAGAATTTGGAAGGTTGCCGCAGATCTATTAAATAATGATATATTGAAGTTAGGGAACGATAATATAACAGTCATTTTCAAGGGCGACGGGAACGGAAATCGAACCCCGTACTATGGGGTCGGCAAACATCCGCGGTCAGTCACCCCACGCGAGATGGGGCGAGAGACTACTTCCTATACACTGTTTAACCTCTAATAACAACATTTTATTAAAATTATTATTGAGTAGTTAGGGATTTTATATTTCACGGGACACCTCCAAAAGCGAGATCCCGGTCCTTATATTATTTTTTAAATAAGTTTAGCTTAAGGTTTTTTAGTTAGTAAAATGTGTAAATGTAATAATTATATCCATATTATATAATTAAATCCATTTAATTTCACAAATAATAATTATGTATTTATTATTTTAAGCCGATATTAATAGTAACGACTTTCCGACTATCTTCGCAAAGGTGCTTTATATTTTGATGTTCAAACTTTTAATTTGTGATGCGCGGATAACAAAAAAAAATTAACATCCTAAAAATTATGTTTCGGCTATACTTGCCTTATATAAAGACCTTACCTCAAATAAATTTAGATATATAGACCTTATATCTTAATTTATTTTTATAACCATTGTTAAATCTATGGAATGACCAAAAAGTTCAATTTCAAAAAAGTATCGCAGTGCGGATGCGTTAGTAACTTTTTAGAGCTTTGGGACTCGAAGCTCTCTTGACATGGGTCTCGCTTATATTCAATACATTGGTTTTAAAACTATGGATTATAAGTTTATTTGGTTATTACACATATTCAACTTAATTAGAATAATGAAATTTATATAACTTAGCCTTTTTTCGTTTCGTCCATGCAGACACAGACTATACCACTCTGAAATAGACTCTCCGTCAGTGGAAATATTATATAATTGGTTCTGTAGTTTTTGAATTTAGAATAACACTAAACGAAATAAATTACTTATTAGCCATAGTTTGATATAGGACTGTAATTCGCATAGTTTACAAAAAAAAATAACGTCGCTTCTCATAGGTTATACGGAAAACGCGTATAATTCGGTTTCAAGTTGATATAATAATTTAGGTTACATCCAGTGAGATATGGAAACTGTTATGTACACTAACTAATATGTACATCATTTCGTTTGCTATTCAAATCGTAATTTGAAGGAGTGACAAAGCTTTATAGTTTATATTATGTGCTAACGAGCTTATGAATTACACTAATATGGTAACAGGAAATTGAAAAACAAATCATAAGAGAGGTTATAATAATTATACATTTTATTATAAAAAAATAATGCAGCTGATATCCGAATAAAGTTTAAGTGGCAGATGTCGCAGAAATAGCAATAAATGTGATATAATGAAGCAATGACATCCGGCTATCGTAAAAACAAAGCTGTTTGAAAATCAACACGATATGAAATGCAAAACGAGAACTACCTTTGTACTTACAAAGAATCACACATTTTATTTTGTTCTCCATTGCTGCTTTATTAAAGAGTTTAAATACAATACTCTTACAAAACGCGTAATATATGTATCGTAATATTGTAGTTGCGCATTCCATTTCGCATGCGCTTCGGTCGTCTCGAGGGCGTACGGTGGTTGTAGAATAAGTGGAGCGTATATCATCAAAGCTGTAAGGTAAATAGAGCCTTATTAGAATGGATTAAGGTTTAATAATACTTGTAGATTAGTGGATGATAGTATAGTGGGTTGTAAGAAGGGATAAGGCTGTTGGCGCTCGTTCGCATTCGGGCGTCGCCGCTTGGCGCGCACGTGCGCTCAGGGGAAGATATACGACCTTTCGATGTGTTGTACACACACGTATACAATGTTAAACTTTATAAATGTTTTATACAGTACATAATAATATTATATAGAGAAAAGATTTTAATTTTTGTGTCCAATGAAAAAATTCAGAGGTAGGTATTATAAAATTTTTTCACTGACAAGAAGTTAGTCTTTCCAGGAGACAGGCAATATTATAAAACCACGCAGACGCAAAGCTAGAAATAGATAAAAGTACGACACCAAGATTATTAATGTTTAATTATTTATAGACAAACATTAATACGAACAATATTTTTTCCAATAAAGACACAACTGCCATGCAAAACGAATTAAATACGCATTCAACAAATATGATTTAGCCGTTGATTAGTTACAAGCAGACATAGAACACGCAGATTCAAAATATATCCCTTTAGGGCTTCGACACATCCGGTATAAATTCTTTTTTAAAGAAATTTAAAATTTAAATATGGGACACTACGATGATCAAATCGTCAGACAAGTGCAATTCAAGACAATTCAAATTTAAACATTTTAAATAAAAATACCTCAGAAATGGATGAACCGATCTTCATAAATTGTAATTGGAGCTAAGATCTATTAACTCTCTTTAAAATGCCGGCAACGCACGCGACAGAGACGTGAGACAACGACCACGCGGTCTCGGACGCCAACCGCTACCTTTAGGGTGAGACTACTGCCCGTTTGTCTTCCATTCCATTTAAAAATAACATTAAAACAAAAAACACCATCAAAATGGATCCATTCAAAAGAATATCGATGCCACATATAGACACAGACACTAAACTTATAACAAAATATGCATGCGTAAGTTTTACATTTTTTCTATTCAGTCTAGACTGAGCTGTTTAGCTTTAAGTCTAGACTATAATGTAACCTTCCAATTTCTTAACCTCATGATTATGACGAAACTACTATTTCATGTCTACAAACTAGTGTATTATCTTACTTTACTCACGGTGATATCTTGAAAATATCTTTACGTCTTTCTGTTTCTGAGTGGTTTTAGCGCGTTTTAATAATGAGTTGGGTTGAAGTAAGTGAATACCTACATATCCAAAAAGCAACCTTATCAAACTTCGTAAAGATTAATAAGGGTATGAAAACTGATAATATAACTTATATATTGAATGCGAAAGTTTGTGACGATGTTTGGATGTTTGTGACTCAATCACGCTTAAACGGCTGAACGGAAATTTGGCACGTAAATAGAATATACTCAGGATAAATATAGACAATTTAAAGTGTAGTGTGTTCCTGTGAGATAATTTAGAGATACGAGAATTCTATTTCTTCAGTTTAAAATTGTTTGAATATAATACATTGCACATAAAATAAAGGACACCATGTTTATTATCCTCAGAGAACTATCTCTAAGAATTATTGGAAAAAAAACATATAAAGTGCATGTGTTATTTTTTAAATTTATAGTTACAAGTATTCTATAGGCTATATAACATCATGTAAACAGTAATTAATAGATATAGATGCCTTTTAGTTACTATTGTTGTAAATTATTTCATTCGTAAAGGCACAATTTGTAATACAAATAATCAGAATGTCCATAATAGCCCTTCCCTGAATACAATAACGAATATTTTCCTTTGTACTTATAACGACCTATTGTAAGCCAAGATTATGCAGTATTCTGTTTTTTAATATTGTGATAGTTTTTATGTGCGTTAAGCGTTGGTTTAACCCCTTTTCTCTTAATCGTTATCTGCCTCCATACTTAGTTATGGGTTCGATTCTTGGGATAATGTTACTGTAAGGTCACCTAGAAATAAAAATATAATTTTTTTCACTTTATAATATTAGCATATACTAAAGGAGATAGGAATTATAACCGCCTCTGTTGCTTACGTGGTTTTACGCTTCAGGCGTTCAATACGTTATACGTCAGAGATTGTGAGTTTAAATGCAGGAAATCTACTTGTCTGAAAAGATGATAATTGAAACCTGATTTTTGAATTCTTATTTATTTATTTAATTTGTAACATGTTTGTCATTGCAGGAGTAACCTTATGCAACAACACTTTACAGGACAACAAACAAAAAAGACTAAAAAACACGCCGAAAAAGATTTAAACAAAAGCAAAAATTGGCCAGTAGGTCTTATGGGATATTAATTAAATATAGCCGAAGTTTTTGGTATATAATATAAAATACATATGCCAAAGTTATTTATCATAATATCGAAAATACAAATAATGACCTTCCTCCCACACGAGCGAGGTGAATCAATCAATTCAAGGTCTGTTTCCCAGTAAAAGGTTACGACCAATTTGTCTGGTCCTTCGGAGAAACCTCGCTTAGTATAACTTACATATTCAATTGGCTTGCTTGAGGATCAATGTAATCTGGTCACTACATATTAGATGATTAATACTGCTTCGAGTAATGCATTTTTGTGTATCGGTAATACATAATATTGTCAGGAAAGTATACAAACCAATTTTTGCATTTACTCGTATATTGCATCATTAGTTATTCATTGAATAATTTCATTTAAAACTAGAATCCATCTTCTATTAATGTTTTAAAGCATATATCATTTTAAGTTTTTTGTTTTAATAATACATATCTAACTAAACTAAACTAGTAAAACACACTTAACTAAATTGTTGATAATTCCTATGTGATTCATGTGTTTTATAATACACACTCGTATATGTACTTATGTGACTATTTACTACCTCTGTTTAAATTGCCAATTTCCAATTATCCCAATTTAACAATCCCAATTTTTCGAAGGTAGAGGTCCAATCCTACCATACATTGTGATGTAGCTCAAAAGGGTTTAGCGGGTATTTAATGAAAGCTCCCAGTCAACTTGTTTTTTAACAATTTATTAAAAAAACCTTTTTTTGCAAAATTGAGCTCTATCTCATCTATAACAGTTATATTATTAAAGTAATTATAATAAATTAAATTTCTTCAATTAAATAGTTTATTTTGTTCGACATATGACGTAACACCTAGATTATCATTTCGTATCTTCATAAAAAAATATTTTTTTGCTGACCTGTGTAGGTGTGTCATTAAAGCAAACCTAAAATATGAAAGGTAGGTGTAATGAAGTTAATTCTTTTGGGCTTACGTTATCCAGTAATGAATAAAATTTTATAATTGAGACATATCACATGTCTTTGTTTTATCTACAAATTTTGTACAGAACTTTTTGCTTCGCATAAGAGGAATACCCATGTTTGAGGTTTCGTTCTAGATTTTTAATTTCGCGTTTTATTTAGGTCAAAGGGCCAAACCGACATTTTTTTTAAATTTAAGCTCTATTCATAACATTAACAGCTGGTGTAAAGGCTGTAATAAATTATATTTCACGTGAATTACTTTAAATAAGAGAGTTTGAATTCGATAAGAAAACGTCGTAATAAAATCCGATTTTTACATTATTTATGGAATAGAGTTTTTAACTGACCTGTAAAACCATCAAAAAGGAGTTTATCAATTCAACGTGTATTTTTCTTTTGCTATTGTTCAAGACAAATAAATCACAAAGTTATCAGTCAGTTTTCTAGCTGGGATTTCTTCATTTTGCCACTTAATTACTTGTCTACGGTAAGTTTCCCAGACGGAGTTTCTATATTTCATTCAAAATTTAGGCAGGCGTGTTGCTCGAGTGGTACAGCAACTAACACAAAGCTACAGCAGTCGGTATTTACGTCAGTTATTACGCGCAATAAATCCGTAATATGCATATGGGACTGTTGCGGTTAGCCCTACGATGCAGATTAAAAGAAACAGTATATAAATACACAAACGACTATATTTTTTAATAGTTATGTTAAAATGTCAATTAACAAATTCATAATGATATAAGGTGAAAATATCAATAATTAATTATTAACTAAGTCTTACAAGAAAATGTCTTAAGTAAATTAATTTTGTCGTTCAGTGTGCTAATCCTTTTTATAAAATTGTAAGATATTTGTTCAATCTCAAATAATTCAGATTGTATATTTTTTCTTGAGATTAAAAACTTATAAACCATATTTATAATATTACTTAGCATTTTCTGAATTTTTCGTTAAAAATGTTCTACTTACCTTATTTTCGTGATAAGTGATAAGAATTCCATCTATGAAGAAGGTTTTACAAAATTTCATAAAGATCTTTCTTTGAAGTATTGAATATTTTCTCATATGTTTTATTATTTATAAATATGTATATAGATTTCTAAAATAATCCTACTGTTTGTTTCTTTTTTCGTGAATGTATAACGAATCCGTAACAGATCTCATTTAAATGATTATGCAATTGAATCGTGTTAAAAAATTGTTGCAAAATGTTTCCTTTAAAAATAAAGCTTGTGTTAGTATCACACAAAAATATGAATAATCCGTTCAATTAAACATGGGTTATTAGTTTCTTGAACAATTCTGTGGATTAATATTGATTTCGATAAAGATTTAAATGGGAAATAGAGAAATCATAAATATCGATTCATAAAACGATCATCGCTTGATAAAATACAATAAAATTGAGAATCTCCTCTTGTTTCAATAAGTTTAAAAGCTATCAATGAAAGTTGTTTCCAAAACTGTTACATAAACAGATTACATATACAATATAAAATTAAATGATATCAATATGGAACATAAAATTATTCACAACTACAAATCACTCGTTAAAATATCTCAAGCTGTCAATGATCAGCCCACGGGTTTGAGAATGTCTCGGCGCGGTGCGGGCAATTTCAACTTTTTATCAGGGGTGCTTCACCCGTTAACCTCTGAATATTTATACTGGCAACCCTTCTCTTGCCTTGGTTATGCCTGTTGTAATCTATACTTTGATGTTTATTGCATTAAAAATATGAATATAATATAATACCATAAAACTTATGTTTAACTTTAAATAAGGATCGTTAATTCAGCTGTATTTTTATTTCAGATTTTCATTTATGTAAGGAATCGAAGATAATGAAGGTCCCGTTTGATCCGAGTTTGACTTTTGACGTCTCAAACTTTTAGCTTATTTGGTACATTTTATTTTCTTATTTTTTATGTTACATAAAATTATATTTTACTTGCGCTTACTTGCGTCTTTGTCCACGGTATTACAATCGAATTCGTCGCTGCAATTCTTCCGGTATATGTACAATATAGTCTGTCACTCGAAGAGTCTAGATTTTTTATCACTGAAATAATTTTAATCATATAATTAATAATTTTATTCATCACAAAAATAAAAATTGTTTGTATAAAATATTAGTTAAGGTCATATTGCGTTAAAGTACAACTAGATGGCGTTAACGTTCGTTAATTTAAAACTGAATACAACAAATTCACCTAATGGAACAGGAAACAATTTCAAAACGTGTATTTAGCAATATGTCAAGTTTTTAAATAACTGATAATAAGTAATTATCTGCTTCTTTGATAATTTATATATGATCTATTTCTTATTAGTATATATAAGGCCGGTTATATATTATGTTATATATCAGTATATTGTTAACGCTGTTTTTTTTATTCAAAAAAGGCGCAATAATTGTTAATTCAGCTGTATTTTCATTTCAGATTTTTGTCTTTTATGTAAGATATCGACATGTTGGACCATCAAGTACCTATGTACAACAGTGGTGTAACAATATGGTGGAAAAACTGTAAAATACCACGTGTTCCCAACCAGTAGACATCCCCTGGTCTAAAAAGCCTTGAGCATAGGAGGATCTTAACAATTATTTAGTTAATAAAGTTGCCTTACTTAGAAGTTAACTTAGAAGTTGAACAAATTGCAGAAAAAAGAATAAAAAGTATTTAAATTCTCGCCAATTGTAGACGCAACATACCCTATATATTTTCTTGCTAGCACATATTATCTCTGCTACGA
Source organism: Aporia crataegi (assembly GCA_912999735.1). Taxonomy (NCBI): domain Eukaryota; kingdom Metazoa; phylum Arthropoda; class Insecta; order Lepidoptera; family Pieridae; genus Aporia; species Aporia crataegi. Next base: position 6,047,139 of record OU538749.1, read on the forward strand.
GCCTCAAACGTTATAGTTATACACCACTGATGTTAAAAATAAAAAGTTAATAATGTGTAAGTAAACAGTAAAGTTAATTAATAGTATTTTTGTTTCAAAGTCGACTTTCATCAAAGTAAAGTATGCTTTAATACTAAAATCTCTTTTTTATTAGAGTTATATTTAACATAAATTTACAAATCGTGTTTTTGTTTAAAAGTTGTGCTAGGATCTATCATTCGACCTATATTTTCATTCACTATAACATTATTTTTCAAAATTGCACCCGGCGGACACTAGTAACTGAGGCTACATTGCATTTAAATAACTAAAACAACGTATATTCAATAGTGCCTCAGTTATTTATACCCCACCTGGCGCCTTTTCACCTGTTGTAGCTTCTTGATTTAATTTATAGTTTTTTTTGGCGCCAAAGCTATAATAAATCGTTTAACATAGACACAATAGAATAATAATGTCCAAAATTATTTTATATTTTCTTTTTCTTTTTTTTTGGCTTGATGGCCTATTATATTATTCTATTTTTTATCAGGTAGAAGGGAAACTGTCAGAAGGGTCACTCACGAGAAGCAGTCCGCCGCCCAGACACAATCAACACCTGTTGGGCCACTGGTGCGTTGCCGGCTTTTTAAAGAGAGGTACGCTCTTTCCTGACATTCCTTAGTCGTAATGGTTCGGAAATACTTCAGAGGGCAGTAAATGCCTTAGAAAAAACTTGTGGGATGACGAACATAAAGGTGATACGGGTGAAATTTCGAATTCTGCCTCGACATTCGAAGACGAAACTCAGCTGCTGGTAATATTTAAGTACATTTGAAATAAATATAATCTGTATTTTATACTTGTTTGTTTTTATGCTAATACAGCTATATTTCATAATATAAATATGTGGAAGTGTTATCACTACATAGTATAAAACAAAGTCGCTTTTTCTTTCCCTATATCCTTTTGTATGCTTAAATCTTTAAAACTACGCAACGGATTTTGATGCGGTTTTTTTAATAGATAGAGTGATTGAAGAGGAAGGTTTTTATATATGTTTTATACCCGTAAAAAGCCGGGGCGGGTCGCTGGTATAATATATTGCATTGTTTTTATATGGCATTCCAGTACTGTTCCAGATTCGATAGTGGCATATTATCTATGACTACCATACTATATCGTATTGGATATGACGTCATCACTACTGAGACAATAGTCGGGATAATTATGAACAAGAAAATAAAAAACCCATCCTGTCAATTGTTTTAAGAAATATTTGTCTGATATATACGATTGAGATTTCAGAGAAGTCTCGAACAGACTAATTTATCGACCTACGTGTAAATTTAGCAATAAAACACGGGGCGTTGAGTCCGCATCCAAAAGTTTATGATGAGCCTTTCAATGTCTATTTAAATATGTCAATTTTCTTTAAACAAATCCTATACTTAATGTGTGTTATTAAATGTTTCTAACAATTCCTCACATTCCTAGTCTAAAAACCAGTTATCAGTTATGTACCTACTATTTAACCAATATATTCAATTACAAGAACGCAAACAAAGACTATACTATGGTTATAAAGGAATAAGAAATTTGAATATATTATTCAAAGGTCCTTAATTTAATATAAAATTAAAGCAGTTTTAATTAAAATGCACATATAAACGTGAATGTGCAGCAAAAAGTACACTACCTGAATTTGGAGGCCGCGACGTTGACCTGACGATAAAGATTCGCACACACATACGTTACCCGTGTTGACTTAATAGTTTCTTAAAGTATAAGAAATATATAAAAAATTTAGTTAATATTTAAATTTTGGAGATGGACGTTAAAACTTTCTTATTATTTAAATATTTTATTAAGCTTCTTTCTAATGTAAACGTAAGGAAATAATAAAAATATGTCATTTTATTCATGACTCCGTTATCCTATGCTTATTTTGTGAGATACATAGATTGCCATGGTCCTAAGCTGAATGCTCTAAGGTCCTAGGAGTGGAATCAAGAGAAGGTCGATTAATATGGGGTTAAAAATGCCTCGGCCTGTTTTATGAGATAAATACATACGCTTTATTAGAGCGTTAGGGTTGTCGATTTAATTTTAGTACAATTGAAGCGTTTTTTTATAGTTAGCAGCCTTAAACAGCGCAATACGCTCTAGGCATCTTTAAAATAAAAAGATCGCAGACTGTCTGGGGCACACGCAACAGACGTAAAACACGGCCACACATCTCGACGAATAGTCGCGATTGACTGCACCGCGAGAGTGCCTCAGGGACTTTGTAGAGAAGCGCTACCGCTTGTAATATATATTTTCTGTGCTATGGGGCTGGTTCATTAACAATTTAAGTATCTTAGATCTTTTCAAATCGAAATCGTTTTTGTTTGCCAGTGAACGTAAGATATTTAACATGCATCTTGCACATGGTGACTTATATTTAATGTGTGCGGTGCACATATTTAATACATGCAGGGATAGTATTTTTTAAGTCTCTAGTGATTTAAATTTCAGTTTTGACTCAGACATATTATTCTTTTGAAAGACAAGATTCGAAGTTTTGAAGACGTACATCTTGTTAATACTATAAAAGTTTTAAGGAATATAATAATAATAGCTGCCTACCTCAGACGGTTTTTAAATTACCCAAATATGTATGTGTATTGTAATGACGTTTTGCTTTAACCCAACGGAGATTCCGAAATCTAAAGTCATCATTCATCACACAGACAGTAAGGACTCATTCACATGTGGATGATTCGTTTTTATTGACGAATCGTCTTTTTTAATTTTAAATGCCCGTCTTCTCACGCATCACGAATCGTGAAAAATAAGTAACACGTCTTAAATCACCTGTGTTTGACCACGAGCATTTGAAAAGCATTGTTGCCGTCAAAAAGGACGTCGATTCGACAGTAAAAACGAATCGTCGTCGTGTGAATAAGCCCTAAGAGAGACTTAGGCCGCCTACACCGGATACACCGCCGCTTGCCCTCCGCGCGACGTATACCGGTCCGGCGTAAGTTTGAACGGTCATCCATGACAGTGTGTTGACTTAGGAATCTTTTGAATGACCTTTAATGGCACACAAAATCGGTACAAATAAAATACAAACACAAATACACAGATACAAACAAAATTATCTCAACAATGGCGATTTTTGGATATCTTATATTCGTTCATGCTTTGAAAAGAGCTGTAATTTTAGGGCTTCGTAATGAGACACTTGAATTATTTTATTTGCATTGATAAAACATTTAAAATATTTCAAAAACAAAGTAAAATGTACACTAGCGCCTACTTACAACTCCAACCGTCCTTGTACCCTAATTATTAATTTATAGTATAGCTTCCTATCAGTGAAGGAATGTTAAATCGGCCAAGTACTTTTTGAGTTTATTCATTATTAACAATCATACATATTTTATTAATAATATTAGTATAGAAATAAATTAAAATAGATAAAATTTATTAATTAATGATTAAGATATATGTTCATATATAAATAAAATGTCGAATTCTAAATTTAACAGTAAATTTTAAAGTACAAGGTGGTTGTATAAAAACCATTAAAGGATTATTAAAGGGTGAATTTACGTGACATCTTGCTCTCTTATTTTTATTCGTTTTTTTCAATGGGGTTACTAAAAGGGGTTGGAATCCCAGACACGATAAATATGGGCAAAAGGAGACAGAACTATAGATGTACAGACAATGTTTTATATAGAAATGCTTAGTATTTTGCAAATATTTATTAAATCATACATTTTGCTTTGGAATTCATGCTTATTATTATTATAAATATTTTGTTTCAATTCAGTTATTCCTATCTATTGAGATAATAATTTATCTATTCTTTTAGGTTTTATTTGCAACTTGGTCGGCAAAATTTACAATAAAACTTACCTACCTTGAAGAAATTAAGTTTCCCATTGGTGAAGTTAAAGTAGATAATTTTCATCAAATAGCTTTCCAAATTAGCTACAGATTCAAAAAGGATTCACCAATGCTGTTGGGGTGTGTACTCAAAATCCGCCCAATTATACCTTATGGGCAAATATTGATCTGTATAAAGGCTAATTATTACAATATAACAAACTTAATACAATAAAACTAGATTAAGTTTAAAACATTTATATACACTTTTAATTTCCAATTAAATTCGATTTTCTAACGAAAAACTAAGTGTCAAACATGAAAGATCGAGATAAATTTTAAAATCTACCTAATAATCATGAAATAGGTATATAAAACACAAACTTGAAATTAATTAAATTCTTTTGATTTAAAAATTAACTAACATACACTTTTATCATTCGGTACTCCTTTTCATAAACAAAGGAAACAACATGTGGTATTTGTTTTCTTAACCAGAAGAGCATCCGCAGAAATTTAACTGTTAAACATTGAGCGTCTAATCAGCACGTCATTTACACGACATTATCAAAAACCAAACAATAAATTACAAAACTAACGATTAACATAAAACTTATTTAACCAAACAGGGGAAACCTTAGCAAAACCTTACTTAGAAGGTATGCAGAAACAAACCCTATTTGTGGTTGGTAAAATTCAAAATCGATTGTAGGTTGTATAGACGATTGCCAGAAACACACAGGCCGATGGCACTAACACATGTTGGCGATGAGTGGCCAGTGTGTTTGACCTTCTCCGCCCCCCTTGCTCCATAGTACACGTGCTACACTTTTAATGTTTGCGAGTGAGCGCTGAGATCTCACTAAACTGGTTTTAGTTTACGAGCTTGGGGGTACGCGAAGGGAATCAATGAACTCGGCTGAGTCGGCCGACAAAAGGACGTTTCGCTTGGCAGGTAATTAACTTAATATGCCTTTTTTTGGTTCAGAGCTAAACTGTTTGATACATCATAAAGGGTGGACATGTGATATATTGATAATTTTTTAATCAGTTTTTTACGATAGACATATCTTTGTATATTATGTGCTAATGCAAATAATCTCATTAAGAATTCTTTACAACAAGTACACAAAATTTTAAGATGGAACAAACGATTAATGTACAAGTATCTACCTATACCTATTTAAATTTATTACACGTATCGCGAACGGCTGTATCATTTAGGATGATCGTTTGTATCTTTATAAGGATTAACTTTTATATGTTAATTTTTAATAGCATATGTCGTCACCTTACATAGATACTTTATTATCTCTGTTTCGTTCTACTTTCATCTAAACTAGTCAAAAAAGAAAATAAAAAAGAAATATAGGTTTAATGGTAAATAACTTATTTATAAAACGCACTAGCATTATATAGTATTTTATATATAGGTATGTAGGCATTAAACATCTTATAATTATTACAAATTAATTAAAATCCTAGAAAAGCCGTGTTTGTTCGTGCTCATCTCAGAAACTATTAAAATACGGTTTTCATTAATAGGTAATGGTAAACCCGTATAAGTTATCTTTCATTCTGTGTAATGTTAGTCACAGTTTTACAAGGTACGAGGATATTCATAAATAAATAAATAATTATGATATTTTTTAAAAAAGGCTTTCGCGCTCGTCTAATACTCATAAAATAGCGTTATGACCTCTCATCTCTGCTAAGTCGATACTCGATAATGCAGCAATTTTTTGTTCTTCGCATCTTTTTAGGTCAAATTCGCAACGCTATCTACAGCGATTTATTATTCTTATTAATGTCTGCTGAGGATATCTCGTGGATTTAACATGGACGTCCATTTACGGATATTTCATAGCTAGAAGTTAAGTTTTCTTTAAAATTTTTGATAAAGTTTTAATAATTAACTTTCTCGGCACTGACTTTCTAAAGAATTAATAATTGAACTATTCTACTATTTTTTTTATGGCATAGCATATTAAGTGACGTAATGTTTATAAATAATTTTCTCCAGCTAGTATGGTGCATAAGTTAATGTTAACTATTTATTTTGATAAAGTAAGAGGCAAATGTGCAAAAACGTTGTTTAGTTAGTGGACATCATCGGACATGAACATCTAAGTTGCAGACTGGCCTAACATTATACAATGTCAATATTTAAATAACAAATATGTCTCTTTATTATCAGTTATGCTGAGTTGATAGAAATCATAGTTTTGTAGGTACTTTTCGTAGACTTCAAAATTCCAACATATAAAATCAATTCTATAGTTTCAGGTATATTGAGAGAATATGCCATTGTGATGTATCCAGGGTTCGAACTGACCTATACCTGCGAAGGTGTAGGTCAGGTCCGGTTGAGGTTTGGAGTCTATTGTCCGTGATATGTTTTTGTAATATCAATATTATTCAATAGTTTTTGCTGCTTGAGCGTCTGTACAAAAACCTACGTAATATTTCATCAAGTAACACGAAATCTTATTACAAGCACTTAATATCTTATTTTAAGAATATAAAATAGTTTGTAATATCATAACAACATGTTTACTGGTAAATTAACAGTGAAGAATATATTAAATAAAAAGTATTTTTCTTTTTGTATAATCTGTTCTGCTCTGTGGCTGGTATCTGTGTTCGCGGACAAGAAGATTGTTGTGTTCTGTGCACTTCAATGTAATTTTTTCTAACTTCTGTTAAATAGTGTATTATCACAGTATTTTCCCACGACAATAAAGACTCGATGCTTAAATTAGAATGCCTCAAAAATGCCTAACGGCACCACCTCCATTCTGATACTCCATTATCCCTCGAGCTTACCTTACAGTACCTACACATTTGATTGACAGTTGTCACATTGACGTTTCCAATATTGTCGATTAAATGGAGTGTGAATTTTTTAAAGGTACGGTGTTAGCTTTCGGAAAGTAGGTAGGAGTAGTTACTCTTCGACAGCCAATTGTTACATAATTTCAATAAATATTTCTTAAAATATTTCTAAAGCATAAAATTCTTAACAAGAAACAATAAACCTAGCACTGCAAATAATTAAAATCAATGAAACTAGGATTTCCATTAATTAATAAATTATATTGCAATACCTACAATATATTATTTTCAATATATCCTAAATGTATTCTATGTACACTAAAATATATTACATAACGTGATAAAGTTTATTAATATTACAGCTGCAATGCTTCGCGTATGAGGATATTTAATAATTAGCTATTGGTATTAAAAATACTAAAGATTGGCTTTAAATAGTTTTTACTGAACGAATTCACAGATAAAAAATGTATTTAAGAAATTGAATGTGGGCAGAGTGACTGACACTGTTAGTAAACATTTATTAGTATAAGTTACACAGTCAAGTCAAAGAAAACATTGTAGGGCAACGAAGCCTTATCGCTCAAGTATCGTATCTCTTTCTAAAGCCTATCAAAGAACAGAGACAGCCAATATCTGCATTCTATGGTCGTTTTTTAAAGCATTTTGATGCTCGAAATTATAGAACTTCTTTTAATAATAGAAACTAGATTCTTTTGAATGTTAGTTGATATAAGATTTAATAAGAGAAAAAAGTTTTAAAATAACTTATTCTTAGCCTCAATAGTTAAAATAAATTAGTAAATTAAGAAATGATTTTTATGTAATTTTTCCTTAATATTATATTTGCATTATGATATATTCAGTATGACTGTGATGTTACTTTTTAATTTTTATATTTGTTTACGTACGTGTAACAATTATGTTAATTTTTAATATAAGGCAGCCACCCGTGTAGCTAAATTCGTCACACGACTGATATTAAAAGCGTCTTGTGCGGATGGGTCCGGGTGCCATTCCCGGAGAAACAAAGAAAATGTTTGGGTACATATAAAAAATTATCGAAACAAAAAATATGACACTAAGCTCGACTAAGGGACTCCACGGAAGTGAGGCTAAATTTTTAATAATTTCCAGTAAAAACAGAGTTTGTTACATATTTTAAAGTTCAGCCGCTAACCCATATTTTTGCTTCGGCATTTCTTGAATCTAACATTCACATAATGTCTAGCTTGCACATGATTATATTTAAGCACACAAAAACGAATGCTTACAAGTTTCGCGTTATTGTGTTTTTGCGAAGAAGTAGAAGTAAGAAGAAAAGTTTGACACAGTTTTTATAAGATGACGTGATTAATTTTTATGAACAACTGTGGACCTATTTGAGGTAATTTTATTGAAGATGTCGGGAGGTTTTTTTAACTGTTTTTAATTTTCCTTTTTACTTAGATATTAGAACATACAATGTAGCGGTATGTGTAGCTACAATTTGCTGATTTCTAGTTTTGATTTATATCGTAATTTAATGTTGCACCTCGCTGCTTCAGTCGTCTCCGCAACACCATTATCGCTAATAATATTTTTGTATTATGTTTCTCAACCACTACCAGAAATAAATGAATGTATATTAAAATATATTAATAATTTGAATCTCTCCCGCTACATTTATTTATACCCTACAATAACATCCAGTTTGAATCCCACAATGACGCAAGAAAGACTCCAGCCAGTTGATTGGCATACTAGGATGACTCTCATACTGAACATATTGTAATGTTTTAATTAATGTACGAAGTGTGCTTTTTGAAGCTCCTTTTGTTCTTGTCCCATTCACTTTGAGAAGCGAATAAATACATTTATGAAAGTTGCTTTGGCTAGATTATTTACGGTTTACGAACGTATATCCTAATGAATTTGCATTCAAGCACTACAATTCTATAAGTCGACTTTCTTCTTTTAATGCGTGATCTATGTGATTTTTATGGACAATCCAAAAGGTACAAATTTTTCTATTTCATTTTTTGTATTATTCTTAGTACCCGCCCCAGTTGCGCCGGAGGTCCTCGATTCGATCCGGGAAAACAAATAATTAATGTTTCAATTGGATAGGCATAGAAGATACTTGCCTGTAATAAACCAGTGACCAGAAATTTGTTAGCCCCACTTTTGACGCCACAAATTGGTATTGATAAAAATTATATTCAAATACTGTGGGTATTTGAATATAATTTTTATCTGAAATGACCGTTGGAATTACAAAGAAACAAAACATTATGTATGAAAATTTAAAGAAAATGTTAATTAAATATACTGTTACTTATAAACATTTTATTCCAGAACTAATCAAAATCCTATACTTTCAACCAATGTTAAAATATTTTTGTATGATAGGTCATAAATTAAATCATAAATTTTATCGTAATTAATTGGTTTTTGAAAATGTCAAAAACTAAAAAGCCATATACCGAGATGTTTTTACAAACTCTGTTAAAAATGGTCTAAAACGTGAAATAAAGTTAATTTAGTCTAGAATTAATAAGTAAACAGAAATAATTTTTTAGACGTCACTAGCAAACTGTATTAGGAAAACAAAATTAAAATCTTTAAGCGTAAATAGCGGCTTCAAAGTATTTTTCTTGTTGAATTATTATTTCTGTTCTATTTATACAGTTTGTACTTTGAAGCCGGCTTATAGTTTATTTATAGCTTTTTCGCTTCATACACTTTAATTCCAAAATTATTTTTTATTAGTTTTTAAGTGTTATAAATCTTGGCTTATTCAGAATCAAATTAAATTTGACATCAATTAAAAAACAGTAAAACACATCAACAGCGCTAAACACCTGAGATGTTTTTAATTATCGAAAGCAAACATTCCGGAATCTGTTATGGGTCTCCATAAATGTAAATTGGAGAAGCATCCCGTTTAGAGGGCGGACCCCCTTCCCCATCCCCACCCCTCTGCCATAAAATGAGGCCGAGCTGGCGCAGGGAAACATAAAGGGCCTTTGCCTCAACGCTACTAGAGTATTTTTGTTATTAAAATGACAAATCGTTTTGTAATCTATCAACTAGGATATACTAATTTAGGTTGAGCCACATGTTAAGACAATCACAGGAAGAAACAACAGCCCACTTCAAAATTACAAATACTACTAAAAAAATAAAAACAAAACGAATTATTGGAAAATTATAGCATTAAGTCTATTATAATTTAAAGTTTAATACAATTTCTACTGCAGCGACTAAATTTACAGGTGTGATGTCAGGCTTTTTCTAAATGAGTGTGAAATCCCTAAAGCTCTGTGTGGGGTATGGCGCAGATCATTTCTGTGTGTTTCACTGATCATTTTCTTCACAGGGCAATAGGTGATCAGCATTCTATGCGGGTATGCACAATCGAAACATTCATTTCCTTCCCTGAGATTCGAATGTCCTCCGGCGACGCGTAAACCGTTCAACCACAACATGAAGGCGGTAATAAAAGATCTTTTATAAATATAGACTTTCATGATATTGATTTGAATTAGGTACAGAGGTATTACAAAGAGGCACAAACTTTATTCAAACGATGGTTACCTCCATCTTGTTAGTCATCTACAATGCGTTCATACCTATTTTATTAATAGCACAGTAATAAAATGTTTTGTTCTTCTTTAAATGTTAATTCTTAACTTGAAGGATAAAATATAACAAAAGAAGGCTAATTGGTGGTCTATTTATGAATACCACAGTTACTATTTAAGTAGCTTTAAGCCCAGAAGTTAAAAACAGCAAAAAAATCATCAAGTAGGATGGATTTTGACGAAAATTGAAAATACATCAGTCGAAAACAATTTTTTGTTATATTTTTGTTATTAAAATCACAAATCGTTTAATTGAAGTATTGATTTATGCTACTTACAAAATTAATTTTAAAAGGTATTTTATTTTGTTTCGTAACTTTAAACACTAAACATCTAAAAACTATCTTTAAGGTACGATTTTTTAGTTAACTTTATTGTATGAGGAAGATAAAATAGAAGAACTAACATACTTATATCTACAGTTAAGTTATAGGTAATCCGATCAGTGATCGTTGTTTAATATTTTTTCAAAAATAATTTACATGAGCGAACTCTGAGCTAATATAAGGCGGCAAATATATTAAATATTCTAAAAGCGAACGTAATTTTGTCTATCCGGTTGTCATTACAATTATAATACTTGGGAGGAAAGTTTTGCCTTAAGGGAGAATCTTAGGAAGTTATGAATAAGCTAGTACCATAAAGTTTAATATAATTCATGTTGAGGGTTTAAATGATCCATCTTGTCTATGACCATTTTCCTTTTGTACTGGTTTAAAACTAATATCTGAGTAATTTAAGATTTAACTTGAAACAATGTTTCAAATGCTGTCACTTTCTTGCTAACGTGCAATCGATCTTGCAAAAACGAGATAAAACACAGTAAAGATCTTACATGAGCAACGTTTTTGAGTATGTCAGGTTCCAAGCGACGAGTGGTAGGTTGGCTACGGACGTACTGTGAAACTATATAAAAGGTTCGCTTTGTAGAAAAATCAACGGTTCATAACAATTGCGACTATTTACATAGAGTTGTATTCAAGCTCTTCATCTGTATCAAGCACAGAAAGAAAATTTGCTTCTGTGATTTCGAACTTTTCATATACACCACTTTAAATATTTAAGCTTTTCTTATATCTTCAATATTAGTGTCTATTCTTATGTTTTTGTGAAACTTTTGAAGATATATTTTTATTGTATTCTATTTTGTTTTCTTTGATGTATATATTTTGTTTCTTGTTGTAATTAATAAAAACTCAAGCGTTAGTGGCTAAATATATGTATAAACTCGAATAACATCAACCAACCTTTATAGAGTGTTCCTAGTTTTTTTCTAAATGGCATTTCACATTTTGACAATGTTCAAGATAAGATTGTGATATCATCTAAATTCTTAAGTAATACATTTTTACTTTTGTTTGTTATTAATAAATTAAAATTTTTGGGCTGTTACGTCGTGGAGAAGTGAAAATGATGAAAATATGTATATTGCTATCTACAAATTTCAAGTATTTACAGAAAAGAAATTATATACATTGAAAAAATTATTATTTATAACAAGACGTTCTTCTTTTCTCTTGGAAGGTGAGTGACAGCCATTGACACTTCCTGAAAGAATATTCTTAATATCGAAAGAGTTTGAAACCTCTTTCGACATTATGAAATTAAAAATAAATATATATGTATGAATGTATGTATGGCATCGCCACAAATTATTTAATTGAAGGTGAGTTAGACTCTTCCTAAATGAGGCTTTAAATTAATATGATTTTAGATGAAGTGGTTGTAAATGTGAGTGATGAAAAAAGAATATTACCTAGTGTCTACACAACTAAAGAGTACTAGTTTTATTTATAAAGTGAGCCTTTTTAACCGACTTCAAAAAAGTTGAAAGTTCTCAATTCGACGCGTATGTTTTTTTATGTTTGTTACCTACAAACTGTCGATTGGGTAAACCGATTTTGATGATTCTTTTTTGTTCGAAAGCTGGTGATTCCCGTGTGGTCCCATTTAAATAATCAAAATCTCAATTATCAAAAGTTCAGTAGTTTTAGAGTTACAATTTGAAGTTTTTTTTCTGTTAAAATTATTTACGCTACAACTTACGTTAACTTTATATTCCTTAAGTATATATTTAACTTATATAACAAAGTTAGTGGTATTTATGATTAATTTTGTTGTATCGTACTTAAATACTCATAAATTCACGATGATCGTTTAGATATTACAGACTCAAAAGTATTTACTCGTATTGGTAGATAAAATTGATTTTTTTAATTTAGACAATATCACGGGGTCAGCTTGTTCTTACTATTTTATGTGAATAAACACATTTTGATAGAAGCAATTTTCCTTACATTTCCTTTAGGGCGTTGTCACGTTGGAATACCAATGCGCAATACTAATAAAATATTTACAGACAGACAAAGGAGTAGGCATCGATATGAGCTTTTGACGGTTGTATTTGCGTTCATGTCTTTATATTATGTATATATTAGGCTTTTACATGAAATTTCGACGCAACAAAATGTATGTTACTCGGCAAGCTCTATCTTCTTATCAGTAAAATAATTTTTAAAATCAGATCTGGATCTTGAGACTATTAGATACAAATAAGTACTTCTTTTACCTCTATTCGTTTGTATATAATGTTTTGACACATAACCGATCATCACGTTATACACACATTCTACAGAAAATTACTTAAAACACCTTTCATCGTTTTTTTAACCTAAGAGATATTAGTCTATAGTTCACACTTTGGAAAGAGTGACATTAAGTTGCGATTAGTTTATAAATAAAGTGGATTTTACGTATTGCGATCATTGACCTTCAAGAATATTGGGACACGAAAATAGATCTAACGGTTTCTAAATTGCCAAAACAAATTGATATTCGCATCTTCCAATTGTAATTTTAAATGAGTGTAACAGGAGTTCGGGGTTCATCTGATCGATGGATCTAGGAGATTATTCCATGTTTGAAATGTTTGAAAAATTATTCCATGTTTGAATCTTGTACTTAAGTTAAAGGCTTTTATCAAAATTCAAAACAGGAGGATTTGATGGGTTATATTTTTATGTTCGTTACCTCGGAACTCAGCGATTCATGAACCGCTTTGGAATTTTATGGGATATATGACTTCCCGTTTGCTCCCATTTTGAATATTAGTAGATATTAGGTATACTCTGGTTTTTTAAGTATTCGTGTATATAGATAAATTCGGTCCGGTATAGTTGGTTTTTTGGAAAATTGTTTAGTTATAGATATTGTTGTAGATTTTATGAATATTAATAAAGAATTAAAAAATAAATATTACTATGACTAACCTTATTTTATGTACATAAATAAATTTAGTTAATACTTCGAGCAATTATTCAAATGATTAGTAATGTAAAAGTAATATGAAAATACTTGCAAAGTATTTTGAATTGAGCCTGCGTCCTTTATGTCGTCGTCGAAGCCTATTGACTTTCAGATAAAAACTAGCCTAGATTTTAATCAGGTCTGCTTGACTATTTTAAAGTTTTAACCATCAATTTTAATTAGTGCGACCAGGTTTCGGTTGGAAAAGTTTAACAGCTAGCATGATAATTACCCATTTATTACATTGAAGTGGCGCAATTTATTTTAAAAGAACATATGGGAAAACATGTATAGAAATCCTATGAATTAATACAATATAATTCACCGTTATATACAACAAATTCCTATATTTACATATAAAACAATTTAAAAAACACCCGACATAATTAAATTTATATATAAAAATTAAAGCTTTCATAGAAAAACAACCGCATCATGATCTTATACATTCGTGTAGCCACAGACTGACACAGGCACAGACATACTGACACGTTAAATCTATAACACCCTTTTTTGCTTCGGGTTTAAAAATGGTTTAAACATCGATCAGCTGATCGTCTTTTACATTCGACCTAGGTTCTCAGCGAAAGTTGTTCTACTGGTGACTGTTTACTTCCCTTGACGCATTTTCAAGACTAAAATATTACCTCACATGCGTAAATAATAAAGTTTAAATGTTAAAATTGAGCAAAGAATATTTAAAACTGCAGGTGTTTTAGGGGATTGGAAAAGCATAAATAATTATTATTACTTTTGGCCAATAATTTGCAAGGTTATCACATAATATTTTTATAACGAATTTATGTCACGTTTATGATATATAAATACACTGAAATCCATCCAGTAACTTAACGTGAAAGAACAAGAAAGATCCAATAAACTTAGTAATCTACAATTTATATCAGCTATTAACAACCTACTTATTTTAATATCTAAACAAACTCATGAATACTACATTTAAACTCGTATCACTACATAGTATAAAACAAAGTCGCTTTTTCTTCCCCTATATCCCTTTGTATGCTTAAATCTTTAAAACTACGCAACGGTTTTTGATGCTGTTTTTTTAATAGATAGAGATAGATAAAGAAGAAGGTTTTTATATATGTTTTATACCCGTGCAAATCCGGGGCGGGTCGCTAGTACTATAATAGTGTTCATGTTTTCTATTCTTTTGTAAACAACTTTTTATGTGCATAATATGTTGCTAGGTGACGCATATTGCGTCTTAAACTGGCTAAATCACTAATAGAATACCCCATAATATAACACCATAAATAAATTAAATAAAAATAAACTGGAAAAGAAACGCATGTCAACAAGAAGAATAAAATCGTCGCACCATATAAAAGAAGTTCCAGTTTGTCAGAAGGAGTTTTAAAACCAGGCATGCTTAATTTCCTAACTACTAAACACTCAAATAATGTGTCCAAGCAGCAGGACAAGAAAAATGCAAACGCATAGCAACCACCGCCCACCTCTCATAAAGATAGTATACGGAAACCAAAAATAAAAAACGAAAACCATCTTCCAAGCCGGTTGGTCACCGTGGGAGATTATGACCAAAACCCTCCCTCCAATATAACACCATACCCATACTTAACAACTTTGCGCCAATCTTTCTTGGATTACTGCTTTTTTGTTGCATTCATGCAAAATACACCGTTTAGTCTCGCGTCTACATTTCTGATCCCGATCGCACTGTGCTTATAGTTGATCATGAGTTGATTATTTGACATCTGGCGGTGCAATAGCGCACCTGCCCGCCGGGAGATCCGGATTCAATATCCGGTTAGGACAAAATACGTTCCGGCCGTATTTACTTGTATTTCTGAGTTTAGCTTCATTTTTATATCAGAATGGACTTAAAGCTCTTAATACACTTACACTACACTTAGTAACAGACCATAGTGGAGTCCAAGAACAGAAAAAATCAACTTACACGTTCAGTCAACCCGCCTTCGTATAAGTTGTGATCCTTAAATTTGTTTTAATGGTTATTCCACATGACACATTAAAATTTACAATAAGACTATTCCTTCAATATCCTGAAAACGTTTGAGCGGAAAAATTCTAATAAAACTTAGACTTGGATACAGAATTGGCTTGGAGATGACGCAAAGATGTGTCTGCCCCATGCTCCATAGGGTTTTGCTTTAAACTCACACACTTTCACACTGTCGTCTCTCTCAAGTTCATTTTCATCATAATAAAGTCGCAGTGCGATCTATGAATCTTAGCCTAAGTTGAGATCTGATTATCTCAGATCAAAGATCATCTTCAGATTAAGTAAAAAGACCGCAATAGGTAAATATGGGTTGTAATAAGAGAATGCCACGGCACGGGGCAGGTAGAAATAATTAATGCCGGCCTCCACTGCGGTTAGAACACACGCTATCATATTTAAGTAGATTATGTTAGGAATTCTGAGATTTTACCGTTTCGCAAAGAATCAAAGAAATAAATATCTTCCTAATCATACTACAGTTCTTAAATAAATACAAAAAACCATAAAGACTTCAAAGTGCACGAAAAGGAATAAATTAAATAGAAATCATTTTACAAGGAAAATACTTGGAAGTCAGTGCCTACAGATATATACATATTTTATGATTTTCTCTTATTTCATTCTAATTAAGAGTATTGTAAAGAATTCAAATAAATAATACATTTTTCTCTTTATAATGCTAGTTTATTATGTGTAGATATTATAACTTCAGATTAGTTTGGTTTATCTGTGTTAAAAATGATAAAGTAGGTAGGTTCATTTCAAGTCACTCCTTCGTTTCGGGAAAATCAATAAGTTTTCCCGAGAAGCCTTTGAACTGAGAAACTTTAGCTTAAACACAATATTTTTTAAAGACTTTGTTTTTATACTTTGAATGAGTTGCTGCATGTAGCTTCTTGTGAATTGATTTATGATTAAAAATGGACTAACTTACATTTGAAATCAAATCAGTGCAGCCATTTCGAATTTAAAAAATTGAAAAGTCCGTTTTGGTTATACCTTTTTATTATATTAGCTACTTCATATTTAATGTAACTGCTATTTCACATTTTACAAATATTTAATATTATTAATATTTATTAATATAAGGCTATGCTATTGTGAGTAGTGTAATAATTCAATAAGCAGGTATGGATGATACTTATACTTTACATCTGTATATAAAAAACTAAGTCGGGTTTGTTCGAACACTTATAACTCGAGAACGGCTGGACCAATTTTCATTGTTTTTTATTTGTCATATTTGTTTCCGTTTCGAATTTTTTTCATTGGAAAATTGACGAAAAAAACCAAATAACAAACATTTTCCTCATACATTTTCTATGGAATGACGTTTTAGGTAACACGTTATTATTCGGAACTGTGACGCATTACAAAGTTCGCGGAGTCCACTAGTTAAATATAGAGACGAAAACTTTTATCCAATCTACTTCCAATATGATCGCATAAAAGCCTCTTCGGTAAAGTTGTTTACGCATCTGCGTGATACATTGAAGTTCTGGGTTGGAATTAGGCAAATAAATGTATCGGTTAGGTATGCACAGAAGGCTGACCTTGACTTACTTATAAAAGAAATGACAATGACAAAAATGTGCCCCACAAAAGGTTTATGCGATGTCACTTCTCGTTCACACTTACAATATGATAACAAACTTGTGCATTTATTTGTATATTCACTATTTCGCTTCTTATTATTTAGCAGTCCATAAGTATCTAATTGACGTATCAAATGGCAATACTGTGTAAAGAATAAATAATAAAGTGGCAACATTTTGCATTAGCAACGATATCGACCGACTGCGGCTTGGCGCTAGCACGCACTATGTATTTGGTAAAGCTTGGCTTCATAATCCATTTAAATAATATTTTAACACAAATTTTTATCAAACAATTCAATTATAAATTCATGTAAACACAAAAACAAGGACTATATGATTTCTTTGGTTTGGTGGTATTATTCTTAATTAAAATAAATATACTTGAACTACTAATTTTTAAGTAAGTAAGATTGTTTAAAATCTTGTAGCATTGCGTTTAAATCAAATTTTACGGCTCTAAAGCCTTAATAATCATTGTTATTAATTATAAGTAGCATTAAAAGTAAGTCTATATTATTTAAAACTTAAAAACTAATAAAAGGAAACCGTTTTAACGTATTAAGCGCGTAATTAACATAATTTTACAATTATTATATTACAAAAGAAATAATTCAACAAAATCTAAAAATTCACATAATATGTAGACAACATGACAATTTCTCTATCTGCTCATTAATTATTAATAGTCTTTCAAGTCTTATTCAACCAAATATAATACTAGATAATTTATAGTACAATAATTTTTATTATAATGTATTAATTTTAAGTGAAATAGTTTTTTAAAAAACAAATTTTATTTTCATGAATTGCCATTGTTCGGTAGTTAAAATTCTACTATTCCAGTTGGAGAAAAATGGAGCAAATAAAAATCGTAAAAATCCAGTTGATCTTAAGTTATAAATGCTATGTCAAAGTTAATTTATTTTCACGTTATATCATTACCATTATTCACAAATCTCACAACGTCAATCTTAAATTCGAAATTTACAAGATGTTCAAGAACGCGCCCAGATCTGAGAAGAGCATACAAGAAACACGTCAGGCTATTTTCTTTTCCATGTTTAACAACAAATATAGGTAAAATATGGGTTCTGTAACTTCATAATGAGCTTAAGCGATAAGTATTCGCTATACCTATGGTAAATGTCAGTCGCTAATTTTATTAAGTCAGTAGTGTAATAAAATTAGGCAAAATATTAAATACGGCAGAGTTGACATGCAATATTCCCGTATTGGGGTTTCGTCATACTGGGGTACAATGTACAATGAAATTTGAGGGTCACGCCCCGCTCCCTTGTGTACTCACAAGCCGCATTAAGTGTTTGTTAGACAAAAAGATTTTGGCTATCAATATTCACTATGCTCGACTAGTAATCGATAATTTAACGCAATCAGTATTAAGTCTTCGAAATGCAGTTCAGCCTGAGCGTTTTAAATCTATTGTACTACTGATTAAATTTAAATGGGGAAGCATCAGCTTTCAAAGAAAAAAAGAATCATAAAAATCGGTTCAACCAGTCGAAAGTTCTGAGGTAACAAACATAAAAAATACAATCGAATTGACTACCTCCTCCTTTTTTGAAATCGGTTAAAAATCTTATATTGTAGCTAAGAACTATTTGGATCATGTCAGCTTTCAAAACTGCATCATAGTCGAAAAGAGAGATGTGAAACTTATAACAAAAACTATATCTTTTTTACGTCGGGGTTATAGAATCTTAATAGTGTATGTTCGTTGCGATATGATTTATGTAGCTTTATCAATAGCTAGAGTGTGTAATAAATGACGCGAAAACCGTTCATTTGATCGGTTCTTGCGGCGCGACACAAGGTCTTAAAGATTGAGGTCGCGCGAGCTTTTATGCCCTAAATATTACATTACTATTTGATATTACGGCATAACGAACTTCGTTTATATAAGAGTATACCAAAACTCTTTTCCTTAATAAAGATTCATAAAAATATGAAAGATATCGAATGCCGAAGTTGATTTTTTTCCGATCACTATTTTTTCGGTTTAGTTAATCAGAAAAGACGTAAGTGAACTATAGTAGAAGTTAGTAAAAATATGTCCACAAACTGATATATTCTGGTCAAAACTAAGACTTAATCAAAGTTAAATTGAATTATTAAAATTAATAATTTATATATCAATTTTTATAAAAAACCACCGCAGATTGTAGTGTATTTTAAAACCAGCCTGTTTTAGCGTGCAATCATTTTTACCCTCGCAAAGTGGAATCAGCTGTCGCGTGCGATATTTGAACCGGTTTGAGGAATCTGTTGAAACTGGCCACTGCGTCTTATTCTTATGGATATAGACAACCGTTAACCATAGATAACCTAAACTAGAATTTTAAGCACGAACAATTTTTAAACGTTTAACAATGTATTTTTTAAACGTTACATCTACTTTATATCTACATATAATTCAATTGCTGTTCGTTTGTCTCGCTGAAACTCGAGAACGGCTGTGCCGATTTAGTTGATTTTGGTTTTGAAATGTTTGTCGTAGTCCAGGGACGGTTTAAGCGGTGAGAAAATAAAGAAAAATTGCGGTCAATACCAAAATATTCACTAGGAATAATTTACATTGCAAAACAACGTTTGCCAGGTCAACTAGTATATCATAAAACAATCTACCGATACAATTTAAGCGTATTTTTCATTTTGTATTTTGTTTGTCATTCTATTTGGTCCAGTTAATCTCAACGGTAAATCGCACCATTGTAAAATCTACCTATTTCACGCGAAATCTTCAAATATATTTAAGATTTAAACAACGTGAAAAATCGGCTCAGTTAATCGCGATACTGTAATGTTAAACTCTGTTTTAGGCAGTTAACACGAGTTTAGAAGTGACATTTTGATTTCACCGGCTTGTTTTTAAGAAACTATTTTATAGATGGTTGAATGAAGATAGTTGAATTAAAAAGTTTTATGAAAATCTATTGTTGTAAACTAAGTTTACCGCTATCAATGAAAACGGCTTATCAAATTTATTTCAATATATTTAAAACAACGCGGTAAATAACAGTACCTACAAGCGCTAGACAAGTTTTTATTCGGCGAACCGTAACGACCAGTCGAAACCGACGGAGCGAGCCACTCTCCGTCCACGTCCTGATGATTTATTAATTAACTGTCTCTAGAGATTCATATACTGAAAATACTTTTTACATAAAACATATAACTACATAAATATATCATTGGAGATTTAAAATTTTAACCGCTATAAAGCAATACTAGTTAGTGGTCGCCCATTGGTCGAAATTCGACCACAATTCAAGAGTAAGTCATGTATGTGTGTGTATGTATCATTCAAGCAGTAGTGTGTGTAATGTTGATTTTTGTTAAATGCATTTTATATAAAAAATAGCTTTATGCACTTCTTCTCCGTATAAACTTTAACTATTGCAAATTTCACGATCACCTGTTCGCGCAATTTTCCTAAAAAGCGGTGCAAAGTTTTTGCTTCACATATTAATATTATGGTGATGATAATAATCAGTGCTCGAGTGCTTTATCTCGTTTTAGCAACAATATATTTACGTTAGAGAGAACGTGACAGCACATTTGAGATATTGGCAAGTTAGCTGTATAAATTAAAAATGCGGCATTCAAGTGCATAGAATAAAGACGATTTCTTTTATATGGATATCGAAGTCCTACGGATTTTTACTACAAAAAGTGAAAAAAAAAAATTAATTCCCGTAACCCCTAGTGGGGTATGGGGCAGACACACAGCCACGGAGGCGGTTTTTTACTACAAAAAGGCAGCAGTTTAATCAAAACTAATTCATTGATTTAATTATTTTAGTATCATATAAAAAGAGCCTGAATAAGACATGTTGTTTTTTCTAGGACAGTTGTAAGGCTAAATCCGACGCTCTTCGACTTTTATTTCGACAAAGATTAACAATCATTTTTTTGCTTTTGTAGGTTTCTGTTTGAAGACTAACAGATTACTAACTCTTTAATCAATTCACTGTGGTAAAGTTGATGAAAAGTTTACGAATCTTAAAAAAGAGATTGGCTTTCAAAGCAGACTTTGCAAAGGTTTAATTCGATCGATTAAACCACCGACCGGCAAAATTAGTAGTGCTCCTGCCTTCTGCATCAAAAGGTTCCGGGTTCGAATCCCGGTGGGTGCATTTAATTGTGTGATGAGCACGAATTTTTGTTTCCGAGTCTTGGTTGTTTATAAACTTATATAAGTATTTATTGTGGTACCCTCGTTGTTTCTGATTACCATAACACAAGTGCTTCAGATACTACTTACTTTGGCATCAGAACAATGTATGTGAGTTGTCCCAAGTATTATTATTATCTAGTGTAGTGTTATTAAAGCGCTGAGCTGATAATTCGTGTCCTCAGTCGTGATTGAAACAATAATCGGAATGTCGAGTCGTCTTGTGAAAGTGTTGTAATTGCGGTCACCGACCACTGTTGCACATATACACATTATATTTCATACATACTCAAATTAAAACTAATATTTTATTTTATTTAAGGTACACACAATATAAGATAAATACAGAATACAAGAAGACAAATTTTAAATACTAACCGAATATATACACCAACAATATACCTAAACACAAATTTTACACCATTTAATTTATTACAAATAACAAAAAGAATTCAAATTATAACTCTAAAACTACAGATTTTGATGAAATTTAAATGTAGTCCCATTTAAATTTCATCACAGGATCACTTTCAAACAAAAAAGAATCATCAAAATCCGTTCACCCAGTCTGTTCATCCAGTTCTGAGGTAACAAACAAAAAAAAGCGTCGAATTGAGTACCTCCTCCTTTTTTGAATTCGATAAAAACGAAATACAAGACATATCGACGACAGGAACTTCAGTATTTTTTTAGTGCTTTAAAATATCTTTTACCTACTTACTTGTACTTACAAAAGCGACTAACTACAAAGGGTAAAAGCATTTGATATCTGTGAAGCTATCTTATTATTTGGTTCTGCGTAACCCAGCTAGTTTTTACTCCTACTCCCTCCGCTTGGAAATCACTCAGATGTTTCCCATTTGTGAATTATCTAATGTTCGGTACAATTAAATAAGTAAAAAATGATTACAATACAAGCATGTATAAAATACAAATGTGTGTTTAGAATCACTACATAGTATAAAACAAAGTCGCTTTTTCTTTCCCTATATCCCTTTGTATGCTTAAATGTTTAAAACTACGCAACGGATTGTGATGCGGTTTCTTTATAGATAGAGTGATTGAAGTGGAAGGTTTTTATATATGTTTTATACCCGTGCAAAGCCGGGGCGGGTCGCTAGTATTAGATAAACAAAATAATTTTGTTAGAAAGTGACGTTAGCGGGTCGTTAGAGGACATAGTATTCCGTTATGTTACATTATATTACAATAAACCCGGTTTGGTTGTAACTAACAGTACAAGAGATTTATTCTTATTTTTGCAGTCTTTTAATATTTGAAACAAAGACAGTTATAAATTTTATTACTTGAGAACACTGAAGCAGTTCAAATAATTGTTGATTTATTAGATTTATGACCGAACTCATAACCATCTTAAACTGTAACAAAAAACCTAAAATAACTTTACTATGGCACCAGCTTTTAAGTATTTCCCCTGTAGAATTATTACTTTTATTACAATCTAGCTGACCCGCGAACTTTGTATCGCTTCTGAGTTTAAAGTCACGAGTCACCTAAAGTACATTTCATAGAAAATCAGGAATTTTCATCATAAACAGTTTTTCGTGAATTTTGCTATATTTTAATTGTTATTCTGCTTTTCTCGGATTAAACGAATCCAACAAAACAACAGGGATCATCAAAATCGGTCAAGCCGTTCTTTATTTATAAATGGAGTAAATAACCCAGGTTTGTTTTATGATATATATAGATTATTCTAATAATTCATAAATGGCATTGCGTTCGGTATTTCAAATTCCTTTCATAACTTATTACACCTAAGATACATTATGTATGAGGCTGATAACTATGTTAATTGAACAGACTTAGGTAAAATAATATATGTTAATGGCTATTTGCACTAACCCAATCTAAGCTCAAGAGGCTCCTAACCCTCTTACCTATAAACATTGCCCAATTATGCTCTATGCTATATTTGCTCTTAAGTGTTTTGTCTTCTTCTTGTAACAATAATTGCTTGTTAGCGAGAAAGTGACAGAGGATTTAAACCATTGCTTAGCAACTTTTTTAAGTAAGGCGCAAATGTTTTTTATTTTACAAAAAGATGATGACGTCATCTAGTAATTTCATTAGCTAAGATTGGTTCAGACTTAGTGCATTATGGTAAAGTGGATTAGGCTATATGTGACAAAAAAATCCGATGTATAAATTGGAACTCTAGAGTAATATATTATTATTAACTATTTATTAACACTTAGTTGCAAATAAAGCAATATAATATGAAAACAAATCATTAGGCCTTATCGTTAACAAGCGATCTCGTCTAGGCAACCCTGGCAAGGAGACACAAATCTTTGAGTAGTGAAAGAAGTTCGAAACTTTCAAGCACAGACTTACATTACCCTTTTATTTTGACGCAAAAAATGTAGTAGACAGTTCTTTTATCTAAATTAACTTTTATTATATTGTGTGTCTGAGGACTGACTCTTTCATTCCCTTAAGCAATAAAATCTATTGTTCATGCAACAGTTTAAAGTGTAGACAGAAGCATAAGGTGATCCCAAATAACCGGCGACAGAAAGAAAAAATATTAATAATAGTAATTTTGACCAACGATTGTTTCTTTAAACTAACAATATAACTATAACCCGGTCGGCGTCACAGCACCGTTCAAAAAGGTTTAAAATATAAATTCCACCGACACTCACACCGACTGTTCACCAGATCTTGCCTTACTTACAATATTGTTTATATTTTGATATGCATTGGACAGATTAACTATAATATATGATGGTTAATATATGATTAACTATACTATTAACATAATTCATTCTTTTTAGTATCAAATTAAAATTTGAAACTTTTGAATCGATGTTTCATAGTTACATAGTATTACTTAAAATAGCTTAGGAAATAATTATAAAGTAGGTGTTCCCATTTTCAGGGCAAACCGCGTTTCACGCTTCTAATTCCATACAAAACTCTCTTTAAGAAGCAGGAGTAGTTGAGAACTCGTAAGTTTAAATTTTGACAAGATAAACAATTAATGTTAACAAGGAGCATATTGCTTCATTCATCTGTCGTGAGTCGTAAGGATGCAGGGAGAAGCCGAAGCACATGGTCACACGGGGTTCATTCCACCATGCTAATGTCACAATGATTTCAGAACAGGGTTGGCAAAAATTTATTTCACGCAACTCGCACCCTTAGAATAATTGAAACTCGATTCTTTCGATGATCATAAATATACAAAATAAAACAGACAGAGTATTAAAAAATGAACCGAATTCCAAATATATTTTGGAAAATATACAAATGATTGGAGAAATATACCTTTTACAAATATTTGTATAGAGTTAAAAAAACACATGAACACTTTAAAATAAAATTAATTTTAACTAAGAGCTAAATTACTCGATCACCTTCTCAGTGCAATTGTTATAGCAAAAACGATACGTTATTTTTGTTTTACAAATGTGTCAGTGAAAAGCTTTCCATAAAATTATTAATGAACACAAAACAGATTTCTGAGTAATTCAGAAAAATTAACCACGACACATTAAGTTTTTAGCCTAATCTATCTGTGACTTATTAGCAATAATTTTGAAACATAATATTAAAATTATTTTAATTTTATTATTTAACCAAAACCAATAAGTTAATAATAGATAACTTTTAATATTTAAATCTCAGGAAGTGCGGTAAATAAACTTAGTATATTTGCTTTGTGCATTCTAATAATACCTTTCTATAAAAATTTAATTTCAAATATGTTTGATATTGGAAAGCAGAACTATCTCACCTGACAGCATAAAACAGAGCAAAGGCAGTGGAAACTGTGTAAAGACCTTGACAACTCATTTAGCGTTTAAAAGGTTTAATTATCAGCCCTAGAGGCTACTGACGCTGCGCTCGCGTCACAAGTAAGAAAGAGAGAGTAGGTCTGATAGTGCACAGGTGTGCGCGCAGGCATCAGCTGTTCGGGCGCTCGTGGCCCGTGCCCGTTGACTCGCTAGCACTGCGGGCCTAACTCGAGCAGTCTTTGTCGATAAACGCTTGTGGATAGACGCGGGACGCCCTGCCGCCTTTCCACTCGATTCCCGCGCACTCGACTCGTAGTTACATGTGTTTGTGTGGTGTCGTGACACTGAAGATCGCTCGCTCTTTGTCTAATTAACAGGTAGGTAACTTTTTGACCGGATACCATTTTTATGATCAATTTGTATTGTAGTCTAACCCGAAACAGGTTTGATGGCATCTGGCATGCACTAATTGATATCGCATCGACTGTTTGTAATAATGAGTTTAAATTGGGAGTTTAAACGTCATTTGTATGCACTTATTTATTTCTTATGCGTTTTTACGCTTCGACGCGACTACTATGGATTGTTATGGACATTTAGTCACATCATATTATGTTATAAGTAAGTTTAAGTACACAGTTAACTCGAAAGTTAATTAGCAGTCCCTTTAAACAACCATAATTGAATGTAATATCAAAAGAAAACCTAGTAGGTATATAATTAACAAAAGTTTAGATAAATCATTATTATATTTGAAAGACAGTATGATGTGGTGTAATGTTATGGTTAATGTAGCGTAAACAGGGATTGTATTAAGAAAATGTGGTCTTTTAACTTTTTAATAATCTCGTCGTGATTGATAAGAGGCAGTTGAGATGCGGGATGAGGGGAGGGAGACAAAGGGGTCGGGGAAAGGGGGAAGGGTGTTCGTGCTGGAGGTGACGTAACCAATTGCTATACGTTTATTAAAACAAGAAAATAATAGATTATCAAACTTTCTCCAAAATATACCTAAATACGATTAAACTTTAAGTATTACAGAATTCATCTTCATAAATTTCTAAACAATATAATATAATGCTATTGGTAATAAAACAGCTCTTTATTTTATTCTGTTAGTCATTTAATTAATTAAGATTAACCTATAGTTGCTTAACAGTTTTTTTGACAAAGCAAAATTTGTCAAGTAAAGTGTATCTAAAAGAAAGTTCTTTATCGTGACATCAAAAGTAGAGTTCCTTGTTTACGATAAGGCATTAATTTGGATGTGGGATCCATAGACAATACATTTGTTTTATTCCCTATAGATTTATTTTAGTATAATAGAATAGTAGTGATAATAGAATTACACCTCTATTCCATGTTGTTAAGGTTGATATTACAGTGCCTAAAATATTGCAAAATGGAGACCCTTTCTTATTATAAACCTTATGGTGAACGAATTATGTTTAAGTGACTAGCTAACGTGATATTAATTAAATATTAAAAAATCTCAAAAGAAAACTTCAACATTTAATCCACTAAAATAAATATGTACCTACCTATATATCAATTAAGATAAGAACTAAAAATACACTTATAGATAGATATAATATTATACCACAGTGAGATATAATATTATGTACATATTATTATTACACAGAATTTAAATAGCTATTTGGGTACTTAAAACAGGACAATATGTAAGTTGAGTTCGCATAAAATATTTAAGTAATTTATATTTAATATTTGGGATCATCTTGGAACAATAAAAAAAATCACTTGTTAAATCTTTCAATTATACAGATATGTAATTATACAAGATCTGTATCGTTTGGTTTATTTTAATATGTACATATATTATGTGTATATAATATTTTGTCTTTTATTCCTTTAAACTTTAAAGAATAAGCGAATATCATACATTTAAAATAAATTCTACGTAGATACTGTATCCGTAGCCAACTTATTGAAAAGTTAATAATTTTTCAAAACGAGTTTTAACTTTTAAGAGTTTATTATATCGAGGTTTTAAACCTTCAAAACTGTATTTCATTTGGGACATATTGGCAGTTGGCACATTAGTTGAAATTAGACGCAGCCCTCTTATCTTGTAAATCATATAATGGTCATAATGACCAGTGGCCGACTGTGGACGAGATTTCGATTCGAAGTAAAATGAATCTTAAACTCCTTTTATTAAAGTTTAAATTTCCTTGCAATTTAAACACTATTGTTAACACATTCCTGTTATGTTGCTAAATGAACGCTGGAATCTTTTATTGAGTTTATATGGATATCTGGTAGAAATTTTTAAATTGCATCATGCGTGTGTTTTGACTTTTGGTCATATTGTTTTGTATCTATGAATTATATTTCATTGTATTTCCTTACAACCTACCCTCTTGAAACAAACTAATCTCCTGTCACTTTCTCGCTGACAAGCATTTGCTATTGCAAAAAGAGATCATAGACTATGTTGAGCAACGATTATCTGAAAGGGGTAATCAAATAACAAGGGGTTGTCATAACTCATAACTATTAGAGTACTAACCAAAAGTGCCGGCTAAGGTTTCTCTTGTAGGTAAATAGTTATACATCAGTCCTTATCGTGTTCTTTTTGAATAAATATTTACCTGAGCAAAATTAAACTTGACAACTTACCAAACTTATACGTATAATTGGCAAGGCGTTTCCGGTCCACTTGGTCTAAGTCTTTTTTTACAATGGTCAGCCGATAATAAAACAATGGTGTTATCATAAATGTCTTCCGTTATTTGAATTTGAGCGCCTAGTGTTGTAGACTTCTAATTCTGTCCTAAATTGACAATTATGGGACAAATCAAATACTATTATATAAATTTCTTTGTGTATGCCAAACGGAGTCACAACAGAGACCAATGACGTCAACAATACATTCAATCATCTTTAATTACAGTACCTTATTATTGAAATATTTTTCGCAGCAAAATCGTGAGCTATTTGCTTATAACAGATTATGATTGACCATGACTTACACAAACCGAGGTTTTTAACATGTTACTGACTATTTTTATTAAGTTTTTATATTGTTACTTAACTTATTTAACTATCTATCTATAAAGAAACCTAAAGGCTCACTTTAACTGTTGGGGCCCGTACCCAAAAACTGGCTGTAATCAAGTATAACTGCGTCATTTATTAACGCGTTGGCCGAAAAATGAGCCAGCTTTCGGGATCCTAAAAGTCTCAACTAAGCGCGTTACTTTAAAGTTAAACAATCAACTGGCTTCTTTTACCTCTTTATTGTTTAAAAATTATACTTTAGCTTAAGTAAAAGTGATATCACGGAATCCTATGCTTCCCATTGTTTTGTTTCACATAATATGCATTTTGCTTAACATATACAGCAAATGCAACATATTCTAAACAAAAATATTTTGTTTCCACTCGAATTAAATTCAGTACTCACAAAGGTTTGAAAACACATCGAATTGGAAACAATGTTTTTGCAAGTTTTCTTAACATTCAATTCCTGACACAATTTAATAATATGTTTCTAAAGAAAACAAAGGAGGTAATAAATTATATGGCAATTAAAATCATTAGTAAATTTATATAATTAGCAGCCGAAGTTTGTAACGTATATAAAAATAGGACAATACTTAGGCTTAAGATTAACAGTTCAAACTTTTGCGGCTGGAATATGGAAATATCGGCTCAAGTTGTGAAATATCGTGCGTTGATGGAAAATCTATGATCGCTTTGTGCTGCTTTTGCTTCAATATAGGAATTTCGATGGTCAAATGCACAAAACTCATACTTCCTAGTAACATGAAACTGCTTGATGGATTGCTATGAAAGTTATAGTTTTCAGTATTTATTTATTGTCCAAATCTCTATAGTTTAAGTTTGCTACTTCTATGAGTAAAAGTTTCATGGAATAAAAAAATTAAAATTCACCATTTTATGAAAAGTAAGGTTAAAGTGTAATAGGCCTCTTAAAGTGTAAGATTAATTAGAATGCCATTATAGTTTGAAATATTACTCCAGGAAACGAAACTTATTGTTTTTTATTAATTCTTTCTTCCAATAATCGACAATTCGAATCAAATTTATCTCTTTATTTCGCTCAACATTCAAAAATCATAATACAACATAATGAGTCAATTTAGACACCTACAGACGGAGCGCTGATTTTCAGATGGGTCCGTTATCGGAAGCGACAAGGCGAGACCAATAAATTAGTGCTTAAGTATACATAATTAACAAAATACATCTGTTAATTATTGTTTCTCTAAGATAAAGAGCAGAATTAATTTACAATAATGTACTTAAATATATTTACAAAAATACAAAAGGCTCATAACGCCATACTAACGCGTTGGCCGAAATATGAGCCATCTTTCGGGTTTCCTATGGTAATAATGATATAAAACAATTAGTTTTTTAAAATATGCAGATAACTAGATTTTTTATAGCTTATCGTATATGTATCGTTTCAAACAACTTATTAAGCAGAGTCCTGATTTGCTGCAATGCATACATACATATTTGATTTTACAAACATAACACTTAAGCTACAACAAAATTTCTCTAAGTTATGTTTTTCTATGGATTTTTCTCGTCATAAGTACCTTCGTGGGCCCGTTTTGCGTTTAACACAAGATTTACCCAAAAATGTACTTTAAAAATGTTGTTTACTTAGGTCTTCAGAGTAAAACAGCGACCTACTTATGAGCGCTGTTTATTGAAAATTTACTTTTAATTAGTTTTATTCTCTGAACCTTTAGCTCTTAATCCACATTTATAGTTAAATCAAGATTTCTAGCAATTAATTACTTTAATGGCTTCGTTTATTTCTAACTAGCTTGTTCCCGCGAGTTTTCTACATAAAATTGGGACAAATAGTTACATAATATAACAGTCAAGATAACACTAGGTACATAATATATTATATTAATACGTGAAGCAAAAACTTTGTCCCCTTTTTATAAAAATTGTGTGAACGGGTTATCGTGCAATTTGCCAAAGTTAAAGTTTATATGGAGAAGAAGTACATAAAGCTATTTTTTTATATAAAACTAGCGACCCGCCCCGGCTTTGCACTGGTATAAAACATACATAAAAACCTTCCTCTTCAATCACTATCTAATTTAAAGAAACCGCATCAAAATCCGTTGCGTAGTTTTAAAGATACAAAGGGATATAGGGGAAGAAAAAGCGACTTTGCTTTATACTATGTAATGATAATGACGATACATTAAAGATACTTTAAATTAATTAAAATAAACTTATACATACTACTGCTTGAATGACACACAACATACACACACAGACATGTACCTGACTTACTCATGAATTGTGGTCGAATTTCGACCAATGGGCGACCACTATTATATTTATTCAAAATTTTATATACAAAATTGGTTATGCGAATTATTTTAACTAAAGTATCATTTCTTATATAAACTAAGAGCTGATAATATAATAATAATTCAATTATTTAAAAGAGTTAACAAAAAGGCGAGGACAAACAAACAAGAACAAAGTATAAACATTAAACAACTATGCTAATTATATTAAGGATAAAATATATTGTCTCTTAATAACATTTTATTCGTACTGCATACAGAAAATATAAAATCCATCCAAATACAAATTTATTTGTCTATTATAAACAGAACTTTAAAGTCTAAAATCTCAGTTTAAAAATAGAACCTTCAGGCCATATTTCCTATAATATAATTTGATTAAAAACAGCATAATATATTTTGCCTAGTTGTGGGTGGTTGATATTAAAAGGCAATTGATTATATTATATATGTATTTGCGTCACGATACACTGGACACGACATTCGAACATTGCGTTAATACAGCGACTCTCTCTTAACAATTGTCTATGCTCTATGCAATAAATCAATAACGTAATAGCGTATAAGTATATATAATTGTGTAGGCACACACTTCCCCTCCTTAAAAAAATTAAAATTACGTATAGTAATATAATGAGAAAAAAATAATTAATAATAATAATCAAAACATGATATTAAATTACTAAAGTTATAAAAAAAATTATTAATCAATTTAAACATGTGTAAATTCTCAATACATGTAAATGTTGTATAAATTTAATATAAAAGTTGTAGAATTGTATCTTAAAGTGTATAAAGTAAAATATAAATGTAATGCTACACAGTTCTATTATGAGTTTACAATATAAAGAAAAATAATTTTTAGCGAAATAAAAATGAAATAGTTGTCTACATAATAATTATAAGTTATAACATACTCTATTAACAATATTAATATATAATATAATATAGATTGAAGAACTGGTAATGGATAATTATTACGAGATGTTTATTATTCAACCATAAATTGCACTCTAGGCTTAATTAGTCGCCCGTATCGAGTTCGGATCATCTTATTATTATTACTGGGCTCATTGCTGCTGTCACTATGTACATCGGCATTTGTTGTGGATTCCTTAGCCTTTTTTGGCGGAGCGTATTGAATTTCCGTGTCATTGTGTATAAGAAATGCAGGTTTTAATCTATCGATCGATATTGTTTTTATATTATCATGAATCTTTATTTTAAAGTATTTATCCGCTCTCTCAATGACTTTATGAGGTCCAAAATAAGGGGTTGTTAAGGGTTTTGTGACATGATCGCAGCGTACAAATACGTGCGTGCATGATGATAAGGCTGGGTGTACAAATATATGTCCTTGTCTGTGCGGTCGCTTTGGAATGGCGGCAAGATTTTGAATATGCATACGCAGATCCTGCAGTAAGGTCTCGTTATCCGGAGATGTTTGCTTAGACAGCTCAAAAAAATCTCCTGGTAACTTGAGAGTAGTACCATATACCATTTCCGCAGCAGAGATGCCTGTATCATCCCTTAAGCTAGCTCTGAGTCCTAATAAAACTGTTGGTAGCTCCTTCACCCAGTTTTCGGTATTTCCGCGTGACATTAGTGCTGTTTTTAGCGTTCTGTGCCACCTCTCTATCATACCGTTGGCTTGTGGATGGTATGCCGTAGTACGAATTTTAGATATCCCCAAATATTTTGCTAATTTACAAAAAAGTTGTGACTCAAATTGTCGGCCTTGATCTGTAGTTATTTTGGAGGGACAACCGAATCTTGTGATCCATTGATTGTATAATGTGCTTGCGACGCTCTCAGCTGTGATGTCTTTTAAACATTTAACTTCAGGCCACCCTGTTGCTCTGTCTATCATAGTCAATATGTATCTATATCCTTGACAATAAGTTAATGGACCGACGATGTCCATGTGTAGATGTTCAAAACGGCTAGAAGTTGGAAATAAACCGAGTGGAGATATTGTGTGGCGTTGAATTTTAGATTTTTGACAATTAACACAGGCTCTAGTCCACTCGTTGATATCTGAATTCATAGATTTCCAAAAATATCTATTAGCTATCATTTTTCTAGTCGCGCGCGTACCACTGTGACTAATTCCGTGAATCGCTTCAAAGGCTGTAATACGATAGTCATGCGGTAGGTAGGGACGTGCGCACTGTTTTGATATTTCGCAATATATTGGTTCACTGCAATTTGGATATACGATGGCTTTAAAACTTAAATTTTTGGATTGCAGCAATTTTTTTAATTCTTCATCGTCCTGTTGAGCCTTAGATATTTCTGCGTAATCAAGTGGTGAAGGCATGTCTATCTGTTCTATTCTTGATAAAGTATCCGCTATAATATTTTGTGAGCCTTGAATGTACTCTATTGACTTACAAATCTGGCTTATGAAATCCAGGTGTCGTAGGCGTCTAGGTGAATCACTGCTACTCGTAGCTTTTTTGTGTAAGGCGTACACGAGTGGTTTGTGATCAGTAAACACGGTCACTTGTTGACCTTCTAACATATACCTAAAATGTTTGACTGCCATGTATATTGATAGTAGTTCACGGTCGTAAGCACTGTAACGTTGTTGAGCTTCGCTGAATTTGCAAGAGAAGAAAGATAGCGGTTTCCATTTTTGGTCAATTTTTTGTTGAAGAACAGCGCCAGCGCAAGTGTTGGATGCGTCAGTCATTATAGCTAAAGGTGCTCCGGAAACAGGATGTGACAACATGACGGCGTCCTTGAGATTTGTTTTGCACTGTTCAAATGCGTCTTCGGCTTCCTTACTCCATGTGATTTTTGTTTGATCATTTCGTTTTGTGTTGTGTAAATATGCATTCAAAACTGCATGGTATCTTGCGGCATTAGGTAAATGACTCCTGTAAAAGTTAATCATTCCCATAAAGCGGCGCAATTGAGTTACTGTCTCTGGTTTGGGGTATTCTGTAATGACCTTGACCCTATCATTCAAAGGTCGTATGCCATCTTTAGAAACGCGGTACCCCAAAAAGTCAATTTCAGGTTTTCCAAAATCACATTTAGCTAAGTTTATAGTAACGCCGTATTGGTTAAGGCGTTTGAAAACGGTTTCAAGGTGCATTCGATGTTCAGCTTCTGAGTGTGAGAAGATAATGCTGTCGTCGACAAAATTGAAAATAAAATCCAGACCTTGAAAAACAACATGATTCATAAACCGTTGAAAAGTTTGTGCTGCGTTTCTCAAACCAAAAGTCATCCTTGGAAATTCGAACAGACCAAATGGAGTTATAATTGCGGTCTTTTCGATGTCTTCTGGCGCCATAGGAATAAAGTGGTATGCACGGTGTAGATCAATTCGAGAAAATATCTTCTTTCCCGCTAATGAGTATGTGAAGTCGTGTATACGTGGAATTGGATATCTATCTGGCTTGGTAATAGCATTAAGGCTGCGATAATCGCCGCAGGGTCGAATTTCACCATTCTTTTTAGCAACAACATGGAGCGGACTAGCCCAACAACTTTTCGAAGGTCGACATATTCCTATTTGCTGCATGTACTCAAACTCTTTCTTGACTTTCAGATATTTGTCTGCGGGAAGAGGTCGAGCGCGGGCGAATACAGGAGGTCCAGACGTCTCGATGTGGTGCATAACATTATGTTTAGGAACATTTTTGTAGCACAAAGGCTTTGTAATATCAGGATAAGTTGATAGTAAATCATAGTACGGGTTGGTAACTTGTATTGTTTTGATAGTGTCTTGATTACAATTTACCATAGACCCAATAACGTTTAGACTCGTAACAGAATCAATAAGTTTTCGACCATTCACATCAACTAAAAGTTTATGGTGATTCAAAAAATCGGCACCAAGGATCGGCTGTTTTACGTCGGCTAGTATAAAGTTCCAAGCATGAGGTCGTCTTAATTTTAAATTTAACTCTAAGTATTTAGTTCCATAAGTTCGTATTTCACTTCCATTTGCAGCATATAGTTTATAACTATCACTTTCACTATTTCTATAGGGTTTTTTAACGGCTGGCAAGACAGAAACGTTGGCTCCCGTGTCCACCAAAAAACGTAGGCCACTGTTAAAGTCGGTCACGCACAGGCGGTGAGATGGTGAAAGGGTGCAGACATCCGCCGCTGACTGCACCGTATTTAATTTTCCTGGTTCTGGGTTTTTGATTTATTCCATGCGCACGGCTCTTTACATTTGTTAGCTCTATGACCGAATCGCGCATGGTAATAGCATGTATCATCGGCGCCTCGCGGCTTGCGTTGTATCAAGTTACGGCTGCGAGATTTTGAGCGACAGCGATTGTGCATATTATAGTTACGTTTTTTATGTTGAAATCTTTGAATGTTCTGTAATTCCATCACCTGAAGAGACAACTGAGCTACTTGTGCTTGCAACACGGAAAGGTTATCGGACGTCGACGGTTTGCTGATAACTTCCGCTGCGTGAATAGGCCTTGAAGTTTCCATAATTTTATCAGCTATAGTAGCCAAATTTTCCAAATCCTTTACATCCGTGACAGCGAGAACTGAGCGTACGGAGGCTGGTAAATGTCCTTGCCACATGATACTCAGTGTTTCGTCGGGTATTTTTCCTCTGGCCAAATCTCGCATGCGTCTCAAAAGTTGTGATGGCTTCTCATCGCCAAGGTCAATTTAACTCAACAGTTTTTGGAGTTGACGATTCTCTGATTCTTCATACACTGTCAGTAACCTTGCTTTCAGGGCTTCATATTTTTTTCTCTCGGGGCTGTTGAAGAAGTATGTCACTTACTTGCTGTATCACGTCTTTTCCCAACTTCGTGACAACAAGGTTAAACTTCGCTTCGTCACTAAGTTTTTGTGGCGTTAAAATGGCTTCACATTGCACGAACCATAAACGAGCTTGATCGCACCAAAAATCGGGAATTCTTGACGACACTGTGACAGTTGCTAACTCGGAAACTGTGCTGGTTGATGGTGTTCTGTTATCACTCGTCATGATTTAAAATTTTCTAGTGCCTTCGCATAAGCTGAGTCGCTGATGATGATCACCAAATTATCGTAACGGCGAGTATATCATCACGTCGGTATATCATCACGTCGGTATATCATCACGTCGGTATATCATCACGTCGGTATATCATCACGTCGGTATATCATCACGTCGGTATATCATCACGTCGGGGTCACCACTTTGCCTTATTGCGGGTGGTTGATATTAAAAGGCAATTGATTATATTATATATGTATTTGCGTCACGATACACTGGACACGACATTCGAACATTGCGTTAATACAGCGACTCTCTCTTAACAATTGTCTATGCTCTATGCAATAAATCAATAACGTAATAGCGTATAAGTATATATAATTGTGTAGGCACAATATTAACAATTACGACACAGAAATAAATTATTTACAAATAGATATGTAATGTTTTGATCGTAGTACGCTTATCGGTTATTTTTTAACGATATTTGTAATATTATTCCGATACCTACCTTATTACGGCATTTTAACTGTTTATATTTTTAATATATTGACACAAATGCTAACAAAGGAATAATAATTAATAATAGCATATTTGAAATAACTAAACTTAAATTGTAGAATTTTAATTTAGTTAAGTTTAGGGAGTTGTTTTTAAATAATTTAGATTAAAATTATGTCGAATTTCTTAGAATCCTCAAATATTTTTTTAATAAATAAAGAATGCTGAAAATAAGTTAAATATTTCGTTTTTCAAAATTATACAAAAATTTGCAAAACATCAAGTTTTAATCAAATTCTAAATTCGCTAATTCAAAATAAGTTTACTTTCAAATTTTAACTTTCACTGTATCAAAACGAGGTTGCATGTAATCTAATAGAAAACAATCGCTAATATTTTACTATTTATAAATACTATAATATAATATTTTTCCATTTAAACTTTCTAGAACTGGGCAGTGTAAAAGTAAAATTAAAGATGATTTATATAGATTTGGTGTTGGTCGGCAGACCGCTTATCCTGAGCCTCCTGCCCGCTTGTCTTCTATTTTACTAAAAAAAAGAATATTTCAAGAATGGAAGAAAATATTTTTATAAATTATACCTAAGATCCATCTCAAATAAGTCAGCTTTCAGAAAAAGCATCAAAATCGGTTCATTCGTTTAGGAACAATGAAGATAGACATTTCTTTTAAATCTAAGTTAAGATTGTGTTTATGAAAATGTCCGTAATTTTACGTAATCTAAATATTTGCAATAACAGGAAGATAACGCTATTCATGAACTGAATGTCAATTCTATTTCCTTAAACGGAAATGCTCAACTGTCATTCTACATCTAGGTTTTGCAAGCACTGAAAAATTTATCGTTTTATTAACTTTAATAATGTTGGCATAATAATTATGTATTTAGCTCAGAGGCTAGCTGCCAGAAATGTAGAAATTGATAAATTACTTCGATTGGATTCTATATGAGAAACAAAATAAAATTATTTCTCTAGAAGTATTATGTATTAGTAATTAGTATTAGGATATTTTATTGTGCCATGCGAAGAAAGTTTCTCGTACAAGGTAGTTGTTAATAAACATATTAAAAGCAAGTGGCGTTACGGATTAAATTGTTTACATCCACACAATAAATGACCAACAATTTAGAATTACCTGAGCTTATGAATTCATAAACGTTATAAAACATGCAACGAAATGATAATTACGACCTGTCGCTCTACAATATCGTTTCATTCCCAAAACCATTGCCATAAAGCGAAAACTTTTCAAAGCCAAATCGGACAACCGGTTGCGCAACTAGTCGAGGAAGCGGTCTGGTGTACGTGAGAAGTGAGTTTGAAGTAAT
This sequence comes from Aporia crataegi, assembly GCA_912999735.1. Classification (NCBI taxonomy): domain Eukaryota; kingdom Metazoa; phylum Arthropoda; class Insecta; order Lepidoptera; family Pieridae; genus Aporia; species Aporia crataegi. The sequence goes on from OU538749.1 coordinate 6,084,484, forward strand.
TGCCGCTAGAGGGCGACACAAGCTGTTGCTCTACATTATTTTTTGCATTTATTTAAAGCGTCTTTGGAATTTTGCTTATATTTTTAAGAAGTGTCGGATCATTAAATATGCTTTTAATTGTATGAGCCGAAATAGAAGACCTTTAAATTCCTGTCCTCAATGACAAGGAGTTATATCTGATTTTTTTTTATAATTTATACTTAACTATAACAGTTAACAATTGTAGACTGACTATCATTTATGTATGTTATCCACGTTTCCTCGTAGATTTAAGAACCTTGTTAGTCATATATATAACTAATGTATTACAAAAACGATTTTATTTAATGTAATAATAACCTAGATTTAGAGAACTTTGACCTCATTATATTTTTACATAGATATTAAATATCATTATTTGAAGCAGGTTTTTAAGACTGTTCGCATAGTGTTACATAACCCGCAAATGAGATTACAGTGACCAATACGTAATAACTAATAAGTATCTAACGACTGGTACAGCGTATTTTATATATTATTTTTTATCTATATTTAAACTTCACACTTTTTCTTATAAATACTAGTGACTTTGATCTATAAATAATTTTATTCTTATCTGTTATCTATGAAAATTAGTTATTTCAATGTTTGGAGACGACACAGACAACGTCAAATTTATATTATTTCGCTGTTTTCGTTGGGATTTAAGACTACAAATTTAATGTTCACTTTTATAATGTAAAATAAAATAAAACATTTTAAACAAAAAAGTATTTAAAAAACTCTTGGTCCGATCTTTGACTTTTTGAATTATCTCTAGTCTAAACATAAATTATAGTGGCATTCGTTAGCCATCCTATAAGTATATGATTCTGTATGAAAAAAGATATTTCTTATTTATAATTTCTTAGTGACATTTATTTTAAATTAACAAAATCAAAATTTTAATTTATTAAATATTTACAATAATGTACTTATATATTTACAAAAATACAAAAGGCTCATTAAAGCCGTTAGGGTGCGTACCCAAAATACTGGTTACATTACAGCGTTGTATTGCTATGACTGACGTCTTTAAAAACTTATGATTTGGGATATTCAGCAGCGAATATATTCGAGACTAGAAGTTGAAAATTTTCAGTCGATTGTTTGTTATCGCCTAACTAGCAATTTGTTTTTAATGGCCTCCACTGTTTTACGTTCATTGAAAACTGAAAACAATTACCTATGGAAAAATTTATTTGTAATATTTCTATGCATAAACTTTATGGCTGCCAAGTGTTTAATATACGTCAATTATTAATTATCGTACAATATACAGTGTAACTCAATTTTAAGTAGTATTCTTAATATGTGTTAAGATTTGTATGCATAATTATCCACACGCGTGGTATAAATCTTGTTAATATGTATTAATTTTTCACAGAATTTGAAAAAAAAAACATCCGTTCAAAGTTAAAACAAAGGACATCCGACTCCAATGACGTGTTTTCACCGGAAGGTCATTAAATGTCCCAGAAGGGCAATAAATATATCCAGTATATAGCGTCCAAATCAGGACATTAACTATGATTATATTATCGGTTTTTTGTTTTACCTATTGCTAACAATCTGTCAGTCTCATAGTGACCATGTAAGTTTGCGCGTTACCACTAGGGGCGCCACCATATTTTTATAGAAATTGTCGCGCAATTCTGAGATAACAAAGATAAAAATACATCTAAATTTAGAAACTCCTTCTTGATGTTAATAAAGTTAAACAGCTTAAACGGATTAAGTGCGGATTCATCAAAATATTAGACTTATTTAATTTTTTCTAAATGTTCCCGACATTTCGCGTGCAGCCTACATGGTCACGGTTCATCTGTACAGTTTCCTGAAATGTGTGATACTCATTCAAAAAATACATAAAACTATAATTTTATTAATAATATCTATTTTATAATTATTTAAGATAATTATCTGAACAAGAGTTACATAGATCATAAAAGTAACGTAGAGCAAACGAAACCGGTAAATGAAAGAGAGCCTCATCAATATTCATCTGTGTCCGTATTTAATTAATGGTTCAAAAATATTCGTATTTTTGAGAGCACTTATTTTATTAAGACCGAAATTGCATTTTTATTTTGACTTGACCTATACACATTTATAATAAACTCAAATTTCATTGCTTTATAGGAAACTGTATCTATTTTAATTAAATAAAACATAACTAATACTCCAAAGTTGACGTGTTTAAGTTTTTAATATTTACGAATAATCTGGTACTAAATAAATTAGCTTCCCATCAAATTTAAAGAACGGCAGAGAAATAAATCAATAATTAGCAAGAAATACTGCATAAAATCAAAATTGGCCAATAAAGGAGGTATTGCTTACCCGTGTTTTTGAACGAAAATTAAATCAAAGACAAAGTCTAATCAACGCCAGAAGTGTAATCAAGTTCAAAGCCAAAGTTGAATAAAACTAAACGCACCTTTAAACTGACATCGTAAGATTCTATAAAAACACTATAGAACTTTCAAAGTAACTATTTTTAAATCAAAATTATTGTAACAATATTTTAGACTTTTTATTTATGTTCTGGTAGTTTCTTAAAGTACCAAAATCAGTAGGGCGGTGTAGTAGAACTGTAGGAAGCGCAGTGCGACCTCCGTGACGTCACCGTGGAGGCCACCGCGTCGCTCTCTCCAATCACGTTACTCGTTACTGACTACCACCACAGAACACTAACTTTTAGTAGGTCCTGTTTAAGATTTATCGATATTTAACAATGCAACAAATATAATATGTATGCTGAAAATCATAAAGGCAAAAATACAGGTATTTCTCGTCAAACTATAATTTCATGCCGTTTGGAGTAGAGAACCTTGGGCCATGGGGTTCAAGTGCTCAGGCGCTCGTGAAAGAGATAAGCCTTGTTGAGTCCACCGGAGACCCCAGGGCTGGCGCTTTCCTCGCTCAGCGCATTAGTATTGCAATCCAGCGAGGAAATGCTGCCAGCATTAAGGGTACCATGCCACATGGAATAAATTTTTAAAAATATTTTTAATTATTAAAGCTAATTTTAGTATATTTTAGAGTTTTTTGTATTCCAAATTTTTATGTTATTAATATTACTTATTTTTAATAACTATGTATATTACACCTCCTTGAAACCCTAATCCGTATTAAGGAACACAAAGGTATCGATTATTTAAATATGAAACTCTAACTCTTGAGAAACGGTAATGAATTGTTTGAAACATGTTTAGAAAAAGCGAGTTTCTTGGATGTTCTTCTCAGATTTCATCAGGTTGTCGAGCAATAAGTAAAATTTAATGATGTTACGTGAAATAAATAAATTTGACTGACTCACCTGTTTTTGTTGTCATGGCTCTAAAATATTCGAGAATGGTTTGGGAAAAGCACTAGAACCTTATTTATGGCAGAGTTGTCTATGAGTCACTATTTTTTCGCCAACCTCCCAATGGAGCAGGTACTATTAAATCCTGACAGTGATCAGCATTTTATCCTAAGAATCGAATCTAGTTCAGGCAATAAATACGTGACCTACGGAGGGTTACGTTGGACATGTATATACTAAAAAACCTTAAAGTAGTCCCATAAAAATAATATTAAACTCGACTAGTCTATAAAACCTAGATGATTATGTACGAATTGACCATGAATTTGCGACATTTAAATCTGGTTTAGTATTATTCGATTCAGTACAAATAAGGAGATACATTAAACATAAAATCGCAATAAATTCGAGATAATATAATTTTTTTTTAATCCGAGGATTTTTATTGTTATGAGTCGCAACAAAGCATATCACTACTGTATAGTATAAAATAAAGTTGCTTTTTCTTTCCCTATATCTCTTTGTCTGCTTAAATCATTAAAACTACGCAACGGATTTTGATGTGTTTTTTAATAGATAGAGTGATTGAAGAGGAAGGTTTTTATATATGTTTTATACCCGTGCAAAGCCGAGGCGGGTCGCTAGTAGATTATAATTCCGTGTTTATGTTCTTACATGTTAACTTACCTGGAGAAGAATTGATGATATTCTATTTTTTAACTTCACTATAAAATTGATTGGGTATACTTACAATATAGATTAACATAATAACAAACAAAAGGATAATTTAATAAAAACAATTGTAATTTGTATGTTTTATTTTGTAAATTTAGAGTTATGAGTATTCTATAGGCTTATATAACGTCACGTTACTTGCACGTTACGACGAAATTAACGCGGGTGAAGCCGTGAGGTTCAACTAGTAATTTTTAATATTAGACGACGTGTATGCAATACGTGTAAATGCCGTGTATTGAAAACAGTACTCGATGGAGTACTTAATGTTTTGTAATTCAGCCTTGTACGATTGTTTTAATACGCAATCTTTTATTGAACTAAAATATCTTTAAGATTTTAACATCTGGTTATAATAACTAATATTTAAAGCAAAAAAAGCTTGATGATCCTCGGTTCGGGGGGATAACGATGTTTCGGTTGGGTAGGCACAGAAGACCTATTTGCCTGTAAAAAAATAATCAGTGAAACAGACACAGAAATGTCTGCCCCATGCCCCACTAGGGGTTACGGGAATTCATTTTTATAGCTAGAGCATTGTTGTACTTAATTCTGTTTTTAACTTCATAAAGATAGCTTTCCAAACAATTTTTTTTTTAATTTAGCTGTTTGTCATGCAAAAACAAATGAATTATAAAGTATCTATAAGGTTCTAAGATAATATGAGATGGCGTTGATAATACTGTAATATGTTTTCTCATGTAATTGCGTTATAAACAGGTACCACTTAACTAAGTACATAGTTCTAAGCAAAAGGAAAACTTCATCTAAATATAACTTTTCAACCAAATCAAATTTAATTCAAAGTTAAAACTTTTAGTAAAGGATACAAAATATACTATTCCATTCACTTTTTTAATAGATGAAGGATAACCATATTTGGGATCTTAAGGCAATCTAAATAAATCATCGATTAAACAGACACCCATCCTTCTATTGACATTGCTAGCCGAAGCTTAACCACAACGAACGAAGCTAGTATATTATTAATTTATTCACTATAAGCACTAACTCAGTCGTGCGAGCAGAGTTAGGGTTGTTAGTTGTCATGTAAATATTAAATTTATTACCTATATTCAATTCAAATGTTTGGATGAAATGGAAAAAATAATCAGTAATTAGTAAACTAGTAACTATTTAATAAATTTGTTATATCAATAAAAAAAAACGTCAACTATAAATTAACTATCGAAATGTTCGATATCTTTTTACTATTGTAACATGTCATTTGTCAATCCCACGCAGTCCTTGTAAGGTTGTCTAATTACCTACTACGTCGCTGCGTTTGAAAAATACTTTACCAATTAAGCGCTAAAAACATTTGAAATCCGTCTCTAAGATCTGAAGGACGCTAGAAATATTTATTTTAATGAATTTTCATAGTTTACGCTACACTTACTCTATCGCGCTGTCGTCAATACCTGACAGAGAGCAGTTTCGAACGGAAATACTTGAATATGGCAACCCTAGCCTCAACCTATATTGTATAGACTTATAAACTATAGTGCATAGATACGTGGTCTGACTAGAGTATTTGCACTACCGTTACCTTATAGTTTAATGCGTTTTAGGAGCATCATTAAATTACCTTTGTTTTATCTATTTATAACTTTTTAAGTACAAAAACCATAGATATTAGCAAGCTCTTATCTACGCTGAGGGCTTTATTTTATACGTGCGTTTGACCTTTCTTTGTTCTGTATCGGTTGATTTAGAGCTGACACCAAAACTTAGGATTTCGTTACTTGATAAAAAGTAAATTGTTAAATACACAACCGACTGGATTCTAGAATATTGAATATTTTATGCCGATTTTTTGAAACAGCTAAAGCCAAGAAATAGTTTCAATTACAGAGTAATTTATTCAAAATAATGCTCTCAAAACGTTATTAGACAATATACTAGATAAGAACTATATGATATTCTTTCTCATGTGACAACTGATAATACTCTCAACTGTTCATTCCTTATTTTTTGTTAGTTTTCCTCGTGAGGAACGTAACGATGTTGAAAGCTATTTGGTGAAATGAAACGCAATAATAAAACGTAGATTTTATACGAACTAATTTTAGTTACTATTGCTGCTTTTAACTCACGACGAAATAGGAGAATTTTATAAGTTTGAATTATATCTTAGCCTTTTTAAATATTTTAAACATCGTAATCCAAACATGTGTACCGATTTTTTTTGTTTAAAAGGCATCGATTGAGAGTATTCATAGGCTGGCCACATACATCAAGATATAATCTGAAAGAATCAGAATGTGTGTGGAATATAGTGACATTGTGTGGCATTCTGAGCTTTCTGAATTAAGAATCATGAGGCCAGCTTTAGATGTCACCAATCTGGTTAATAAATATTGTTTGATATTAAAAGGTTCATCTGGGCTCTTTTTCTACGAAGCGCCTGCGGTTTACGGATGGTAGCTAGTATTATTAAAATTCAAAATTATCAAATCGCATTTATAAACAGAAAAGTCCACAATTGTATTGAATTGAAATGCATGTAGCATTTCAATTCATTTTTTTCAATTCAGCAAAATAATATACCCAGTGATATATATCGAAATTAATTCTTCAAGGTTATAGTTTCAGACTGACCCTAGCCATTGTAATAATAACTTAAAAGTATGACGTATATGTATGTATTGCCTTGAATTGATTCATTGACGCTTCGGAAACGAGGAAATAGTAAATTTAATCAATACGTTAAATGGAAATAAATGAAGGTTCATGAAGAGGTAAAAAAAATTAACATTAACGACACAATTATTAAGCTAAATTCCCCTTAAGTACTTAAAGATGGTCTAAAATAAAATAAGGGATATTTAGGGTTATATATTGCGACTTTACTTCCACATTTGCAAATTGTTCTTTGAAAGGTAGCCTTTTTAGGATCATAAACATTTATTTTTGCTGCAAATTTTCAAAGTACGTACAAAAAAACAAGGGAAATTAAAGATAATTTACCAACCTCCGACATGGAAAATAAGAATAGGTAGCTCAAAAATGGATGATCATAAATTGTAGGTCAAGTTTAGGGGTGACGGTGTCAGACTGTACCACTTACTCATAACACCTTCGTCGTTGGATAAAAAAACATTTTTAGTCTGGTCAACAGGGTGACCACGGATGTAGTAATCACAACACTTCTTGGTAGTTCTTGATTTATTTAGTAATGAATATCGATTTTTACAAGAGCTTTGATTCGATGGCCGATATTGGGTCCTGAGTCTTCAAATCTATTGTAAGTTCAGACGTTTTACTTAAAAAAATTGTAAATTATAAATGTATAATATATAGTATATATATATATAATATTTTAGTGTTGGGAAAATATAAAGTCATTAAGTAAGCTAGTATTAAAAAACATCACTTTATATTCACGACAGTGTTTCGTTTTACTTTCACTCCAAACATTGCAGCGAAGTAGTTCACGATGAACGTTTAATTCTTGTGCTCACTGAGAAAGAGAATAGAAACTGCTTATTTATAAAAAATAAGGAATTAATTATAATACCTCTTGATTATATCTATAATTATCAAATACCAATATCTAAAATTCTCTCTTATTGTTAGAAAAAGATCGGTTTATAATGCCTACCATATCATTCGCGTTACTAAAATTATAGCTTACAATAAACTATTAAGTTTTATATTATTAATTAATATTTTATATTTAATAGTTAAGTAAATAGTAAATAGTTAAGTAGTAGTTTAATACAATATACTTTATTCTTTTGTTTCTATTCTGTCTTGTCGTTTATTGTTGGATTTAATTTTCTCTGTTAAATACCTATAGTATACCTTTAAAAAATAACAGTGTGGTTGGTTAAAACCTCTATTCAAGTAGTAATCACGAACATTTAATTTTGGGTTACCTGGAAGAGAGCTGATTAGGGATAAGGCCGCCCGTTGCACTCCAATTACCTTAATTTCTTATTTGTTGTTACAACGAAGTTTTAATAAATATAAATAAAAAACAGATCCAAGTTAGAATAGGTTCGAATAAAACGATTCTTGTACGTATAATAGAGTTCTTTGCTTTATCCTTGTGATTAAATTATTGAAATGCAACATATCCTTCATAATACTATAAACTTGGCATTAGATTAGTGTAGCATTTCAACTTTTAACTGTTTCTGGGATTAGGCCGAACAAACGCAAGCTTCTCTAGATAGATTAACTAACATTACTTTAACATAAAATTACTTTAACATAAAATTACTTTAAATAAATTGCAAGATAAAAGTGCAATGCTATTACGACAATATTTTTTTGATGGCAACATTACGGCCGCGGGCAGGAAGCAAAGGTTTAAGTAGGTCAACACTGCAATATACTCTGAGCTATGTTTCTAACTACAATAAATACATAGAATTTAATAGATTTTAATTTAATTATAAAAAAAAAAAATATACTTATACACTTCTAGACTATTAATTTAAAATGTTATTTGTATTTTTGTTTGTTTAAAATAAGCTCAAAAATTACAAGACCGATTTAAGAATTCTTGACTGATTGGAAGCTTGAACTCCTTCTACCTGAAATAGGTCTTTAATCTACACTAATATTATAAAGAGGAAAGATTTGTATTTTGTATGTTTGTAACGAATAAACTCCTACTGGACCGATTTAAATAAATTCTTGCATTGATTGAAAGCTACATTCTACTGAGGGACATTGGCTCTATTGTATGAACACACGAACGGAGAATATTATGTATTATGTATATTACTTTTAATAAATAAAAGTTTAATTTAATTATTTTTTTATTTCAGGTAATTATGCAAACGACAAGAACATCCTTTCTCAATTCAATAAATTTATTTTGTAAGTATGCTAATACCTGAGTAAAAGGCTATTGCCCACAATAGCTCGACAAGGCCAGATGCGATGACGTCACATTCTGCTCTCAAGACACCTTACAGAATTGAAATGATATCTGTCGCGAATAGGTATTGTTAAATTTATTAACATCATAATAATATATAATTATAACGTCTATATTATAGGTAAAACTTATTTCAATGAAAGTACTAAGAATTAATCCAATTATTAGAAACTAGCCAGACAAACAAACACTTCCACAGGCTGACTACTGACAGACTAGACAGAAATAAATATCAGAAATACAGATCGCAGAGATAATATTCTATTATAATAAGCTGAAATAAATATGTATATAAATATATAGTACAAAATGTGGCAATATTTATAATCTATAGCGTAGGAAGGATATATCTTGAAGTTTTTGTAAATATGTTATGGCAATATTATAATGTTTAAAGAACAAAACGCGTGTTCTAGTTCATTTGCCGTTACCGCTATGAATGCGGTAATTTTATCGCGACACACACTTTCTCCGTTCTCTATTGCTACTCTGTCTATGGTAATGTGGAGTTATGCAGTCTGTGACAATACGGAAGTGACCTTTTACGAATTTTTACTATGGATATGACAGAATGTTCTCATGAATAATGCTTAGAAACATCATTAAACCACTTTAAATTAATTTATTCACCTTACTAACTTCATAAGCTTTAAATCTATAAAAAGAAGCAAATTAGAAATAAAATTCAGTTGAAAAAAACTGTAAACAAACTTCAAAGTGCACTTAAAAATAAGAAATAAAACAGAAATAAAAGTTCCACTAGACCGGAAGCCGTTGTCTTAGTGAGATATTTATTTTATGATTTTCTGTTAAAGTATAAAATCAGCTTCTAAATGTTTCCCTTGTAAAATTATTTCAGTCATTTTATAGTTTTTTTACGAATTCTATTTCACTCTTGATTGAAACCTTCTCGAGACCAATTCCTTAACAATGTACAGAATTTCTTGTCTAATCTAATATAATTAGATAAGTGAACCTGCCTTACCTATTACTACCAACGTCTGGAACACTGATTATTTCTTTTTGATTATCTCAAGGCCCTCCACATAACACCTGAATATCATACACAACAAATCAAACCACGAAGATATCTTTGCGTAACAATACATGTACATTCCACAGTCCACACCGAATACTTATATATATAAGTGTTTTATTTCAGTGAGCATGTTAAACACTCGGTTATGAAACTGTAAACATCATATAAAAGCATAGTAGAAATGCCTTTGAACAAGCATGTGTTTATAAATGTAAGTGCGAGTTTAGTTTAGACGGTAAACATAAATACGACATACCACATATTTTACGTAAATTGATAATGTTGGCTTCATAAGGCTCACGCTGATAATACTAGACGAGACTATCTCCAATGTTTTGTTTCGTTTCTGTATATTTTTGACATTTCAAGTTTCAACTTTCTTGTCTTTAAAGTGCACTAAAAAAATACAAATAAGGGCTTTCGCACATGGATCGTAGGCGTAGTTGTAGCGTAATTACGATACGCACACGAGACGCGGAGTGTTCTACAAACGATTAGTCGAGTAGACGTATCGATTTGTAATATCTCAGTTGAAATTATGGCGTCAAGCGTACCAGATGTGTTTGGGGAATTTATTGATGACCTTACCTTCTCTTCAGACGAAGAGGATTTCTTGTTAATTGATTTCATTAGAAGTAAAAAGCGACGTGCTCATTGGATCCATCCATACATCGCAAATAATTACAAGAAAAGATTTTTTGACGATATTTCTGCCCAAGTTTTCTCCGTTACATCTTTCCTAGAGTAATCACTTAATTAATGATTATATAGGCAAGGAAATGTTTCGGTTAGGCTCACAAATTCTATAACTTTTCCAGTATTCATTATAAAATAAAAAAAATTGTCGCTTCCTTTTTTACGCCAGTACGCTACGACTATCGTAATGACACTGAACACCTCATACGATACGCTGCAACCCCGCCTCGTCGAGTGCGGACTTGTTAGAACATGTTCCTGCTCGTATAGCTCTCGTACTACGCACGTTCTACGATACGTTTACGATACGACGCCATGTGCGAAGGGGCTAAGTCAAATAATCGTTCTTCAAAGCAGCAAAAAAGGTAAAGATCTCTTTTTTCTACTATCGGTTACGGGATTTTGATGTGACCTTTAAAATATCCTTTGCAATATTTATGTATACAAACCTAAGAATTTTTTTGTGTACCTACGCAAAAACTACGAATCGTTTACAGTTTTTACATATAAATTATTTTTGTCGTTCACTAATAACTTAATAAGAATTATATAACAAAACCACAAGGTCAGGATTAAAAATATAAGTACTAATTAGGCTAAATCTATAGACTGTAATAACTAAATAATTATTTTCAAAAGAATCATAATGTTACCATACTGACACAAACTGACAAAATTAATATAAACGCTTAACTAACCTTTTCACTCTTAAACCGCTAAACCAAAAAATGAAAATTGGGTGTCGAGATAAGTTGAGTTGGATCCTGTTTATTACGGGATAACATCTTTGAAAGGGTAAAAATGGAGTTGGAAGTTTAAACACATCTTTCTTTCTTTCTTAAAATGTACTAACTAATATTAGCAAACGTTGGCAGAGTTTATCTGTACAGAAACATTTCCTCATTAACATTGACACTATTCGGACGTAGGTAATTAAGAGCATTCTCTGCGTAAATTGATATTTCTTAAGCGTCCTTGCCTCGTAACACACGCAAACAATCGAGCTAACGACATAAAAACATTGTAGGTATTTTGTGCATTACTGAATTTAACCTACTTTTTTGTATGTTTGTTAAGCGATTATGCCTCCAATTGTGAATTGATTTCAATGATTTTTTAACCAGCGACGCAAAAAGAGGGATGTCATAAATTTGACGTATGTGTGTATGTATGTGTCCTGTGTGATGTTCTGTGCCATCGTAGGATTATCAATGTTTAGGAGTTATTCTTATTTGATATTAACATAATATAGTAGGGATTCAATTTAAATCACATATCTTCTACGAAGGCTTAGCCTTCTGAAAAATTGTGTTGTTGTGCTTTTTGCTTTCCCTCCAAGTTTTGATAAGATATTGTTGGAATTCGGTTCTTTTTGTTCAAAACTAAAGTTTTACTTCACACGAACCTCTGAATATTGTATGAATATTTGGACAGTTCATTGCGTGATTCAGTCGCAGGGGAGCGACAATAAACGGCCTATTCTTAAGTAGGTCAAACGCAAGTAGATGGCGATTAATTGTATTCATTGTTATTGTCTTTCGGTGACGTATTGAATGATTTTGTTAATGCAATCGATAAATCAATGTTTAAAGTACCTAAAAACATATCATGTCATAAGATATTTTTTTATTTACATTCGATTTAAATAATTCTATGTCATATGTTAATTGTAATAAAATTTTATCACCTTCGAGTTTCGTTAATTATATACCGATTTAGAAAAATATTTTTTGCTTGCAAAGTTACTGGTAGATCCTATTTAGATTTTAATTGGTGAAATGGTTGTCATGGAGCTCGTTTCTTAGGTTAATTTAGAAATAAAATACATACGACGGTCATCGGTCAAGAAAATGGTAATTTCGAACTTTATAATACATACATTTTGCTTTGATATTAGATATGGCAATACAATAGAAAATTAAATATATAGTTTAGATTTGCACCTAAATCTACCTTATCGTAATAATTTCAAAAATATTTCGCAAGTAGGCAGAAATCTTAATTATAAAAAAAATGTTTTAATAGACTTAATTTTAACCAAACTTGTGATAAAAACACGTTATTTCTTTTATGTTTAATTACATTTTAATTGATGTGTAAAGTGCTTTGATAACTTCCTTTGTTCTTTGATATCTTGTGTACGTTAAACGTATTTAGGCGGTAATGGTTTTTGGCGATAATGACTCATTCGTTATACATGTTCTCAAGTTGCGTTCTTGACACATATAAGAAAGTATGAGATCATTTCGCAATGCATCGGCTAGGTAATTTTCAATGTCAATGCTTAATGCAATTAAGGGCTATTTATACGTTTTAATAGACGTTTAGAGGAAAATTCTCTAATCTCTATACACAAGTGATACATTGAATGATTGGCAGACGCACTCGTAGAATAGCACATACATATCTCCGCTGTTGTTGTGTTCATAAAACAGTTCTGATCTCGGATTGTTTGGGTCTATCCAGAGTATTATGATGATCGCGTGACGCAATTGGTAGTGCTCCTGCTTTCTGCATCAAAAGGTCCCGGGTTCGAATCTCGGTAGGTGCATTTATTTGTGTGATGTGCACGAATGTTTGTTTCCGAGTTTTGGTTGTTTATAAAATTATATGTGTATTTTTTTCCTCGTTGTTTCTGATTACCATAACACAAGTGCTTCAGCTACTTTGGGATCAGAGCAATGTATGTGAGATGTAAAGATGTCCCAATTATAATAATAATTATTATTATTATTATCCATTTCTTAGTTGTGGTTAGCTTCCAAAAAACCTGGCATTAAAATTTGGTTCATTAATCATTGGTAAAAACTACAATACGACACACAAAAAATGCTACACCTTTTTTAGGTTAGGCCGTAAAAAAACTAGGTACCTATTGGATTGTTTGAAAATTAGTTGAAACTAAAAAAATTGGCGTTAGATCTATGGAAGATTGACTATTCAATTGTGCAGTAAAACAAAGAAATGTCCCATGCCCTCTAGGGGTTACTAAACTATGAATACACTACTTATTTTATGCTACTGTTCAATGTCTATATTATATTCTGATGTTCCGTGGCATAAGTACCTATACATTATTAGCGTCACAGAGATTGATTAATGTGTAGATTATTGATTAGAGCTAAATATTAGAAAAAAAAAGAATAATTTGACCTTGAAATTTTGTCGTTAAATGTGAGAGAATGCTCTGTTTTCTTTCATACAAACACGAAAGTAATTTCAGGGGTTCTTGTAATGTATACCTATTGAAAAGCTACAAATCTCAAGATACTAAGTACACGGTAACGAGTTTGAATACTACGTCAAAGAATAAAACTAAATAAATTATAGTACCAAGGTCTCGCGGTGAGGCGTCAAGGTTGTGACCGCAAGTGTTGTGAACGCTCCACACGATCCAACTCCTAATGATGTATCTAAAACAATATGTATCACTTTCTCGCTAATATGAAATTGCTGTTGTAAAACGAGACAACACATTGAATATCCTCATAACCAATAAACCATAGAATATATTAAAATCTAGCTGATGCCCGCGACTTTGTGCGTACATATTAAGTAACAATGATCCAAAAGCCACATTTTAGTGCTCAATACTATTCAGTTCTTTTTAAGAACTAAATCTGAGTGTACGAATCTCCTTTTTCTGAAGTATTTAAGGTGATAAATAAATAATATCTTAGAGATCAAATATTTTTATATTTTATTAATTAAAGAGAAAATATTTGTAGTTGTAATTAAAATGAACAAATTCAAAAACCAATTCAAGAAATTTTTCATCGATAGGAAGTTTGACTGTTTGAGTAACATAGACTAGGTATATTATATTGTATTTTGTGAAGCGGACGAAATCGGGAGTAAAGCAGCAGTCAGTTTTCATAATTCATACTGATTGTAATAGTTAACGATTCACTTGCTACATAATTACTAGCGATTTCAAATTGATAATATTATTCACTATAAAGCCTTATCCGCTTTGAGATAAAACACGTATATTTTCTTTGTTTTCCTGAAAGGGGAAAAAACTTATTACGACTGTTGCAGTGTTTATGAGGATGTGGCGAAATAATGAGTTCTCTAAAAACATCGTACAGGGCGGGAAGTTCGTAAGGCGGGGCGGGGTTGGGGTATGGGACTTAGGGTGGCTACCCAACCACGGTATGAATAACAAAATCAAAGCCAAATAGGTGTCTTGCTTGCTTTAGAGATTATAGTAGGGATAATAATAAATTTAATTGACATGCTTGTTCGATTGACGATTTATACTCATTCATACTTCAGTACTCTTTCATATCCTGTTTTTAACCTACAACACAAATGGTATAGGTTTTACGTGTCTGTGGGTATATCTGTGGCTTCGACTCCTAAACGAATATGATGATGCGTTTTTTTTTGTTTGAAAACTGACGAATTTTCATCCATTTTAAGAAAATATTTATATGTATAATTAACATGTTAGTGGTTTTATCATAATTTAATTTTAAATTATCTTTAATATTATTTGTAGATTCAATGTGTGGTCACGAGAAACTGTATGATGTCACAGATACAAGTTTAATTTTTAACTACACATTGTACGTCATAGAAAATTTAAATAAGCGTTTCTCGGAAACAGAATGTTTGTTTACTATTTTGAATTTTAATATGGCTTTGCTCTTTACGTAGTTCTCATAGGTTACTTTAAGGTTTTTGTATCGATATCATGTAGACTTCTGAAGCGAAGTTTAACTTTTTAATCTTGTATTAACACATTTCTTTTAATGAATATATAATCGCTGTTTCTATAGGAACAAAATTAAAATTATGAATCTCCAGTTAAGGTTATGATTGTATTAACGCAAAGTTCTTACAAAATTCAGTTCATACAATAAATCTAAGGTCTAAGTTTGTACAAGGCTCAGGGTGTAAATTATTGAACAAAGCGCAAAGTATGCCGGAGTCCGATTTAATTAAATCTCTAAAACATTTTCTAGACGAAATCATTTAAGTAAACAACCCTATTCTAATTTCTATCGTATTCGATTCGGAAAGGGGCATAAGATATAATTAATCGAGCAACTTGTGTCAGTAATAGGGTTGCCAACAAAAATATCATGCAAGTAGGTCTATTAACTGTTTCTCAGTCCTCAACCATGACTTTGATAAAATATTATTCAATAACGTCTGTATTTATATAGATAATGTAATAGTTCTATGGTAACTATGGATAGCCATAGACATATCAACAGGTGTTAGGTTTTTTACAATGGAAAAGTGGTAACTACTGTAGTAGCCTATTGATTGAAAAACACCATTCGTAATAATATGTCAAAAGCCTAAAAGCCTAAATGTCTTTTTGTTTTAAAATTGCTTAGTTTTTTTTCTATTCTTATAAACGTTCCTCAATTTTGCTCAATGTTTCATCTCTTGCGACAGAGCATATCAAACATTGCTTTAAATTAATGTTTGTTTGTTTAAATATTGGTGTCACGCAAATATTATTGGTAGGTTTAATTATTCTTTTGTTTTTATGTTGTAACTAACAAAAACACTAGTGAAACTGGATCCATGTTGGCATTTGGCAGCCCTTGTCGAGAACAGTTTATGGGTGGAGGGACGAGGCGTCCCTTAGCTAAATTAATTAGTTTTATTCAACCTTCAACTCTGTATTCCTATTAATTGGGTTTAATTTCCTCTATATAGTGTGTTAATGTTTAATTGTAACGGATTGCGGTTATTAATCGAAAATTATATATCTTAGTATGTTATTTATACATTTGGATTCATATCTATGTTGATATATACATAATATATTTTTCTCTGGTAAACTAGCTAAGACTTACAACGAAGTACCATTACAATCGAAATTGAAGATAATGTATAACCCCCCGACATGTTCATTATTACATAAGAATACCATAAATGGATGAACTTCATATCATTGCCAAGATCCATCTCGACACGTTAGCATAAAAAAAAAACAGCTTCCAAAACGATTAATTCGTGTGGGAGCCTGTCTGTGCATCGCCCCTAATCGAATGGATCTATTTCGATGCGAGTTTTTTTTTTGTAATAATAATGCTGCAGTATCTTTTTTGTGTTGCGTCTCATAATAATATGCTTTAATACGATAAGCCCTTTTAAAGAATATATTTCAAATATTGTTACTTTGTTCGTGGTATTAAAATAGATTTAATTATTATTTTATCTATTCAAACTTGAACTGAATGTCTTTATTAAATGATAGTAGCCCCTATAATTTGTATGATAATATTTTTGTGCGGCACAATCGGACATACTGATTAGATAACATTAAACCATTCCGATAAATGGCTGTGGCGTTCACCCAACGCTTAATCCCTATACGACTTGCAAATTGTCACCGACAAGATGGCTTCTAGTATCTAAGTAGGTAAGAACAAACATGAATTTATCATAATCAATGGAAACACCTAAATGACGTACGGAAAGATGTCAAATATATATATAATTAAAGAAAGTAGAAAGGAAATTTTAGGAGAATTATGGAAATGAAACAGTTCGAAATTTGAATAGAAATCACACAAAATGACTATAGTTAATGAAATGTCACAACGTGTTTTGCGTGTAAATTTTCATTTCAATTATTCTATCTTAGAATTATACGTAAAAATAAATACAAATTCTAAGTATACACGGAAATAAAGAAACCCATTTGCACAATTATAGCAGTACCTATGAATATAATATAAACTATTTCTGTATTATAAAAGATGGTAGAATTATTTGAGAATTATAAAGACAACTGGCAACTTTTTTGAAAAACTTAGAAAAGAATTCAGACAGTTCGAAATTGAAATTGGAAATCCACTGATGGTATTTATGATAATGTATCAATAGTCAATACATGTATGTGCGTATTTCGTTTCGAAATTAAATGTATCTATGTAGAACATGGCTTCATTCCATTCCCGGTTCCATCTTTGCATCGAACCGCACAGCGTAGGGCTGCCAGATAAAAATAGAACTAAGTACCTACTTAATAATTAAAATTATTACACCCTTCATTTACATACATAGTGAATACATGAAGATATAAATGTCCATGGTGTAGAATTAACAAATTGACCATCTCCTTATATTATTATTTCTTACACTACATATCAATTAAAAATGTATAAATAGGTATGTATACACTATACACTATGTCCTGTTTTAGTCTATACGTGTGATCTTTCATTGACTATCTCAAACCAGGAATGAAATGAAAAAATCGACTACGATTCTCACATAGACGTCTAATCTAGACTCTAGCTAAATGGCGTAAAATAGTTGAGAATAGACAACCCTAGTTTATGGCCGGCTCCTTGTCACGCACGATATTGGACTCTAGTTCATTCGAATAACGGTGTTAGGTTTTAATGAGTGTGCTTCATCGAGGTGCGCTTCAAAAACGCACCAATCTATTTTAAAATCGATGCCACAGCCGATGCGACGAAGTAGGCCATGTATATCTTACAATTATGGAACGGTTATCGTGGTAGAGGCGAGGCATCGCATTCCGTTTACGCCTCTATATCCCACTAATATCTTAATGAAATATAAAGAATCATATAACTCACTTTGACATTGATTACTGGATTTTGAATATTTAACGACATTGAAAGTATATTATTACGAATTTGATTCGTACTAACTAAATTTCTGCTTGATATTTGTGGACAAGAAAAGCTTTCGTGGCTAAGTGGTTTAAGCATCTGCGTGTTGTCCGGCTGGGTTCGAATCCCGGGAAAACACTTGCCTGTAAGAAAGATAAGACAGATGCAGAAATGTGTCTACCTCGTATCCCACTTAATTTCAACGATATCCACGTAGGTACAAGAAAATACAGTAAATTTAAAAAGTGTCAAAGTTTGTTGTAATATTAAATGGTTTCACATACTTAGTAGGTATGCGTCGGATCTGAAGGTTGGTTTTTGAAGGAATCCTTCGATACTAATAACTACGAATAAATAATCCTAAAAATATACCTACTTTAAGTTTTAATAAAGTTAAAAAAAAATAGTGAAGATTATATCATAGGTAATAAAAAAAATCAAGTTTTGTTTGTCTATCAGTCGGTTTCATGTTGCTGGACGATATTTCAAACAAATATACGAACAACGATTAGAAAGCGTAATTAATTGTGTTATAAGACCATATTTCTGTTGTTAATATGAAACTAGACAAAGATCAGGGCTGCAGTATGGCAAAAAATTTAACAAAATGTTTTTCATTCTTTGTTCTAATCGTGGGTTGTCTGTATATCATCGAATTCGCAGAATATGCCTAAAAACCCGCTCTAACATTCCTGAAAACTATTATAACCGGTTTTTAGTATGTGGTTCCGTTAATTTTTAAACTAACGCCACAAATTGTACTAACCCGACATAATGAAACCTAGATAACCTCTTTTTGCCTTGATTCCTACAAATGATTATATTTAAACTTCTTATCATCAAGGATAAATACTTATTGAAAAGGTTTGCTAATTTTATGACGTACTAGCCCGAGACATTGAATGGTTTGGTAATTCGGAAGAGAGATTTTTAGAAGCGAAACGGTATTTCTTTTTATTTTATTGCCAAAACCGATTTTTTATCTGTTGAGCAAAGATTTTTTTTTTTAAATTAATTGCTAGTTTCAAAACTACAGATTGTACGTTCATATATTTGAACTTTATAGCTAAAGTTTCACCATAAACAAGAGAGGTCACTTAGATAGACATGAACAGTTGGTCACCATAGAAAAAAAAACCAAAATGCTCTTGTTGTATAATCATGTGTATAAACTATAAAGTAGAAGTTTTGATGACATCAAGACTAGTTAATATAAAGTCAGATATACCTACTTCCATTTTATTTATTATAGAGTATAGAGATGATCCACGTGATTTTTTACTTTAGATTCAGAAACCAGACCAGAGTATTCGATAAACCCATCCCCAAATCTCCTATTTGTAGAGTAGTCTAAGAATCTACTAATATCTACAGAATAAAATTGCTCTTCCATCGACTGCCCATTATAAAAGGAGATCTCCCGCTATTAAAATGTGGCGTTATGTAACTTATTCATACATTTTTATTCGTATTTCACTAATATTTACGATTAAAGTAATATACGCTTTCTCCACGTGGAGATCGTTGAAGCGTGGGTATTATAACCTGCTTGCGATATCTGTAATTCCATTGTTTTCTATTCCCGGCACTTTTTATGGTAATAAAGCCATCGGTTATTGGTTTTGTAACTGTGGGTCATAACTCATAGACTAGTCAACCATAGATTAAGCTTGTTTAACGTAGTACAACGTAGTTATTACTCTTGCTTTATTTCTTGTTTGCATCTATTGTATTTTTGTTTGTTATGAAAAAACTATTAAAACTAAGTACTATAAAAACTATAAAAAAATTATAAAATTTAAAACTATAAAATTTATTTCACTCATGAGAAGTGAGAAGATTTAAGACCTCTGAAAGAAGTCTTTATAAAAACTTTAAAAATGTATACAAACTACTTCTTAATTACAATGTTAATCAACGCATAACACTATTCAGACGGAATAAATCTCCCTACTTCTACCTGTCCAGGTGCGACGATCAGTCTCGTAGAATACGGATTATAAACAAAAATGGTGAATGCCGGGAGCATTGTATTGACATTAAAGTCAAGAAGGGTTACAGGCTTACAGCTACATTCACGGGTGAGTCGGCGCGCATCGCTGGACCGTTATGCGGCCATGTAAACTGGGCTTAATGACTGCACAATGCAGTGAAGAATTCGCGTTCGCGAATCTGCGCCGTTCCAATTTTGAAGTTGATGTTCTATCCATAGATTAGTATAAAAATTTAAAGATCCACAGATAAAAAATATACTGTATAAAATTCTTACTGGCCAACATTCCTACATAGAATTTAAAAAAAACAATAATATTATATACATTCTTTATGTACTGTTATGAAATTGTTTAACAAAACATGAGAAGATAAAACGAATGATTAGTTTGTATGATTATAACGCTCAGCGGGAGAGACTTGGAGTGCCACATTAATAATAAATTACCAGCAAGTGATGTACAATGGTCATTTTGTACTAAGTAGATAGTTCCTATTTTATCTACATTAATTCTTGATTGAACGCCTATTTTCATACAAACGTCTCTGTAAAATATTAGCACAGCTGTAGATTTTACCTTATCTAGATATTTCGTATCATATCAATGTTACGCTATAACACAAAGTCATGATCGTCATACGTACGTACAAGACAATATAATTAGCCAAATGAATTTATAATTGTGCTTTCGAACTGTAAGTTTATTGTACGCTGACGTAGAATTCTGAATATCTTTACTCTTTGTCTGTACCGCTAATGAAAATACGAAGAAATTACTATTGCGTAATATTATAATTATATATAATAAATTAAAAATCAATGAAACGCGTTCCGATTCACACATTAAACACGGAACATATTGATGTAATCACAGCGTTACGTTAAAAAAACGCACTAGACCGGGGAAAGTGACGCGCTAAGATCGTGAAAGGTACTTGGCAATAACCAACAGAACTTGGTCTACGCAGTGCTCCGACCTACTGCGAAATACTGGGCTTGTCTTCGCCTTGCCATTTTGACGGAGCTCTTCATATACTGGATGCTAACTTACGACACAGAGTACGGAATTCGAGCCACTTTCGCATAATCTGTGCGAGTCGACTAACGGCTAACCGATATTTAAATTTTTATATATTGATTTTTGACTCAACTTTTAATAAAAACTAAAAAGCCTATAAAAATGTGAAAATGGACTACGTAGGTACCTATTTTATTTATACCTAAGAGAGATCAGGATGTGGTTGTGGAAAGTGAGTTTTTAAACTTTAAAAACGATTCCATTGCTCAGTTAAATTTTCGATACGTTTAGCGTGGAGGTCGTTGTTTTGAATCCCGGTGGTAAATTGCTTTGAAGACAAGAAATATATCACACTTAATTGTATATACATAAGTAAAGTACACAGGTAGGTACAATTGCTCATATATTTTGCATTGAATAAAGTATTGACTACTTAGTATAAGACCATACCAAAATGATATTTTGTGTTCCGAAAGCGTCACTAAAATAGCGGAAATGTTTGGTATTCGAAAAACCTTTTGGCATTTCCCTTATTTTCATTTCGTTACCATTCCATTCTGGTTATGGTATCTAAATGGTTATTTCATTAGAATTAACCTTCTTTGGTTATATCTAGATTTATTTTAAAATATTGTTGCATAGGTTACATTAAATGTGAATTATTTATTGGTATATAGATTCTTTATCTACTTACATAATATATTTATGAGATTTTCTTATTAGATAGGTATTAGAGTTTCTCAAAGCTAGTTATAGTAATCAAAAATTCATTTGGAATTTTTCTGCTACCAGAAGGTATGCGGAGTACAAAACAGCTGCACCTATTTGGCTGATTTTTTATTGTTTGTAATTGACTGGTCAATTACAAACGGGATGAAAACGTGGAAAATTTGACTTCAGAATCTCTATACAAAAAGTGCGACAGAGAAAAGGGTCGAAATGTAATGGGTGGACTTGGTCTCATTTAATGTTACTACCGTCGAAGCCTTAGCAATTAGCTTCTAATAAAATATTTCCTTTTAGTTAACTTAACGTGTAACAATTATTGAAATAAATTCAAAAGCTACATTAGGTTAAGGTAATTACAAATTTAAGTACCTGCGTTATGGGAGCACGCCTGTATCGGCTTCAGCAATTCTTTTCATTACAAACAAATAAGTAATAAACCTTATGTACCCATCTAACCGACCGCCTCTTTGGTCTAATGGTAAGCGCTTAAGCATTACAACCGAGAGGTCCTGGGTTCGATTCCCGGTGTAGAAATAGAAAAAATAAAACTCGGTCTGGTAGGGCATAGAAGACTGATCACCTACTTGCCCATAAAGAAAAAATCGATCAGTGAAACAGATGTGAAATGCATCTGCCCCATACCCCACTAGGGGACACGGGACTTCACTTTACCCATCTAACCGAAATTTGTTTCTACGGGATGCCAACCCAAGCGCCACACGCAGAGTACATCTCCATTACATTAGTTTCTTCTACATTAGTTTTGAAGTAAACATCCGTTATCCGTTAATTATTAGTTAATTACAGACTAATATAGCACTAAACGAACTATATTAATACACTATTGGGTTGAAAGTTAATACTTTCACTAAATTGCCTAAATCACCTGCTTCGAATAACTTTACCATCTTACGATACAGTCACAAATGACCGTCCAATACCAACTCATCAGTCGATCAGTCTAAAATTCTCGCTCCGGACAAAGAAATTAGATTGAAATCGGAACGCGCGTCCGCCGACAAGTTCGTCGATTTGCTAATCGACGCGTTGGCCAAGCCGTTGGACGATCGCGGGCTGCTCCGCGCTCGAATCTACGTTCTGTTTAATTTACGGTGTCGCAAATAATTAGGCACTGTTAAATTTGTCGTAATGGCGCCATATTTGAGGATTTTTACCTGACTACGGTGAAGTCCAAAAGAAGGGTTATGTATTTGACCACTGTATAGAGGGAAACAAGTAAGTTGCATGCCCGTTACTTTATATTGACTACTTAGTACCTCAACCAATTAAGATAAATGTTATGTCATTCGATTCGTGATTTTATGGATATTGGGGAGATTTATTTATGAAAAAGGCATTATACCTTTAAACTATTTATTAGCTTCCATAGACTAGATTGCAGTATAGATACACAAAAATTCCGTATTCCATACTTATTAACTCATGCGTGTGTGAACAATGACTTGACACGATGAACTTTACTATGCATTCAAAATAAATATTTTAATATGTCTCATGTTCTGTTTAAATTAGTTGATCAAGGTTTGCTGACGGAACTAGTCTTTGCACATCAACTGATAACTGTTTTATAATTTCAAAGAATGTTATCTTTATTAAAAATAATTCACATAAAATATGTTTTTTGTGCAAACTTTGATACAGACAAAAATTGGCTGAATAATTTGACGTACATATATTATGTATATTGGGTCTTATTAAAAAACATGGACCAAAGATATTACAGTATTAGATGCTGTAACACTAAAACTAAACCAAAACAAGTCATGTGTAATAAGGCCCATTTGGATTTTATGATTGTTGACGACATGAACTGAAACCCAAATCTGAGATTTATATTAATAGACGCGCTGAAGTCCATCTTTTCAAAGTATTCTTTGATTACTAGCCAAAAATTATTTTTCGCAATGAACAAGATAAATGGATAATTTACACTTTCAAATAATAAAATAAAATACACAAGCGTGTTTGCGAATGTTGTGCTAAAAAATCATTCATAAATTCACTAAATTACCACTTTTATATTAGCTAATCTTCTAAAATGTGTCTAAATTTATACTTCAAGGCTTCTTAAATTCATTCATTATTTAAATTTATAAATATTTCTTCAACTTCTACCAACCTACGGGACATTTTAAAATTTTACCGAACAATTTGTATTTAACTGCAAACTGCTTAAGGCTGTAAAAGGGTAACGTATCAACTGTTATTAGTCCTTTTTCTTGGTTAAAATATCTTGTGCTCAATTTCGTAAATTAAGAATTCAAATGATACAAGTTTAGGTAAAAATGATACTGGATCAACGAATTATGTAGGTACGATATAATACATAATAATATTAAGACTAATATTACCTAGGTCGCTATATAATACGAAAAGGCAAGACGATATCACACACAAATATATCTAACCAGTTAACAAATAACACCTCTCTTTCTCTTTTGATCGGGGTTAAGACAGAACAATTTGAAAAGTTGAAATGTTATAGAATTGAGTCGCTGATGATTTACGTAATGTATGAATTGTAGTGAGTCGAAATGATGACCAAGTCAATCAAGTTGCATGACCACTAAAACCCCAAGACACCAAAGTTACCATTTCAGACAGACCAGAGTCGCTGAACTCTGAGCTTCGTCTGGCGCGCCAGTCTGGCCACATTAGACTGAAGCGAACTTTAGATTGTACTGATAACATTTCACTAAATTATTACAGAACCTTGAAAACCAGTTCATTTAAAACTTAGACTATTATCGCAGTATTTTGACGAAAAATACGAAATGAGTTTGAATGAAAGAGACACAATATGTCGTGTTAATAAAACCACAATTTGACATTTAGATTTCTTGTCTTCTAAAAAGAGCAATTTATAATTATAATTTGTTTATTAATGTTTTACGTATACAACAGTTCAATAAAATATTTTCAAGCGATTTATGATTAGTTTATTTCTTACCCCATATTTGTTAAGGTTTTTTAACTTTAAACAATGTTCTGTCGCTTACGTGCAATTGTTGTTGCAAAGACGAAACAACACAATTTGAGCTAAGCTCAGTGTTACTTTAATTATTAATATACGAGTTACTTTTGATGTTAAAGGAATAAAATACCTAAATCATTTAAAACCCCTTATTTAAAAATCTTTTTTTGCTTTGAATCCAGCATCAACCACGTCTTATTCTACTAAAACCTAAAATGTACATTCTACTAAACTTTGGTAACTGTTCAGTGCTGTTACTTTAGATTTTGAATTTAGTCACGGAATATGGCATGCTTTTTACGTTTTCCTCTTTTTACAACAACATTGAATACAGTTATGTGAATTATTTCATTCATATTTCCCTACGCGAAGCCAATTCATCGGAAATTACAATTCTATCTTACTTTAATGGTACGTATTATTCGGTGGAAAAGTAAAATCTCGGCCCTAGGTTTTCAAAATTCATTTTACCATAGATAGGTATAGAAAAATACAAGTTTTTGAGGGTCGGTTAATAATATATACATGTCTCCCATACAAAAAAACCGTGGGCAACTAGTCAGTAAATTAATTATCTATATTTTAATTGCGTTAAAATAGGACGAACATTTGATACATAAAATATAAAGGCTGTATTGTGAAGGCACCAACTGGGTTTTCGCTAGGTCAATGACCGTTTCGTCCTCACTCCGTAACGTAGTGTCGAAATTAATTTATTGGAAGATTAGTTCTTTGGAGATTTTTTTTTTTCAATATTAGTATCGATATCATTATCGCAAAACTAAAATTCATTAATTATTTTCCTTGTAAAATGAATCACTGATTTGATCAAACATTTAGTAGCGTTCAATCCGAAACCTGATCGCACTTTTAATTTTATTATTTCTTTGAAAAATTACAAAAATAAATAATCATAAATTGTTTTTAAGTATAATAGATAAAATATTTCGCACAAGCTGCTGTTTATTTTAAAGGCGAAACAGAGTTTAGTGCGTGCAATAAAATAACTTAAGTTTTTCTAAAGGTAGGAAGGACGTCTTACGTTTGTTTAGCGGAACAATGAATTCGTTTTCAATGCATTAACTTCAGGTAGGTAATCCTTTATTTTTAGGTATTTAAAAATAAGGATAATAATTCACAAAGACTTTTATTTCCATGAAGCCTCATTACGTAGATTTTTTGTCAATTTCTTTTTATCTGTACATATACTTCCGCAATCCTATCTTTGAGTACATGCTTGACTCGAATCGAATTTGTAATAGAGACAAAAAATTGAGGATATGATTTTAACTCTGGACAGTTCCCGGACTGTCTACCTGCCACAGATTTAAACAATCATGAATCGACCTTCAAAAAAAAAGGAGGTTATCAATGCGACGCGCATTTTTTTTTTATTACTTGTCAAGGAGTTTTTGTCATGTATAGGATTTAAGCTAAACTGGTGAGTTCCTTGTTTGTTTTAAAACAATAGTTTAAGCCAGTTATAATAGGGATTAACGATTCTTTATCAGCCTTAATATTTTTTGATAATTATTTGAAATCTTGAAGTCAAATTTTTTTTTCGGTGTTCTTAACACCCAATAAACTTTTTTATTCTCGTGTATATTTGAGTGACCGCTTTAATGTAATGATTATGTCACTGCGAGTTTATTACAAACAAAACTACAAACTTGCAACCGACATCAAAAAAGGAAGTTTTTAATACGGACGTATGTTTTTTTTTGTATGAGTTTGTGAAGCCTATAATTATTAACCGATTTTCAAAATTCTTTTTTGTTTGAAAGGTCAGACATAGTCTCATATTAAAATGGATTGAATACTTTTTGAAAAATTTAACTGTTTAAATTTTTTATCTGTTTTATTGAAGTTGATTTATGTAGGTTGGTTTAATAGACTTATGTCTAATAACTTTACCGTAGTTACCCCTTAATACATCAACTGTCATCTTTTCTTGTCAGCTGAACGGACCACTTTCAAACGGGTCCAAGGAGGTATAAATGTCTATGCATAAATCCATTATTTTTATTTTATGTATTAAAAAATGCTTGTTATTGACATGTTATAAAGACGCAATCTTACGTAAAATATTAGTTTTGTTTCCATTCAAAATCTGTACTTGATATATTTTAGTTTATGTCATTGAAATTCTATGCGCGCGCGCTGAGTTAATTATTACTTGACATTGTCATAAAACCACCTTTTTAATTACGTAGTACTTTTGCTCTTACGTACAGCTGTCAAATGTCAATGACACTTGGCGTGTTCCCAATGACATTGATCACAAAACATATTTTTAAGTAAAACAGTCCGACATGATTCATAATGACACAATTTCATCAGAGTATCTCTTAACCCGCCGTCATAGTTAAGTGGACTACATTAAACGTTACTGTGGAAGTTCTGGGTTCGAATCCGAGAGAAACAACAAAATATTTAAGTTGGTTATGCTGATCGCCTACTTTTACGTAAAGAAAATCAATAAGAAAAAGACTTTCGTCTCTTTCATATATGCGCAGAAATGTGTGTACAATCTACATTCTTTTGCACTATGCGTACGGATTTAAATCTATAAAAAAACTTACAAGAATACAGAACGATAGAGTTAAATAATTACTTACCCACAACTTATAAACGTAACTCAGCTCTGCTCAAACTATTTTATCATATTTTGAGAGCTGTGTAGATCTAAGTTTTGTAAATTCAAATGTCAAATTTAATTACTAGGAACTGTGACATCTTCCCGAATACAAATCAATTAATAAAGCGCGACATTTATTAGATTTGAAAGTTTATTTGGTCAGTGACCCGTGTTTATGTCTTAAAGAACTGTTCTATCGCAATTAGTATGAACAGGATACAAGCATTACCAATTTTGGTACCATATAAAGTGTAGGTGAGCAAAAACACAGCATTGTCCTCCATCTACGTTGAATACAAATGATATGCTAATTTTCATTTGGGTTTCGATTAATATAACGAAAACCAGGAAACCACAAGTGTAACTTGTGAACCATAGACCTCTATTAAATATTTTATTTTGGTCTTAACCATGTCTTCCATTTTTGTCAGCTATCAAATAATATTCTATGACGTTTGACAATTTGCTTAGTACTGACACTATAGCATCACAACAATCACAAAACATTTAAAATATTTTATCAGATGATATCTAACAATGACAAATCTTTTACAGATTAACAAAAGAAGGTAATGTGACTTTTAATATTTAAAATTGTTTGCTTTTTATGTTGTTTTAAAATTTATAATATAAAATTATTATAAGATCCTTTTCTTGGATTTTGAAAGTTAATGTTGCTTAACAGTATACCTACATTATTCTAAAAATATTTTTTTCCATATGAAAATAAAGTTAGAAGTTATTGCATGATTTTATTTATTTATATTTAAGTCAACCTTACTGTAGTCTACTAGCGTCATGAGAAGCTATCCCAGTCCAGATCTTTGTACATATACATAATATATATAAATGACAATATGTATAACCTCTTTCTGGCTATAAACAGTTTTAATTTTATTTGTAACTTAGTATTGGCGATAAAGCATGGTAATTACTTCTTAATTACCTACTATTGCCTCTCACGTGCTAACAATCGTCAATCTTACACGTGTCTGAGCCTTTGTTTTGTGTCTAGTTTTGCTCATTGGCTTAGGAAATAAGAATTTGTTTTAATATAAAACGTGGTCAATTTAATTACTAAGTTTTTTTAATAACCGTAATTTAAATTTATTAATTAAGATAAAGCTTATTTGCTAGAAAGTTACAACTGGTGCGATCAGACTTCTTTACTTTTTAAACCCAAAATTAAACATATAATACATGTTTCTCGTTGAACCCACTTCTGATTGAATAAATAGGTATATCAGCTTAGGCGTATGTAAATAATGTTCCTACAGTAATTTATTATATAATATTTTAGTAATCTCATACGAGTACTGTTATAGGACTTATAGGTACCTACTAGAGTTCTGTATAATAAACAAACTAGCACTTTAGGTATGTACTGTTATCGGTACTATACATAATACAATGTATCCTACGTAGTAAATATGCAAATACATTTTATACGTATTTAAAAATGAAACTAATCTGACTCAACAAGTAAATCATAAACACATTTGAAATCGAGTTAACAGACGTAAAAAGTTGATGGGACTGTCACTTTTTTTCAACAATCAAGGACCGACGCTCGCTTATCGGTGTCGGGTCGTCTATTTTCGGAATCGCTCGGTACACTTCGGCTGAGCTCTTTGTTCTCTTCAGTAAGAAAGCGACGCCACTTCTTTCGTAATAACAAGTTCATTACTATTTTGTAATCATTGTATTTTTTTAAAGTTCGTTATCAGTAAACCCTTTAACTATATAAATAATCTCCATTTATATTAATTAATTTAACTAATATTTGTTACTTAAAAGTAAACTTGGATTTGTTAGAGTTGCGGGCAAAAGCTGTTATATGAATGTGTCTATTTATACTTTTTTACAGTCTCTATTAATGGCGAATACTATTCGTGTGGTTTTAGACAATAAAAAACCCAAAATAATACGCTATATAATATAGAAAATCCCCTATCATTTATGAAATAACTCTCTTAAACTTAAGTTATAGTAGCATCTATCAAAGGATAACCGCCTCCGTGGCTAAGTGGTTTTCGCGTCTGCGTGTTGCGCCGGAGGTCCTGGGTTCGAATACCGGGGGACTAATGAATGTTCTGGTTCTGAAGGCTGCTTACCTACTTGCCTGTAAAGAAAATGATCAGTGAAACTGAAATGAATGAATGTGTCTGCCCCATGCCCACAAGTGGTTACGGGAATTCACTTTAAAATTAGACTTGTAGTAATAAGCTAAATCTAAACTACCTATATTAGCTTTAAATCTATCTCTATTAAAACGAGATGTTAGAATAATAATACCTACATTAAATTGAAATCACGGTATCGATTTATTAATGTTAGTATGAAAATTAATGGTTTCCTAGTAATACTTCGAGATAGTAATTCGATAGATTTTTAGAACATCGCACATATTTTGTAGGTCAGAGATAAATGGTACCTTGGAAAAGGACATTTTCTTTCCAATGCTTGAACTTGACGTTATAGAGGATACATAGACAGTTTATTAAGATTCTATATTATTATCGATATAATTCCATGGCATCAACGAGTGTACCTACTTATAGATTATGTTAGATAATATTCATATCATAGGGCATAGACAATTTTTACGATAGCAATAGGCAATGTTCATAGTCTATACTCTATTAGCTATGTAGTCTGTATCTTTATTAGAAAGACAAAAATGACATATTTTCATGTTTTATTACTTTTTACATCTCATATAAAGTGAAGTGCCACAACCGATAGTTTCTTAATGTAAAGTGTCTAACTTAATGAGTTTAAAATCCATAACGTATGAAAAGCGAAAACTTAGGATACTCAAAAATGTTAAAATACATTACGTAAAAACTCACCTTTAAAAAATATTTAAATTGTACATAATATGCAGGTTAATATTTGTTATTTCCATTACGTAAACGTTTCTTAAATATTTTTTTAATTAGTTATTTTATTTTTATCAGTTGTTTACCATACCAAAATACTTTTTTAGCGCATTATTTTTACGTTTGACATTTTTAGTTGTCATTTTAGTTTTCGGTATTAAAAAATAGACTGTAGGTAATCATATCAACGCAAAGATGGCCGTGTAATCTTCGTTGTTGAAAAACAAACCAAGATCAACTGCGTATTGTTTGTCTTACGGAACTTCCAAACAAAACACGTCGACGCTTGTAAAACGAGATTCATGCATAAATTATTCATTTTATTGGAATCGTATAGCACTTGAAAGCATTACTTACATTATATTGGTTGGTCAATCTTACTAATTTGAGTGTGTGTGTGAAATCCTGTAGCTTAATGGGGTATGGGACAAACACACTTCTGTTTCACTGTTAATTTTCTTTACAGGCAACCACGACCTTAGTGTACTACTGTTTAAAAATGTGGATAAAGCTTTTTTTGTGTGCGTAATTTTTTTTGTATGAAAATTGTAACGTCTCGCCGAGTTTGCATGCTTAATTACGTGGGTTATGGGTACCTACTGTGAGATTGACAGTTGCCGAACACCTTATAATATTTTCGATAGTAATGCCTTGCAATACATAAAATTGAGTTACTGGAGTTCATAACTTACTTTTTTATATTTTAATCTACTATGTGAAAACCGTCATTAATATGTAAGGTTACGGATAACCAATATCAGATAAAAGCGTATTATAGCCCTAATTTGGTTATACAAATCTTTTATGCAGACTACCAAATGGTACTTTACTATATTCATAATTTATATTTTCACACAGAAAGGTGAATGACATTTATCCTACAAGCTGTCTAAAACTCGGCCCGTGGCCAATGACCATACAGGCTGCAAAGCACGCGAGCGTCGGGAAATTTAGTTTTAAGTTAAAAAAAATCTAAAATTGTGACAAATATTCGCGCCTTAATTCCGGTCAAACTGTTAGACAGTTACGATTTGAGATGTTTTTTAATCTATAATTTGACGTAATTCTTATCAGTGGACGTCACACGCGTATTTTTGGTGATAACGGCTAATCCAAAAAAAATAGCCCGAGTTGATACAACCTACGCCGCTATCGGTCGTTGTCGTTTGTTTGCGGAGAATTTTTAACAAAAACTTTGCAATGATATTATCATCCACATACTTGCCTATTCAATGGTTCTTGCTGATTTTTTTATGTAAATACCTACACCAAAACGGGTGGAACTTTATTCACCTTTATATATTACGAGAAAGATTTAAAAAAATTACATAATGATAACTTATCTATAAATATTTATATTAGTTCAAATCCTTGTTAAAAAATTAGTTTAAAATACTTACGTTAAAGATAATTTTGATAGTAAAGCCATCATTTCTATTATAAGCATGAATTTAACGAGTGGAATGAGACTACAGAGTAAATATGGGTCGGCTGGTTTGCGTGTAAACTCGCTCTGAGTGGACGTACGCGTTTCAAAGCAGGTAATGAATAACAATATATTGCGCCACGCAACCACGTTTTAATTATTGTTATAACATCCAAACGTTGCAATAACGTCAATATTTAATAGAACTAATATCATTTCATGCGACTTTCTGTTTCAATATGGGCATTTAGCGTTTTAGTTTTTTTTTTTCACAATTATGTAACAGTGAAGAATGCAGTCGTGACGTAGAGTTTAGAGTGGGAGCTGTACAGATTGCAGAAACGGTTCGAACGCGAATCGCAACTGCTGTGATTGTCGCTCAGTGGCACGGGCTGCGGAAGTCACAGGGAACGGTGCTTCGGCCTTGTGACTCGGCCGCGCGCCGAAGGTGAAAGTCTTGCCGCGCAATTATTAAACCTCGACCCGACATCCTCTTTTATTCGGGTTAAATAGTAATAGCACATAGCTCGATTTAATTACCAGAAACAATCCGAGTTTTGTCTTCTACCTGAATACCGGTTTATCATTAGCTAATGTAGGTAGGTACGACGAGAAAGTTGTTGAGCGCATGCTTTAACATCACCCGCAGTTTTTCAAATGAATCTATTGTTATTACTCATTCATAAACAGGCTTGTTTAGCGTAATCTTTTACCTGCTTCGCTCGGTGTGTGAACCGAACACAATGAGAAAATATAGTTGAAATAATAACAGTAATCTGTGAAGTTTATTATAGCTCTGAGCGATGTAGTGCACCTTCACGCATGATTGAATATGGCAATTCGAGGGTCGGGCAGCTGCTTGTCAATGTTTGGCTCCTATTCAAATTAAACTCTATTGTTATACGCAACACTGACAAAATTACGTAGACATAAGTACTTTTTATTCTATCGTAGTTATCTCAATCTTAAGATTTTTTAAATTGACTCTTTAACATACTGTTAATACATAATTAGTTTCAAATGTTGATACTTCACTCTGATCGCATAAATAAAACACTTTTGCTTATTGCTAAAAATAAATTTCGATAATATTATCGCAACACAGTTATGAACCGCAAAAATCTATAAAAGATTTGGGAAATACTGTAACTTTGTAACGTATACAAAAAAAGTTCTAATATAGTTCAAGAAGCGAACTAAAACAGTAACGTCCAGTTTCTAAAAGTCCGATCAACGCAAAAATTAACCAACTGTCAAATTCTTCGTTAATTGTAATTTGAGTTCCTAGAAGAGTAATTACCGCATTCAATAAAACAATATTTCAGGTAACATAGCTTACAAATCTCCAACCTAACTGTACGTAAGTCATAAATATAAATTGTCAAAAAAATGTGGACTACGTGCAGGATAATGAGGTATCCCTTTGCTAAGAAGGGTCGTGGTGAACCCTGCGCGCCCTCTCTAGTCTTTATCACAATTCAGTTTGGCGCGAGCGCCCAGCGAAGGAGGTCGTTTATATTTCTATTTTGTTATGCGCCTGTTTGTACAAGTGCTAAGTTGATCGTTTTATGTGATACAGCTTGTTGAGGTTGGCATTATGTTTGAACTAAGCGCTCCATTTTTTAATAGTTAACTAAACTGTGAAATTTTGTTACCGTAATTGGAGTTTTACTGTTCCAGGAATTTACACAAGGTATTTAAGTTTTATTATTTAATATTGATTTTTAAATAAGACCTTTTGAATTTTTTAAAATCTACATTAATCGATTAATGATTATGAATTCTAATATTTTTAAATTGTTTTTAAAGTGTTTTTTTTTGTTACAAAAATTGAATCCTTGATTTTTTTTATAAATTATTTGGTAATATAATTTTAATTGTACATCAAAAGACTGGTAGAATTTACCTGACTGGCTCTTTTATTCTGTTGCCGTCTCATTCTTGCATATTAAGATACAGTGTTCTCATTTCGAATTTTTCGTGCACAGACTGCATCAACGTAAGCCCGTAATAATCGTTTAGTTAATATAAAGTAGGAAGGCAATTATGGAAACTTTTACTTGAGTTTTTAAAATATTGTTTTTCAGTTATTAACATGATAAATCAATATTGTATTAAATTTTATTATATTATTTATTGTAGTTGAGTTGAATTAATATTATGTTTATCATATTATATATGTAATTATGTTTTTTAATTATAAAGCATATAGATGCCTGATTTTATGGACAATATAGGTACCATTGTTTGAGGAAACTTGAGAACTTTGTTTAAATTTTATATTATATATATTCAATTATTTAAAGAGTAAGGTAATAATGAAACTTATCTCTGACCTAATTTACTTAATTAAATATTTGATTAAATAAAACATACGAAGAACAAATTAAGTGACCTTTATTAGTTAAAGTTTGCTATCTAGTAAGTGGTAAACGCCATAAACCACGTACCTACCTACAAGAAAATGGCGTTCGCTTCGCATAGGCGCATGACGCAAACAGGAACGTTGTACCTACCTACTTATTAAGAACTTTAATAACATTTTATACAGAAAAAGATTTTTCTTTTCCTTAAATGGTAAAATATAATGTAAACATAATAATAAATTCTATTTAAAAATACGTAACTACTTGAACTCTAAAAAGATTACATAAATGGAGAAAAGTTTTTCGATTTGTGCCCAAAATGGAGTATAGACCATGAAAATACATAATAGGCACCTACATAGGATTATTGTCTTGATTCGAAAATAGTTACAGGTAGGTACAAGTGCTCGAACGACATTACCAAGTTACCTACCTACCTATTTTACACAGTTGGTACTTTTCTGCATTATATTTTAAAAATAGTATGAATGTTATATTAAAATTGTTCTTAAATCTTAAAATATCGTACACTATTTTTGGATATATTTCTCATTTCTTGAAATTATCATTTACGATAACTTTGGCAACATGCCAACCGTTATTTTCCGAGTTTCAAATACATACCTACCTTATTAAGAAAATGAAAATACATCAAGCATATTAAATACAAATGTACCCGAATTTCGTAAATTCCTTTCACTATAGAAAATTACTTAAGATCTTATATAATTCGTTGTTGTGCCTAAAAATGTAATGAGTTGAAAATGAGAACGCTTTATCTTATTTCTCATAACCGATTTGTTACCACTTACCTACTTAGTGTTAATTTTTTAACCTGTTTAATTAACGGATGCATTAGATAAATATGGCAAGTTACGATATTTGATCATTAGCTGTCTTGACTATTAGATTTGTTAATTACGGATCATAAAATAATCGAAAAACCCTTATATAATATATTTTATAGAATGGGTTTACAGCACCAAGTTTCTGTGCGAGAAAAAATTGAATTTTGTATTTAGAATGTTAGAAAAATACGTGTTAAGTTGATGATCTTAAAAACACCATTTTGGATTTTTAATGTCGGTTAAAAGTATGTAGACATGTCTATGGTTTAATTGATCCGATTAATATTGTTATACTAAATACAGCCAATTCAGCTACACGATGCCATTACTTTGATTTATTTGTCCTGCAACCATTCCATTGTCTGCTGAAAAGTATACACTTCATTATACTTCATACTTCACTAGCAAAGTATCAGTACCTACTTATACTGTATGTATTGTATGGAAATTTTGATTAGGTCTTACGATAAATTGCATGCTATTAGGTTTTTATCCACGCTGTTTACAGTTACATTTTATAACGGAGCCATGCCGTCCTGTTTCAAAGTTGCAAGAGATTCTTAAGTTGATGACATGTTATCATAAACAAAATATAAACCGAGGACGGTTTTTTAATTAATTAAGTAGAAACCTTCCGATTTAATTAAAGGAATGAAAAAGAAAGAAATTAAAAAGAGCGCTATTTATTATATGGAATGAAAGCAGATAGTGTAAGAGAAACATTTAATAAACGATTAAAGAATTGGGTTAGTTTGGCAATCTTAAGAACAATATCAAACAATCTTGGTAGCAGTTGACTACAGTCCACGTTATTCTGTACCTTTCATAATTTTAGTTTTCTTTGAAATCGTTAATAATGAATGAGTATTAACAATTATGTACCTATATCTTCATTGTTTATATAACTGGGCGTCACCAGACTTGGCCATTTCATAATTTATACGGATGACTGCTTTCTCTTATACATCATCCAGAACACGTGCATGATCTATATTTACTAGTCTTAATATAGTTAAATTGTATAATCTGCATAGATCGTTCGCTTTAGGTATTACACAACGCATATTATCACGGTCTGATAAAGTACTCCAAATTGGCCTTGAAGGTATTGTTTTCATTTTCATATTGTTTCTAGTGTCTGTTAGAGCAAACAAAAGATGCTATTTTGCAGTGTCTAACTAAATAAAATACATTTTAAATAAAGTATCATGTTATTTAGCAGTTGCTCGATGATTAATATGAGTAAGAAGTTGCTTAGTGTTTGACATTTAATGTTTTGTAGGAAAATCACAAATCTTTGAATCGTTTATGCAAACATGTCAAAGTAATTCACGTGATACAAGTATTCATTTTGTTGATTCCGGTATAACATTCTTACTGATTGTTATCTTTATAATAGATATTATGAAGTGTTCTTAACCTACACATTACTGCTAAATTGGTATAAAATATTTAAGAGTTTAGGTTAAAAGCTTACATAGACGATAGAACGGATATTATCAGAATATAAATATTTAATACGTAACGCAAAAACTTTGTATCTACCCATTTTTATGAAAATTGCGCGAACGAGTGATCGTGGCATTTGCCACAGTTAAAGTTTATATGAAGAATTGCGTAAAGCTATTATTTTTCTATAAAATGCATTAGAAATATATTAAATTAATTAAAGTAAACATTACGCACACTATTGCTTGGATGACACATATACATACCTGACTTATTCATGAATTGTGGTCGAATTTCGATCATTGGGTGACCACTAGTTCATAGAAAAAGATAAGAAACAATTCTTGATTCTTACACCATTTCGTTTTAAACTGGTGTTAGCTTTTAACTAAACCAAATAGGGTAGGTAACAATGTTTAATAATTTTCAAAATATTTATTTTCATCGTAATGAGTACTCTAAGGTTCATTAAATTATATCTGAGAAGTAATTTGTTATAAAGGCCTCTTAATATTATCCTGCGGAAGTTTCGTCGAAAACCGATAAAGAATGTGTAGGTATCGCTTCCATAATATTCGGATGCGAGGGTCGTCAGGTCGTTGTACCTTTAAAACGGACCACTCTTTAACAATAACTCCATATACAAACCACTGTTAAATTATTGACGTTTCCAACAAATTTTGTGAAAATAATATTCAACTTTATTAGTTGAAAACAATGTGTTTTGTTATTTTTTTTTTTTTGAAACCTTACTAGGAGTTTTTACCTTCAACAACTTAACAATTATATTTTTTCATTTCTTAATCTCGGTCTTTGGGCCTTCTTAGGTGCTATTTTGTTTTCTTACATTTATATAATCTAATATAACCCAAATTTAGAGGAAACAGAGAATTTGTTTATGTAGCAAAAATACACTATGCAATTTCTATTATGCTATCTCATATTATACCTACCTACTTGCATGACGTAATGTATAATCCTGTAGGTAGAATAGAAGGACAAATTAATTGAAATTGCTTACTCCCAACTCAGGTCTACTAGTTTTATCAACAACTTCATTATTTCATTGATGCTTGTAAGAAGGTACTTTGTAAGTTATTTATCAATTAACTATGAAGACCTCTTTAGTTTTAACATTGAGATCTCTTATAACTGTTGTGAAATTTAGTAGAATTCCATATATAAATTATTCAACCTATATCTTTTTTTATTAATAAAAAAGTTACTGGTTTAAGCATGAGTCATTTGACTTTGCGTTCATAATTATTTAGAATTTGTTGTAATTTAATAAAAATGGATGTATATGTGATTGTTTGTTCGTTATTCATGGCAGCGAAAAGAAAGTGCAGGTTGGGTAGTGGAAGCTCAAACTCGGGCAAGATTTATTAGATCGTAACATGGGGTCGGCAACACGCCCGGCTGTCGCTTACAAAAAAAACTTTAAACACGTTCAACACAACCATATTCCCAGAATACGCTGTATTTGTCAATAGTATATCATTACGTATGTCGTTTTTGGAGTCTTCAATCACAATTTCATTACAAGTATTAAATTTTCCTTTTAATTATTGCATTTAAAAAAGAAAATCGAAAGAACGCGTTTTTAAAATAAAAACACGTACAATGTAACGTCTTTTCGATAACACGATTGTGAAGGCACGTGGTTAAACTAAATCTAGATAACGAAGTTGGCGTATAGGTACATTTTTGGGCAATTTTATTGCTACTACAGATTATATTCCCTATACTTCATAACTTAACAAGTACATGGTAAAATGTTTTTTCTTCTTCATATTTTGTTAGATTTACGCGAATTAAACGTATAGTTAAATAATAATGTTATAAATTCGCGTTTATATCCGTTTCAGTGTTTTTTCTTGAAGTATATACTTTGTCCTGTTTGATTTTTGTTCTAATATTTCCTTATTTGCAATTTCCTTTGTATTAGACAAAGGAAAAGTTGATTGGAAATTGCGATAGTCTAAAGCGTTTAAGACTGTATTTAATACGCGTTAGATATGATATAATTGTTAATATTAATACAAAATGCTTCTCTGGCGACGTAATATAAACATATAGAATATGGATACAGTCTTTAGCTTATTTTCAGAACCCGACGAATCATTGCTATTAAAAGATCTGATTAACTAACATTATTCTTGACGATATTCAATGAACATTAATAATTAATTAAGGAATACAAATATGAGCATAACCATGTACCTATTGTTAAAGGTCTTTAAGTATTAAGTTCACTTATTATTTGGTTAAAAATTATCAAGAATGACATTACAACTTAATCTCCGTTTGTGGGTTTCATGGGAATTACAATGTACACCGCAGACATAATTTTCCTTGTAGTATCTTTGTCCGAAAAACGTCAATTCAATCCGTTGTTAACGGTTTATTCAGTTCGGTCGAATATCCTGCATAAAAGCCGTGATTTTCAAACTGTTCCTAACTCGACTTAATTGAAGTTATGATAGTTAATAGTTCAGGGTTTTCGTTTGATTGTTTTTTTCCTGGCTACTAGGACGTTGCCGTTTTAAGCTGTGTCGTAAACAAATAGAACGAGTCATTGCAGTCAATATCGTCTAAATGACGGACAGCTACGTCACCCGTTTCCTCTCGGCACGTACGTAGCCGTACACGGGTGACGCAATTGGCTTTTTCAATGTCTTATCTGCAGTGAGGTATACTGTCATTTGCCGAGTGTTCGTCGCGCTGCGCACACGCGCCGCTTGAAGCGTCTATTTTTGTTCCATTTGTGCCCTCATACTTCATACACTCACCACTGTCGAGGACAAAGTGACGAATTGCGCGCTTACAGTGCTAGTGTTCACAGCTTTGTTTTTATAAAGGTTCTTTAGAATTGTGATCTGTTTATCGTTTATTATGTTTATGTCCGGATTTCTCATCTTCTCTCCTGAAATATCAGCGAGGTGGGTGCTGTTAAAAATATAAATTTATAGGTCGCATATCCATACGGTCTGAATCTCATGACTATTACTCATATGATTTTGAACTAAATCGAAGTTATTGACCTGTATATTCCTCTCAAAGGCATTGTTCTTTGACCTAGTAGGTACTTATTATTCTTCGTATTACATTAATACAAAGAGGATCTGGAATACACTTGAATTTCCAAGATATATTTGTCACAAGAAATTTTCAAGGTTAATTAAAATATGAATAGTTATTTTAAATAAAATATCGATTGATACATAACGATTATGTTAACATCATTCTAGTTTGGGAATTACGTACGTCTAGGCAAAGTGAAGCTAACTAGTTCGTGTTGTTGTTACAGAATGACTCCGCAAGAGGAGCGAGAAAGCGCTCCCGGCGTTGAGATCGCAGACGCCTTCGAGGACGACATGTTCGGCCCTCCACGCACTGAGCCCGCCGTCGCGCGACCCAAACTCTCCATGATCTCTGCGCGACTGCGCGCTAATGAGGAGCGCAAACGAGTCATCGAAATATGCTCCCAAAAATTAGAAAACATCGAAGACCCTGCGCGTGACCTTCGCCGTTCTGTATGTATCAATAATACGTACTGCCGTCTGAGTGAAGAAGCACGTAGGGAGAAGGAGGCTAGGCGCAAACGCGCCAGAGAGGAATGTGATGATTCCTGGATCGGCAAGAAGTCCCGTCGCGCTGTTGAGGATGAATGCCTAGCTCTGTTAGACGCTATACCAGAACTTGGTGACGCAAACCTTGGTTGCGCCCAGCTGGCGCGACAGATGCCGCGGCAGGACGTCCTGCTGCCCCCTGGCCTGCTCACCGTTTTGGACTCATGACCGCGTCGTTCTGCGCACCTAAATCCTCCGCTGTGATTCCAGCACCCGAGTGAAGCATGCTCGCGCGAGGTTACATCGCTCGTGTCGCTGACCGAGTTACCGGACGCGTTGTGAACTAGCGCGCCGTGGCAGCTAGTGACGCAATCCGGCTCCGCTCGACGTCTTACCGCTCACACCTGACCGCTGGACATCGCGTCAATACAATCCACGTTACCCGAACGGACTACGTTTAGCCAATTCTACGCTCTTTAAGATGAGTACTTACATTGTTAGCGCGTGTTACATTAGTGAAAGTTGCTCAGGCGCTGCCGATGGGCGCGGTCCAATTAGTGTTCGACGACCATTTCTTTTTTTGAAGAACTGCTGTGACGTTGAAGTGAAGATGAAATGTATAGTGATGAAGTTAAAGGATTATTTCGGAGTTTTAGATTTAAGCGATAAGTAATGTTACATTATTGTACTATAAATAGTTTAATACGTATAGGTTATCGTAATTATGATAAGTGATAGTGCAAAGCAACTGGGGACGGTTACGCGCGATCATGAACCACCATTGTTTAGTCCTGTAGTATTGTATGCGCTGCCTCGAGTGAGATTAAGATAATGTAAAAAGAGGCATTACGAGTACAAGTTTACGAAGTCAGTAGAAATGCTCGAAACAAATAGTCCGATAAACTTTGAAAGTAAAAGCTGAGTGCAGTGCGCTATGAAGCGTGCGAGCGAGACCACACGCATATTGAGAAACACGGTTTCTGACATTACGTACTAATGCGACATGTTCGTAACAAAGGAAAAAATATTAAACGATATGGTGAAGTGCTCGCCGCTGATGAGCGAATGCGACCTTACTTACAGAGATAAGCCAAACGTTGGACCAAACCTTGGATCAAATGCATTTTACAAGTCTGATTCACATAATTTAAAGTGTTTTTGATTTATGTTATTTTATTTTGTATATTTTGTTCTTAATGTTACCTTATCAATCTTACGCTTCGTTACCATTATTAGAATTGGTTGTTAAAACGATCATTGCGTACTTATTGTTTAGAATATTGTGTTATTGTTAATTTATTTTAGACGAACGGTTTAGTTTAAAACGTAGGTAACGCTAACTTGTGCAATTACATGTACGTGCAATGGATGAGGAAAGTGAGGTATTGAAATATTAATTGTCGCAAAATATATCGGCGGAGGCCCATTTCGCCCCTCTGAATAGTAAATAGGTACCTGTAGGAAGTGTAGGGTCGGGCGGCGAGATGGTAGGGAGTCGGATGCCACCCACCCTTTGAAGGGGCAGAGCGAACCGTTCCCAGCACTCCTGTGATATTAGCCTAGCCTGTATGTCGTATTTGTGCTAGTTTCCCCGTCATTTTTTGGAATGCTCTGTGTAAACGCTTCAAGAAATTAATTCCCCAATCGGCAATTTTGTACGGAGAGTCCGGTTTTATGATAACCAATGGTAGATGTTAAGACGATTTTATCGTGTTGTAGATTTTTGTATCAAGTTTGTATAAGAGTGCTTTTAATCAGAACTTCAGGAATTGAACAAGATGAAAGTAAGACGTTGGCAAAATCCGACGTAATCGTCTGTCTCGTTTCCTCATCGCGTGTTTGCATATGTCTGAGCGAGATCACCAGAGCGTCAGTTTAATATAAAAGATTCGCTTGTTCAATAGTTATTGAAAACGGTACCAAATGTATATCACGAAAACGCACATTATTGTAAATTATTGTTCTATTTCGTTATCTACAAAACTAGTTACAAAGAATGTCAATAAGATAATGTTGTCATAGTATTATTATCTCTTTTGTTCCTAAGTGCCTTGATTACTTTATAAACATTATTTTGTTTAACAGAACCAGCATTACTTTACAGGCACAGATCATTGTCCAAATTGTAGACTCATTTAAAGCTATTGCTTTACAAATTTATAAAGATTAATGTAAATAAACATCTTAAATAATTCTCGTTTGTTTTCTTTTTTTAATACTGTTCTTTAGAATTATGCCATATAAATTAATATGAAGTTAAAAAGTTAATACCCGACGTGTTATTTACAAATAGCTCATAAATGGATGAACAGGTCTTCAGAAATTTTAGCTAAGATGCATATCTATCACACCAGCTTTCTAACAATAAACCGCATTATAAACGGTTCATCCATAGTATTAACGATGCCACAGACACAGCGACACGTCAGCCGTAAGCATCTTTTTGCGTAGAAAGTTAAAAGAAGTTGTAACATTATTTCTCACGTAACATTAAATTCTTGCCTTATAATTCATATACAAATCATAAAACTTCTCAATATGTATCTTGTTAAATGTTCTGTAACCTACTTTCTCATTCCTAATTTGAAGTACTTACTGAAGCTAACATGATTAATTTGAAAAGAAAAACATTTTAAATGTTTATAGGTAAACAAATATTTTCGTCCCAAGTGTTGAGGCTAAGTTGTTACATTGCTCAT
This sequence comes from Aporia crataegi, assembly GCA_912999735.1. Taxonomy (NCBI): domain Eukaryota; kingdom Metazoa; phylum Arthropoda; class Insecta; order Lepidoptera; family Pieridae; genus Aporia; species Aporia crataegi. The sequence goes on from OU538749.1 coordinate 6,127,404, forward strand.
ATTTTTCAAGTTCCATACATAGGTACATACATTTCTAATTACACAATTTATCCTTGATTCTAGCTTTTGATTAGTAAATCAATTTATTAGTAATCCTACATCTAAATAAATAAATAGTGTTACTAACATATAAGCCAAAATTGGATTACATATTTAGAAATTTTTTGAAAGTAATTGACAGATTTTGATGATCTCTGATTTGGATTTGTCTAATCGGAGAATAGTAGAATAATTATTAAAAAATTCACAAAAAAGTGTTTATGAAGAAACTTCGTTTCCTCATACATTTTCTATGGAATGACGTTTTAGTTGACACGTTATTATTCGGAACTGAAGCGATACGAAGTTTCGGGACCATTATTGACTATATTATATAAAAGGAAGTGAGAATTGATGATTAACGTTTTCAGCTCTCTTAAGTGTGTTAAGTTTGTACATAATGAACTGATATTGTTCAAGGGGTAATTGTGATGTCAAAACCTTCGCTGACATGTTTTTTATTTCATATTTAATGAATTTCTTTCATAGATCCATTTCCTATTACTTTTTATTATTCGATGGATGATAATACAAATTTGTTAGATTTGGGTCCAGTAGTTTCTGAGTTTATTCTTTATGAAAAAAAAATCTTTATAATTTTTGGTTTAGTTTCTTTATAATATTGGTTAGTAGAGATAAAATAACATGCTTAAGTATATTTTGTATCTTTATATTATAAATGCGAAAGTAACTCCGTCTGCCTCTCTGTCTGTTTGTCGCGGTTTCACGCCAAAACTACTGAACCGTTTAATGAAATTTGGTACACAGATTGTCTAGAGCCTGAGAAAGAACATTTGCTACGTTTTAATGCAAACAAAGGGTTGAAAGGGGGGATTAAAAGTTTTATGGAAGTATCGTGATTTTTAGAGCTAAAAGACTAGACGAAGTTACCGCAGGTGATATATTTGAGTTTGAGAAGCTGATTATATTAGATCATAAAAATATCGTTAAAGAAATAATTGTAACTTAATTAGTAAAGGACGAGGCGGTTTTATAATGTGAAGGTTACGTTAATCAGGAAAATACAAGACATTGAAGCGAAGAAATATTTGGAATTTTATGCTTTAATGTGTAATAAACAAAAACATTCTCATTATTGACATTGAACGTAACCTTACGCTGTGAGGCGTATATCTAAATTCTAAGGTTACGTATCTTGGGCGCATCGTCCATTAATCACGAGTCTCGAAAAGGGGGGAGTGGTTCAGAAAAACAATACAAAATATCAGAGGGGGTAATGAGAAGTCATGTGTATTTATTTATCGTTGTGTGCGCAATTTCTAATCCATAAAGCGGCCTTTTACACCTTCAAAACAACCTGCAACTTAATCTGTCTGGACATTTTCATCACGATTCTTAATTTTCCAAAGTTTCCAGATTATACCTGTATTTAGAGATATTCTGAAAATTTCAATATACTTTGTAGCAAAAAAATACACGTTATTTTGGGTAGGGGTGGGGGTAGCTTAAAACCCCACCACCACCAAGGGCGGAGGGTTAAAAAGTTGCTAAAAACATCACGTGATTAATGGACGACCTCTTACCAGAATCGATTGGTGAGTTGGCAGGAACATTCCTTTTTTTTAATTTCGAGGTGGAAATGTTTACGCAATCCCCGCATCATCTGGATATGGCGATATGTGGGACTCGGCTTGTTCCAGAGCCGCGTGAGCTATAACCTACTTTGGTAACATCCTGCCTTCCTGTGTTTAGAGGCACCTGGACTCAACTGCGCAATAAGCTTTTAATATTATACGACACAAATTAGACAAGGACGTGAATTACTTAGTAAGTAAATAATCCTACTACGACTTATTGTTGAACCCTCGACCTTCGCATTGCTTAAAAACACCAGTCACGCCATTTTTCGGTCTTCAAAAACATGATACCAAACAAAAATTTTGTGAAAACGAATTTTATAAATATTTTGGTAATATCTTAGATAAATGTTATTAGATTTGTATATAATAATGAAATATAAAAAACTGTCATAATAAATGCAGGTCTAGCTGGCAATAAAGTTCAATTTGAATAATTTTTGATACAATCGCCACGAGTGGGATTATTTATTTCAAACAAAAATATAAATCTTAACTTTCAAACGATTTTACCGATATTAAACATTCATTCAGAGAGAGGAAGCTAGTCTTCCCGTGGGGCATTTATTTTTACATATTTTTTATGGCCACGTGGCTGAAGTCCCAAGTAGTGCTATATAAATTATAAACATAGTTTCGCATATAAAATTTAAAAGTCGCTCTTACATTTGAGTGATGTTTACTCGGAAATTATTTCACCTAGTTATCTATTAGCCTTTGAATATTTCACCCGAAATAAAGATAAAATAAAAAACGCATTAAGATAAAATTTAATTAATCCTTATCTTTTAAAATAAATTTTAAAAGATAAGGTTATATGCAACAAGTTGCGCTCGAATAACTTAGAACTTAAAATTAGAGACGAAGAATAATAATTATTAATAATAATTTTTTAAACAACTAAACAATACAAACAAAATACTTAATATTCTATGACCTACGGTGGGTTAAAGGGCGTACATTGTGCTCCGCCATCGTCATGTCTTGGGCCACGCGTTTGGCCTCGCACCACGTCATTCTGATGTCCCGTACCTCCGACAAGATAGTTTGTCTCCAGGACTGCTTTAGACAACTACGCTGTCTTCGTCCCTGCGGGTTCCATTCCAGGGCTTGCTAAGGAATACTCCATTTTCGTCTTTACACACGCTACAAAATGTTTTGTCTTATTCTTACAATAAGAATTACATGTCAGCAAGAAAGTGACTGAGCATTTGAGATATTCATTCAAGTAAAGTAACGTTTATAAGTAAGGTTATAAACGTTCGTTACTTGAGAGCGCGAAAGGGTATTTCAGCATTACATTTCCAATAAAGTAAGGTCCCCGAAGGATGTATGTAAACGTAGTCGCGGCACAGCTCAGCACAGCAACTTCCATATTATTTATTTATTTAGACTATAAATTACTCAATCGTGACTCAGCTTGATAGGTTATTAAGAAACAGTCAAACATTACTTATAATTGCATTCAGTGTGAAAATTATTCGAAGCATGAGATTCATATCGGAATAGTTAACTTTAGGTTCCGATTCATAGTGACGACTACGCCTTATGAAAAGTATTAAAAGTATTAAACTAGTAAAAAAAAAATACTTTTTGATTTATAAACATTAAGTTTTTTTGAAATTTTATCAAAATCGATTTTGATAAAATCGAAACACCTCTGAATGTTAAATATTAAGAATGATTAAAATCTGTTGTATATATATGCCTCACAATCGCATACCTAAGTGACAAGCATACTAAAAAATACAGTCGAATTTTTTTAGACTGGTCCTAATTATATTGTCATAAGAAAACGGTCGTCCGTGAACATGCAGGTGTTAAATAATTGTAAAATTGTATTAAATATACGTGTATTTAATAAAATATTACAATTATTTACCACGCGTTTTAATCTGGACAAACTTGTTTAATATAGTATTTTTGGTTGAAAATCGACTTTCGTCATAATAATCTAAGAATCTGAGCGAAGATTGATATAATCGCAGCGACCTTAAACTTTTACGGCTCAAAACAAGTATGAAAAATGAGGTGCAATTAATATCAAAATCCTCTAATTATTATTCCTCGTAAACCAAATATTGTTAAATACTTATAAAAATTATCATACCTACCTAACTTTTTAACTCTAAACTGGTAATATCGTAATACCAACTAAATTTATATCTACGGTCTTTATACTCATTTAAGATAATTATGTCTGTATGCATTTTAATATTATTATGTCTCTGAGTCTGTTTTGAAAATTGTGTTTGAATTGTAGTTTTTTAATAGAACTAACGTCACGATTCATTTCTTGATGGTTATTGTATTGTTTGTCAGATTTTAAAACTTACTATTATTATAATAATCATATAAGCACACACAATACACCTACACACGCACACGCAAGACACACAACACACATTCAAATTGCTTGTATTCGACGAAGGTTTTTTGTGTATAAATACCCTCTCTTTTTTTGTAATTTTTTTTTTGTGTAACATCTTGCTCCCTTTATATAATTGTATTATGTTAAAATTATAAATTGTAAACCCTTGTTTGGCTTAGGATTTGGAATAAAGTTTTGTCTAGTCGTATTGTTTTTAATGCTGGGGGTTTTGTTATAAATAAATAAACGATTTAATAAATGCTGACTGAGCGCTGAGATCCAGCGAGAACATGCCTGTTATTACAACGAAACAATACACAATTTTTAAATAACAGCTTATTCTTATTTCTTATTTTTAACTTAAATGTAACATTACATTACATGTAGTTTATATTTAAATACATTAACGATATGATACGTGGTAGAAAAAAAGCGGTAATTTTAATATAGAGAATACCCACTACCGACATTTAATTGCATGACTTTTTAAAGGAAGTTCACTCTTGCTGAGAAAGTATATATAATTATATTAAAACAATAATCTCACATATAACTTATTTATAAAATATTATTAAACAATCTATCTTTATTAATATTGAACGGAAGAAATTATGTTATAAAAGTTAAATGAAAACCAACACATGGCGCCATCTATCGACGCAACAGAAAAACAATGAAAGTAAAAACGAAACCCTTGAGTCACGGTTGTTAGCGAAATCATATTTAGTTTAAATACTTACTTGATTAGATTCTTAAATAGTTTTTATTAATATTTAAACGATCTTATGTAAGGTTAGGTCATTATTAGTAATTCTTAACAATGAAGGCAAACGAAAAACGTAATAGTACCTACCTAGTATGTCCTTTTAAAATTTAAACTATGTTCATATGTATATACAAAAATATAAAGTAGGTATGGTATACCTACCATACCCACTTAATATTTTGGTACTTGTGTATAAACTATAAATGTGGCCTGTTGCATGTAAGTTTTTAATGCCTATGTAAATACACTATATACCTAATTAAGTTTCTAAAATACCAAATTAAATGTATCTTGTTAAAAAGAATATAACAAAAAATTAATTTACTTAACTTAGTTGATATTATAGTTTAAATAAAAACTTACCAACGTGTTTTATTCAAAAGCCGTAATAATGTTTGCGGAATGAAGCAATTTATAATAGAACACATATAAAAGAATCAAGCATGTATATAGAGGGGGATATAGTTGGCATTTATCCCTCCCCTCCCGAAATCTGACTAAAAAAATGTTTTTAGGCGTCTGTTTATTTATTCGCTTGCGTGTTTTTTCAATAAGTAGGTAAAATAAAAATATAGATAGTATATATATAGGTACTTATATAGTATATTTATATATAGTATAGGTACTTCTTTAAGTCAAAATTATTGCACCTACAGTGATAACAGCGATTTTTACACAGTTCACATGGTTGTTTCAAGGTATGTTTCCGAAACAAAAGTCTGGATACGTGCCTGAAAAGAATATAAAAAGATGTCGCAGGTAGTGTTGCGAAGGTTTTAAATGGTGGCGGTTGTATCTGAGGCTATACGATGTTTGTGGGATCCACTTGTATTACACAAAAGCAAAATTCTTGACTGAGTATGAACTTAAAATAAATGTATTGATTTTAACGCATTTGAGTGGAATATTCCGGAGCATAATTTTAACAATGAACAAAAATTTACATTTTTTAAAAATTGTGTATAGTAGATTAATTAATTATATTGTATTTGGCATTAAAGCTGTTAATTAATGCCATCTAAGTAGTTTCTGTTGAATATGTTAATAAGTGAACAAAAATAAAAATTTATTCGAATAAAGTTGGTTGCAAACTAGATTTTATGTACCTAAGCATTCTTGTGAAGAAACTGCATGTTACAGAAGATAGGCTTATCAATTATCATAAAACCTAATCACATTAAATTCAATTAAATTAACAATCCGTAGCAATAACTTATAACTTGTGATTCGGAAAATCAATTTACATCGTCAACCATTAATTCACATCGTTCAATACTTAGTGTCGGCCGTTTTATCAAGACCTATCAACACGGTAGCCCGTTGTAAGTTTACATTGTGGCGAGACTTCTGAATGCCGTATGAGAGGTCATAGCTGACTGGTGGATAATAAAAGTAACCCTCGCGATAAATACAATGCTTTGCGAAGGGATATGCCCTTATGGCTAAGATGGAAGGGAGTATTTGCAATCACTTGTTCTGTAATAAGTTTTATTGAAACAGTCCATTGTTACAATCTAGCTTATCCCTAAAATTACTAACAGACTTTGGTATTTCTCAAGACCTAACTGTAGTTTTTGTGTTAGCTTACTTTCCTGTATAAAACTGGTTAAGTCAAGGCTTACCTTTTTCAAGCTATCATCAATAAATATGTATCATGTAAATTTATTTACGGGTTTTTTATATATGTATGTAAGTATTCCAAAGTATCTGGGTAACATATACGTATGAAAATATGACAGCGCTTCTAGCAGTTACGTGCAAACCACTTGAGCATATATATAGATAGCTTTTGAAGCAATAAAAAACTTATCGAACATTTAAATAATAAATTAATGGTTAAATACTGGCCCGAGTTTCGCTGTTATATGACATTGAATACAATGAGTTCACCAAAGTCAAATGTTAATGAATTCGAAATTTGATCAGCCGTTTCTGAGAAATAAATTAACCTAAGAATAAGCAAGGAGTACCTCCGTTTAAATTATTAGATTGTCATCTACACTAGCTTAAGTTCGGGATATACTCCTCATAATATACTATATTATGCAGCTTCCCATCAAAGAAAGAATTTATAAAATCGATTCAAAAGGTTTTTGGGATTACATATGCTATTAGGTTTTTGCGACGACCGTTTGGCGCAATTGGTAGTGCTCCTGCCTTCTGCATCAAAAGGTCCCGGGTTCGAATCCCGGTAGGTGCATTTATTTGTGTGATGAGCACGAATGTTTGTTGCCGAGTCTTGGTTATTTATAAATTTATATTATGTATTTATTGTGGTACCCTCGTTGTTTCTGATTACCATAACAAAAGTGTTTTAGCTATTTACTTTGGGATCAGAGCAATGTATGTGAGTTGTCCCAATTATTATTATTATATAATTACAAATATTATTATTCATAAAACATATAAATTCATTGTATTTGTAAATTATTGTTATACACATAAACTGTATTCTTTGAATAGGAATTGATAATTTAGCTAAATTTGTTTGTCCCTTAGTAGAAGATGCATTACGTTCTACTAATTTATTATTGAAAATTAAGCAAGGGTATAATTTATATTATACATAAATTAATTACTTATTGAAGTTGTGGACACAATACTTGATAATATTAACAATTCCTCTATATAGGACAGAAATATTGTTTCGCACAATTGAGGCCACACAATGTATTGTGTGATTATGCCAGCCTGATGAACTTTACAATCCCATTAACAACGAAAGAAAGAAGCCTTTTAGATTTTTCACTTATTAAAATACTGTTTTTTTTTTGATACAAGAATCACACTTAAAATTAAGACGAATCTGAATTGTTATTGACTCAATCCCCCAATATTAGTTCAGTACTGTTTAGTCTTTCAAACTTAATTCGCAATTCGGAGGAAAGTAACAAAACAGTACTTATTTAACAAAAAAAGGGTTCTTGAGGTGTTAGTAGACTGTCATAAGACCGGGGCTGACCAGGTCTTACCGATTCTAGAATCGGTACTGTAGTTTTTGAGTTTAATTTTTCTCTCTTTATAATATCAGAATAGACAAAAAAAATAATACATATATGTATGATAATGTATGGATAGTGTTGACTGTATGGATGATCGCCTCCTTGGTCTAGTGGTAAGTGCGTAAGCATTACAACAGAGAGGTCCTGGGTTCAATTCCCGGTGGAGATAAAAAAAAACTCGGTCTGCCTGTCATAGTAGGCTGAACACCTACTTGCCCGTACACCGTGAAACAGACGTGAAATGCATCTGCCCCATACCCCACTACACGGGACTTCACTTTTTTATGGATAGTGTTCGTTTGATAGGCTTTCATTCTAAATCACTTCACCAATTCTTGTGTAATGGTATTGAAATCAATGCGGTCTTGACTACTTGTATCGACAAAAAAGAAACATTTTAATGTATATACGAGGAGTGTATTTGTAACATTTTGAAGTTTAAATATCTTCACCTAATTTATTAATCGGTATTTATAAAGGGAACGTTGGGGAAACATATTACTTTTAATGCTAATTACACTCAAATGAACTCGTTAATTATTTAGCTGGGTTATTAAGCTCTTAATGCAAATCATTTCGTAAAAATACTTAACGACTTTTAAAATACTACCTACTCTGCCAAGAAAGTACCGGGATTAAAAATACCCAAAATGTTTATTATTCATCAAAACTAATTTGACTTCAAAGTATGCTCCTTCAAAAACGACACTTACGCAAACGAACCCTCCGCATTTGTAAGAATCTGTAAAATCATTTCTTTTGTGGCATTCAACATTTGATAGACGTTTGATGTAGGTATCTCTGATGATCTCAGTTACAATTTATGAAGATCTGTACATCAATTTATGATATATGCTATCTAATGTCGTGTGGTTTTACATTGTCTTCAATTCCACTTGTTGATCTTGCTTGATATCATTATGAAATGCCCAACACTTTTATTTTATTACCATGCGTCTCATTACTGCAAAACCGATACTGGGACGTAATATTATTACAACATAAATTGAGTTTGCGGCAATTTATAATCCATTACATGCATGATATTTTGTAGATAGAGTTGCGGTATGTATGAAAATTGCCTCAGAAGATTCTTTACAATTTAGACATGAAATGCAAAAAACTTGTTCGTAATCAATGTCAAATTTACAGGTTCTAAACTAAAAAAAAGCCTTTATTTTGATCTTGCTACATTATTTCTTAACTTACTATTTTTATAATATATCATTTTTTATTTTTAGCAAGGTTGGTTAAAGGCCTCCTCCAATGATGTCCACTTCTCTCTATCCTGTGCTATTTGCCACCACTTTGGACCAGCGACTTTTTTTATTTCGTCCTCCCATCGTGTAGAGCCTTCCTTTCTTTCTTTTTCCTTTATTTTTCCATACTTACAATACTTTACTTAATAGTGGCTATCTGTTACGTCGGAAGACCCGAATTGGAATCCCGGGGGAAAAAAAAAGTATAAATATACATATATATAAGTATGTATGGGTAGGCACAGATGGTTGATCATTTACTTGCATGTAAAATTGAAAGGGAAAAATGTTACGGAATTCTTCATGCCCCTTTGGAGGTTATATGACCAGAAAACTCGACTCTAAGCCGTAAGATTAATAGGTGTAATATGTAAAACATTTCTAATATATAAAAATCTCGTATCACGGTGTTTGCATTCGTATTCTTCCTTTATATATGTATTTGGCAAGTATGAAAACAGGTCGTAAAGTATTTTTTAACTCCACCCAAAAAAATTTATTCGCAAGAGAGCGGATGAAACCGCTGGGCACAGCTAGTATTTACATAAAAAGAATAAAAACTTGGAGGTACCTAGTTGAATTTTTGTCCCTCTTTTAGAAATTACGAATTGATATTGAGAGAAGAAAACAACAGACTAAAATAATCTTATTAAGGGCAATTTGTAAAAACACCAGTTATATTACGCGCGCAAAGTAATTAAGTTTAAACATTAAAAAGTTTTATAATGTTTTCTTTTCACGCGAGTCTTACACATTTGAAAGAAAATAATTTGACTGGAAATTATTTTATCATAATTTTACAATTATACACACGGGTTTTAATATTTTGTTTTAAATATATATATAATCTATAGACATATTATTTTAGCATCAACACGCCACAGTGACCCTAGACTGCCACCTGCCACAATCCCTACATAACTCTTTCGCGTCGTCTTTTTTCGTCGCCGAGTTGAGGTGCTTCTGAACAGCCTCTTCTCAAGTACGTCCCGGATTTGGTCCAGAAAAGTACGACTAGGTCTAACAGGACCACCATTCACACTTGTCCTTTAAGTAGATATTATTTATTACTTGTTTGTCTGTTTGTAGGTTTCTACGTTCCCTTTCGTATTAAATATTATTACTAAATGATCAGATTTACAGTATCTAACACGCTCACATCACATATTTTTGTTTATTTATCTTCATTCCTCACACTGTAATAAATTAGATAATATATTAGTTTCAAGGAACTAAACACAAACAATTAATATTTATTTTAATAGCTTTACGATAACTGTGTATCGCGGGCACACAACGCTCAGTTGAGTTATAACTATGTAACTAGCACCCGCCCCGGCTTCGCACGAGTATGTAAAATATATATAAACCTTCCTCTTCAATCACTCTATCTATTAAAATAAACTGCATCAAAATCCGTTGTGTAGTTTTAAAGATACAAAGGGATATAGGGACAGAGAAAGCGACTTTGTTTTATACTATGTAGTGAAGAATATTAAATTAGAGAATTGTTACTTTTTTCTATGGCAGCAGCGAGCATTGCAAAAATATATTTATCGGATTCATTAACATCTTTTTTTTTTCATTTAGTAAAATATTTAAGTTTTGTAATATCGTTCTTTGGTTTTAAATAAACATAATAATAATAATTGGGACAACTCACATACATTGTTCTGATCCCAAAATATGTAGCTGAAGCACTTGTATTATGGTAATGAGAAACAACGAAGATATCACTATAAATACATATATAAATTTATAAAAAACTAAGACTCGGAAACAAACATTCGTGCTAATCACACAAATAAATGCAACTACCGGGATTCGAACCCAAGATCTTTTGGCGCAGAAGGCAGGAGCACTTTCAATTGTGCCAAAAGGTTTAGAAAACTTTTTAGAACGAAATACATATATACGGCTGGTATATTGTTTTAAAAATAAATTCTAAGGCTTACAAATCACAAAATAACGTCATATTTCTTTTTACATTATTTAAAAAAGGCTTTTTACAACTTTTCCCATAGTTTATAAAGTATTCAATTGATTTGTTTTTTAATATGTTACGATAACCACAGAACCTACAACTGACTGTCAAAGATGAACCATATTACGAAATAAAAGAGAAGGGACTTAAACGTTTCCTAGCTAAATTTCGCAAAATCCTGAAGATTTTTTAATCTTGTTAAATTTAACTCTATAGTTTTTGCGACTGTTTCTCAGATATTATAAATAATTCGTGTTTAAAGGTTTTCGAACGTAAACGCTGACGTCACATAAGGCTTTTGACATAAATATGGTACCTCTTTTAGGTATCGGTGAAGCGTGTGCTTGCTACTTAATTAGAATCTTGACTTTAATTAATCAAGTGTTTATTAATAGTCATAGCTGATAAATATATTATTTAGATTTTTATGTAGATAATAAATTAAATTTAAGATAAACGCTGAGTTATATATCTATAAGAGTTAAAGACAAAAATAATTACTTCATACATGATCGCTTTTGAACGTCACCTTTTAAAGGCTGTTTCAAGAACGCGCCCAAATCTGAGACTCAGTAGGATTCAATTTTTTTAGCATGTCAAAAAATATTAAATTTCTGAAATGAAGTAAATAGTTACCAAGCGCTATCATTCAAGTAATCATAGCTTAAATTAGTTTCCATATGTATGGAAACCAACTACCGTTAAATATTCCTTTGTTTCGAGACGAATTTTAATATAATGTCATTTTGGATATCCAAGGAGAACTAGTTATTAACCACTTAAGCTGATTATTCATATAATTAAATATAAGAAAATCCTGCAATTTTTAAACACAATGGACATTTTTGACTGACGTGAACTAAGAAAACTTACGTGGAGAAAGAAAAAAAAGAGAAAAAAAAAAACACATTGAATTGATAACCTCTTTTTTGTTTTTTTTTAAGGTCGGTTAAAAATTAAGACTTATCTCTTAATGTTGAAGAGAACAATGTTTTTACATATTTATTGATCTAGAGTAGTTACAAGTGGTGTAGTGAAGTTTAGTTAAAGCTTAAATTCAAGACCACATTACAAATTGACTTTGATGAAAGTCAACTTTAATCCAAAAATACTTTACATCTATCGTAAAAGATTGGGAATCGTAGTTTATTTTGGTCGAAAGTTATAATACATCAAATTAAATTCGATTTGCTATATATGAACTTAACCATTACAAAAGCCTTTTATATAATGTGTATTTAAATAAGAAATAAAAAGATCTATTATAAAATAGCATAATAATTTAATAAATAAATTAAAAATTTCAATGGTAGTTTATAAATAAGATCCAATTCGTTATATTTATGCGTCATTCCATAGCCACACATTTGCTTAGTAGTGGACGAAATCGGGCAGGAATCTTGAATTAGTAATTAGAGCAAGAATGTACCTATACGCCGGTATGTAGGTAGGTATATTACTCACGTGTTTTTCGTTCTATAATGTGTCTGCTGCAATCTGTAGGTGAAGTCACTCTGTTTAGATAAAAAGATCCAACAATGACGTATAGAGTAGTGCTCAAAATATTTAATAGATGTCACTAAGTAATATGTACTTCACATCGTTAGGTGGCGATTTTATCAAAACATTGCGCCATCTGTTACAGCTTTTGATGTCTAAAATAGTCTCATTTTAATATTGCGTGTGTGTGTTCATGTAAGATCAGTCTAACTGTAGCACATATTTTTAAAGCAAACTTTTCGAACACACTATTCCCATAAGCAATCATAAATCGTCACTAATTTTACTCCTTTTTAATTTTTTTGTCTTTTTGTCTTATAAGTTCTTAAGTATTTTAAAATTGGTCAGTTTTTAAGTTATTTTATTACAATCAAATATACAAAGTGTAAAAAAGTTTTTGTTGTTTTTTATGAAGCGGTCTTTGGACGAACAGCAAAAACTAGGGATGCATCCGATACCGATACAGATACCGATATATCGGCGATACTTTGGGTTTGCCGATATATCGGCATCGGCGATATTTTAAATGCCGATACAACGATACATCTGAGAGATTATTTTCCACCGCAGGTCTTATACAGACAGACTTCCGAATTCGGCTTTCTCCGCAAAACTTAAGAATGCTCTGTTTTTTAAAACAAAATCTTATTAATTTTAATTATTAACAGTTATGGATTTTATTTTAATTATTACACTTAATTCTTAATTTTAATAGCTAAACCTTGAATCTCATTCAAAGTCTGTAACTGTTTATTTTTTATTAGAAATTAAAAACTAACCAAACTTGTGTTTCATATATTTTACCGGTATCGACGATATTTTTATAAGAGTATCGGTATCGGTATCGTATCGGTAAAAAGGCATATCGATGCATCCCTAGCAAAAACAGTAGCATAAACCATTACTGCAACCTCTATGCATTCAGCCAAGAACACCGACCAAAGCCCTTTTTAACCGACCTTCAAAAAAACCAAAAAGGAGGTTATCAATTCGACGTGTATTTTTTTTTACACTTCCATTTAATTAAAGAACCATTATCTTCAAGAAGTCTTTCATTACGTAAATACTTGTTAAATTAAATGACAGCTTCAATTTCATCTGATATTATTGTATACCTACATATTTTTACTTCATTTTAAAAACTAACTATATTCAACACATTGCTTTTAGGATTAATAAATGAAACAGGTTTTTAATCGAATCATGCAATAAATTTTTTGGAAAGTGTTTTGTGTGTATTGTTTAGTTGTTTAAAAAAATAATATTCTTCGTTTTTAATTTTAAGTTCTAAGTCAGTCGAGCGCAGCTTGTTGCCTATAGCACGATTTTCTAGCTCTTTAAAATTTATTTTAAAACATAAGGATTAATTAAATTTTATCTTAATGCGTTTCTTAAGTTTATTTTATCTTTATTTCGTATAAAATATTCTAAGGCTAATAGATAACTGGGTGAAATAATTACAGAGTAAATTATAAGTTAAATTTTATATGTGAAACTCTATCTGTATTTTATACAGATAAATAAAACTGGAGTGTCTGTTTGTAATATTAAAATATCCAATTTTTACTAAATGAATATGGATTTATACACGGTACATGTACCAAAATATTATTTTTTACAATTTTTGTCTGTCTGTTTGTTCCAGCTAATCTCTGAAACGGTTGAACCGATTTTGACGGCACTTTCACTGACGGATAGCTGATGTAATAAGGAGTAGCTTAGGCTTCTTTATTATAGAAATTAATATATGAAGTACATAATAAATATCTATTATTATTTTGCCGTTCGCTATTTTAATTTGTAGGCTATATAATTATCATCACGTTACGACGAAATAAAAGCGGATAAAACCGCGGGGCAGATCTAGTTTTAAATAAAATTAAATGGATTTCGAGACTTCAGCTCAATAACAACACCAATTGTATTTCTATATTTTATTGATTTAATTTGAACTTCGAACTCACAATAAAATGCAGCACAGGAAACACAAAAATATCCAAACCATTTATTTATTATGAGTTAAAAATACGTGAAACAGTAAGGATTTACATAAATTAGGATCAACTACGTAGGTACATCGATTTCTATTGACGACATCCAATAATATTAAACATCGAATGGACACAATACTTTTCAAAATACCGACAAGAGACAGATAACTTTGAGCAAAGAGTTTAGAAAAATAAGTGGTCGGTTGTCACTTGGTTTTATTAAAAATACAGCGGATACTTGATGTGGGATTAAACTTACGATACTGTGAGTTATCTTAAATGCCGTAAAAGCTACGGGCGCGCGCCTGCATTCTCATCTTCCCTTTGTCGTTTGTACTAGCGCCATCTCTTATTCATCTCCATTACTAGACACACGCGACAAAACTCCAGACACACCAAGCGCCGATAAGCATCTGATATGACTTCCTTATGTAGTAACGTCACTACGCCCGTAAATAAATAGAATTCGTGTATATAAATTAGCTTATGTAACAAATAAGCTTAAATGTATATAATACTGAGGCAGAATTACATCTTAACTACGGCGTAACATTAAGTGTGGTACGTGGGAATAGACACGAGCGCAAGCCCTTACATTAATCGGACGAATGCGATATATAATTTATTTGCTTTATATCTATGTATCTGACGCTAAAACATCTATAATATAATGTATTACTTTTTGTACATCTACTTATACAATAACCATACATACACCCACTAAGCTTTACTGCTTCGCCGTTGCCGAGTACTCAAATGATACCAATTACCACTTTTGATGGCACACAAAGACTAGAATTCTTCATTTTACTCCCCTTCTCTGATGTAGGTACTGCAAGAATTTGAGCACACGGCGTTAAACTATCGGGAACTAAAGGTATTGACCCGCGGGCAAACGATGTAAAAATAGAGTTGAACAAAACTTTCGTAGAGGTTCTTTGATAGATACAAAAGATAGATTCATGACTAGAAGTAGACTAGAAGGCCGAAAGAAGCGTTCGCCCGCGCCGGCTCTGCCGCCCGTTCCTTCGCTAAGTACACAATAATTATTAAAATATATTTTCACATTTTATTACATAAAATTCACGTTATGTTCTACCTACTTTAGAAAAGGAAAGCGGGCTTTAAGAATAAGTAATAAGGTTCGAATTCGTACGCGGAGTTTATATACACTGCGTACCATGGACGTTTATTCGACACACTGTACAGATAATACCCATCTTTTTAGAAATGTGCATGGAGACAAATAAGATTATCAAAGTTGAGATCAATATCAGTAAAATTAAAATTGCGTGCAGAATCCAATACGTATCATCCGTACAGCCCGTTGCCTCGAAACTTAATTTAAAAACTTGCCTACAGTGACAGTTAAAAAACTAGTACGCTAGACAAAAACTTAATGCTAATCTTAGAAGATAAATAAATAAATTTGGTGCCAACATAAATTAACATACACATAATATATTAATATAAAAACAATATCACTTTAAAGTATTGTTTGACTGATTGCGAAATATCGCAAAGGATCTGTAGACTAATCACACAAGCTTTATAGACATGAAATTCCACCAGGCTCGCATTTCAAGGACATACAATATTGGCTCACACATTCATTCCATAAAGAATTAATTTAAAGGACAGATAAAAGGGGATAGGGCGATAACCCAGAAAGAGGACGCAAGCACACACCACAACTTCTCTAATATGCAAGTAATCTGCTAGATGGCGTTACAAACAATCTTTCACGATTAGGAAAGATAAAGGAACAAGCCTGGTGGATGTATAGAGGCGAAAATCTACTCCTTAACTTCGAAATATTTATAAGTAGGATTTTCGTATCCGTTAATCTGCATGTTGGCGACGTGTCTCTCTTCAGGTGTTGGAGCCACTGCGCCAGTTTGTTCAACCTGTAATAAAAACATGGTAAAAAGTACCTATTGACCACTGCTATTATCTTGCATTAATTCTTTCAACTTCTTAATATTATTTTCTAGTCTAGTAGTACATATTTAATACTTGTCCACATCCATATACTCAGAGAGAGTAGTTTGTTCGTAGATGTGAAAGAATTTTTAAAATCGGATACCTCGATTGATTTACTAGATAAGTGGTAAATGAATAACATATTTTTTATAATAATCTGCAATATAATAAGTACGTAACACAAACGTGCCTACTTATCAAAAGAAAACTCTTTTCTTAAAATTTAAAACTGTTCCCTTTAAATTCTACCAATTCAATTACTGAGTTAATTGAATCTTACCTGAACAAAGCCCTGTGCGGATGGAGCGCGGTCACGGCGGCGTGCCACAGCTAAAGCGACGGCGGCGGCGGCTGCCAGGGCGGCGCCGCCCACGCACAGGGCGGGGTACAGAACACCCGAGCCGACGTTGCTGGGCGCCGCCCCACGGACCGTGTAGCCCTGAAAACAAAAATTACTATGTGTAAACTAAGCATTTGTAAGATCACATTGTACATCTTTTAATTTTAAGTTAGTTTAGTGTAGTCTAAATAATATTATATTGTATTCTTATGTGGAGAATAAAATATAATACGTATCTATTTAAACTTAACTATTATTGATAAAAAAAGTTTATCCAAACCTGTTGATATACAGTCAATTTTAGTTTGTGGTGATATTATAAGTACTATTACTAATTAGTTTGTGGTGATATTATAAGTACTATTACTAATTAATTATTCATAAACACTATTTCTATGGAAATTTTCGATAGGTGTTTTATTGTTCTATAATTAATGTTAATCACATAGTGGCTTCTGTAAACTTTTAACTAATAGCTTATAATTAATAGAATGTGTTTAATGAAATATAACGTACGGGTTGTGTGTGCTGCAATTCGTGTTTGAGCGCGTGCGCAGGTGGTGGCGGCGCACGTTCTTCCGCCTGCTCCAAAGCGGCACGGAGACCTTCACCTTCCGTCTAAAAACACAAATTCAAATGTTTAAAGCACTTTGGGAAAAGACTCATTTTTTGTTGAAATAAAATGTTACACAACTACGTAAATGGTCGTACCTACCGAACCAAATTGTCATCTCAAAAACTAATTGATATTTAATTGTTTTTAATTTTTATTTAAAATTACTATCTATGCGTTTGGTAGGATTTTTGTTCTTTTGAAGTTGAAGTTCCTTGAAGTGATCTCACCTCGTCAGTTGATCGTCGACTTGAGGTTTCGCCAATCTCTCCGGTTTCAGTCTCAATTTCAGGAGCCTCCGTCATTGTGCTGGTTACGATTTCCTAAAGTATAAAGCATAAATATGTGCATCAATTTTTATTATATTTCAATTAATTCTTTTCGATAAAAAGAAGTAACGAGGCTGGCTGCAAGAACAGCGTTAGCGAGATTAGGCTATTTTTGTATGAAAATGACGCTAACTTTGCAACTATTGTCATTTGCATGCAAAAAGATAGCGAGATCTCGTGGCGTATCCTTGTAGCCCATGGGATATCATCATCAAGTTTTCCTTACAGTAGTAGTAGTCTCCTGAGAGAAGGCCGCACGTGTGGTAAAGTCGTGGACGGAGACCGGCGCAGAAGACGAGGGCGAGGAGGAGAGAGGTGCGGGGGTGGGGCTCGTGCCAACTGTGGTGCTGTCTTCCGTGTCATTTACTTCACTGGCTTCGTCGTCAGCTTCTTCGCTGTCCTTGACGCCGTTGGAGGTCTGAAAGAGACATTAAGTTACATAAAAACAAACAGTACAGTGCAAGAGAAATAAGAATAGGAATGATCTACCACCATTCTCTGTCAATAAAATGTAAAAAAATTTTGATCTGTATCAATATTTAATTAGTGATAACATTAAGAATTTCGTCGGTTATCTTAGGGATCACAAAAATATAACTTATCCTGATAGCAAAAAAGGTATTTTAAATAGTTTTATAAAATTTTAAACGTTGGGTTAAAATTACCTTAGCTCTCTCATTCTCAATGTCCTGTCTCTGTCGCGTGCGTTCCTCCCTCTTGGCATTAAGTTGTTCTCTTGCCGCCTGCTCCCTTTGGACTTCAGCCTCGATGCGGTCGAGCAACAGCTCTTCAGCTTCAGGAGTCATCGACATCAGAGAAACGGCCATATCGTCTTTTGATTGCATTGACTGTAGAGTTTTATACGTTTTAAGTGGATGTAGATGTACTTGAGAAGCGAGGTCAAAGGCATCCGTAACCGGTAAGCATGTATGGTTTACGAGTTTAATGGCAGTGGAAGAAGTATAAAAGTTATGTTAGGGGAGGAGATCTATGATCACTTCAAACACCTTTGAGAATAGGTGTCATTATATAAATAAAAAAGTGAAGTCCCGTAAACATAAATTGGGCAAATCTGTGCCTACTGCATTTAACCGTTTCCGAATGAAAACTATTTCTTTCCGGAAATTGAAGCCAGTACACATTAAGGGCAAATAAGCGCGATCAGTTGATATATAAAAATAGTGATTAAAAAAGTTGAACCTGAACATAATCTTCAATAGCAGTTCCAATGCTGGCGTAGAGGTGAGGACGGCGACGCAGAGAAGAAAGAGCTCGCTGGAGGGCACGGTCAGCGTCCTGAAAGAATTTATATTTTATATTCTTTTTATTTCACATTATTCATGATGCCGGATAGTATTTAGTTTAGTATGTAAACATATGTAATTTAGTTTAGAATATAAATTTACTTAAGGTATTAGACAGCAATTTTTTATTTATTTTATTAAGGTAATATCAATATTTTCAAATATAATATCAATATTAAGGATATTTCAATGCTGTTATACCTGTAGTCTGTCAGCAGCGCTGGCCCGTTCAGCTGCAGCAGCCTCTCGACCAGCAGCAGCAGCACGGCGCCACGCCGCTAACGCTCCGCTGCGCTCTGCTGCTAAAGCTCGAACCAGACGTTGAAGGCATTTCTGGACACGGTGGGCCTGAAAGATTTCAATATGATTTTATTCAAATTAAATTAATAAAGATTTGTAATGTTTTTTGCTACCATACCGATTTCAACTTTTTATTATTAATAAGATAATTATGGAGGTGAAACGTGAGGTGGAGGTGACCGCCTCCTTGGTCTAGTGGTGAGCGCGTAAGCTTTACAACCGAGACTCGAGAGGTTCTGGGTTCGATTCCCAGCGAAGATAAAAAACCTCGGTCTGGCAGGATATAGAAGGCTGATCACATACTTGCCCCGAAAGAAAAATCAATCAGGGACACGGGACTTCACTTATGGAGGTGAAAATTATCCGATTATTTCTATATCGTGCTCGTTAAAATAGTCTGTGTTATTTTTAAAAAAGGATAAAATTATCATAAATTTCTTACATTAGGAGGAGCATCACGAAGAGAGCGGGTGTAGCAGGCGAGCGCCGTTCGACGGCGTTGAGCAAGGTGAGCCAATACGCGTTGTTGATGCAATGCAGCCAGGCGACGACGTTCAGCAACGCCTTCTTCTTCCAAAGACTAGCGAATTATATCAATTAATATGTGAGTTTGTGACATATGTCTATTTTAAAGTAAATAAATAAATTTATTGGATCTCCCCTAAATCCTTCATAACCCTACATTTACAACGAAGTTTTGAGTAACCTGTTCTGCTGTCAGTTTTGAAAAAACGCAAACAAATGAAAGAACAGGCTTAGTATATCGCATAATACATATCTTGTTTAAAGAATTTACTTATGAAAACGATGATAATGCAGGAATATCATGTTTCATCTTTCGTGAGCCTCATGTTTAGTTATCTTTAGTGTATTTATTTATTTAGTGAAAATACCTGAATGTTAGACTGGAACTTAGCAGTCATCCGTTGTCGGAAGGATTGAGCGGCGGCAGGATCAGAGGCCATCATCTGCTGGTACCGGTCCTCCAGTTCAGACCACTCGCGCATCACCTTGGTGATCTGTAATAGGCATATACAATAATATTATTGTATACATCTGTCTTTTTAGTATCTGTCATCACTCTCACCATTTTGTAGAGCAACATATAAAAGATATGTTTCAATTATAACCGTGAGTTAGCTGTCAAAATTCCATAGCATACAAATATTTAACGCAGACGCTGTCGAAAAATACTTATCGAATTACCACTATGCTATTTATTATACATATACTATTAATTATACTATATATATTATATATATACTAAAATACCTATAGACTATTTAATACAAGAATTATCTTTAAGAGTAGGTACTAGATAAATCACAACAAAATATAGTAATCTTAATTTAGATAACTTCTAAGTAAAGTATTGGATTAATGAAAATGGATTTAATTTGAATAATAAAATAAGAACATGAATAAGCTTACCGACTTTTCGTACTAAAATACAAATTTACCTTTTCACGATGAGTTTCTTCTAGTCTTTGTTGTGCGTCCTTGTAGCTCTGGTGTTCAGTGCGAGGGTCGAAGTGAGAGAAGTAAGGGTCAGATGTGGCAGTGGATGCCTGTGAAAGAAAGTTATTTATTCTCCCTTAACACATAGGTTTACATACTTTTTAGGTACAGAACTAAGTGGATTATATCATTTTAGTATAAGTAACCTGATTTGTAAGGGACTGACGCCTTTGATAAGTTCGTGATAAGGGTTGCATGACGCTAGTGCCCCACTCTACGGATTAACATTAATAGCAAACGTGGACTATGTTAACAAAAGGAACTTAACGAATAACAAATCACATGATTACAAATGAAATTGATGACAATTCAAGAAATCCTCGACACGATAATTATTAATCAAAATATCTCATTAATAGATGAATAAATGTGTATAATGTTGTAAAATCCATCTCAATCATCTCGATTGTGGCACTTCACAATAAATGAGACGTAAAAAGTGACTACACATGAAATGTCATTTTAATCTTTCTAATAAAAACACCTCGAATTGATAACCTTCTTTTTGGTTTTTTGAAGGTCAGTTAAAAATAGATTTTAGCTTACTATACTTACTACTTTTACCATCTTTATATAACTTTGTAAACTGTATCCATTAATTTAATTAGTTGGTCCAAACATAATAAAGGGTATTTAAATATGTCTGAAAGTTAGATTATCCAAGAAAAAGGATCCATATTAATTTATTTCTATGTAATCTAATTTCTAATCGGTTGAGTTTAAAGTTTAAAGTTACAGCTAATTGTACTAACAGCAGTGGTTGTAGTCGTGGTGGTAGTTGTAGACGTAGTGGTAGATGGAGCAGAGGAAGATTCGGGGTGTGGCCAGGCGGAGTCATCACCGTCGGTGTAGTCATCGTCCTCAGCGTCATCATCACGAGATAGATCGGCATCTTCATCTTCATCCATATCTGTGAGAGTTATCATATCTATATACAAAATCTTGTCTTCATTATTAACATCACAATCACAAAACAACTTTAAAATGAACAACTGAATACACTCAGTGGTTTTTATATGAATTGTGTGCAGACATAAAAGATAGACAGATAAAACAACTAAAAACCTTAATTTTTGTTTTCTCGGGATTTGAACCTAGAGCCTCTGACGCAGAACGCAAAGTAAACCACGGAGGGGTTTAGAATGAATGAATTATATTCAAGAACTATATTTTCACATTTTACTATAAAAAAATCTAAACTAGTAATATCTAGTAAAAAAACGAATTTGTTACCGTCATCTGCATCATCATCATCGTCATCATCACTCAAGTTGAGAGTGTCGTCGTCATCATCAGCCAGCGCATCTTCATCATCGAGCAACTCATCATCGCGTTCGTCCATCGCAGCAGATGCAGCGAGCATTTCTTCACCGCCAGGGCTCACTGGTACACCTACCTCCATGGGCTTATGCATTTTTACGTTTTCTGAAATGATATAATTTTTTAATCTAGAATACATTTATTTAATTAGTTTAGTTGTTTAATTAGAGAAAAGTAGTTAAAAGGAAATACTGACAAAATATTAAAACGAAAAAATATTCTTAATTACATAAATTTAAATTAATATATAATATAAATTATATTATTATTAATTATAAAAAAGGTTTAGGATTAAGCCAATCAGTTAAAGGTTGATACAGATTCACTGAACGCCGTTTGGCTTTAGGAAACACAAAAAATAAATCCCGCCGAAATAATGCCTAACGGTGTACAAGGCAGAAACATTTCTACGTCTATTTATCTGATCATTTTTTACTGACAAGTTTTACTTCTGCTAGAGTTAAAATGATGGAAGGAAGTATAGTTTACCTTTAAAATGTTTCGGACAGCAGACAAACTCGACGCCTGAGAAGAGACTTATGCCGCATGGCAACAGCATGGCGAAGGTGCGAAGACGCAGTCCGCGCTGGGCGCACGCTCGTCCAGCTGTGGCGTTCCACCTGGAGAATTGCCAGCACCTGCTCTGGTTGTGGATGTGGTCGAAAAGACAGCTCTCGGGGACCAGCAACGCGTCCGATTGGAATGGACCTTCTGCCGCCAAACGATCTTTGCAGTTAACGGGAGTATTATGTAATACCTATTTCTATTACCTTATTCTATTACTACTTTGTTTATTAGCAAATAATGTTTCTGTAGCAACAAATTCGTAAACTCTGCTATACAATAGTACGTACATTTATAATTCATACCAACATTACGAATCTAAAGACAATTCATGCAATAGTTTCTAAGTTTATTTTACTTATTACTTTATTAAGTTTAATTTTATAAAAGTTTACTGTGTTAACATGAGTCTGAACGGTGTGTTTGCCTCTATAACATATGCCTGCCACAGTATCCAGGGACTTTTTTAGAAAAATTGTTCATCTGTACTAATATTATAAATGGAAAGACTTTATACTTTTGTTTGTAGTAGATACATTAAAATATTACTAGAGCAAATGAAAAAATCTTTCGATACGAAGCTGGACTGACATATTAGGCAGCATATGGTAATGTAGACAAACCCACTAAAAGCTACTGCTTAAAAATACAATACATACCAAGACAGCGGAATGGTTTAACCCATCGAGTGACTTTGCACTTAGCGGCGTTTCCGGTTCCTATCTTGCACCAGTTGCTAACTTTGACGTAGTGAGAGGCCTCAACGATGTTTGTTATGTCGTGGCTCGGGTACACCTGGGAGATTAAATATGTTTATTAATTTATTTGGGTTAGGTAATACGTTATGTTATTGTCTTATTTTTGATGTTAATAATTTTTACTTTTCTATTACAGAGCTAACTAAAAACTTTTACAGAATATAAGGACATACATTTTGCGCTTCGGGTTATAGGAATAATGAGAATTCATAAGTTTAGGTTATTAGGAATATCTTATTACCCTCTTGCAGTAGTCAAGTATTTCCATCTTGTCCTTCAGGCAGTTGTGCGGCTTGGTGGTGAGGTCGGGTGTCCAACGTCCAGCAGCGGACATGTACTGAGGGTGGTAGGACGCACCCGCCTCGCAAAGCACCGCCACTTGCGGCTCCGCGCTGTTTGTTGTCTGAAGGAATAAACCAAATTTTTAACTTACCTAATGAAATCTTAAATAAAGTATCTAAAGTACTCTTTTTTAACTTCATAGATGGCTTATAAGATTTAGATGAAATCTAGTTTAGAGCACTCGTTGTTAACCGTTAAAGCTGTTAAAAATTTATTCTGAAAACTGGCCTATAATAAATCATGTACCAATCACGCAAAATTAATTTACGAAGTATCGAGTAACAGAATATCTTACTATCTCTCAGGATCCCGCTCTAAACTAATAAACAAGAAGCTCCACAGCTTGCAGGATGAAGGTACTATAATCAATTTCAATATCTCAAAAACGTCTGGCGAAAGTAAGATAAATAACATCCCAATAGTGTTGTTCTGTCTAGACGTCGGGTCTGCCTTCCGACTAAGATCACTGAACTCGCCGCTTAAAGGAACTTTTGAATATTTAATCATTCTGTATCATTGTATCTTCAACTATGTTTTCCATGAGAATACTGTTTATATTTTAAACTATGTTATCAATAGATTTTTAGTATTGAAAAGCTGTCAATTCCATAATGGCCAAATTTGAGCGTAAACACTATAAAGCGTAAACACTAAAGAGAGTAAACACTAAACAGCGTAAACAAGAACGGCGCTGAAAATTTTTCCATAAAAATAATAATTAATTACGCTATCGAAAAATATTTACCAGACTTGTAAAGCGTAAAAGCTACAGGAGATTAGTAAAGAATTATTTTATATACGTTAGTGTAACTGCATCTGTTGAAAATCTTACTAGGTACCGAAATACTGAAAGGTACCCACGGGCCCTATTGCGACAGTAACTAAACCTTCAGAGCAAGGACCTTCTCGTTAACATCATGCTGAAACACAATGTGACAGTGTCGCTGTAGAATATATTAAATAGGAATTCCGGGAACTAATGTATTACAGCTAACTTAAAAAAGGATCAAAACTTGAATTTCACCTGATGTATAGCTATATATATAGCTATAGCTATTTGTTATATAAAAGTATTATATATAAGTTTATTAGAAATAAAGGGAAATTACGCCCTCATTGTTATCGCCATATATATATTTACAAATACTTTAAAGGCTGAGTTTATCATATAAATCGTCATGAAATCTCTTTGTCCTTACATGAAAATCATTTGATCCCTTTTATTGTAATTAGAACCTATATGAATGTATATTAAAACATGTATGTTATATCGATCGAATATACTTTGTTTGCAAATGGAACGTGATGGTAGGTAAACGAAGGGTGCATGTTTGAACTTTGATTTTATTTGCCAATCGAACGTGAAAAGACATATTTTTAAATCGGGTCGGTAACGGAA
Organism: Aporia crataegi; assembly: GCA_912999735.1. NCBI lineage: Eukaryota > Metazoa > Arthropoda > Insecta > Lepidoptera > Pieridae > Aporia > Aporia crataegi. Next base: position 6,152,684 of record OU538749.1, read on the forward strand.
TGAAAATTAGCTCAGAAGTTTCATCATGAGAATTATAAATAAACTTATATTTTGGCTTGTAGTATTTAAAAAAATATCCCTTACATAATAATATTATAAATAAATGATTTGGTTCAGACAATATCAGATTTCATAAAATCGTCTCCGCCCCTTTAAACTTCAAAGGGACGGAAATGGTTTTCTTTGAACGTAGCTAATCTAACATCTTGAATACATCAGCGTTAAAATAGAAAAAAGAACATCAATGTTACATTATATAATAGATTTCAGAACAGAAACTATATAAATTGAGAGTGTATTGTAATTCCTGTTAATAAAAACTAATAACATTGCAATTTACTAGCGGCTTAATACTTGTCATTTAAAAAACTCCATGGTGTTAAGTAAACAAGAATTACGTTACAAAAATATACATTGAAAATCGCTCTAAAGTGACGTATCCGGTTGAAAAAGCAAAAACAATTTACTTTATAGCATGCAAACAGTTTGCGAGTAGCACTCACCGTAAACCGTGGTCGTTTGTTTAGGCCCGGCTACTTTGTTTGATGTCTGCTACAGTACCTACCTTTAATGTGCGTTAAACTAGCTTTTACTACTTTGTTACGGTGGGCAGTGTCAAGACGCTGTTAAGAATTAAATTACGACAAACTCGTCGAGAAAGTATCTTGTTAGATAGCAATTTTATGACAAGGTCGCCCTCCAAAAGAAATCGACTTTTGTTCTATATCAATGCATTATTGCACAACTCTATGGTTCATTTTCGCTTTTTGTTTTTATGTCAAACCAACCAGCCCTCTGAATGTGCATGAATTGGGTTGTTTATGCTAGTATCACCCTTTTAAAAACAGTAATAATAAACTGAATAATTTAATAACTATTTAGATATTGAGATTGGATAGATGTATTGTAGATCGTAATTATTTTGTAACCGCTAAAGACCTTTCATATTTTTTAGTATATGCAGATTTATCTATCTATATTATCACGCTTATTTCCCAAAGGAATAGGCAGCGACCACAGACTGCCACCGGCCACAATCCCCAAATACCTCTTTTGCTTCATCCACTTTCAACAAATCAATTTTACGCAGGGGCAACTCATGGGTATTATGAAACTTTACTCAATACGTAATAGAGTCCAAATCGATTTAAAACTTTCTCAATTTTTAAGATAAATAACTATTATAATAAAGCCTACATTCATTACAAAGAAAAACAAATATCAGATCCATACGCATATTAACGCTGTTTCCGCCCACTTTATTCGGAACAAGGGACGTTAAATTGTTCGTTTGTATGTGACAGCTACAATCCTTATCCATTCAGTAAAAATCATTTGAAAAGGGACTTTTGTACTGAACATTAATCAAGTCTATTTGTGAAATTTAATGAAAAGGATATTCCCTTGGCAGGACAAATAATAATTAATTACTGTTCTGAATAAAATGTCGTGAAATGTAGCTTTTTAGAAGCTAGGTTTTTCATACTAAACGAAAGAAAATTACATATTAAGGATTTCAACAATCTGCTTTACACTTTTAAATTTATTTATTTTACCTTGGTTATGTTATTTTTTTTTATTTACAATATTTTTTACAATACATAGGGACTACCTTGCGGCGATAAATATTTTGCACAGCATTATCTCATTTATATTTTCTTTTTGTAATAAGTTCTCCTTTCTCATTATCAAACTATGTAAATGATTCCTATGGTTAACACAATTTCAATTAAAAGAAACAATAACGTGGAAAAGCACTAAAGCTAATCACGATTCCTTGATAAATAATAAGTTTAATTGAAAAATGCTAAGCATGAGGGGATACTTTTTGCTGTATAAAATCGCGCCATCAGCCACCCGTAACGCATCAAGAGCTTTTGCCAACTCATCTCAACTACGCTCGCTCTGCCGCCTCGCCCGACCCAAGTTCTTGTTATTTCACAGTTAATTACAGACTTTTCACTTAGTTATTTCAATTTTCTATTTCCTTTTGGCTAATTAACTTGAGCGTGTTCGCTCGAAATTGCCAGTCTTGTTGTTGTACTACGGAGTGAAGTTTATTTCATTACGTATTTGCGATCAACTAAAACTTAAGGTGGGATGTTTGTGAGGTTAGAAATATACTGTGGAAAGTTACTAAGCAAATTAAGGGCAAAAGTAATACTTACTGATTCGATTATAAATTCTATATTTTTTCTTTTATTTTATCATATTGTTATATATATTTTTGTGTATGTATATGATAAAACATATGTTATGTTTAGTAGTTTTCGCACTTCATGCACTCTCTTCATTACTTTTTATTTTCCTTGTTGGGTGGCCTAGAAGAGATCGCTGATTAGCGATAAGGCCGCCCGTTGCACCCCATTTAGCTTAAGTTACTATCTGTATCCTATTGTTTATTGCAACGAAGTGTTAATAAATAAAATAAATAAATAAATAAAACACTAAAAGCCGCCTGTGAATTAGTTCAAGAGTTATTGCGTAATGGGTTTTCTACTAGACATATAAAAGAAAAGTCTATAATGTGCTAAATGTGTGTATGTGATGTGCTGCATCGAGTCGGTGAGATTACCTCTTAAAAACGAACCACAAAATTGTTATTCTATTATTAATAGCATTCGTTAAATTACATATTTTACAGATATATATATATAATATGCATGGGATATTTCAGAAAATAAATCTCTAAAAATGTATAGAGAAACTTATGTTTTTGTGTATTTATGAATGTACTGTAGGTAGATTTCACGTTTATTCGAAAACACTTTCGGGTCGAAAAAGACAATTATGTGCGTGAATTTCATATAGGAATAAATAATTCGTGTTTTTATTCATAAATGAATAGATATATATAGATGTTTGAAAGTTAACACCGCAAAGTTCTATTTTCCGAACCGCTTAGCTTTGGTGTCAGATCTTAAATAATTTGAATATAGCGAATATTGTTTTACGAAGTCCCACTCAACTACCTATTTGAAGCTACTTTTCCTGTATTCACACAGGTTTCCCAATTCCTGTGTCCTCAAACTAAGTTCATCAGAGGCTTTATAAACTTAGTAACGAGGCAACTTGCAACGGTCCCAAACAAGTCATCTTACGAGTTTGCAACGACGTGGGTTTCTAATTGCGTAGCCTTATTCATCTCATTCAATGTTATTCCAGATGAAACTTATATTTAATCATTAAGTTTGTATAATACGACACTATACGATATTACGCAGTACTGTAGAGAAGTTTTGGGGACGTACCCCAAAGGTGCCTCTTATTTTTTGATTATTAATAAAAAATCATTGTAAATAATCATAAAAAATGATGTTTCCAAGAAGTATAATTGAGAAATAATATAACGTGTCTTCAAAAAAGCGAAACATTTAGATATAGTAGAAAAAAATCTCGCATACACAGAACTTTGGTAAGAATTATGATGCCAAAAATGTGATAACAGATCAAATCGAGGCCTAGATTTATGTCCATAAATATCCCCTTGAAATCTTCAACTTGGGGAGAGTTTATGTGCGAAATGTAGTAAGGGGAAAGAAATGTCGGTACTCTTAAATTTTGCTATCAAGTTCGAAAAGTATTTTAATACTATGTAATTCATATCTACCACGTTAGAATTTTTGCACTTACTTCAATAATTGTCAATTGTCATTTGTCATAATTGGCAAAATGGCACAGTAAAATATATAAACTAGGTAAGTTTACTCTCTATGGTAAAGTTCGATTATAAAATCTTTAAAACGTTTCGTGAACGCAATATCAAAATAAAAAAAATGCATAAAAACATTATAACATCATTTCTCGAATGATACTTTTATTTTTATCTTTGGTAGTCTGCGCTATCTCTATGGTATATATTTTTTTTTAATTTAATCAGTGGCAGCGCGTCATTAAAAGCGATGTAGTATTAAATTTTAGCGCCATGCATATATTTTGTTGTATTTTCAATCTCGTATAAATATTACATACATTAATCCAAATTATAATATACTTTAATTAAATATGACTTCACATTATTAGATAGTTATTAAATCATCCTTGTTTTTATAAAAATACTGCCTATTTTTCTTAATAAAAATAATGTTCAATCATATAAACCAGAATGAATAAAGTAAATTTTCTTTCAGCGAGGGGAATGGCACATCAGCACGTGTCTCGTATTGAATATTGATAGATTCAATTTGCTGACTCACTCATATTCTTTATGTATTTCGTCACTATGATAAAAATTACTTTTACAAGATCTTGTAAGGGTTCTATAGGTTACAAATATGTGTATGTCTCGTAACGTGACTTAAGAGATTTCAGAGTCAACATAATCATTCATTTCACAATCTATCTCTTAATATTTTTAATGAAAAGTAGTTGACAGTTGACATTCAGTCAAATGTCACACATGAATCTTACGTAAGAGATTACTACCCAAGCCATTAAGCTGCTAATATGTTAAAACGTTGACATTAAAATTTACTGTTAAAAGAAGAGCAGATGACTGCAAACATATGTATGTTCATATTTCCTGCATTCGACATGCGTGTCAATAGCATTGCTATTGAACGTGATCACGACAGGGAGTAGGTGCCTTTAAATATATTGACAATTAAATTCAGGCCTCAGTGTACACTATCTAGATTCTAGACCAATCTTAATACAGCTAGTTGCAAGTTTAATTGAGTAAAAAATGTTGAAAGAATCATACTATGAAGTAGATTATGAGGATAATGCAATCGATTTAAATGTTTTATTTGGTTGCCATTAATGTTAAAGTAAATCCAATCCAAGTATTCAATCCAAATCCATCTACATCCATGTACTTGCCTTCTAGAATTATTATTTAAATTTTATTTCTTACTTTTTACTACCCTTTATTGGTTTTATTGGCTGAAAGAGTTTTAGATGTTCAATCTGAAAATAGTTATCGAAAATCGAGTTACTATAGGTACAGGCTTTGAGCGTAATAAATTATCCGTATTAATGACGATAAATCTTGTTAAATGGGAAGATTAAAGAGCTGAATTAATCACGTCTGTTGACATCTATAAAATTACAAGGCTTTTTGAGATAAATTGTGGCACTTAATGGTCAACTAGCCGCAATGAGTGGCTCAACAGGACAGCTATAAATTCCGCCCATAATTAAGTTATGCGTTGGCCTATATAATGTTGTTGTACGAGGTTTTAACTTAAATGTGGAACTTTTATTGCCTATGCTTACAACGTTTACCTCACTAAATAATTAAAATTACATTATAGGTTATTTTATGTGGAGTATAAATGAATAAAATATATAAATAAATATATTTTTAAATAGTTTTAATAATAATATTACTTAAGTGATTAGAACATCAAAAGTGTTGCATCTAATTTAACTAAATGTTGCGTGACCATACGGGATAAGAACGGTTTTAATATAACTAATAAGATACTATTCAAGATAAGCAGAGTTAAACCGAAGAAATAAATATATTAAAATAATGATGTCCTTGATAAGATGATAACTCTTGGATACCAGTGTTATCATGTTATAGAATATTGTTAGAATATTTTTGTTACGTTCTTACAAAGTGTGCCACGTGCCGTTCTGAGACCCCTTTATGTAAATTTCTGGAGATACTTCACATACCTACTTGTTTAGATCGTAACCTAACATTGTAACAGCTCACCAGGGTTGACATTTTCTCAAGGGAATATTTTTAAATTCATGAGTTTGTTGAGTGTTCCCTCTTGAACCACTAAAAGATCATAATAATTTACTAATTTTATTATTATTATTATCTCTCGCTGCCATTGTCATAGACTATTGTTATTAAGTTATTTCTGTTAAAATTATATTTAAAAATCAACTAGATATTATATAATACAATATAGCTTCTCATAGCAATTAAAGTAACGAATCTAAATAAACCGCATTACCACTTTGGGTTCTAATACTACCGTTTTATCCGAAAAAATAGCCTGACTTAGAATTTTTAAAACGATAAATGCAAAAAAAATAGTTAATAATTTATTATTGTTTTCACAGATGCTTAAGAAATGTCTCTATGAGAAAGTTATGGGCTTACTGTCTATATATAACAAAGCAATAGCAAAACAATCAAAGGCATTTATCAATTATGCAGCCACTAGAATGTACCTAATCCTTGCACTTGCGAATCAATGGAATGTAGATATTGACCTGAACATCATCAACATAATTAATAGATACTAAGGCTTCAACAAACTGATTACATATATATTTTTATGTAAATTAAATGTACTTTACAAAAATTATACAAATCGATTGATTGAAAGTATTATACTCGGAAACTTGAACGATGTTTCTGTTTCCTTTTTTAGATTTACACGAGATTTCTCGCAGGATTACGTGTATTTTATATAAGTATTCCAAATATATTCTAAATGGTTGAATTGCTTTAAAAATAAAGTACCTACTTTACGACAAGAGACAATTATGTCAATCATATAGCAATAATATACCGTGTTTATTACAAAAAAATTGTTACAAAATATAATTTGTATATTACAAACACAGATTTTGGTTCGATTAGCCAGAGTATGACTGTATATAAATGTAATTTAAAAGAAAGTTGGTTTCAATAAATTTGTATATATAATATTATTTGTCACATTTTGATATAGTATGTACATATTTAGTAAAATACATTTTTTTTAGGTACAATTAACAAATAGCCACTAGAACACGCAATAGTTATCAGGCTTCTTATCGCTTGAGAAAACATATACAATATACATATCATGGCTAAATCGTTATTCAATATGTAATCAAATTAATTTCAACAATATGCGTCCAACAGCCCTGAATAAATAGCTAGCCAAGTTTTGTATACAAGAACCCTCAAAAGCTTGCCGCGTCGCCACTTTTTACTTCGCTCACAAGTTTCAAGGGGAAATTAAAATGAGCTCAGTCTCGTAGTGTTCAGCTTTTGTTAAGACTTTGTTGTAACGTTTTTTCATACTTATGAAAATGAAGGATTAAACTTCTACGCAGGTACCTAGATGTTTTCTTGGAGTACTATTGTTCGCGATTGCGTGACGCCACCAGCGGCGCAGCGATGCGCGGACGCCATTTTGAGTGCATAGTTAGGATTATTACCTTTTTTGTTTTTGGTATAGTAAAATATAATTGCATTGTATATTTTTTAAGGTAATTTAAACTATCGTAGGAAATGTCAAGGATTTTTTTATTACTTATCTCTGGAAGTTTCATCTATCACTATATTCTATAGTTTCGTGTACGTTAAAAGTATTAAATACTAAGATGAAACCTGTTACAAAGACAAATATGTATATTATATATGTATAATATATATAATAACTTCAAAAAGTAATGGATCTACTATTATTATGATTCTGAGTTATATTTTCTATATTGTAAGAAGTGAAGTTAGTCGCGAAGTAAAAGGTACCCAGTATTCTATAAACGAAATATGATTTACCTATAAAACACCTACTATAAATATATACCTTACATAAAATATAAGAAAATAAGCTCATCGTTCTTCTAAAGTAAACACGATGTCTAGACAATATCAAACAATGTTTAGTGGCCTTTCAGAACGCCATGTTGAATATAACCTATTTGATAAATTATGTAAATATGTTAGCTCCATACAAGAACAAATGGCGGAACGTCAAAGCGTTGGCTTTTCAATTTATCACGAGAAATCGATAGTTGCGAAAAATATAACTTAGCTGACATCCTATTTTTCATACAAAAATTGACATACACTGAAATTAAGTGGACATACTTGGAAATTTTTCTTGGAAAATTTCAGAAAAACCCTTTAACGAATGTTAGTGAAAAAAATCTAGAAATATGTCTGTTAAATGCTAACCAATCCCAGAGGATTACGAGATTTCACACAACACACAAAAAATTTATATTCTTCTCGCATCTGCCTATGGCGCTGAAAGGGTTCGAATTCGAAACAAAAATATTTGGGTAGTTACTTCGCTGTTTTCTTCTATCCCTGGTGGTTATAGGATTTTACTAAAGTCTAATATATAAAAATTAATAAACATAACAATAAAAATAAAGTAATAAAAAATGTAAAACCCAATATTGACACTTGATCATCGCTTCGGGCGTGATATGATTATTCAAATTGAGAACAATACCTAACAATACATATTAAAAGTTGTTTTTTTTTTCCGGAGATGAAGTAAAACATATCTTATAGAACGCTTGTTTTAGTTTGATTCTGTGTATGGATAACAGACTTAATAATACACTTTTTTTTAAAATAAATTGCATTGAACAAAAGCCATTAAGTAATATAAAAGGCATATCGTTTACCGACGTGTAATTATCGGAAGCCGGATGGGAACGAAATTGAATTCTGCAGGCACTACTCTATTAGTTATAAAAATATTTAACTGAATTAACTCCGCTGTTTGTATAATACTGAAATAGTTGATTTGTTTACAGATAAAGTCTCATTTTTAATACCAACTTTGACAGCATTTTAATAAAAGAAAATAGCATTTAAAAAGCATTATAATGAACGGGAATGCTATTTATAGCTGTACTTTTCTAAGATTCCATTTGGATAAAAGACAAAAATAAACTAAAATTGGTTGAGTGATTTAGATTTAATACTAAGAAACAAATATAAGCAAATAGAGATAAGAATAAATTATTATTGTATATGTAGAATTTAAATAAAATCTAATAATAATAATCATACTAACAAAAGGCTAGAGTGGCGTACTAAAGTTAGTAAAGAAGTATTTTATGTGCGCCCACAAAAATAGGATCAATTTAATTTCTGTGAAACGTTCCACGAATTATTGTTATGCGTAGGCCGTAGCGTGCTACGCGCGTAGCAATACTACGAGTCTTGTTTAATACCTAAAAGAATTGTGTCTTAAACTATTTCTGTATAAAAATTGAGATACTTTTCTAGGTTAAAGTAGAAACCCACGTCTCTGATTATTTTAAAGCCTTTTTTCACAATTAAATGTAACTTGTGCCCTAACTCAAGCTCTAGTCTATCTCCGTACTAAATTGAATAAAAATCAATTAAATTGCTTAGGCATGAAAACCTAAGAGACAGACATAGTAGGGAAAAGAATAAGTAGGAACACGAACAGTAAGAAATATGTCAAAAATCAATCTGATCCAATTTGAAATTCAATATTCCTAAAACAAAGCACACATCAATTTGTGGCAACAATTTCAAATTATCATGTCTGTTCCTTGTAGCTGACACATCATATTAACCTTACAAAATCGGGGGCTATAAAAATCGAAATTCAAATAGCTGATTACCCCTACCCCCACGGGGAGCAAGGCGCTCGCTGCGCGCGCACACAAAATCAATACGCTACATGTCACGCACAAATACGGTGGCTCGAGTAGGATGTCATGGCCATTTACCGATATTATCTGTGCATTCGAGAAAGACTCACAAGTTATCGGCAGGGATACCATACTGCCCATTATGTGGCCGATGAAAAAGGCCAGCGAATCACATTAATCGATATTAAGTTTCCTTAATTAAAACAAATCAAATAAAATTTCTTTACATTAAAATAAAATAAATTTTTTATACATACAAATATTAACATGATTAATAATGAGTAGTAATAAAAATTACTTATGTAATCCACTATACAGGAAAGTAAAAAAAAATACACGAAGCAGGCACATTTCTGGATTTGTTTCACTAATATATTTTAAAGCCGACGCAAATTTACCACGGATCGCGGCGCGGTAGTCCATGGCATCGGTGATCTCTTACTATCAGGGGACTCGCCTGCCTTGTTGTCCGCTATTATATAAAAAGCAAAATAGTCAAATTGTCTTTCGTTCCTACCCAGGCGAAAGATTTGAGAATTTAACATTTAAGAATAAAAGCAACATATTTCCAAGGTCGCATTAATTATAATTACACAATAATTAGAAACAAATAAAAATCATAAAATCTAAGTATATGAAATCCGATAAATCATAATTAATTTAAACATGGAAGTCAAAATTATATTGAACTTCGTATGTTACCCCATCCCAGCCATGAGCCAATCATCGAGGCGTTTTCTCCATTGAGTGGATGGTTTCTAAAGGGCTCAGTGACCTGTAAATGTTCTGTCATGAGTGTTTATAATATTTACATTAAGGGAAATAAAGGTTGAATATTGTATCACGTCCTGTTAGCTACCCGTGGGTATCATTTGCTAACAAGGGTCAATCTTTATTCATTTCCTTCACTTGACGTTTTACTGTTATCTGATAGATAGATGTACGAGAGGCAATTATATTTTTTTTCAACATGTATATAAAGTATGTATATTTATGTACATAAAAGCGCTTGATACCAAACTACATATGGCATTTTGATTTTGATTTTATTAAAGCAGTGGTTGTCATTTTCAGATGCGCGCGCATAAGTGAAACATTTTATTTACTAAATAAAACCGATTTTTAATTTATTTTTATTCGTAAATGAAAAACGTCGAAAGGTAATCAATATTCTAATGTACGTTAGTATTGATGATTACCCTGTTCAGCTCTCTTAAGACTCTCGGCTTGGGTCTAAATACGGCCTCGGTGGTAATCACCCACTTTACACACTTATATCACAATCTACTAGTATTCATGTTACATTATTAAGTATTTATAGACTTTGGCAAATTTTTAATACCTTGTCTATTGATTAAATATTTGATTATTTTAAATGTTTTTTATATATTTGCTGCTTCCGTAGCTCATTTGGTTTTCGTCTTGACCGTTTAATTCATTGCTGAAGGGCGTGTCCGTCCTGAAATGTTTTTATGGCGTCGCTGACAAGTTTCCTCCATACCACTCTGTATAGTACTGTAATTCCAGTTTTAGCTCACGTAGTCTTCGCAGTCTATCTTTCTTAATACAACCAGTTTATTCAGGCTATCTGGTTGTCTGCTGGTAATATGACCAAAGTTTGGATTCGCTGGTAACTTCAACGGAACAAAGTAACTTATATAATTCATTATCTTTATTAGCTTTTCAACCCTTTTTGGATTATTCACTGCTTAAAGTATACATTTCTCCGAATCTGGTCAACAATTTCAATTTACCTGGTCTTAATAGCTGACAGGAGGACAGTGAAATTAATTATTGAGATTAAGCCCCTTTGAAAGCATCAGCTAGAGTTCTAAAGGAATGTTCTTTTAAATAATTCAAAGCGGCTCTCATTCTAGTGTTCCTTTCGCTTTATCGTGTGAAGCAGAAAGTTTTAGGTTAATACATTTTAAAATGGATGAGATTTGTTTTATGTATCAAAGTGTTGTGCGCATCAGTGTGAATTTAATTTCAAGCCTGCAAATGCTTCAAAGCAACGATGTTTTATGGCGCGAATTCTCCGAGTAAAATTGTTTTTGATATTTTTGCGGAATAACTTAATTTTACAGCATTGAGACGTGTGTTGAGATTGTATAATGTCGGATGATCGTAAAACCTTTATATAGAGAACTACTGAACCCTACGAACTTCATATCGCTTCAAAGAATAATACATATAGAACTTGTTACATCTACTCTATTCTATAGAAAATGTGCGAGGAAACTAATTTCCTTCATAAATAATTTTTCATGAATTTTTCTATATTTTGAATAGTTATTCTGCTATTTGCCGATTAAATGAATTCAACAAATCAGATATCATTAAAATCGACCCAGCTGTTCTTTATCCGACTTCGTTTTATATTTATAGATTAATATTGTCTTTTATTAAAATTCACTTATTTTTTTTATATGTATTTACTTGAACAAGCTAAGTGGGGTTATAAGCCGTGCTATAATCGCAAAAGCATTGATATGCTTTTTTATATATTTTGTGTAAATAACATTTTGAAGAGAACAAGCTTTGCAGGAATAATAAACCCAATGAAATGAATCTATAGGAATATAAAAACCTGCTTTTGAAATCCACGCTATTAATAAAAACTTGCAGGCATTAAACATAATCGGTTGGTGAATACCGGAACTGGAAAAATTATCTGAAAAGAGTATTTTACGGGCGATCACTTCAATATTTGTAGAGCCGTAACGTAGTGATTGCTTGTACCATATTTGAGCTTAATTGAAACATTTTCACCTGGGTTGTTTAAATTCAGCGTTTATGCATTAAAATGTTTATTTTTCCTAAAAGCCATTTCAGCTTTTAATGCCTACTGAATCGTATTATAAAATGTTGAAAGCATTCTTAAGATTTGTGTTTACTTAAGTTAAATGGAACAAGTGTATAAAGATGTTCGAAAAGATTCTTTGCCTTATGGAAATACTTTGTATGCAAATCTTGTAATTGCCATAATTTCAAGTAGTATTTAACTAGGTACTCATTCCATCAGCTAGTTTTTTTTTATCATAAGTAATTCCTATAACGGAGATTAAAATAAATAGACATAGGATTTAAAAAAATGTTTTTCTGTTTTAAACAAATACTCCAATTTTACTTTTTTATTATTTATACGATTTTAAAAGTCACAATTTAAGTTGAAAATATGTCATATTTCCCTCGATGTTATGACAATACTTTACAATAATTATGTTACTCAGAGTGGTAACATATTACACTTACTTTCCTCAATGAAAGAATTATAAAAAACAGTACACTTTGGGTTTGCTTACTACAAAAAAATACAAATCTTTTCTCTTTATATAAATTTAAATTTATGAGGTACTTATTATATATTTTGATGCATTTATAATAAAGGTCGCAAGCATATCAATTACGTCCCATAAAACAAATATAGAAAATCAAATGAAATAGAAACCAATCTAAATTCGTTAACGATATTAATTAACTTGTTCGAGTAGTGTTTACCCAATAACAAGTATATGTATTAATCATCTCGGATTATTGGTATAATCTATTTGTCACGTTCGCCGCTTTGTATCATTGAAATACAGGAATATCAATTACGAAGGTTATAACAAACCTTAATAAATAATAAAACTTAATATAAACGGGTATAAAACATATATAAACCTTCCTCTTCAATCACTCTATCTATTTAAAAAACCGTTTCAAAATCCATTGCGTAGTTTTAAAGATTTAAGCATACAAAGTTATATAGGGAAAGAAAAAGCGACTTTGTTTTATACTATGTAGTGATAAATCGGTTAAAATAATTTTTAAAGATATTTTAGTGCTAGTAAAATAATACTAAAATATATTCGTGGACAATAATACGAGTCAGCGACAAAATCCTCTGTATCTTGCAAATTAATGTTATATGAATGAAACTAACCTTATATTAAAGAAAACTTAAATATCATATGATATAAAACCATATATTTATGGTTTATAACAGTTTATAAAACGAAATCGGAAAAGAAAACGTAACAAAATTTCGAATTTGGTTATAGATTCAAATCACGCGTGTTTTACTTTTGTTTTCTCATTTTTATTCAATCTGTCAATTCAGAATGATAAAAGGCAGTCATTATAGTCTTTCACGGTTGTTATTGAATTAATATCATATCGCTAACATCAGATAAATGTACACGTATCGCCACTATGCTAGAAGAAGGCAGAAGTCAGAGAAGTCATTCGTTTGAGAGTAACAGGTAACACTTTCTACGGATCAGAGTCGCTCAACATTTCCGAGAAACTGGGCAGAACATTAAAATACCAAGAACCGATAGAGCTAGTGACCGGGTTTGGTAGTGACCTGTATTATTTGTTCGCGAGTACTTCTGTGATTTTTATAAAGTCGGTTCCAAACCGTTACAAAAAATTATAAAATACACATGTTTAATCTTTAAGGCACACACTATAGAATAATTATTTTTGTTTCACCTATTTATTACTTCTTAGTGCACCTTGAAGTCGATTTATAGTTTTTTTTAAACAAAATTTAAGGTTCTTTATTTCCTTTTCTTCTTTGACTTATCAGTTTTTTCTTCGTAGCAAAGTTGAAGAAATATTTATAAATTATAAAGTTAGTCATACCTTTATCAAAAAGACATTCATTAATATTTTTGTAAAATAATAAAATGTTCTTTAAGCGTTAAAGCAATGATTCAGCCAACAAGAAAGAAGAAGTTTAAACCTCTTTTCCGTTGAGTATAAATTAAAAGTATCATTTAAAATGTACGAAGTTTGCAACTATGTTTTAAAAATAATATTAATGACTTATAAGAGGAAATATGAGAACGTACAATATTATCAAAGTAATAGGTATTCGTTTGACAGAAATAAATAATGTGTAATAAATAAGTAATGTCTAACAAAAATAAATACATATGAACAATTTTTGTTAGTATATTTTTTAGTCATTTATGAAGACGCGGATTCTAATGTTTAATGACTCGGTCAATTTTCAGTTAAATTGTTAATTTTTCTAATTACTATTTATATTGATACAACAATTATTTTATAATTGAATACAAAAATATGACAAAAATTAACTCTCATTTGTGTAATATAATCGTGTTTCACAAGTTACGTTGAGTATTCTTATGATAACGACATCAAGTTCATTTGCTCACCAAAGATTGATCTATAATTCTACGATTGGTTGATTATTCATGTAGGTTTGACAATCTAAGACATACCTACTAAGTATAACTTTTGAAACGCGAAATAATGCATATTTTGGAACAAATATTATCCGACTACATTCATTAATATTATTTAGAAATGTTGCAATGCAATGCAATAAATTTCATTTATGTAACATTGAAGTTAATATCTTATTTCAGCATATTGCAACTGTAATACGATGTTGACCCACGGGGAATTACTGTGACATTCGAAATTTAATTAAACCCATCTCCGTAAACTCGCTTCAAGATTTCACAAGTTTCCCAGAGTACGCTTAATTCTATTTTAACGTAATAAGGCTTTCAGCGCGTTAAAGCGCTTGAAATAAATTACGTAACCAGTTACATAAAGCGTAGTAAATCGGATAGAGCGCTGAAAGCGGGAAATTGTCAATTTGATCGGACCGTTGCTGGCCAGTTGACAGCAATGACATTATGAAGTTATTTTGATGTTACTTAAAAAGAAATCCTCTTCATGAATTGCTTCTGAATTAAAGTCAAGCTTTTGAATATAATGCTAACATTTTCAAAACTTGGAAACCCCTTACCATTCGTAATATAATCAATTTATTTTATAACTATCGACATTAATAACAAAAAAAAGGTTTTGAAGACAGAATACTGATCACCTATATAATATTTCAAAGAGAAGAATTGTATTTTTGTTTGTAGTAAACTCAAACCGGTTCAATTTTAAAAATTATTTTACGGAAAGAATGCTGCAATCTTTACATGTAATATAAGCTATTTTGCATGTAAAAGACTTTGTCTCACAAGGACGAAGTCACTAATGAGTTAAAGCTTAAGGTTATAAATAAATTAATTAAAAACGGCCCAATATTATGTAAGTCTACAGAAATAGCTAACTCAAATGTTACACACAGATTTGCATTAAAACGATAAGCACATATCTTCTAATGTAACAAGGGTGTAAAGGAATCTCAAAATAGCAATAAAACTATAAATATCTGAACCGCAATGCAGATAGATATAGCCATACCCGAAGAATTGGCACGTGAGTCGAATCGCGAATGCCTCCACCCCATTACGAGTTCCCATAACCATTGCTATCCACGTTATCTAAATTATTTCCAAGATTGAAATGATAGGCCAAACTATTTATGAGCGTAAAGTATGCTGTATGTTATCAATAGAGCAGTAATTTTTTCGCTTTAGTAATGAAATTTTACAATTAACCGACAACTCATTGCCATATTTTTACTAATTTATAAAAATTATTAACTTTATACACATAAACACTCCCCGAGAATCACTCTATTGGTGAACCACGACTGTCCATTGGATTTCGAGATTAGCTTAACACAGAGACTGATAGATTGACCAGGACAATGACAATAGATAGATTTAATGATGTATTTTATGTTTGTTTGTAACTAATAATAAATTATCACGCATAGATGATGCAAACAACGCAATGAGTCAGCAATTTAGTCGTCTCCAACTATGAATCACGCGCCCAGCGCCCTGCACTCGGCGGTCGATAATGTCTAGACATTTAGGCTATAAATAAATATATTTTAACCTTAATAGGCTACGGGACATATTTGATCTGTGTTCATAATTTATGATTTTAATTTTGCAATTGCAGGGTTGGTTTAGCCTGTTTTTTATTGACATGTAGTTGCACATTTAGCTCAAAAATAAATTGAACAGTACAGAGTGCATTGGGCAGTTGTTGATTAGTTTTTTTCTTTGTATGTTGCTGTTTTGACGATTTTTAAAATATTTCGTCACTATTAAAATAGTGTGAGATCGAACCAATCGTGTGGCGCCGCAGTAGCGTTGTCATGTTAACAGGAAAATCTTCGGCTGTCAAGAAGCTGTGTCAAGAAGAATAAACACCGCATTTGTTGTAATTATAAATTTATATTTCGACTTAATTACACATTGACATTACTTTGAAATTGAGTAAATAAAATTCCTTCAGAAATCACTTTATTAATCAGACGTTCAACGCTTAGTTTTAAATGAAAGAGTCGATATTTCTTATAATATGTCCTAACCATATTATAATTTGTCATGTCAATAACGTTTTTACTAATTTGTCATTTTTCATTTGCATGTAAAAAAAAATTAATGCTTGAATATATTATGCACCCCTTATAATGTATGCATGTTTAATTACTGCTATTTAAATCTAAAGTGGAAAGGGGCGAGATAAGGTTCCTTGGGGATCCTAAGATAATAAAACTTCTGAAATTCGCTTCAAAGTTAAATTCAACCACAAAGTATTGCTCTTAAAATAAAAAAACCCCTTTTACGTCTAAAATTTTTTACATTTTATACATTTCGATGAAGTGGTTTTTTCACAATATATTTTAATTATCTGTTAAAACACTGTATAAAAATCATTAAATTGGTTTTCCAACGTATTACATATGGACAGAAATTATATCTTTTTAAAATTATTTATTAAAATACGTCAATTACAACTAACCTAAACTTAAACAATCTAGAAGCATTAACTTCTAAATTAAATTTTTCGGGATGCTCTAAAGACCTTATAATCCAAGTTTATTAAATTATATATCTCTTATTTATAAAAGAGATAGTTTAATATAATTCTGTTGATTATTGTAGAGCTATTTTCATCACAGTAAACAGGTAAAGGGCGTTTTACGAAGCAATCTATCTAATCATTACAGAGAATGTCCTCTCGTTTCAGTAATCACCGACCGTTTTCGCTCGAGCCTACATCAAGTAAATGTTTTTGTAGTTTATTAAGCCTTATTATGTATTTGTAGGCATATAAGAGAATTTTAGCTCAGGTTAACTGCAGTGTAATTTATCTATAGATTTAAATGAATGCGGTGATAATATTTATAATTTGAATTATAGATAAAACTTTATTCGCCAATTTTTAATACATAATTAATACATAAATTATTTTTCTGTAATTGTTTTCAAACAAAATTTTAATATAAATACCGCTAAACAGAACGGCGATTGCCTGAGGCGCATTCTTCTATTGAATTTTATTGTATCTATTTTATTGCGTGTATATAACCCTTGTAAGCAATCTTCTAAAAAATTGTATTTGTTTGAAATGAATATTTTCAATAACTAATGGACTGATTTAAAAATAATTTATCATCTAGTGCTGAGTAAAATATTATAGGTATGTATATGACATATGTCACCGTAAAATTGTAAATTCTTGCTTTGTAAACATATTGCTTATAATTTACAATAGGCCGTTCTGTATCTATAGTTAGAAATGAAACACAGATGTCTGTCAAATAAATGTAGATTATCATTTAAATTTCAATTCTACCGAAAAATACTGCGTAAATTGTTAGCAATATGTTACGGTTCACAATCTCGCTAGATATTTTATAATCTAACGGTATTTATAATTTAATGGTGACATATATATAAGGTACATGCCCAAGAGGTAGTCTTGGGGTAAATCTAACTAAAAATAAATACATAAAATTCTAGTATCAAATGTTGAAGTACATAGGATTTTGTTGCTTATTCAACATGATTCAACCCAATAAACCAGTCTAATAGAAAAAAAAAACTTTACGATAATAATCAGTTAACATTATTAATAATCTAACTTTAAAATTCTGAACAGCATTAATCGTTTTAAAAAAGTTTATTTTCAAAAGATCTGCAAGATAACGGCATTCCGCCAACTGGAGCTCATAAAACTCTATTGTCAAACAATAAATGAAACTATTGAATTCAGATTTCATTTTTTTCAATTCTGAGCGTGTACTTTTAATGCACAATTATGCTGATTCCAGATTTTATGTCACGTTCCGTTTAATGCGTATTTGTGTCAACGTTCAAATAGAATGGAATCGAAAAACGGCTTTCCTCACAATTCCAAAGAACAATGCATCTCATCTATAAGCATTTCATTCGGGTTCAATTCTTCATAAAGATTTTATTCCATTTGGTTAAACATGAGCTTTTGATGTCTTTTTATTCAGTATAGACTGCTTAGAATATTGTACACGTTTTTTCGAGTGATAAAGACTATTTTTTGCATCAAAAATTAACTGAATGAATGGCTGATTATGATTTGGATTATTTTTTCATTGAAAGTTCTTATACATGACTAAGATTTTTGAATTTCAATAATTTCTTTTGTTCGTAATCAAACGGAGTCATGAGTAACAGCTTATTAATATGGATACATAATGGTATTAATATTGAGCAGATTCAAATGAATATTATCCGCTAATACCAAGCTAACAATAGCTAGTCGTTTATAACACGATGTCATTAACTTGCTGACGTCATTAATTGAGTGGTTTTGGCAAGCTGTTCCTAAATCTATAGAGCCAAATTAATTATACGAGCTTTAGGTGTAAAATGAGTAATCCTTAAATAATATTGATGAACTATTTTTTAAAAATCGGGTACAATTGTTAAATATAATTTTTGTGATCAGTCTTGTGTGCTCAAACAAATTTTTAAAGCGTATTATAGATCAAATTAAAACAAATGATTATGAGCTTAGTAATTATGTTACGGAATCTTCGAAAGTGATTTTAACTTACTTCAAAAGTTAGATTTAATTGTTCTATACTCTTACAAAGAAACAATTCAACGGCCAAATCCAACTAATATAAATAAAGTAACTAAGTCCTAATGCGTTAATCTAGAACGCCACACAATTTAATTACAAAACGAACAAGAAAAAATTGCTTGTATTAAAAATGTTATTTTCGTAGCATTAGCCTATCCTAATCCTTAAACTAAACAATGCCCCTGCTCCGCACAAAGCTCATTTAATATTTTAAATGTATTAATATATTTTTATTGAGGTTTATATATAATCCCAACAATACATTACTAGAGTGTACAGATCTCAGCAGAACTCAAAGAGGATTATTCTCATTAGCAAAGTACATAATGGGTAACCACTTAATTAATCCTATATATGGCTTCACAATACATTGTTTAAATGGGAGGTATATCTTATACTAGCTGATACCTACTTTGCTTAACTAATTAAGATGGCTTGGATTCGATATCTTTGATTTTTTTTTGTATAGAATTAAACTTTACGGCTAAAATAAACAATAACGTTCAATCAGTTTGATTTTCAAAACATATTTTTGGTTAAAAGTTAACTTTCATCAACATTTAAAAGACTTCAGTAGCGCGGCTAGCTCAGTCTTAAAATTTGTTGATCTAAAAAATATTGAATCATTTGAATATTCTACATTATCCACATAAGATAAGTTAGTTACATTTTATATTCATTTAAAACCCGATAACATCCAAACTTCAATATCGTAACATGATTGGATCGTCCAAATGAATTTAAAAGGTTCACGAGAATTGAAGCCTCCAATTCCATTTGAAATTGAAAAATGATACAATTCTTTGCTAAAAGCAATATTCATATTAAGGTTCTTTGTGTTTTCAGTCTTGTCTAATAATTGAAACATATTAAGGTAATCTAATATAACATTTTATGATTCCTTTTATTGTTGTTATAAGTTGTTGTTAACTTTAATATACTAACACAAAGAATACTAACTACGTTATATTAAATATAATATAGCTTTGGGTTATACTAAACTGTACATTATAGCGAGTTTTGTACTAAACTCCATATATATTTTTTTTGGTTGCTTATACTCCTGCCTCACTGTATTTTATTTCCAAACTTTTAAAAAGGTATACTTATTCTCCTTTTTTCTTTTTCTTTAATTCAATATAGGTATATTTATTACAATTTTGTCTGCCATTATAATTCTGTAGATATAATATAAGAAAATATGTCGATTTTGAAGTTGTGTACACTGAGGTTTTTAAATAAAATGGCGCAAACCGATTAAATTGGCGTGGACGGTTTGATGTCGTAGAAAATGGGAAAAAGGAAAAATGCTGAACGGAAAATTTTTCAATAGACGGGTTTTGTCTCGACTACAGATTTATTGCGTCCGAATTTTATGGTTTTTCAGATGAAAACACTGGATCTGCATTCAGAAACAGCTTTCGTTGGCCAAAAGGTTTTCATTCAAATTCTAGTGCCAAAATAAAGGTTATCTAAGCATAAACCTTCCATTGAATTCAAAACACGTTTTGCAAATCAAAGACTAACTTTCGCGTAATCCCAAACAAAGTGTAAACACAGGGACTAATCATCGAAGCTATTAGCATCTGCTCTTTGATTGTAAATCCAATCGTTACGAATTGATTGAAAGGGCTGAAGTTTGATACTCGTCCGCGTCAAGTGGTCAGATGACAATCCAATTTATATCTGAATATTTTTGTTATATATTGTGTTTCATACAAAGTTTAGGAAAATAACTATGGCTTTTGAAACAATAGTTGTACACACGGATGCGAGATTTTTCTGTATACTGAATAGTTTATAAAATTGACATTTCTATTGTTTATACAGTTTCTATACAATTTTATTTACTAGCAGCCTCACCTAGCTCCACAGAGATTTGTCGATCGTCTATGTAGAAAGTAAATATATGAGAGAAAATAAACTTAAGTAATGTTGTAGCTAACATTTATGGCTAAATAATGGAAAAACGTGATCAGCAACGCTATGTTAATAACTACTAAATACTTGAAAAATATACAAAAAAGGCCATGTGATTAATTAAGCACAAGTATCCTAAATTAATATTGGTACAAAATTTAATTAATGTAAAAGTCCATTGTACCGGAGGAAATATGATGTTTTTAGGGCTTATATACCATAGTTTAACTAGCTGCTATTTTATCATTCACTATAATATAAAAGAAAATAGAGTTTTACATAACAATTTTCATAAAAAATTTTATAAAAAGGATTCGTTTGACAGCAAAAGACTTACATCGTAGGTCATAAATCTTTATGAAAACCAATGAATTTTCAACAATTGTAATGAATTATAAAAACATTTAATTATTATAAACAT
Source organism: Aporia crataegi (assembly GCA_912999735.1). NCBI lineage: Eukaryota > Metazoa > Arthropoda > Insecta > Lepidoptera > Pieridae > Aporia > Aporia crataegi. The sequence goes on from OU538749.1 coordinate 6,174,138, forward strand.
GCTAGTTAAATTTATTAAAAAATAAATCATATTCAATATGTTTAGCTAATAACGACAGAAAAATCTGCTAGAATATTCTTTGATAGATTGAATAAATACGGTAGAATGAAAATCAATAACGCTAATTGATATACATAGTATCTATTACAAACCAACAGGAGGGTAAACGCCCCAGTATACGCCCAAAGCGTCCTCACTCACCTGGAACAGAAGGACAATGTGTCATTTACCTTGTTATTGAGTTCTCCATCGGGGAATAAGAGGAAATTCGGTGAGTGCCTTCAATCTAATATATTGAATGATTGTGTCAAGACTGGTTTTATTACTAATCTGACTTACTAAATTATCACTGATTTATTTATACTGAAATTATTGCTAGAAATGGCCATCAATTTATTCAAGATCAACTCTTATATTATATATTCCGTATAAATGCTATTCCATACTTTCTTCTATTCTATATTTTCTTGTAAGCCACAGCAATAATTAAAGACAAGTAATCATAAAGTTGTCCTATCAATTCACTAGTGTGAATATGAAGAAACATATAAATTCACTATCGTCGTTAAAATATTGGAATGAATGTGGATATAAACAAAGTCATTGTGCATTAAATCAATAATTTTGTCCGTGAACTAATACCCTAAAGCAGCGAATGAATCACGCAACCGCAAAACCCTCCAACTTACTTCCCGTTTCGACGCTAATATTTCCATACTGGTCGATAATTAACACCGTTACCCTAAAATGACGTCATATCCTATATTTCATAAATTATGTAATTCTAAAGATGTTGTTTGGCCAGTTTGATTATTAAATTAAGTCTAATGCATAAATTAGGTTTAATCCTTACTAATATTATAAATGCGAAAGTAACTCTGTCTGTCTCGATTTAACGACAAAACTACTGAACCGATTTAAATGAAATTTAGTACAAAGATAGTCTAGAGCCTGAGAAAAGACATAGGCTACTTCTTAATGTGAAAAAATCGTTAAAAGGGGAAATGAAAAGTTCTATGGATGTATATATATAACATCAATGGGGCACAGCTAATACAAAATACTTTATTGAAAGAACTATTTATTGTTTGATTTTGTAACATTATTGCAATAACGTCTTACCAACTACTATTTCACTTCTTTTAAGTCATTTTAATCTCGTATAAAAAGGTTTTACTCTCCAATATAAAACCATGATTCTATGTAAATATTTGAACTTTAAGTATCAATTAATTATTTTATTAACTCTAAACAGTTTTGTTACTAAAAACAATTAACTCTTACTTTTGTCACATAAGTTAATAATATCTATTTTTAATAATTGTTTTGTAATTTTTAATTTTTAATGATTTCAATAAATTGCTTTTCAATGCTTTATTTTGATGAAACTCTCATTATAAAATTAATTTTAATAGCAAAACAAAAGAGATAAACATACATATATAAGTTATAAGTGAACGCTTAATTAAGCCCTGTTAAGTGAAAATTTCTCGAGCTAATGAATGCCCTGAATGTCCTTGTGAGCTCATAACTTGGAACAGTATTTTCACTCCTTTACTTAAAAGGGCTGGCAGTGTTTCATTTTTAATAGCGATTCAAAGAACTTTTAATTGGCAAACTAAAATGAACTCATTTATTATTGCAATAATGACAATTTTATAACATATATGTCTTAATATCTATTTACATAATTACGTACAGAAATTATATAATTATTGTACTTGTAACAAAAGAAAATAAATCTGAGATTTGTATGCATGCAAACGTTGTAATAGTGCTTTGTGAAGCCTTCCAAAGGGGCAAAAACTTTTAGTGTTCATTTTCATTTTAGAAGTTATACTTATCCACAAGGAAAAATGAGATTTTTTTAATGGTCCATTCGCAAAATAAATAATAATGTTATATAAATTGAAATAAAAAAGTGAAACTGAACCTTAAAAGATCAAAACCTTCCAAGGGACAGGATTCATACCTTTTACTCATACAACATGAGAAACTACAGAGTATCAACCCTACTCATACGTTTGAGACGTAGTCCCTTTATTCGCCCTAACGAGTTAGTTACTGAGCACTCCACAGAATCGTTTATTACGTCTGTATAATATCTCCATGTATTTTCGTAAACCATAAAATTATTATACAGACAAAATATAACGCAAATTAAACTTTATTTCTTATACCAAAGATCTAATAATGTGTCGTTTTTGAATAGTTAAACAAAATTGAATTCAATGGCGTAGTCTATCGAGTTAATCATCTACATATATTTAAAAAAAACCAGCCATAGACAATATAAAGTTTAGTTTATTTAAACAATTTTATGTTTTTTTTGACTTAAGTAACGTAGCAATAGCGTAATTTAAGATTTTTTTTAATCCTTGTTTTTAAAGACTATATTGAATAGGAAATATAAAATGAATTCAATCAAAGATATATCTATAAGACTAAATACGAAGAAATTTTACTGACTTATGCTCCACTAGAATTAACGGGACTTTAGCTAGATAAAGCCAAATTAGTATTGGGAAGTATCACATTCAGAACATAATAGACTTCTATTGATATTAACGAATATATATTTATATAATAAGTTTACTAATGAATAGATGAATAGATAGTAGATAAGCTATAATAATTACTATTGCAATGAAACTATCAGCTTTCTGAAATTTGGAAAGAGAACTTTTCAAGCACCGCCCCAAACAAACCGACCCAACTTGGCTCGTTATTCAAAAGTTCGAAACTAATTCAAACAGCGTTATGGCTAATCGTAAATCTCACCTACTTTAAGTCCTGAAAATGAGATATATTTTTCTGGATTCCACGAAGGGAAATGAGATTTTCATACTTATGAAAAGAGCTATTATTTTTGTTAGTGTGGTGTAATAAATTAATTCCTATACTTTTGTTATGTATACTGTATAGTACGGGATAAATCACACTAATTTCTCATCTTTTATGTAACGTACGGCTCGAAAAAATATGACTAATTGTGCTTGCGACTTTGGTCAATAAAGCATTCGCTGTTACTGTTAGGTTTATAATAAGCATGTGATTATTGTTTTATTAGCATTTAAATTTTTAATGATTAAAATGACAGAAAAACATAGGCTAGGTTGTTTTAAACGTTCTAAAAGTCAAGATATGTTATGTACGAGTCTTTCGAAATATGATTTACGTTTTTTATACAACATGAAGCTCTAGGGTATCTTTAAGTTTCATTTTCTTTTCTGTAACTAAACTGTAACTATTTTTATTTAAACTGTAGTTTAAATAAAAAATAGTAATATATAAAAAAATAAAAAATTGTTTGTAAAAGTAATTTGTTGCCACTTGTATTGATTATAACATATGCAAACATAAAATAAACGCTTATATACCTAAAACTTGACAGAAAATTAAACATTTAAGTGCCCTTTTTAATATTTACTATTCACTATGTAAGAATGAATGAAATAATGCTATGCTAATTAAAATGATTGAAGAAACTGAAGGCATCTTCAATTCTTTGGTAGGAATGATGAATTCATGATTCGCGGTGATTTTAGAACCAAGAAATGCCTGAATGAGCAAATGTGCCTTGACTCGTAATATACTGAGCGTTATTTGAATCGAAGAAATATATATATTTATGTAAATGTATATGTAAATATCGAGAAATGTAAACATTAAGTTCATATGCTAGGCAACTTTCTATTATCCTTCCTCTTCTAGAAATAAATGTATGCAACATTTTCCCTCATCAAAATGTTGCTAGCCTCAAGCAACAATTCACCCTAGAATAAAAAACAATTGCTCGGACGCGCATTGTATTACCCATGAATGGTGAATTACATCTTATCTTGCCTTCAGGGTTTCGTAAGAGATTTTTATGTTGTCGGGTTCGCTTAATGGGATTGCTATGTAGAGCATGAGAATGTGATAAGTAAAATTTCTTATAGAATGACTACTTTGCGTGAATTTTACAATTTTCTGGAACTACTTACGTATGTAATGTTCCTGTACTCGACAGAAAAAAGTAAAATCCTGCAACCCCACGTGGAGCAAAGGAAGCATTTTTGCGTCAGTTTCACTAATATTTACAGCTTTCTTTGCCTGCCGATTTGAAATATTATTTGTTTCTTCGGGGTTCGAAACAAACATCTCCGCGCAAGCATTTCGACGTGCTTGATGGATTTTCGATGGACATGATTCGATACTAGAAGAAATAAAAAGACGTTTCGTTTGGAAACCGAAAACGAAGTAACAAACGGTAATGTCCCCAAGGTACCCGAACCGACCGAGGTGAAGGTGTCAATGGACATTGGTGATCCGTAATCAAGCGTCAGTCTACCCTATTGCCTACTCTTACATAAAAAACCAACAAATAAATTCACTGCATTTAATATTTTCTCATTGCAATTTTTTAAACAGGAACCATTAACACAATCGAGCTCATTAACCGATAATTACGGACTGATTCGAGCGCCACTCAATTAAAAAGTATCATAGATATACTGTATTCATTAAATTATTATTTATTGAATAAAGCTAGCAACGAAAACTGCATAATTGATTTCACTAATTGCTTGTGAAATCTTGATGTAATGGATTCCTCATTATATCTGCTTCATTTATTTCCATTAATTATTTTCTGTTTCTACGACTCTATCTCTGGTATTATTATAATGAGAAATAATGAGTTGGCGCAGCATTTTAGGACACCTAAATATGTCATATCGTTCCAGGTGTATAAGGTGAATTGCAGCTGTGGTAGTTCCTATATTGGTCAAACCAAGCGTAGGTACTATAGCGGAAAGGATCAAAGAACATATCGCAGCTGTGAAAAATCGTCAAACGCACAAGTCTGCGGTGGCCGAGCATTTGCTTGAGGCGGGCCCTAATCATTGGATTGAGCTCCACGATCATAAGGTCCACTCCACTGAGCGGCATTATTTTTCTAGAATAGTTCGCGAAGCGGTTGAAATTAAGGAACATAAAAATTTCAATCGGGAGGATGGTTTTAGGCTGTCGACGTCATGGAATCCCGTCATAGGCAGATGCTTGCATCGGAGAGTAGGTACGGAGAAGCCTGTAGACTCCGTTAGTGTTGTGTGCCGCAGTAGCAGCCCTGCGTTTCTTCAACATCAAATGAGGGTAGATAACGATACCCTCATTTTACACTAACAGCACTCTCCAGTTCTTCTCGTGACCACGGCCGTTGCAACCCGGTCGAAGCGTCGAGGTAAATAAATAATGTTTCTTTGCGCGATAAGTCCCGCTATATTTAATAATAATAATGAGAAATGTTTTTTCTTTACTAAGTTAACTTGAACAACTGGACTATTTTGAAAATTCTTACAGTGTTTGGAAGCTAGGTTCTTTCTAAGTGACAGAATATTATTTATAGTGCGCCATGCCAACTTCGTTTCGCTTCAGAGTTCCGAATAACATTGTCATCCCATAGAAAATGTGTAAGGAAATAATTTTCTTCTTAAGTACTTTTTCGTGAATTTTTCTATACTTTTAGAAGTTATATTGTTATTCTCGGATTAGACAAATTTAAAACATAGATCATTAAAATCGATGTAGCGGTTCTTGAGTTATAAATGGCGTATGTAACCCGACTTTGTTTAATATATTATATAATATAGATGTTAGAGGAAGTCGTGAATAAAATCTAGTTTATTATATACATAGTATTTCGTCCTATGTTATTTAAAACAAATCTCACCAGTTCACCAACTCATTTTTATTTCAAAACCACAAAATTCAAAAACTGATTATGATATATATAAACAATTACATAATTTGTCATTAACTACGAATAACAATAGACATAAAAATCACTAAAAAAATAATTGTTTAACCCTTTGTTCACTTAAAACCTGAAGTAAGAATTTAACCTGGAACTTTTAAATAACTATCCTGAAATCCATTCCTAAAGTCTTGAAGTAGAAAGCCACTTTTAACTTTGGCTTGAGATAAAAAGTTTCCAACAATGATTGACGGTGTCTCAAGATAAGTTATGGCAAGATTCTATCTTCTACATAGCTTTATGTACTGACAGCTATTACCAGCTTATCTAAGAAGATTATTTTAATAGAAGAATATCACATAAAATTAATTAATAAAATTTTTTTAATAAAGTTTTCATTAAAATTTTAATTCTACAAGGTAAATATTTAGAATAGGTTTCTATGTGACTCATAAAATAAAAGTCTTTAAATGTCTGTAGGAATGGCAATGATCTCAAATAGTTTGTAATAATAATATACTAGTACATATAAATTTTTAACTCTTCAACCGCTTTGAATAAATTGACTTTCTTGACCGTCCTACTCAGATGAGTCTTCTGATTTCTCCTTTACTTCACTCAGTCGCTATTTATATGGATATTTTAACCCAGACAATTTCAATTTTCCATATAATTTTTCATACATTTTCTTACATACAAAACTTCTTCTGAACTAAGCAAAAAAGTCAAAAGAAGTTGTACAAACATTCGGTAATATATATAATTATATACATAGATATATATTATAATAAACAAATATGTGTATGTACATTAACAAGGTTCGGCATGTGGTCGTTTTGCTACGTATTTTTAGGCGTGACTGTACAAGTTAAATAAACTAATATTGGTCGTGCTGACGAAGCATTTGTCCTAACGATATTATAGACTAAAATGCTCGCGTTAATTGTGTATTGTTATATGAAAATTGATGATGACAGCTATTTAACAGTTCTTTTTTCATATATACAGATTTGTTGTTTACTTACTCTTGCAAATTGTCATGAATAGAATTAGTATAGACTTTAGACGGTCTAATGTAACGATTATTTCCGAAATTTCTCAAAACTATTTAGGTTTATTTACTCGAAATATAAAAACAATGGGACAAATCACTTAAACGCCATATCCAATTGTTTGACATGTTGTTTATTAAAATTGTTCCACGTAAGACGACGAAGGAATGGAACAAAGAAAAAAATATACGTCGAGTTGATAACCTCCTTTTTGGTTTATTTCAAGGTCGTTTAACAAATAAAGTTATTAGCGCCTTATTATTTACATCAAATTCTATTGTAATATATATATTTACAGATGTACAAAAACTGTTTTATGGCAAAGCCATTGCGGTGTGTATTTAGAATATTATCATAAATATTGTCTGTATTATGTTTTAAATAGCACAATCTTGATGAAAACAGTTTTCGAAAAAACCATTGAAATTGATGCCTTCGTTTAGAAGGTAAGATGGTACATATACACGTGAAACTTTTAAAGAAAAAAGTATATAATTGATAATACAACTTCTAAAATAAAGACACACAATGATAATCTGTTTGAAAACAAACACGAAAATCTGGCAAAATTAATTAAAACTGTTTGGAACAGCCAATCTCATCTTCTAATCAAAAAACATGGCGACCCGGCATTATTGGAAGCCAAAAAGTTTCATTACTGAGAGCACCCGAGCCTTTGTCATCTAAAAACAAAGCGCTCTAGTTTTTCTTTTAGATGCAGGAAAGAGCAAAGAGTAACAATCATAATGAAGCCATACGAATAGTCAGCATTATGCATATTGTGTTCAGCCCGCGATTTCAGTATAAAATACCACTAAAAAAAATACCATTTATTTACTATAGATCAATTTCACCAATGTAATATTTTTATGTCATTGAAATTAAAACAAAACGTCAGTTGCTGCAAGCTAAGATCAATTTAAGACATCGTATGAAACTTTATTGTGTAACATCTATGACGGGTTTTATTTCAAGGAAACGGTATATTTCTTTGGATCAAAAATAGTCCAGACTATAATTATTGGTGTTAGTATTATTATCTTATATATAAAATTCTCGTGTCACAATGTTAGTTACCTTACTCCTCCGAAACGGCTGTACTGATTTTTACCAAATTTTATATGCATATTTAGTAGGTCTCAAAATCGGCTACTATCTATTTTTCATACCTCTAAGTGATAAACCCCAAAAATTAATATAGCAAAACAACGTTTGCCGGGTCAGCTAGTATTAACTCTAATTATTGTATTGATTGAGTAAAACATATTAATCCAAACTATAACATTTATTTTTAGTAGAATAGTAACTTTTCGCATATTTTCTTCTTTATAAAACCACTATATTCTCACTATGTATAGATTACATATCTAGAGATAGAGAAAATAATTTAGCCAGTGCTTAAAATTGCAGTTATCCCCAGACAGTGAGTGCAGCTTGAATAAAAAGTACTATTAAAAATACAATCTCCAATTACTTGCCATTGAAATGGTAAATAATTGTTATACTAAAGTATGGTACGTGAATGAGATGAAATTAATTTTTAAACTCGGTTATAAAGCGCACTAGAAAGAAGTAAATAAAATAGAAATAATTATGCAGAAAGAAAAATCTAATAATTTATTGCCCGCTTTTGAGTGGAAAATTCACAAGACTAATAAAAAATAACATAGATTAAAACCTAATAATTTTTAGTTTTTATTGCATCTTAAAATGTGACTTAAATATGGGGAGAAGGGGCGTCTTTAAATCAAGAATTTGACCGTTAAAACAAAAAATATATATTAAAATCGATTCACACACAAACGTCAAAATCGCGCACATACAAATTACATACTTAAACGGTTAAATTAAGAATTAGAACCTTTTTAAGTTGAATTTTTTTATTAAACGTTAATTAAGCCCCTAAGACAAAACCAACTTACCTATGAATAGGAGGGTACTTCTAATTGTAAAAAGGCAAAAATCAGTGGCTGGCTCTACCTCGCCAATGTTATTTTCATGCAAATTGCTTGTCATTGTAATAGATACATTCAGGCTGGCCAAACTGTAGACAAACTGGCGAACGGTGCCAAATATACACCTTTTTATAAATTTTAAAAATTTTGTCTACTCTCATGAAGTAAACAACAAAATAACTATTTTCAAAATTATTGTGCCGTACGTTATGAATGCAATACCGAAACTCAAAATTATTATGTCTCTTACTAGGTATATGAACATTGATTAAATTGAAACTTGTGAAGTCGTCTATCACTTTCTTGCTTGTATGGTTGTTGTAAAAACGAGACAAAACATTTTGGACAAAGATTGTTGAGCATCTAAATAAGATCATAATTAATATTTTTTATTACTATACATGGCAAAATCATAGACCGAGCTCATGCTTTCGATATTTTTGCCCGTATACTGTTTGGCTATACCGAATGTTACCTAAATAACAGTAACCATGGTTATTTAGGTTATAATCAAATACATGTTATTTGTCTCAAAAAATCAGAAATACTGATATCGTCTGCACACAGCCATACGATATGGCTATTGGTAGCCCTAACAATAAAATTCATGAAAACATAAAGTTATTTTCGCATATATAAGTTAGGATAATTTTTTTCAGGAAGGCTTCAATTTAATTCAAATTCTTAAACAAAACAAGAACCTTGAAGGAAAGTACAGTTTAATTATGTTATGAAGTTATTAAAAGAACTTTGAAGGGCTACATTCAATTTAAGAGCTTCAACGCGTCCATTGTTTAGACTTTTGAGTGTACTTGTAAGTTCTATGAATGTACTTCTTGAGAATAATTGTGACTTCAATGTCTTGAGTATTATTTGGAAAGTCGAATTGTATCCACTACTTCAGAGAGTTTGTTTAAGTATTAATCGAAAGCATTAACTATTTGTATGACAAATGAGACACGTCCTTGAGCCTGCTTAGGTATTAACAATGGTATGTTAATAACAAACCCCTTAGGATGCCAGTAGGGTAAATTCTAACATATATGTCAGTAATGATGCCACAATGGATGGCTCTGTTTTAAAACTCCAGAAATGCACTTTGCACGCAATAGAGTGCAATGCAATAGTATGAAAAAAGGCAAGTGAGAAACCTTCTTAATATTTGAATTTCGAACGTAAAATCGCTAACATTTTAGTATAGCTCAAATTCACCCTCTTATATCGTGGCACGCAGGCCCTACAAGTCAAGTTAGCGCCTACAAATAAAATGGTATTTGTATTGATTTAGTTTCGTGTCCCTTAGTAGAGAAGGGTCGCTGTATTGCTCCCTAGGGACTGGGTTCTATGGTTTCCATCTTCGCACGTTTTCGGAGACGAACTTTACACCCCTTGTTTTACTGTTTATGCATTAACTTGAGACTTACGGAGCTTGGGGTAGGGTGTCGTAAGTCCCATCGTTATGTCAATTTTGTTTTGAACTCTGGTATTTGTATAGAGTCTATCCTCTACTTGTACTTAACACTCCTTTGAACTTTTCATAAATTACACATCTGTGGCGACAGAATGACAACAACAATTAAATGAGGTAATTTATTCTTAGCGTTGTCTACCTGATTTGTATGCTAGAAAGAAAGTATAAAAGAAAGAAAAATAGAGAGCCGTCTATAGAAATAAAAAGTAGGCTTGTATTCTATTTTTCTACACCAAAACCAGTTAAGCTGTTATAGAGTAACTGTGCATAAATTTTATATATTTTATATAATAGTATTAGAATTACTAACACTCCAAAATATAACAGACAAGGAAATGGCGTATCGTACGCATTATTTACTTTTACAAAAGAAACCAGCAAAAATCAATCGGCTGATGGAAAAGAGAAGAATAGCAAATAAAAAGCAATGGAAATCGTTGACCGTACTCAAAAAGGACATTCACATTTATATCAGACAAAAGGCTCACAGTTAAAACTTTATTATGGTCATAAAATGTCGATCCTGGCTTGTCCTTACGATCAGCAAAAATCTTTCATAATTTGCTACGATATGAAACTGTCAATGCACACTTAGTATCAATTTAATAGGCACCACTTTGCGCCCATCTTTCAAAAGACTGCTTTGAACGATAAAGATCATCAAAAGGAGGTATTCAATTCGACTCTATGCTGTTTTCGTGCACACAATCCACTTAGATTACTAAAATTTTCTTTCTTAATACGGTTCTTTGAGTATAAAAGACATTTTCCGTGCTTTCAAGTTAAAGATATTTATTTCATTTTTCTGTTACTATTTGGCACTGACTTTGACACAAAGTAATTGCCTTTCGGCTTTATTTATTTATTATGACTGAGCAACATACCTATTGAGACTATTACAGGAAGAAATATACAGCACAAACATTCAAACAGACAAATGAAGCCACAACAATCATCAAAAAATAAAAACAAATTAAATAAAATAAATGTGCAAAAATACAAGTAAATAAAAAAAATATTAATTTTATTTATTTCATTAATCGTTACACATCAAATATGGAGACTTCCCATAAATAGTCGAGCGACACTTGTGGTAGCCCAAGTTTAGGCACTAAGAACCCAAACAGCCTTTGCCTCGGGCATTATCAACCTGCCCGTGAATTTGGTATTATTTCAAAAAATACACCAGCGATTGAGTCTATATGTGTCCTGTCCCATGCATTAATAAACTATGGTGTCTGTAAAAGTCTCTGTAAAAATTTGTAATCTCGTACTTTATACCGTAATATTTTAATGGTAATGAGTCAATAAAACGCACAGTTCATTCACCCTTTATAACGCCTGAGTTTAGGAATACGGACAAGTAAAATTCAGCATTTTAAACAGAATAATCAATATCTTTATAAAACATTATGTTTTTATTAAGCAGTATGTATTAATTATTAATTAAGTAAATTCACATACCTACATACTTACAGTATTAGTTAAACTTTGGAGATAATAGACTTCCCAAAAATCGTATATTAAAAAGCAAGTACATTTACACATTCCATATACATTGAAAATACAATAGGAAAAATGCATACTATGCAAACAACAAACAACCAGAAAAATATATGAAACAATATAATCTGTGTTGCATAAATATTTGTTAATATTTTGTCGTCTTATCAATTGCAACAACTGTTTTCTTCTTATGATATGAGTTGACATTTGACATTGTATGTGCGTGCAAAATAACTAAAAATATAATAATATATTTTAATTAATATTTTAGCATTAAAATGCCAAGTCCAATAGCAATTACGTTCGTATAAAATGTTGATGATACTTATCTAAAAACGGCAGAATTTCTTCGAAACACGAGTTTAATTAAAGATTCCATCGTTCGGTCACTTCAACTTACCTGAAACAAAAGAAATTCATGAGATAAATTTTGTTGAAGATGACTACTAAATTTAATTAAGTTTAACAGAAGTTAAATTGGTTGTTTTTGTTAAAAAGTATTTTAATTAATTTAACAAAACCAAACATTCATGTACGGTTCTTGAGTCAGAGGATGATACCGCCCCGCCCATGGACAATCGCGCCACGATCCGCACTTACAGAAGTCCGCGCCTTAGTATTATGTCGTCAAAAATATCTGTATAGTCAATAGGAATTAAATTTATTTATATTTAGAAACCAATTAATTAAGTTAATCTGATTTGAAAGTGAATTATACTATGTTAATGTTTTTTAATTGAGTTAGTATCGAATTTAATTGTATAGAAAAGCAATTCAACTAGTAGTCTATTACTGAGTTAGATTGCTCTATTTGAGTTTAAACTTAATCCTAATTAAATTAAAATAAAATAGATTAAGTTATATGACAAAATTGAGTCAAAGATACAGCCTTAAAGCTAAGTAACTATTAATAATTATTTATTAACTTAATTTGCACAAGAAAGAAAATAATACAGCAAGAAAACATAGATAATTAATTCTGAGTAGGTACAACGAGAGGTCTCCTCGCTAAGGGGCGGTCTTTTCCAAGTAACCCTGGTAAGTTAAAATAAATGAGACACCTGTCAAAAACTGACTTTCGCACAATACTTTAAATAATAATACATTTACGCAGTCTAAGCGTAATCTTAAGTAATTGTTTTGAGTTATTTAACTAGGCGATCCGGTCGGTTTTGAACTAGGATTATCCTAGTTATCAGAATCAGTCTTAACTATAAAATCTGCTCGATGTTTCCAGAGATTAAAAAAACAGACAATTTTACATATTTGTTTTGTTATAATTATATAGATAATTAGTATAGATAAAGTACATATTTAGGAGAATATGTAAATGCAGACGAACCTTAAAACAGACCCAAAAGAAAACCTTTCTTTGTCCATGAATAGGCCTCGAGTTAATTTGAAGTCAATGTCATAATGAGGCCTTCATTTGTTTTCATTCAAGAATTAACCTTAATACAACTAGTTAAGGACCATTATTCAACGTCAAAACGATTTATTGGCGTGATCGATTACAAATTGTTTCATTACGAACCTAATTACGATGGCTCCTGAAGATTTTCATGTCATCCTTAATATCTCTTCAATGAACTATCAGCCTTATTCTTTGGTTATAAGGTAGAGTTTTGCCTCATGTTGATCAAGGATTTTCGGGTGAATATTATTTTCTTACATTTTGTCAGGTAAAAGGCCCTTTTAGATATAAAATAAGAGTCTCTAAAATCTCTTTATAGCCGTTGCTCAGCCAAAATCTTTCTTAAAATTGTTTTGTCTCATTTTTGCATGATAACAAAAATTGCTAGTTAACGACAGTTATTTTGCGACATCTGACTTATCAAAATCTTAACTGTACATTCAAAACAATACTAATTTGTTAACCAAGGGTTATAAGTGACTCATTTCACCTGAAATATTTCTTCGAGGGTGAAAAGGGTAATTTCACCTGAGTTTGACACTACTATTCATTTCAACTGTCAGGAAAGAAAACTATACTACTGCATACTGCCAACATTAGACAAGATTACAAAACTTTTTGTTATAAATGAGCCTATAAGTAAAAAGACCTAAATAAGTTTAATAAAATTCAAAAATGTTTTTGGTTTCGTCTTGCAAAGTTATCTAAACATCTTAACTATTATTTAAAATGGGTTTTGAGGCGATTGATATTTGATTCAATCATCACAAAGCCTTCAAAACCCTTTACCCCCGAATATTGATCGCACAAAACTTCTAACCCAAACTGGGCATCAAAGTCTCATCAAAAGATTGACATTCAAGGTGAACTTTGAAAGTTAAAATGTATGTTAAAGACTTCTCGAATGAAATTACATATTTATTCAATTTATATAAAAGCCAAGTCGTGATTTGATTTTCAATGATTCCTCTTTTCATACATTTAACATTTTGAAAGGAAAGTTCCTTCCATTCCCATAATTGCGTTCCTGTTGCGAGATCGCCTTTTATCTTGTTTCTTAGAAGTAATAATTTGGTTGTCTTTGTTTATGTTCAAATAAAAAACATCTAAAAGACCAATAAACAATAAATAAACTTAATTATGATTAACAGTTACGGTGATGGTTAGGTAAATATTACTTACTTACCCTAAACGAATAAACGCTGACATAAGCATAAAATCAAATAAAAACACTCAACTTATCGAAAAGCTGAAACAAAACAAATTGATATCGTTTTCGGGGTCCCGAACTTTTGCAATTTACCCTTTACCCCAGCAAGTGTTTCCTATACGAGCTGAATTATTATGTAAATCCTTCAGTAATAAAGACGATGACCGAAATCAGCTTTACTATTTATAATTAGTTTGAATTAATTGAAATGTGACAGCATCATGTGTACATTGCAACATTTTGAACTAGATATTTTTCATCTCATATCTGAATCATGAGTGATGAAGCTACAAGGTTTTGCGAAATTTGGCGTTAAAAGCAATTTTTACATAATTTAAATGTGAACATAATAATGTAAATATGTTATTGGCCATATAGCGTTGAGCTCTGTCACGGCCACAAAATGGCCGACGCCCAGCTTAATATGTATATAATAGAACAAAAGACGCTAAGTACCTCTGTTTATTCCTGTAGACAGTATTTAGAAATATCGAGAAAAATTCGGGTCGGAAAGATTCGTCAATCGCAATTTTAGAATCTACGTTGCAGAGTTGTCGTTCCCGATCTTATTTTGTTTTCCACTCATTGATACACATGGTGGGTATTAAATTATAAAAGAAACATATAATTTAAATTCGTTAAAAGGCAGCAATTGAATGCTGTGAATAATTTGTATTAGTAATTTGATATATTTATAATCTGTATTATGATTTTTAATAACGTTTAATTAAGCTAATAAAATCCACCCAATTAAATACACCAGTTAAATATTAGTTTGTAACAAGCTTTTCCTTTCAATGCCTATTCATTGGACTGGCTGACCTCGTTCTAAACAAACTGCTGTCGGTACTTTATTCAGATTGTAACTATTCAATAATTTCCGTTCCATTCTAGGTTTTAACATTTGAATAAACTAAATATCGTTTCATTGATAGTAAGAAATATTTGAATGCACAAAAGCAGCCGGTTAAACACCAATAACTCGATAGTCGAGTTCACAAACAACTCACCTCACACCGCACGGCGATTGGTCGGTTACATATAATTGTTTAAACAAGAAACGATGGATATTAATATGAAAAAGACATTTGTAAAGATTAGCGTCCAGCGACTTAATATTCAACCACAATTGGCAAATTTTTAACAACCACTTTTAAGGTTGTAAACCATGTAGATGTCTCTTTAGCCAACATTTTTTTACCTAAAACTGCTTCGTATACTTTCATAAGTTTGATTGAATACTATGTTATGGATTAGCGTCATAGCTGATTGTCACGATTTGTCATGTTGAATTCGGATTTTGATATATTTTTACTGTTTTTCGCTCTTTAAACTTGTTTATTACTATCAAACCATGTCGTTCGCGACATATTGTAAAAAATTGTATATTTGTATTCAGTTTGTTAATATAAATTTGCTTTTAATAAAAGTAGCAATTTTAATTTCAAACGATAGAACTGGAACATACTTGATATTTATAATTCTATTTGCATTTTCAATACACAATTTTGCTAATAAATTCAAAAAAACAAAGCAATCATGTAAGCAAATTTATATTTTATGATTGCACGGTGATCCCATTTTATTTTTCAGTGTATCGAATTAACATTGTTTATTATAGTAACCTAGATTGGTCCAAAATAAATTATTTATTCATAACGTGTCCACTTCCAATAACACGCACAAATAATACAAATCCGAAAGGAAATACGACTACACAAGTGCTTAAGCCATTGGATTAATGCTATTACTTTTGATATAAACAAGAGACCCTTTATGAAGATGTTGGCTCTTTCTAATTAACTAAAGATTAATGACTATTTTCACCAATCTAATTGTAGCTTAGGAGATGTCTAAGGGGTAATCTATCTCTTACAACATGTTGTAAAGGGAACAAAGAAGACATCACATCACTTAGGAAACTCCTAAGCTGAGGAGAAAACAGTAATGGGTATGTGAAAAATCAACTTATATATTAGAACGCATTTATATTGGGACATTTTTATTGTATTACCCATAGCTTGAAATGTTGTGGCTAAGAAAGAGAGATAGCCTTATATTTCAAAAGATTTTCACACAAAAATAAAAGTAATGTATAAAGCATTTGAAGCTTAACATTTTTTTCCGCTTTAATTCTTTTAATAACCTATTCTGGTTTTAGAAGCCTAGTCTCTTAGTAGGTCAGTGAAAATACGTTTGACGTTATTTTTAGAAAAAAATTCGCTTAGATATTGGAATGATAAAATTATCGGTAGTGGATCTAGAGGGAAATAAAGTTAATCAAATTGGAATCTCGGATGTTTTTAAAGCTTTGCACACGTTAATTTGAATTCAACTCATTTCTTTGTCCGTTTCACTGATTGATTCCTGTTAAGACAAGTGCCTATTAACTGGATCAGCCTTCTATATCAACCGAAACATGTATTTGTTTCCCCGGGATTCAAACACAGAACCTGCGGTGCAGATGCGTAAGTGACAACAACTGTTAAAGTTGAAACTTTTCACACGTATTTAAAGGACAAAGACAATAAACAGATTTCTGATGATAAACTACTAAATTAAAATACAGCGGCGTTAATTTTAAAAACTATTATACTAAGAGTAACTGAAATAGGAGAACCAGGCCAAATTAATCACAAGGATTTTCTGTGATATAATGCAAGCGCTTCGTTCACTTGAATATTGTTTGAAACTAGAATGAATCCCTTCTAGTTTAACCTCAATACACTGGATTTACTACATTATCTACGATTATACATATACAAATCAATTGCTGTTCGTTTGTCTCGCTGAAATTCGAGAACGACTGAGCCGATTCGATGATTTTTTGAAATGTTTGTCGTAGTTCAGGGAAGGTTTGAAGAATGAGAAAATATTGGAAAATTACGAGAAAGATAGATAAAACAACAATTTCATTTTTTCGTATAAATATTTCAGCAAAGGGAGAGTTTTGATGTCGTTAGGATAAGTGATACGGTACACCTGATCATCTAGTTTATAATAAATATATTGAAGCCGCTTCAGTTTTAAAACTGAACTCTCTTGCTTATTAAACTTGGTGGTTGACTAAGATTTCTGTCTTTGAAGCATTTTGCAAGTTAATCAACGCTCATAAGTAAGGAATCTTTAAGAAACAAAATTTTACTCGCGACATCTGCGTGTAAATGAACAAACTCTACTACTGAACCGAAACTTTTTAAAGTTCCTTCGATGTTGAATAAATCTAGCTCCTAGACATCACAAACATAGTGAGATTCAAAAGGACAAAGAAATTGTCATATGAATTAATAAACAATGATAAAGTGTAGTGCAGTGCGCTTACTACTAATAAAGAACAAATGAATCCCTTAATAGAGACAATAAGAAGTGTTCTTAATATAAACATTTTTGTTATTTAGGTTACTTACTTATTAGTCTTTTTAGATTAGATGATTATATAAGTATATCTAATACTCATAAAAAATAGTGTCCAACACCAACACTATTTTCGAATAGCGCAGGCTATAGGTTCAAAGAGGAAGTTACGCGAAAAGCAAACTAAAGTAACCTAATATATACGGAGAATTTGCATTTAGAATAACCCGAGTCAACTTATAAACGACGTAAATATTTTTCTCGTTTCCGATGGCAAATACAATTCGGCGTAAAATAAATTGGAATCGGAAAGCTGAACCCTTTTTTGTATCCCATATGATTTATATTGAATCGTTAGGAATTGGGTAAAGCTTGAGAGCGGTGAAGATGGATGCTAAGCTTCGGCAATTTGCATGAACGTACATCTTTCATTTTACCTGCCTTTCACCTTGCTACAGAATATATAATAATATTTTTAATAAAGCTAATGCTTTTTTCTTATCCTCTTAAACATATTAAATATTTCATCAGAATCCTAGGATTCTGAAGGTAAAAAGCTCTAAAGGCTTTTGAAATCATATTAGGTTCACTAGTTTTACTACACTTCACCCGCGGAGGCATGCAAATATATAGCATAATATAACTCGGTAAATGTCAGTTTCCTATGAATGAAAGAACTTTAAAATTTAGTTTATAATATTGGAAACAAATTAAAAATATTTTCTTTGTATCAATAGTATATTATACGCAGAAAATCACATATATATTTGATCTTTTTCTTATGGAAAACATAATATATATATATTATTAGAAGTGCCTAATGATATTGTGAGAAAAAATGCTTTAATAAAATTATAAATAATCCATAATTTAAGGTAGAAAATTCAACTCATGACATCATTAACATTGAGTTTAAATTTGAACAATCAAACATTTATTCATTTGCATCAACGCGTCGATTTAATTACTATTTCCGTACTAAAGGTAATTTATTTGAGTTCACGATTATGAAAGATCTATTCTAAGACAAAAGGCTGTGGTTATATTTACAACCTCTTCACTTCCATAAATCACACCTACGCACACGCCTACGCTTATTATTGTATAAGGACATCCACAAGACCGAGAATTGAGAGGGTACTTCAGTCTGATGGGTGGGAGGCACTTCATAACCTACACGGCCGGTTTCTATATTTCACGAGGCAAAATCTATAGGTGAGGTCACACGATAATTATTAATTTATCACTGGTAAAGTAATTGAAATTTTCATACGATAGCCAGAAGACTTTTGTCGCCTAAAAATATCGATGCTTGTCATGTTCAAATAATAACATTTACAAGAAATATTTCAATAAATTTTTCTTTGTTGTGATTGGTGCCGTTTCCGTAATATAGACATAAAATGAACTTTGTTTAATCAATTTACAGAACACTTTTCTTTCGTTTTACACGTTAATTAGAAACCAATTAAATATGAATAACTTTCGTGTTTGTGTGAAAAAACTTTAATATAAGTGTTATTTCATGACATTTAGTCACATTCAAATTCATACTATTTCTTTCGAATATAACATCTAGCTTGAATTTATAAACAACTACCAAATTTTAAGCTATATAATATAAACATAAATTATTATCGCTGAACCATTTAAATGACTTGGTATTGCGTCTAAGAAAAGTACTTTTTGACCTAATTCAGAGACATAAGTTAGTTTAAAATTTGTATGTTCTATACATGAAATATGAAGAGCGTTAAAAGAATTGCAAATTCTTTTGTTTTCGTAAGGCAGCAGGTGTTCTGTACTGAAACAATATCGTTTTGTATTGTATTGTATTTTGCATGTAAATTAAATATTCCATTTTAGAGGCGATTTCTTTGTATACTAACATTCCACTCTGGCTTTGAACTCGTATAGGATTATATTATTCAATGAGTTTCACATCAAATTAACGAAAAAAATAAATGAAAGTTAACAAAATTCGCACAACTGATAGATAATTAATAATTCGTCTGCCCATCTGTGGTTTGGCTGCGACACTCTTAATACCAATAAGCTGAAATTTGTCTTAATCACAGCAGTGTTGAAAAAAAAAATCTTAAAAACTAAACTTAATGATCTTTTTCTTACTTATTGTATGATGTGAGATGTCGTTAAATGTTTTTCCCAAAAATATTTCGAGTATTTTAACACTATTTTCATTTTATAGATTCAAAGATTCATTTGTGAAATATTAAGCGTAGTGTTTCAGTCGATGTAACATGAAAGCTCCCGAAGTCAATATCAAATATTAATTACTGTATATGAGAATCAGTTTCAAAATTGATCTTCATGAAATGAAGGCTTCTATTGAGATAGCTGATATCAAATTGAACCAGTAATGTACTATCAAATTGCATTCTGATCTTGCGCTTGAATATAGATGAGTTAATTTCAGTCTATTGAATGAATGCTGACTAGCAAATAAGAAATCACTAAAATATATAAATTAATGTCGTGTTTGTATGACGAGATGAATGTGTATGAGATAACATACAGCGCCATTTAAATTTTAAGTTCGCACTGATTATTTGAATATTTAGCTACAATCAGTTATCATAACACATTCATCTCTGCGAAACGGGTCCGCTAGTGATATTGCAATATTGACAACAAATTAAAATAATATATTGAAGAAGAATAATATAAAAGTAATATATTCTGGGAAAAGAAAAATAATGTTTCAGTTTGGCGACCGATTGGCGCAATTGGTAGTGCTCCTGCCTTCTGCATCAAAAGGTCCCGGGTTCGAATCCCGGTAGGTGCATTAATTTGTGTGATGAGCACGAATGTTTGTTGCCGAGTCTTGGTTGTTTATAAATTTATATTATATATTTATTGTGGTACCCTCGTTGTTTCTGATTACTATAACACAAGTGTTTCAGCTACTTTGGAATCAGAGCAATGTATGTGAGTTGTCCCAATTATTATAATTATTATAGTTTGATAAATAAATTGGTCAATTACTTTACGCATTTCATGAAATTCTAATGAATTTCTCAGGAGCTGTCAGAATGAAAAATAACGCGCAACGAAATAAATTCGAACTTACAAATTTGCTACGTGGACAACATAATATAGTCACCCCTGCGATTCTAGCACGGGTTGCTAGTTTAATATAAATTCTAACAATTTCGTTGAAACGTGACAACGCTGAAGTTTTTATAATAAAATTTTCTCATTTAATTTACAGTGGGCTTTAAAACAAAGCAAAAACAATTAACCTCAGTCTGAACATCTTTTATAACGTGCACAGGCATTTTTATACGCCTGAGGGTTATAATTAAGTTTCGTCGTGAAAAATGCAGGTGGAATTCGAGAGGTTTAATACACTCAGAGCAATGAAGTACAACTTAATACGATTTAGGTTCAAGGAAATATAATATTATTTTAATTTTCAACTGAAAAAAATATTCTCGATTATTTATGTTTGTTACATCAGAGCTTGGTCATTATCATATCGACTTTATATTTTTTTGAATTTCTTTTTTATTGATGTAAAGAAGAGAAGATTCTCTTCTTGTGGTTTAAATTTGAATTTTATTGTATTTTATAATGCAATTATTGGTTCAAAAATTGGTTGGAAATTCATGTTTTTGTGATTCTTTTATTAATATATTAACTATACCCATTACTTCGTCCTTTTTTTAATTTTTCTGGACCCTAGAGCAAAATAATATATCTTTAAATCAATTTCAAATTCGACAGATTTAAAGATCTAAGTTTGATGGTCAAAAAAATAATAATAATAAACTGGTTTCCGTAAAATTGAGTTTCGAAACCGTATTGAAGAGTAGCTGTATTGAACAATTGTATTTCCTCTGGAATAGAAAATACTTCACTGCGCTAAGACTTCTTATGGATTATTTGTACTTCCTCGAATTCTCAAGCAGCGGAATCTTTAGTAAATACGATTGGCGTTTGATTTATTGGGGAAAATAGTTTGGAAGCGCGAACTAAATGAACTGAGCTTTATTAGGATTACTCAACACTTAGATTGTAAGGATTGAACTAAAAAGGAATTCTAGAACTCTGACGTGCCTTAAAAATGTTCAAAGTATTCGGTTTTATCAGTGTGTCATGACCTAATCTAAAATTTAATAGAGAGAACTGAGTACGAAGAATAGTAGCTTTACAAGTTGCGTTAAATATTTCTATGAAAAATGTGACTAAGTCCCTAACGCTTACTTGCAAACTTACATGGCTACTGTGGAATTGACAGCTTTGTAATAATAAAAAATCTATCACAAATTTTAATAGTAATCTCTTGGTTGACGTACAGAATTAATAGGTACTTGAGTTTTAGCTTAGCGTTATTACCGACAGTAATTCTAAATTCGACTCTTAAATGACTAGAAGCGAAACAAAAGTTGTGTCTGTTCGAAAAATATACAAGCATGATCACGTATTGCAACAAAGAGATTAGTGAAATACACAAAAGTGTGTATAGGAAGTCAGATGCCCGGTAGAAAAAAGTTTTGGAATTGGATAGAGTGATAAATATTTTTATGAACTCGCCAAAACCAAAAGTTTTAACTTGCTCTCGCCTCGTTGTATCGAAAAAGTGAAGTTTAAAAGATAGATTTATAGGCACTATTATAGATTTACGATGGATCAGACTGACAGCTGACTACTGAGACCATAAACAAAATGAATATGCCTCGTTGGCTAGTCATTTGCGGTCATTGATGATGACATTAAAAGGGCCATTTATTTTCAAAGCGTAATTTGCGTAAATGCTATTCACGTATGGCAACGAATACTAGATCAATTATAGTTGATTTTATTAATTTTTATTTGTTACTTTGATCATTTTTGAATACATCTATTCGACTTTAATTATATGATTTGGCTTTTAATTATATACGGCGTTCTATATGTTTCGTCATTTAACTATTTTTGCGAATTATTTGTGTCCATTTAAAAAAAAAAAAAATACACGTCGAATTGATAACCTCCTTTTTGGTTTTTTTGAAGGTCGGTTAAAAATAGCTTGAAGAACTTTACGACGATTACCAAGTAACGCAACCACGGTTTGCATTAAACATAACTATTTTAGGAAGACATAAAATTTAACAGCACAAGTCTAGACTGTAGACAATAAAGAGACACACTCGTAAAATAGAGCATAACCACACTTGTAGCGTAACAAACAATCAAATGCTTATAAGCAACTGATTTTAAAGCTAATATTCTCAAGATTTTATTAGCTGCAAGATCTTATTTAAGAACTAGGTAATAGACTTAACTAACTAAGAATAGTAACTAAGAATAGTAATACTAGGTACTCAGGCTGTTTACATAGTAATTTCATAATGGAAGACACTGACTTGACATATATATAGTTTATATTATAAATATGTATTATAAGATTGAAAAATATACAGATCATATTACTTATTAATAATAATTTGTTTTATAGCATTACAAAAATAATTAAACGGATAAGAAAATAACGAAACATTTATTGATCCGCCGCGCCAATCTGAAGTGTAGGTACTTGATTAGAAAATCCAATTTTATAAAATAAATCCTCACATAGACAGGGATTTCTAAAGACAAATTATAAGTTAAAAAATTAACTTACATAATTACCAAATAACGTATACAAAGTCAAAAAAAAGAGTTTCAAAAGAACACAAACATGTGTCAGTATGAAAGGAAATAACTGGCACAGAGTATAAACGAGAAACGGCAAAAAACATTGGGATAAACTCGAAAAATACTACCGTAAATCGTGTTGAACTGCATTCGTTAAATACGTAGTGAAAAATTATACTAACCTACTTGAATACAAACATTTTTAACATTACTTTGGGTATTTGAGGGCTTAGTACAATTTTATGTATTTAAATGTGTGTAATTCCATGTTAACGTTCTGCATTTCATTTTTAGTGTAACTTTATTTGAATCCATGCAAAATTCAACCTTATGAGTTTTTTAGATGATTTTTATGATTATCGTTTTTCTTTTTTAAATGTAATTGACTTGTTAATGAATCGTATGTACAAGTCCCAAATTAATATTAAAAACGTGTTTATTTTTTGTTAGGCTGAAATAAAAAGTACTAAATCCTGTCTTATTAATGATATGAATCCAAATGTGAGTTTGTTTATTTGTTACACTTTCCTTGTAATTGATGTGTTGCACACACTTTTATCAATAAATATAATATTTTAGGACCCACGAAAACGCAGGTAAATTGAATAAAAGCTTAATAGCTTAAGTGTTGAAGTAATTATATTCTTATTTTGTTTTCTCAATTTAAATTGCAGTGGATAAAATTTTTGCGTCGTTATGAAGGCTTTTGTTGATGTAAATTGGGAGACCGCCGCGTTGGATACGAGAGTTATTACGTGCCAGTTTATTGCGATAATTTTCTGCTGTTTTAAATGAAAAATTAAGCGTTATCCGTATAAACTGTTCATTGTAATCAGACAGCATTGTCTGATACTAATTAAGTAAAATGAAGGGTTTCATTTCACACAGAGATTCAAGAGTAAACGAATTGCGATTTCACTTACATCATACTTTTTAAAATCATAATGATTTATTCATTTATAATTATTTATACAATTTTAATTAATTATAAAATAGCAAAAAAATACAAAATTATATAAATAAAATAAAGATGGTCGTAGGAATAACTTATTTACCACAATAATACTTATTTACCACAGCCGGTTACAGCACTGAACGGGCATAATTTTGCGCTTCATTCTCTGTTAATTTTCTTTACAGACAAGTATCTTGTGTTCTTTTACTAACATAATATTTCTTTACGGCACTTGAAAGCAAAACTCCACTAAATGTTATTTCCGATACTGAATAAATAGGGCAAGCTTTCTTTTTAACCGACCTAAAAAACCAAAAAGGACGTTATCAATTCGACGTGTATTGTTTTTAACAATGCCGGTAGAAAAATAAAAAACCTATATAATTCAATCTTGTCGTTTTCAAGTTTATTATTAACAAATATTTTTCTCTTCAAAAAATATACAATAGAACAGTTCAAATATCCTACCATTCATATATTTAGCACAATTTTACTATTATTTGAATTATTTCTTCATTTTACTGTGCTAAATGTTCAAACTGTTTTCTGTAAAATACTCGCTTACACTATTAGTAAACATTTTTAATGAGCTTAAATTAGTATGCATATAATAAGAACTATTTATTATTGTAACTGTATATAAATCACATAGCTAGGCTGACGGACGATAGATGGACAAAAAGAGTAACATCATGGGAAGGCCCACGGGGAAAACGCCTGAGAGGAAGACCGCTTACAAGATGGACAGACGACATCATTAAAACGGCAAGCCCGAGCTGGATGCAGACAGCACAAGATGGAGATATCTGGGCTTCTTTGGAGGAGGCCTTCACCCGAAGAGGGGTTCTTGTAGATTAAGTATTATTCATTTAAACAAACAAACTAAACAGAAAGCTCTGTTATTATTATTTTTTGCAAGAAATAAAAAGGCTTTTTATTATTTATTTATATAAATCGGCTGTACATAATTGAATAACGTCGCATAAAACTTATACCGCTCAGTTTACGTGTATGAAATAGACCAATTTATTTGTGTCAGCTGCAGAGTTCAATATTTTGCCCTAGATATTTCATATCGCCTCGCTTTGATACTCAACTCCCTTGCGTCTAACTTTATTTCATATATTCCCCGTATACACTATGCCAGGGTCACACTTAAGATACCAGAGTGTTCCTTAATGAGAGCTTTGGGCATGACCCGGCATCGGTAAGTGAATTTACTATATAAAACTTTCTCTAGGGCCTTAATATCTGGGTCAGAAATAATTTAATGCCACGAGAGACTTCACTATAACGCTTTCCGTACATTCTTAAACCCGTGTGAAATGCACAAGAAAATAGTAAACGTTTTTATTTTAGCTTTGAAAGTTTCTAAATATTCAATGCGCTTTCGAATATTAAAGTATTTATTCCTTGAATTTTAATTGGTGGTCACCATTCTTAAGTAAATCACCTTTGTATTTTGTTAGTTTTAATCATTAACACAAGACTATTAAACCCTGTAATTAAAAATAATAATAATAATTTATAGGACATAGCTTCTACGTGCAGTTATGTGCCATTTTAATATCCACCTAACGCGAAACCCTTAAGACATTTGGTGTCCTTTGATTGGTATCGGAAATGTCAAAATCAGTCAAGAGCCTGGTTTTTATTCTCAAGAGAGAAAGCAGATGTGTCGTGCCAGGTTTATGTAACAATAAATTGAACTATGTATTTTTAATCAACGTTACGTTTACTAAGTCTCTTTAAGTATTAGATTTTACATTGAAACGCTTTTACGAGCTTAAATCTTGTTTATTAAGAAACACTTATCTAAAACCAAGTTTCAAGTCCTTTAGAGGTTTTAATGAAAGCACAACGTCACCGTGACTGTACTAAGATAAGGGATGGTAATGTCCCCATAATTGAATAGCAAAGTGCTGACTCAGCAGTTCTGAAGTTAGCTACTAGAATATTTAGTTTATGACTTCGCAATATTTAGGAATAATTTAAGCCGTTAACCAAAGTTTAATACTAACATAGTTATGCGGACAAAGTTTATATTAACTACACACTTAATTTTATTTCGATGCTTAAAAGTAATTAAAGTAAAATCCCTAACTCCCATTGCAACGTGGGGCAAGTATGATCAGCATATATTTCAGCAGAATCATATTCGAATCTAGGATCTACTGCGTAATACTGAATGTGAACCGCTTAGCTTTGGAGGTGATAATCAATTATGACCGTCTATACAATATTATTATTTTGCTAATTTTTAATGTTAAGATTAGTTTTGAATTTCTATGTTGTAGTTGTAAGACTAACTTTACTATTTTATACTACGGGTTTTTTCACAAAATAAATTACGGACTATATAACCTAGTTACAGAAATACAAAGAAATTTAAATCACACAAAATCAACATTACATTTCATTAAGAATAACACAGTTGAAATTCCACAAAGCATTTCTGTATAAATGGCAATTCAGCTTTATTTGAAACAAAACATTGCGATATTCTCACCTCGGAAATCTTGGAAAGAAAGGATAATAAAATGGATTTCTTGATTCTATAACCAGTTGTTTTAAATTATAAATCTCAATTTTATTCGTAATAAAACTAATAATTTACAGAAATCATACTATATTACTATTACCAAGTTCGTGTTACTCAAATTAATTTTCACATGTACATTACGCGATAACTGTGAACTAAAGTTGTTAAATTTACTGATAAGGTCGTTTCTTCACGCAAGGTAGGTTCTTCACGCAATAACGTTTTGGCTTTGGCGTTGCGTAGATATGTAAGTTTCCTCTGCATATTCTATCGCATTTATCATCGGGAATATTCAGAGGATTTGGATTAATACTAGCAACTGAGTTCATCTTTGAGCGTCGAAGCTGAATACGAAATTTCATCCATATCACCTCGATGTTCATCGTTCCATAACTGAGTGTTTTCTGACACATTTTTGCACTACTCTGTGGAACCAGCTGCTCTCTTGGGTATTTCCGAAGCATTACGACTTAGGGAGCTTCAAGAAAAGAACGTACTTCTCTTTAAAAGGCCAGCAACGCACCCGTGGCGCAACAGGCATTGAGGGTATCCATGGGTGGCGAACTACTTCTCGTAAGTAAGCCTCCAGCCTGTTTGCCTCTTATTTTATATAAAAAAACCGGATGTAATTAAAATATAACTTGTAATACATAAAAAATTGTAACACCTCAATAAGCCTTTCTTAGTTATATATGGAACGTTATATTACTCTTTTTTAATTGAAAAAGCGTGTGTAAAAAAGCAGTAATTTATCCACGAGTTTACTATCAACCATTTGATTAGCTATCGAAGTATTTGATAGGTTTCGGAATCGAAAAGCTGTCAATTCCATAGTGGCCAAGTAAGTTTGCGCATTCTAAGGGCTCATTAGGTATTTACATAGCATTATAGGAAAAATAATTAACCAAGCTAGTGATAGAGAAAAAAAAATATGGATAAAGTACATATTGTATTGTTAAAGAATAAATACGAAATATAACTATACAATAATAAATTTTAAGTGCGATAAATCTTTTTAATTGTAATTGCATGGAAGCTTTTAAAAACTGTAGACGGCAGCGTAGCACTTACGTAGCACGCTGTGCTACGTAATTATGTAGCAGATTGTAATCAAATCATTTAAAAAGTCTTTTGGTTTTATCTTTATATTATATACAGGAATTATTAAATAACTAGCTGTGCCTACGATTTTATGCGCTTCACTACACGATCGACAAGACTATTAAATATTATTTATATAATATTATATGGGGAACGAGCCGTGACTTATAAAGGAAAATCCAATTTTTAGTTTTTATTTACAAACCAAACATCAGTCCAAACACGAGTTTTCTAGGATTTTATTGTTATATAGTATAAATATATAGATAGAAGTAGATAAGTGAAGTCCCGTGTCCCCTAGTGGGGTATGGGGTAGATGCATGTCACATCTGTTTCACTGATCGATTTTTTCTTTAGAGGCAAGTGTAGGTGATCAGCCTTCTATGCCCTACCAGACTGAGTTTTTTTTTATCTCCACCGAGAATCGAACCCAGGACCTCTCGGTTGTAATGCTTACGCGCTTACCACTAGACCAAGGAGGCGGTCATAGATAGAAGTAAATATATACTATAAAATATCAAAGAAATTTAACAGTTGAAATATCTTACTTAACAAAATTTTGATAAGCAAAATTTATTTTAAAAAATACACGTTGAATTTTCTTTTTGGTCTTTTTGAAGGTCGTTTAAAAAATATAAACTGACTTCAAGTTTCAACATTTAAAAAAAACATAAATAAGAAATCAAATAAATAAATCAATATTTGGATGTCTGAATATGGAACTATCTCTGAAGATGACGTATTAAACAAAAAAATTGGTATTGTCCTAAGTTTTATATAAGCAATTATTTTTTATATAAAAAATTTGAATTGAGACATGTTATTAATATTAGCCGTTAATTAATTAGTAATTCACTAAGCATATACAACAAAAAAATTGCATTACAGATACAAAAATAAAACATTAGCATATCAATTAGAATTTTATATTACTTTCATAAAAACTACTCAAGATTCTACCTACTAAAGATTCACAGAAAGATGACTGAGGTGTCGATGTAATTTTTCTATAAAAGGAAAAGGAAGAATATTACATATTCATGAAGATAGAATGAAAGTGGAAATAATTCAGTATTCATGACCCAAAGGTTCGGAATGCGGAACTATTCATTGCTCTTCGTGAGGGGACATTTTATTAAGTATCTTTACCATAAGGACCTCACATTTTATTATAATTAGTAACGTTAATTAATGAGGCTAATTATTAATTAAGCGAGATATTAATTTTTCTCTTAATTTAATCTATATTTATTGTTATAGGTGCCATTACGTAATATGACGTGGGTAGTAACGTAAAGGTAAAATAAGTGCACATGGAGTATTTGTGCATTCATCATTTTTTGTTTTATATAATAATTAGTATAACGATCCGTAGTGCTTGTAATATTTATAAAATTTTATATGAATCATAATAATAATAATAATATCCATTTATTTCGAATAATTAAAATCCATAGGTACAATGTTTTGAATGCGAAATTACAATTAATATTAAATTCACAACTTTTTTTATTAATTTATAATAACAACATAAGCAAATAAAATAAACTAAACTAAAATCAGTCCAACAAAATGCGCATCCACCTATTTTGTATTGGGCAATCCAACCGAGAAGCAATCATCTCCAGAATGCCATTGCTACTGCCTCTATCGCGTTGCCGCATAGAGACGACCTTCTTGCGAATAATTTCATGAAAGCCATCAATATGCGCCTCCGCAAACATCCACAATGCGCTGCAGTCTCTTGGTAGGCGCAGCAGCATCCTGAAGATGTTGTTATACTGAATTCGCAGGGTATTGGCAGCCTTACGGGTATGGCTTAGCCATAGACAAGATAAGAGATATTTTTATTGTTTGAGATTTTTTTATTATTCTTAATGTCTAACTCAGTCATAGTTTTACAGTAATATAGTAGATTTGTGTTTAAATTTAAGATTAAATAAATAACATCAAAGCGAAGCGAAAGACTTAATAAAAACAAAAACATAATAGAAAGATAATAACAGAGTTGTTGCTCGGTGTGTTTGCATTCACGAGTCTGTCCCAAATTTCATATATGAAAACTTTTCGAAGAGATTCATAAAAGATTGCAAATATTAATCTTTTTTAAGTTGAATATATGGTAAAGAATTACCAAGAGGTACGAATTACTAACAGGTTAATTGCTTTTATGTGTAAACTTAGGTATCGTATTTTGAGAAAGTTGACTTTACAAATTTGTATTAGAGTCAAAGTCTATTAACTTGAGCCTTTAGAGAATACTTTAGAAATGCGGACTTAAAGTCACACTACCAATTGAGCTTTAAACTTAGAACAAAGTCGTCGTGCGATCGCTAGTCTAATAAGTACAAAATTCGAGCATTTCCCGTAATTGTGGTATAAATCAAATGATCGTTACGGATCTTTAATTGAGTGAGTTATAGGGGTCGTTTAGATCGGTCTGTTGGTTTGGGAATTATTTGGTTAAATTTATGTTTGTTAGAGACATTTTTTTCTTCCTCAATTAGTTTGGTGTAGGCCTCTTTCAGCATCTAACTCGGTCCGCTTTTGGAATTTTTTTTTACGTCTTGCATCCATCGCACTATTGGTGGACCCCTAGGTAATTTTTTTATCCCAAAGCAGGATACCAACCACTAAATCAAGTTCGTGAGCTCGACTTTTCTATACTAATATAAAAATTAATAATTTTGATCATTATTTCACTTCTTTTTTAATTTCTTTCAGTATATCTATTACTCTTTCTAAGTGACATTGCGTAAAGTCGTAAGTAAAAGCTTAGTATAGTATAAAAGCGTTACATATTGGATAAATATAGTAATTTTAGTATTGAAAACGATTTTGAGTCAGACATGTCGCGCTCGGACGATCGGCTAAGCTTGATTTATATCCGGCTCGAATCAGTCAAGTAATATCCGGGCCCATTAAACTGGGTACATATCGTGCGAGCGTGTATAGGAAATTGCACTCATACGTTTCATTTACAATAATATAAGGGCTTCCAAAAAAATTGTGAAAATTCTTGTCCTTTTGTATATTATGTCTATAAAATTATCTTTTATTTACAAAAATAACCGTTCTGGATACGTACCCCAAAATACTGCGTTACCAAATTGTATCGCTATTTACTATTACATTTTTATTTGAAATAACTCGAATGTAGCGTATGTCTTTTAGCGATGTAAATTTAACAAACATCTGAAGAAATCACCACCAATCAAAAAATACCAAAGATTACTCAAATACTCGAAGCAATAAAATATTTTAATTCATTATCCCTACATTTCACTGTTTCGTCCTTTCACACTTTGCCTACCACAGAGGAAAATTATAGTAGAGATTTCATAAATCATGAAATATTTAATACCGGCCAGCACTCAGCCACTATTATTTATTAACGTCCGGTTTTCAAGGGAATTATAATTATTTCATTTAGATTTATATAAAATAAGGTGATTGGTACTATGAATGGTAGTTGCTATTATAGTAATAATTAATTTTGTTAATCGTATATACCTTTAGGAACGTGTCGAAGAAAAATTCTACAAATTGTAGCAAAAACAACTGGTATTTTGGTAGAATCTAAATATTTAATTATAATACAATTAATTAATATTCACACACATAAATAGATACTAAAAATAAATAAAAATTATTGATTAAAAATAAAAATAAATAAATATATGAATATAATAAATCCGCTCAAAATCGCTGCCGCTGGGCAGGGTGCCAAGGAGGCTGGCCATATTTCCGCGTTGAATAGCAATGCTAATTCTATGCGCGAAACACGATCCAGCCCTCTTGTCACCAAAGGACTCGACCAGCCCCTTTTAATATTCCCCAAAGAGACAAAGCAATAATTATAATTAACAAATAATAGTACTGCCTACTTAGGATAATACTATAAACAGAAAAGATTTGTATTTTTGATTGTATAAACTCAAAAACTACCTACTTAAAAAAAATCCTTGCTTCTGACGAAAAGCTAGCCACAGTGATAGGTAGTAGACAAAGTCAAACCATGTTATTAGTTACTGAAAAAATGATTTGTGCTTTGTTTTTCTGTCACGAGTTGGTTTTACGACAAACATAAAACATCCATCACGAAAATGACTTTTACATTATATGAATTATTCATTTTGTGTGTCATATTTATATTATATTTATAGGACTTGAGGATTATCATGGACACAGATAAGTGTCATGAAAAGTGGAGGAAGATTGAGACCAGAATCCGTAATAAAGTTCTGTATCGCTATCGAATATATTTATATGTATAAATCATATATACGTGTGTATATAACTGATTTTTTTAAATCACTTTCGAGTAATATTGAGATCTGGTAGTTAAAAGCTAGTTGGTGCTTTAAATTATTAAATAATAGGGCTATCAAACTGAAAAAATATCTTGTCTTTTATAAAAAAAATAACATAACATATAATTTTTATCATATATAAATAAAATAAATCCATCTAATTATATTAAAAAAATTATAATAAAATAACTATACAAGTAATAATTTATTTAGTATTTTAGACTTACTAAAATCTGTATTTTATTTTTCCGCGTTCATATTTTATTTTATTTAAAACTTTTTTTCTGATATACTATAACATAATATATAACAAATGCTTATAATCATAATATAATTAATATTCCTTTTAAAATAAATTCTAATATTAATAAAATCAACTAATAACAGAAGTTTTTGAATAATTGGTAAAATCTACATTACATTGGCTTCTCTGAAATGAACCCTGGTATTAAGGTTTCATATTTTAATTGAAATTCCTGCTTTGATATTCCTTTGAGAATTCTATCAGATTCCTTTTTCCTTTTAATGTAATTTTCTTAAATAATATGAAGATAGATATCACATTTCTCTTAAAATAGTTTTCTAAAAAATTAATTTTAGTTAAGAATCAAAACGAGACAGTTAAATAGTAATATACAATTTTATGGCTTTTGTGACACATTCACAGGTCAAACACATAACCCTTTTGGGCTTCACTGCAGTCGGGTAAAGATTTACTCTGTCTACCCGAGTTTGCTTTCAAAGCATGAAAAGATGTAATTATAAAAATGTCATCCCCATAGTTGAATTAAAACTCATTTGTACCACAAGAAACAATAAAGTTGATTTCCTCTTACAATCACTACATAGTATAAAACAAAGTCGCTTTTTCTTCCCCTATATCCCTTTGTATGCTTAAATCTTTAAGACTACGCAACGATTTTGACGCGGTTTTTTTAATAGATAGAGTGATTGAAGAAGAAGGTTTTTAGACAAGTAAAAAAAAGACAACTCAAAGATATAAGTACTTAGCTCGTAGATATTGTTGAGCTATCTGTAAGTTTGTTGTGAGTTTTTGGCTAACGCATTAGGGTATAACCCTGTCATGTAAATTTTAAGGTTGGAAATAAATAATCTCTTGTTATATTATAAAAGTGACCATAGCGGTAATTAGATTTTACATACAATTTTCACAACTGACTGACCACTTTCTTGGCCGACTCTATATCCATATAATTTAATACATATATCTGTGACTATTGTACAATAATGTACATAATATTATTAATAAGAGTACTTCCAACGAAGCTTATATAAAACGTAGTTGAGTTGAGATCGAGAGATATAAACGTAGGTTTCACGCAAATTAAATAACTTTGTCTCTTCGTTAGATTCGCTTTGATTACTTTTTGTACAAACGGAGTTGTGTGCTCTCGTCTATGGAATATTTGAGTTTCATCTTAAACCGCCATCTTGCGGGAATGTGTCATTAGCCTAATTAATAATTTGACTCGTTTGCTTAACTGTTATGACTTGTATAAAGCTTCGTTTTTTTACCCTAGAAGCAAAAAGAGTGGTTTTTTTAAGTTTAACGTGTCTGTTGGTCTGTATGTTTGTCTGTTAGTAAATTATCTTCAATTACACTCATTATTCCATTGAGTACATACATAAAGAAGCTGTTTAAATGTATTAATTATAATCTCCGTTACATAAGAGACTAAATAATACAAAAACTCTCAACTGAATTATATTAAATAACAACTTTGAAAACGGTATTTCAGATCGATATCGCCTGGAAATGAGACTATTTCTTGCTGTCTGATAGGAATCAGACATGTGTCTTGCGTGAGATAAAGAAAAAGCTACTGTAGCTACTAGGTATACTCATAAAATGTGATCAATATTTATTTAATCGCAAAGGCGAAACGAACCAACAAGAAACTAACTTTTAGATTGATATAACAATCGCTTACCATAGTACCAAGTTAATGACATAAAATATTACAGATGCAATATATTATTGCTGTCCAATTTTCAAAGAAATTCACTCATATATTAAATAGTAGGTATATTTTATGACAAAGTAAAGAATACTCCATGTTCTAACATTTACAGTAAAATACCCTATAAGATATAATGCGTTTTACAAATGTTAGAATTGTAACATTTCTAATCCTCTCGTGCAATTTCCCTGGTGCTAGGATTAGTTAAATACGGCATCTGGCAATCTAGATAGCCGCCCTCTCGACCGGCAATGCTTTGAGATTTCTATTAACTGACTAAACTTGGAAATGTATCGTCCAAATTTCACTGTTTTCAAAAGATTTCTTTGAATTTTCATTATATTTGTGGTTTGTAGCCTTTCGACTAAGTGATTATGCATTTGCGTGTTGCGCTATGTGATGGGTTCGATTTAGGAGAAACAAATAAATATTTCTTTAGGTAGCTTCAGAAGGATGACCCTGCCTGTAAAATAATCAGTAACTGATCTGACTGAATGATGAGAGAATAAAAATGAATAAATTGATGCCGGGTCTGCCCCATGCTTATAGTTTCGTATCGCAATGGTATTGAAAAAAATGTTATACAGATGTACCCTGGATTCGAACATAGGGTACTGTATACCCAAATTTCATGGGAATTGTAATAAAAAAACAATGTCTATTCTTCATAAATTATATCTAATACAAAGCATTTTTCCGCAACGTGTGAGCATTGTCAAAGTAGGACAGTCATTATGTTAAAACTTGCTGGCCTACATATGCAAGCTGGAGGTTTGCCAGGATAACCAGGACCTGCGCCAGCCTCGCAGACTTTATATGCGACAAAGCACCCAAATCTAACCGCGCATATTTTTATTGGCTACGAAACAAGATAAATTAGAGGCAATTCTGTCATTAATTTTTGAAAATATATTATATATTAAAATAAAAGAATTGATTCAGCCTGCATAAGTCTTATATAATACTATGAAAACATTCAAATGTAAGAATGTGTTATTTTGATAACTATATACAATAATAATTAATTAAAAATTCGCTGAGATGATTAAGAATTATATTAAAAAATAATTTACAAGCTATTAATATTTTGGCTATACATGCCAACAGCTTTTATAAGCCTTAATCTGTAGTAAGGTTTTAAATAAAGGTTTTATCAAAAAAAATATTTCTTAAAAATAAACATAAATTAAAAATAATTATTTTGCCGTAAAATATTATTAAAAGTATCATATTCTTCTTCTTTGTTTAATGTTAAGAAAAACTTAAATTCCTTTAAATATCTCCATAATTTTCACTCGGGCTGCAGGCTATTTATGCATTACAAATTAAACACGATGAAATAAAAGTCATAAAATCTGAAAGGGAAATAAAAATTACATTGAAGGCGGCGAGACGTTTCTGAATACCATTTTTCTGTACTTATTGACTACGTTTCCGACTAGCGGAAATGAGTTTCGTCCCCTTCAGGGAAGGGGGTGACTGCAGGACAGCAAACCAACCTAGTTATTAACTGACGGAAAATTTATTAAACCTTTTCTACATCGAAAATTACGTTTTCTGTAATTTCAAATTCATAAAAATATATATTTCTATGTTTTATCAGCTTTTGAAGTCGCCCCGCTTATTCGCGTCACCCTTGTATAGCCCATTTGAACTTAGGAAAATTAAAAGTGTGCTTTGGATATGTGCCAGTCACATTCGATCGAAAGCCGAATCGCCTTTTGTGACTTATTGGAGAGGGTGAACAAATAGCCTTTATAAACGATATTTGAGGTCAAACCCATTATTCACAGCCAAGAGTAAGCCTGATATATTAGGCTTTGTCACGGCAGAAAACACTTTTACAGTAGCTGCCAAGGTAATTTAGTATGTACTTGAATGGGTAATCAAAGTGGCAGGTACCAGGCGCTCAGAACGGAGGAGATATGGCGATGAGGAGACACAAAACGCTAGTGCGCCACGAGCCCTTGAGTCGCGTGCCGTTGAGGGGCGGCAGTGATTAGAGCACGCTAACAAAGCGCGAAGGGCCCTTAACCTACAAGCTCCGTTCCACAGGAGCGAATGCAACACTCCTACGAAATTCTGTAAGCCGGGTCGAACATGCTCGCTGAAGCTGCTAATCTTCTTAACACGACTTAAATAAGATCGGACGAAAAATTAGCCATATTTTCCTTATATTAATAGAATTTTATATCAAAATGCAAAAAGTAAAAAGAATATTGAAAGTTCTACCGTCTAGACAATCCATTCCGGCATATAATTTTGAAGTCCGGTCGTTATAAACGACGCACATAAAATTGTAGATGCAATAAACAAAAGGGACAATGTAGCAAAATAGCAGCTGTAGACTTTCCACATAAAGCTGTGAAGCTGGCGCGACAAAATCCAGTTTTATTTCACAAAACTGTAGTGCTTGGGAGTGCTTTTATGGCATCTGGAAACGACAATAAAATGGCTTTTAATAAAACGCTAACCGGTACGCAGCTGAAATGTGCGGATGCTGAGAATTTTTGCTCGTATTGATCTACTTATCTTGTTGGAGAATCAATATTCTTGGGAAGCCGGAGTTCGTCGGGTTGACAAGCAATAAAGAGGTTATCTTCGCTCGTTTACTCGAAAACGGAAGTGTGATATGTTCGTCAGTAAGAGCGGATCTAAGAGGGCGTTGCGCCAAATGTCTCCGTAATTATCGTTAACTTTGAAGGTGCGAGCGACTTTGCGCTCGTAATTTGTTCGCAAACTTAATATTCCCTTGACAAGATAAATTTATTAAGGGTGATGAAATGTTTAGTTAACTAAGTATGTGAGCTATGAACGTCTAAGACTATTTATTGTTTACAATATAAACTATTTCTATTTACTTAAATATAAATTATTTTTATTACACTTGGCTAATCTACACCAAAATTAGCTTGGACAAAAAATTAAATTTGCTTTCAGTAAAAATAACAAAAGCGCCTAGTCATATTAAAGTATGTATCAAAAATACAACACGACTATAGACTAGATTCTCTTGCGACTTTGAATTTCACTTTACACTAATAATTAGTGTAAAGTGAAATTCAAAGTGTTCAAGACGTATCCAGGACATTTCTCAATCCATTAGAGATGTTCGAATCATTGCATTGGTTCGCATCTATCAATTGTAAGTGGAGTGGTACATTAAAGTTTTATAATGCCATTAGACGCGCGACGGTGAATGAACTCCGCAACTCAAAGCCTAAGTCCACTGGGTACTTTCAGCGAACCCAGAGAAATCTTTGAAGCCTTTGTTGGTAGTTTGTTTGAGAATGAATAAATTGCGTTATAAATTCAACTGGTTTAAATGATGAATTATTAAGAATTTTAAATAATATTTATTTATTTGTCGGTCACATATAAATTATAGGTACCTATGTATATTAATTTGGCACTTTTTATATTTTAGTTTAGTATACCTTAATTTCCATTATTTTTTTCCAAATAATTATATTGTCTGTGTTTATATATACAATACGGAAAATTAAAATGGTTGCTAGATGTTCTTAACGTAACGTTGAAATAATTTACTCAATTACTATGTTAAACCTTTAGATTACTCCAATATAGGCCAATACTCTAGCTGAAGGTTTTATCAACATAATAAAAGATGAATGTAATTCAGTAGAAAATTTCTAGAGCAAAAATTAATGCTACTGTTTAATAAGCTTCAATAGTACTTCACTATTGAAAGAAGCTGAAATGGTTTCTCTTCAGAAAATGTCATGAAATGTCCCGCAAAACGTCATTACTGGGGCACGAAATTGAAATCTACAGTAAAAAATGAAGACTGAAAAACTACCTATAACTCACGTCCGAGTTTTCTTGTACGTTTTTTCGAGCCGAGAAAAATCTTGTAACTTTTTATGAAACGTCTTACTTTATTGTTTTTTCTTTATTGCAATATAAGTCTAGAGATGTGAAGGTCTAAAAGACTTTATAACGAGTATATAACGATGGAAATTTTAATAAGTGCATTCATTTTGATGCTTTTGTCACTCTTAAATATGATATGTGTGAAGTCCCGTGTCCCCTAGTAGGGTATGGAGCAGATGCATTTCACATCTGTTTCACTGATCGTTTTTTTCTTAAGGGGCAAGTAGGTGCCTTCTATGCCCTGCCAGACCGAGTTTTTTTATCTCAACCGGGAATCGAACCCAGGACCTCCCGGTTGAAACGCTTACGCGCTTACCACTAGGCAAGGAGGCGATCATCATTTAAATATGATATAGAAACCATGAACACTTAGAATTTCAGTTTGTGGTGTGGTGATCGCAAAATCTACTGGACGGATTTTAACGAAATGTCATATAGTGATAACTCGATGAAATTCGGGTTAAGATATAGTTTACTACTTATTATTCTGGAAAAGTACTCTTCTAACAAAAACTCAATACAAAGTGGGGAGCGTCAACTTATATTGATATTGACATAAATATATCATAAAATATACTATACCTACTATATTAAAGACATACTAACGTGAACCAAGTTAAGTAATGATTCCATTAAAGAAACGCGTAATCTAAAGAAGTATTTTAAAATGTGCCATTAAAAACTCAATTTTCCGCTCTCTTGTTTCAAAAGATATTTTTTCTCGTGACAGACTCAACACGGCCAGTTGTAAAATATAAAAATGCCATGCTGTTAAACCTATTTTGATGCATATGATATATAACAGAGAATTATGCTTCAGGTTTACTTTTTCTTCAATATTTAGGAAATTGCCAAAACTCGCTGAATCTAACATCTTCGTGCTCAGTCTAAGAACATTTTAATTTTTAAATAAAAATAGTCCAACCTACCTTTTCTGATCACACGGTGATATTAATGCCTATAAATCCACTCCTGTTTATAAATAATGCACAAATTAAATATACTTAATTAATTATTCAAGAAAACACGTGTCATATTACCTTACATCTATGTTCTTGTTACATGGTCAATTTATAATACGTAATTGGTATATTATTGGTATTATAGTATTTTGGTATTTTGGGTACGCACCCCAACGGCTCTGAGGCTTTCGTATTTTTGTAAATATGTTTGTTTTAAATGTTTGTTTACAATAAATTCTGTTGAAATAATAAAAATAAAGTAACCAATGAAACAATGGAAAAAAAAGCTCTTCTGGCTTTTATAACAATTTTAAATTGGGGAGCGAAATAAACAAGTAATAGAACGTGAAAAGTAAATTATTCAACATCAATTTACCCTTGAAGACAAGCCTGAAATTTATTTTTATCCAGAAAAAATCCCCCGGATTAATTTCGCCGGAGCTAAGCCTTGTTTAGAATTTGGATAATGTTGCCTGAGGATATAAAATTCAGACGGCATTTTAAATTAAATAATTAAAATACTAGCATGTTTCCTGTTGAACAGAGTTGTACAGAGTTGAAGAACAAATTATATATTTAAATTTT
The DNA here is from genome assembly GCA_912999735.1 of Aporia crataegi. NCBI lineage: Eukaryota > Metazoa > Arthropoda > Insecta > Lepidoptera > Pieridae > Aporia > Aporia crataegi. Next base: position 6,213,811 of record OU538749.1, read on the forward strand.
TAAATATATGTACATTTTTAGAATAAACATAATGTTACAATTATAAATAAGCTATTAAAAAATATTATGACGCAAAATGTTTTCGGTAAGTAATTGAAGAAGAAAAAAAACAATTTTCATGTTCCTTACAATTTAGGTTTAACGAACAAATTCAGATCACTTTATCTTGAAGAATGGCGTTAGTTTCCTATAATGAATCTGACAGAATATTCATTATTAATTATAAGATCCAAAAAACAATCCGTCTATTAACGATCCAAAAAAGCCTAAAGCCACATACTGTCGGCGACTTAGTCTAAATTACATACGGATATAGTAAGACAATCCTGAATTAAAATACAAGTTTTTGTCATTGTAGTGCCGTGAGAAAATACTTAAAAAACTATAGTAAGACTTCAGAGTAGTATTTGCGTTTGATTACTGTGAAGCAAGTTTTTATACCGCATCTAGAATATTTGTAATAGGAATCTCTCGCGTCTAACCAGTTTTAAATAGTCCATTGAAAAGTTACATTTGGGGTTGCGTTTTTTAGAGGACGCAATTTTATTTTTTTAATGTGTAGGGGGGGTCAGTGTAAAGCTAAAACCAAGTTTGTGGGGTCGCCACCCTTGTCCCACGGCCGCCATCTTGAAAATAGGGGTTGAAATGGTTTTTACGGCATATCTCTTAAACTATTAATTAAATAAATTTTTTTTTTAATGTTTTCTATTGCAAATTAAATTCTCTACAACTTTGATTCAGTAACTTTTTGTCGTAGAACTATAAATAAAAAAGTTATAAGTGAAAATGTTCAGAAATTGGAGAAAAAAATTATATTTTTCGATATAACTTTGTTTTAAATTATTTTACGAAAAAATGATATCAAACCATTTTTGTAGATCGTTTTTTGAGGAACAACTTTTATAAACAACATTTTTTCATTAAGGCTATAACTAAGGTTTTACAGCGCTCCGAAGTAAGTACTATTTTTCAATACTCTTAACTATACCTATATTATACGTGTGTACTAATAATGTATCATCAGTTATTGTGTTTTTTTTTATTATTAATTTTGCTATAATTTTTTTAATTGTAAATTTTGCAATATTATTAATAATTAATTATTGACTCTTTTTCACTAAAAACGATATCGCGTGCGCAGCTTCGATCTTGAAGAAAACATTTTAGTATTCAAGATTTAATCAAATCTATATTTATTTATAATTTTAATTGTCTACCAATTGTTTTTTTAATAAATTTTTGGAAGGATTAAGGTGATATAAGTTTTAATGGTGTTAGTGTTCTAAGTTATAAAATGTCTGTGACTATGTTAACACGTGATAATATCATAATTTTATTAGTTTAACTTCAAATTTTAAGAGATTTTTTTGGCAGTGATTTAGGATATAAAGACTTATTCTTAGCTTCTTTATTTAATTTATATGTATATCATACAATGCTTTTTACTTTAAAGTAAATTATAATATAAAAAATAAAGACGATATCTATTTTTAGTTTAAGCAAACCAACCTGAGCCAAAACATATGTATGTAGAGAGGACCGTGGGAATTGAATCAATGGTAGTTGATCGCATACCTCAGAAGGACAGGTGCATAAAAACCCTTAACGGTTTTACTTGTTTTTAGTTCGATTCTTCTTGTAATTCTTTAACCCCTATTTGAAAGCCTTAACTTCTTATACAGTTAAGAAGAAAATGTCTAAGAATTTTAAACTAATGTATAATTATTTATGTTACTCATACTAGACATAAAAGAGTATTTATGTGAAGATATTTTTTTAATAATTCTTTCTTTTCATACTACCGCCATTTAAGTGAAATTCTGTATCCTAGTGGAACGGAGGGCAGACACAACAGTGTGTGTCTTTGACTAACAATTTTAACATTATTAGGTTAGTCTCAGATTTCTGAGCGTACCCCCAACGTGTTGTTGCTTTAGGATTTGAAACCAATAACGGCACAACACCTAAATTTGAACTACTTTACCTCGAAGGCAGCTAGTTATGCAAGTTTTATGAAATTGAAAATTGATTGTTTTTATATGGTAAATTGACGTGAGTTATATTCTTTAAATTCAAATGAACAAAGTTGCTTGAAAAAACTTGTATATATTAGTTGAAATACAGCAAGTAATTTATAACTAAATGCTAAGAGAATAAAGGCTACATTTACAAGATCCAACACAACTTATGTATTGATGTTCGTATTCTATGAATCGATCGAATGGGATATATTGTTGAAGCTAATCCTCTTAGAAACCCTCTGAAGCGTACATTCGTAGCTATTATGTGGTAGCAAACGTATATAAAGTATCAAGGACAGTGCCTTAGCTGATGAAATGTACGATTTACACATAATATATAGTACAAGCTTTGATGGCGTCTTCATTCGTGAGGGCATGCAATTGTTATTCAGATATAGTCCAAAACTATAGGACCGATTTAAAAAATTCTTTTAATGACGTGAAGTAAGACTTTATATGCCCACGCGGATGAAATACACGCTTATGTAATATAATTTATATATTGTTTAAAATAAGTTTAATATTTAAATAGTTAGACTAATATTGTACCGTAACAGTTATGTAAATACGAATTAATTTTTAATAGCATCCATTGTAAGCTCGGATGCTTGTTGACTGAAGTACTTTTAATTTTGCTTTGGCAATCTTCCAACTTATGCAGATAAGCTTATGCTCAGCTCCTGCATATTTTGTATGAAGTTTTCGAAGTCGTTTTAAATTTAATTATTACTTTACCTACGAATTTCAAAATTTTCATCGTCTTTAAGTCTCTTGTAGCATGGGTAAATTATTATTAAACCCGACGTTAAAAGTTTTATAGGACGTAGCGTTCTCTGTGTAGCATCATTTGGTAGCTATGTACCAAATATGATGTTTTTTTTATTTGAAAACTGACACGATTAAGATATTTCTTAGCTATAATTTATATATGTTTATCCATTTTAGAGATATTCTCATTTGTAATTATGTAGGGGAATTTTTCAATTACCTTCAATTTCACTTGTTCTGTTACTTAAAACAACGATTGACTTTTATAAAAATATCGCGCCACGATCCGCAGTTTTGTTGCGTTACCGGCCGTTAAGTTATTGGTACGATTGCTGCTTAAAACTCCCAGTATTTTTTCATTATACTTAATAAAGCATTTAAAGAAATTACACAAAAGCCCATATTAATTAGTCTATATTGTTAAGACTTGAATAGTTTTAATATTCTCAGCAGGCAGTAGACAATAGCTTCTTGCCATTGTAAAATTGCTATTGTCAAGAAAACTACATCAGCGGAACGTACGTAGACTTACAATAGTACTTTCGCATCACAACGTCTTATTCTATATACCTTGTATGTGTTATATATATGTGTTGTATCTTGGAGGGCACTTTTCAAACAAAAGACTACATCCAACTACCCTAAGGCTTCAGGAACACTTGAAATTGCGAAACTAGTGCTTTAGTTTTCAATTTTTAAATCACTGCCTATATATAGAATACATGATCCATACATAATATGTACCGTAAAATCAATCAATACCTACATCTTAAAATTGGTTTTGATTTTGTTGTACAGATTTAGGTTACGTGGGTTACATGAGACCAATAGAATAAACATAATATTTAATTAAAAATTATATAATTAAAAGATTTTTCCAGAACCACACAACATTAACTTTTATCTGGTCTCAGTATATAACCAGTAAAAAGCATCCAATCTCTACATAAAGTAAAATTTCAAAAATTATATAGGGCTGTTGAAGCGAAGAAACGAAACTGTTGAACTTTTGAAAATCCCAAACACAATCTCCCTTGTTTGCCACCAACATGAGTTATATTCATAATAGGTCCCACGAGTATTCTTAACTTAATTAAGCGCTGTTGCATCAAATCGCAGCGACACAGAAAATTTAGGGATTTTTCTTATTATTTTTTACAGCGCTATATTTTATGTGACCGCTTAATTGATGTTTAGAGTCTAGTGGTTTACGCGTTTGTTTTAAATGCGTCACGCCATGCAATGGACGGGTTCGTATCCCAGGGAAACAAGTTTCGGTTGTAATACACAGAAATGTGTTTGTTCCATGCTCCACTATGGAACACGATATTTCACTCAACTATAAAACATTTTTAAAAAATGTTATTCAACTATTCCAGTGTGTAATATAAAAACATTAGTTGCGGTTGTAAAACATCTAGAAACTCGAAAACCACCTGCTTTTTGGACAACGCAGTAGAATATATTTGACACATCCTGAAGTCTATGACAATAATTAGGTCAACTCATAGACTTTGCTATGATTTCAAAGTCAATAGCTGAAGCACTTGTAAATTTTAAGGTTGGAAATAAATAATTTCTTGGAAAATTCGGCCATAAAGTGGAATAAACTTCAAAATTGCTACAAATACGTTCGTATATTGTTTCATCATAATATTTTCACAAAGATTATGATAAATAGCAGACCATTTTCTCCCGTCGAGTGCAGAATAGCGTTTTCTTTTTCTTTATAAGTCACATAAATCGTGAGAATTTTTTCTTACAATTTCATTGCGCCTCCGCAAAGTTTTCACGAAAATTGAAAATATTATTTTTACACATTCCTTTATCTACAATTTTTTGAAATTGGAACATGAATACCATAATGTATAAAATGTAAATAATGGGTTACTAGGAGATTGTTGTTCTATACTACTCTCTAAGATTTATATATTAGCTATTACGAATCTATACTTTCCACCAATTCATCAACCAGGAGCTTACCTACTGATACTTTCGATACGTACCTATTGTTAACAAACTGTTAATCTTATAGAGACTTATTTACAGAAACACGATTAAAAAATACTTTAACAAAGCCACGTTAAACACACATGAGTTCATTATCTAAATATCTTTTCTTCATTATCTAAACTATAAATTCTATAGTTTCCAAATAAATTAGTAAGAATATTTTTTTACTGAGACGTTAACGAACACTTTACTGGTCATTGTTGAACTAATATATTTTACATTAAATTTGTCTCAATTGAACCGTGAAAATGCATCCATATCTATAGAATGGTGTTTATATAATGCACATTCAAACAGATCGGTTAGCAAACCATATCGCAATATCTCAGGCCATAGTATTGTCTATTATCTAATGAAATGAATTAATTCTGAGCAGTCAATTCTCAATATAGAATTATCAATAATTCTGAATACAAGCCTACACTCGATTGAACGTTGGAGTATTTGCGGACAAACAATCGATGTTCATAATTGCACAACAGCCTCCAGATGGCGATAATAAAGAGTAAATATTGTGCGCCTGTTAAAATTAAAAGATAGCAATAATAAATATATTTGATATTCTCTAAAACTTCTAAATAACTGTAATAGGTAATTATAAAGCCTTTAACCCTAAGGCACCGCCTCCGTGGCTGAGTGTTTTACGCGTCTGCGTGTTGCGTCAGAGGTCCTGGGTTCGAATCTCAGGGGGACTAATCAAAGTTTCGGTTGGGTGGTCACAGAAGGTTAATTACCTACTTGCCTGCAAAGAAAACGATCAGTGGAACAGACACAGCAATGTGTCTGCCCCATGCTCCCTAGGCGTTATGGGAATTCATAACCCTAATTTCTGTTTATTTACTATTTCTTAAATATTTTGCAGTTGGTTAATAGTTTTTGTTAAACAATTTATCATAATAAAAAAACTGTGGAATAATAGTCAAATATTCAGGCATTGTCTAATGAAATTGCAAAGCTATGTATTGTTTTGTTACAGAATTTCGTGGCTCAAACGTTCCAACTTTGAATTATCTGATATTATCCCAAATTTTCAAAATTCTACAACTTCTGCAATTTATGAAACTTGTTTTATTACTTACACGCAGACTGTAGTGTCTAGACTTGTTTAACTTAGCAGACAGTGCCCTTAAATATAAACTATTTTAATTAAGATATACGATATGAAAATTCTCTATTTTTACTCGACTTTAAAATCGAGTTGGTTTCTGTTTGATTGAACAGACTCAATTAAATAATAATATTATGTATAAGGTGATCTATAAAGCGATTGATATTACAATATCAAAAGATCTAATCTGAGTAAATGTAGATAATTAAAAATATGCGACTCAAATTTACCTATTGCTTGCCCGTTTATTTATTTATAAAATTATTAGGATATTCCTTCCGTGATACGTTATGCATTTAGAACTCAAAATTTATAGACTTGCACATTAAATGAAGGTAATAAGATACGTTATATTATGCAGACTTGGAGAAGTGTTCGCACACTTTAGGCTTACAAGTTTATAGTTTTAATATCCTTTAATATTGTGAACCGTAAACTCTATTTGAATATTTACTAAAACCTAGTTGGCATGAGACAGATTCGTATCTGCGTGTGTCCTTTTTTACTGACTTCAAAAAAGGAGGAGGTTCTCAATTTGACTAAATTTGTATGTTTGTTACTTCAGAACTATCGACTGGGTGAACTGATTTTCATGATACTTTTTTTCTTTGAAAGGTTGTGCTTCCCGTGAGATCCCTTTTAAATTTCATCAAGATCTGTTCAGTAGTTATAATTTGAAGATTTTTTTTTGTTAAAATTATTTAGAGCCATTTAAGTGATTATCCTTCTATGGATACCCGACGGAAACATTTGTTTTCCCGGAATTATAACCCAGGACCTCTGTTCTAGCTTCTGTCTACGTATAGCGCAATGTAGACGTTGATTTTCTTTTTTTTAAAAAAATATTTTGGCTTTAAAAACGTAAAGAGCAAAGAAAATATTAAAAAATCCAAACCAAGACTAAACAAACCTGTCCAATCGAAAAATTAATTTAAATTCAACGCAAAATTCTTCACGGCTCTCAATTAAGCTTTGCTCAATCCGATTTTCTTTATTGAGAAACAGGATTATATTCGGAATGGCTGGAATCGGATTTTCTTCCCACTTAGTTTTGATAAACGGTGAATGAGAAGCGACAATGCACTTATCTCGCCGACTCTGTACAGATAAATTATTGCTGTTATATTTATTTAAAGTTTTAACGTTGTTTTAGCCAATACTTTTTGTAAAATATACTTATTTATTTTGGGTACGGTTGCGATTGCTCAGTTAAGACTTTTCTCAAAATGCAGGTCGGCAAGAAAGTCAGAGTGTTTGAAATAGAAAAGAAAACGGGAAAAGATTTTAATATCTGTGATTTTAATTAATATAATTTTTGTATAATCTTGTTGTTGCATAATGCTTTAATTTATTTAATTTACATTGAAGTTTTTTTAATATTTAAAAATTAAAATTAATGCGTAATTAATTGATTTCACATATAGAGTTCAAAACAGAAATACCTAGGTTTTAATGAATCTACAATACTTTATTCTATAAAAACTAATTGTTCTTAATAATCGTTAAAATCATTTTTTGATAATACAACTGTGGACATTCAAAATATGCATTTTTATACTTGTTACTATAAGAATTTGATGTGTCAACATTGTTTGCTTGACAAGATCATTGCTATACTCAATTGCTGGCTGTATTCTCTCCTTTCTTATGTAGCTTATAATTCATAAATGCATAAAAAATATAAATAAAGGTTAAGTATACCTTGAAATAATCTTCTAACATAAAGCAGTATGATGTTCCGCTGTACTAAACTGAGTAAAGTATTCTCTCGAATGCAAAGAGCGTAATATAAAATATACTCGCCTATAAACTGTGTCCATATTTATAAAGTGCATCTGGTTCGTGTACTGAGTTTGATAGAACCGCAATCCATTTCTATTTATAATCAAAGTTCATCCACCCGCATTAATTTGCTGCAGTAAAATAAATCTAATACTAGGTATTAAAAAAACAAAAAAATACAAACTCAGAAAATAAACGATAAAATTCAAAATCATTTTAAGAAAAAAAGGGGCAGAGATTATCAAAATTCATTTCTTATTAACACCATTGTATTTCGTGAGAAGGTCCGTTTTTACGGACATGAAAGTATAATCTATATACGAAAGGACACGTTTTTCTATGTTACAATTAAATGTGATTTATTTCAAATCAATATTTAAATTTTATAAATCATTCAAAGCTACGTAGAAATTTTTGGGGATTTGAAGTTATCGGTCGCTTGAAAAGAACACCAAAGTAGCCTATATATATGCTATTTTCATCGCAATCTGGGATTCCGATCTCTTTTGAGTAAAATGCTCAACGTGATCAATACACACCGAACCGTTGCTTAATCATAATGTATCAAATGCCAAGAAACCTTTAATCCAGTTTTCATCTCGATTTAATCAAAATAAAATGGTATACCTACAGCTTTTAAATTATATATTAAAGTTGCTCGGGTTCTCGAAAGCTTAATCTACATCAGGTGCGGACAGGATCGTACGAATACCCTGATTTGCATATCCCGCAGCCCACTTCAAATCTAATAACGATTGCAAAAGGAATATTGCTATTAATTCCGCTGACTTCAATAATCCTCTTTTGAGTATGATTTGAATTTAGATCTTAGACCGGGCTTAAAATCGTAATTATACATTTCAGATTTTATGTAAATGTAAATAATCGTTTATTCGTATAGATTTATCTTTCACTTATCTATAACTGCGTTTAGAGGCTCACCGTGCATGCCCTAGTTATATTTTAACTATATACAAAGAGATTATACTTACGACTTCTTAGCATCGAAATAATTTTTAAAATCGATGCAGGAGTTTTTCAGTGATTTAGGGAGAAAAATGCCAGTGACAAATAATTTGAGTAATAAAATATTAACAAAAGAACTATCATTTATGTAAAATCTCTCTCTTGCGCCATCTTCCTCACTCATGAGGGTCTTGACCACCTCTTCTTTTTGTCTTATTGATGGCGTGGTTTTCTTGGAAATATAATCACAGTGGGTTCCCTCGTCCTTTCGCGTCTGTATTAGAGGTGATTTTAGACCTCTGGGCCACAGGTTACCCGCTAAAGGCGACATGTCTGTAGTGTAGTTGATTTTTTTCAGGCAAGCCTGTAGAAATTCAACCACACTTCCGTGCAACTTATGACACTCGTCCGGCAAGTGGCAGCCCTACCAGAGACCGAATACAAATTAAATTATAGATTGCATTCGGGACCGGGAATCAAACCCGATACTTCGTGGTAGGCTTAACCACTTAACCACGAGGCCCTCAATAGCCTCATGAGGCTTTATGTAATATAATAAATCTTTTATTATTTGTTAAATACGTTATGTTTTTTTAATTATAATTTTTGCTCTCTTATAACAGAACGGAAAATAGGAAAACTTAAACTACGTCACGATGCGTATTTTATTTATTACGTCACCTATATACTTACAAACTAACGAGTTAACAATAATTAAAGAAAAAATTCAGGGGAAGGAATAAAATTTACCAAATTCACATTTATTTATTTTCTATTAAAATGGATATCGTTCACGATACAACAAAATCGAAGAAATTACGCAATCTTTTTAGCATTTAGTGAAACCCAGTAATCGTCACTGAGTAAAAAACTTTTATGGCATCCTGTTTTCCGCCGGTCAATTTTACACGTCAATCGATTATAATCGTTTAATTATCCATCGATTATAGCTATACGCTTGTCCTCGATAATGTACATTAATAAATTTTATTTAGTCTTACCTGGCTAGCATTGAGAGCTTCCAATAGTATGGTAAATACACTAATAAAAAGCACGGCACGCGACATCATTGCGGCCGCTGTGATGCGTTTCCGAATACGACTGGCACTAGCGTTCGCTCTAATCGCCCCAAACCTGAGTACTGGTATGGCTACAGCAATGTACGCGTACCTAGAAGCTAGAGTATATATCGACCCTCCCGGGAGTGAACGAGACACATGTTTAAAGGCTGCTAGTTAGAGAGAGACAGATAAAGGAGCAGAAGGCATGCGCAGTGCTGTTAAAACGCAATGCATGAGGAGTATATCTATACCGAATGACGAAAACTGTCGCCGTCTGCCTCTGTCTGGGTTTCCCGATGATGAGACATCAGTTTTCGATAAGCTACAAAGGCAAATTTGAATCTTAAGCAGCAGACATAAGAGTGTTTGGATAGTCAATTCACAGATTTTGAAAATACGGTTTTTTAATTCGAGGTAAAGAGGGTATGGGAAAATATTTAGTGTGACTCACATACACTTCTACAATTTCACTATTGCGGAAAAACGGTAGTGGAATCTGGAATAAATTATTCCAATAAAATTTTCTTCTAGTGAGAAAGACATCCTGAAAAACACGTTTCCATATATCATTAATTATTTGGAAAAGTCAGAATTCATAAATAGCACGTAAATCAATTAATATTTAATAGATGTTAATATATTCTACGAACCTTTAAGAAGCAAATCTGGATAAAAATATAATTTATAAAAAGCAATGTTATATTGTTGACAACATAGGCGATTAAATACAAGATAAGTATGTCCATAGTTTATATTCGTCCATAATGATAGTCCGTAAAATCACTATTTTCCAGGCTTATCGGCACATCTATTACAGTTGACTTGGAGACTCTTCACAATCAAATCCTCTACTAATTTTTTATATTTAAATGCCATAGTTACAATAATTTCACCACTAACCAATTCCCAGGTAGCTTTCTTCTACGCAATGTGGAATAAGTACTCCTGTGCTTGATTTTAACTTTTATAAAGTCTTCTATATTTCTTCGGAGTTGATATTTAATTCTACTATCATACATTTCTCTTACATTATATTTAGAAATTAGAGCAAAATCTTTTTAGCAATTCGTTGGCTGCTTTCAAATTCTTGATAACACTGTGTGAATGGTCATCAGGACAGTAATTTTCTTTGGCAATTATTTTTGTATTTGAAACCGGATAGTGTATTACGGTATCCACATTGTACAAAAGCAATTAATGCAAAAAGAATAATTATGATATAACAATTATGAACTGAGTCTAAGGCTTTGTTTTGTATTCGAGTCTCATCTCTTGAGATATGACCTCTTAATTAATGTACTAAAGAGGTTATAATTTACAATAAAAAAATATACATTTAAAAAAGATCACACAAACACATAGTTGATACATTTCCTCAAATGTTATTAATTTTGCTATCAGTAACGGTAGTCATACAAGGAAATATTATATACTGGACTTAATGGGACATCTATTGTCGTTGGAATCTCTTTATACTTTTCACAAATGAGTTGGACCTCAACGTTCCTTTCATATTTATAGGGAATAGTCACAATAATATCTTCAGCATCAATTATCCAAGTAGCATTCTCGATTTGTAATCCCTGTGGTATAATTCTAACATCTTTAATTTCATTGCCACCTTCCATTTTAAAAATAACATAAATGACCCTGTAGTTAATTTTAATGATTATATTATCTTCTATATTGTTGTAAAACTTATATTTAATTCTATACGCTTCATCATCATAAACTTCCTGTACGCTATTATTGTGAGTGCAAATTTTTTTTAATAGCACGTTAGCAGTGTTTATGTTCTTAATCACACTTTGTGTTATGTCTCCATACTTTATTTCCTTCACAATTTTATGATATCCATTGTTATTTACCTTGTAACCGAGATGTAAAGGGTGATAACCACTTTCTATCGGAGCTATTAAAGCTAAAAGAAATAAACGGAACATAATCACGAGCTCACTTTATAAACTGATGAAGATCGTAGAATAGAACGTACACAATTCTTATCAATTAGCCATTTGACCTCTTGTGACTTATAAATGATCGTACTGTAAAACTATATCAGAATAATTTCTCTCTTATATTTTATTTTTATTATAAACAAGTTTTTATATTTTTGTTTTAATTAGTTTAATCAATCGTCAAATTCCAAATATATTAACTCGATAACTAGGACTTATATGTGCATCAAAATCCATGAGATTCGTTTCTGCAAGGCAAGATAAAGATAACTCAATATTTCTATTCTTATACGGCATTTCAATGATTACCACACCACCGTCCAGCCTCCACACAGCATCTTCTAGACGCAAGCCGTCTGGTATGATCCTATAATGTTCAATTTCTTTACCACTTTCCAATTTCAATTTCATACAGATAGCTCGCTTATTTACATACATTTTCGATGAGTCTTCTATGTTCTCTTTAAATGTATATTTAATCTCATACCCATCGTAGCTGAACACTTCTCGTAATTCAAAATCAGCTGTGCACAATGTTCTCACGATTTCATCATCACGATTCAGATCTTTGACAAGGTTTTTAGTTGGATCTTCGGTGCAGCAAGGCGTTTTGGGTTTATGATGTGAGCGAAAAAAATTTGTCATAAAACCCATAGAAAATAAATTAACATCATTTTCTAATAATTTACAATCAGTTACGATGAATAAAGACAAAAGAAAAACACGATACATCACTACAACAGGTCTAAATGCACTAACATCATAGTAGCACATGTTATCTTTTGCTTATTACTTTATATTATATATGTAATTATAATATTATTTATGATAAAACTCTTTGTTACCTATTGCATTTATTAAATGCAGTTTTAAAATCGTCATTATCATTCCCTCATAATTTCGCTAAATTAAATTTTGCATAATATACCGATATGATTATTAGGTATTGATCCCCGGTTCAAAAATAAGGTTGTTATGAGTTTGACTGTGTCGCCTTAGTTCCAAAACGAATGGATCAATTGCTAGTTTAAAAGTTGACGTCATCGATATGGCTGATGGATCTGGTTATCTTAGCTGCATTTTATAAAATCCAGTTCATTCATTTGTGAGGTTTTCCTACTTGTAATTAACATGTTGAGGGGTTTTAAAAATGTCCAATCCTATCTAAATTATTGATCTTTAAGTTACCTTTGAGTTTGGCTTGACCCCACGTTACTTTACATAACTTACTAAGCTTTGTAGAGCAAGGCTGTGAATAACTGGAGTATTGCCAGGGTATAGCTTAAATGAGAATCGAGCCAAAACAATTCTACATCGTGTAATGCCATGAAAAACTAGTGTTATAACGACCGCCTATTGCATTCTGAACCAAATACATTTTTACTGAAAAGTACAATTAATGCACGCATCTTATTTTAAGCATTGTCCAATGTCTTAGAATTATGGTAAATATTGATTTGTCCCCGGAGACATCGGTCGATGTCAAATGTTAATAGTGGGGACACGGCTTTATCATCCAAACGCAGCGCAACCAATGACTTCACCTCGGAATTATAATATTAATATGTGAAACAAAAACTTTATACCCCTTTTTACGAAAATTACGCGAACGGGTGGTCATGAAATTTTCCGCAGTTAAAGTTTATATGGAGAAGAATTGCTTAAATCAATTAAAATAAACATTACGCACACTACTGCTTAGATGACACATATCATACATTACTGACTTACTCTTGAGTTGCGGTCGAATTTCGACCAATGGGCGACCACTAGTCAGTATTAAATGTAGTTTTAGAAGTATTCTGTAACACAATAGGTAGGTATACTATTTCTTCCATAAAATGACATAACTTAAATTATTTTTAAGTTTAAAAAATTACTTAATAGAAGCCTACAGCTGACGCTGATGTTAAAAGTGATTTATTGAATAATAATCCAAAAAATATTGGTTACATTTTAAGTGCCGTGAATTTATATGGGTGGAAATTTAAAAATATCACGGGAAACGTAGATTTTTTCTGAATAAAAAGCCAATATTTTTCGCTAATAATGTAGCTGTTTACGGGCGAAAGGTTTTTAAAAGCAGTTAAATAGTGTTGAGAATTTATCTTTTCTATTTATTCTATGAATCTATGTATTTATTCACTCGGTACTTTATTCGGACAGACATAAAATAGCCAAAGTCACTCCTGAATCTAGTAATAATAAATAACTTTTAATACATATACCTTAATATTTATAATAACTTATGGAAACCCGAAATCTGGCTCATTTTTTTGCCAACAAGTTAGTATAGCAATACAACGTGGTAATGTAGCCAGTATTTTGGGTACGCACCCTAACGGCTTTGATGAGCTTTTTTTATTTTTGTAAATATAATTAAGAACATTATTGTAAATAATTAAATTTATTTGTAGAATAAATTATCTTACTTATAATTTATAAGACGAGGCGGTATGGTCAAAAGACAGCCTGCTTTTTGGGCGAATGCTAATAAAAAAATAATGACAACTGTTTGAAAATGTGTAATGCTGAAAACCTTTTAAAACCCTTGGTCCTTGCAGTTTCCAACAATGGATGACACGAAAATAAAGCTTTGTATGTACTAATCTCACAAAGTTCTTGACCCGTTTTCTACGGACAAGGCCTTTTGGATACTGCAATGCTGACGTGCTTTTAAACTAATATATGAAATTAAACGGCAGCCAATAGATTTAATTTCTTTCTTTTGCTGCTAATTTATATTTACTTCTTTATTCTCATTATTTAAATTAAATATTGCCATTATATTATTTATTTATATTTCGCTATATTTAAAACATTATTAAACTTTATTGGGTAAAATAATTTAACACCTGATAATTATATCATGCTCTTAATTCCATTTCGCCAGATATAAGATATTATTATGTTTGGCAATAGGCTCGCCCTCTATTACAATGGGAATAAACATATTATACCTACTATAGGAAATAACCCGATCAGCATATCAAAATACGATCAAAATATTTTTATCGATATTATTTTGCATTTTAATGTAATTGCCTATTTAGAGAAATAGTGAATAGATGGGGCTATAAACATAGATCACATAAATTGCACTCGTCTAGCTTGGAGGCAATTTAAATGGGTATCAGCTGCTATTATTGTATGAAGGAGATACGAAAATTACTGGCCAAACCCGTATTGAGCCAAGTCGGACTTGGGACATACGTTAATAAATTGCAAGCGAAACAGCGGCAATCATTTTTATGATTATTTACTAACGATGTGACATTTAATTGAAAAAATCTTACGAATTTCTTCTTGTTCATACATAATATAGCAAATATGCTGCTAAGTATATTATCTACTAGATTATCTTTTCACAACTTTAAAATGATTATTGTCCGGTTTAAAGTAATTAAAGAATTTTACTTATATATCTAGCTAATATTTGTTAACTTGAAGCGCGGAGGTCTTCGGAGTTAATAAGTTTAGAAATGAAAAAATAAATCTTCAGTTACGACTTAGTCCATTAGTAGTTCTTCCAGATTTAGATTCGTATGTTTTCAAACCTAAGTGACTGCAGTTAGGTTGTACGCAGTCTAGCCTAGATACTAAGGAATTTAGTAAAGGATGAAATGAAGCTAAGTTTTTCAAATGCATATAAATAGTGCATTTTGTGATGTATTATCCAAATATTAATAGGGACCATCCATATAGTAGCTAAAACATTTGTCACTTATTAGCAATATTTTTATTAAAATCAATCTAACCTTTTATAAAATTTCGGTATTCTTTAGTATGTATAATAGCTTATCAACATACAATGACAGTCTCGCTGCAACATAATATGGACTAGGTATAAGAAATTAATTATTATGTCTAGTCGGACATGAACAAGGTACATTATTGCGATTTTTTCATATTTTTTTATTAAATTTGATATATTGTTTCATTTTCTCGTAAGAATTATCGGTATTTTGAGCAAAATTGACGATATTATCACCAATGTATATGCTGCGGGAATTATTGCAGCTTCAATAAAATAATTTTTAACTATAAAATTCCAAATGGAAGTAGGTGACTTAGGGTTAAAGATTTTATTAGTTCCTTTCAGTTTTGCGCCAATAACGTAGCAAAAATAAAAAATAATAACCACGTTGAAAAACCAGCAAATGGTTATTAAAGATCTTTTATTATGCAACAGATATATAATGAAATAAAATAAAACACCATAGATTATAAATGATCTTTATTATTCATAAACTTACTACAGTCTACTCTTTAGTCTATAGTCGTTGGTATTTGCATGAACCGAGTGATGTCACGATCGCTGGCCAGACATCCCGCAATCGACGCCTTATGGTCGTATCGACGCAATACCAAATGCCGACTAACCGATATTACTTTTTTATGCTATTCTTATATCCTTTTAATATTATAAATGCTTATGCATTATGAGGATGAGTGTTTATTATTTTTTCATACTAAAACTACTCAAATGATTTTAATGCAAAAAGTAACATAACATTTGTATTTCCTTGTTGAATTTATTTTATTAATTAACACTATTTACGCATTTTTATTTAAAATCCAAAATTAAGTTTTCATATTAATATAAAATGACATTTAAATATGTTCATCTTAACCTAACATCTTCATATCCTCTTAAAGAAAATTGATAATATACCTGAAAATAGTAAATAAACCCCTAAATTTGGAGTCATTTTGAAATTCACTGCAAAATGAATTCATTCTTTAGTTTTTTCTGATCATTCTTTTTTTATGTTTCACGCCGATTGGAATGGCTCTTGCTTCTGTAGGCGCCTGCAAAATTTATTTAATTTGGGGCATTATGACTTTCCACTCACTAAAATGTTGCTGTTTGTATTCGTCAAAGATCTTCTATGGCCATTCATAATTTTTACATTCAAAATGGGAACCTAATTTGCTCATTAAAATTTGGATGTCAATTTACTTAATTTGATTTCATAGTACAATTTAAAGTGCAGTCATGACTATCTACTATCTAGGACCATAGTAATTATAGGGTTGAATTTTTTGATTTAGATCTAATTTTGTTTGCTTAGGTATTGGTATATATTTTATGTAATAGAGGTTATGATAACAAAGTTATTTTTGGTGGTCATAACCATATTTATCCCTATTTATTACATGATCAATGTTATTTCTTCTGAACTAATATTATAAAGAGGAATTATTTGTATATGTGTATGTTTGTAATGAATAAACTCAAAAACTACTGTGCCAATTTCAAAAATTCTTTCACCATTGGAAAGCTTCATTCACCCTGAGTAACATAGGCTATATTTATTGCTAGAAAAGATTAGAGATCCTTACTAAAACTTAAGTAACGTAACCCAAGGTGTAAAGCAGTGCCCGTGCAACTTCTTTCGTCGCATGCGCTGCGGAAACTATTGATGTTAGAACAAAAGTACACTGTAAAAAAAACCTAAGGGGGGTTGTAAGGGGTTGAAAGGGGAGGGATGAAAAGTTCTATGGAAGTATCGTCATTTTTAGAGCTAAAAGCTTTTAGACTATATAACATCACATTACGACGAAGTTAACGCGGGTGAAACCGCGGTGCACAGCTAGTATTTTATAAAGAAATAGAGACAAACTAAATGCGGTACAGCGTAAGTACCTACTTACGCTTGTATGATCAGCTTTTCCCCGTTCAAAATGCTTCCTCCTTTACCTTAAAAATATGGTTTAGATATTCACTAAATTTCGTCAAGAGCTTGTATAATACTTAGTTTAATATCTCATGTACCTTTAGAGTTATAAATTGAAGTAATTGAAAATTATTGTTTGTTGTTACCCGTACATCTCTTAAACTAGTTGTCTATTTATAATAATTCCTAATTATTATTATTAGAAATCAAATAGTTATTTGAAAAACATCTCATTGATTGACAAAGGTTCACATTTCATTGAGTGTTATGAGAGGTCGTGGAAATTTCAGCGATTGCTTCAGAAATTGGACCAATATAGTAAAAACTATTCAACGAATCTACATATCATTTTGTAACAAGAAACTTAATCGTTTAATACTAAAAATTAAATAATATCGTTCATATAAATTATATTTTCATGGTGCTTTATAATAAGCAAGTGAACGCACGTTGTGATTTATGGCACGAATTCAGTTACTATATTCTCTCTATCTCCAAAACTACCTATCCTACTCCTTTTTGGTGCTTTTGAAAGTCGGTTAAAAAACCCGTAATTTCTAGAAAGGAATGGAAATAAATTTTAGGCAATTAAGAAGTAGTCGATCGGCTTATCTGCCTTCCCAGCTGATCTCCAGGAATCGAACTCAAAACCTCTCGTCAAATGAATGATACATGCGCGACTATAAAGTTAAGATTAATAATTTCAGAACAATTCATTTAACAATATAACTAACTTCGTACCACGTTTTATCCGTATTCCCTTATCCGTTTAAAAATAAATAAAGAATACGCATCAAGTGTAAAAAATAGTAATTCTACCCCGAATAAAAGCCGTCATTAATAACTCGCCCCTGTGCCGTTGGCATTGAGTTCCCCTAAGGCATTCGCAAATGTCAAGCTTACCCTGAACGCGATAAGCGCAACCTTTGAACATTATGTTCAAATGAAAAATCGATTTTGGTACCTTAACTAGTAACCGATTTCGAAAGGGAGGATTTTCAATTCGACTGTCTCTTTTTTATTACACGATTATAATGCCATCTATGAGAAATTTTGATAAGAAGGTATAACCTACTTTTTGCATAATTTTGAAAGGGTTCCATAATCTAGAATTCACTTGTTTTTCAGATTACAGTTTATATTAATGAGATCTTCTCATACACGTAAAAAAAATTAGATTTACCGTACCGCACGTGGTCAGCCTTCGTTTCCAAAGCGAAACATAGTTTTTGATATTTTGGAAATCGCATCCCAGACCATAATATGCCAGGACCACGCAAGTGTCAAAAATATCAGATGCATAAACAACAACAAACAACTGTTCGTAGGAAAGGTGGCTGTTATAATCATCGTTTGGAGGAGGCCTATACCCTACAATAGGGGTCCCTATAAATTAAGTTAATTTAATAAAAAAATGATGTACATTATGTACAAGATATACGGGGAATAAAGAGGCTTTATTATTATTATTATTATCATCATCATCATCGCTGGCTGCACATTGTCTAGGCCTCAGCCTCCTCCAGCACTGCGCATGGCTTCGGCCTCCTGTTTTCAGTTTCTGACCTCTAGTAATTTCAGGTCTAGCAAATCCTACGAGCGCAACTTCAACTATTAGCCTTTTGTCCTTGTGTGAACTTTTACAGTAGTTTCTAGTTAAGTGCATAGATGGCGTAATATACAGTTGCCAAAAATTAAGTTCTTACAGTCATTGTCATGATCAAAATCCAGGGTGACTGAAACTTGCAAAATTAACCATAAAACACGTCATTTAGGCTTATTTATTGGTAAGTAGGACGAAAAGACAAAGAAGTAAGACGCAACATCTTTTCTCAATCTTTTGTAATTTAAACGAGTGAGAAAAAATTAAATCTTGCTTAATTAGCAATTAAAGAAAATCCAAATTTTATGTGCGAACTAGAAATTTCTAAAGAAAAAATTTCTAACTTGGAACTTCATGAAATTGATAGCTTTTCCAGTGGCAATAAGGATTATCCTTATTAAAAAATGAAAAAACATAATTTATATTAAATAAACATTTATTTATAAAACATAGGTATATCACATACTCACTTTTTCCGTTAAAAAATATATCAACCTACTTTCGTAATTACTCTTACAACTAATTTTCGATTATGTACAAAAATACAAATAAATTTAATCAAATATGAATTATAATTTATTTAGCTCATTGGTTATAATTTATATGTATATCTACAATTTTATCGTATATACATTAAATTAATATATTTATATATTGTACTAGCGACCCGCCCCGGCTTTGCACGGGTATAAAACATATATATAAACCTTCTTCTTTAATTACTATATCTATTTAAAAAAAACCGCATCAAAATCCGTTACGTAGTCTTAAAGATTTAAGCATAAAAAGGGATATAGGGACAGAGAAACCGACTTTGTTTTCTACTACGTAGTGATTAGTTTCGTATATATGAGTTTACAAATTTCATATTTTTAACTATTATCAATTAAAACATACATGATTAACTTTTTAATTATTGAGTGCAATTATCAGTTTTGTTAATTACTCAATAATATTAGATAATCAATATTAAATGATATTATAAGTCTTTGAACCATATTGTGTTGAATCATTCAACTTGAATGCATTTAGATGTTTAAATAATTGACATTGTTACAGTTTTAAAAAAGACCACACACTCTGTTTGCTGGCAGGGATTCATCTGTAAATAAAATAAAATTTTATTAAATTTTTCCCAGATTCTCGAATGTAACAAGTCAGATATGAAATTTTTGCATAAAAATTTATATTTTCTTGTCCAATGTTAAAAAAATCAAATACATACATACAATAATATATTGTTAAAATTTTAACAAAAAACCGACTTCAAATTGTAACTCTAAAACTACTAAACAAATTTGAATAAATTTAAATGGAACCACAGGAAGCACCAGCTTTCAAATCGAAATCGGTTCACCCAGTCGAATAGAGGCAACAAACATAAAAAACATAGCGTCGAATTGAGTACCTCGTCCATTTTGAAGTCGGTAAAAACAGTGAAAATCTCTTTTTTTATCATCGGTTAGTGTCAAACACCAATCTTACCTATTTTCTTTGGGTATGGCAAATTCAAGTTCTCCATAATCTTAACGAACTCCTCAATCGTTTTGGTCAATCTTGGGTTATATTTTTTCTCTTCGGCCACAGTTGTAGCAGTTTGTCCTTTGTAATCGTGCGCCGGGTACAGTATAAAATGATCGGGCAAAGTGAATATTCTGTTGTGGACCGACTTGTAAAGTGTTTCTGAACTGCCTTCTTGGAAATCTGTCCGACCGCAGCCGCGGATTAATAGGGCGTCACCGGTGAAAGCCATGCACTGGAAAAGAAAAAAGAAAGAAGTATTTATTAACACTTAGTTGCACAAGAAAGGAAACAAAACAGAAAGAAAACATAATTAGGAGTGCAACAAGCGTCCTTGTCACTATCAAGCGATTTCTTCCTGGCAATCCTGGAAAAACCCTGAAAATAGTGTCTCAAAAAGCTAACTACTGGATCAAGCAGCTACAACAAATTACAGCACATTGAGTTGCCATGTCAACAACATTTTTAAGAATTATATAAACACCCAGATGATTGATAACAAGTAATAATGTAAACTTACTTACATAATGTTTTTAATAAAGTTTTTTTAAATCATTTAAGCACCATAAGCCTACCAGTTTAAGTGTATTGTTCTTTTTTCAGGTAATATTAATTTATATTTAGGCCAAATTTAATATTTTAAAGAAAATTCAGCGAAATCAAATCTATGAGGTTTACCTGTTCATGACTAATGTAGGTGAAGCATCCATTCGTGTGTCCGGGTGTGGCTGCAGCCGATAATTGATAGTTTCCGAATCTGACCACGTCTCCATCAACCAGATGAATGTCAGCCTGGGCTCCGGAAGCCTTGCCAATAACACTTTTTGTTCCCGGAAGCAGCGACTTGAGCTTCCCCGTACCAGTTATATGGTCAGCGTGCATGTGGGTGTTCACTGAAAGTTTATTAAAAAAATCAAGACCTTTATTCAAATAAGCTTTTACTATTAAGTGAAAGGTGATAAGACTTCTGGGCATATAATATTTTTTCTTACTTTTCTTAGTGTTTCTCTTACTTTTTTTAGTCTTTTTCTTTTTTTATATAACATATTTTTAAAAAATTAACAAAGAATACCGATTGCTCATAACTAGGGGCGCGTTTATTTTTGTAACTTTTCATCCCCCCTTTTCAACCCCTAAAAAAATAGCCTATGTCCTTTCTCAGGCTCTAGAGTCTAGACTCTAGTCTAGAGTCTGTGTACCAAATTTCATTTAATTCGGTTCAGTAGTTTTGGCGTGAAATCGCGACAGACAGACAGACAGTTACTTTTGCATTTATAATATTAGTAAAGATTAACTTGGCATGAAAGATGTTTTAGAATTTTAAAATTTGTTATTTTTTCGTTATGATTTAACGACATGGATAGTTTAAGGGTATAAAATGGGATTTTTGTTGTTTCCGACTCTAGTAATTATGTGAGACATTAAAAATAGTCTAGACATAGACAATACTAACTGGCATAGACAAGTTTGAATCCCAATTCCTTGACGAGGGTGGCGTCTCTCTCAGCATGTTCTATGACGGGATCAATCAGCACAGCTTCTTTGCTGTCGATGTCTCCAAGGAGATAAGTGTAGGTACTGCTTTCATGGTCAAATAGCTGAAAATATTGAGGAAAAAATCACAAATTAATCGCGTATCTAATGGGATGGAGCAGATGCATATCTGGTTCTGCTACATCTTTTCTTATTAGAAATCAAACATTTTATCTCTCCTTTTATAAAAACCTGAGTTGCTTAAACTTGCTAAAATTTGGAGCCAAAAGTATGGGGATGAGACTAAGGACTTATTGAATAGTAGTCGGATGCACGTTTAATTAAGCTTAAATGAAGCTGGTATCTACGTTTTCATCGATATTATCAAACTTTATAGAAAAAGAAGTTTGTCAAAAGAACTGAATAAATTGAAAACCAAATGAAATGTATTCTCGGATCACTCTACCTATTGTTGAAAACTAAGACAGCCTTATAATGTGTGCTGAATACTGATACTAAATTTATTTGGGTTCCCGTGATATGAAATTTGGATCTGCCCTTGAGTTTCATTACTACGTACTTACAAGACGTTGAAAAACACATGTACATATACTCGACTTGTGAATAGAGTTGAATGTCAAAATGTTTGTGGCCTAGCGAAAATAGAATTTTTTAACAAATGCAATTTTATGGAATGGATTGTAAACCTTACAGTCTGCATGGTCACGGGCGACATTTAAGGTAAACCTCCGAGCTGCGCGGCTCCAGCGTCACTAACGCAGCGACAGTAACGCCGCGATAGAGCGTATTATGCAGTACGGAAATGTATGAACTAACGTTCGAACGCTGCGTCAGTGTCGCCGGGCGATAGCGGCCGTGCCATGTTTGCGCAAGCACTGTTGCTGAATCGCTGCGATCACACGTGAATTTGAGGGCTATCTTATTTTTTGAAATGCGAAGGCAGTCGCAGCGGCTCTGACGCTGCGTACGTTGCGATAGAGCCGCGCAAGTCGGAAGTCTACCTTTATACCTACATCCAAGTTTAATATAAAGCGTAAAAAATTCATATAATATTTTAAATAAAAGTAAATATTATTTAATCAATAATTGTGCTAATTTTAAAATTAAGTTCAATTCTTTTATATTGAGAAAATATTTAATTTTGTACTTGTATCAATAAATTGTATTATTTAATATTATACCTGTCTAAAGAAGAAATTTTGGTTCCGTTCCATCGATGCAATGGTACTGAATTGATTTGCTTTACCAACTGAGGTAAACACGTTTGCTGGCTTCAACCAGCGGAGTGAAGCTTGTATTATCATTCTGAAACATTTCCAATTACTTACAACAGAACAACCATGTATAACTTCTAAAAATTTACTATTTACTGACAGGACATTACTGGCATCTTTGAATGAATTTTTCGTCTACCTAATATGTATTATGAGTATAATCACATTTAAGTACCTACCTATGACGTATATAAACGTATACAGGGAGTATTATCAATTAGCAAATCATCATAATGTAACAGTTTCCGTGGATTCACGCTTCTGCTTATTGTGCCGGAGCTGAGGTTCTGAGTGCATTTTCTTGAAAAAGATCAGTTAAATAGGCGTAAAAATGTGTCCGGCCCAAGCTCTTACGGTTACTATACTTAATTTAGTTCAGTTAGTGACGCGGTGGAGTGTTGAAAACAAAGGAACATAATATCAGGTTTAGAAGGCAAAGCATTATCACCTAAGCAAAGCCAAGTCATGAAGGCTGTATAAATGAAAGAAAGAAAAAAAGAGGCAATAATGTATATGCAAGTTATGGGTTACAGAACTTCAGTTTTTCTAGGATATACAGAATTAAAGATAAGTGATTGAAGGCTTCAGAAGAGGATTACCTAACAGACTCACAAATTTATTTGTAAAGACGTGTACAACTCTCCGCTACTTATTAGCATTTGTATATAAAAGACAAGTGTTTATTATTTACATATTGCGGTAACAATGCATGCTAAAACGATAACTTTATGACTTATTGTGTAAATATAATGTTTGTCAATTACAAAAATTTACTACCCTCTACAACTCAAGGCCAAACAAAAACAAATTTAAATTGAATTTTATACAAAATTTATAATGATTTTATGAGGCCCTTATATCGAATTCTTATTGTAATACATACTTCTACATTGGATATTTTACTTTTAGCTAGAACAATCCAACAAGATGAAGTTATAAACAAAACCAGCTTTATTGATAATTTCATCTGTGTCAAAGATGACACAGAAAATAAGAATTTATGACTACACAAATAATAGAAGAAATTATTTAATAGAAACACAATCTAAACAGCGAGT
Source organism: Aporia crataegi (assembly GCA_912999735.1). NCBI lineage: Eukaryota > Metazoa > Arthropoda > Insecta > Lepidoptera > Pieridae > Aporia > Aporia crataegi. Next base: position 6,238,119 of record OU538749.1, read on the forward strand.
TATTAAGCCACACTATCAATATGGACCGTTTCCTTGGCATAGTGGTAAGTGCTTAAGTGTTATAACTGGGAGGTTCTGGGTTCGATTCCCAGTGGAGATAAAAAAAACTCAGTCTGGCATAGATCACCTACTTGCTTTTAAATAAAAAATCAATGAGTGAAACAGATGTGAAATGTGTTTGCCCCATACCCCACTAGGAGACACGGGACTTCACACATCAATACGGTTTTTACACATATTATATTATATACTATTATTACATGTAACAATACATAATGTTGTCATCTCTGGGTGTTTAATCTATCTTATCTTATATTTTATGATATTTAAAACATCAGAGTATTAGTATTTATTTTTCCCACAAGACAGACTACATACATGTTGTTCATGTGCTTAAATTATTATAGAATATTATAGAATTACCTAATATTATAATAAATTATAAAAACATATTCAATGTCAACTATTAAATGGTTTTGATAATATTATGTAGATTTCAAAAATAATTTTATTTGTAAAAACTTATACTTGTACTCATAAAATAATGAAATTGAAACTAAAGTAATGCTGCACTTAAATTTGCACAAGATAAAGGTTATAAAGAACTACAACAATGCCAATCAGTAATTTTATATCTCAAGATAAGACTTTTTATTTTCAATATTGCAAGACAATATTTGTTGAATAAGTGTTACCTATGCTTTCTCTTCGTTTAGTAGTAGTAATAACTAGTGGGCTTTAATAGAAATACATAGTTGTAAAATAAATATAAAATAGATAATTATTGATAGAAATAATAAAATAGTTGTAACCATTTAATAAACTCTAGGAGTGATAAGGAGAAAATTTTACGAAGGACTTAGATATATTTACGATTAATTAACGATAAACGATTTACCTTTTTTGAAAGAAAGAGAAATAATATTAAATTACCTATCATTTACAGAAAATAAAACCTACAAGTCCTTCTAGCTAAAACGTGAATAAAAAAAAAATAATACTTACTCGATTCAAACTCGAAGAATTATGACCGCAAATTTTAAATGACGATTGATATTTGATAGATTGAGATAATTTATCAATTTAACGCTGAATTTGAAGAATGAAAATTTATCATTTTGTACTGTTTGTTTTTATAATTTGAAAAATTGTGGTTGTCATATTCTGAATTGACAGCATCGACAGAATCAAATGTAAATCTTACAATAAACAAAATCTGTAGTTGTCAAGAAATTTTATTCGTGTATTGTCAGTATTTGACAGTAGCCGCTGCAGGCGAGAGTGGCGGATATCTTTTATCTATGGTTAGCGGAATAACCACTCGGACTTCACAGCCCCTATGTAAATTTTTAAAAAAATTACTTTGTTTTTATATTTTGTAATAATACATCAAAAATGCTTTTGTTTTACTTTTAGGCATTGTTTGAATGTGCACCTTCCAAAATGTTTTTTGAAAAATGAGAACATCGATCTTATGACAAACAGCACCACCGCGATGACTTCTTACATCATAATGTAATCTCGGATTCAATAATGTTTAAATAACATTAAATTTTAAAGAAAAGGTATTCTAATGACAAAAAATCTTCTGTTATAAAAAAACTACTGATTATTTTTATATAAGTTGGTAAGTGTTTTAAAATTATTGTCACTGATTTTATTTACAACAAAAATGCTGTAGCTATAAATGATGTAGTTACTTAATTCTATTTCAAACAAGTTTATTGTTGTAATTTGAAAAATTACATTTTGTTGCAATAGATAAGATGTAGGTAGTAAACTAAAAAATATGATTATTGTACAATAATTTATTGTACTCTTAACATCTTGTAGGGAAAGGTTAAAGGATCCCTTGGCACTTGAATGACATTATAGGCGGATCTATAGCTGTTGTACTTTCAGCGTGCTCAAAATTAAATAATAATTAAAAATTCATTAAAGCAGTGATGGTTTTAAATTATTTTAACACCTGTCAAAATATTTATTTACCAAACTGGGTCGACATATTATTATTATGATCATTTCCCGACCCGATCGCAGTATCCGTATCATCGTATCATTCATCGTACCGTATTAAGCTCCGTATCTAGTTACTGATTCCTTTAATTTACTCCGTATCATCTCTCAGATATTATTTCGGTACTTCATGTTAAGTGAAATAAAAAAACGTGTTCCTATTGCCATAGAATATAGAGTGAACTAGTTAGCTGTAGTCTGTGACGCCAAGGTACATAGCATGAATCGAGAATGTATGTATCAGTAATGTAGAACACAAGCAAATTAATAACAATGTGTGCGTGAAAACTAGTATTGATGTGAATTGTAGTAAACATTGGCGTTCACTTCATTCGTGTTTCGATTTTCTTTCACAGAACATTTCGTATGGAAATCCTGAGGACCATGTAAACAGCTGATTGCAGATACAATATTTTCCTTTGTGCAAGTGATTGTGGCGGTAGAAAATATAAATAGTGCTGCGACCTTAGTTATTTAATGGACTTCTTCATATGAGTGGTTGGTGACTTTAGATCAAAATTGCGAAACAGTCATCATTTAATGTGAGTACTTAATATTTCCCTTGTTTAGTTAGATTAAAGTACTCTTGTAAAATATACTAGATTAGTACGTTTCAGATTTAAAATTAATGTATTGTTAAATTTGTAAAATGAACTCTACAATAAGTTGTTTGTTTATTTACTCTCGTAGGTATATACAATAGTTTGTTTTTGTTGTATAATCTAGCTCGTCTAACTTCATAACAACTATTAACATATTAGTTGAGTTCACATAAAATAAAGACTCATAGAGTTCGTATTTTAATATAAAATTATCTGAAATAAAAAACCAAAGGTGATGTTAACTTATCAGCCAAACTATTCCAATATTTTTTTATATACAAATCGTACTACATTAATAATCCTGTGTAATGTGTATACATACATCATAGACTAACTGGAGTAAATGTCTTATGGCGCAGGGACCCATAACAAAGAGGTTTCGAATGGCCTTATAGCGGTATGCCTCGAAAGGAACCTACATTCTATAAAAATTACTTTAATACCTAAATATCTACTTACGCAAGTACATTTAATACTTTTCGTAGTCAGATAAAATAAAATTTAGCTATCAATATTGTATTACGACATTGACCTAGTTTACAAAGTTCCTAAAATTAGTACCTATAAAATAATAATATTCGGTGTGTGGAAACCAAACTATCTAATATTATAAGCATATTAAATTGGTTTAGCGGTATAGGTGCGAGGGCGTAGTAAACAAATAAACTCATTATCAATTCATTATATATCTTTTATAATACATATTTATATTTTTCTTTAGAATAGGTACCTAGTTAATTTCGTAAACTCGAAATGCCGAGCCAGTTTCTTTATAATCTTAGTAATCATGTCGATTACCAATGTACGAACTTTTTATAAAACGTCGGAACTATTGAAAATACATGTTCAAACTATTTAAAAACAAATTGTTTGAATTTTCTTTGTTTAATTTCCTTGTATCTAATCATATTTTATAAGCATACTCATTAGGTGTATAAAACAACGCCGCACGTGCGTCAAATAACCAGTATTTATCGAAAGACGGTGATTACCAAGGTCTACAGTATCATATTATACACTTAGGTGCAGGCTTAGATAATTACTTTGCAAAATAATATTCTATGATAATAAGACTAGTAAATATACAGTTCTATACTTTTTGTGATCCAATTTGTAAAGTTTGTAGAGTTTAACGTAAGCAAACGCGAGGAATTCGCGTCAGGGCAAAACTGGAATGATCAATGAACTTCATCCGGTTTGTAGATAGGTATTAGGTACGTACCCTATCTCCTTAGCATCGAAATTGCCAAACAAAATGACTGATATACCTAACGGAAAGCGTTCTTATCTTTCAAGACCATCGGCTAAGCTTTTAGAAAGTTATCCCATTTCTGGGTAGTCTGGTAGGTTCTGGCCATGGATTTGTCCGGTTAATTGTCATTAATGAGGAGAGCTTCTTTGAAAGAGAGAAAACTCTTGAAATCTCGTAACCCAGAATAACCTGTATGCAGCAGCTACATTTGTGTATGTGTTTCACTTATCATTTTTTTTACATTTATTTTCTTTCCTAGAATTCGAATCCAGAACCTACCACCCTTAGTCACTGATTTGGTTCACGGTGGCTCCTTAAATAGGTCTGTATAATATTATTTTTGACCCAAGTGGAGATAGATGTAAGTTATTTGTTGAAATAGGTAGGTAAGTACATCGTAATATTCCTACTACTATGTAGGTATATATACCTTGTAACTGTCCTTTGTAGATATCCTACTAAAATTTAGAAGGCATCACTTTATGTACTGTTTAGTGTTTATACATTGTAAATATTTAAAACTGCGCAGTTTCTTCGCAATCATGTCATATAATAGGAGTAGATAAAAACATATAATACGACGAAGTAGGTATTTGGTCACGAGCATTGACTGGGTTACAAGGTCGCTTGTATAAAGGATTATGTTACCCAAACTTAAATATACGCATCAATGATAGTATACCTACCTATATTGTATTCGCGACGCGCAAATAATCGTTTTCCGTGTTTAGAAGTAATTTTATGAATTGAACAACATAATTAGGACTTCAAGGTGACTTCAAATTAATCTTGAGAAATCAAAATATGAAAGTTGGTAGGTAGGTACGCAGTAGCAAGACAATTTTTTTTTATTTAACTACGAGGCGGTTATTTTTTTTCTCACGTGGTTACATAGGATAATTCAGCAGGACTTTCAGCATCGTTATGGCGCCGTCTTCAAGGGGAGGAGTTATGTAGATAGTTCATAGGCTCATAGGTAACTCTACATTTTTAATTGTTTACGTTTTGTGTTAGCGTCTTAAATAAGTGTCGCTTTATTTAGATATTACCAGTTCTCATAGGTACGGAGTGCAAACCAGTCGTCTCATTTCTAAACGTTCTAAAACCTATATTAACCCTCAATTATAAACTAAAATCGATAGTGAATTCCAGTAACCCCTAGTGGAGCATGGGGCAGACACATTGTTGTCTCTGTTTCACTGATCATTTTCTTTACATGCAAGTAGGTGCTTAACCAACCGAATCTTATGCTTATCCCCCCGGGATTCGAACCCAGGACCTCCGGCGCAACATGCAGACGCGTTAACCACTTAGCCACGGATTTGGTTAAAATCGGTAGTAGAAACACAAATTACTGAGTTCATTATAGCCCCAATTTGATTTCAATTAAGAACATACATAATCCATAACAACCATGACCAACTTGATAAAATGTAGCTAAGATAAATCTAAATATCTAAATCATGTTAGCCATAAACAAAAAAAATCATAATTAGTCCATTTGTTTAGAAGCTAAGATGCCACAGACAATCAGACGTCAAATTTATAACACCCCTCTTTCTGTATCGGGGATTATAAATATGTACAATTTTTTTATTATAATATTAGGACACAAGATAAATCTCATATTTTTTTCCTAAATGAATATTAGAAGAAGCCATGTGTAAATTCTAGGATTTCTAACTTGGCGCCGCAGCCGTCGCGTCGGGGAGTTAGTTCAGGCGCCCTTAATTCTTTGTCGGTACTCAGTAATGTCTAGGCACCTATAGTGTTAATATATACATACATAAACTGCTGATGTAGTAAGTTTTAATGTTTGGGTGGGTTAATGGGTTATAGTTAGGATAAAATATAAAACTTATGTCTATGTTAGATCTACCATAAGACGAACATCACATTCAAGCAATTCAAGATGGGTAGACTAAAAAAATCTATATCTAGAAACGGTTTTAGTATTTATACGCAGTTCCATAATGTGTTAGTGTTAGAAGGGAACCTCTTGTTTTAAGTATTTATTTCGAATTGTCGTGTTTACCGGTGCCATTTAGGCTGAATTTCGTTTTCTAGTCTTTCTTAATGATTCAACGAAAAAATTAATAAAGTCATTAATCTGAAACTACAACTTTAGGCAATTTAGTTATATAGTAGACAGTAATTCGTATTCGAGTAGAATTCTACTACTTAGACTTGTACAGTAACTAGGTACCTATCACAGTTTTATGGGTTGTACTGTGCTGCAAACAATAAATTCGAAGTCATTTTCTTTAACTGAAATGTTATTTAACCAAAATTATAAATTTAGTATTGTAAATAACACATGTAAATTGTATGAGTTATGACCGATGCAACCACCACCATGGCTAAGTGGTTCACCACCTGTGTGTTTCGGTACGATTCCAACATGTGAAAACAAATTGTTTCGGTTGGATAGAGACCAATGCATACAGTAAAGATAAAAATCGGTGAAACAAATACGTGTCTTCCGCATGGTTTATTAGGGGTTTCGGGATTCAACTTTTAAATCCGATGACTACAGAATAAATTATATGATGAATGTGTATTGTGTTGGACTATTTGCGAAAATCGCAAATTGTTTAGCCAAGGTCCTTGTACCACGGTATCTTGCGATTACGATCGCTAATGAATTATTATACTGCTCATTGTCTGAGGAATAAATGGCTAATTGAAAACATTAAGTGCATCTATTTCTTTAACTATAATATATATGTTACAATTATACTAGCCTTCCTGCTTAGCTATTTTTTAAACTTAAAATTTTTTGCTCTAAAATCGGTTATGTATACGATTTGGTTAGTTAATCAGAGCGTTAAATTTACACATTTTATAATGTTGATGGCTAGTTTGCTGCCTTTATGAGCAATAAAAATGCTGCTATATTTTGAATTTCAAGGCTGTAGCATTTACAGTAGTCATTCATGTATTAAAAACCTGTATTAAAGACGCTGAGTGTGTATCCTAGGGATTTTAATACATTATTGACAGTAGTGTGTTCACGTTAATTGTTTTGTTTATAGGGTCACTTTTGTATTTATCTAGCAAGAGCTATACTAAAATGATTAAGTACAAAATAACAAAATAAGCTTGTAGGCTTCGAACTTGGACTTCTAGATTATTTATTACTTAATAGTTTTTATAAATATAAAAAAAGCTAATAAAACTGTTGTGGCGCGAACCCAATTCTGGCTGCATTACCGCGTTATATCGCTATACTAACGTGGAATAATATAGTGTTAAAATTTTAACAAACAAAAAACCGATTTCAAATTGTAACTCTAAAACTACTAAACAGATTTTGATGAAATTTAAGCTTTCAAACAAAAAAAGAATCATTGAAATCGGTTCTTCCAGTCGAAAGTTCTGAGGTAACAAACAATTTAAAAAAAACATAGCGTCGCATTGAGTATCTCCTCCTTTTTTGAAGTAGTAAAAGTCGCCAGCTCTCATTCTTTACTTCCATATTTATAGTGTGAAATTCATCTAACTAGGGTTGCCTGGAACTTTAAAGCGATCGCTTGTTAACGACAAAGTTTTCCTAAGTTATTTTCTTTCGTAGCAGTTTTCATACAAAAGATCTAGTGACCTTTCTGTTTGTTACCAAAGGTCACTAGAGGTCACTTTTGAAAAGTAAAAAGCTACGTAGAACGTAGGTATCTAGTAATAATGTATGACAATCAAAATTATAGACCTTGGGTGCTCACGATATGACCTTTGATTATTGGGCAGACCACAACACCCTTCTAATTTCATTCCCTACGGCTTCACCATCTTCTATTAAACTATCGAATAGTTTTTATGTTGTCATCCTGACAATTATAAAACCATTTTCGGTAGTACACTGTTTCTTTTCAAGCAAGAGAGTAACTAAATACAATAGTTTGTCGGTTCTGAAGAAATCTCGTGTCACGGTTGTCTGCTCGGAAGCTCGATCGATTTTAATGAAATTTTGTATAATTGCAGCGGTTGAAACCGCTTGGCACAGCTAGTCGTTATATAGATATCAATTTATATAGAATATCATTGTTACTTCAAAAAATAAATTTATTCCCTATGCATAAGGGAAAATTTTCTGGAGCGATGAAAGTTTTGTTACTGGTTTTATTGCAGTTTAACTAACTCAAGGCTCCGCTCTGAATATTAATGCTCGTCTTTGATTATATCACCTTACGCAAATACATTATAATGATATCGCAACGTTTTTTAATTAAGATCTTGGAAATGTTAACTAATATCAGCCTGTGATTTAAGAAACATATTATTAGATTTCCTGTATCGCTGATCATTTCCGTTACAGGCAACTAGGCGAAACATTATTCTTTTTCCAGGGTTCGAACCTAGGGTCTCTGACACAATGCGTATGTAAACCACTTAGTCACGAAGGTGATTAAACTAAAAAATTCGTAGATTAAAAAAAAATTACTATTTACTAGGACCTTAAAAATATAAGAATCCTATTATATTCTTTTGTAAAATCTTTAATTACCTAAGATTTGAGATCAGTTTTTTCAAAATAAACTTAATGAACTTATGGAACCCCCCTTTTTAGAGTCGGTTAGTCTACTCTAAACTAATTGCCTCAATACTTATTTCATATTGACAAAGGTTTCATTATTGTCACCGCAATAATTGTCATTAGCAATAATTACTAAACCAGAATGTTGAACTAAATTTTTTAACTAATTACAAAATATTACTGAGTTCATTAAATTAAATATTGATTACCATAAGTGAAACAAAACAACAAAATATTATCGTTGTGAAGTTATTGGTTTAAAAATATCGATATAACTGTTTAAGGTAGAATTAAACTTATTACTTAAACTTATATTTAAACTTTTAATTATAATGGAAATAAAATAAGTATTTAGACGTTGTGTTATAGTTGTAAAGCCTTTATTTTACAGAAAAAATCAGTTACTTGTGATCAAAGACGCTCCAATTCATGTTATTAGATAGTCTATGAAAACATGATTTTTTCTACATAACATTTTTGGTGTATTATGTCGATGTCTTGTACCTAATTATTATACTATTCGGGACAGATCCGTTAAACGAACTCTCGAGTTATAAAGAATATCAGATACAAAGAATCATTGCCATGTGATTCTTTGAATCTATGATGTATGATTAATGTATGATTAAAATTATTTTTGATATCAGGTGAAAAAATGTTGTATTCATTTTAACCAATTGTTTGTCCTTCAAATTTGTATGTGTAGTTTTAGTATATTTACGTAACATTTGTATAACTGTAGAAGCAACCATTTCTTAGTGAGTACTCTGCAGACTATTCAGCCAACTCGTATTTAATGTTAGCCTAGCATTGTGTAACGTTCATTTCTTTTGTCAACAGATTCAAAATGCCGTCGCTCTTGGAAGCACTCGAGCGAAAGTATGGTGCTAAGGGTGAGGTGAACCCTTCCATTGACGACATGCCTGTAGCTATTTTTGTACCGAAACGATCTCCCAGACTGAGTGTGCCTACGCTTTTAGTACTCAACGATTGTGATATTGACTGCGCTGGAGACGCAACAGTATTGGCCGATAAGTGCGCTGATGTTGTAGAGTTGGATCTCGCGAACAATAAGCTCACCGATTGGGAAGAGGTATGTTTTACCTTGAGCTTTACATACTATCCATACAAGTTCAGTGCCCTTAATTGTTTCGAATTGCCATTATAAACATCACAATGGTTATAAATTTCTTTCAGTAATACAATGCATACAAGTTTAAGAATGATTCAAGTATCTTATTGTTGTGTCAAATACTTTAAATTGTTTCGCGCGTTTTAGGTATTCGCGATTCTAGAGCAAGCTCCTCGGGTCAGATTTCTGAATTTAAGCTTCAATCGGCTGTCAGCACAAATTCAAGCAGCTCAGGCGCTCCGTCCACGTTGGAATAGTCTGAGCAACCTCGTACTGAATTCTACTTATGTAGGATGGCCGAGTGTCCTCGGTCTATTGAAAGCTCTGCCAGCTCTTGAAGAGTTGCACTTGAGTCTCAATGAGTATTCGTACGTGGATCTTACTGGAAAGGAAGTTAATGAAAAGGACCGATGCGAGGAATGTTCACGCTTACGAAGCGATCAGACTGAACCAGTTCACCAGGAGCTAAAAAAGCTTCACTTCTCGGGAAACCCGGTCAGTAGCTGGATCGAAATTTCAAAACTAGGCTACGCCTTCCCTAACTTGGAGACCCTTCTAGTGAATGACTGTAATTTGACAACATTAGCGCCTGATCCGTGTGACAAATGTGATGATAGCAATGGAAATAAAAAAAGCCATGATGCTTTCCCGTAAGTATATTCCTACAACTTTAATTCGCAAACTTCCACATAATATTTGTAATATCTCTTACATGTTTAAGCATATCGAATGGTCTTTTAAACAGTTTCAAATACTGTCAATGTCAAATAAGGTTTGATAATACGCAATGAATAGTCATTGACCCACTGAACTTGTGATTTAATTGTGTAACAAAGCACTTATCGCTTGTTTACTATTACAGCCGACTTCGTTTCCTGAATCTTAATAATACCGGATTAGCGACGTGGGATGAAGTGGACAGACTTGCCAAATTCCCAGCTTTAAGAAGCTTAAGAGTGCAGGTGAGTTGTCCGAGAATATTTGATTACTTAAGCTGATTGCTGTTATTTGATGTATTATGAGTACAAACTTGTTACGTTAACTCTGAAATAAAAAGGTGAGGGTCATATGTCATGGGTATGCGGTTCATAACGAAAAATAATGTATGGAACAATTAATATAGTGTTTTTTTGTATTATAATACAAATACCGCGAAATTAAACACGCGATAAAACTCGATTACTACGGATCAATCTATTGTTGTCTGATAATTGTTATGCATCGGCCGTTATAAAGGAATCATATGATTACTTCATCAAATCCCATAGCTCGCGATCAGCATCACAAGCATTTAATTGCATTAGCCAATCAATGTTGCTACGCTACTGATAACCCGGCTGATTTAAACTCACAGATGTCTAAAAGCATCCTCAAAGGCGTGGTGCCATTTATTTTATTCGTGTAACACGGGAGCTGGGATCATATGGGTGAAGGTCTTCCCGTTTTAGTGCTGGCCTAGTTAGTGCCAGCATTTGCGTAATCTTGACGGTGTAACCCCGAGCTGTGAAAAATTTCGTCATTAACGATCGGAACCATTGCATTTCTTTTAGGTTTCCCTAAATAGCCTTGGCATCTTTACATGAATACAGCTGTAAGCCATAAAATGGCTGGGCAAGTCGATCTTAGTATCAGCCTAATAACTTCCGAATGGGATATGTGCGATCAAGTCAACTTTTCGGCAAGCTTGACCTATTGATAAAGAAATTTTATGAATGACATTCGCACACATACAGTTTATACATATTACTGTCGTATCTTGAATAAATTATTATTATTTATATATTATTCTTGTCAAAAAATTTATAATAATAGCGTTTTATAATAATTTATAAAATAATGAGAACTCGACTGCGTTTCTTAGCTAAGACGCTGAGCTGAGAAAAACATCTTAGATTTGGGCGCGTTTATGAACTTAGTAAGCGATCAAGTATGTTATTTTGTTTTTTAAAATGTACAATCCCTTGCAAAATAGACTAGTTTTTAAAAGATATACTTTACAATAGCACTTACGACAATCTGTAGAATGCCCTAAGTCTACCTACTTTGTCTCGTTCAATTATGTCATCACTTATGATAAGTTCACAGTGTGAAGTGCAATATTAATCATATTATATGTTGCATTGACATAAAATAATAGTTTTCGTAGTAGTAAAATTATAAAAGTTTTAGAATCACCTAAAAGGACTAGCAATACAAACCACAAGTCACCGGTTTCTGTAATATAAGAGTCGCCATTATCCAAGAAACAGATGGTAGTTGGCCAGATATTTTATTTATATTATGACGCCGATTTCCCAAAGGAAGTAGGCAGCGACCACAGACTGCCACCTGCCGGTATCTCTACATACCTATTTCGCTTCATCCACTTTCAATAAATTCATTATACATGCTCGCCAATTGTGGTGCCTTTGACTTGCCCCTTCTCAAGGACCTATGAGATCATTCACACTCGTTTTATATCATAATTGTAAGCCTAGTTAATTTTTACGAATAATTACCATACTTTATTTAGTTGAGTTTTTTGGTAATCAACAACAGAAATAGAGCATATGGAACCCGCCATCTTTGTTTTTTTGGTTTATTATTATTAGTAAATCTAAGTAGTACCTCCTCCGGCTAAGGCCTAACCTAACCGCCTCTGTGGCTAAGTGGTGTTACGCGTCTGCGTGATGCGCCAGAGGTCCTGGGTTTGAATCCACGGGACCAGATACAGAAATGTGTCTGTCCCATGCCCCACTGAGGGGTTACAGGAATTCACTTTTAGTAGTACTTATCTAATCATAATCTCACTTAAATATAAAATTCTCGTGTCACAATGTTAGTTACCTTACTCCTCCGGAGCCTCCTCCTTCGGCTTTACTGATTTTTACCAAATTCTATATGCATATTCAGTAGGTCTGAGAATCTTTTTTTCATACCCCTAAGTAATAAGGGTAGCCCACCCCAAAAAATAATATGGCAAAACAACGTTTGCCGGGTCAGCTAGTAATTTTATATGATTACTATAACTTTCAGATTACTTAACATCTTAGTGCGAATGAGATGCAACAGATGGTTTTAATGTAGCAGATATTTGTATCTTGCAAATAATACTTTAAGATAAATGGAAGCGAACTTCAATAGTCTTGATACTGCTTACAGCAATTGGCCGTCTTGATTGGCAATCTGCGCTCCTGGATTATGTTTCCTGGAGCTATTTTAGTCTCTTTCTCAAACCTTTATACTTAGAGTTTTCTTACCAATAACATTGTTCTATTTGTGCAATCTTATTAGACCTGTAACCCCTACTGAAGCAGAGATGTTTCTGCTTGTTTTTCGGATTTTTTTTCATTGTCAGACAAATCATCAGCGTTGTTTCGGAGGCTGTTAGAAATTAGAAGTTACTTAAATTTTATTGTTAAGTATGTTTACTGTATTAACATATTTTTTTAATTATTTAAAAAGAGAGCTGTATTATGTTTGAAGTGGCTGTATGTATGTGGCGTTGTAGCTCCTAAATGAATTGACCGATTTCAATTCGATTTTTTGTTTGAAATTATGAACTTTGTTCTTCCTTGATTGGATGATTCATGATATAGTCATATTAATGAACATGTAGGGTTTTTGTCTCCAGTTTCACATGTTTATATGTAGTTAATTTTTAATAGAGTTTTATCCAAATAAGTGTTACTTAAAATTTTCTAAGGTAGTGCGAGTCTTCTACGTTATTTTTGGTTCAAAGCCAAAATAGTTGAAGCCACAAGCGCAGTATCGCCTGTTGAAAGAACCTTTTTAATAATTTATGTTCGCGACTCAGATGTTCTTTGTTTCAGTATTGGCGTAGAAAATCTTTTTTAAATACATTTAGGTAAGCTGTGTTTTGAACAAGTAATGCAATTATTTTATTTGAAATAAGAGAGAAACGTAGGCTCTTGCTTTTAAAATAATTAACAGGAAGCTATATGCTTGCTTTTTGCCATGACGCGATTTATTTATTTTCAACTTTATCTATATTTACAAAATTGTCGTGTCACAGTGTTTGTAACCAAACTCCTGCGAAACAGTTTGATCGATTGTTATGATTTTTTTTGTGTATATTTTCTACCCCTAGGCGATTTACCCCTGATGCGTTATTTTTCCATGATTTGACATTACCAGTTAAAACTAAATAATCCTTAATTTTCACCCTTCTACCACCAAGTACCAACCCCCATTATTAATAGCGATATTAGTATTGTATTAATTTTTAACTCTCAGTGGTCGATCAGATCAATTCCAAAATATTTACTAGATATAATTTATATAGAAAAACAACGTTTGCCGGGTCAGCTCGTAACGTACTTATAAATAGTTTTACCAGGTACTGATGTGTGTGAAGTCCCGTGTCCCCTAGTGGGGTATGGGGCAGATGCATTTCACATCTGTTTCACTGATCGTTTTTTTTAATTTAGGGGCAAGTAGGTGATCAGCCTTCTATGCTTTGCCAGACCGAGTTTTTTTTATTTCCACTGGGAATCGAACGCAGGACCTCCCGGTTGAAACGCTTATTTGCTTGTCACTAGACCAAAGAGGCGGTGCTGATAACAAGACTTTTAATTAACGCACATTCATTATGTTCAATTCAGTACGATATTATTATATTCATATTTATGTATAATATGAAGTAACATTATCTTAATTTGTTAGAGGCGTTTTTAAGATACAAGAAATATAATTATCTTTAAAAAATCGAATGGAAAATTTTACATTGAACAAAAAATAATAATAGGTACCATTTAATTGCGTATTTAAGATATCGTAAAAAGAATATTAATACTCTTTTTATGTTAATTCCGCTTACAGCATAATATAATATTGTTTCGATGTTTTTAATGGAAGCGTAAGTAAGTGAAGTCCCGTGTCCCCTAGTGGGGTATGGGGCAGATGCATTTCACATCTGTTTCACTGATCGATTTTTTCTTTAGGGGCAAGTAGGTGATCAGCCTTCTATGCCCTGCCAGACCGAGTTTTTTTTTATCTCCACCGGGAATCGAACCCAGGACCTCTCGGTTGTAACGCTTACGCGCTTACCACTATACCAAGGAGGTGGACTATACCAATGGAAGCGTAGGGTATATACAAGTGCATAAAGGAATATCTCATTAAAGTTGGATGAAACGACGGCCATCATCTCATTACTTTAAAGTTTAGATTGAGTTAAATTTTAAATATCTTTAATGGTAACTTGACCGTTACATATCACCTTGCCCGAACAAAGTTTATTGAATGATTACTCTGAGAACTTGTTTGTGAATCACGGAACAACGAACGGTCGACCCGTGTGCCCACGCATGTAACGATGAGTCTTGAAGTTCAAACTTTTAACGAATCCAATCTTTACATACATGTCAACAATGAGATTACTACGTAGTTTTCAAATTTTTTTAAACAATTCGTTGCAATGGAGTACAACGGGCGGCCTTATCGGTAATCAGCGATCTCTTCTAGGCAACCCAATTTTTTGTTGGTTTCTTCAGGCAAGCCTGTAGAAATTCAACCATACCTCCGTGGCACTGACACCCCGTCCGGCAGCCCTACCAGAGACCGAATACAAATACAAATTAAATTATAAATTGTATTTGGGACTGGGGATCGAACTCGGTCCCAAATACAACCCCTCAGGCTTCGCGGTAGGCTTATAAGACCACTTAGCCATGAGGCCTCTTATCTGTTTTGTACAATCGGAAAGCTGTCAATCCCATAGTGACCAAGCTTGCGCATACTTTTCCATACAATTAATTAACGCAAACGCTATCGAAAAATATTTTACCAGACTTGTGTTAGAGCTTCAGCAATAATCTAGAAGTTTAATGTAAATATAAAACGCACTTTATCTTGTACCAAGTACGTAGTCCTTGAACCCCATTTGTGACTTCCAAATGAATATATTAATAAAAATATATTTTATTTTCTACTAGAAGTCTATGCTTCCCTAGCTATCTCATTTTTAGTTGAACGCTCTTAACGAGTATGAATTTATAATCGTTTGCTAATAAAAGGCAGGTAAAATATTATAGGTATCAATTTCTATTCGTTCACGATTATTGTGGGCATCGGGTCCGTTGACCCAAATCTCCCCCCCTATAAGTTATTACAAGACAGGACCACACGTTTCACATTACGTATTCACCTTTGTCCTACTGACACAGTAGATTAGTCGCATTGCATGATACTGCGGTAATTTGACTATCACTTTGAAAATCCGCCATATCCTTGAGGCTAATATCATAATATATGGATCTTTTGTCGTCACCATATGTAATTAAAAAAAGAATACATTGTAGTATAAACCGCTAATATCTATGATTGTATTTAGAAACTTTAAATAATGTGATTTACCTCAGCACAATATATGTGTTCATATATGCGTTATTCTGTCTAATCTTAATATATATAAATTCCGTGTCACGTTGTTTGTCCGCGATGGACTCCTAAACTACTTAACCGATTTTAATCAAATTTGCACACCGTGTGCAGTTTGATCCAACTTGAAAGATAGGATAGCTTACATCTTAATCTTATATATACCTAAAATTCTCGTGTCAATGTTAGTTACCTTACTCCTCCGAAACGGCTTTACTGATTTTTACCAAATTTTATATGCATATTCAGTAGGTCCGAGAATCGGCTACTATCTATGTATCATACCCCTAAGTGATAAGGGTAGCCCACCCCAAAAATTAATATGGCAAAACAACGTTTGCCGGGTCAGCTAGTAATATATAAAAGAAAGTTGGTTTATATACACGTTCGTTTCCTCATACATTTTCTATGGAATGACCGTTTTAGGTGACACATTATTATTCAGAAATCTGAAGCGATACGAAGTTCGCGGGGTCCACTAGTTACTAATATAAAATGTAATTTTAATCTATATAGCTCAGTAGGTACCAACATTAAAAGAGACGGCAGTAACCTACAGTATTCTTTACGAGTATATTTTACCACTATTATAAACTACATTACATCACTGCATTTCCCCATACTTTAGTTCCAAATTCAGAAACAACGAAACTGTCCAGAAAAAGTAAATTTAAACAACCTTGCCGATTTCAAACAGTTATGAAATATAAGATTAAAGAATCTAATGAGATTTCCAAATAGAAATTTACCTAACGTGCATTCATTTGTATCGAAATGATCGACTTATCCATTAATATATATTTCTTACATCGAAACAACAATGTTGTATCAATGTACACATCTGAATCGTCTTTATGATGGACACCGTGTTTTCGTGGAAGCATATCGAAACCCGTTCCCCATTTATTTTAATAGACTAGATAGAAGTTAATCCTACATCCTCAGTATGACCGTATCCATATGACACTCATAAGTTTCAAATTACGGCGTTGCTATTTTGCCACACTCTATATTTCCCCTATTCAGAGCAAACGGAGCAGGGCCTTTTGAAAAAGCTTAAACAACTGCTCTTACTGCTAATGAATCAGCACTCTAACTAATTATCTATTGACAATATATATTTGGAATGCGATGGTGGATATGATTACAGTGTCGTGGGTTACGCGTTGTGAACGGACTTCAAAAAAAAACTTCGACTTTTTATGACGCGATTATTTCGCTAATGATGATTCGATTATAATGATTCTCTTTTAGCTTAGCAGGTCATAATTTAAAGCTGCGTTGTAGGTACTGGGAAAAATGTTTCTGCTGGGTAAGCACAGAAGACTCACCATGCATGTAAATTGATCAGAATACGCAAAATTCTGCCTTCAAGATAACTAGTTAACCTACTTGTATATGTATATAAAATGTTACGGTATTTCAAAAGGGGACGGAAAGTAGGAATGTAAATAGCAATTAATGCCTTTTTGTAACCGTGTATTAAAAGCCGGCTGAGTGAAGTAACACGAACAAGGAAGACATTACTGGGTTTTGCCTTTCACGGAGTTTCGCAGCAATATGCTTTAAAACATGACTATAAAACAAAAATTATACCACAAAGCTAAGTGCAAATGTAAAAGCAATTGTATTCGAATATTTTTTTAGATGTTTATTTTTAATTCTCAAATTCAATATAAATTTCAATTCAAAATTTGTATCAAATTGGCACTTTTGAAACCAATCAAAAAATGTATTGAATATTCGAGAAGCAGACGTGCTGATTTCCAATATTTTTCTTTGTATTTTGCCTCTTATTATTTTTATTTAAAAGAATTACAAATATATAAAAATAAATTCTTAATCAAAGTCGTATACATGTAAAAATATTTGTTATACATAATCATCCAAAATAAAAAAAACTTTTGATGGATATACGAATAATTATGATCGAGTTGATTTTCAATTTTAATAGATTTTATTAATTGCGATTAAGGTAGATAGATCTCTGTGAAAAAGAGTTATTAGAAACCACTAAAAACCCTTTCCACCAGGTGCTCTCATATCATTCCTAGTCAGGCATCAATCTATGCTTAAAATTATCAGAAATGACATCTCTCGCCTCAAAAAACAATTGATTTATGAATCTCTTTGATTTAATATCACTTTCTGTTTTAATGTAATAGAGTTAGTTAATTTTATATAACAAATAAATATTTCAGTTGTATATTATGCTATTAAACACGCAATGCAATCATAAGCATAAAGATATAATTTTATTGGTAGTATGCATTCTTGTCGGTACAAAATCAATAGAGTAGTTAATGAATCAGAACGGATCCGTTACCGCTTTGAACGAAATTAAAATTCCAAATGGAACGGCATATTTACGCCATTTCACGGTACATGGTCAGGGGTAGGCCGGACACGAAAGGAGCAGGTGTTTATCATGAATCGAAATTCGAGAAATACAAACATACATACAGCTGATTTCGATGATAGAGATTGGCTGATGCAGCTCGTTTTCGTACTGTCTAAGCATCAATGAATTTATTTTATTACGATGGGGTTCATCCGTTACCCACGTCTCGTTTGCTAGGTTTATTAATTATATATAGCTAAATCTTAATATATATAAATCTCGTGTCACAATGTTTGTCCTCAATGGACTCCTAAACCACTTAACCGATTATAATAAAATTCGCACACCATGTGCAGTTCGATCCAACTTGAGAGATAGGATAGTTTAAAACTCAAATTATAGTCGCAATTTTAATTTATTGCAAATTCGTTTCCTCATACATTTTCTATGGAATGACGTTTTAGGTGACACGTTATTATTCGGCACTGAAGCGATACAAAGTTCGCGGGGTCAGCTAGTATTATATAATAAATAATAAACAGTATGAACTATGAACTCGAAATGTCAAGAGATGGTCCTGATGTAGGTATTTTAAATTGCTATAAAAGTTCTTTCATACGAAGGCAAGTAAGTAGATTTCAGCGATTTCTTTGCTTTATAATGCAGATTTTTACAATATATTTTTTATAAAATAGAAGGCAAACGGAAAGGAGGCATTAAGTGTTAGTGAATCGCAACAAATTAAATGAAACTCAAAGCATTGGTCTTATTAAAAGAACTGATCAGATTTTCAGATTAGATTGAGTTTTTTTTTCATTTGTTTTTTTATGTATCTTCTTTCTTGTGTAAAGATAAATAATTCTTATTCAACTTAGACTAAGTTGTGGCAGCCATATGCTATTATATAAAAAAGTGAAAAGTTGATGCATGGCTCCGATCACAGACAACAAAGGCGAACTATATTTCTAACTTATATGACTAGTCTAGACTGCTTTCTTCTAAGCGGCTGTTTTTGGTCTATCTTAATTCGTTGCCCTCAACATTATTTATAAAAGTTTTTTCCTTTCTTAGATTACATTTTTTCAATTAATATGATGATTTTATCGGGATAAAGTTTTTATAACTGAAACGATTTATGTTTTAAAATCCCGACTTAGAAGTTTGGACAGATGAAACAGATCTGCGAGCTATTATTATTTATTATCTTATCTGTTATTGCCTCATTTATTATGGTTTTGCACGTTAACAGCATCCTTGGCTAAGTGGTGGTTCATGCGACAGCGTTAGCGTGAATAATCAAAGATACAGATGAAGAAATGTGTGCCCTATGGGGGCCACTGAGGCAAGGGGCAAATATGTCAAGGGTTTTCTCTTTTTTGTCGACATTCATTGGGTTTCAAAGCGCGTAGAGACGGTATATCAGAAATAAACGGAATCGTAAGTGAAATAATCAACATTCGCTCTTATTCATTATCTCTTAGTCGCATTATCACTGGTTTAACTATTTAAATAAAAACGCCTAAGCGATGTAAATACATATTACATTGAATTTGTTCCGTGTTCCGCTTTGGGGCAAATCTACAAGGTCGAACATCAGCCAATATGTGCATGAAGAATGTAGTCGTATATTTGTGAAATGATGACGCATTTACCTGTTACTAGCAACTCGCCTCTTGTTGCGTGTCTAAAACTGCATTAAGACAGTGCAATTGTCAATTGTGCTCTTTTTATTACGTACTAGCGATCCGCCCCGGGTACGTTTAACTTTGCACGGGTATAAAACATATATAAAAACCTTCCTCTTCAATCACTCTATCTATTAAAAAAACATCAAAATCCGTTGCGTAGTTTTAAAGATTTAAGCATACAAAGGGATATAGGGGAAGAAAAAGCTTTGGACTTTGTTTTATACTATGTAGTATGTAGTGATTATAGCACTACTTTACTTACTTTAGCTTTGCTATACGTTATACGTTACAATTTACAAAAAACCTTAATATCCATATTAAATATATAACCTAACCATGAGTATATCATTCTATCTATTGGTAACTGCATGCAAATCCATTTATGAGTTTATCGCGAACAGACAGACAGACGCGGGAGAGGAATTTGTTGTTTTTTTTTATTTTTTATAAAAGTAATAGCAGTTATTATTGTATATTATTGTTTATGGTTAAAAATTTACATACAACGTTACATTTTTAATCTACATATACTAAAATAACAAAGGGAAAAGTTTTGTAAGATGAAGTAAATGATAAAATTGTGAGAACATTTTTTTTATACAGTTTTGATTGCTTTACTTATAACAATGACATCACACGTTCTGTTTACAGAACTGTTTGCTTTAGCAATCAAAAATAAATTGATGATACCATATTTATTTTTATTGATCTCGAGTACTCTAAATTAATCCGTGGACAAAAACGCCATCCCTATATAGAAAGTAGTCGAAGCCTTGAAATGCAACGTTCTCAACAGCCTTCGTTTAAAATTGTAATTCCTGGTACATGAGAATCGTGGCTCTTTAATTCAGCCATCTTCCATGACACCTGTTTTGGAATCCTTTTATGGATGAGCACTGTTTTAATCACACTTGATTGACTAGTTATTTCTAGATTTTTACCGACTTCAAAAAAAAAGGAGAAGATACTCTATTTGACACTATGTTTTTTTATGTTTGTTACCTCAGAATTTTCAACTGGGTGAAACCGGTTTCGGTATTTATTTTTTTGTTTGCAAGCTGGTGCTTTTCGTTCATCAAAATCTGTTCAGTAGTTTTTAAGTAACAATTTGAAGTCGGTTTTTTTTGTTGAAATTTTAACACTATATTATATTATTAATGTATCGTCTACGTGGTATTGAGTTTTTGTTTAAATGTTTTTGTTTGAGTAGTGAAAATAGGTCCTTAATGTCCTTAGGCTGACAAAGCGGGTGAAACAAAAAGATACATCCAAGAAAGGTACTAAGGTGTAAATTATTAATGATAAAATTATTATTTTCAGGGCTGGCCTCTCTGGGAGCGAGTAGAATCAACAGAGCACGAACGAAGACTACTTTTGGTAGCGCGGTTACCCCACGTGAGGACATTAAATGGTGGTGGTGCAGTCCCTCCGGAGGAAAGAGATGCTGCAGAGCGTGCCTTCATCAGATATTATATGGAGAAACCAGAAGCTGATCGGCCGGATCGGTATGGTTCTTACTTAAATTTTTTTTCTAGAAAATATTCGCGATCGTTCCAATGTTTATGAATATAATTATCAGTTGCATACAACAAAACAAATGGTAATTAAAAATTATGTAAATTATTGGTTAGTACTCAAATAAAGTTATTTATTTTAAAATATAATTTTACAAGTTTTTCGTAAAAGAGTTTTTGTGCAACGGACGGCCTTATCGCTATTGAGAGATATCGAGAGCTCGTGATACCTTCAAATTGGAAAATTCATTAAAATATGTACTATTAATAAATTAATTTTAAATAAAAAATAAATCCGACCTCAAAACGCACTAAAAAGTGAAAAATAAATGTTGTTTTTAAATTTTATACCAATAGAGAGAAGTAAATGGTGTAAATTAATAAAATTGATGTAAAATTCAACAAGTGCATAAAAACCTTATGATTTCTGAAAGGCGGTTTGAGAAGTTACGCTATCGTTTGACACCTCATTCATCCAAAACGGTGCGACGTAGGAGTGAACATCAAAAAGAAAATACAAGTCGAATTGATAACCTCTTTTTTTAAAGGTTAAAAATCTATCCAATAATATAAAGTTGAATGAGACTCAAAATATGTTTTTGTTCCATTAAAAGACTAATATCTAAGAAAGGATATTTGTGTCACAATAGACTTAATTAACAATTGATATGTCGAAGGCTCTTCGTAAATGGAAATTGTAGGCGGCGCGTGTTGCGAAAATTGAGAAACTATTATTTATAGGCGAAATACCTACAACGTTATTGCGGCGTTAAGGAAAGATATTGTTGGTCTTCGTATTTCAATGTAATTTTATTAGATTACGCAGTGTATACAGACTTTTTTGCTGCGTAATTCTGACGAAAGGCCACTTCATCCAAACCTTGGGAAACAAATGATATCATTATCATCGTAAGTGATCATTTAATGGTTTTTTTATCTTCTATAGACTCTTAAAAGCCTTGATCTATAGATAACTATCAATATAATCTAAATGAACAACATATTTTATGAATAAATTTTATAAAAAGTCTATCATGGGTGCAGCTCACGCCTTTTAGTCTGGAAAATTCTATCATTTTCCTGAAAATTTAACAAAAACGGTGCCTTAAATTAGCATTAATAAGAGACGCGGGCACTGGTTACTTAAATTAGAATTATTATGTATTATAATTATATTTGAGGACCGTTTGGTGCAATTGGTCGTGCTCCTGCCTTCTACGTCAAAAAGTCCTGGGTTCGAATCCCGTAGGTGCATATGTTTCGAATATTTGTTTCTGAGTCTTGGTTGTTTATAAAACTTGTATATGTATTTATTGTGGTACCTTCGTTTTTTCTGATTACGATAACACAGTGCTTCAGCTACTTACTTTATAATCAGAGCAATGTATTTGAGCTGTCCCAGTTATTCAATTAAATAGAAAAATAATATTTAATTATTATAATAAATAGAAAATTTTAGGTAGGTAGGTACTTTGTTTTATTTTTAAATAGCTCAGCATTATACACACGTAATATTAAAAGTTTACGTAAACTATACATAAATCAAGCTTGTGTCATTGTTGTAGTTAGTAGAGCGTGGTTAATTGGTTATTCTGAATATTACCATCAAGTTGAAGTTAGGTAAATTTGGCAATAGCAGACATAAAACGTACATTGTTATCCCATAACCCATAACGGCAGATACAATTAATAGCCCTTTCTCTATTCATCAGAAGTATCAGAATATTTTTCCGAAAAATTTCCTCGGGTTTGAACCCAGAACCTCCGGTAGAGGCGTCGACTACTAAGTCAGGAAAAGGGTCATTTCTTGAGATCATAGTTAATTGCATCAACATTTACATCAGAGGCAAGTTGAACCACACACTAATATTTTAAAGAGAAATATTTGTATTTTTGTTGAATAATTTATTATCGATTTAAAAAAAAATGAGCAGTCATTTTAAAATACACATACAAATAATTTATCGTTTTAAATTCATCCCTCTAACTCAAGGACCGTAAAATTATAATAAGTACTTACATATTAGATTTATGGAGCAAACGTGCCTTATTAGGTTATATACGAGCAATATCGTCTCACATTCAAAATTCAATCTGGTTCTAGTTTCGAACGTGCTCCGAAGCTTTAGGTATGATAATGATAAGAGTAAAAAATTTATTACATAACTATATGTATGAAGCGTACCTACATTAATACAAATCACACGACATCACAAACAAACACACGAAACTGTTTAACCCATTACTATTGTTATTGTGTGGTTATGTATACAATGTAGCCAACATACGCTGTAGAACGAAGCAAAAACATCGCCATATGTAAAAAGAAAAAATGTAAGAAAATAAGAAACAAAAAAAATAGAAATAATGTAAGAATGTATTTGTTCTTATAGATAAATACAAATACATGTCTAGGTACAAAAACGTTGAAATGACAGCAATAAATAAAATGAACAAAATATTTAAAAAATGTACAAAAATAAAGAAAGCCGATGGCTGTGTTACGGTAAAATTATTTAAGTCATACTGTATTGATTTCATTACTTCTCGGCAAAGTTAACTTCTAGAACACGCTAAGAAAATGTGATTGTCTCTTTCAGATATTGGGAACTAGTGGGAGTACACGGCAAGCTCGACCCGCTGGTCTCCGTTGACCTAAGGCCAGAGAAACGAGTCCAAATCACATTCACATGTGGGGACACAAGTGAAGTTAGAACCGTGGATGTCTACAGGTAAGTTATTTCTTCATATTTATGCTCAAATAATAGCAAAAGTAAAAATTTCAACGGAAGGATTTTTAAGGAAATTCTTTCATGTAGAGGAAATGAAACTGTAAATGTGTATAAATCTGATGATGTCTCATTTTTCAAATTCGGCTGCGCTGGACATAATGGAACATAGGTCCTCTTTTCGGCAGGGCCGTCTTTAACCTATTGGAGGCCCTGGGCATATTACGATAATGGGGCCCCTATGACTTTGACAGAACACTATTTTGTTAGAATAGACAAAGAAAGTAGATAAACAAGGTTATTTTTTTTTAAATTAACAATCACATGAAACGAATAGCTAAATGTAATAGAGTCCACAAAAGTAACTCTTTTAGCATTTACAATTAGTGCTTAAAAATCTATGTTATTTGAAGAGGAACTCTTCTAGATTTCAGATGGGCAAAATCGTTAATCACTTCTTCAAAATCAATGTTTTTTAGCACATCAGATTCTATGGACATCAGCGACAAACTGGTTAATCTCTCTTGAAGCATTGTACTTCTTAATTCATTTTTAATTCTTTTTAATTTGGAGAAGGAGCGTTCCCCACTGCAGTTAGTTACGAAGATTCTCAATGCGATTTCTACATTTGGAAATGTGTCTTCAATTTTGTTTTCTTTCAAAAGTTGATATATATATATATATATATTAATATACGTATACAATCCTCATTTTCACTGTTAAAAATTTTCAAGTATTCTGTTAAATGCAAACATTCTATTTCTAACTCTTTCTCATTAATATCTTCATAATAAAATTCTGCAAATTCTTTGCAACTTTGTCTCAACTCTTCAGAATTTAGAGTTTTCAAGCGAAAAAATAAATCAAAACGTTTACTGATATTCTTATACGAACTTAATCGCTGTTTTAAATGAACGCTGAGGGTATATTATAGGAAGAAAGATTTCTATTTCAAATTTCTCTCTTCCATCCAGTTGGACTGACGGCGCGGAGCCATCAAAAAAACTCTGGCAAGAATTTCTGCGTTTTGTTCTTTGAGATAGGTCCTTGTAGTCAGATTCCGGATTTCTTTCTTCGGCAGACGATTCGAAGTAATCAAATCCCTAAAGTAATAATAAAATCATCAAGTGAAGTAAACATTAGTTGCAACGTGCAGTGTTATTGTTTCTTTTTCTTCTTAATTATTTATTTTGTCTATTCTTTCCAATATACAGTTCTAAATTTCCGTTAAAATAATATATTAAATGGTTAATTCAAACTTGGAGGTTCATACTTCGCTTCGTTCACTCAATTTTAATGGAGCGAGTCACACTGATGAGTGTACTACTAATGATTTTTCTTTAAAATGTGTATGTGCTTAGTATACCATTATACAATTTAAATTTATCTAAGCATGCTGAAGTCGGAAAGCCTAATTTTTGGGCGAGAGTAGAATAGCTTCACGCATGTATAAGCTAGTAATTTCGTATCGTAGTCAGTAATTTAGGTTCGATTTCTTCGAATTATATAAGTTTTTTGGTAATAAATCTTGATTATCGTTTGGTGATCTGACAGGATCTAGGTACTTTGTATTTGATCTGAGGGGGCCCCTATTGATCGCGGGGCCCTGGGCACTTGCCCAAAGTGCCCACTGGGAAAGAGGGGCCTGCTTTTCGGGATTCGGGAACAATAAATGGACTGGGAATTATAATTTATCTCTTCTGTCGCTATAGGAATCGTGTCTCTCGTTAATTATTCGTTTTATAGTTATTCAAATACAATGGAGTTAAAATAAGTTTTCACTTCAAAAAATATTCCATGATAAGAAACAAATATATATAATTTATAAAACAAAGTCTGGTTATCAACACCATTTATAACTCGTTAATATATCGAAAAATTCGTTTCCTCCTACGTTTACTATAGAACGTTTTAGTTGACGTTTGAAGCGATACGAACTATACCGCAGACCACTATTTAATTAATGTCAAAAATATTATTTCAGAACTGTAGCAGATTTGAAGACGCGTCTGGAGAGGATGGCCGGCTTCCCAGCTTCCAAGATGAGGCTTTTCTACGTCGACCAAGAACTTAGGGACTCCCAGGTAGTTACATTTTCACGAGAGTGAATATTTTATTTAATATTTACGGCAATAATTAAAAAAAAATAACAATTGTCAAATTCCAAATACTCGTAATTCCTCTAGATACAGCGCCAAAAGTGCAAAGTTGGCATCTTTTAGAAGAGGTTGGATAATTCATTATTTTGTATTGTCCTTTGATACATTTTAACATTTATAATATATATTTCTGTGTTTTAGATTTCATAAAAATCATAGAGGTATTTTAGAAATATGCGGTATTTACGACAATTTCCCGTTTTACAGCTGATGTCATTTTAATTCTTTCAGGGACCCGAAGAAATGAAATACCCAACGAAACAGCTGTATTCATACAACATCCGTTCTGGCGACGAAATAATCATAGATTCAAAATTTAAACACTCTATTTCCGCTAATTCCACCGCGTGAGTCCACGGATATTATACAAAAAATACATAATTTTAGGGACAAATATTTTTACATAAATAAATCAAATAAGTATTTGGCGAAACGCCATCTATTGTTAAAACAATGATTATAGTGTTATACTTTCTGCTAAAATTTCTGAACTAATTCTGATACATTTTGGTATTAATCATAAAAGTATTTTGCTTGCATTTGTGAACAGTTAAAAATTTAATGATTTAAAAAAAATTGTTGATAAATATAATTTGTACTCTATGTAAGTTTTTTAGCAATGCCAAAATTGTTTGTAATTGATACATAAAAACTACTAATGTTTCAAAGAAAGGTGATAATAAAATAATTTAGTCTAAATTGAAAGCAGACCTTAAAAATGTCTGGTATAATTTCAATTTGTCCCCAAAATTCCCAATTGAATTTAGATGTATTTTCGAATCATAGTAAAAGGCTATAATCTCATTAATCATGGTATCTACTAACAAATTTGTAGTTTTAACTTTCCAATTATGCTTTGTTTGTCACAAATTAGTTGTAAGTTTATGTTACAAGCTTAGCTTGATTTTACAGCACAATGATATAATATTATGTTTGTCTATGTACATTTTAAAAACAATTTGGAATCTTGTATTCTGTAAAACCTAAGTGAAACTGTATTAATATATCTGTTTATGATAAATATTTGCCATAGACATCTGAAGAGGTCGAAAGAAATTTTTTTCATGACACCCTAATTTTTGCAAACACTTTTTACTGGTTCAATTTCTTTCTGGTACATATTTGGTACCATGAAATAAGAGCCAATAATTTTATAACCTGTTTAATTTTCGCAATGAAGCATCTGTGATAATAATTATATTTAAAAATTACCTACTTAAATTAACAGTCAAGTTTTGGACTCCAAAATTCAAATTGTCAAGCCTTTCATAGGAAATGCTGATGAAATTTGAAAATGCTTAAGTGACTAACTGCCATTTTTAAAAGTATGTACAGACACTTCTAAAAGTATGTATACATAAACAAAGTTTCTGATATAAGTAATATGTATATACCCTTGATTGATGTCAAAAGCTTTTATCCGAAATCATAGAACTAAAATTTATTTAGAAAATTGTCGTGGCGATATTTATGTTATGTATGTATTTACAGTTTATCCCATTTAGGTACTTATACTTGACTTGTATACACATGTATGTAAGATTTTTGCTCTTTAGTAGACAAATTTATTAAAATATGTAAAATTGACATGATACAAGACTACGTCATATTCTAAAGTTTGTTTACATATACATATTTTTAAAACATGACTGTATAATATATTGAATGTACATACAATTATTATGTGGTTACCATTTTGTATGCATGAATGTTTTTTACTGTTTTTAAAGTGCAACTTGCCTTAATTTTAGTACCTTGAACCTTCCCGATTTAATAGCTTTAGCTGTACCTGCCACATAAAATAAGTTAAGGCAGTATTATTTGACACAACCTGTGTGTACAGAATTACTTTTCTTTGTAATTATGATAGGACATTAAACACTAGATGAAATAATAGAGTTAAATGGTTTAATTTTGTTTCATTTCAATCTTCTAAATATAACCTTTTATTATAAACAGCTAACATTGCACTTTGAACTTGATCTAAAACTTGGTTTTGAACTTTGTTCCATATTTCATTGTTCATCTCATGGGTTCTTCTTCTAAAAAAATTTATTAAAATATATAACTTATCTATATTTCTACTAAAGACCATATCCTGAAAATAGGTGGTAACCATATTCACATCACACTGTTTTGGTGGTTGTCCACTATCAAACCAAGCTCGTAGTAATTCTCGGACTTGCTTCCAAGGCAAGCCTAGTAAACCAGGTTTTTCATCTTTTTTTGTTTCTTTATTATTAATTATTTTATTTAATTCTTCCTTAGTATCTTGAACTTCGATTTTGACTTGTGGGTACGGCTGTACAAATTTATCTATAAGATTTTTAGATGTACTTGGTTTATATTTTTTTGGTGGTCTTCCTCTTCTTTTGTTTGGAGATCTAGAGGATCCAATTATTGGTGATTTATTTCTAGGAGACAATGGAGTCTTCTTAGGAGAATCGGGTTCTGACTTTAAGATTGGTATATTTTCCATAATATTAAAATTCAAAGCAGGTTTTTCATTTCTTTCAACTTTGACTACATTGGCTAAGAATTTACTTATAGCACCTTTAGATTTTTCCTGTCTGCTATTTACTGATTCCAATTTTGTTATTTGAATACCAATACCTCTCATTTCTTTTGGATCTATATTGAGCTTCTTACACAGCGAAATTACTTCTTTGAGAATAATTTCAGAATCATTGGTAGCTGTAACTAGTGAAACAGACTTATTTATGACATCACAAAAACCATGCCCTAGAAACTTGGCTGTTTCGACTGGAGCTTCTTCAGCTCTCACCATCAATTTCAAAGTAATACACTTCCCTAACACTTTAAACTGGTGCATCCTTGATTGAACTTCTACAGAGAGCTGTTTAAGAAATTCATAACATTGATCATTTGTCTCAAAACGAATACCATAATTGACTTCTGCAGAAACTGACTTCCTAATTGTGTGGAATGTCAATGGATTTCGATCACGGCCACGGCATTGATCAAAGAGTTGGGCCCCAGACTTGTTCCCTAAATATTGTTGTAAACTTGCCAAAGTTAATGATTGTAGGGATCCACATGTTTGATGGCCTAAAGATTCTAATTTTTGTGACATTTGTCTTCCTACACCAGGTAAATCTCTAAGTTTGATGTCTAACATAAAGTCCTCTATCAGGTTTGCTGTTAAAAAGAATTGACCATTTGGTTTGGCTTGTTTTGTTGCTAATCTGGCCTGAAGACGATTTCCTCCAAATCCTGTTGAGCATGGGCATTCAGTTTTAAGTTTAATCTCCTCTCTTATTATTGTTGCAAAATCTTCAGCACTTACATTCAGTTTTTTTAAGAGATCTGTACAGTCAACATACATTTCATCACAAGAAACAGCTTCAATGTCAAGAGTATATTGTGCTATAGTATTATACAATGTATGAGCCACTTCTTTGTAACCTTCAAAGTCATATGTGAGAGTTTGTAATTCAGGGCACAATCTGAGGGCAGCACCCATAAACATTCCATTGCTTATACCTTTTGCTCTTGCTTCATAAGAACAAGATGCTATTTCACTCATTGAACCAAATTTATCACCTTCGTCAGCAATATTATCAACCCTACTAGGAATTTCAATATCATTTGCGTCAAGACCGGCTTTTAATAATCTTCCAGCTTGCTTTCGTTTATAAAGCTCAAATTCTACAGCTCTATTAACTCCAGATCTCTTCATTTGACTTTGACCACCTTTTGAATGAGTCACAGCTACAGGTTTACCCTTCAGTTCAGGATGTTTTCGCAAACCCACAGATACAAAAAAGCAATCCATGTCAATATGCATAATTATTTTATTATATTCAAAATTATTTAAAAAAGTGCTGTTATTATTAAATGATTTTATACGTTCTATTAAATTGGTTCTTGCAGGAAATGTGAAATTGTTTTCTTCCCGGAGATCATTAATATATTGCTTAAAACATGCACCGAGTTGTGATATATGATGTAATCTTGAATTATTATAGAACTCAGATATAAAGTTAGGATCCACAGCAGTTTTGGAAGAAATAGCAGTGACTTTATTTTCTATAATAGGTCTATGCATTCCAGCAGGAGGTTCATCAATCGATTTTTCTGAATCAATTTTTTTTCTCTCAGAAGGGTCTTCCGTTATGAGAGATCCAATATTCAGGTTTGAAGAAATTTTGAAGTTCAATCTTGGCTGAGTTTTTTTATTAAAATAAAGTAAGTAATATTTATAGTCGAGCAGTCGATTAGACGCTATACTCTCTGTTATCCATTCTGGCTTTACTATCTTTGTTAAAGACATATTCTTAACTTTTGTGTCTGGCAAATTTGAAGCAATAACGAAATCGCCACTCCGTTGATATGTATGGTAGATACCACCATGTTTAGCCATTAATTCTTTTAGTTCGTCAGCTGAAGGTATTGTGTAACCATTAACAAAGATACTTACACCATTAAATATGTCAGATACTTGTTTTTCTTTGAAAGCTTTTGAAGAAAATTGCTCTTCCAATTTGGATATTTTAGCATGCATATAGCCACCCCATGCTTCAAATCCATTGTTAGGAAATTTCTCTTCGCGATGACTCATTTCATACTTTTGGATATCAACAAATTGCTAACAATAGCTTAAATTTCAGTTTCATAATATGTTAGAATCTTATAACTAGTATGGTAGTACATTTTTATTTTGTAAGCAAAACAATAATACAATGTACACAGATATTGCGCGGTTTTTTCAATTTAAAAGACGATTGACACCTATGACCTATCACCTATGACGATTGACGGTCCACGGTCGACGGATCATTAATACAGCACAAAGTAAATTACTTCTCTGTACTAATGCACAGAGAAGTAATGTACTTACAACATTGAGATTTGAGATCATCATTCATCGACATCAACGTTTAAGAGATCTTTGGACAGTGGTATGTTCTTACATCTTAGGATACATTATTATCAGAGGCGGCTTTACCTATAGTGCAGGGTGTGCGGCGCACACGGGCGCTGGATCTAAGGGGGCGCCGAGCGCTCTCTAAATGGTGAAAATGATTGATAATGCAAAAATAAGTTTGTCTAAATTCCGTAATGACTCCGCTTTTGAGAAGCTCCTTAACAGCGCGAAAACTGTAGCGGAAGAAGTCGAGGCAATAGCAGAATTTCCCACACCTGCGCCCTCGCGCTCGTAAAAGGATTTTTAATTATGAGACGGAGGATGAAACGATCACAGACGCGAAAACACATTTTAACGTAAATTTTTACTACTATTTATTAGACACCGCAATTACTCAGTTCGACGAACGGTTCGAACTTTTGAATCAAAATAATGTTTTTTCATTTCTTCAAAAATTGACACATTGGAAGGATTTGACTCGGATACAAAAAAAGCACATTGTTATAATTTAGAAAATAAACTTTGCCATGCTGGCTCTTCAGATGTGGAAAAGTTCAAGCTCTTTAATGAAATTAAATTATAACCGATATTTATTAATGATTCCACTACGCCGTTGGATATTTTAAATTACTTGTTTACGAATAAATCAATTTCAGCATTTCCAAATCTGCCCACGGTACTGCGGATTTACCTCAAACTTCCAGTCACGGTAGCACACAGCGAAATGTCATTTTCTGATCTAAAAATAATTAAAAACTATTTAAGATCAACATTGTCGCAAAGTAGATTTACAAATTTATCGTTATTATATATATATAATAAGTATTGAACATGAAATCAAATTAAAGTCAGTGACATTGTTGAAGATGTCTCTATACCTATATTGATGCGATGTCAATGAAGCCGTAAAACAGGCAATCTTCGAAAATCCTCAGAAACATCTCCAATTTGGATCATTTTAAAAAAAAATTTGTTCTTTTATATTATTTAAAATCAGAAATATTTCAGAAGGGGGAAATAAAATAATTATTTGTATTGTTTTAACAATATGTAAATTATTTATACAAACTGATCCAAAAATAGCACGCCACAGCAACAATGGAAGTAGGCTAGCCCTAGGTCTATTCGACAAAAAAAATGGCTGAAGAAAAGTCTCATGGATTTCGAGATATTAGAATTTTTCTATTTTTTGAAAATTACCCGATTTATTTGTTCTATGTAACAAAATCGTCACAAATACCTATTAATGTTTATTTTTTTATTCTGAACTCATTACTGATAGTTTTTGGAGTAAAGTAAACTAATCATTGGTCGGTAATTGGTGTAAAATACAAAAAATGGCAGTTCGATCTCTGACTCACTCAAGTGAATAAACAGTTCCACTTTATTCAACTATACTTTGTTTATATTTATGTACAATACTTACAGTTTTGTATGAAAATATAACTGTAAGTATTTCATTTTGACCCCGCTCCTACTAGGGGGCGCCAGGGTACTGGTGGCACACTGGCGCCACAAGCGCTAGAGCCGCCTCTGATTATTATAATATTATTATAGGGCATAATATTATTATTATATCCATTCACACATTCATTCATCCATTGATCGGCTTTTTTTCGAAACGGTGAGTAAAGGGGGGAAAATTTTACAGATTCATATAGAGACTATGTACTTAAATCCATAATGTATTTTTCGAAAAGTGGAGTTTGTTTTTTACGCTAGAATCATCCACAGTAGCTGTTATTCACACTGATTCAAAAGCACATTCGGTTCGGTCAGGATAACTGCGAATTTTCTTAAATCTGAATTGAATAAAATAAATAGAATAAAAATGTTTTTCCATTTTCTGGGAAAACGGTGCGTCGCAGCTTGATTTCCTTTCCTTTTGGATTGGATTGGATTAAAGTTAGCCAAGGTCACGCGGACCGCTTGCGGCCCTGCGCATCTTTTACCTTTACATAATACAATGCACCCAGCGCACCTTCAACACCTAGTTATTATATATTGTATATTATTTAGTGTTTTAACGATAAGTAAATTGCACACAGTTTTCCATCAAATTGGTCAGATTTTTATTTGTTGTCCTACAGGTTCTTTCTAATCTGTGCATCAAAATTGGAAAAACAACTGACAAATTTTGAGTCTGTGTTTTCATCTATAAACAAACAACATTTAAATTTATTTTCAAGTTTCAACTTTCAACGAATATTTTCCGAAAGGCGAAAACAATCGCCTAATAGTATTAAGAAGAATCACGTTCCACAACCCAAATAAAAATGGAAAAAGATACTATGCTTGCTCCGTGGGTAGGTCAAACTTCATATAAAAATGGATTAACTGTGGTTGTTCTTGCTTTGAACTGTGATATAGTTGAAAATATATCAGAAGCATTGATACGCATTCACAATAAAGGCGAATTCCTTTGGAAAATGCTGGTATTACGATGTGTCGATTTGGAGAGAATCATCAGTCAGTCTGATGTAACAGGAACAGTTGGTATCGATTTCATTGTAATAGCTTTGGATTTAAGCACAGTGTTTTGCATTGAGTGGATTAGAGTAATGCTTAAGAAAGTCCATCCAGATCTTAGGATGCGTCGAGTGGTATTAGTAAATCCCTCTGGGCTTTCTGTTGATTCAATGGCTGTCAATGCTAGCGATGTTATATCATTTTGTAAAGAAAATAAATTAGAAATGATTAACGCAAATGTTTCAAAAAGGGATGAAGCAGATTTTTTAGCTCAAAGATTGTTAAATTATATAGGTGCTTCAGTTGGTTTTAGGACAGGTATACCTAATTTAAATGTATAATTTTAATATTAAACTTAATAAAATCAATTTTAAAAAAATCATCATGTAACTTGGCATACAATATTGAAGTGATACTTTGCTTTTCTGAAAAGGGCTAAGGAATTGGGAACTATTAGAAAAATAAACAAATTAATACACATTTTTAATTATTTAATATTCCTCAATTTTACTACAAAATAATAGGAAGTTTTCTACATTTACCATTAATGTAATATAGTACATATTGTTATATTATTGTAAAATTCAATTGTCTTCATATGTGTGCGAATAAAGAAACCTGTTGTTACAGTAAATAACTTAAACTAATACAAAATACTGCTCAAAAAAACTATATAATTCATAAATATTAAAATAAAATCTAGTAGGTACATACATGTAACTTAAAAATAAAAACAACATTCTGAATTCTTTATTAGTCCAATAACCATCACACTTAGTAATTGTCAAGTATTCAATTCAAAGAACTTATGAAAGTAAACGTATACAAAAATGTAAGAATAAGTGATAATATCACAACTAAATTGCTCAAATTTTGAGCCAAATAAACTTTAATAGCTAGGTCCTATATTTTGAATATGACCTTTGCCTTCCTTTAATTATACAAAAAATTGCCATCGATGTTATTTAGAAACTAGTCTTAAATCACAATCAGTAAATCTACTCACAACAACAAAACATTTTATCACCAAAGGTAAATCCAATAAAATCAATTGATATTAATGGAATGAAATATTTATGCATCTTACAACAGAAATTATGTTTTGCAAATATGGATGTACCCATAAATACTCTGCCCCTATTCATAATACATATTTGATTTTTTTTTGTTAATAACATTATTAACATTTTATTTTTTGTGTCATATTGGGCTGAGAAACAATGAATTAAACCTAACCTTCAGCTCTGAAATATTGTGTAAATCTACACTTTTTGCTTATAAAATTTTTGACTTCCTAAGAAAGAAATTTAGCAAACTATATATGTCATTGCACAGTCATTTTAAAATGTAATACCACATTGTGTCATTACAACTAACAACATTTATTTTATCTTAAAACTAATTTCCTGTACTGGGATTAATATAATTTAGCAAGCCACATTTACTGAATAAGGTAAAATTATAAACTCATATCTGTATTCAAAAAGTAATTTCATAGTAAATAATAAACACTTTCGGTTTGTACTAAATAATAATTTTAAATGTAAAAATATATTTCAAAAATTGATTGAAAAATTTACCTTTTCAATACAGATTTGTAAATACAAATTTTTGTAATAAATGTTTCAAAGCATACAATTAAAATGCAATTTCTACTCTTATTTACAACTAACTTCGAAATTCGATCATAAGATGAAATCTAAAATTATTTTAGGCATACTTTTGATTAGGCACAAAAATATTCGATTTTCAAATGGATCTAGATGATAAAACAGCGCCTTGAATGGAAGTATTTTGGGTATTCTTTTGATATGTGCTTGTGGTATTGTATAGTATGGACAATCTGTTAAGTTTAGAGTAATTTGAAGAGACATCTCAGAAAAAACTTATCTAGATGAAATTTTATTAATTTATATCGCCTGACACTGAATCTAGGTAGACACAAATAGAAAAAGCTGTCATAAATACATATGATTATTAAATGTGATTAAACCTATGATTGTTCAAAATAATATTTAATATATTTCATGAATTTTGTATTTGCTACAATTTATTTCTTGCTAGAAAATAAATTAAATTGATTATCTTTCCTTAAACTTGTCATATTTAATTTATTGATTCTATATTCATGATTTTGTAGGAAAAATATAATAGTTATATGTGTGCAATGCTCATGAGATTCATGATATGTAGTGTCTATGTACATGTGTACACAATAATGCCTAGTCTGGCCCACTCCGGCTCATGTACCAACTACAAGTTTGCTGCATAGCACCTTAATATCATTCACTGTACACTGAGTCAATTTGTAGATTTCTTCTGTAATTAAAATAATTTGTTATAAAAATGAGCTTGCTGGTACTAGAATTTGAAACAATCTGTGCTTTTGTCATTAATAATTTTGTTTAGCTAGTGAGTAGATGGTGATAACTAGCTAGTAGTCGACTGTGGCTAAAAAACAAAATATCTTTCTCTGCAAATTGAACCTTAGAGATAAGGAACAAACCAGTTTCATAAGACTGTGCTATAAAGATTGTTTAAAAAAAGTAACTGATAAGTTTGCTTGTTGCAAATTTGCTATTGCACAGATTTTGGGGAATCTCAGTATAAAAATAACCATGAATGTGTACTTGTTCACAGTAAATAATAAAATATATTTTTTCATCAAGAGCACGACAACAGCTAGTACAAGGCCTTTAATAAAAAGTAGAAATAATTAAGTTACCTAATCCGAGTCTAGGTTGACCACATCATGCGTTTGTGGACGCGGAGCAGGGTCGCGGTGGGGTGGACGGCCGCGAGGTCGAGTCCTTTCACCCAACATCATTTCGCGAGCTCGCTGGTGCTGCAACGCCATTGCCACTGGATCACGACTGCCTAACCCACCAGCGTAGTACTTTGCCCCCATTTGCTATACACAAAATAAGTTGTACTTAACCCAGGGTGGAGAGGATAATAAAATACCTTTTTTTTTACAAATTTTTGTAATTTGCGGGAGTAGCTCTCTATTCTTGCTTAGCCTTGCACCTTTTGCGGTACTCTTTATGTTACTAAATACACTATAAAGATGGCTTCGCGACTTCATGTCCATCTTGATTTTTAGAGCAACGTATGTGAGTTGTCCCAATTATTTTTGCAAGTTTTATAATAACTTCTACAACTTTGAAAAATAACCATAAAATTGAAAAATCTGACTGCTTTCGATGATGTTTGGTTGAATGTTTACTTTCTCATCAAAGTTAAGTTCATGCCCCATTTTATGGTACTTTATATGGAATATCGATGAACTTACATTTTGTTGCTGCATGAGTTGTTGCAACCTCATCTGCTGTTGCCGCTGCCAAGGAGGCTCATACTGCAGTCCGCTGCTGCCTCCTAACGGCATACTACCAGCGCCGCCACCTACATTTATATCATTCATTAGTTTACAATATATAATATATTATTTACAGGATAATTAAGTCGAAACTAATGACTATATCGCCTCTGCAGTTTAATGGTTCATGCGTCAATTGCATTGAATCGGATTGCAATTTTCATTTTGGGAAGAGGTGATAAAATCTCTAATCTTATAAAAAATCGTATATAATTTTAACATTAACAATTAATGTTTCCATTAATTTTATCAATATTTGACTCTAGCTACAGTTTGGTATTCATATTAATATACATGGATATGTTCAATTGAATCATTGAAGTCTGTTCTAAAATTCTCACCAGAATTCATGACAGCATTCATCATACCAGGATTCATCATGCCTGATTGTGGGTACTTGTACATTTCGCTCAATTTCTGCATCAGCTGTAAATAAAATGAGATTATGATGTATTTTACATTAACCAAATAACTTCAAATAAAACTGATTTACGAGATTCATTATATTCAATTTATAATTATTTAGAAATACATTTAAGTGTTTGTATTTAAATGTTTGGAAAGTAAATAACACTTAAATGGTGTTTAAAGTGAATTCCTGTAACCCCCAAAGGGGCATGGTGCAGATACATTTGTGTACATATTTCACAGATCGTTTTTTTTACAGGCAAGTAGGTGACCAGCCTTCTGTGCCCATTTAGTCGAAACGATCATTTGTTTCCTCGGGATTCGAACCCAGGACCTCCAGCGCAACACGCAGACGCGTAAACCACTTAGCCATGGAGGCGGAGAGCTGGTGGATAGGTAAATAAAATTATTGGTTTAAAACACGTACAAACATGCTTAGTTATATAATCAACTTACACCATAATCATATCCTGCGAACATCTAAACAGACAAATTTATTTAATTTGTAAAGATATACAAAACAAACATAACATCTCAGGTCGATTTTCAGAGATCTAGATGTCGATTTGATATAATCTACAGAGAATTGTGAAAAAAGAAATATGAAACATGCTCATAAATAGGCAAATATCAAATGCATATCATTACTACAGAGTAATGATATGTACTTGATGATTTGATGACACTGGTCTAACAGAAAATTTAAGTTGTTTCACAGTATGTATTAATGATCAAATGAAAATATAACTCTCATTCTGTTTTGAATGAGAATTTTGTCCTATGACCTAAGGGGTTAGGAGAGTTAGTAAAGTATAAATACCTGTGGGTTGGCGCCATATATTAGCGGGATCATGTCTCTTATCTGATTTTCGGTGATAGTCGGCGCTTCTTTACGCAAAGTGGCTGCTAACGCCGCATATGCCAACTGTTGTTGCTGAGCCAGCACTGAAGTATTTATAAATATTAGTGAATCCGTTCTTAAGCTTCGTAATCTTTGGTATTCATGTTATGTACATTGTAGGCTATAGTAGTATGTAATATATAAGTTACAACTCGGCGCTATAAGTCTTTTTGGTGTAAAATTCTTTTCTTTATTTTTATTTGTGACCATTTGTGCCAGAATAAAATAAATAAAGATCAGCCTGCTTTTAACATGCTATTATTAGTTTTACTTGTATGAATTTGCAAAGTACTTTAAATTTAAAATAGTGGTTACTTTATTAGGTTCCTAAATGTCTAAAGTGGCCACGAAGGACTACAAGGTTCAATGAAATTTAAGTCAATTTAAAGAATTCGAACATGATGATTACAAATTAAAATATCTCATTTAATTATATTATTAGATTTTCATAAATTGTAGCCGAATGCTCGAGATGGAATCTGGAGCATTCAAACAAAAAATCACATCCGAATCACTCCATTTGTTTAAGATCTAGGATGTCACACACACACACACGTATAATTTATATTAATTAAATTGTAAGGGATACAGATTATACACAAGGTTTATTAAGGGCTCAATACTTACTCATGCCATTGTGCATAGCGTAGGGTGAAGCGAAGGGCGGTGGCGGTGGGCGCGTCTTCTCGTTCTCAAAGTCCTCCCAGGCCGCCTTGCGCTCCTCCTCCGTCAACGTTTCCTCTTCCTTGTTCTCCAGAAGGGAATCGTGTTCGTGGTATTTGTATATCTGGACAATTAAAATTATTTTTTAGCCTATTGTTGTTTGTGTATTGTCTTCTGGATTGGTATATCAGGAATATTATATATTATCAATCATCTATTCAAGCATCTTTTTTTGTAAACAAAAATAATAATAAACAACGGCGGTTATAATTTATTCATATAACTAACACACACTAACATTAACACATTAACAAAAATTAAAAAAACAAACACATTAACACATACTACTAACTACATTTGTGAAAATTGGAATCCATAAACTGAAAATTTAATGCTTCACAACAATCTTCGAAGAATTATACCCAAAAATTATATTTTAATAACACTTTAACCAGTGGAAATTTACCACGATGCGCTTCGCCCGAATTTTTTTACCACAATTTCGGTGGAACACATTAAAATATGGCTGATATTTAATATGAATTTTCAAAGGGCGAGACAGATCCATGAAAGGTCAGCAACGCACCCAAGGTCCATGGGTGACAATCACCACTTACCAGTACGTAAGGAGGATAAGGAAATCTGCCTGCCCTGTTTTTAAGTTAAGCGGTCCACCGTCCATGGGCACCCTCAACGCCACGGATGCGATGACGGCCTTTTAACGCGCTTTTCTTGAAGATCCTTAAGTCTAAGGCAATTGTATTGAAGACGATTTTAAAGACTCCCCGACATGATGATCACAATTAAGAATCTCAAACGAATGGACACATTTTGTTAAATTGCAGCTAAAATCCACCTCGACACGTAGCATTTAAAACAATAAAACCAAATCGATCCGTTGGTTTAGGAGCTACAGACACGTCACACTCAGACCGCCTCTTTTTTCGTAGAGGGTTAACACTTACCAATTGTTCGTGCTCCTTGAGCATTTCTGCAAACAATCTGTCCTTAGGCAGAGGCGGTATTGGTCTGGGCTGTGGCGGCTTCGGCTCAAACTTGTACAGCTCGGCGAGATCATTCTCCGCATAATGCCTGTCTATTTGCTGTTCGTCGATAACACGCTTCGATATGGCCTGCTTTGTTACTTGTCTCTCGTAGATTTTTTCTTCCATTGTGCCCTGAAAATTTTATATTGACGTATTAACATTTTACATTTTCTAAATGTGGGATAATAATAATAAATGAGCCTTTATTTATTCTGTTACATGTTTCATTTTAACATTTCTTATTTCTAGATACTTAAACTAACAGACTCCTTCAGGGTGAAGGCCTCCAAATTATGCCACAGATAAGATTTCCATCCTTGGAAATGTTTAGCCAGTTGCTCCCCGCAGCTTCTTTGATGTCGTCTGACCACCTTTTTTCGGTTTTCCCACTCTTCGTGTTTCAATGGGTCCCTTCCAAGTAGTTGTTCTCAATGTCCATCTTTGCATCTCGCTACATGTCCAGACAATTTCCATTTGTGGGATAATATATATTTTAAATATTTTATCCATATATGTCCTTATATGCTATCCATATTTTAAAGATTTACGTTAAATAAAAATTGCGAGTTATCAATTTTTCTAAGTAAGGACTGTATTCATCTTTTTGAAAAATGGTTATCCCACAACCAAGTTGGGCATGGACAGAAACAATTCCGCATCTATTTCACTGGTAATTTTCTGTGTGCAAGTAGGTGTTCAGCCTACTTTGCCTATCCAGGAAATAAGTATTTACTCATTTTCACGGGAATCGATCCGATGTATGGCTTCCGGATTAGCAAACCACATAACCTTGTCATCCTTAAGGTTCAATCTATTGCAAGGATTTATTTCAGATATTAACATAATCCCTGGCTCTGGTTTGAAAAGTTCACTTTGACACATTTTGAGTACAGACCACCAGTAAACTGAAGATAAATTAAAACACTCATAAACCTATTTTACCTATAGAATGCTTAGTTTATTATCGAGATGTTTAAATGAATAATTTTGAACTATATATATAAATATATTATTACAAATGTGCTCACCATAACAAGAAACCGGTAGACATAGCAGGGTTTCTTTTGTCCAAAACGGTACACTCTGAAGATACTTTGGACGTCATGAGATGGATTCCACGAAACATCAAATATCACCACACGATTTGCCGCCACCAGATTTATACCGAGACCACCCGCTCGGGTTGATATTAGGAATAGTCTGGAAGAGGCAAAAACTTAAATGCAAGTATTATTAGTAATATAATATTAGTGTATAAGTTTATGTGTATTTTTGTTTGTAATTTGATGACCGATTTTAAGTTTTTCCCTTTATAGGAAGCTACTCTTTCTAAAGTAGGCTATATTGTATATGCCACCGCGAACGATGCTAGCTAGAAATTATTAAATACTAGGCATAATGTAATCTCCTATGGATTGTAATTTTCTTCAACAGCTTACAAATGACGAGAAAAAGCGGAAACTAGTATTTCACCCTTTCGAAGAACAAGCGTAGGAGTCTATCGCAAAGATTTCTCAGTATTGATTGTAATATATGATATCAAGAAATATAATTATTACTGTTGTAACTTGTAACCAAGTAAATTTATAATCTATGTTAATTTGTAAAAGTAGCGACATCTATTGCGGTGTTGTGAAAAACACACGCAATCTATAATTTTTGGTTTTGTTCGGTCTTCTCCTCTCTGTTCAAAAATAGCTATGTAAGTACTAAGTAATAATATGCTCGTATAATAAAATAAAACTAAAGCTTAATTAGTTATTTCATCGATCCAACCATCTCAACAATTACAATTAATCTACAAATACCGCGATACGCACCTCGCTCTTGGATTATCTTCCCTATTGAAATTCTTGCACCAAATTGATCTATTTTCGCATGATGTCGAACCATCTAATCTGAAATAGTCTATGCCGGGAGACCAGGACCCTACAAAAATACAGCAAAAATATAAAATAAGCTTGTTATGAGTAAAAAATAATCTTTTCATAAAGTAAAACTAAACAGTCGTACGCAGGGCAGAGGTTAATTTACCACCAACTCAACCGATTTAATTTTTGCTTGGAATTCGAGCCCAGAACCTCCAGCGCAACAAGAAGCGCGACTTATAAATACTTAAGTTAATTTTATAAAAAGGTAGCCAAGTAAAAAAAAGTGCAATGTGTCTGCAATTTCACTGATAAAATCGATTGTACAAAAAGTGTATCATAAAATACACAGCTTTTTATGATAAAAAAATTTCCATGGTACACACCAACATGTCCTCCTAACTTTTCATCAACCCGCCCTTCCTGCGTTGCTTCATCTACTTTTCCTAAGAAATGCTCTATCAAATCCAATGAATACAAAGACTGTGAGAATACCAATCTGAAAAATATAAATACATATATCGTTAAGCGGGTAGTTTAGGATCCCATGACTGGAGCATGGGGACAGACAGATATTGAGTTTTTCTTTAAAGGCACAATAATATAAATAAATAAAAAACTATGAATTTGAAATGTCAAGAGATGGCGCTGATGATGAAATCTCGCTATCAGTTTCAATAAAAAAATAATTCATACATTTTGTTAGATCATCAAAAATAATCTAGAATGATCAGGCCATTTGGGATGTTGACCACAGACTGCATAGACTACTAAATATTAATCATAGACTAGTAATATATTTCTGCTGTACTCGCAACAGATTTCAGTAGTTTGTACTTTCCTGTAAAAGGAATCTGCTCACTATACCATAACCGTTCTATGAACGTATTAGGATCGGAAAACAACACAACGCTCTATTGACCACTAGAGTATATCAATTTCGTATAATTCAGATTACTGATAATTATTGACGCTCCGTGCATGACACGCGACGGTACTGATCGGTGACGGGACGGTTTAGAGGGCATAATCTCATATTTTTCAATACAAAGAATATTCTTTGACCTGACACGTTCCAAATATGGTCATAGTATGATACGTTGTAGTGGGCAGTCTTTTAATGTTTCTTAATATTATCATACTCACAGTTTATCCCCGATTGCGTCACACTGTCGCAGTATATCAAAGAGAAGCACGAGTTTGTGCGAGTTCCGCATATCGTCCAACTCTTCCTCGTTAACTAGAGACATCCACCACTCCGTTGGATTCTCATTCTTCACCTCTATAACTTCTTGCACATCTTCCTCTTCGGCCTCGACTAAAATATTTAAAAATTAGTTACCATCATATAAAACACTATTGGACACCGCGAATTTCGAATCGCTTTAAAGTAATTCAATGGAAAATGTATGAGGAATGGAATTTTTGTCATAAATTTTTTCTATTAAATACCTGGGTTTGCTCGTGTACCCCGTCGCGATGAGCGTCCTTTATTCTTTTTGGGCGACTTCTTCTTCTTACTCTTCTTGCGGCTGTCATCGCTCATATCAGACAAATCATCTGTTGATTCTTCAGTTGACGACTCCTATTATACAAAATAATAAATAATTAATAAAGAAAAAAATCTAAGTCCAATTCAATTAAGATTCCATCAAAATAAAGTTTTGATATAGAGATAACATTGAGGTTTCAGAATGAAACAAATGCTCAGGATTGTTTTTACACTAATATTGTTATTTTTATAAATTTAATAACAACAAACTTGCGGCCTCTAGTGATAACTATTTTATATTTATTTTCAAATATAATCTATTTTTATACATTAATTCAAAATCAAGTGTTTGTGATTATTGTCAACTATATTAAATGCAAAACTCATACCTCTGGAGTAGAGTCATCATTAATGAAATCGACTAAGGAACCTTCTGAATCTTCTTCCTCTCTTTCCCTCTGAAAATAAACAATTCACTGGTTAGTGAATTCCCGTAACCCCTAGTGGGGCATGGGGCAGACACATTGCTGTGTCTGTTTCACTGATCATTTTCTTTACAGGTAAGTTGGTGATCAGCCTTATGTGCCTACCCAACCAAAACATTCATTAGATATTTTAAAATACATTATAATTTAAAATGCGTACCTTCTTTTGCTGCATAATTTCATATCGTTCGGAATTGTATTTAAGTACTAATGGGTGCGTCCATATTCGTTGAAGAGATTGGAAATCGGGGAAAAGAAATCCCGAAGACTTTCCAGGAAGGGGCCTTAA
Organism: Aporia crataegi; assembly: GCA_912999735.1. Taxonomy (NCBI): domain Eukaryota; kingdom Metazoa; phylum Arthropoda; class Insecta; order Lepidoptera; family Pieridae; genus Aporia; species Aporia crataegi. The sequence continues at coordinate 6,282,349 of OU538749.1, forward strand.
AAATAACAAAAATAATTATTAAAACTTAATAAATAATTATCCATAAAATTAAAACCACAAAATAAAACAATAACAAACAACGAAAGGACCTCAGAACTTTCGACTGGGTGAACCTGATGATTCTTTTTTTATTTGAAAGCTTCCATTTAAATTTCATCAAAATCTGTTCAGCAGTTTTCGAGTTACAATTTGAAGTCGGTTTTTTTTTGTAAAATTATAATTTGGGTCGCGTTTTGACATTAAGCCACTTACAATACAAACGTAAATAATGCGTAGACCAATGATGTTATCTTTAAAATAACACAAGTCAAAATTAATGACTATTGTTTACATTGAAAAATAACCAAAAACTCAATTTATAAAAAAAGTTTGCTTTTGTTGTTTATACGATGATAAAAAAATATACGATTTTTGACAAATGCTTAGAGGTTACCACTCTTAAAACCAAACTTTATAAGATAAAAATATTATTTCTTTTATTATCTAGGTATAAGAAAACAAAATCGGGTACACAGAACTCAGACACTAAATTTGTGTTGACTTGTGTAATTCATTAAGGCAAACCCTTGATAAATAAACATCTAATTTTGAGTTATAACACAAAAAAATATGTTTTAAATTTACGTATTCTATTGGATTTCTTCTGTTTTCTAGATGAATGTCAATTTGGGACGATATTACTTATTTTACTTGTATATTATAAAATTTCAAATTATAGTTTTTTCATAAGTTAAGCTTACCTTCGCGAATAATTATCAAGATAGTGAGTATAGAGTTTAATTTGCACATCAGTTAGCGTGATGAAGAGTACGTATTCGTGTTTCGGCGGAAGAAATGGAGCAAGGACACCGTAGTCTCGTCTCTGAAATCATTATTATTCTGGTTCAGTTGACATTACTTTATATGTGGTCATAGATCAGACAATGATAAGTACATTTTTGCTCAGTATGACTTATTAATATAGGTATAATCGCCAAAAAATTCTCTTTCATTTGGTCATATCAGGATAACTACATGCAAAATATTATTTAATATAAAATATTAGTATTGTATTGAATACTAATCAGATAATTTTTTTCATATATTGAGTGTTTCATACTTTAATAGTGCCTTCAAGATTTCTTAATAATTTAATTGCTTGTCCTGTATAGTAATGAAATTGCATTTATCGTATTCTGACCTATGACCACAGATATAAGTTACTAGCTGACCTGGCTAACTTCGCACCGCCAATAAAAGATAGAATGGATATCCTTAAAAGGTATAAAATCCAAGGACTTTTGTAGATCTATAAAAGAGGAATATCCCACAATGCAATTTTTTATTTTTATTTTTAAAGGATCTCCAACAAAGAATACACTTTACAAGCTATGCTATTGTACTGTTACAGTTTAAACATTGTGTTTCTTCAATTAGAGGAGATCACAACATGCAATAGTACTGTACAACAGGAAAGGACTATGACATATCTTATCCATAAACTATCAATACAAAATTAAACGACAAAATCCAACGACAAATTAGGAACAAAAATATTTAAACATAATAAAAATAACATAAAAATTAACGAGAAAACAAATATCAATGAAGGTCTATTAAATTACGAAGTACTAAACACTCAAACATATACCTAAAAATAGTTACATAACTCAAGCGAACAATGTTTTGTTATATCTCAAAGGGCAACGTTTTCGATGAAAGCTCTCAGGTGGCTCGACTTTCTCCAACACTTGCAACAATTATTATCATATCGGAACCAATTTATACAAAACATTGACAATTATATACCTCATGACTCATTCTACAGGTGAATCCATGATAATCCAGTTCAGTAGTTTTTAAGTTTAACGCGAGCAGACGGATAACGCGGCGGACGACTTTTATTACATTATGCAGTGTTGTATGAATTAATGAAGAATAAAAATGTGAAGTGTAAACTTACGACACATTTTAAGCAAAGAAAATATGAACTCCCATTCCTAGAGGTACGTTGCAGACGTGTCTATTTCAGGAATAATTTTCGTTAAAGGCAAACTTCTTTAACCTCCCGAGAATCGAATCCGCACATATTAATTAATGGATAATTTTAATTAATCATTGAAATCGAGACTTGAAAACGTTCAATTTGTTGCAAAATGATTACAAAATTTACCGACCTTTAAACAAACCAAAAATTAGGATATTCCTTACTTGTACAGCCCCATCGAGCATCTTATGCAACACATGAGACCGCCTCTTCATGATTTTGATGTCGTGTTCCGTTGAGTCCGTGTACTGCCCGTTGGTGATGGGATTCACGAAACGATTCAAGTATTCGTTATATTTTCCCAGTAGATTCGGTTTCACAAACTGAACCATGCAGTAATCTGTAACATAATTGAAATAGAAATTTAAGAAACTAATTTGTAAATTAAAAGTATTATCTATACTAATATTATAAAGAGGAAAGATTTATTTGTTTGTTTGAATTGAATAGGCTCTGAAACTACTGGACCAATTTGAAAAATTCTTTCACCATTAGAATCCTACATTATCCCTGATGAATGTAGGCTATATTTTATTGTGATTAATATTAATATTTAATATTTCAAGTTATTTATATATCTGTATGTGTTAACATTACGTAAAAATAAAATTATATGTTAAGCTTTTTATATCTGAAATTAATATTAAGAGATTTGATTTCTTGCATTGTTAAACTTAGAAACCGTATAATTCAATAATATATGTTGTATTTATTTTTTAATTAGAGATGTATATACTATAATTAAAAATAACTAAAATTAATTAAGTCTTGAAAAATGTACGGTTTTCGTGGAATAATCCACCAATTCGCACAGAACTAACGAAAATTAAAAAAGAAAATGTTAGAATCATTTTTTCTATAATTAATATTCTCACTCACATTCCTTGAGATTATTTTGCAACGGTGTGCCGGTGAGTACAATACGTCGTAGTGTCTTCACTTTGTTCATGGCTTGTGAGAGACTTGTCTTTTCATTCTTCAACAAGTGACCTTCGTCACACACCACCAGATCAGGACCTGAAACAGAATAATTTTAATAAGTTTTATCTACAGTCACTCAGAAGGAAACTTTAAAGTAATTTTAAGTAGAAAGGCCAAAAAAGAATTATTCTATATATTAATCTATCCATCCTACTTCTATAAACGTTCGTGATTCATGCAACAGCTGATACCGCTTGGACTTTTTAGTTTGAACCATATTTGTTATTGTTAAGGATTTAGTAGTTTTCGCGCTTCATGCACTCTCCCTTCATTACTTTTTTATTTTCCTTGTTGGGTTGCCTAGAAGAGATCGCTGATTAGCGATAAGGCCGCCCGTTGCACTCCAATTAGCTTAAGTTATTGTTTGTATCCTATTGTTTATTGCAACGAAGTGTTAATAAATAAATAAATAAAAGACAGTCGGGTTATTAACAACATTTATAACTGGTCTGTCTCCGTCGTATAATCGTGTCATATATTGTGTCCTCATAAATTTTCTATGGAGTGACATTTTAGGTGACATATTATTAGGAACTCTGAAGCGATACGAAGTGCGCAGGTGACCCTGCTAGTAGGTTCATAAATGTAGCTGCGAGATAATTAAATAAAAAATACAGCATAATTAAACAAATAATTATTATTCTTTGTTCATGCATTTTGCAATATTTTTCTGTATAAAATAATTAGTATAGCAACTCACCTGGATCAACTAGGCTCTCCTGGAAGTTCTTAAGCATCTTTTTCTTAAACTTCTTATTATTGTCCGAAGAAAGATTCCGGAACATTTCGTATCCTAGCACGCAAACGCCGCCATGTTGATACCATTGGGACAGTTGGAACGCTCGGTCAGAGTTTTGTTTGAACCTATAACATTAATTATTTATTACAGCTCCAGCATGAGCAAAAAAACAAAACACAAAAATAAATAAAAAAAACAAACATTGCAGTATTGAAAATTACAAAACATTATTATATCACTAATGCCACATTTTAAGCAAAACATAATTTAAAGACTAAGTTTTCGTCTCTGTATATACTTTATTATTTAAGAAAGTTCATATTCCTTGTAATTTTTCAATTACAAGAATAAATTTCCATCAAATATTATATAGATGAAGATATACACAATAAAGTCTGTGTTCACTTGGAAAAATTGAGATATATTTTCACATTTCAACATATAATTATTAATGAATGCATTATTTATTGCTTTAACAATTTATTTTACACGTTATTTTAATATGAAATATTAAATAAAGATTAGAAACGTAATAACTTATTGTTAAATATTTTAAGCAAATGATAAATATTACATAATATGATGTATACCTATGTATATTTTATGTATAGATATATTTATTTGTGAAAACCATACTAAACATTAAAGTACGCTATTAGAATTGATACAGAACAATGTGGCATTACTAAATATTAAGAGGACTACTAGGAGATTTATTTGTATAGTCTATGGCATGTCTATGGGTTTTTTTATTTTTTATTGTGTGGTTTATGGTGTCCTAAAATGGATACCTAAGAGTGTATTGCGTTTGTATTTTGATTCTAAATAAGTTTTCTCATATTAAACACTTTCTTTCCTTGGTGTCCCACATAACCCTAACAATAATAAGCAAACAAGAAATTATAATAAACTATAAAAAGGAAGGTTTTTAAAACAGGTACGATATTCGAGTCCAATATTGAACTGACCTTGACAACTCATAGACATCGACCTCATAATCTGTTTCGGCATGTTTGAGCCACATTTTAAACTCGTTCACCCAATTCAGTACAGTTGATAGCGGACAGACCACCAATACACGATTCACGATTGTGAGGTCGCTGTGAGTAAGTAGTGTGTGAGTGAGAGAGACGACCTGCAATGAAACATTTATATGAGGGACTGGCTTTTATTCAGTGCTTTTATTTTAGGCTGTGTGAATAGATAAGATATTACATGAGCGAACAAGTGGGGATTCTTTTAATACAGGTTAATATACAGAAGATTTCCTTGACCATGTTATACAAACCATTGTAATATTTGAAAATATAATTATTATTTTTATTCACGTCTATGTGGTCATATACAATAGAGCCTATGTTTCTCAAAAAAAGATTATGTTCAGTGGAAGAATATTTAATCGATCCAATAGTTTTTGTGTATATGCCAGTTATATTTTTTTTGTGTGCGTAAAGACGCACCGTGTTTCAACATCTTTAAGTTTTTTTTTTCGCAAAAAAGTAACCTATATCCATTCTCGAGCTCTAGTCTATCTCTAGTAAATTTCATTAGAATCGGTTATGTGGTTTAGGCCTGAAAGTCCGAATTACTTTTGCACTTGTTGTATAATCACATATTTTATAATTGTTTTGATTTTCACATTAATAGATATGTTGCTTTTTTTTAAATCTTGATAATTGTCTACAGAACACAATTATTTACAAAAGGTTTTGATTTTTATTCTGTAAGAGTATCATATTTAAATAGCGTAGCTCAAGACAGATCGGAATGGCGACGTACTGTGGACGCCCTCTGCCCCATCCAGGGGACTTAGGACTTCATCATCATCATCTTTAAAAATAATGACTTCGTTGTTTTTAAATATTACAAATAGTTATCCTTAATAAAATACCTGTAACGTTTTCCCAAGACCCATACAATGTGCTAATATACAACCAGATCCTTTTCCCTTTTTGATTCGTTTCACGCTCTCAAAGCATGCATCCCACATGAACTTTATACCATTCGCCTGAAAATAAGTTTTTGTTAAGTCAATATAATTTAAGTTACAAACGTAATGCGGGTTGCATACCGAAAACTAATAAACTATGTTAAAGCTAAACTAAGTCAGCTGAGCTAATCTATAAATATGTCCCGTGCAGCCCAAAACTAAGCGAAAACTGGTATGACTGGATTCCTTATTTTCTTTACAATTCTATTTCAATGTCACTAAAACCAGGCCGTTAAAGTGTAAGAAATGAAGTCAATTGATAATGTACCGTTCAATTATAATATCACATTTAATCTATATACCTGCAACATGTAAGATTAAATGTCATATAACATAAAATATTACCTGGTGCGGCTTTAATTTCTTGACGAGTCCTTTATCCACTTCAATTATCGGTTCCTTTGTGTCAGGATCAAAATCGAGCACGACCTTGTCAAGTACCACCTCGTCAGGCTTACCCGACTCGTCAAATTGCAGGTTGTTGTACTGAAATTACAGAAATTTATATACTGTAGTTAATAACATTAACAAAATAATACAACTCTAATGGGTAAAATTGTGTATGGACGATTTTCGTACAAAAGAAAAAAGCATTTGAGGCATGAAGCCATTCATGTGTCTATTTATAGATTCTTTTTTTTTTGTCGACTTTCTTAGTCGCAATTTATTTACACTTTCTTGCCAAAAAAGAAAAACAAATAGTAAAAAACTTAAGAGTAATAACTCAACGGGCTGCCTTGTCGCTAATAAGAAATCTCTTCCAGGTTTCCAAATTTTTCTTGGTTGCTTCTCCCAAATTTAAGTTTAACGTTAAAGGTTATGTTACAAAATAACAGAAAAACAAATAGTAAAGAACTAAGTAATAACGAAACGGGTGGCCTTATCACTAATAAGCGAATCTCTTCCAGACTCCCAAATTCTTGGTTGCTTCTTTCAAATTTAAGTTTAGCATTAAAGGTTATGTGAGTGTCAAATTTATGTTTTTAGACATTAATCCTTCAAATACAAATATTGTGCCTTATTAGTTTAACAATAATAAGATAATGTTAGACTGCAGATACAAATTTTAATATACAGCATAGGTTTTAAGTTGTGTATACAACAAGTACATAGCACAACATATCAACCATAGGAATATATAAAATTAATATATTAAAAAGAAAACTATGAAGAATTTCATAAAACTGTTAATAGGCTGAAAAAAAACTAGCTCTTTTTTTTCCAGAAAAAAACAGCTACTGAATTTCTTCGCTGTTATTTTTTTCAGATTTGGGCACGTTTGTGAAAATTAACTAATGTAACATACATTTAAGTGATATTAACATGCGATTGACTTTATCATAGGAACATTCTGAATAAACTTCAATAACTTATTGCGATATGCTCTCACCAATTTCTGTCGTTCAGCAATTCGGGCAATTCTTTCTTTTTCTTCGCGGGCTGCTTTTTTCGTTGCTTCTTCAAGTTGATTTTTACCCATAACCTAAAATATAATTTCAAATGAAATAAAGATATACATACATCACTAAAGCATTCTTAATAACGACATACATGGCTTTAGTGAAAACTGTTTTACCTTTTTTAACCGACTTCAAAAAAGGAAGAGGTTCTCAATTCGATGCCATGATTTTTATGTTTGTTACCTCAGAACTTTCGACTTTGATGATACTATTTTTGTTTGAAAGCTGGTGTTTCCCGAGTAATCCCACTCAAATTTCATCAAAATCTGTTCAGTAGTTTTAGAGTTACAATTTGAAGTCGGTTATTTTGTTAAAATTTTAATACTTTATTATTTAACAATACATTTACATTTGCTAATATCAAACCTCCTTAATAGTGGAATGAATAAACATTGGTACAATTTATGAAAAAATATGAATAAGATTCATTTCTCTATACATATTTTTGTGGTTAACTGCTTCCGTGGTTAAGTGGTTTACGCGTCTGCGTGTTACGCCGGAGGTCCTGGATTTGAATCCCAAGAAACACATGAGTGTTTCGGTTGGTACTACTTGCCTGTAAACGATCAGTGAGACATATACAGAAATGCGTCTGCCCCATGCCCCACTAGGGATTACGGGAAATCACTTTTTTGTGTTTAATCTTATTATCTCTCGCATAGACGTCTTTGGCACTTTTATTATATGTACTTTAAGTTTACCTTTCGAATATTCTTTCTACCATGTTTGTTTCGACCCTCAGTTTCAGTTTCTGAACCGGACCCATCACTGTCATCAATGTTTTTTATCCGTCGTCTCTTTCTTTTTCTGGAACAGAATTACAATAATTATTGCTCACGCCGGTATACTGCGGTCATTTTACGCATTTTTCGCAAAAAATCTTGTGTTTGATTAATGAAACAACAAATATAGATAAAAACTAGCCGTGCCCCGCAGTTTCACGCGCGCTCATTTCGTCGTAGCATGATGTTATATAGCCTATATAAGTAATATAATCCCAAACACGCAATGCAATTTCTTGCTGTTGCCAGGTTGATAGGTATCAACGGATAGAAGCAACGTACTCTGGCCGATAGGTGGCTCTGTACAGTTTACATTATTTATTTATACATTACTTTCTAAAATAAAAGTAGCCTAAGTTGCTCTTTGCTTTGCTTTGGCTGTCTGCCAGTGAGTCCTATCAAAATAGGTCCAGCCGTTTCAGAGATCAGCCGGAACGAACAAACATACAGACAACATTCGTAAAAAATGTTATTTTGGAATATGTACCGTGTATACATCCATATGCATTTAGTAAAAAGCGATTATTTTAATATTACAGACACTCCCAATTTTATTCATCTGTATAGATGTATAGATTAAGAATATTAACAACGAATTAGACGAATCGGTTTGGCCCATGTAAAAAGTGTAAAATTTCACTTTTTATTTATTTTAAAATTTCTTTATTTACTTAAAAGATACACTCTGTACATAGTGTAAGGTATCCTTGTAGAACAATATAAAACAATATATAATAAAGTCTATAAGTGGTCTAGCACTCTTGCAGGATTTACAGCAGATAATTAAATAATTTATTTGGTTAGAACAGCGGTTCCTAATATTTTTCAGCCGCGGACCCCCAAGGAAATCAAGCATAATGCCAAGGACCCCTGAGTGAAAAAAAGGTGCAATTTTCGAACAATATTATATTTTAGTATTCCTTCATTAAATTTAAAAACAAAAAACAAACTTTTACGTAGAAAAATATTAATGAGAAGATTGGTGCTGCTTTTTTGCAACTTAGTTAGAAATGTTCGGGTTGATATTATTACTCAATTGAAATCTCAAATCAGATTCATATAATTACGAGATGTTTGGCGTTATTTATTTATTTTTGTTAATGCTCTACATATGGGACATTTTAGGAACAACACAGGTTAGGAAACAATGGGTTAGAATAATAGGAATATGTAGGTAAACTGAGATATAAGAAGAAGAATAAAGACATACCCTTCGGTAGAGTCCGTCGAAGCCTCACTGTCTTCATCGACTTTTTTATTTTTCTTCCGTTTTCTCTTCACCGGCTCCGAACCATCGTCTTCAGAGTCCTCGAAATCGCTCACTTTTTTATCTTTCCTTCGAGACGAACCTGCTTCCGAATCTGACGATATTGCGTTCCCTTTGCGACGCATTGATTTCACACTGAAATATTATTATTTTTAAATATTAACTGTGTATTAATAGCTTTTATGTATAGCAATAGGTTTAGAATTAATGAGGGTTAGATTCAATTTGTAGCAAGGCCAAATATGTCAGTTATCCATATAAATTTAGTTTTGACAGTAACAGTAAATGAAATTAGTCAAATAGTTAAGACCCTGATAGGTGATAAAATCTCAGTTTTAAAGTTTTTTGGAACTTTAATATAAACTTATGGTTACTTACTTATCATCTTCTGATTCTTCTTTATCATCCTAAAATGAAAAAACAAAAATAATATCAATCAACTTTTCTATTTAAAAATATCTTTATTTAAGATCACTATCCCATAAGTTTTTTTTTAATTATAAATACTCGGTCTAACCCTTGGCTTGGTGATCATGATCGTTGAGCTAACTACCAATTTTGACATTATCCATATATTATGTGATAAGTACGCATCTCGCGAGGAGGCACGTTCGCTACTTTGGCGAAATATTTATGGGCGAGCGTCAGCGGGACCCATCTCATTCCATCCCATAGGTTTAATTGAAAAATATTTTATAATTGTTGCGTGAAATTAAATAATAGTTTTACCTGTGAAGTTTTATTTTCAGTTTGCGATGTTGAGGAATCGCTATCACCCAACAAATTCCCTTTAGCCAAAGAATCATTATCTCCATTCAAACCAGCCATAGAGACTGTTGGTAATTCTAAATAAAGAAATATACATTAAAACGAATACTAGGTATAAAAAGAAAAATGTATTTTACAATCAATCTGAAACCAGCTGACCCGGTGAACTTCGAACCGCCAATAAAAAGTATAATGGGAATCGAACGTCAATGTTTGACAGGAAAGTAGGTAGAACAGTTTATATGGGACAGTGAAATTGTTGTTTCTACTATTAAATTACCTCCACAAGTTGTTTAGTCATATTAGGGGTACTTTTCGTATAAAGAAAATGATGAATGATACAGACGAAAGATGTTTCCAATCCATGTTCCCTAGTAAAGCACGATCCAAAAGCCATTAGACAGAACCTATTTTTAAATAGATGAAACCTTACGTTTCGAGTAGTGTTCAATGTATTAGAACCCTTGCGCACTTACAGTTGAGTCTGTGACAAATATCCAGGTACCAGGTGAGAAAGGTGACTTAAAATTAGAGTAACTTTACTTAAATTTGAAAATTAAAATAAATAAACATGTTTGCCAATAACATAGAAATACGCAATTGTTCTGTAAACACAATAATTATAGATATTTAAACACAAAAATCGCACAAATAAATTATTTCTAAAATGATAATAATAATAACTACCTCGCTACTTGTCGCATCCAGTTACTCATATCTAGTATATCAAAACTGCGAGTTTGAACTGTGTATGCGAATGACACTGCCTGCGCGGAGCGAATGGTTGGTGTTTTGATGTAATCTACCTACTTTATTTTGTACACTTACCCGCATATTTTTATTTTTGCTATTGTTTTATTGTTTCATTACCATTACACCGTCCGGCTTAATATTAAGTTCTCATTGTAAGCGAATTGTATTCTTAATGAGAATAAATAATTCTTTAACCATAAATTTGTATATCTCATTCAGTATTGCCACTCTTTCCGATGACCACAAATTCTGACAGAGTACAGACGCTCTGAAGCTCAGAGAAAAAATAATGTACTTAACTTATTTTTAAATGCTCGATTTTTATACATGTTATTCAGACAACTATTACAAACATCCCCCCAGACGTAAAAAATAGTCAGCTGTTAGTATGAATGCTTTATGTATGCGTTTTAGAGAGAGTGAGACATCTATGGCAACCTATTAAAAATTAATTACCCCTTTTTAAACTCACAATCTGTTTCAGTCTACTGTGTATGGTGCCATGCGCTCAACGTATACTGTATATAGTATTCAAGTCTGTGAGAACAGTTGATGTCGATGACTGAGCTTTAAAGTTGTGGTCATCGGAAAGTGTCAGACAATCCTAGATTCTACTTTAGAGTGATATTTTATAAAACATATATTATAATCAGCCATACAAATTTAAGTAGTTACTCTTATTTTTAGTCACCTTCTTCACCTGGTAACTGGATATTTGTCACAGACTCAACTCTGTAAGTGCGCAAAGGTTCTATTCATTTATTTAAAAACAGGTTCTGTCTGATGGTTCTGGGATCTTGGACTATAGGGGGTTGTGAAATAAGACCTGGACATAGAACTTTACACCAAATCTTGGGCACACAATCCTTTAGCTCTGCGGTAACGACTTCGCCGCGACTCTGTTTATAAGTTTTGCCACCTTCGTCTTCTTGTCGTCAATACACGATATATTGATTTCTCATACGAAACTCCTTTAAACGATGTATGATACGGTTGAAAAGGTAACGAAAGCCTTCTGTAACCGATGCCGGAAGTTTACCTTCGGAATTGTCATTAGAGGCAACAGATGTGACATCTGAGGAAGACTCGGGTTCCAGCAAATCCTCCTCACTGATCAAGGGCACTTTTGACATTCTGGCCAACGTCAACTTCTTGAAGCGATCGCTATTCTTCCTCCTTCGCCGGCCTGACCTCCTTAACGTGCTGAGGTTTGTTAACCTAAATTTATACTATTTATCAGAAACATTGCAATCAACCACGGGTTTGGTAAACTATTAATTGAAAGCGTCAGTGTTAAACATTTCTATAAAAATATAAAATTATGATCAACTAGTTATTAATGGCGGCTTCGCTTGCAGTGATGACCATAAATATCGTTTTTATTTACATATAAAAGGTATTTCACCCTTTTTAAACCATAAAAAACTGAAATTAGGGATATATTACAACTTATAGATATATCATTTGAAATAGGGATGGACGGGACGTATTTTAACATTACGATGTAAAATAGAACAATTTAGCAAATAAACAACTTTATGGTACCCAAAAAATAGGGCTAGGAAATAGGGTAGTCCCAAAGCACAATGGAAGGCTTTATTTATACTATTCATAAGAATGTGTGTACAAAATTTCATGAATAATGGTCGAGTAGGTGTCCTTAAAAGCTTATCACACAAACTAGCATTCATATAAGTAACTTACTAGCTTTTACGACTCCATCCACATGGACATGCAAAATATAGCATATTATGTAAAAGAAAATCGGTCCAGTAATTTTGTCCATTACAGTAAAATGCAATATTCCATGTGAGACCAGACTTGCGCTCTATAAAGCTGCTGACCGGCCGCGTGAAACATTGCCGCGACCTGTTAAGCACACTGAGGTTCCTTGATGCCAGTTTGGCTCTCAAAGTAGTCTCCAAACTGGGCGTCGTTTGCCGATGTCGAGATTAAGAATTCCGATGCGAGGCTGTGAGAGGGAGTTGAGGAATGGCATTTTCTTTGTTGAAAACGCACAGATTTGTGTCTAAATTAAAAATTATTTAAACTGTAGTAGTTTAGGGTTCTCCAAACAGAGATTTGCTCGCATGATTCTTTTTCAGAGACAAGCCTAGCACGATTTTAAAATGCTACCTTAAAAACCTGTTTTATTCTAATTAATTAAAGAAACATTTATCTCATCCTTCCCACCATCATGTATGTAACATTAACAATTGTAAAATTGGTTATTGCCAAAGTTCAATTATTTGACAGTAATATGACTGGGCAGTTTACTTTGTTCTTTTGCTAATACTTAAACTACCAATCACCATCATTTTATCCAAGTGTAACCACTTTACCAATTAAAAAAGCTTTTCTTACATAAATATAACAACTTTTAGGTAAATGCAGCCTTCAATAGAAACTAGACATAATTCACGAACACAAAAATTTCCCAATTATTGCTATAATTGCAAGCCAACCGGATGATTTTACAGAACAGAGCTTTGTGACTTGTATCCAATAGCTGTTATTACTATCTATATTCAAAAAATGTGGAACATGCACACAACCCATTTGAACTGTTAAAAAACCCAATATTTTTATGGTTTTCTTCAAGACTATTTACCCATTTATTTCTTTTTCTTCACTATTTGAATGGTCACTGCCGCTGCTCGATTTACCATTAGAATCCATCTGTAATTATTTTTTTTTTCATGAAAATCTCTCAAAATCCACAGTTATCTCTCAGAAATAAAAAAACCAGATGATTTAATTTATTTAATAAAGTTAACTTTTATTACTAACAATGCACTTGAATAAAATAATTCTAGTGAGCCAGTTGGAATATGAAGCTGGCTAGATTTTACTAACCCTAGGATACATTAAATGTGATTCTTATAACAAAGCTACAACATTGAGTTCATGTAATCCTAACCTTGTATGAATGTATATTATCCTCAGATGTTCTTATTGTGCAGTTTGCTTTCTTAGATTCCATTTCACCCATTCCATCTGTACTAGACACATCTGAATTGGCCGATGCATAAGAATTTTGCTTTTTTTCTTTTTCTGAACCATCTTCAAGTAGATCTTTTGTTATCTGTTTAAGTGTGTTTTGTAGAAGCTCATCTTCTGTATCTGAGCTTGAAGTGCAAGTCAATAACCTTTTTTTAGCATACACACTCTCCATGATCTTTCTTTTTGATTTTTTTTCATTTTTTTTGTCTTGTGTATTTTTTGTAGTAATATCAGGTGTTCGAAGTACTCTATGTGAATCTAATTGTGTTTCTTCTTTCTCTATCCTATTATTACTTTCACAGTCTAAACATTCTGATTTATCTCTAGCATTCCCTTTATTTTCTTGTACATTTAAATTACTTCCATTTTTATGAAGAGGTTCCTTTGTATTTTTAAGTTTCAAACTAGTATCAGACTCACAAAGTTCATGTTTTGCTATTTCTTCAACTTCTCTGAAATCTTGATCAGATTTTTCTGGACTTGAGTTATTGATTAAAGAGTGTTTACTTAACAATATTTCATCATTGATTGAAGTTACTTCACATATTACAGTTTTATTTTGAATTATTCTCTTTAAATTCAGACTTTCTAAATATGAAGGTGTAAATTGAGGCAATCTAATAATATGTATACTAAACTCACGAGGTTTAAAGGTTTGAACTTCTTTAAGTTTTTGTTTTTTGTAATTTTTTTCACTCCTTTTTCGAAATTTACCTAACTTCCTTTTTTTAATGGAATTTTCATCACTATCACTGTCTGATACAATTACTGGCACTGCTTTTGATAATTTGTCTGGTTTTAACAATTTATTGATATTAACACATTTAATAAAAGTCTTTTTGGCAGTATTTGATTCTACACTGTCACTAACACTATAATTTGTTTTTAGATTTTCAGACTTAGTTTCAAAGTTACTTTCCTTATGCTCATTGTTACTCTGTGCCTCATGTTTTTCTTCTGCAGTGTGTTCACTTAAACATTTTTCACTATCATTTGTGGAAGTGTGAATCAAACTTTCAGTTCTGTTATTATCAGTATCCTTTTCTAAATCTAAAGTTATATTTTCTTGTGGAGCAGAACAAATTTTCTCACTATGAGATTTTTTTATATCCAATGGATTAGAATCATTATTATTTATTTGAACACTTTCTTGTTCAATGCTGCTTTCTTTTTTTTTTCTATCACTGTTTTGATGAGTGGTGTTTGTAGAGTCTTTTGAATTATTATTTTCAGATGCACTTGATAACAAGCAATGAACTTTTGAACATAAAGATTGTCCTGCACCTTGATTTTCTTCACAACTATTATAAGATATAGTCTTAATTTTGTTGCTTTCTCCACATATAATAATGCTATCATCAAATTTCATAGACTTCTTAGATTTAGAAGTATTTTCACTGTTTTCCTCCTTTCTTTTAGCTTTCATTCGTAACTTTAATAATTTACAGTCATAAAAAACTGGATACTTATCTACCAAAGATTTTGGCATTTTAGAGGCTACTACTTTGGCAGAAGTATAGTGTTTTAGATTAATCTTATTTCGTATAAGGAGCTTCCTTGAGTTAAATTCGAAATGTTTGTATGGGACAATATTTTCTGAACTACAATATTTCCCAGAACTAATATTGCTTTGTACAGTTGTAATTTGAGATAAAACAGTATTCACCGTTGATTCAACAGTTTGAATCGATTTTTTTGACAATTCGCATAATACCAAAATCTTATTGGCAACCTTTTGCACAGCAATATTATTTCTTAACTTGCCTTTTCCTATTCTTTTACATTTTAAGTTCTCAGATCGTTGACGAAGATTAACACCAAGCTTCACCAAATATTCTACAGCGTTACAAAGCACAGCGCTCACGGGCGCCGATTCGGCCATATTTGATGTGACATCAGAGTTCAGCCGCGTTTTAAGTTTAATTGGTACACTGAGTACTACGTATTTAATAAAAAATAAATAAACAAGTCTTTTGTTCCATTCAAAAGTAAGGTTTCGAAATTTTACCTATACATACATCATTACACATTAATTGAAACAAAATTTCACCGACAGCAGATGTACGTAAATGTCATTCAATAATCAACGGTGTTGCCAACGGTAAAATTGTACTTTATAATAATAACCAGAATGACAACGTAAGTCTAGCACTATATTAAGCTATATAGGTATTTTGAAAACTTAAGATTTTATCGTCCATTAAAATAAAATGTTTTTTTATTCACGCTATTCTTTTAAAAATAAAACTATTTTAAGGGCCATATCAATTTCTTATATGTTTTATAGTAACTTATCTGCGTGTACATTTTATTAAATTTACCAAAAATAATATAAGGCAACGGGCCTTATATTATTTTTGGTAAATTTAGAATAAAATAAAGGGACATTTTTTTTAGAAATAAACATAATTAGTGGCAGAACTATTTAGATAGCAACCCTGACTAAAAATATACGAAAAAAATCACAGATTACATAGAAGTTCATTTTTAATTTGTTGCTGCAATAAAAAGTCAACAGAAAGCATCTTCTTTAACTTTAAAGCAATCCGATTTATTCTAATGCTCAGTGTGATAAAAATAAAATTCAATAACTGCTTCAAATTTAAGCGAAATAATGGTATCGGAAGTAATTATTTATTAAGTCAAGATATTGATCCATTTAACCGTAAGTTATGCCAGCAAATCTAAGATACCCATTACCTGATAGAAAAGATTGGAGTTAGAAACAGAAATGCATATGACATGACATATAGGGGAGACGTTACAATTTTGCCGGGTTACATGGTTTGCTAGTGTGCTATACAAAATACAGTATCCAGTATACACACCTACAATAATTATTATAAACAGCGCCCAGCGCTTATTATAATAGAGAACCATAACTGCATACTTTTTTCTAACAGAAACCAATAAGAAATATGTCTCTATATTAATTCTACCTGGATTTTGTTAACTCATACCTGAATTTAATCCCGTAACAGTAAAACAAAAAATATAGGTACTTGCCCATTTTTTGTACTCACCTTTCATGTAAATGGCTGAACTGCTGTTTAAGAGAATAAGCATAAACAGAAAGACATTCCTCTTACTCATAGCACATTTTTCATCACCGATAAAGATAAATAATACTAAAGTAAATACATTTTCACACGATTTGATAGAAAAATCGGCGATTTTATGCAAGACAGCTTTACTACCTATCCAAAACAGTCGTGAAAATGATTCAAAGAGAAGCTAGACTAATGTCAATAGACACTCGTTATCTACTACCATAGGAACTGTAGATCCCACAATTCCTTAATATAATCTGTCGCTCTTTATTATTTATTTATTTAAACTATCAAGTAAACCTGTGGTTTTGTAAAGTTCAATTATAAAATGAAATACTGTAAAGCTAGTTACTGTAAATACTATAATCGTGTTCACTGTTCATTGATATTCCTGTTTAATGGTAATATTACTCTATAACCTATAGTTATGTCCACACTGTGCCGTTTTTCTTTCATCAAGGGAATGCGTCACAGCGCAGCAGTGGTCTCGAACCTACCGATTTTTCGGTATTTCTACCGATATGGGCTCTCTTTTACCGAAATACCGAAATGTAATGATTTTTCTACGATTTCAGAGTATACATGGAAATTCTCCCGATTTTATACTTTTAACATGGCAACATCTTTCATTTATGCTTAAATATTACGGGGAAGGAATTTTTTAGTATTGTCTACGTTGTTAAAAAAAATATTCCAAAAATGAATATAAAGTAATTTGTTCAGTTTGTGACTCTATTAACTATCAGTGCAGAAATAAAACTAAATTGTTGTACTAGAAAAGTCAAAACCTGTGAATGATTTCACATTTGTAATAGTTTCATCTTTAATATTTTATCACTTCCTTATTCATCCGCTAACGTTGAACGCATATTTTCACACATAAATCTTTTGAAAACAAAACAGCAAAATAGGCGACAGCCTACTTCGCTTTATTCAGTAGATACACTGAATCAATCACTGGTCTATTACATACAAAACGACTCTTTAGTACAGCTAATTGTTATGACTTCGAAATTAATAATTCGAAGATGACCGCGGCTATGACTAAAGAATAATGGTACAAAAAATTATTATACCTACTTAAGTTTCGTTTTTAAATAGTAGTCTGTGTTTTTTCAATAAATAAACAAATTTGATCGAATATTGTTTTTTTTTTGTGAAATACCGATTTTGGGTACAAATATACCGATTTTAGCTGGCAATTCTACCGATCTCGCTCTTTTGCTATGTCCACACTGTGCCTTTTTTTTGTTCATCAAGGGCATGCGTCACAGCGTAATCAACAGCGCACGTGAGGCATGCCCTTGACGTTTGCGTTTTTGACAATTGAAAGCATAGCGCGCGCTACGAATTATGATTCCCGCGATTGGTGGATTTCTGTGCCACAAAGCGTTCAACATCAAGATGGCAGACGAAGAAAAAAATATTACTTTTAAGTTTATTGAAGATTACAGAAGCTTGCCACAACTTTGCGATCAAAATAGTAAGACTTTAATAATTTTCTTTTTTTTCTGGATTTTCTTATGACATAATAAGCCGCACATATTCCACCAAGTAAAATGTTCTCGTCGCTCATGTTTTAAACATTGACAGAACCAAAATGACTACGTAGCGTCGCGTTCAATTGACGCATTCAATTAATGCGTCAACAACGAAAGTCGAATAGAAAGATGACAACGAAAGCTGAAGAGTGAAGATGAAAAGGCACAGTGTGGACATAGCATACTGCATAATAGTGATTACTTTAGTAGTGTGTTCTGTGGTGCCTAGCTTCAGGTTGGGAACACTGTAAAACGCTACGCTATTTGTGAAATTGAAAATTCAAATTGGATTGGATTACACAATCAATAATAATAATTATTGATTGTGTAAGAACTAAGAGCCCCAATAATAGATTTCAAAATCAAAGCAATACGATTTCCGTTCAGTTGATCCCAATTCCGTGGTTAATACAGTACCAGTACCTAGTTACAATTTACCTACAAGGCGAGAAGAATTAATATAACTACTCTATAGTTTAATTCCAGAAAATGTTTCTAAGACCTAGTGTTAAAAGGTGTCCTGTTGTAATAACAAGATATTTTAGCGAGGGAGCACAACAGAACCGAGGCTCTGTAGCGTCTCCTCAGGAAGTTCCTGGCTTAAGCAATGCAGTAATACATAAGACATCTCAACCTGTTGGACCAGGAGTAGATCCAAGTAAAAATGGTCCCTATAAGGTGCCAGAGTACTTTTGCTATGATAATATGAGTTTCTTTGAAGCTGAGATAGAGATGGCTAAGTATCGGTTGCCCCAACCTTCAGCTCTTAAGAAGTAGCAATAAAATTCATAGATATTATTTTAATTGATTTAAATAAATTGTAGCTCAGTAAAATGCTGTTTCATTGTTTATGTCTTATGCAACCAATTCTATTGACTTCTTTGGCATAATAATTATTAGGTTTCCTCATAATTGTACATTTACATAGAAATATTGTTATTCAGATACAATAACTTTTTCTAAAAGGAATCTTAATTTACTTTCATATTTTGACAGTAAAATAGATATTTTCAGTAAATATATCTTAAAAGATGAACACATGTTTATCTTGCAAACATTAACTGAAAATATTTAAGTTATTTTGTTTCATAATATTATCTACTCATATATCACCGTTTTTAGTTGAGAATGCAGATTTATAGAGCTAAGAAATCCTTAACATACAGTGTAAAAAAATTTGTTTTACGATTTTTACTACCGAAGCTATGCTAAGCTAGCTATGACGTCACTAGGACGGTCGGCGCCAGTTATCCGTTGGCTGCAATTAGGTAGGAAAGCAGAACAAAATACTGCGCGCCCTAAAAGCGACTTCATTACGGCACATGTTTATAACTTAATATCTTTGTAAATTGTAAGTAATGGTCTGATTTGGATAATTCAAAAAGATATATCATTCTTATGTCATAAAGAATAATGTGGATACTAGTTCTATTGAATTTGCTATAACAGTAGTGATCCTCATTTAAATTGTCAGGGCAACAAATGCTGGTTAGTTTAAAAAATATATCTATACATTTTAAATACTTAACTTGCTGATCAAATAAAAGTTACCAAGTACCAATAGATTGATGACATGATGAGTACAAAATTGCAGCTATTTCTAAAAATTAAGGCTATTGTATCACCTTATATTCAGCCAGCCTTAATACTTTGTAAGTGCAAAAAGTTGTTTTAATTGTAAATTAGCTTAAGAAGTTAATAAAGCATTTATTCGTCATCAATGAAACATTGCTTTTAAAATTTTAGTAGCATGACATACACATAATTATTAGAATAAATGAAACTAGCTATTTAAGACATTAAATCATTATGATTTACTCAACAAATACTATATCTACACCTAAATAACATGAAATGCAGTAAAAGAAAGTTGAACCCTGATACTTTTATCAAATGCGTAATAATAACCTTGTTTATATGGTAATTGAAGAAGCACTGCTTATAAAATATTTTTCTGAAAGAGTATTCACTGGTTCAAGCATTACAGCATACTCTTCCATGGCTTCATGTTACTTCTTCTTAGTCAGTTTCTCTGAAAGGTCATCAAAGGAAGGATCCTGAAGGTTAATCATTAAGCTGTTGCCTGGCAAAAATACCCTATTTTGTGACTGAGCAATCATTCTAGAAATACTCTGAGCGGCTCTTATTTTACGTAATTTAAGGTAACCAGGGTTCATCCCCATAGATTTTCCTAACATTTCTGCAGCTTCTGCTTCTCCCTCTGCTTGTACAATCTTTTGTTGTTTCTCTTGTATAGCTCTTTCAACTACAAAAGCCGCTCTCTGTGCTTCTTGTTGTGCAACTTGTTTTGCTTCTACAGCAGCAGTGTATTCCTTTCCAAAGCTCAATTCCGTCAGTGACACATCATCTAAAATGATATTGAAATCGGCAGCACGCTCCACCAGCTCTCTTCTTATGAGCAATGACACTTGCTGACGTTGTGTTATTAGTTGAGAAGCATTAAACTTGGCAACAACAGATTTCAGTACTTCATTGCAAATTGATGGTAAGACCTTCTCATCATAATCTGTACCAAGTTGTCTGTACATTATTGGGAGGCTATTAGAATCTGGGCGAGATAACACTCTTAAGGATATGTTAACCATTTGCAAATCCTTAGATCCTGTGGGTGATGAAATTTTCCTAGGACGCGATCTGATGTCATAAATGATTGGGTATTGGAACCACGGAATACGGAAGTGTAACCCCTCAGCCATAACATCATTCTGAATACCCCCAATTCTGTTAAACATTATGGCACGGTGACCACCCTCCACAGTAAACAAGGATTGAGAAACGCCATAAGCCGCTGCACCGATTACTGCTGCTACTTTCATACCAATTCCAAGTCCCGGAGGACCACCTTTCGCGAACTTTCCAGCCATATCGTTAAGCTTACTCTGAGCCATTATCACTTTATTTTAAAGGAATAATAATTTTCACGGAATTAGGTATAACCTTAATTTTCGGATTGGATTGTGCAACTTCGATGATCGGTGAACGAACTCAAAATGTCAGATGTCAGTTACACAGTACACTACAGATATAGACATAGATAAAGGTTAATGAGTTTTGTTCCATGATCTATACAATATTATAAGAATTTTATAACTAGAATCTCTTAACAAAAAGGCCTTATAATTATCGATTATTATTTATTTTATGGAAATTCACATTTTCCAAGTGATTGTTGATCAGCTGTTGATTTAAATTAAATAGTTAAAATTAATAACTATGCTACTAGATGTCGCGTCTTCACGAATACTATTTTTTTAACCAAATTTACAAAGTTACATTTTTATAAAAAAACAGTTAGTACCGAAAGTTATTCTTAGTAATTCAAAATAATAAATAGTTTTGTACCATATATAATAAATAGTTAGCCATGCAATTCTCAAAAAGTGCATCCATTCATACTAATTATTATTGTGTAACCTTCCAAAGCGGCAAAGCGCAGACGCGAAGGCGGTAAAAATTCGTATTTCGTAGACATTTGAAAAAGCCGGCTGTCAGCTGCGCGGTCGTCCCAAAGTTGAAAAGTTTGTGTCTCGTTTTCGGTGTTTTACGAACATTTTTAAGGAAAAATAATTAGTCAATTTTTAACAACAATAATAATAATACAAGTTTAATATGAAATTAAGTAATTGTGTTTATTCTACGGAGTGATAACGAAAGAAGAAATACTTTAGTCGGTGAGTAGATTTAAATATATTTTTAAATATTATTTTGTATCGTTATTCAAAAAATGTAAAATTATTTTAAAATAATTACAATTGCAAATTATAAAATCTTCTCAGTTGATATCCGAATATATAATATGAATTATTACATATATACCTAAGAATTATTGATTATAAAAATATCTTAAGGCGCAACATTCATATCCAAATTCATTCCCTTCTTTTATTTTTTATAAAGATATATTATTACATTTATTCGAATCTTTATATAGGTTAAAATTTACTTTTTTTTACATTACCATTACATTCTACTATTACATTTTAAATGTGCTTCAATTATTTAAAAAATATATTAAATATGTGTGTGAAAGAAAAGGAAAATACAGAGGAGAACCCCTTTTGTTTTTTGTTCGTGGTATGAGTAACTATTTAATCATATTATAGTAATTATTATAATAATATTTCTTGTTCGTTTGTATTAAATGAAAATTTTAACTACATAAACATTGAGTATTGGATACCATGATTAACATTTTTTATAGTTATCTTAATACACGTACACCTGTCTTTTACGCTTAACAATATTGTTAGTTGCTCCAAAAATGCTCTATTTTTTCTCGATCGGGAATCCTGCAGGCTCTGGATTTATTATTAAATTTTTGCATGTAAATTCCTCTTTTATTCGTAAAGGTAATAATATAACTATAATTTTACATGTGAAATATGTGAAATTGAAGACAATTAAAAAAGCCCCCATAATATGTTAAATGCAAAAAAGGATATCTACCTCATAAAGAGATAAATAGTTCTTTATAAATTTTAGATAAGAAAAAAATACCGCTTCATAATCGATCCATTCGATTAGAAGCTACGAGTCAATAAACAGACATATAGCCACATACAACTATCAAATTTAAAACATCCTTTTTGAGTCAGGTTTAAAATAGTACATTGTACATCAAGGCGAGAAAGTGACCGATTCTAACTGAGGGTGTATTATAAGGCGGAGCCGAGGGCTTTAAGGGTGCCCATCTACCAGAGATGTGCTATGGATGCATTTGATATCCACTAATCATATTCATTGGTCCATGTAGCAAAGCACTGGTGGAAAAGGGTTTTAACTGAGCTATGTTTTTTATATGGATGGATGCATGATCTGGATGCATGCTCTGGATTTATGCTCTAGATGCGTGCTATGGATGGTCGCGAGTGGTGTAGCTATGTGTAGAGCAGAGTACCTATGTAAGTGCGCGTTTGTCAAGCACGCTACATAGCTTTAGCATTAGTGGAAACGGTCACATAGTTTCGTAATTCAGTTTTCAGATCCTCTATAATGCACTCGAGGTTGGAATCGAACTTTCTTCCGAGTGATAAATAGTGCTTTATACTACACCTACGAGGAAGGAAAATCGAAATCTTTAATTGAAGTTTATATTGAATTATAAAACTTATTAAAACTTAATCGTTTATTGCCAAAATTAATACTTTTCAACATGGAATATCATGACCACAAAGTACTTTGCTCATATTTTTGCGCTTTTTCACTCAAATAAAACAGCAGAGCATTTTCAAAACAAGAAGGCGCATTTCTCTCGCGTTTCGAATGTAAAAATGTATTATGTCTTGTTGTATTGATTTTTGAATCTTACCTAAATCTATATTAGTATTACAAAATAATATAAGATACTATTACAATATATGTATGGTACTAGCGTCTTCGAGGTAAATAAACCCAATAACTGAAAATCGTTCGTAGGCGACACAAAAGATTTTTCTTCATCTCAATAAAGATATATAAAATCCATTTGAAATTAGTTTATTTATATTGAGTAACCTTAATACGGATTTTACTGGTATCACCGAAATTAGGATTCATGAATCCACGTGAGAGTAGTCTGTGCTTTGTATCAATTATTGCATCCATGGATAATGTTAGCTACTAATTTTGTACCCTAGTTGTACATATGTTGTTTTATAAATATATATTTCAAATGCATCTTATAAGTATATTATTTTAAATAAATTTGTAAATCTGATAAACTGGTCAGTAAAAAGAGTTCTAATAAGTATGAGATATTCATAATTAATTTTCAATCAATAAAAGGGAAGGGATTCTGAATTCGAGTGAGTTTTATGTATGTTTGTTACTTGATTATGACGCTAATTATGAATCGATTTGAATTACTTTTTGTTTGACCTATCAAACATTCAGCTTACCGTTGTTGTCATTGAAGTTTTTTTATAATATTTTCGTATCTTCGCAGGAATCTATACGTTAATAGCATCGTATCTTTTATTGATAAGATTCAGATTAATATATTATTTCTTTCCTACAACTATTTTAATTATTTAAAGTTTTTTACACTACAAATAGTGATACAATACAAAACATAGTTATAATGCCTTTTCGCTATCAAGCGTTCTTTTCCAGGCAACCCAGGCATAAGAGAGGAGACTAGACATTGAAATAATCTAATGAGAGAAAATGGAGAGGTACCTAATGGTTATGTAAAAGAGAGAAAGAAGAAAGATTATTTGTTAGCATATTACATTACCTCATTAGAGAATTCGTTCCGTTCCGTTGTCCTTTATAATTATAAATTGGCTTGGTAGTTAAAAGGTATACATTCACGTGTTTAAATAGCAAATTGTAAAGTTAATGTAACGGTTTTTATGTAAAGTGACTTCGACTGTTCAAGGGCACAAGTAACATACTTTGACGTCACTCATCTGTGGGTCGGTGTAATTAACGATCATAGATACCTAGAAAGGGCGTGCAAACAAAGTGACTGTTAACGTGTTTGTTTAACCCTATTAAAGCAGTGTTTGGGTAACCCTATTATTTGAATTTGATAGAAGATGTGAATGTGACCTACTTGTACCGTCGGCAAAATAGTTTACCTAAATACGAATATTCTCGCCACTAACGACCATTATTGCTTGCATAGTTATGCCTACAGGTTTGTTTCTTGGAATAATTCCTAAATGTTGATTTTAACACGAATACGAACAGAAATCACAGGCTGAAAAATACAACGAACTTTAAGGTTGTGAATTAAAACTACGTTGTTGAGGAAGGAGGAATAAGGTGGTAAATCGGCACGAGATTAAGCTAGTGTCATTGGAGCGCAGCCCATTGACACCCACCAATTGGGCTGCAAAATATTTGTGCTGGCCTGTAAAATAATCTTTCCATGCTCTATTGTGAGATACCAATTATTTTAATTAATATTTAATACCTAAAAGATCATGCAGTTAGCTGACAATCAATGCTATGTTTGTAAAGTCATTTCTTCGTCTGTCTCACGCCCCGCTAGTTACTACATTTACTTAAAAGTAATATGCACTACGTTTTGCTTTTTACGTAAAAGTCTAGAATTTGTCTTCATCTTAACAACTGCTACCAATTACTTCTAATAAGTATAATACTGATTCGTTTATTTTAAGTAGCTTAAAGTTCTATTGTATATGGAAGTAACAACAATTTAGATTAACAATATTTATTTTAAATGTTTATTTTTAGATTACGAGGGTTATTTAAAAACATTTAAGGATTTGTGCTCGCCGCGATGCTGTTTGTTTTTAATGATTGTCGTTCTTTGTCCTGAGTTAAAAATATATTTTTTGCGTTAAGTCCATCAAAAGGCAACAGAATATTGTATGTATCTGTTTATTTCTCTAATATAATATTTAAATATTATCTATAACAGGAAACGAGACGGGCGTATTGCAAACATTATAAAGCTTGGGAAGGGTTGCGAGTTTAATATAATACACTTTATTTTAGGAAAACGTAATATAATCTGTGCAAACGTCTTTCCTACAGATAACATTAATATTATCATCTGAAACCGATTGCGGTGCGGCATTGTAATGCATTTGATACGAAATTCTGGATAATTTCATGCGTTAAATCCATTTGGTTTATGTAAATATAGCTTTATTAATCACATTATCTCTATATTCTTTGATAATATAGGTAATGGCAGAGTGTAGACCATTTGATTGTCATATTTATCCTTTAGAGAAGTATGTATGACATTATAAAACTGAACACAATTAACTATAAAACAGCATCGGTTGTTAATCATTTGCCTGCTTATATTTCAACTGAACGAATTTTTATGATATTTTACTCGCTAGATGTCTCGAAAGGACAGCAAAACCATTGTAAAACATGGAGAATATATCTAGCGGAGGATTATTTGGGAAAAGAAACATAAAAATCAGGCTACTCTGTGCTCTAAAAGCTCGTTTTTGATGAAATATCTCGTTGTTCCCTGAGCTATCTCAAATACACACTTTAAGTCAATCTTTGCAAAGTTTTATTTTAAAATTTTTACAGAATGTAGGCTATTAGGTTCACAGTGAACTGAATGTATAAAGACGAAATTGGTAATCTAAGTGTCAATTGAGATTAATAATTGTTATTTATTTCTAAGTCAGTTAAGACTGGCATCACACAGGCTTAATAATTAAAATTCCAAACTATGGCATGAAATTTATTATCTGAAAAATCTGAATGTGTGTGGATTATGACAGTGTATGGAATTCTGGGCTTTCTGAATCAAAATCTGAATTCAAAATGGTATTTCTGGCTGTGTGAGGTCAGCCTAAGGGAAGTCGAAATTCGTCGTATCTATTCTACTCTAAAACTCAAATATCATTCTAATTTCTTACGGAACTTGAAGTAACTGTTAGTACAGATTTTTGAATTTTGAATTGGCGTTTGCTAATATGTATTGTTTGACCTCGATGGAAGCCAGTGAACCATTTGCTAAAACCTTGTTCGCAAGCTCGCGTGGGATGTTTAAGGTCGCCTAGATCTCTTTTAGGCTATTTACACAAACATAAATCTTGAAAGGCTTATTTTTATTCTCACTTCATTTAATTAGTATAGAATGATTTATGATTCTCTTTTTGTAACATTCGCCTTCATGGCTCAGTTCTACGTCGGAGTGGAGATTCGTTTTGTTAGAAATCCAAAAGAATTACTTTACTCATTAAATATTTAATATACAGAGGTGACCATAGAGTTATTAGTCTCATGTACCTACTGTTTAGAGGAAAAACAATGCTTTGTTTTTGAAACTAATTACGAGTGAGTAATAAAAGAATGAAGCACAATTCGTTCTAAGAAACGACCGCATGTTTTTATCAAAGACCGCTAACGCAGCTGGCATCCCAGGCATTGTAACGAACTGCTCAATGAGCGTCGGTCATCACTTTAATATCAGCCTTATTTGCCACCGTTATGTATAATAAAAAATACCTAAAAAGAGCTAAAATTCATTTTAATTTACCTCTGGAAATATTTGCCCGCAGTTTATGTGTATAAAAACGAAATATTAAAAATTCATCCACCGAGGCGCATTACGGTTGAATTGATTACCGACTATGAGATGAGAAATATAATCTGAATATTCAGATTTCATATTTAAAAATATAAACCATCGTTTCCGCTTTAAAAATGCGGTTGAATAGTTTTCGCGTTTATATTTTGCTGGAAAAATGAGTGCAGTTGGGCGATAAGACATAAAAATATTATGTAATTAAATGCATTCATTTCGGCGCGGAATTTTTAATTAAAAAAAACGTTAGCCTCGAAGGATTTATTTCAGCGTTCATTCGCTATTTAAACTTTTTCAATTCGACTAAATATTTTGCGAATCTCTTGATTACTTACTTCGTCGCTTCATTCGTTTAATCACTTTTTCTAAGCGATTTGTCGTTCCAAAGTTGTTAAGAAACATTTGAAATTAAATGTTTTGTAAAATAGCTATACGATTTTTAAATTTTATATAATTATGATATTAATGAATAAATAAATGAGTGAATTTCCGTAAACCCACATATTTCTTCTGCATCTGTTTCACTGATCATTTTCTTAACAGGCGTAGTTAAAGTAGGTGATCAGTCTTCTGTGCCGAAACATTCATTTTTTTCCACGGGATTCGAACCCAGGACCTCCAGTGCAAAACGCAGACGTGTAAACCACTTAGCCATGGAGGTGGGAATAAATAAATACGTTAGACGTTCAGGACATGGGATTTTTCCCAAAGTAGGCAGGTTCTCCACAATAGTTAATAGCTTAAAAGTGTCTTTAGCATTTGACAAGAAATGGACAGTTGTATAGCAATTTATTATTCTTAATAAGTATAATTATTACAACCGACGACAATATATCACGTACTAAATTCCTAATAAATAGAGCTTAAGCTAACCAAAAGCTCTAGTAACTTCTGTAGGAGCCAGTCTTATCGTAATCTCCATATTGTTTTGGAACTGCATCCTGCCATACGAATATATTTTTAAACTAAAGTACCCAATCCAAAGGAACACATGAAGTTCCAAGTTAATTAAAGTTTTATCTTAGAATGTAGGTATGTTTTCACTGAGCACTTATACTGTGGTTACATTTCCCGTGCGACCGACGAACAGATAAAGTATTGAGTAGGTACTCTTTGAACACTTCTATGAACATATAGTAAATGTTTCTTAAGTTCGAATCCCGGTAATAATGTTTGTTGCCGAGTCTTGGTTGTTTATAAACTTATATAATATGTAGGTATTTTGATATCCTAGTTGTTTCTGATGACCATAACACAAATGCTTCAGCTAATTTGGGATTAGAGCAATGTATGTGAGTTCTCTAAATTATTATTATTTAATTCAATATTGTTGTTTTAGCTAGATCATGTTGCTAGTAAACAACTTAAGCAGTGAATGTAACAGTATGTGTGTATAACAAATCAAAATAAACTTTTAATTTGATAAATTGTGTAAACTGTATTAACAAATGCATAGTCATGGATAGAGGGCCGCTTTGCGAGTATCTAATATGAATCTTTAGCATGTTAGGGTTAAAGTATATTCGCTAACGTCTGTTTAAACTGTTTCTATTAAAATTGATCCAAGCGATTGCCCATTATAGCCCAGTATAAGCCTTATTTGAATATCTACATCAATGTCTTTACCCTGATAATTAGGTATTGGATTGGATTTTTTGTGATTTGTTATTCCACTCGGTTTCATTAAAAATTATCAAAAGTCAGATCCATTTCAAGTATGTTAAAAGCTTAGAAATATTAATCATGTGAAGAACAATCAGAGTTCTTGTTACGTAACAGAATATGTAACTTAGCAAACACGACCCGGCCAACTGCATCCATAAAACGGATTTTCTCTCTTATTTGCGTTTCAAAGACCCTACAAATTACTGCGTATTTTCAACTTGTATTAGTTTAATTCATAATTCAGTTCTTTTCAGTGAAATTTTTTAGATTCGACGTTTACAATACCACAAAAATGTAATTCAACAAAAGCCGTTCAAATATTTTTTCATTTTCTGTGAAGAGGTTGTTTTACAAAACTTGTACAATAAGCTTCCTTTTTAATGACGCTTTTATATTTTTGAGTCTCTTGTGATGGATTCAAATTCTACAATAGTTAAGCAATAAACGGAAAACTAGTTATACCAGGTTAATCAGTAAGAGTACGTTTACAAGCTAATTTAAAATAAAAAAGTATTACAATTGAATTCATTAGTATTTTTCAGGCGCGTATCCATCCTTAAAAACAATTCTAAATACTGTATTAACGGTGTTAAACATACCTACGTGTCCTGCGTTTCTAGTACAACCCTAGCAAATTATTATTGGAAAATCTTACAGGGCTCCTAGCGTTTACGAATAGAAATACATCGCCACTATAACATTGACAGCTTTCAAATAGTAAAAAGTAAAAACCTATCAAACATTTCGATAGTAATATCTTGGTTGACTGAACTAAAAATCCTCGCTTAAAATTTCTGTACCCCACGCGATCAATATAGTTACATGTAATCTTACATTATTTATGCACGTATGACCAAAGTTCGTGTAACTATGACTACCCGTTCACATCGAGTCGAGACAGTATGCAGTTTTATGCATAATTCAAGCACCACATGCTGACCTATATCCACTACCCTACTTTACCTTGTTTCCGTATTCTTCAGTTAACTGCTTCGTGTAAATTGTAATAAAAATGTTAGGCGATCGTTATTAAGCAATTACTATCACCTGCTAAAAGCTCTAAATTGCCGTTTCTCGATCGGAATTTTAACCAAAATAAGATATTTTGTTAGAAGTTTTCTTAGGTGTACTTTTGATAAAATTATTTTTATATAATAACCTGTTAAAGTGTGAAACCTAAAAGTATAATATAAAATTTTAATTGAGTATTCTAAGTATATCAAAATATGAACAAAATGTTCGAATGGCCAGGCTTCTGACATTCGAAGCAAGGCATGTCCTAGGTTCGATTCCGGGAAAACAAAAAACTATTCGTTTAGATAGGCACAGAAGGCTGAAAAAAGAATGGTCTCTGCCGCATGCTCCACTAAAGGTTTCAGTTTAAAGTGCCGGACATTAGCTCGTTGATAATATAATTAATTCAAATAACACCGATTTACATAAAAACCTTTTCCTACATTTGCTTTTCTTGTGCTACGAGATTTTAGAGTATTAACTAAGAGAGCACGGTTACAAGATAGGAAAATCTACTTGGTGGCTTATCAAGTGCATGGTATTTTACTTTACGTCAAGTAGAGCCAGGTTTCGCAGATTTAGGTCAAGTTGTGTTTACAAGGGACTAGATAGGACATTGAGTTTATGACGCAAACAAAGATAAATAAGCTGACGGGCGCTTGGAAAAAATAAAGTAATGGCTTAGGTACTCTCGCTTGGCACCACCTAAGGTGGTATTACCACAACTTGTACCATATTAAAATATTTCTACAACATATTATCTAAAAAGTACAAATATTGCATTTTCTAAAATTATTATTTCAGAGTTATAAATATATATTAAAATTATAACTATCATGTCTATTTTTAATAACGCCTAACTTATAAACTTTAGTCAACGTTGCGCTAAAGGAATATTTTTGAGACACACTAAACACTGATCAATATAGAAAAAAATGTTATAAGGGTGCAAAAAATATTACGTAACTTTAAAATTTTTATGAAGGTTATAAAATATCAATACGACATCAGTCATTTATAATTTTTGGAATTTATTCTTCGGCACATGCGTGGTCCCGTGAGTACCTATGCTGTTTATTCTTAAACTAAATCAGTACTGAGAACGTTATTTACGACAGAATCCTTTGAAATCTTTTAAAATACACTTGAAAAAGATAATATTTACTTGGAAGAGCGAAAATGCCTGAGCTTTTGTTTCGTAGAGACTACATAATATTAAAATTTTTAAACCTAACTTGGAAGTGGCTTGAAAATGGATAATAATAATATTCTGAAAACTCTTAAAACTATAAAGAACTCTTTTGTAAGCTTTTGAGTTGAACTGACTTCAAAAAGATGGACGAGGAAGGTTTTCAATTTGTCTGTACTTTATATAAACTTCAACTTGTTTTAATTATTATTTAAAAAATGGTATTTTGGAACTTGGCAGTATTAATGATTAGATTAAATTATTTAAATAATAATAAATTGGCAATGTCTCGCTAAGCGCTAAAATCGAGAACACCTCAACCAATAATTCGGGTAATTTTTGTCTGATTTATTAAAGCACAAGGAAGGTTGTTATATAGATAAAAAACGTAAAAATTGCGAGGAACATCGTAATAATAACTATTTTTCTATACGAGATATAATCATCCGAAATGTTTATTGGTTTCCCCGGAGTTCGAATCCCTCGCTTCCGGCGCAACACGCAGATGGATAAACCACTTAATCACGGAGGCGGCAGAACAGTTCAGTGATAGAATGCTCGTCTACCGAGCATACAATTACATTAAAGACATTCACAAGGATCATATTATGGTTGATTCTATTAGCTTATTCTGTTCTATTACGATGAATTGAATTCAATAACAACCATGACAATGTTAAACGCGATCTTTAAATCAACGGAATTGTGTCAAGAGCTTTTTAATATGTACTTAATCTCTTATCTGCATTCCCGATGGCGAAGCTGTAATTGTATGGCGTGTGATCACTTTAACAGACCGCCTGTGATTAAAGGACAATTAACATGATGAGTAGTGTTATTACGTTGATTATATAGCGAGTCGTAAATATTATTCACAATTAATATGCATATATTTGGAAATATGCATGACTATGTCAAACAATATTTTACATGCAAAATAAAAAAATTCTTAGAGTTTCGTCGTTATAATACAAAATAGGCAATCGAGTCAGATTCAGTGAAAAAACCACAAGGTTTCTTGTGTTTAATACCTGACGCAAAAAAAGGTTTTAATATAAGTTTGACATATTTATGTGGCCGTCTGTGGCTTCGATGTTCCTAAACAATTTATTTACAGGCACATCTTGATCACTCTTATGTGCTTTCCAAACAGAAACTTTTTTATTACTCGGGCAGCGAACCCGGGAGCTCCCGAGCAATGCATGTTAAATGGCAGGTGCTAGGCGATATCTAAGACACGGGTTCAGTGATTATAACATGATTAAAATTCATTTAATCCCAAAAACACATAGTTTAGTTAGAAATTAGATGAAGGATGGTACATAGCAATTCGTTCTTAAACATATGCTAGACAACTTTCATAAAATTTACTACATCACTTAATTTTTTGTAATAACCCGAAAGGTAGCTGAAGTTTGTACCCTTTCGCGATAACCGTGGCTATTGGACGTTTTTATGACTGCCATAAATTCCTTCGGTCTGAAACAGCTCGATTTTGTAGGCCGAACAATGCTTCACAGTTTATAAGCATTTGACATACATTTTCGGTTTTATAGGGAATTAACAATTAAGATATTAATAACCAAATTATAGAACATGCTACGAATGTCTGTGAATTCTTTTTGAAAATTTAGCTTAATAGCTATTTTAAGAAGTGTGAGTAGGTACTATCAATAATGCTTTTGGATTTGGAGGTAGGTATAATAATAATCCAAAAGCCAATTATGTATTATTATTAAATCTCGAGAAGTTACTTACTCGTGGCATGATATGTTGTAAAGTAACCATAGATACCTAGTAGAGGTTGAGCAAGAAAGGGGTGACCAACGAATTACAGCTTTTTTAGGCCTACCTCCTAGATTCTAGAAACTATTATTGTCCAAGCCTACAGGAATTCACAGGATACTGATTAAGCGGTGGTATTCATAGATATTAAACAGCTACAAGACTAACAGAATATATATTACTTCTCTAAAGAAAATTTGTTCTCGGTATTCAATATTACTTCTATCTATCAACGCATGTAATACAAAAAAACGGAAGAGCAGATGCAGTATTGCGACATGTTATCCGGACGAAGCATAAACAAAATGTTTGAGAATAAATAAATTTAACACGTTATACGCAACATACGAAGCCCCAGTTAACTATCCATGAATAATAACTATAGTTGCGCTTCTGGGAATCTATAACGTGGTTAATTTTAACCATGGCGCGAATTACTTCTCAGATTACTGCATCACTTTGATGTCACAAACATATATAATCTATAACTAAAAAAATAAAAAGCTTAAAGTCATTAAAGTGTGGTTTTTTGTCTGTTTGTCTATTTTTGTTTTTCCAACTGTGTAGTTTTGTACAGGCATCAAATCAAAAGACAGTTATTTATGGATACATTTGATGGGCATTAGTCATAATCATGCGAAGCTTTTATCATTTTTGTTACATAAAAAGAAATCTATTTAGTTTACTACTCAGTGATCAATCATCATCCATCATCAGTCAGGATACTTTGTATAATCTGTTGTAACTTTTAATAATTCAGGAATTATCTTTATATATGAAATCACTTCTGTACATACTCATCGCGGATTTAAATACGAAACGTGCTCATATTTCGGTAAAAAATAATACTTAGCTATGGAGCGGTTTTGATTATAATTTTTTACAAAGGGTAGATATAACATGTTAAAGGTAGCTGAGGGAGTATGTTAGCGCATAACGCAATGTTTTTATTCTTATTTGTCGTAAAACATCCATAAAATTTAGATTTCTGTCGTCTTTGTATTAGAAGATAAAATTTTCTAGCTCTGAAATGGCCATTATCTCGGAATGAAAAAGAATCACTTAAGCCAAGCGACAATTTAATAGCCCCTTCATTTTATCACAGTAACCTATTTGAGATCATAAAACCTAGGGACTCACTGGCACAGATTACTTACATCATCCAACTTTTACGATTCCTGAGTGTTTTCCGCTGTGTAAAAAGCGGCACGAAATGACAATTCGACGTGTAATCTGGCCCACGTAGCATAAGAAACATAGATTAAATAATGTATTCTGAAATTGTGTCATTTGGAATGTAGCTTTATAGGTAAAAATTTGCAAAATGGATCCAATTTATTTTAAACAAAAATTCAAATATTTTCATTTACATTGAAATTACAGAACAACACTTGAAAAGAAACGTTATGGAAATTTACTTTCACACGGATTTTGAAAATTTGCAGTTTATTTTCAAATCATTTAAGAAAATAATTTAATAGTAATTTATTTTTGATATTTTTTTAAAAAGCATTTAACGTTTTTATTGTCTTGGGAATAAAAGTAATGTGAAGCACACTCTTGGTTGGTTCATTGTTCGGTTTTTCGGTTTATTTTTTTAAATTTAAATTTCAAGAATATAAATAATTCGATATAATAATAAAAGCCTTTTGTATGAAAACTGATTTTTATATTATTATCACAATTTACTATATATTTTGCAATTAAAAATGGCTAGATGGTTCACGCATGTTTGTGTTACGGCGGATGTCCTGAATCCCGAAAAGGCACAGAAAGCTTACTCACCTTAGGTTACCAATTTTCCTGTTAAGGAAATGCTTAATGAAAAAGATCCAGAAGGTATCTGATCAATGGGCCATGCCCGAAATGGGGGTCGCTTATACTAAATATAAAAAAAATACATTTTATATTTTTCAGAATAATATTTCGCTCGCAATAATAAATTCAGTTGGAAATATTCAATTAACTACCGCAAAACCGCACTGAATATTACTGAAGTCATTATAATGATGTCAATCATGCTGAAACTGTACAATTCCACTAATATAATAACAGAAAGTTATTAAAAATATAGTAAAGTTCACGAAAATGTGTTTATGAAGAAGATTCATTTCCTCATATATTTTCTTGACACGTAACTTTAAACTCTATACTAGATCAGCTAGTATTGTAATTAATTATAATTGGGACACCTCAGATACATTGCTCTGATCTCAAAGTAAGTAGCTGAAGTACTTGTGATATGATATGGTAATCAAAAACAATATAAATTTATAACTACCGGGATTCGAACGCAGGACCTTTTGACACTGAAGGCAGGAGCACTATTAGAGCCCTTGTTATTAACATAAGCCGTAAAAGTTTCTAAACACCTGAACACACTGACAGATAGATATAAGTTGTTGTGAACTTTATAAACTTTAGATGTAAAGTTTCAAGCGCGAGTGATAATGGAGTTATCCAGCTCCAGCCTTGGTGCGTTATTCCATTATCTTCGTCGACGGTACGTCAACGATGGACGTGATAGTAAAAACTGATTCAAAATAATGTATAGTTTACAAATAAGCTGAACAATATAAATTTAGTTTCTCATTTACAGATATATACTTAAACCTTATATACTTTTAAAACTTGTATCGTGAAAGCCACGTTTCATATTAATAGTAAAATTTTGTAGTTTATTATGCTTGATAAAGGTGTAATAGATTGGGGGGTCCAATTTAAAGTTAAGTTTAAAGTATTTTACTATAAACTAATAAAAAATATAAATAAAATAAATTTATTGGGCTTATCTAGTGTTTACTGTAGTTTTTTTTTATCTAGTGTAACTATCTATTCGAGAAAGAGCGGGGTCTCCTGACACAGGTTTTTACAAACTCAAAGGAAGACACCGGTCACTTTGTTAAGAAAAATAACTTTGTTAAAGCCCAATAAAAAAAAATTACTTATATTTTTTTATTAGTTTATAGTAAAATACTTTAAACTTAACTTTAAATTGGACCCCCCAATCTACTACATCTTTATCAAGCATAACTGGGCTTGATTTGTTCATGAATGAGGTAACATTATTTTTAATTCAAAGTAATACAAACAAAAAGTTATAAGCCAACCTCGATTATAAGAGGAAATATTTTTTTTTTAAACAATGTCAAAACATTTAAAATATTCTCAAAACGAAGGTGACATTTATTTACTAACTTAGCTAAATATTTCTGTTCGAAGAATGATATCTTGACATGGTTAATGGACATTTGTGTGGGTTTAAATAAAATAGAATAAGATATAAAATGCTGTCATCTGTGTCATGTGTGAGTTATTGAGATGGACTTTTATGATCGCTTTTGTTATCTTTGCGTAACTTTCGCGTAGGCTGTTCAATGTAAACAATTAATATGAAGTTTGAACGATTAAGTATACTGATAAGTTGTATGTCTAAATATGTTCGGCATTCCTTAAAAACCAATTTGTTAGTGTTGTCCGTGGTGGAATATTACATATAAAATGTGAATAATAATATTACATACATATGTTAATAATATAGGACAGCTGGACAAATTCGGTATTTTTTCAAACATTTAGTTATCGTTCTATATAAAAATCGAATATATGGAACTGACAATTATTATCAAGAAAAAATCGGAAGAAAGTTCCTAAACGAATGAACCAATTATAATACGGTTTCCTTTGTTTGAAAGCTGACGAGTTCGATCGCGATTTTTTCATCTTGATTCCTATTTGTAAGAAACGTTTCGGGAGTTTTTAAATTGTCTCCGATTTCTCTTGTTAAATTACATTTTGTTCACGGAAACGCTCAATTTCTTTTTTATATAATTTAACATTTCCTCGGCTATATTAAAATTCAATGAGTAATAGAAAAAGTTAAATTTACATCATCAAAATGAACTACGTAGCAAATGATTTAAGCGTTCGCAGTAACCATTTTTCAACGAGTTAATGCCCGTATTTTTGTTATTTATGGATCTCTGAAAATTGTTTTTGAAAATATGAAACCAACCCCTTTTACTTCGCTGCTCCTATAATTAATTATACAAATATACATTATGACCGTGGTCTCAGCTAAATGATGTTGAAATCGAGAAAGATGAAACGACTTGATGGTAAATAATTAATAGACTGCAAATTTAAAAACTACTACATTTAAAGTTCCTTAGTATATCTCATTTACTATGTTAATAAATCTCAAATACGTATGTGTGGTATTTAATAAATGATTTTGCTCTGAATTTTTGTTTTCATTTATAACCGTACAGTCAGTGTTTGAGCATCAA
This sequence comes from Aporia crataegi, assembly GCA_912999735.1. NCBI lineage: Eukaryota > Metazoa > Arthropoda > Insecta > Lepidoptera > Pieridae > Aporia > Aporia crataegi. Next base: position 6,319,682 of record OU538749.1, read on the forward strand.
AGCTAGTTAAATAAATCATTTTTTTTTAAACTGATACTGTGAGTATAGTTTTTTATTTTAATGATTAAGTTGTTAATTTTACTTTTTTTTTAAATAAAAGATATTTTTTAATCTAATTCAAACCGATATAAATATAAAGGTATATTTATAGCAAAGGGCAAAAACTTTGCCAGAGTTCTAAACTATCGTTAAACGTAAGTTATCGGAGTTTACGAATAAATTTTGGTAGACTGTAGAATTGTGATAAAACTTTGCCAATGCAATAAAAGATTGTAGTTTTATGAATATAACAACTTTTACTTCGATACTCTTTACAGATATCGCCTGAATTTAACATTGAGTTTTTAATCTAAAACATGATTGTTAGATTAAAAATTTAAATTTTTATAGAAAAACATCCTCACTTGCACATTCGTCATTTCCGTTTTTGTAACAAATTTACTCTAATAAAGTCGGAGAAAAATATAAATTTGAAATAAAAATAAAATTTAGTCAAAACAATCGAAGTAATCTCTGTTCTGTAAAATCTGTGATGGTCGTAAAACTTACATTTTTGTAATTCCCTGCCACTTTTCCAGGATTGGATCACATTAAAACCACAAAAAAAATACATAAATAGCGCAAAAGGTATCGATCATTATTCTAATATTGGTAATAAGAATCCCATAACACCTAAAATAATTGTCACATTTTTCTGATACATTTCTCATTTTTTTGAAAATTAAAATCTTGAACGAATTCACTCACTTGAAGGTATTTTCAGCTATGTGTAAGTAATATGTCAAATATTGTAAGTACATTTTGGTTTCCATGAATGATAGGGTAATATGAATGATATTCACGGGAGAGCAATGTCAAAACATTCATTTCCGTTTTGCCTGTCTAGACATCCCGAGATAGTGTCAGAGACAGCCGTTACTTGACGTATGGAAATTTGATTTAAACCGCTCGCTACGAATTTCCATTTCAGCTTTATAACTTTGACCCTAAAATATATGGCAAGAGGTATATGAAATGCCACTATGCTTAAGTCGACATTTGAAAACCTCACTTTGTATAGTCCACTTTTTTCAGTTACAACATAACTCTAATAAAATGAATTTCAAGGAATCTATGCTTTGTTATGACTGACTAAGGTCTAAGGATGAAATAAAATAAATTTAATCGTACTTCCTCCCTTCATTGGTGTAATGTAAAATTTTAAGGAAAACTACAATTCTTATTCCATAAATTTTCAAGCTATTTGAAACGATGGGTGTAAATTCGCTTTGAATTTAAGCAGTAATTTAAGATTTTACAACTGACTCTACATCCATGGGCGCCGGCAGGGGGGTGCCGGGGGGTGCACTTGCATCCCTTGAGAATCTCGGGATCAACAGGAATTATAAAAAGCCGTACCTATAAAATAAATTCATAATGAATAGTCAGAAATTTTGTTTCCGACTAAAATTTCAATTTTTATTAACATATACGGCGAAGATTGTAAGAAAACTAAAATCTGCACCACCTGGAAATTATTTCTGCCGGCGCCCATGTCTCCATCGTTTCGATTACTCATATACGAGATGGTGTTTATATTGATTTATATTTAAAACTTTATCTATTATTACGGACAATAAAGTATATGCACCACTTACACGTATGACACAATATAATACGCAACATAACTCCTCTTTCGTATCTCAGTTTTATTTATTTTTATTTCGGCTACATTATTTGAATGAAATTGGTAGTGTTTGTTGAGTGATAACGTCTATTTTTAGACGCTGACGTAAAATATTCGATGCGTTATTGTAGTATTGATATTTCCCACAGGAACACACTACCGGTATATAAATTTAATATGTTATGTGACCCTATATGTTAATCCAGAGCATATTCTATTTGCGTGCCAAATTTCATTCAAATCCATTCAGTTAGTCGAGATTGAGTCACAAATATCCAAACATCCTCACAAACTAAGTTTAACTTAAACATTAATCACTTTAATAGTTTCGAGTTAAAAAAATAATTAGTATCAATTATCGTTCATAAAACTTCGTTCATAATACAAATGAAAGGGTTGGTGATAAGAATGCCCTCGATGGCAACGAAAGTTTAATTAAGGCAATTAAAAAGCGTCACAATGGTGTCTTGTTCAGAATATGGGTCGGCTCAGTTCAGAGGTTATCTTGAACATTTGGGAGCGTGAGGAGCATGCTCCAATTTTAGGGTTCTGGAGCTGGGTCTACACTTATTTAAATCCAAATTGCGAAAGTAATTTGATTTGTATGCTATGTTCACTCTTAAAACTCAAGTGTTGTGTTGAATTTAATTATAGTAATTATATATTAACTTTATATAGAAGGTAATAGTGTTTTATAGCTTGATAATTTCAAAAAGTATATAATATGTATTTAATGAATGAATTATAGCACGAATTAGCATTCTTAAATGTGTTGAGAATTTTTGATAATGCAGGAAATGCATTAAAAACGCTCAGTTGCGGAACGACAATTATTTATCGATGCAATGCAATTTCGTATTCTGCCTCGACGTTCGAAGATGCAACTCAGATGCTGGTAATTCGAACAAATTCTCTGAACATGCCTCATGATAAATGCAAGACTATATAAAATTTATACCACACGTGTTTAATACATCTTCGCCGTTAAATTCTTGCATATATATGCATCTTTTCGTAGACAGAACACATCCCGCATTACACGACTAACAATTCTCCATTTGCGTGATTGATATGACGTTTCATCGCCAGCAGGAATGTTTGTTTATTCCGTCACATAAAGCTACCGAACCACAATACAGCAGCGGCACTTACTTGCTCATAACTTTCAATTACGTCAACCGAGCCGTCCTTTTCGTTATAAATGAACGGCTTATGGGATGCCTATCCCAAATGAATCAGAAAGGCACATAGCCAACTATATTTTTCGGATTATAGTCCCTTTTTTATCTATTATCTTGGATTTTATCTAGTTCTAGTCCTAAATCTTATTTTTATTTATCGATGGAATACGTGGAGCATACACTTTTCTGATTTACGTGCCGCCCAAACGAAACATTATTTTTTTTCTCAAGAGTTTGGGATATTCGCAATACGCTTTAAACATAAGAAGCGTGAACCACTTAGTTATAGCCCTGCGATTATTTTACGATAGATATTGTTAACTTTTCTTGTGCTTATATAAATAAATAACATTAAATATATTTTAGTAATAATAAAATAAGCTATCTGGCAGTAATGCCAGATAGCTGGTGTAAACCAGTACTTATTTTATGTAACACAACGTAACCCGCAATATGTTTAGTTAAAATTATTTAAAGTACACGAATAAACGAGACGACACAAAAAAAGCAATCCCTGGGAAAATGGGGCGAGCCGTTAGTAAATCATATGAAAAAACTGAACACAGTGTGTCTTTGTATAGAAAAAATAAAAGCGTCCAAGGATAACTGAAGATAAAAGAAAAAGATCACCCCTTTAAAATTCTTGGTAAAGAAATAAAGTAGGTCATAAGTCTCTTCATAATTAGTTTTAATGGTTCCACATGTCAACATGTTCGTGGCTTTTCTGATCCCTTTTTAAAATAAAGCACTTGTGTAGTTCATTCTTTGTATAATTTATTTTTAAGAAACGCAACGTTATATCACACACTAGCTGTCAATCGCGGTTTCATACATGGACATGAAAAATATATTATTCGGAAAGAGACGTAAATTCATGTTAAAATGAAATAAGGTGTCACTGTTTTTGTACAACACTATATGTCATTTCCATACAAATTTCTTTGCATGGCTGACACCCAACCATCACGCATCACACAATAATGTCGCTTGTATAAAAGGCCTATTTTCTATCAGCCATAGCTTTGAATTTATTCATTACAAACAAAAATACTTCTATATAATAAACATACTTTTGATAAAATAGAAACGGTGTTCCAAATTCTGGGTCGTGAATTGTAATTTTAATGAAGTTAAGAAACGTGAATTAAGCTGCAAACTTGTCCTTCTAAAAAAGATTCCCAAATCATCGTGAAAGTCAAACAGCAAGAAACTCGGAATTTAAAACAAATTAAATTTATTGAAACCCTTTTGCGGTGCGACAAAAACGAGTTCATCATTACAAATTTAAATTTTCGAAGTTTATTTGGTAGTGCATTCATTCATGCGACTACAAAAGTACTTATATGAAAATATAAAGTATTTATTCGGTTTCATAACCATTTTTGGGTGTCATTTCGAAATATACGAGTCCAACTTGACCGACATTTAATTGTCTGCAAAGGATGTTTTCAAGGTTGTTTTCGATTCTTTTAGGTATTGATTTATGGCCAGTTCACGATTTGCAGGTTTAAAGCTATATATATACACAAAACAGCAACACATAACGAAATAAATTATTTACAATCTAGAATAAAAACTCCTGAACAGTTTTTCAAATTTAACTTTTGTTTTTAAAGCAATTGATTGATTAATTCCAATAATTTTATGTTATTTAAAACTTTGTGACTATAACAATATTGTATCAAGAGCGAACGGGAGTTTGTTACTTTTACATCTCTCAAACACAGACAAATTTATCGTCAATATTACAATGATTTTGTATTTAATGCTTTCTTTAATCGAGTTTAAAATTTTAGGTTTGTTAGAGATTTTGTATGCAGATTAAGAACTGGAGAGATTATAAATTAGTCATTTATTTTTGTATCATATACAATAAGAACTGTGTTACATAATGTTTTTATACATCATAGTTGTTTATTGACTTGAAATTCTGTCGCTTGAATAAAAATTTATTTTGTTTGTTAACAGTTTTGTCTGTGATCAAAACTTTAACTGATTACATTTTTAATAGTCTTTATCAAAATAAATGTGTTTACAGTTGAAACCGAGTCTGTACCGTCTGTGACAGTAACTGTTATAATATTATGTTAATTTGAGTTTAGTCTGTTCTAAACTGAGACCACAACGTTGCGAAATTTGCTTTATCAAATTGAAATGTCTGTATTTTGAAGTACCTACATACACTTATATTCTTTAATAAATATTATCTAATATTTGTCCTATTCTACAGCTGTATAAAAACATTATCGATTAAGAAATTTAGTACGAAAAATAAACAAACATTTGCATATGTATCTTAGATTTGATAGGAATCAAAACTTCATAGACCATATATTGTCCTTAGTATAATAGAGTGGAGAAGAAAGATTAAAAGTTTCCAAAGCCGAGATGAGAGTGTATGATAGTCTATCAAATGAATGAATTATTTTTTAACCAGTAGGAGGTAGGTAAACTTAAAAAGTATATTTAATAATAAATATGCAATTATTAGAGATGAATCTACGCGAAATATATACCACCACAAATTTGGCAAAGTATTATTTCGTTAGCGTCTGGGTAATATAATATATTTTGTATGAAAATGTCGCCTTTAACGGTTATGCGCAAACTTACATGGCCATTAGAGTTTTTAGACTTATTAGTTACTGCTTCACTTAAAAATAATATGCAATAAACAGTTGAGATAATCTTCTGACTCCTAAAATTGTTTGTTTTTATTCGTAAACAATTTAAATGTCAAACAGAGACTTTACTAATCCAATAAGAGTATTCGGAGTTATAATTTCTAAATTCTAACAACTCTCAAAAAGTATTAATGGAGCAAGATAATCAAGAATTCAAAGTGGGCGTTTAATTAAAACGAGGCTTAATCGAAAAATATAAGTTTTCATCAAAGACAAAGACTTCCTGACAGAGGCTTTCCTGTGTTTTTCACATATCCTAATTACACTACTATTTTAAAAAGAAAACTCGATATTTTGTGTGTTGATTTGTAAAATATAAATTCAAAAACTACTTCATTTCAGACATTAGTTTCGCCGATACATGCTTTATAATGAATTAGTAACTAAGATTACTTTGTTCCGGAAAAATGGATATAAATAGGTAGGTTAATAGTGTTTTTCACATTTGAAAGCGAATAAATGACGCGAGAAATAAATATATTATATTCCCTAATAGAGAAATACAAAATCGTAGGAATCTTTTGCCGTTTCTTTTATTTGCAACACAAACATTTACAAATTACACATTGCTTAAATATGAAACATCCAGAAATTAACTGTGTCATAATGTGCGAGCTTAGTACGATATTTACATAAATGAAATTTAATTGTGCATCACTATAATCATAAGTAGGTATGTGAATTCCCGTGATGTGTGTGGGACAGACACATTTTTGAATGTTTCAATGATCATTTTCTTTACAGGCAAGTAGGTAATCAGCCTTCTGTGTTTACCCAACCGAAACCTTCATTTGTTCCCCCGGGATTCAAACCTAGGGCCAGGCTCATCACGCAGACGCGTAAACCACGGAGGTGTTTCTAATCTATGAATCCTCTATGAACGTTTAAAAATTAGAAACGCGTTTGTTTCTCAAAAAATAATAACAAAATATACTCCACAAGGGCAGAATTTCGATCCATATTTACGACAGCATAAATATTCGTTAAAACCTTGATGTAGTTACCTACTCTCGGAAAGAATCACCGGGCCACTAGTAATAATGATAGTAATTAGTTTGTAGTAATCCAATGGTATCTTCTCAGCTGCTAAAATACAAAAGATCTAGTTACATCGCGCCTATTTTTCGGAGTCACGTCATTGCCTTTAAGTAATCCATTGACCTGAAGCGGATTCCTTGTAAAATATAGACGTGTTTAGATTTCACAAAGCGTGGGCGCTTTTTCACTACTTTTCTATTCATGAGTCATGCTCGATGCTAAACGCGTCTAGCTATAAAGTATCAAAATTTGCTAAATTATTCAACAAAAGAGCTGGTTATTTTTAAGCGACAAAAAGAGATTAATTATAATTACGTTTTATAATACTGGGTAAAAAAAGCACTTGGAGTTATAGTCACAGAGTTCAGACTAACCTGAACTCTGGGTACATCATAGTGGTTTTACTTCTATCCCTCAATAAGCTTCTAGAATAAGTAAAAATAATTACTGAAAACCTCTATACCATTGTAAAATATGAAAACAAGGTACAAAGTATTGTATAATAGATATTTCAAGATTGTCACATTCTCTTCGCGTTGGGTAAAAATACGAAAGTTTCAAATTAAATTCTTGGAGTTCCCAGAGGAGCACGGTATTGTATAAAAAAAATCCTACAAGACTTTCCGGACAAATTTTTCCTTGACTGTAATAAGTTTCGGGAATTTTTGGAATTACATTGCATTCAATTAAAGTTTTTGATCAACTTTTTGATATCGTAGCTAACAAATATTTTGCAAGTGAAACTGATCTTTATTCGATACACTTTCTATTATTTAGGTACCACTGCTTGACTTCCTTGGTTGGATTTCTTGAATATTAGGACATCCTGAAAAAAACAAAATCAATTAAAATAAATAATAACTTGCATAAACACTAATATCATTTGCACAACTTAATTTAAATCTATTCTAAAAGAAAATTTAGAATTAATTGGTAACTATTAAATTTAATTAATGGGAGATAATTACAATATTCCTTATTTTAAAACGTCTTAGTTGTAAGTTAAGTGATAAGTCTTTAATTGGAATACCGAGGAAATAAATAACGGACACATAGTTAATCTACGAGCCGTAAAGTAAATCATCAATGCGCTTAATTTAAATAAAGATTTTCATATAATATTTGCAGTAAGCATAAATTGATCAGCGTATTGAATAACTCATAGATACTGGTCAAGGTTTGCTTTGTTTAAACACCTCCTTACTGATGTAAACTGAAAGACTGCACATTGAATTTCACAATGTTTCTTGCCTGAATCTCGATAGTCGTTTATTTGCTTCATTACTTAAAATCGCAACATCGAATATTAAATTATCCTTCACTGTTATTAATTTAAATCCGCTTCGCGCAAACGTAACGTAAATTATATCGAAAACATCATAGTGATAATTAACAATTACATTTATATATAGCTTAAATATTAATTTCCTAATGTAAATTAAATTATACGACTATTAAATTTATTAATGTTATTTGGGTTGGACTTTTAACGAGTTGAGTCTGAAGGTTTGATTGAATGTAAAAGAATTGTTTCTATGAGGATCGAACCTGGATCCAATGCGAAACCTAAAATTCTATATCACAATAGACATGATGAAAAAACAATAAGTTTTACGTAAATTACCTATACAAACTTCGAATCTAGTTAAAATTGCTTAAAAGTTACATTGGTTTTGTAAAATACAATTGAAATCCGAGCACTCTTAATTATTGCAAGTTCGATTTGCTCGTGCAGCTTTTGACTTCTTTGCTTTACAAACTGGAAGTTCGTTAGACGCTTCAAAGCAAAGCAAGCCAGACTATATCTTAGTTTGTATTCTATCACAGTGTCAAATTACTCTGATAAAAACTTGAACAAATCAGAGAATGTAATCTATGCCATTCAATACTTTGGAAATATGATTTTAAATAATGAATTTTCTACAAAATTGTTGGAATAAAATATAGTTTAATTGATCATACATTATTTTTTCACTTTGTAATTTTGCTACAACTGGGAACAACAATTAGACAATAATGAAAAAAGAAATGACAAATCATTTTAAAGGGGTTACTTATTTGTATAATGTATGCTTATAATTTCGGCGTCCGAATGCGGCGTATACGCGGATAAGTACCTACTTCATATTGTATCAACCGTGCCAAAAAATCAACACTATTAAATTTATATGAGACTTAACACTTAAAAACAAGAAAATGTTAAAATGTCATTTATTATAGCCTACAATAACAATACAATCTAGAAATTTTTACAGTACCTACTTAAGTTAACTAAATGAAAAGTTGGTATAAATAAAGTATTTTAGTTTTGTTACCACAAAGGAAAAATTTAACTGAAATCTCTTTGTAAATGCCCCGTGAAGGCAGATTTATATATTATTTTTTAAATAGTTAATTTCCTATTAAAGTTAATTACTAAAGCGTGCATTAGCAAAATTTATCTGTAGTCACAGATTTACTGATGATAAACATTTTTAAACCGTTAAAAACTGTATCGTATGTGACAATCACATCGCCCATTATAACTACATCTGCTAATAAACAGTGATAAATGATAATATACAATAAATGCATATTCCTTAACTCATTAATTGGTAAATCTTTCTATCTGTAAAATAACTCAGTCCGGTAGTTTTTTGAGTTTATATATTTTTTAAATTAAAATTAAGCCAAACAGAAAGGATTATCTTTCAAACAAACGAAGAAAAAATAAATTATAATAAGCCTGATGTCCATATTTTTTTATGACGCTTTAAATAATACATTTTTGTCACGTTGCCATCAATTTAAGACTGAAAATTATTTTAAGTAAGTAAAGTTTTTATGCAACTGCGGTAATTGTTTTGTTCTAAAATTCTAAATTACGATTTTTGGATATCTACTTAAGCAGCTGTATTTTAATGTATATGTTGTATGTATATTTAAAATACTCGAGGGTGAAATTTTCTTTACATATTTTTAGGGGTAGGTGTAATAAATCACTACATAGTATAAAAGAAAGTCACTTTCTCTGTCCCTATATCCCTTTGTATGCTTAAATCTTTAAAACTACGCAATCGATTTTGACGCGTTTTTTAATTGATAGAGTGATTGAAGAGGAAGGTTTATATATATGCATTATACTCGTGCAAAGCCGGGGCGGGTCGCTAGTAAATGACATTTAAAGACATGATATTTTAAGTTTTGAAGTGACAAAAATAAAAAATACTAACAATTTTAGACCTTTTTGTAAAGCTTGTTAAAAATAGCGTAATAAAAAGTTCGCTTTTAGGTATTCAACCAAGAACACAGAATGCTATACAATGGCTATCCACATCCTAAACTCGTTATCAAATCCTGTAATGAATATGCATGAACAGTCCTGACCACGCTTATAAATTTGATTACTGTTATTTTCGGTATCAAATCTAAATTTAAAACTCAGACAATACAGTCAGTGTTTTAGGTCCGGTCTTCACAGCCTTAATTTAATATACAAAAGGCTCTATTATGCCTATTGTATTTGTAATTTCTTCTTTTGCTCATATTATAAGTCCCAAAATTAGTCAATATATTATTATATTCTACTTTGTGACTGAGACAAGAGATATAAAAAATTAATTGACTAAACATAAAATGTATCACTTTATATTATAACACAGTCGTCCGCCGCGAATGTCTATCTGTTCGCGATAAACTTAAAAACTACTGAACGGATTATTATGCGAGTTTCACCAATATATAATTGATTCATCATTTATGAGAAAAGTTTAGGTATATAATTTGTCAAGGTTTTATGTAAATTGGTTGAAATATGATGATAATTGTTGGAAGTGTCGGAAAAAGTCAAGCCATCTGGGAGCTTTCATCGAAACGCTGCCTATTCTCTTTGAGATATAACAAAACATTGCATGGTGGGATTCCTCTTTTATAGATCTACAAAAAAGTCTATGGTAGCATAATATCTACCTTTTAAGGAGAGCTTACTATACTCATTTTATTTTTTATCAGCGGTACGAAGTTTGCCGGTCCAGCTAGTACCTACTATAAACTTTATCTTTTCGGTCTCTCCCGAGTTTTAGGAAAATTTATCACGGAAATGAGACTAGTATCATTTTCCAAATATAAACATTATATAGTACTTTCAGATCGAAGTGGCTTATCACGAATGTATGTAGCAATGTACGTGAAAATATAAATTACTGCCCTAGGTCCAAATTTTAGTAATAATTGAATAATTTAACCTAATCTAACCTTAATAATTTAACCTAAAGGGATCTAGCTTTGAACCGCAATCACTTAAAATGGTAATACTAAAGTATACGCAATGCTATTATATCTGAATCGTCTGCGAAACCAATATTTTATGACAATTGCCCATTTCGTATTCATAGAGGAAAGACCACCAACTATGTATTACCCTTCATTTTAATAATATCATCAGAAATAGCTGAATTGACTTTGTACGTTTAAGTTTACAGGATCTTTGCTCATATATATATATATTTCAACGACAATTCAATTTACCTTTATCGAAGCATTCTTAAATCTTCGTATAACACATCAAAGTACAGAATCTTTAATTGATGTCTGTTCAGAATGAATCAAAAATCTCCATCACTAAATTTAACAAGTTAGAAAAACGTTACGTTTATTAAACTTTATAAAAGGAGGAGGTTCTCAATTCGACGCGTTACATGTTTTTTGTTTTTTTGATGTTTGTTACCTCAGTTCTTTGAAAGTTGATGCTTCCCGTGTGTGTTAAATGTCATCAAAATCTGTGCACTATTTTTAGGTTTTATTTTGTTAAAATTATTTTTTGATTAAAAACTTTAAAAAGAATATATTTCAACATCATGGTATCCTACATAAACCATTTCAGACTTTCTCTCCATTAGATTCCTTGCCTATTATATAATATAACTATTAACAAAGAAAAGTAAGTACTAATACAAGATAGAAAAATGTTACAGTTTGTACGTACCCACGCCACCCAGTAGGTAGGTGTATGCAAACATCTTGATTAATAAACAAAATAAGTTCTCACCTTGCAGTAATATAAGCCAAGCAATATATCTTGAACACAGGATGTTGTTGACATGACTACGCGAAAAACTGTGTTATGAATATTTAATGGTAATTTGTCTATTGTAATAATTCTTTTATATTTTTAAATGTAAATTCTTCATTGTCGTCTTTGGTAACATGTATGTAGTCTAAAGTTCTTTTCCCATATAAATTATATTAAAGCAGTATTATACTTTCTTATTTCCCAGGTGATACAATTTATTCGTTTTACTATATTTTTCTGTAAAGAAAATGTTATTTAATTAATAATTTCTATTTATTTTCTAAGTTAAAGTTTCATGTTATTTGGGGCTATTATTTAATATTCGTATCTGAATATTTTATTTTTTTATCAATCTTTTATTAAAATTAATTCCTTTTCTTTTGTTTCTTGTGTCTTGTTGTGTTGTAATAGGTATAATATGTTTGAATGCTTGTGGTGTTTTCTTCCTGTGATTGTCTTAACATGTGTTATGTCGCTCAACCCCTTTAAATAAATAAATGCAATTAAAACTTACCTTTATTCTTGGATAAACTTGTATAAATGATGGAAAAAAATACTGAATCTTGTATAATTCGCATTGACTTCGAACTTTAATGAATCTGACGTTCTAATTACTGTTTGAATTTTAACAAAGTGAAAGCCTTCAACGTGAGCTTTCTTTGTATTTATTTATAAATAAAACCTATTCCAAAAGCAGTTTATACAAAGCTCTTTGTCCCTTGATTCCTTTTGCTGAACTTTAAAAGGTTTCTTGCGAAAAATTTAATGTTTATGAAAATGAAAATGATTTTTAATAAACGTTTATTAAGTAGTCGTTAAAAATAACGCGTTAATTAATTACGTAGCAATAATTAACAAATATTTAAAAAAATTTTTGGAGTTGAATGAGACCATCCTTTATATCTGAGTGTCAAATTGTCGTTAGTTTCTGTCCATCTTGCCAAATTTTCATTAAATAATTTTCTAAAACATATTATTTTTTTTTAGTTACGACAGTATATAAATAAAAGTATTTATAAAAGTAAATATTGCTAAACTATAAAGTAAATTACATTTTCGGTAAGTAACACTTCCTCAAAATAAAGTTAAAGTGAGGACATACCCAAAAGACATGGAGCAGATATAAATCTGAGTCTGTTTACGAAAAATTTATATAGTTAATGATTAGCAGTACTTATCGATCCGAAATATTTAATTATTTCCCCGGGATTCGGACCCAGGGTCTCCGGTTCATTTCGCATGGAGTGTCAGACGCAAGAATTAATGGAGGCGGGCGTATAGATTGAAGTGGCCAATAAACGTGAAGACATTAAAATATTTCAAAGCAGTTTTAGGTATTTCAGTAAATAATTTTCAGCTGAAAACCGCTAAATAGTTCGCGGCCTGTAAAGTATAAACCGATTTAACACCTGGATGAACTCCAGTTCATGCAATTGTAATTTTAGAAATTACCTAACGACTGAAGAGGTAAACCATGGTTTATTTCTAACGATTATGTGCCAATCGTATCGAAATTGTGTGAAGTAACATACCTCATTTTTGCAAATTCTCAATCAAAAAATGTTTAGCTTCCTAAGTGAAATGAATATTAGTGTAGACTAGTTTAATTTATTGCTACAGTTGAACTCTTGAGAAATACTGTAAACATTATTAAATATTTACAATAATGTACTTAATTATATTTACAAAAATACAAAATGCTCATCAAAGCCGTTAGGGTGCGTACCCAAAATACTGGCTACATTACCGCGTTGTATTGCTAAACTAACGCGGTAAACATTATTAATTCCTTATTAATAAGCTTTAAATTTTGTCGCATTTAGGATATGATTCTTGAAAAAACTATCTCAATTTTATCAAAATCGTTGTAGCAAACGTTGCTTTAAAAACAGATAATTATAGACTAATGGAGTTCTTTTGAGTTTACAATATGAGTTTAGAGCAGTGTGAATTGTTAATTAATTACAAATAATACGCTCGCGAGCAATGAATCCGGGTCACCTGAAGAAACCTATAAATCTCGGAAACTAAGAATGCTAGCTTAATGAAATAAATTGTGTTTCATAGAGTTAAAATTAAATTTCAATACCTTTATTTAAGGAAATATTTAATTCATTTCATTATGCTAACATTATTAGTTTTCGAGATTTTCAGGTATCTTTAAGTGACCCGGATTCATTACTCTCGAGTTTAATTTATTATTTTGCAACAGTAAGCCTTATACATTACTTATATAATATTAAAGTTCTATGACCCCTAGGCGGGGCAAAGGGCGTCCATTGTGCTCCGCCATCTCGTCCTGTCCTGGGCCACGCGTTTGGCCTCGCTCCACGTCATCCCGATGTCCCGCACCTCCGACAGGATAGTTCGCCTCCAAGACTGCTTTGGACGGCCACGCTTTCTTCGTCCCTGCGGGTTCCAATCCATGGCTTGCCGAGGAATGTGATTGGGACCTCGTCGAAGCGTATGACCAATCCAGCTCCATTTTCGCCTTACTTACATAATGCATTGTATAAATATTTATGACATGGCGCAATTGCAATTCCATGAACTCTATCGACACTGTAAATGGAGACGGTCGAGTCAGCATCCTTGAGATATTATTATGGAATTGTGTATGTAACATTTAAATACATACCAAATAAAAATGCGATAATTACATTTTTTACGTTATGGTCACTAGATTCAACCTTGGCCCCGACATGACATTTACAATCTGTATACATAATACACAGCCGGGTTATATAAAGAACGAATGGACCGATTTTGATAATCTCCGATTTATTGGATAGTTTAATCTGAGAATAACAGAATAACTATTAATTACTCGTTTCCTCATACATTTTCTATGGAATGACGTTTTAGGTGACACGTTATTATTTGGAGCTCTGAAGTGATACAAAGTTCACGGAGTCCACTAGTAGTAGATAAAGAAGTATATTGTCATGTCGATTTTAGAATTAGTGGACCACCAAATTGTCAATACGACCATTGATTTACTAACTACTAGCGACCCGCCCCGGCTTTGCACGGGAATAAAACATTTATAAAAACCTTCCTCTTCAATCATTTTATCTATTAAAATCCGTTGCGTAGTTTTAAAGATTTAAGTATACAAAGGGATATAGGGGGAAAAAAAGCGACTTTGTTTTATACTATGTAATGATGATGACGCAACAATCTTAGAACAATATTTTAAAGAGCAAAGGCCCGGCAAGTTTAGACATTCTCCAAAAAAAAAACTTACTTTACTACCTTTTTAATAGAAAAAATAAAAATTATATGAAAACTTGTTAATGCGTAGTTGAAAATATTTCTACGACAATTGAAAAACTTGCACGAAATTATTGCCGCGATAAAAGAAGACAGAAGAAACCGAAAATCGTTTCGTAATGTCGCCATTAAAATGATATCAAACTAGTAGAATACTTAAGCTATTAAAAACATAAACGGACAATTCAAATAGAAGTTTCGGGGCACTTGGTCAAATTCTATCTAACATTAGAAGATTATGATCAAGTGGTTTCGCTTGTAATAACATGTACTTCAAGTATTAATATCCTCAATGGGATACTTAAGACGGGGTTTTGAAAGTTTAATCCATAAACTTAGTCCTAATATATGAGAGACTGTCGGTACGCCGATATTGGATCTCAGTATTAAGTTTCTGGTTAGTAATTACGTTAAAGACGTCCAGGTTAAATTAGAGTTTAATCCAACTATTAAGCAAGTGAACGCAACTATATGTTATGTATCATACATATGCATTAATGGAATATTTGTATGTAATATTTGTAAAAATGTGGCAGCGCCATTATCAGTTACGACTTCGCCCCTAATTAAAAAATTCAATTGTTAAGTTATCGTTGACGTACAGCTGAACTGCCAGAGAACTTATTATTTTGGAGTATAAGTACTTTAGTAAATTACACAAATACTAGGAAATTTTTGATAGGCTTTTTACAGGCTCGTTTATATCAAATTTAACATTCAAATACAACTATTCTACATAATACGTATGTGTATATATATGTAATAATATGTTAAAAGTCTTACGTTTTACAATGTATCACAATCATATGTTTTACAATCATTTTATTTATAATATGTCGACAATTACTATCACAAAGGCTTATTATATTTCTACCAGACCGTGCGTGGTTAGTCGTTATACATAATATAGTAAATATTTCATTAATACGATGATATTATTACATAAAAAAACATTGACAAAATCTGAGATTTTATATAAACATGTGTTATATGTTAAAACGGTCCATGAAAAGGAAAATTACTATTGCTATAAAAAATGTAAAAAAGAGTAAATTACAGACTGCTCGGATGAAATTCGAATATCTTTTGAATTCAGTCTGCATTGAAATTTTAGCTCGGCAGCTTTACATGAAAGTATTAAACGTTTTTAAATATTGAATTTTTAATTTGTAAAACCAAAGAACATTATTTGATGAAAACGAAATAGTAATAAAAGGAAACTGCTTACCATTATTCAATCTTGTGGTTGTAACCCAATTTGCAATTGTTTTAATATTTAACGCTGTATCTCATAAGTCCACTTTAACATCCGTTAATAAGTATGACGTGTGTGTTTGTCTGTATCATTGTAGCTCTAAAACGATTGGATGAATTTATGTTAAGACTCAAGTGATCCAGATCGAAGTTCGTGGATCTTAGTAAAATTTATGAAGATCCGTTCATACATTTAGGAGGTATTTTTATTTGTAATTAACATGACCAAGGGTTTTTAAATAGAAAAAAATTAAACCAATTTAACAATGAACCAATGAAACCAATGAACTTGTAAGACAGAAGATGTGTATTATTAAATACTTGTCGATTTATGGCTGTCTATATGTGTCTATAACAAAATTAGTTTGTTGTCTTAAATTGTCACAATACAAGCACTGAACTTACTTATCTTTAGGATGCTGAGTTTACTATTTTCTATCTTTTCCTTTATATTGTGATGTAAACAATTTTTGCCTGGTATACTGTTGTGGCCGCATTTTAGGTAGTAATTAACATTCCTAGGTGTTCTTATTCGTTATTTTCCACATAATATGAAATATAGGTACCTTAAATTAGATGAATAGTTTGTATGTAGCACTATATAATGGACTTTAATGGAAGCATGAGTCATTTGGCGACCCCGCTAGTTGTATATTTAGTTCTTACGCAATTTTATTGTTTTATGTTTGCTTCAATCGGATGACTCAATTTGTTATTTTTATTTAGCTGTTGATATTTTTACATTAAAATGTACAGATACGATTCTCCTCATTATCATTTTATTTCAACTCTTAAGTAAGGCGCTTGTGTGGGACGCTACTTGCTTCGACTCACTGGCGTCTTCGCATCTCTATGCGATTTCTGTAGGCGCTGGTGGCGCGGCATCGATTGCAGAAAGCAAGACGAAAGTATGAAAGTCTCATAGATTCTTATATTTTCGTTCCTTTTGGAGCATACTTTGGGGCCATGGAGGCTAAAAGCACGTCGATTGTTTAAAGAGACATCGACGCACTTAGTTGAGACCACAGAAAACCCGAAAGCTGGATCATATTTCGGCCAACGCGTTAGTATAAAGATACAACGCGGTAATGTAGCCAGTATTTTAGGTACGCACACCAACGGCGTTGATCAGCCTTTTGTATTTTTGTAAATATATTTAAGTACATTACTGTAAATAAATTCATAGTTTCCTTTTTTCATTTCTTGTAGCTTTGGTAGTAACGATCCGTATTATCAGGAACATATTAACTACAGGCACTATCGTTTTTGTCCAACTAAATCGTGTTAAACTCAATTTTCTGAGGTAGGTATCCACATATAAGCCTAAAAATGTATGAAACTTGTTCTTTATTATATTCCACCTGATTCACACGGACTATAAATTTATATTTTGCAACGTCTCTATCTATACAGTATACATAATATTGTGGCGCTTAACGTTTCGAGTTCTCCCAATCGCATTAATTATTTAATTTGCTACGCGAACCATGTCGGCAGTAAATATTTCATAAAATCACAGTACCTACATTTACGTATATGTATCATATAAGTTTAATAATCTATGGCGCTCATTAAATGCAATCTGTATTCAAAATGCGTATTGTCTGTCATAGAACTGCCATAACAGTTGTGATGACTGGTGCAGAATTTGATAACGGGGTGAGTCAAAATTCTTCGACGCGTCCAGCAGTCTGATTGAATCGCATGATGTCATTACCTACGCTAAATTAGAAACTATAAACACGAGAGCGGTTTGTGTCGCCTTCGCCAAAATAGCCTTTTGCTCAACCACGCTTTTAGATCTTGCATACTCAATTAATTGTTTTGAAAACATTTTTTATGTTCTCATTTTTAGTATACCTTTTGATATTTTAATAATTTGACTGTTTATAACAGCTTGATAATATTAGAGAATGAGCGACAGTAGTATTTTGTGCTAGGACATTTTTAGTTTTTAGTTTAAAAACGCGGCGGCTGTCGAAATAATACGCAGTCGGTCATCACGCACCCTCGTATATCATAAATTTTTATTCCCTTTACAGTTATGTTTTGTTTTAATTCATCTCCTTTACCTAAGCCCCCCACAATTATCGATTTTTTTTTATTATCATTGAGCACGAAGTTTTTTGACTATACCGCCTTGAATTTAATTTTTTTAGGATAATATTGGTAGAATATCGAGTTATGTTTTAATTCAGCATAATATTTTAATATATTACTAAAATATTAATATTGTTTGTATGTAATATAATAATATAATTTACCATGGTTTCGGTTTATTCGCTGTGTTTAAAGCCGGGATTCGAACCCGTTGCGATATTATGTGAGTGAGATACGCCACGGAGGCGAATACTTTTTTGGTAAGGTTTTAATTAATTTACATAAGTACATTCCTTTTACAGTTACTTCAGGAACTAGCGGCACTTTATTGACTTCCTTTTTAGTGTGCGTCGTATCTGTGCCATGAGTGAGTTATTGATGTTTTACGACTTATGACACACATGTTCTGACAACTAATAATAAATCTTAATACAATAGGGTATAGGGAATAAATTCTATGTGAAGTTTATGAAATAATTATGAAAGTTAGTGGTTTTCTTTAATTTGAATCGGACATTTCTAAAAGTGAAATTATTGTATTCGTTTGAAAAGAAAAATCCAACAGTAAAAGTTATTTTTTTGTTCTTTAAATTTAATAAAGTCCTTCAAGTGTAAAAATATTCATTTATTAAATCAATTCAAGATAAATCCTTCATTTATAATTAAACATTTTATTCAACACGTTATGAGTAAGATTACCAAATTTTAAACGGTTTGGTATTTCGGGGATCAGAATATGTTTCTGTTTTGAAGGCACAGAAAACTTTAACATTTTTCCAAAACTGGTAAACCACTTTCTTAGCCGACCGTATTTTCTTATGTAATTTGACGATACTTATGACATTTCTTCATTGACTATGGGTGGCGGTCTCATACCATCAGGGACTCACCTGCGCTCTTCTCCGATCTAATATAAAAACAATATTAAACTTTTATTATTTACTTCTCTCAGGATTTCATCAAAACAACACATTATTTGAAATCAGTAGATATGAACTCTGACATTTAGTTATCAAAATAGTAACATTTTAATAATTAAACATTTCAAAAGCCGGTATTTCTACATGCTCGTTATAATGGAAGCCCATAAGGTTAAATATCTGGGTGATAAAATTGTTCAGTTATCTCTAACGGACGTTGAACTCATATAATAAAGAGTTTTTGTTAGTTTCTGAGAAGATAAATATTTCAGAGAATGGTCACTAACAAAAGCACTAGACCTCCAACAGCCGAGTAAATGGGAGAGCATAGAGATGATTAGAAAAAAAACATGACTGCCTTTTATGCTCATTAAACAGATGATATCACCCAGTCTAGCACATAATATAAAGTTACAAGTCAGCTGTGAATATCAGATCGTAAAAGTAGCCCAAATACGTTTCACCTGGTTTCATTAAAGTCCGAAAATACTAGGAATTTATGAGTAACAAAGTAGCTGGTTATTAGATTTACACTTTAATATATCACGATAAAAGTTTCCAGGTAAACGTGTCTGCTTTAACAATTGCATCTTGAAGACCTCATATGTTTTAAACTACTAGGCTGTTAATAGTGGCTTTGTATACGTGTATTACAGTATTTTCTCATATAACACTCAAAAAGTTATTTAGGTTTATTCGGTACAAACAAAAATACAAAATAAATTTTCTCTTTACAACATTGGTATATACATTTTCAAATTATTAAGAAACGAATGGACCCCGCGAACTTCGTATCGCGTCGAATTCCGATAACAAGTCTTCTAAGAACAAAGAACATTTTGTATGGGGAAATGTTTTTTCATTTATTTTATTTTTTTGTCAATTTTACAAAATTTCAATAGTTATTCTGCTATTCGGGACAAAGGCAAATACAACAAATAAAAAACCATAAAAATCGCTCAGCCGTTCTCGAATTTTAAGTGTTCGAACAAACCCGACTTTGCTTTTTAAATAGATTCTATTTATTTTCAATAGATGAAAAAGATAAATTTAACTATCTACCAATAGATCATACTTAAACTTAAAAATCTATATAGACTATAAAATATGAAAAAAATACTTTAGTTGGGAAGACGCCAACACTGGATTCTGAATAACGTATGACTTTTTTATTGTTCTTACGACTTAGCGCTTTCAACGGGATTTCTTTTTCAATAAAACACGTTAGTTATTATTACAGCATACATTTCTGAACGAATATTCTAGTTGTGTTGGAGTTATATTTTTGAAACTATAATCTTTGGGATTTATTAAACTTGACAGATAATAAATCATAGTGCGATAAAATGTAAAAACGAAAGCTTATAACTTCATTGAACTAAACATTCCCTTTACGATTATTAAAAGTAAACAACACATTTATTAGTCTATGAAATACGCCGCCTCGCTTAGGTATTTGCTAAGTTGTTTAATAAGGTAATCATTGAAAACATGAGAGAAAGGAGCAGATTCTTAATACATTATTTGTGAAAATAATTGTAGGTTTTCTTGTTACATAATCTGTATATTAATACCTATTATAAAGAGGCAAGATTTGTTTTTTCCTTTTGAATGAACTAAAACGGATTTTGAAATTATTTCTCTGATGACGAGTTGGACTCATTCCGAGCGACACAATATATTTTGGAAAGGGCTAGAATCAGTGGCGTAGCTAGGCGTGGGCCAAGTGGGCCTGCGCCCACGGCCTCGCACTTAAAGGGGCCTCGCACGGCCTCTTCAAGTAAAAGTCAACTTAAATTCTTTATTTATTTTTAATAAAATAAGATCCTCAAAAATATAGGCCACACTCGTCACACTGTGTGACATCAGCTGTGTCTAGCAACACAGCTTAGCTTTGCCAAAAGTTTCTTAACATGCATAGGTATTTCAAACAAAACAGTGAAGGTCGTAAACATTTTGATAAAAAATAAGGATTTCAAAAATTCTAGAAGTAGGTACCTAATTAAGAATAAGATAGTTTACTTGTAGGATCTGGATTAAAGTACCATAACATTTTACGCTTCATAAAGAGACGGTAAAGCATATTTGGTAAAATAGACTTATTGGGTAGATGTTGGAAACGAAAGAAAAGGGGCCTCGCTTACCGCGTCGGGGGCTCGACTTCGCCCACGCGTATAATAGGCCACGCTACGCCACTGGCTAGAATGTAGTAATTTGACCGTAGTTTTAACCTCCTTCGTGACATGTCTATGCGTTGGACATTCAATGTACTTTGCATTAGGCGCAGAAAGCTGATGACATCGCCTACAAATGATATGGAATCTGAAACGTGTTTAGTGTCTATCCAGTGTCCCATTAGGTTTTAAGGGATTTCACGTACCTACTCTAATATCCGTAAATGAATTGTTGATTAATAAGATAATTATCGAAGCGATTAAATTGTGATGTAGATATCAGTACTTGCAATATCTCAGCACCGATTCTGAATATATATTCAGCAAGCTATGTACTTTATAGTTCATATGAAATACATAGTAAATAGCCCTTAGGTACTAACGAATGAAATTGTAGAATATTATAACCCTCCGAAACGTTAATTACAAATAAGAATTCCTCATAAATGGGTGATCTTTATAATTATATATAACTTTATATAGTTAAGATTCATCTTGATCACGACAGCTTTTAAACAAAAAACCGCATCTATTCGTTTAGTAGCTAAGTTGAAAGCTAAATCTAGCCATAACGACGTAATAAAGGAACAAATTTCAAAGTTACTGGTAACGTACGCAAAACCTAACAATGTTAGTTCTATGACTTTTGTCAAACGTACATCCCAAAAAAATATTTTTTTAGTTCTATGTCTGGTAAATGCGTTTCATCCATTTGATTCTGGTGTAAGTATGTGCAGTCAGCTGCTACGCAATTTCCCAGCTGGACAATGGTCAAGTGCGCGCTCCCTTCCGCCTTACTGCAACACCTTTCTATGCTAGATACCGACACATTAAACAAGTGTGTGTTATATGTGGAGCTAAGATGATTAGAACTGCAATCTTGATTTTTTTTATTGAATTAGAAAAAGTAGTACAATAGTTTCATTGATGTACCTAAGTCACTTTTAAGAGGTTTTGCGTAAGTTAAAAGTGATCCTGAATAAGAGGCGAGACTCCGCGTATATTATCAAACACTCAAAAATGAAAAACAACATGCATTTTCCATTATTTCATAAAAATATGTTCGCGTTAACAGAAAATTGGCATCGTCCCTCAGGTCTCGGACTCTCATAATTACATTCACTTGTCAATAACTCACGCCCAATCAATATCAAGCGACTTAATTGAAACTGTTATAGACTTTTCAATTTTTTAAAAGCCTGATATTAAATAGAGATTGAAACTAGAACGTCATCTAGTCTAGAGTTTAGCATAGTATGAACCGCCACCGAAAAAAGAAATTCATTAAAATCGGTTCATAATTGGCCTTAATATAAAAAACAGACAGTCAAATAGAGAACTTATTTTAATATATAATTATATAATAATACTATAAATAAATCATTAATGAAACTCATGACGGAGTAGACATATTCTCAGGCGCTTTGAGTGAAATCACAAAGGTTCTATTATGTATAATTAGCTACAAGTAATTACTTAATAATTGTAAAATATAAGCTTATAATTTTTTTTATTATTTTTTGATATATTATATGAATACTTAGTATTAAATAGCAAAATAAGTTAAAGCGTCAATGTCGCATTAGGTTTTTACCTGTAAGATATTGTACTGTTGAAATAAATAAAGAATAAAGAACATTATTTTTTGAAGTCACACGAAAAAAGTATATCATATCCTAAGATTAAAAAAGTGTGTGAAATAATAATGACAAATATGGGTGTAAAAATAGATTTTTGTTGAAAGTCAATACATCAACATTAGAAATAGCCATTAAAAAGGTTTCATGTTGACATGAAACTAGATTTTGATTCTTGTAATCTTATCTAAGTAGAATTTTATATGCATTTATTATTTTATTTCAAAAGGTACTAAGACTGATAACTTTATAAAGGAATGAATTTAATAACTGACGAAGGTTTTCGTACCGCGACTGTACATACACTTGATGTCACAGATTCAATTAAACGTGACATTACACTAAGTTTTAATGGATGAACCATGTAATGCTAGGTTTATAGTGTGTGGTGGAACCTCAAAATGATACTAAGCACCGAAATTGGCTCCCTGTTGTGTGTATTAATATAGTTTTATTACATATGGTGCGTTCTACGCCATTTTGATGTAGAAACGACCATAAGATGGAAGATTTATTTAAGATTTAGTATGAGATATAAATCACGAAAAGTTAGACAGTAAGCAAAGTAAAAAAAATAATAAAACAAACTTGGCAATTTTTACAGCGAATATAAAAAAAGATATTACTCAATGAAATTTTCGATAAGTTTTGTACTAAAAACTTTCAAACAATATAAGTTAATTGTAAAGTGTACAATTTTTCATACAAATGTTTTATGCAGATACTATTGAATTGTACTTTATCAAACGTTTATTAGATAATATGTACCTATATTTATCTCATATAGTAAGTACCTTTGCAGTAAGCACTGCAAAGTGCAATACGAAATGATATACATACGAATATATCCGAACCATGTCGTCGATTTTAATCCATGAATAATCCTAATCCTAAGAATAGATCTTATAGTTTCAGACTTTCCCATACTGACCGATCTAAATTTTATACCCGGTACATCTACACAGGAAACATATACCATATTTCCTGTATATATGTCTAGCGATTCTTACCAAATTCTTTCTTCCCAATTCCTCAGGACACGAGCCTAACATAAGTTAAGTTAAGTTTTAGGTTGTCATCACATTGAGCATGCATGAACATGATTGCCAGAAAGTAAGCGAGTGTGGTTACATCGTATTCGAGCTAATGATATTAAGGTATTGACGATTTCGGGAGCTTTTCGAAGCTTTCAATCTTCATAAGTTCTTTTATCGTCATTACGTTATCCGTTCAAATAGAAAAGGAAATCTAGGTCAGCGAAATAAGCCTAGATCTATTCATAGAAGTACTAATTGGTTACTGTACGTGAAACGAGAACAAGAATTGTATGGGGAATAAAAAATGGTCAACTTTTCAAAACTACGAAGCTCGGTTTGTTGAAACGAACAAACTTTTTCATTTCTAATGTTATATCATGGTTTTAATTTAATTTTATGTTATTTTTTCTTTGCTAGCATAAGTGCTTCCATATGAATTATAAAATGTTAAAACGCAACATCAAATCTCTTCCAACAAAATGTAATTAGTGAACGTTTTTGCTGTAAAGAGCAAACATTTGTTTTGTTTTTATTATGAATAAACTAAAAAAAATAATACCTTTTTTAAAATGATTTCACTAACGAGAAGCTAGAATCATTCTGAGCGATATAGGCTATATAGTAAATGTACATCCATAAGTAAGAAAAATATACAAAATATCTACAGTCTGTATAAAGTTAGCTGGAATAGATAGATAGAAAAGAAAGCATGTTTATAAATGTATCGCATACCGTATATTCTTATGTATGTATTTAGTTAAAACCCGTTGTTGTAATATTACTGACAGACACGTCAATTTTTACACGTCAACTGACATAATATATTGTCAGTTGTCAAATCGTTCCTGCACCAGTGCTGACAATGAAATGAAGTGTGTATTTTCAAAACTAACACCGGTTCTGAAAGCATGGTCTAACGAGAATAGTAATGTAGGAGCAATTTAATAAAGGTTGCTTTCATGGCCTAAGTATAGCCAATATGATCAGACCCTTTCATTCATACCGTACGTGTCAAAATCTTCGGGTTATCAATCACTCAACGAGCACCCAAAAATTGGGTTTGAATAACACGCTATCGCGATAAAGTGTTTGGCGTGAATCAGCTCGACAGTGAAATATGGGATTATCTAAACGGTCTAAAACATACAAACCATATTCGAAATAAGCCCTCCATTTGTTGGAACCTTACCTTGGTTGGTACCTTGAAAAATACGTTTGTTGTTTGACGAGACGTCAGCGGCTTTTCATTAATGTCAACCTAACATTTGGTCTGGGTTTTATGATTCGGGGTTTACACAGCCGTAAGCTAAATATGATTCATTATAAATTCTTCTTTATTGTTTAAATGCCTGTCAGTATTACTTCGAAGACAATTTTAACTGTAATTAAATTAAAGATGATCTCATAGCTTTTGTCATTTAAAAACCAACCTACACTCTAAATCAAAGATAAAAATGTTAATTTATTGGAACATAAAATGATAACAATGTTTTGAATACTGTTCGGAAATGATACTGCAGTCCAATTTTATCTGCGTAGAATTTAGAACCCTTTTTGACCCCCGACACAAACAGAGGGTTGTTATAAGTTTGACGGGTTTGTGTATCTGTCTGTAAAATTGTAGCTCCTACCCAGTTGGACTGTTTATGATGAGGGTTTATGAGGATCTTAGCCACAGTTTGTAATCAACAAATCGGGTGGTTTTTGAATTGTCTTCTAATTCACTTGTATTTTTATTTTTTTGATAGTACTCGACTGATTTTTAGTATTCTTTTTGTTATGGGGGAAATCTAGAGTCGGTTTGCGTAACATCGACAAATAGTACCTATATGCAGACGTATTCGCAAATAAAAAATAAGCTTGCTCATATTATTAGAATAATAAGTGAAGTCCCGTGTCCCCTAGTGGGGTATGGGGCAGATGCATTTCACATCTGTTTCACTGATCGATTTTTTCTTTTAGGGGCAAGTAGGTGATCAGCCTTCTATGTCCTGCCAGACCGAGTTTTTTTTATCTCCGCCGGGAATCGAACCGAGGACCTCTCGGTTGCAATGCTTACGCGCTTACCACTAGACCAAGGAGGCGGTCATTATATTATATTAGAATAATATTACCTATAATAGTTTCGTAATTTAATTTAACTCTAAAATAAAAGCGGTGATAAAGTCACAAAAGCGTTTCTAGGAATATATTGAAAAATAGCTCACGAATCGGGGACAAAAAGGATATTTGTACGGATGAAGTCACTTCCTCTCTTTCATTGTTGATAGTGTGAACGTGACCTAAGGAATTACTCATTTTCACGAGAAACGTTATTTCATTTATTTTTGTTGCTAACATATGACATAAGTAGTTAAACGTGTACTGTTACTGTTTTATTAGAGTTTAACTTCACAAAAATATAATTGTTCGATAAGAATCATAAGCTAGTAGTAATAATAATCGATTATGAATGATTATAATTAAGATTATCATTGAAAAATTCTAGAAAATATTTTTCATAATATAACCGATATTGTAGATATTTCTTAAATTGATCTAGATACTTAATTTAACTCAAAATAAAACCGCCTCCGTGGCTAAGTGGTATACGCGTCTGCGTGATGCGCCGGAAGTTCTGGGTTTGAATCCCGGGGAGACAAATAATTTTTCGGTTGAAGTTGGCACAGAAGTCTAATCGCCTACTTGCTTGTAAAGAAAATGATCAGTGAAACATACAGAAATGTGTCTGCCCCATGCCCCACTAGGGGTTACGAGGATTTACACTTATTTTAACTTAGATGTTTTATTTGATTTCTATTTTCTATACGAAGTGCCTAACTAAAGATAATTTTTCCTTCGTTTCAGTTGGCGTTAAATACAATGAAAATGGCAATTTGGAGACTGTTTTTCTTCTGCATTGCGCTTATTTGCGTCGAAGGCAGATTACACCAAAAACGTGAAGCAAAATCTCATATATGCGATCCAGTTTACAATAACACGAATAAAATCCAATGTTACTGCTTCCGAGATTCCCATAAGGACGGCTTAATCCGTAGCGCTGATTGCTATGCAACTGTCAACGGAATCGCAAAAGATGATAACAATTGGAACATTTTCAAAGAATTTGAAAATATACACAAGCTTACATTCACAAACACACGCGGCATTGTCTTAAAATACATCCCACAACACGCTTTAAAGTACACGAAATCGGTTGTTAAGCTGGACGTAAAGTATGGCAACATTGAATCGATTGAACCATTTGATTTTGCTAATTTAACCTTTGTGGAAGAAATAACGCTAAGAGACAATCAAATTAAAGTTTTAAAAACGAACGCTTTTGCACATCACAGAGTTTTAGTTACGATTGGTTTAGATATGAACAACATTGTTGAGATAAACAGAAATGTATTTGTTGATCTACCTGCTTTAGAGAAGCTATATTTAACGAACAATAAAATAACAACTATCCATGACAAGGCATTTGTACATTTGTCAAATCTAAGGGAACTTGAAATTGATACCAACAATTTGTTTACTTTGAACAGTGAAACGTTTTCAGGACTGAAAAAGTTAGAGAAGTTGGACCTCAGTAGTAATAGTTTGCAGGTGATAGGAGACAACACATTTTTACCTTTAAAAAATCTTCGTGTATTGAATTTGGATGGAAACAAAATCCAAATGCTTGATGAGAAAGCTTTCCATGGCCTAGTAAATTTACAATCATTGTCTATTGCTCATAATGCTTTGAAAGAAATTAAAAACATCAAGTTGTTTATGGGCTTGAAATCGTTGAAGTTAGTGAATTTGAAAGGCAATCAAATACAGAATCTTGATTCCGAAGTAATGCAGCCGATAATTGAGAATTTCTATAGTAACATAAGCAGTCTTAATGTTGAAGGTAAATATTAGCATATTGTTAAAGTTATATTTTTAAATTACCATAATATTAAAAAAAATCGTTTCCTTTCTCAATTTGTCACGCACTATTTTAATTGATGCATCGAGCTAGAAGGTATTATCTTCGAATTCAGGACAATAAAAAGTTTCTAAATAAAACGTCTGTTGTTGTAAAAAATGTGGTTTGAAAAGCTTTCTAAAAAAAACCTGAAAACAGATGAGAAATTTTGAAACTGCTACATCATACATGAATACAACTTTTATAAATTATACTACAAATTTAAATTTTAAAATTGTAAGTCCTGCGTAAATCTAGGAAATAATATATTTTTTGATTGTTTCAGATAACGCTATCCTCTGTACCTGTCATCTGGATTGGTTTCTATCACTCATGAACAAAACCGAAAGTTCGCATTTAAAACTGTCTATTGAAAACCTAAAGTGTGTACCCAGCCCAGACATAAGAGAAAAATGGACGAAGACAATCGAAGCTGAAAAGAACGCGGAAGACGCTGAAGATGATGGACAAGGCAACGATTATGAATATTACGATGACACTCAACTCAATGGCAAACTGTTTTACGTTGACATGCGTTTTCTACTGAATTGCTCCAAAAACTTCGACAGCTTGCTTAAACCAGACATCGATACACCTAAGCCGACCAAGACTACAACGGCATTCAAGCCAAGTACGGCTCACATACCACTTGACACACCAGCTGAACCTCTTGCATCCAAGGAAGTTGAAAAGGCTGTAGAAAATATTAAAAATGAGAAAAATATTTACACAACGAGTCGCCTATCAACAGTCTCAGCCAATCCTATAGCAAAAGAATTTTTCGATGACGGCAATATGGCGGCTGACGAGGCTAAACCGGATAAAATAAAAGCCCACAGAAGCATTCAAGACTTTCAAAAAGCCAGTAAATCGAATATGATAACAAGCTCTGTCTCATTATTTATAGTAGTTTTTATTAGATTTTTACTATATTAGAATATTTTTAAATAAGTACCTAATTTATAATGTAGATTTAATTATATTAAAATGTTACTTTTAATTGTTATGTAAATTGACTGCTTTACGATTTATTAGACGTAAGATGTTTTTACTTTGCATATTCTATTAATCACATCAGCTTTATAGGTATTTTCGACGAATCAACTACTACTAAAGTTTAATAATCAATGTCTTATATACAGTCACTAGATAGTAAATAAATGATAACTTAGTAACCTCGTTGTTTTGTATTGACCTCACGGCATATTTTTTAATGAACTATTTGAAGATTACAATTAAAATTATTAATTTAAAGGAAATATTTCTCATATTATTAGTATATTACAGAGGTTAAACCAAATAATTTAATTTTATTCTTTTCGATAAATACCCACCTATTTAGCAATTTCGACAAATTTTGTTAATAAAGTCAGTGTGTTTGTTTTTTGCGTAAAATAATTTTTCATTCTAATTCTACAAAGTAATTCTAGTCACGGGCATTTTTCAGTAGTTGTATCTATACTTTTGTTATAAAATTATCTAAAAAAACAATAATTTTACTGTCAAAATTATATTGAATTACTGACAGAAGATATAAAAAATGTAATCGTTACAAATTAAATATTTTTATAGTTTACCGCCATCTACAGTCAATTAAAAGAACTACGTAAGCGAGAATAAACTTTTTCTTGTACAATGCAATGCCGAAAAAGTTAAATCCAACGTAGTGCAAGTATGTTTCCATAGATGGCGTTTAAACACTAAACGAAAAGAAAAATTTATTATCAAAAAGCCGTTTGACACTCGTAGCATAGAAATTATAATCTTACAAAAAGAATATAAAGTGAAGTGCCGTGTGGGATATGGGGCAGATGCATTTCACATCTGTTTCACTGATCGATTTTTTTCTTTAGAGGC
This sequence comes from Aporia crataegi, assembly GCA_912999735.1. NCBI lineage: Eukaryota > Metazoa > Arthropoda > Insecta > Lepidoptera > Pieridae > Aporia > Aporia crataegi. The sequence goes on from OU538749.1 coordinate 6,349,493, forward strand.
CAGTAGATGATCAGCATTCTATGCCCTGCCAGACCGAGTTTTTTTTATCTCCACCGGGGATCGAACCCAGGACCTCTCAGTTGTAACGCTTACGCGCTTACCACAAGACCAAGGAGGCGGTCACAAAAAGAATATAGGTACATAATATTATGATCGATACTTAAAACAAAAATAGAATTTTTTACATTTTGTTAGTCCATCTGTTCATACATAAAATATGGTAACTTTTTTAAAAATAGCTGTTCCGTCGTCTTCGCTCGCGTAGTGTAAGTTTTCTTTGAATGCACAACGGTTTATTATAGCTACATGTTTTTCAATCTCGGTAGTTGTAATTCTTGCTTGAGCTCAGCTCTCCCAAGAATTTATTACCACGCTACCCTATATCTCTTAAGACTACATCGTGGGAAAAGCTATTAACTGCTACATCCACTTCATTCATCTAATTATAATTAAAATGAAAATAAAATATATCTCTTCACATTGAAAGATTTTCAGTTCAGTACTTTCTTTATTTACTAATTAGTCGAGAGCAAAAGCATAATAATTCATGTAATAACTTATTTTCAGAATTTCAGTGTTCTTTTCATGCTGAGTCATCGCGTCTTATGAAGACGTTCCTAGAATAAAATATCAAATAAATTCGCATCTGCTACCCAGTGATGCCATTAAATGAATAAGGTAATTTCAAAAGGGACTCACCGTAGATATAAAACGACTAGATATGATGAAACTGATTTCAGTAGGGAATAAGTTCTTCGAGTAAATGATTATAATTTATATGATAAGTAAATGTTGATAAATAAGTAAGGAATGAATCGCCTTACTTTTGTAGCAAAAACCCCAAATAAAGAATCGGCTTCCTTAACCGCTGTACAGCGGCATGGGAGGCAGTTAAGTGTAATGCGTAAGTGGAGCGTTTCCTGGCGAAATAAGAAAATAAATTAAGAATTTATGTGATAACATGTAATGGTAAATTATATGAAATTTTATATCAGCCGCATTCCTCTTACTTAACTTTATTCCGATCCGATTCAAAGCCCAATATCAAGACATTTGGCAATCGAAAAGCGCCGCAGAATTAGTAGGACCAAATTTAAAAAAAATGTTTTTTAAATTGAAATTAAAAAACAGCACTTTCAACGATATTTTATTGATTATTTGGCAGTAATTATGGTGAAATTGGTATTTAATTAAAGAATTGAGATTTGTAAAATTAGACAATCAAATTTAGGAAGCTACTTTCTGTTAATGCTGCATAAATGTAAACTAAATATTGAAATATAAATATAGTGTTTAAAATAATGCACCTCGCTTCTGACAATGAGATTCATTTTTTTATCGAATAGGAGTCAAACGGGCAGGAGGCTCACTTACGAGAAGCAATCCGCCGCCCAAATACACCACCAACTGCTGTTGGGCCACGGGTGCCGGCCTTTTAAAGAGAGGTAAGCTCTTTTCTTGAAGGTCGCTAAGTCGTAATGGTTCGGAAATCCATCGGAAGGCAGCTAGTTCCATAGAGTGGTGGTGTGTGGTAAAAAATGTCTTAGTAGATGTCACATAAATGCTATTTAATTCAATGTGCGCACGAAGAATCCAGACAAGGGAAGAATTTTGACGTTACCTTCGTATATTTAGTATTTCACTTCCAGTTCTCATATTTCTTAGTAGTAAACTTATTGAACTAGAAGCCACGTCGTTAGCCAAATGATGTTTTCATCGATGATCGTAGAATTTTTTTCATTTAGGTATCATCGGTAGTTATAAATGTCAAAGAGGTATTATAAAACAATTATTAAAATTCGCCTAAATAACGCCTCCGTGGGTAAGTGGTTCAAATATGCGTTTTGTGCCGGAGGTGTTGAGTTCGAATACCGCCTACCAGGAAAACCATTAAACATTTCGGTTGGGTTACAGAGGCCTTAACACTTACTTATTTGTTAAGGAAATTACACTTAATTAGTGAAGCAGAAATGTGTTACCCATGCGTTTTTAATTCTATAATAGTACCTACATAAAGATTTTAGAGACTTCGTGCTTTGAGCGAGACTGATACATATCTGCGTCTTTTTCATTGTAAATTTTTATATTCAAATAGGTGATTTAGTGCCTTCAGAGATAGTTCAGATTCTGAAAACATTTCGAACTAGATGCCTTATGGTAATGCCTTTATCTGTTACAGTTTGGCATCCACTTCCAAATGCTTTGTTAAATTATTTCTGTTTTATTTACTAATAGGTCTACCACGACGGAACTCATATTCCATAATTACACAAATTTTTAAATTATCCATTATGACGAAAAATGTTCAAATGTAATGAAAATACAACGCTAATCAATAAACAAAAGACTGAGTTTGTAAAAAGAATATCATGTTTAAAAATTGTCATGTGTAAAACAAAATTAATTTAAATTTAAAATACAAAGCTATTCCTTTAAAGCTAACTTTCTTTCTATTTGAAATGACCAGTAATGAAGAACGGCAATTTCATAAGTAAAGACCTAATATTTTTAGTGCACTTTAAAGCCGGTTAAAGAATTTTTGAAAATATTCTTGCAAATTGTTTGAAATCGGTTCATAATTGGCAACACAGACACGAAACAAACATACAATAAAAACATAAGTAGTAAAACCTCCTTTTCAAGTCAGTTGAAAACGCAATTGTGTCTCGAAAAGCAGAAACCCGAATTTCGGTAATACACTACTTGTCTGTTCTGAGGTTATGTAAATTGCTTTATTTTCACGTTATAACTTACAAAATATGTCATGCAATGCGCCATTGTTGCCAACTCGGGCAAGAAATACGAAATACACATCCATTTATACGGTATTTTTATTTGTAATAATTATGTCGAGGTTATTAAATAAAATCAATTTCTCTTGCACCTGTATGAAGTCACGGAATTAGCTAGTTTTAATAAAATTACCAACGCAATTCAGCGACGCTATTTGTCCCGTGGTTAAAGAGCTTTGAAACTGACGTGTTGCGAAAACCACACATCTGTTTTATTTACTGCGCAATAAAAGTTAATATGATATTTTCTTGTTTACGAATAAATATGACATTTGCAAGGCAATTTTATTATGTTTGCATTTTGCACAAGAACATGGAGTTCTAAAATCCTGAATATCTTATCATGAATCAAAGACACGGGCATCAGTTTACGATTTCAGTAAGCGCGCTAGTCAAAACGTCACTGCGAATTCTTCAAGTCACCTCAGTATACTTTAAATGTTTTTTTTGGTTACCGGAAAGAAGGAGAACCCCAAATCTGACTGAGTTTGTGTCGTCTTCTCTCTGCTTAACCAACGGTACGTTCCTAGCCAACGAACTTAGAATTTTACTTGCCTTAAATAAGCATTTGTTTGTGTTAATTCATAATATACTTTTTGTGCTGTACGTTGTTATTATAATATAGACGATGATGGTGCACTGCGATTGGTCGATAATAGTAATCCAAAAACGCTATTCAGTTTGAGGTGAGTTCACAAGTTATCCGCATGCCGAGATTAAATAAAAAAGAGGAACAAATTAATATGTGATATAATAATCTATCTTCGAATCTCGGGAGGATGTCTCGAAAGATTTAAGCGTAATTGACGTGAATATTTGAACCACGTATGATCTCCGAAATCTTAAGTATGCTTTGAGATTATTAGTGCCTTCTGGCTTGAATATTTGAATGTTTCGGCTTAGAAAACATAATAATCTATGTATTTGCCTGTTTTAGTATAAAAGCTGAATTAAAAGATAGCTATATAGCAAAATAAATCAGAGCAATGTTTAGGAAAAGTCGATACGAATTTTGATATTCAGTATTTCCAACATTTTAAACAACTTAAATTACTAGGAAGAGAATGTTATTAATTGTAAAAGTGACTGGGTATATCTTCTTCCTTTTAAAGTTAATATATCTTCAAAAATGTCGGTTTTCCAGACAAAATTTCACCACCTATCAACCCCTTTAGTGATTTCCAAAAATACCTCCTTTGTCTACCCAAAAATTACCCTATTGACCAAACTTAAGCTGCGTCTATGCTAGGAGAGCCGAGCACGAGCGGAGCACGAGCCGAACACAATTCGTCTAATGTGGACCGACTTACAAGCCTCGAACGAGCGCGCTTCGTTCGCTTCGCTGCGCAGCTTTATACATTCATTAGTCAGTGAACCAAGACATATTATTTTATATAGGCCTATTGATAAGAGTGACTGACAATTTACCTATAATCTATAGTCTATACAATACAGTGTATTATATTATAGGTGAATAATTTAATGTTTGATCCCATCGCTCAACTAAGTTTGACATATTTAATCTTCTACATCTAATACCATTGAAATCAAAGTACTCCGAGGTTTGTAATTCTAGACATTAAGCAATGTCTTCTGCTTAATTAAATTAATAATATAGGTAAATAGGTAAGCAGAAACATTTTCGACTCACATAGGTTCCGTATAATTACAGTATTAATTTGATTTGTAGATTATTTTACAACATGTTTCCTAACGTTAATAAGAATAAATATGACATTTGCAAAGCAATAAAATAAAATTACAAAATGCATAATAATGCATTTTAACTTGAAATGATTTGCAAGACCAGAACATGGACCATGAATGAATTTCATGTATCCAGATCCTAAGAAACTTTATACTATATTAATGGAGTCTGATAATGTGGGAATAAAAAACTACTACCATAGTATCTTGGACGAGGACTTGTACACTACCGAATCTGTTAAACTCAGTTTATTGTTCAAAATTTGGTTAATAATGAAAGTTTGCCGTTGGTAGTGATTGGTTTCTTAATTCTTATCTACTTATGTGACGTCACGGATGCTTGACGCCACAAAAGCAATGGTTCAAGCATTCACTTAGGTATTTGAAAATATTACTTGGCTCTGTTATTTTTGACTATTGATTACGTTAACCACAGATCAATAGAAGTTTAACAGACTATAATATATATTAGGGTAAGTGGAGTTTCGTAAATAATTATTACAAAACCATAGGTCTGCGTAAATGATTTTTATGAAAAATTTAACAGCGCCACCAAGGGATTTACAAAGTATAAAATCATTCGTGAATTTCTGATACAGAGTACAACTAAGAAAAATTTTTCGGAACTAAAAAATAATTAGCTGTCAATTCTCAACGACTTGTTAGAAGTGCAATTTTCAGTTCCAAACAGCAAGTCAAATAAAATACATAAAAGCCATTTCATTGAAACCTATAAAAAAATTTAATATCAGGCATGAAAACGCCAATAAAATAATTGACGATCGCATACCACTTTCAAAAGAATAAAAATGAGTAACACCTTTTTTTGAAATAAATTTCTACGAAGATGGAAATCCTTTCTGAATATTGGCTTTTTGGATCGCTGTTAACTGATTCTAGCTTTAACTTTAGCTGTGTAGCTTATCCACTCAAGATTGTTTCGCCAGGAATCAAAACACTTTTTGACCTCACCTCTTTCATCGACGCCTCTACGCAAAACGCTTTGTATTGTCGGACGCGTGACTTAGCTGCCGTGGTGATTAGGGACAATGATACGCGATGTTTTGTTTTGATATGACAATAGAGTTTTTAAAGAGAGGAAACCATAAATGGATAAGGTAAAGTTTTTCGACTCGAGTCTATAAGTGGGTCTGACAACAAATTTTTCAAAGGAAGTAATAAAAGATTACGGGCTTTTCGAAGGGAAACCTGTTGCATAAAATTGATGTTATTAAATTTTGTTGTGATTGTAACAATAAAATTATATAATTTAATTCAAAAATGGACTTCAGGGAAAGCAATTTGTTATTAGCGGCGTGTAGGATTTGAACAATAATCGGGATTTATGTATCATTCCGTTTCTGAATGTATCTCTTGGGACATGACCTCATGTCTGTAGATACGCAATTTGACGGCTCAGTAATAATATTGGTTACTAGCTTTTACTCGCGACTTTGTCTGATTTGCAGAAACCATCATTTTTAACATGCTTTTGATACCTTTATGTATGAAGAGGTAGATATAAAAAGTGAAATCTCATAGCCCCTAGTGTGACATGGAGGATCTGATTTAATAATTAAAAATTTGTGATACATGTCATTTAACTTACCTATATTGTTTAATTTTTATTGAGAACATAAATAAAAAAATATGTAATCATTTTCGATCAATGGAATAAAAAATTACAGCGTCAGATAAAAATTATAAAAAATTCAGCGTTGATATTGCTAACATCCAGTTTTAAGAATTTCTTTTGAGCACAGCCATTCGGCGTGAACACGAAATTTCATCAACATTATAAAGAAAAATATTAAGAAAACAACAAAGTCGCCAACAATAGCGAACTGGGGCTTGGGCCATAACGACACAAGAAATTACTTTAGGATGTTTCCTTAAGACTTTATCTCAAAAAATAAGAAAATGGAACAATCATTTTCGCAAGTCATTATATAAAGGTCGTCTCTCAGTTGGGGTGTAAATTATTATAGAATATTATTTTTACGTTCATTAAATAATAAAATAAAATTACATCGAAGTCTTCTTAGACGGTAATTTTAGTGAAGTAGGTATAACCTTATAATACTCACTGAAAAAATAAAAAAATAAAACGGCTGTAATGCGATTTTTGCATATTTGTGAATATAGTTAAGTTCATATTTTATAGTATTCATGTAAAAAAAATTGTAAATACTATTAGTAATAAATAAAACGCATAAAACACGTAAAACAACTAACTCTAATTAAGTGACGCGGCTGACATACAATGTATATTGCATATAAGGTTCTAATACCTGATTTAAAAAAAAATCCGTTTTCAAAGCTCAGAAAACTGCTATTCAATAAAGAGTCATCGGTAAAACAGATTAAACATATATGTATATAGGATCGGATTTTTGTATGTAGGTAGTAGGTTTTTAATAAAGAATTGTACTAACAAATAAATTAATAAGGTTAAAATTAGCCTTTGTATGTATCAATTTTAATTCTATGGTTTTTATATATCTCTATAAATAAAATCGATTCATAAGTTAAATCATCAAAACGCCACAAATTCTTATCAAATATAGATAATAATGTCTCGCTTAAACGTATTTTTGGTATAAATGTTACAGTGAAAGCTTTAAAAGCGTAAATATTATGCACTTATTAGTCAGTGCACTACTTACTAATCTTATCAGTAAATGCATGAATTACAAACGAAGTTCAAACTTTGACTACTTCGTATGCATTTTCTATGAGAGCTTAGTAAATGTTTGCAAATCTATTTAAATAATCTTTGAAAACATAACCTTACAAATTTCCTTGTAAGTAAAATCGGAGCCATAGATTTATTTATTTATTCAACAAATGATTTCGATTGGTTCAAAAATATACTTTTATTGTTAACTTAGAGCGTACAAACAAAACAACTTTCAACATATTTTTGATTTTCTAAAACAAACACAGAAAATTTTAATCCATTTTCATTTTATACTCCCTCGTTATTCTATACAACAATTATAAATATCTTTGGTTTCCAATAGTCTTATAGTATCAAATCATAGTTCTGGCTAAGGTTTATTTGTAAATAAATGAATTTGGTAATTGTAGTGTTAATATTTCTATTCAATGAACGCTTCAACTTAAGGAGCAAGTAGATAAATGTATTGACTGACTGGTAAATGTATGCCTATACTTATGGGAACACTCTTAACGTAGATAAATTTAAGATAAAACATAAGTAATGTTATATCCTCAATAAAAAGGAAATAGCAGGTAGTAGCTATAAAATTATTGTTATGAATGCGGCACTTCAACATGAGTCGTTTTTCGGGGAACACGTTATTTGATTTCTCTTTTAATGGCAATCGAAGCTTGCATTTCTGTCATTTTTATTATGAAAAGATGAAAGCTCTTGCAGATTTCATTCGAGAACATTCTATGAAATATAAAATATTTTTACGTTAAGCCAAAAACTATTAATCACGCATGGTCTGGCTTCAATAAATAGACATTCAAATGACTATTAGCACATCCATTAGTTCAACAAATCAATAGTGAATATTCTTCAGAACAATATTTAATGCGAATTTTTTTTTTACCACAATAAATACATATATAAGTTTATAAACAACCAACACTCGGAAACAAACATTCATGCTCTTCACACAAATTAATGTACCTACAGGGATTCGAACCCGGGACCTTTCGCAAAAGCCAGGAGCACTATCAATTGGCGCAATCAGTATTTATTAATGTTGTCTAAATGATACATTGTACAATCAATTAGAGATGTTGTACATTGCTGCGTACTCGAAATAATTACTTGTAGTTCAGGGTACGGTAGGGTCAGGCAAGCTCTGAATAATCCACTCCATTAACGTACAAAACTAGCCACTACGAGGTGTCAAACACGACCTTTGATGAGTCTTTTGTATATTTATAAATATATTTAAGTAGGTACATATTTTTATTCTATATAATATGTAAAGTTGTTAGTAAATATTACAGACGAAATCTTTTCTTTTATAATATTAAGTAGACCCTGCAAACTTCGTATCGCTTCAGAGTTCAAAATAATAACGTGTCACCCAAAACGTCATTCCATAGAAAATGTATGAGGAAGTGAATCTTTTTCATAAAAACTTTTACCTGAATTTTTTTACATTTTTATAATTATTCTGCTATTCTTGGATTAGACGAATCCAACAAATCAGAGATCATCAAAATCGATCCATCCGTTCTTGAGTTATAAATGGTGTACCTAAATAATCCGACTTTTTTTGTACTTAAAAGATTATGAATAATAATTCAATCAGATTTAATATTTCCATTGAACTATGTTCAAAATGAGTCAAGATTTTCGATTGATCTCACATTTTACATTACAAAGAAGGGGTCTCGTAAAATTTTTCCACTGAAGCTTTGCTAGCTTAATAATATGACTGTAGAGGCACTTCTTAAAGAAGTGCCTGTGCAAGTTCTGTGCTTACCCAACCGAAACATTTATTTGTTTCTTTCAGATTCGAACTTAATGCGCATTTAGGTAAACAAGAGCCTTCCTTTTAAATAGAATGTAAAAGATAGATAAGTTAAATTATTAAAACTTTTGTTTAACTCAGGCATGGCAATTTAATTTGCTTGAGTATAAGTTATTTTACTAAAATATTATTATTTATAATAGAAATCAGGTTTTAAAGCGATACATATATGATAAAGGTACTATCGTAGTTTGATTTTTAATATTAAGTCAAGCTAACAGATTTCGGAAGTATATATAAAGTCCCTCATCAATGAACTCGGGCTGTGTACAGAGGTTAACATTTGCAAGTCGGAAGAGCCATAGCTTTGAATATTTTGTGATTCCGGATTTGACTTTAAAATACGCTGCAACCGCCTATCAAGTGAGACTTCGAACTCGACAATCTCTCGTTATTTTGCTGTTTACATAAGCTCACTTTGGCTGATTTTAATGTAAATCCTTTGTTCAACGTTGAAGAACTTCAGTTATGAATACTTTATAAATATTATTTTACATTCGATTGTTTTGTTTGCAGCGGATTGAAACATTTTGAAATTTAATCATATTTTTCATCGGAGAAATTAGCTTTTCGGCATAATTCGTCAAGCATAGAGTTTTATGAAATTTTCCCATATTTTAATATCTTAATATTTTGTTGTGGATAAAACAAAAAAGATCATTAACCGTCTTTCTGAGTGTCTCAAGAAAATATAGCAAATATTACTCATTACTTTGTTATCGGTGAGACAATTTTTATAATCGCATCAGGGATCCAAAGATCTAAAAACAAAATGCATATTTATTACATAATTACCCCTAAATTTTTCAAATAAGATTGAATTTCGAGATTGTTGTAAGTTATAACTTATATCTAACAAAGTTCCTTTTATAATTTTTAATAAGAAAAAACAGTCTAAGGCTTACCCAAATAATACAAACAACCTTAACCCTGTGAGAGCATTTGCAAAGCAAAACAGGTCGGGGCCAAACGTGCCCCGAATACTTTGCGGATTAAGAATTTGACTTTAAAATTAAGAGATAAGCCCAATGCTGCGTACTCCTTAAATACAGAATTGATTTTCAATAAAACCTCTTGGGATGTTTTGAAAACGTTGTTTTTATAATGAATTTGTTTTACGCGCCGAGAGATTTAATGCCTTACTTTAGAACAAAGAGATCTCTTGGATTGATTATAGTTAAGAATTCGTTGGAAAAAAAAACGTTAAATATTAATTTAATTTAGATAATGTAGATTTTAAGGCTAACGCGCGAATGGCCTAACCGTCCCTGCAAGCTTCAGTCTGAAATACTGTTCTAAAATATATAATTAAATAGTATGTACATATCTAAAATCTTAATGTTTTAACAAAAAACACACAAATAAGTATATGTGGATACAAAAACATTCTTGCAAGGAGCTGACTAAACTAAGTTAGTAAGTAATGAAGGGAAGTTAGTGACAAATCGGCGTTCTCTACAAGCGATCGGCCTAAATGATCCGTTTTAATCACTGTCTGTAACGACTGAAGTATTGCTTTTCTAAACACCTTGACCTTTCACACTCGTGTGAATCGATCCGTAGAGCTTACTTTTTTTGTAAATATGGTATAATATGTAAGAATACTTATGTTGTTCAATAGTTATTAAGTTTCAATAGTTAACAGTTGTCAGACTAATTTATTAAATATATTTCGAAATTAATGATATGACCACAAATTCCCTATAGAAGTCTGAGAACCGAGAAAAAATGAATGGTTTGTTTTCGTTTAGGATAATATATTAAATGTAAATATGTTCAAAAAGAAAGAGTTTTTTTGAATATTCTTCAGAGATTTTGAAGCGTTTTTGAACAGCTTGTAAACTTCAATTATTTGTTGACGTGAATTGTTTGTGAATAAATGATTTTTGACATTGACTTTGACTATTCATATTATAACATATGGATGATAAAATGTGATTTTATAAAAGCATATTTTTTTAATTTTCGAGCCTAAATCTCGGCTTTTCTATCTTCTAAATGGTTAAAATATATAATATTAATTTGATTTGTTTTTGTCTTCTGCGCCGAGTAGAAGAACTATCAGACAGACTACTTTATTACAAATAAGTTCTATGAAAGTCGGAAGCTACTTCTCCATAAAGACTGAATAAATTCATGTTGTAGTCATCATAAGTTGTGGTAAAACGTTCAGTATTCGGAATGGGAAGGAATTGAGTCATAAACACGTCAATATATGGAGACAAAGCGTTTCCACGTTATTTGCTTGTAAAATTTTAGCCAATTTCCTAAAGCAAAATTTTTGTTTATGTAACAGCAATTTGAATATTATAAATCACATCCAATAAACGCTAAGCTCAAACCTGGGCCGTGAAAAGTCAGTTCGTTGTTATATTAAGAATTAAATGGAACATGAGTCATTAAAATGTTTCGTATGGATAGACATTCTATGTTTAGTGAACCTAGTTAGCAATTAATTAAGAGACTCAACTGACAAGATCTCCGTAAATTGATACCATGAATCGTCCGCAAAATCTATTAAATGCCGTTAAACGGTTAAGATACGAGTTCAGAAGTTAATGTCCAGTGGGGCCATTCAATACATCCGGATAAGTGGACCGTTACTCGGACTATAACTGGACGAAACCGGAAAAAACCGGATTAAAAAGGTTTCGTTAATGGCGGCGCCGTGAAAAGTGATGCAATTACTTGGAATTGATTCCTTCCTTTGTTCTTTTGATGTTTTTTCTATTTTCAAGTTTACGCAGTGCTGATTACGGATGTTATATGTTTAATTTAGTAATCATTTCGAGATAGGCATTTTTATTTGGCTGTTGAAAGACAATTTTGACAGACAAGGTAATGTACTTCGCACTTTATAACTACAATGATATCTATTTTATAATAATTCGCCTTAGCGAACTCGCAGCTTATAACATAAACATCATGAACATTATAAAAAAGGGAAAAGGGGGAATACGCTCAGTTTAGTAGACATCCACTATGCCTGTTTGACTGTGAGTACCTTGCTGGCTTTTTAAGATGAGGAACGTTCTTTTCTTGAAGGTGAAAATATCTCTGAAATCAGATACTGGTCACAGAATTCAGAAGGCAGATGTTTTTAGTATTTAAATTTTATTACTAATTTTAATTTACTTTTATTTTTATTGTAATGATTACTTTGTTGTGAGAACTATAATGACAGACGGCATTACATCGTATAAACTATAAAAACTTCACACGACCAGATGTCATGGTGTTACTTACTCTAACATTAAAGTCTACTTATCAAATACCTTCACGATCTGTTTAAAGAAACCACCATATTCGTAATGTTATCCTTTTGAAGGATTCAAAGGAAATCTACCCAAAACTGTCAATGCTCGAACAAGCGAGAAATGCGTGTCAGTAAAATATCATATGCTTCTGAAATGTAAAGCATCGAAGCCTTAAATTAGTTGGCAAACAATCCTCGGGGAGAAAAGGAAGGCGATTCATTCCTTACACGTACGAGGGAAGCGGGCGTGAATTTTACTTATCTTTGTAACTAGCTACTCGATCCGGTTCCACAAGACTTAAGCTTTAGCTTAAACTTATAGGCTAAAAGGCTATTTTATTTAGATCATTAAGTATGTCACTCTTTTTAAAATTACGAATTGGTTATGTGTTTAGTTAGTCTATCGAAGATCGATTTTATAAATACAGATTATGTAGGTAGAGGGCGCACGTATCTTTTTCACCATCAAGCGAAAAAATTATATACGTAACTTTTACATCCTTTTTTTTTAAAGGTTTTATGTGGTAGGTACATGTATAAACATACAGACGAATAAAAATGCTAAACAAAACCTATCATATTTATTTTAACTGCGTAGAATCAGGATTAATTAAGTGTCGTTCTTTTGTTCCTCATCTAGGTTTTTTAGCAAACAATTTTTCTTTTGTATTGTTTTGTTTTTGTGCAACGTGTAAATAAAATCAAAATAAACTTAAAATCGTTTCCTAAAGGATGTACAGACATAATCCTGTTACCATTATATATGAATAAAAGACAGAGAATATTTCAAACCAAAACAAAATGCTGTGTGGGTGAAATTTCGATTATGCCTTTGCAGTGAAAACGATTTGATATAACGCGGGAGTGTTGTGGCACGTGCATTTGAGGTTGTATTTTTTGTAGGTTAGAGCGATAGTTATATTTTTCCTATATTGAAAGTTTAAAAGAATCTTGAACTATAAATAATAAAAATTCTTACTTGACTTATTTATACGGTAGTCACTTGATATTATATAAGACAATACTTAGTTATTAAATGATAAATCATATTTTAATAAGCCCTGTCTAAAGAAAAATATCAGTGACTACGAAATTTCACAATATACTTATGACATCTACTAATAAAGAGTCCATTTATAATATTAATCATTATAATACTTTTGTTTTTTATATAAACAGTTAGTAAATTTATTGTGCAAGTGAATTGATATTGATAGATAGCGCCGCAGTTGCAATTCGCTGAAGCGCCCATGATCACGTGATCAACCGAATTTATAAATACGCGTAACATTGGCTAAAACAAATAAGTGATATTAGTGGTATTAGGCTGTTAGAATGGTATTAAGGGCATAATAAGTAACTTGTAGCGATTTTAAGGTAAAACCTTCTGAAAATAGCAAAATATTTTCTATTCCACAAATAATTTAGTCAAGAGCTAGCGCCAGAGTGGCGGAATAGTTGTTTCCAATTAGAATGTTAGAATTTTATGTTCCATACTTTATTTCACTTATTACGAAGTATTTCCGTCAAATTATTTCATCTCACAAAGCACATTCATCTTACGATACATTCAACTTCCTAATACGTACTGTTACGTACGTTTTTCACTAATTAACTCTATTTTTTTATTCGTTGAGTTCCAGATTTGACATTAAATACAAGCATATATTTACCATACCCGCTTATATTTTCTTAGCATTTACTCGCAAATTTCATACACTTTATACAATATAGCCTATTTCACGTACATAGCTTCTAATCAGCGAAATAATTTTAAAAATCCTGTAACTAATTATTTACCTGTAAATTTATTAAGTTTTTGAGTTTATATATTACGAAAAATATACGAATTGATGATTCTTTTTGATTTTTGAAGATCTGTTAAAAATACAAATGTTATCTTTATAATAATAGTAGGTATAAATAATTAAAACTTCATTTAGTTAGCCCGTACTTTAGGCTCGCTGTAAAATAATAACTTATAAAAATATAAATTTGTGGTCTCCAAAAATAATACAATTAAAAACGTTTTATATATTCTCCTCGATATTATAACAACTTAAAAATTGAAAAAAAAATTTGGCTAAGACTTGCGCTACAAGAACATAATTGAATTTGGCATAAAAGAAAATGTAAATTTTTGTCCTCAGATTTATTTTAAAACGTTTGTATTTGAAATATATTTCGCAATGTGAAACTTCAGTGAAATTAATATTAATACATTTAAAATATCTATTTGTATGAGAAAGTTACAAAGTAATAGCAATTTAATAAGAACTTTTTGCATTAAACATTTCGGATTTGCTTGTCTAGACGGGTGTAAACTACATTCGTGATTTTTTTCCAAGATTCGTTAATATTTAAATGAGTATTAACGAATAAGATATTTTAATACATTTTCTATACTAATCCATATTAAAAAGAGTAAAGTTTTGTACTTTTGTTTGTAAAGAACATACATAATCACTACTTTTTTTATACAAACCGCCACGAAGCCAAGTGATTTATGCGTTGCGTGTTTCGCTTGCTAGAGTTCAAATTCCAGGAAAACAAACAAGTATTTCAATTAGATGGGCAAAGATGCCATTTTCTATCACAGTAAATTAAGGTGAGCTATGAACTATGCCCAATAAATTTAATTAGTACAAAATTAAATCGGGCGATAAAAATTATAGAAGTATATACACTTTAAACAATTTTTATGATTATAATATTGTAATTAATTAAACATCACTTGGAAAACCAAGCGAAATTCCATCAGCGGTAACGTAGAGTTCAGGAATTCTGTTTCACTTAACTTGTAGGGCGAGTCTGTTGTTTTTGTATTAATTGTTAATACATTCATAAGATGAAATTATGCAGTCGTATTAAATACTGTCAAAAGCTGTTTTTAAGTTCGTACGAACAAAGAGGCGTGTCATATTTGACATTTCTGTGTCAGAGCATCTAAGCTGTATCTACTAATAGATAGACCGCTACTGGTGTCGAATATATTGTGATGGGGTGTTTGTTTGAAAACAGCGACATTACTGAAATATATTATGGGACATAGTATAGGGATGGGTAAGTGATCATCATTGTGTCCTTAAAGTCATGAATTTTATAATTTATTACAAATACGGATAGAATTAATAAAAATTAAACAAATTGTTGCCTCTAAGTTAACCAATGAGACAGTTTTTATTTATATTTAAAATTTACTTTATTTTAAACATACAATCCTATATTTCCAAAACACTGAGTGTTGACAAAATATTAAGACATAATTTTAAAATTTATAATACAATAGATTCACGCTGCATTACAATAAAATTTTAAAGAGTCTACAACAATGAAACCGCGGTCATAAAGCTTGAGATAGGGAGTAAAAATTTTCAGGAACTTAAGGGGAAGTTAAAGTTGGAACTTTGAACAACTTCCTTTCTCACGTTCGCGCAATAATTTTTTCATTTTAAAACTTACTGTTTTTCTTTTCTTGACATCACAGACTCATAGTATTAAGACTTAAAGATGTTTATGCTTTTGCTGGGTCCTGAGCTTCATTTAATATTTTATCTAAATCCGTAAGGTTTTTCCAGGTCAAGTTTAGTTAAATTCATAGTTCAGCAGAACAAGTATGAAAAGAACCTTTAGACTAAAAATATTAGTGGAAATCTGTAATAATAATAACAAACAAAGTAGGATCAAAGAGCTTTTTCATACATAAAAGATGCAATTAAAGAGACACCGTAGACAACACGGAGGTAGAGAAAGAGAATTCTAACACCGTAGGACTGTTTTTATTATCAACTAGCGACCCGCCCCGGCTTTGCCCGGAAATAAAACATATATAAAAACCTTTCTATTCAATCACTCTATCTATTAAAAAAAGCTGCATCAAAATTCGTTGCGTAGTTTTAAAGATTTAAGCATACAAAGGGATATAGGGAAAGAAAAAGCGACTTTGTTTTATACTATGTAGTGAAGTAAAACGGTCGTAAATTTATTATTGTATCCCGCTAAGCCTGGCCATAACAAACTATAGGGTACGATAAATATAAGAAGGTAAAGTTTACTCAGGAGTATCGAAGTATCCCGAAACTTGAAGAACTTGTAAATTCTAAGTAGAGTGGAAACAATCAATCGTGTATATCAAAACTTCTGACAGGGAATTTACTTATGTTTTAAACAAACGCGTACCAGAAGTTTAACAATAATGTAATTTATTGCAGATTTTGCTGTCTGAAATATAATAAACATGTGTAACCGTAAATATGATTACTGAAGCTATACATAACGACAGAAATTTGATTTATTTCATATATTGTATATTCGAGATTAATGTTAGTTTAACAATCTTAGGAAACTTCTAGGTGACATGTTGTCGCCTTCTTTTCATTCATGATAGTAAGAGACAGCTATCTAATCACTTAAAGTCTCGTAGGCTATAATTAGATTTAGTGCTTTTATTCACGAAGGTCTTGATAATACTAATACAGGCACAAAAGTAAAATAAAGAAAAATTCAGAGTAGTTTTCAATGACAAATTGAGGCATAAATTAGCTAACTGAGAATGTGACTGAATTTCTTGCACAAACGCGAAACTCCGCAGCAAAGGTGTATATGGCCGGTAATAATAAAATATACGTTTACTAGTTACCATGTCATGGATAGATACTTAAAAATCTCTCTTTCTTGTCAGATTTTAAAAAGTTAAACTTGAATTGAATTAAATGCGATAGAATATTTCGTACTTCATTAAAATCAAAAATAATAAAGCTGCACATTTAGTACTTAATGTATATACGATGTGTAACGTCCATCTCTCCTATGAGAATAAAATTTGAAAATATACGAAATAAACAAAGGATATATTGACGTAGAAATATCGAGGCGAATCCAATCGAAAGAATGATTGGTAATCTATTTCAGTGAATACAAAAGTCATATCAATAGAATTGCATACCGGAAGGAACTCGCAACGGTGATTGTTACTCCCCGAACTTTTTCAATAAAAAGGGGCAGGTGAGATTTAACTTTTTTAAAATGCTATAAAACAGCGTCCCCTTAAAACTCGTTTAAACGAAAGTTAATTTAGGTAAAAACATGTCGAGAATGGTGGAATTGCGAATTTTATAAGCGCGGTGAGAACCGTACCGAAACTTTTAATGCTGACTAAAGAATTTAGGATTCAATGGGGACATTTTTAGTGCAGTTGCTGAAACATGTCCAGTGCTTTGTGCTTTGCTAATTTGTATGAACCAGTGTTTTATTATTTTTTTTTTTATTTTTAAAATTTCTTTATTAACTTATTAGATACAATCTGTGCATACTAGTGTGAGGTATCCTGGTAGAACAATATAAAACAAAATATAATAAGTCATCCTATAAGTGGGCTAGCACTCTTCCAGGATTTACAGCAGATAGTTAACTAATTTATTTGATTGGAATAATTGGAATATACATTACATGGTACACTAAGATAATATATATATGAATTTATGTAACTTTTTTTAGATAGTCATTACATTTAATAAACATAATTTGAGAAAAAGAAAAAAAAAAGATTGACCCGAAAGGCGGTATTAAGGAAACAACAAGAAGTTAGCATGTTTACCTGCATTCACAGTGGCGATCACGGCCCGAGCGGAGATGCGCGCACGCCATACCCAACCGTATTACCTAGTGGCAATACGGTCGGGCACGGCCCGCGCGCTTTTATTGGTAGTGTTTTTATTGGTAACATTTTGAAACAAAGTGTTTTTAAGATATTGCTTAATTTGCAAATAAATAAAATTTAATCAATACTCAACTCAATAGTTATAATTATTATGATTCAAACTTAAACTCTTTCATGACCAGTTTAATTTTATTTATTTTAATAGAATTTTAAAACAAAAAAATTATAACGCAAAAAGTATTTATTTGGTATGTCATCCTTATACATATGTAAATTCCCGTAACCCCAAAACTAAAATTTGAGTACAAAAACTGCAGTAACAACACTGACTTCACACGCAGGCGTAATTTTCTACAAAATTAGAACTAAAAACACCTGTATAGAGTTAAGTTTTCGTATTAAAGAGAAGTCTTTGCTACAAATACTACGTAAGCACTATACGAAATTTATGATGACTTATTTCACTGATTTATGATGATTTATTTAACTATAGAAGTGAATTTGAAGACAATTTAAAAAACTTCAACATGTTAATAACAAGAAAGAATAACTCATGACTGGACACATAGTCATAAATTGTAGCTAAGATAAAGTTAGCTTAAACTAAAAAAAAAAACATCTAAATCAATCCATTCGAACTAATATACCATAAATATTTAGCCACGTTACACTGCCTTATTCCAAAATGCGGTTTAAAGATATGCCGGGTTTGTTACCAGAGAAAAACCTAATTTTTGTATGAACGTTAGACGTGTATCCTAGCAACCAATACTGAAACATCTTTAGTCCATGTTTTGTAATAAGCCCCATAATAACCATTCTTTTTTTGTTAAAAAGACCGTTGCGAAGAAGTGTAATTTACGAATAGTATTAAGGGAGTGAGAAAGACTCTTCAAAGGGAATGTCTAATTTCGCTGACACGTATTGATGAATGGCACGTACGTCTCATCCTTGACAGCTCTCTTGACTGCCACTCAATTCTAGCTTCAATTTAGAATATATTTCAGCCACTTACCAAAGTCAAATTAAATCTAGATTAATCTGTTTACGAAAAATAAATTGCTCTTCATTACTACAATACCTCTAATTCAAGTTTGGTCAAGTAATTTTTAATCGCGTTAAAGCTAAATATTCTATATATTCATCACTATGGGATTGACAGCTTTGCAATTCTTAAAAACCTATCAAAAATTTCGATATGAAAGTCATGGCTGCCGTGATAAAAGCTACACTCATAGCTGGGTGGCCAAGTCAGCCTGACTGTACGTATAGCGTCCCTATTGTCTTATATTATATTTTTGTTTCCTATTTTGTGTCTGTGTTGTTTAGTTTATATTCCATTTAAATTTATATGTTTTTTGTTACTTACAGTTTAAAAACTGTAATGGCTAAAGGCTTATTTATTCTTACGGATATATAAGACAAAACCCCAAATAAATTAAGTTTTTATAATTAAATGGATATGATGTGTTTAATGAAAATTATATTATTTATTTATTTTCATGGAAGACTAACAGCTTTAAAATGATAATGTAACAGTTGTGTAGCAATTTGAAAGCCAATTACCTACAAGTCTTCACGTATTGATACTGGTTACAAAATTAATAAACTATTATATTACAACTGTTCATTATATATATTATATATTATTATCAACTAATTATCTTAGAGTTTATTATGCTTAATAGCAAAAGTACGGTTTATATATACTAACCCTAAGTATTATTAAAATTTCAAACTTATGTTGTGTTAAAATATTATATAGAACTGATATTTTACGTATGAATTATCATGAAAACAATGCTATAGTAAAGCCATATTGTATAAAGATATTTTTACTACTTTTTGTAATGTTGCAAAATGCGATAGACCAACCTGATAGCTAGAATCATTTATTTCGTAGTCCATCAACGTTGTTTTCAAGGCATTGTATACAAAAACTGGGCTGAACATTTATAATAGCCCAGTCGGCCAACGGGACAGGGCTGCCGACATATTTTCAATGTAAAGAACTTTTATTTATTACCGGACGAGAAGCCTGATTGTTGCATTAAAGCAGTATGTATTTGTAGATTTTAAATAAAGATAAAACTATGTACACATAGTTGTATAATAAAAACAGTGTCCAAAAATATATAGTCTTCATCCTAGACTGTTCTATAAGCGTCTTTATATCCGAAGAAACCTACGGCGAGTCACTTTGAAACTGTGATGTTGTGCGACAAACAAGCAGATATGAAAATAAAAATAAAATATATACGTAGAAAGGAATTTCTTTTTATTTATGAACAATTAAAATTGAAGGCAGTTTAAACCAGCCTCATTTTAATCACAAACATGAATAACTCATAAATGTATAAACCGACCTTCAAAGTTGTAGCTAAGAAGCTCAATCACTTCAGCTTTTAAATAAAAATTACATCCTATTCAGTCCATTTGTTTTGATGCTACAGACGACACACAGATACGTTAAACTGATTATTATTGGTTAAAATTATAACTTTTTTAAGTAACGGAAAATATTAAAATAAGATTAATGAATATTTTATTACAACCCTAAAATAGCCGGACAGACTTGGGAATAGCTTGACATTATCGGCAGAGGAAAAATGACAAGCCGTGAAATTTTGTACGTGATTTTTTTCTGTTTAGTCACGTAAGTTGTTTAATATTGGCGAAGTGTTCTTGGAATTTGTGGGTAATTTATATCTATTTTTTGTTAATTATGCGCCGTTATGGGAGTGCCATGTTGTTGCCTTCGCTGGCTTCAGCCCGAAGGCAACATCTAGCTACATATATTTTTTTATTTATTTTTCAATAAATAAAACTACTGTCCAAAAATACAAATGTAAAGTTAAAAACGTATAAAATACTTAAAAGTGAAGTCCCGTGTCCCCTAGTGGGGTACGGGGCAGAGGCATTTCACATCTGTTTCACTGATCGATTTTTTCTTTAGGGGCAAGTAGGTGATCAGCCTTCTATGCCCTGCCAGACCGAGTTTTTTTTTATCTCCACCGAGATCGAACCCAGGACCTCGGTTGTAACGCTTACGCGCTTACCACTAGACAATAATTTTTAATAAAATACTTAGGTACCTAAACAATAATTTATTATGTTCAACTACACTAGATATATAAAGGTTAATATTTGCATATATTATTCTATTGCAATGTATATCCTAGAGCCGACACTTCACCTCGTATATCAGTTACGTGACGAATTCGAAGCAATCGTTTATTAATAAGTGCAGTTCTAATTTTACGATGTCAGATATAGTACAACAAAATAGGGTACGCCTGCTCTGTTGTTTTTGTAACTGCAAAACGTTGAAAGTAGGAATCGTGTGATTGCAACGATCAATGTAAGAGGTTGGATGATTTTAATTTGCCAGAAAATCGAACATACTATAATAGACTAGTACATAGCTTTCAGCCTTATTATTTAAGGTTCCGTTTTATTTTTAAATATCACAGTCTCTGTGTTGTCATATTTCAAATTAAACTTGCTGCAAGATGACACCGAAACTATATGCAAATTCGTTCAGAAATTAATGCGTTATTATTTATTTAAATTAAATTAATGTTAATTAAATTAACAACACAAAAACATATGTTTTTTTATACGCGTCTTCAAAAACCACAGACTACACAAAGTGATTATTTATATTTGAGAATTTAATGTTTTTTGCTTATGTATGTTTTTTAAAATTTAAAATATAGAAAATAAGTTTCAAGAACAACCTCAGTTAAGTTACTTTAAAACAATTGATTCTGGGATAGGTGCAGTGTTGTCTCATTGTATTTTTAACTCGTATGTTCATCTTAACAAAAAATGGATAGGTTAGGGAATACTCGATTTTATTGTCGCATGATTGAGCGAAATTACAGTTCGGTAAAGTCTCAGAGCTCTTCCAATCTGGTTTACGATGAACTTGGGTATTGCCATATCAATGAAACTTTAGCACGTACTTAAATATAGGTATAATACCACCATAGAGATATTAGCAATTTTAACCAAATTCGTGATAAGATTGCTGAACCTAGATTAGGTAAAACTCGCAACTGAAAAGAAGGGTTGTGTGTTTGACCTGAATGTATGACACATTAAATAAAATATGTGTCAAGTGTCTCTGTAATAGAATTCCTTATTTAGAATCCTAGAAACGGAGGGCTGTTATACGTTTGACGTGTCTGTATGTCGGTCTGTGGCATTGAAACTCTTAAACGAAGTGAATGATAATAATAAATTTTTGATTTGAAAGCAACAGTTAAGAACTATTCATCCATTTATGGGGTATTATTATCTATAATTAACATGACCATGCTGTTTTTGGAGACCGCCTCCCCTGGGTTCGATTTCCGGAAGAGATAAAAATAAATAAATAAAAAAAAACTTGGTCTAGCAGGGGCATAGAAGACCACCACCTACTTGCCCCTAAAGAAAAATCGATCAGTGAAACAAATGTGAAATGCATCTGCCCCATACCCCACTAGAGGACACGGGACTTCACTTTTATGCTGTTTTTGGCCATAGTGATTGTAAAATGTACAATCATTTCACAAGAAACATTTCACTAGTTAATATTTTTTTAATTAATATAAATAATTGTGTAAGTTAAGAATTCAATATAATCCGTTTTATAGGATTCTTGAAATTTCAAAAGCATCGAAGGAAATGTTCGTCTTCACATTATTTTCAAGTGTGGTTTAACTATATAAGTTGGGAGTACGTCGCTATTTCATACGCCCCAATGCTTCTCAATTCACCCTGTTGAGTCTTGTTTATGAGTCGCTGCACATAGCAATGTTAGTACAATTCTAATTGTACCACTCTCGTTTTGAAGGGGATATTATATCACTACATAATATAAAATAAAGTCGATTTCTCTGTCCCTATATCTCTATGTATGCTTAAATCTTTAAAAGTACGCAACGGATTTTGATGCGGTTTTTTAATAGATAGAGTAATTGAAGAGGAAGATTTATATATATGTTTTATACCCGTGCAAAGCCGGGGCGGGTCGCTAGTTAATAGATAATCTTAAATAAAGCGCTATTTTATTTACAGTTAAAGACAATATAAATATACTTAACTTACTTAATTGCTATAAATGTTTAATTCATTTACAATACGTTCATATTCCATACTTTCACACAAGTAGGTACCTATTACTAAGGTAGTATCTACACCACCCACTTTCACCCACTTTTACACACTCAACCTCATACAAACTCATATTTAATTCAAATGGGCACACTTGTTTATCCTTGCATGTTGACTATAGTGTAAATCAAAATGTTGTTCGGTTTGTAATATAAAATATTGTGAAAAATAATTGGGCAGGGCGGACTTTCCCAACATAAACTTTATTCGCTTAAAGGGAAACTCAAAAAAAATATTTTTTAAAATTTTCTTTTTATGTTTAATAGAAACTTCAATTTATACTTAAATAAATTAATTTTAACATCCATAAAAGAGTTTCGGGACATGAATATAATGTTTGGAAGAATATTTCTAGTTCTTAAATTTTGTACTGCTTGGAATTTTCTATTATTTCTCACGAATTTTTCCTCCTCAAGTTGCCTGAAAGTGAACGATTATTAACCATATTGCAAACTGTGAACTATAAATAACTATTTATGTATCCTTTGTGTAAATAACTAAAAACCTTTTTTAAGTCGTTGAGACTTAAAAAGACACTGAATATCAGACGCGTAACCAACTTACCTAAAAATTTTGACAGAAGAAAGCAATTTAGAAAGAAGGCTTACTTATGGTAACGTGAACAGATAAAGAACTTTAAAACAATGCGAACATCTAGATGTTAAATAAAACGCAGTTTTTTTAGTAAACATCTTAAATATTTAGGGTACTTCTCCTCTAGGGGGATGGTTTGACTTACCCTGTATATCCAATTCAAAATCCTTAAATCAAGAGTTTGTTTGAGAAATTTCAAACAAGTGAATGCAAAAGTGATGGCCTGACATCTATTTGGTAAATACACGGCCGCCATTGTTGACTTCCTTTATGAAGAAAGATAAAATATTTCCTGAAGCGAGTGGAGCATTGTCGGCAAAATGTCTTGTTGAGAGCTGGCTGTCGGCGGGTGAAGTTACAAGCGGTTCCATTTTGACAGAAGCCTTTTCCAGAGAATTCATTAATGTTTTAAAGACTGATTTCTCTCTTTGTCTTTGAGTCTAAATTTTCATATTTACAATCATTTTGTTGGCTTAAACTATTGTAAGGCAAATTATAAACAGATTTTAATAATTATTTTCTGTTTAATGAAGAAACTATACAGGTTAATAATGAAATTATAAAAATAAACTTAAAGGTACTTTTTAGATTAGTTAAATTTAAAGCCTTATCATCACTACATAATATAAAACAAAGTCGCTTTTTCTTCCCCTATATCCCTTTGTATGTTTAAATCTTTAAAACTACGCAAAGGATTTTGATGCGGTTTTTTTTAATAAATAGAGTGATTAAAGAGGAAAGTTTTTATATATGTTTTATACCCGTGCAAAGCCGGGGCGGGTTGCTAGTAACAAATAAGATTTAATGAAATAGTTTCTGCCGAGGTGATTATTTTCTTTGGTTTTTGGCCCAAATCAGAAATAATATGCGAAATAAAGTACTCTTACGTGCATCAACTATCATGTTAACTTTGCTTTATTACTATTTTTTTTACTAAATATAATGATCGCTTTCGCCTCAATCTTGCGTTATTCTTGGCTTAAATTCCCCAACCTTTACAAAGAGCGACCGCCAATGAATTGACGAATATTTATGGTGAAAAATCGTTATGTTTAACATACCATAGGCGATGGGTGTTGTAAACATTTATGTAGCGTCATACTCTTTCATGACAAGTATATGCTCTCGTTTAAGGAATGTAAATGCGTCTTATATGGTAAAAAATGGTTGATGGTCTTTACGCGCGTATATTTCAATTAAGTGTGAATTTATTTGCAACGTTTAACGTGTTAACCGAAAGATAAAACTCAAAACTTAATACATACATGTTATTATATACATTTTATAAAGACTGTTACTCAGCCAGTATCTGTTCTGCACAAATGATCGCTGTTTTACGATGTATAAGAATTATTTAAGGAAGTTATTCAAGTATATTAGCTATATATTTTTAATGCTATCCTAAACTATTCATCCATTTAAGGGTATCGAAACATTTTTTTTAATTTGAGGTTTATAAACAGAGGAATGTACAGGTATTTGACGGAAAGATATGTTTATATTTTAATACGAGTTTTAAATTCCAGTAGTGAAATTTTGTACGTTGGATAGAGAAAGATTATGCTCGTTATACATTCTAGGAGTTGAGACAATGGTTGTCCGACATGAATCCCGTGTGACGAAACTACGAAATAAACTTAAACTGTATGCTTACTTTAACTCCGCGATGTATTTTATGCGAGTGTCGAGGGACGAACAAAAACGTCCACTTTTCACTTTTGCTTACATCGAGTTGGAAACTTCTACGGCTGTAAATATTCTGTTGTTACGTTATCTTAAATTTTTAAAGTTTCATGGCAATAAATTTTAACCAATGTGTGAGTGAGTATAAGCTTTCAGACATAACATCAAAAGAATTGTGAATCCCGCAGTGGGTTTCAGACTCCTTAACCTCAGTATCTGTTTTTAAAAAAGTGCCAGCCGTTTTTGAAAGTAGCCGTTACTGATGGACAAACAAATTTATTCTTTGTATTTTTATAGCTATTCTTTATATAAAAATACTTTAAATTGTTCCTACTTTCGAAATGACAATAGTCCCACATAACTTTTAACATTTTCCCATGTTATAATTTGATTTCCATGTTCCGCTGTAGATCCAGCTTAAAACTTTGTCTAAAAAATTTCGATTCACGAATGAAATTTCTCGGAGCGTCCCAAAATTTGACAGCATTTTACGATTAGATAAGGAATTGAGTTAGATCCGATTGAAAACTTTCCTGCTGATGTTCTCGTGAGGAGATTAGAGGGAATCTTTTCGAGTTTTAAGTGAGTTCTGAGATCGTCCCTCGGGAACATATTTAACGGGTTTTTCTTTCGGTGGGGTTAGATTGCTTAACAAATTGCGATGTGAAGGGTAATGGCCTACGTAAAACCCTATTGCTCTGAGATAAAAATATAGTTTATGGGTTATTTTATCTTGGATTAGGCTATCATCGTCATCACTAGGCACTAGCTGTATTAGCCATCAATCTCCTCTTATTTTTACACACGAGCATACGCTGTCATAAAAAAACATTGCAATACTAACATAACATACAATAATTGAAGGAAAAAGTACACTTTTGGAACCAAGCGTCTAACACACCATTAATTATAAATTTACTTGAAATTGATTGGTTTGGTCTCTAAGCTAATTGAAATAGTTCTTAACTACAATTTATGAGAGTCTGTTCATCCATTTAAGTATTCTTATCTGTAGATAAAATGTGGGAGGTTTTTTAAAATTTCTTCAAATTCAATTGTATGGCATTCACAAATATTTGGTCAGCTTTTTACAGGATTCTTTTCATCAGAAAACCGTATTTGGAATGATAAAAACAGTATAAAAATAGACTATTCGATGATCAATACGGGTGCAGAAGTTTTATTCGAAAATTGTGTTGAATTACTATTAATGGAATTCAGCTCTGTGTACATAATACAAAAACTAAAACGCTTTGCTCGTATCAAACATTGACGCTATTGACAGAGCCATGCAAATTTACAAACTACTGAGCCGACTTTTTATACCCTATTGAGTAGGTATGTACTATTAAATGTAAAGAGAAACTAGAATAATGTATTGCAATGTTTTTTTTACGCAAATATCACAGATTTGGAACACAGTTTAAACAGATACATATAATATTGATCACAATTTTACAATCATTTAATTTTTTAACAGTCTGCATGATAAAAGGCGACTCTCCCGTGGCAAACTATAATGTATTTAAACTATACATTAATTTATATATAAATATATAAAGTTAATTTATAATTTTAACTTACTTTTAAACATTGCTAACAATCAAAATAACATCTTTCATGTTGTTTCTCGTTTTTACAACAACAATTGCAAATGAGCAAGAAAGTTATAGAGCATGAAACACCTTTTTTATCGCTAAGCAACGTGTAATAAGTAAAATAGGCTGTATGTAATGACACGATTAGTATATAATATAATATTATAGTAATTAACATGGCAATAATTTTTGGTTTATTTTGTGTTATTAATATAACACATTCTAAGTAAAATATTAGAAATAAATAAGATTAGGTATATAAATAGATAGATTTTTTTGGGAGTTGGTTTGGTGACAGCTAATGAAATAAAACTGATAGCTATATTTTTTGTTAAATCTCAAGATTTTGAAGGAAGAAATACATCGATAGCTTTTTGAAGGTTTATAAAAAAGGCGAACTCTATCAAGTTAGTTATTATGATAATATCAATAATCACTCAGTAAATAAGTGTATAATTAATAATTATATAAAGCAATCATGAGTCTATAAGACGATTTTAAGGATCAAAGGCAAATAATAAATATGACAAAAGCCGAAATATAATAGAAGTCATTAGTGCTGTGGGCGCTCTTCTATTAAGATCTTTGACCTGTAAATATCAAACAAGCAAGATAATTGACCAATTATGACGAAAAACAGGCCATTGTATTGTTATTACACGATTGACAACAATTCTTGTGTATTAATAAATAAGTAAGGATGACTGGTTAGTTTAATGAGATGGCATTATAAAAATTTCACCAATTGTTTCAGCAAGAAGATGTTAAGAAACGAAAATATTTGATTCTCTAGAAATCAAAGCCAGGAAGTTGGACTGACTTAACTGAGGCGATTTCCAAAATATTTTCGGTAGATAATATTTGTTTTAAATTTAAGGAATAATTTTAATGATTACGCTATAGTTTTTTGCTAAAACTTATGAATTATTATTTTACTCTCGCATCAAACCCTCGGGATTAACAAACATTTTACAACGACGCGTAAATAACTGCCTAATATACTAACAGTCAAACAATTGTACGCTTGTGGAATACATTACGAAAGGTTCGGACTCTTGAAAAACCGAATTTTTACGAAACAAACATTTCCACTCAGTTTGTATTGCTCAATATCGTGAATTTATAAAGTTACTAACTTTTAATTGTTTGGCCAATTAACTTTATTTCACCCCGACTCGAGAGCCAATTACATTACATTTCGAGTTTTTGGTGAATCGTAAAAGTTTAAGATGTTTTTTGCAATGCAATCTTATTTTATAAAGTTGACATTATTATAAACAAAACCTTAGTATTCTTACTAATATTTTACAACAGTGACTTAGTTCATAAGTTCATAGATCATACTTCGTTATTATTTGGACGAAAACTGATACTATTGCCAAAAATAGTAAAAGGCAACAACAAAAAAAATTATAAACCTAACACTATCTAAATCGTACTATATATATAACGTACTTAGATTAGTATTATCCATAATTTCCTTGAGAAATTGTTTACTTTAATATGAACTACGTTAACTTGTTAATTGGTGATTTATTACCATGTCAAAGCAAGAGATTTTTAGAAATATTTAACCTTAAAATGTTTTACCAAATTAGACTGAGTCTCGCTTAATAATTTCAAATTAAAATTACAGGGAGAAATTAACGGAAAATGCTGAAATATAAGCAATTATCATTCCTGATTTGAAGATAAATTTCTTGTCTAATTTATTCAAATAGGCTTCATGAAACTAATAACTTCAAGAATTAAAGGTTTCTGCTATTATAAGTATACAAATTATTCAAATATATATTGAAGTAAGTTATAAAACAACAAACTTGAAACTTAGGATTATTAATTTATTAACATTTTCAGCGACACCAAAAAGAAATCCTTCATATTTATTGCAACTGTAATATAAACCTACAACAGATAATCAAAAGAAATCATCACCGGAACTGCAATAACATTGTTAAGCATCAAATGGAACCATTATCTAGGACTAAGATTGGCCGGGCCTTGTGGGAAATCAGTAATACCTCGCGATCCCAAATCGGTCGCGCTCATTTTAGCCACAGCCGATGCTGTTTCGTATAATTCTCTATTTTAACTAAGTACAGTCACTTAAATCGTACGCTTTTAACCCTAATGTGAGAGGTAATAATTTGAACCATCAGCTTCGTTGTCTTTTCTGAATGATCACGTGCCGTTTTTTAGCCTCTTTGCTACACCGTTTTGGAATTTGATCTAGTTTTTTTTAATGTCTTTTTCTTGTAGGTGTCTTTGCAATCGTATTTTGTTGTCCTTTTAAAATAAATCTGGATTAACGAATTTATTTGGGAAAGCGTATTTGCAAGAATTCACAGTGCAGCTGTTCACGCGAACGTGCAAAAGCTTTAATTTTTTTAAATATGCCAGTTTTCCGTCCAAACTTCTTCAATTTTCTTTCCATAAGACAAAAGTAAAATCAGTTATGTCGTTATAATGAGTAGATTTAATAAAAATATAATATATTTTTATTGAAATATATGATATTATCAATTATTTTTACCAGGGAAGTCATTTAAAAAGATAGTTATTACCGATGGCTACGAGTATGTCATCATTAATTTTGAACTCGAAAAATGAGGACAACTGTTGACCTGTCATTCATATTAAAGAGAAATTTAAAGAGGTTTTTATATACTTTACAATATTGTGAATATAATCATAATTTTATCGAAGACGCATTTACTTATGTAATTAATAATTTTAAAATGACTTTTTTTTTGTAGCTCTGTTGGGAAATTCAACGCGTGTTCCACGGAGAAGTATCGATTAGATAAATTCCAGAAGGCTCTGTCTCATGATCCACTAGGGGTTGCAAGACAATTTCTAGCTGATTATATTAATTTTATAAAGATTTGGAAAAAACCTATTTTTAGTGATAGGAAGCTATTACTCTTATTCAGACTCACAAAAATAAAATTAATCCATA
The DNA here is from genome assembly GCA_912999735.1 of Aporia crataegi. NCBI lineage: Eukaryota > Metazoa > Arthropoda > Insecta > Lepidoptera > Pieridae > Aporia > Aporia crataegi. The sequence goes on from OU538749.1 coordinate 6,379,424, forward strand.
TAGAACTGGTTAATAGTTATATGTATAATCAACCGCTTCGGATTCTAGAGGCGTTTTGGTGGAGAAGAAGTGGCAAGAAACTCCCCAGCAGGCACTCTTTAGACGACTTCCTTGTAATATAGGCTTTATTTATGTCTACATTACTGTTTTTATAATTTCAAAATACATCTTTTGTTAAAACATTCTTTGTACATTTCTGTGATGTAAATGTTTAGTGTAAAAAAACAAAAATGAGTTCTATGATGCAATTCGCGTTCGCTTTTTTGGAAGTTAATTTAGATTTGAGATTTGATCACAAGTTCTATCACTTGGACGGTAATAAAACCTATTTTCTAAATTGTAATTTTTGTTTATGGCAACAACAGGGCCTTATTGAAATATCGTTACAGACTTATTCGCTTATCTGTACTCGATAACATCGGGGCCTGCAAAATGGTCTCTACAATGACAGTGGGCTTGGCCTGATGAGGGTCAGGTTAAAGGCATTTCAGTTAATATGCGTTATACCTCGACCCGAACTGACTTACGGTTCATTGAGTGTTATGTAAACGGCATGAATGAAAGTAACAAGGCTTGACTTGATATTATATTAAGAAAACTAAAATCTAAAGTTATCATGAATTTGCGAATTTGTTATTTAATTCATAAGTTAGTTAAATTAATGTAATATGCTATGTATCAAAAAATAGAAACAGCACTGAAAATACTAAAATTTTAAATAAAAGGTATTGATATCATTAGACATTTGAATAATTAATATTCGTTAAATGATATTTTATAATGTACTCAATTGACTGGCATTATATTTGTAATATTAAATTGATCCAAAGATGGGCAAAATGTTTGTTTTAAAATGTATTTGTTTGATCCGAATAAATATGAATTTATTATTTCTCATTACATTTTGTTTTTTGAAAGAATTCCATGGAAAATCACATTTCTTTAATACATTCAAAGCTGTCAATTGCAGGGATGGATATCGAGTAATCGAAGAATTTTTTCAACTCCTGGTCTTAAAAAGTCCATTTCGAGGGATCAATTGAAGCGATAAAACGCGCACGAAATCTCAGCCATCAATTACTGATGTTATGTAGAAAAAATATTTATATTTTTATTTATATCTATTGAACAAATACAAAAAAAAAATTCATGATGATGATATGACGATGACAAGACTCTTTCTGATAAACATAGGCAACATATTATATAAAATTAAGTTTAGTAGTTAAGAATTCATTAACATGATAAAGCCGTGTACTGATTTTTAAACTCCTATAAAGAAATACATAATTACAATCACACCAACTGATTAAAAAACAACACAAAGACAAAAAGGAACAAAATGATTATGCTTTTTAATTAGTAAGTACTCGTATCATAACTAGGGCTGCCTCTTATTTTATACTCAGTAATTTGTGAATTATTTACCAAAAACAATTTTAACCGCTTCCATAGCTAAGTGATTCATATGTTTGCGTGTTGCTCCTGAGGACCAAGTTCAAGTACCTACCAGAGAAACAAATGACTGTTTAACAGGCTTATCACCTACTCCATGAAGAAAATGCTCCTGGAGACGCACAATTGGGGTGATGGAATCACACTGATGCGTACGCATAATCTATATAGGCAAGGCGATCAGCATATTTTTTCTAAACTGAAACATAAGTTTTCTAGAAATTGAACGTAAGATTTTCTATTCTGTTGAATTTATCTCAGACCAACTTATTTGTGTTGACGCTTAGTATTCGTGTTTGGTAGTAAATTTTAAATTGACGAGTCAATTTAAAAATTTATTGAATATTATTGCAGAAAGCAACAAAAGGCGAAAATATGAAACTATTGGAGTGGAGACTTTGGGTCCATGGGGGCCAGAAGCGCGTCGATTGTTTAAAGAGATATCGACGCGCTTAGTTGAGACCACAGGAAACCCGAAAGCTGGCTCATATTTCGGCCAACGCGTTAGTATAGCAATACAACGCGGTAATGTAGTCAGTATTTTGGGTACGCACCCTAACGGCTTTGATGAGCCTTTTGTATTTTTGTAAATATATTTAAGTACATTATTACGAGTCAATTATTTTTTTCAATAATATGCAATTGGATAAGAGGCTCAAGAATGGGAAGAGACCATTAAACCCTACAACGCTAGTTCGCTTAGAACGAACATGTCACAGGAAACGAAAGTGAAACTGAAAAACTTATAATGGCTGACAGCCCTAATTTCGCTGTGAAAGTACAAAGGTACAAAGAGGGTGTCACAAAGGACGTTATACTGAAGGTTTTTTTCATTAGCTGTGCTAATTGTAGGGTCGAGAGTCAGACAGCTGTCGTGGAATCACTCTGCCGTCATAATTATTACAGATATAAAAGTTATTTTTATTTTATAATTTTTCGCAGAGTAATTACTGGCTTCGTTATAAAAATGTAGTGCCAGATTAAATTATGTTTTATAATTGGTATTGGTTGTTATTAGTGGATCAATTTAAAGAATTCTGATATTTCTGAATACATATGTTTAACTTTTAATTCAAAACCCAAATAAATTAGTATCTAAGAGAAACATCTGTAATTTTATCAAACTCCGATCGAGTTAACGGCTCAACTATTTCAGCCCTTCATCAAAACCCTCCACTCAAATTACCCTTCGATCCTTCAAATATCTCATATGCTCCTCAAATCAGATTTTGAGCTATGACGTCTTCAATAATTTACCATCCAGGATTATTCGAGGGTTATGGTTCCATTAAGTGTCCTCTACAATGAAGTGCTTGAAAACATACGATGTAAAATTGTGGTCTTGCCCGTCAATCTATACATTAGCTATATATTTGACGGTTTATATGAGGTCAACTTAAAACCTTGAATAACTACAAAAATGCTTAATTTATCAAAGATGTTTTATATAAAATTTATGATTTGTGAAATAAGTAAAATAAAAACTAAAATTGTTTTACAATCTTCTGTCTGTTTATGTGATTAGAAGCCATAATTTTGGTTCTCTCAGAAATCTATACAGATAAATAAAATCAGTGTCTGTTTGTAATATTAAAATAACAGCTTTTTACTACGGTATATATACAAAAATAATATTTTTTATAATTTTCGTCGGTCTGTCTATCTGTATGTTTGTTCCGGCTAATCTCTGAAATAGATGGACTGATTTTGACGGGACTTTCAACATTACTGTTCAGTAGTTTAAAAGTTACAATATGAAGTCGGTTTTTTTTGTTAAAATTTTAGCACTAAATCATTATTAAATTATTTTATATACTCATAATTTAATTATATAAGTAACAATAATAGAACAAGATCTTTACGATAAAGATACGTATTTAAAAAAATTAAAAATATATATAAACCAGAGCTTTCACGGTTTCATGATTTAAAAAAATTGAATGACATACATTTCATGACTTACAACTAAATACACAACAAAATTCATATAAATCGGTCGAACCGTTTCGCAAGAGTACGAATGCCACCCTAACACGATTTTAATACATTAGATTATTTACGTTTCCACTCGAAATTTACGTAACTATATTTCCACTCTTGTGTAATTGAAGTGGATAAGTACGTAGATCAAAAGAATACGAATAACAATATTTGTGAAGGTCATCGTGAATTGTAAGGAGTTGGGAATAAGTGGTGAAGTTCAGTTAAATTAGGTACTTAGCCTCGATTCTCTCGCGCGAGTGCTGATTGCTTGGCCTTAAGTCGACTTTGAGTTTTAATTCTGTGCAATTTCCTTTATATTTAGTACTTAGCTTCGCACCAGGGTCACACCATCTATTGTTTTGGTTGGAAAATATCAATTTTCATCTTTAAAATACTTAATTGATGGCAAAGTCAACGTGAAGCTTTTAAATTAGTCAATTTAGTTTATTAGTTTTGGTAAAGTTGTTTTTACACACGTTGGCATATATCACTATTGTCCGTTGTCACATAGAAAAAGATTTCCATCAGTGAACTTTAAATTTAGGTCTAGAAGTTTTCGAGTTAATTCAGTACACACAAAAATACATACATTTATTACATTAGTATACATATTACATATTATGTATTGGTGTCGATTTCTTCTTGTTAATGTGTCTTCCTAAATAAAGAAGTTTTTACTTATGCTAACGAAGGTTATCAAAAAATCAATTATTTATCAACAGTACGATTAACCATTAATCCCTAAAGAATAATAAGTACCTAGTGGAAATAATTTCGCAAACACGGTGACATGAACTCGCATACTACTGTAATTACACACTCGGCATACATTTCAATAAGCGCCCTATATTTGGCCGTATTAATGTGCTCGTCGAATCGTAATTTACGTAAAATTAGCACTTCACATCGAAATGAGCTCTTTAGCTCCATACGTGGGGAGTGGTGTGTCAAGTATCTGCCGTTAAGTGATAAAATTCGTTAATACTATTCATGCTTAGCTGATATATATTTTAGACAAGAAATATTAATAATAGGCTGTAGTAGCAGGAAATCTAAGGCAAGTACACATACATATCGAGAACAATGTTTTAAATCGTAATTCTTAGCTCAATAAAGACACAATAAAGGCAATTCATATACCTTCCCACAGGAATCCTTAAAACCGATATATTTATTATTCTAAATAGTTTTCTTTCCATGTTAAAAATTACGTAAGAAGCTTAATTTTTTTTGTAAAATAAATTTTTTTTCTTGAATAAGTATTCAGTGTTATATCTTCTGAGTAAAGTGATAAAGTTCAGTTAAACCTTCATCTAGATAAACCATTATAAACTATCTACTGAGTACATTACAGTTTTGGTAATAAATTGCTGTAAATAAATGTAATTATATAATTTATTAAACTACTGTAACACAATGTTTTAGATATGTATTCTGGTTCTTGATCGTAATTTTTGTCCAAATTTAAGACAGAGGAGCACCATTCGCTTCCCACAGGACTACTGAAAACAATATATTGCTGAGTAGGTAAGGTTTTTGTAAAAAAATATATTTTTATGTAAAAAATTATGTAACGAGCTTCATTTTTTTTGGTAAAATAACTTTTTACTTAAATATTAAGAGTATGATTTTTTCCTAAATAAATAAATTCGTAAATCTTATAATTAATGTGAAAAAGTTAAGAAACAATCAGCATCTAATCATCAAACAGTCTCACGAAAGAAAAAAACAATCGAGTATGCAAGTCTGTTGAAAATTGCAACCACAATCAGCTAACAAACATAGAAAAAAGACAAAATTTAATTAAGCACATCGTCCTTTTTGAAGTGGGTTGAAAACAAACGAAACGAAGAAATTTTCCAGGATTTAAGAAATTTCTACAAGGATTCCTTTGGGATTAGACCATAAGGCTGCGAGAAGAACAATTACATTTCTAGATAAAAATTAGCTCCTTTTCCACGTATCAAGAGGACGCTTTATTAAAACTCACTTTTCTGTAGGGTCACCAAAATGTTCATATAAGTATTACCTCTTATGTAAGTAATCTTATAAAGATTACCGCAAGTTGTCTACATAGTACCTACGCGAGTAGATAATAAAACCTAATCTTGTAGATTTTATGCAGTTTAGTAGATTTTAATTTGAAAGCGATTAAAATATCAATGTTTACAAGCAGAAGCGTAAAAACCGTCCTTAATTAGCTAAAAGAAGAGGGACAAGTTATTTATAATACAAAGGTCAAAGGTACCGCGTTTTACATAAAAAAATTAAACACTTAAATAAGCCACAATAGCCTTTAATATAAATATGATAAGGTAGAAATTAAAGACACCTAATAAAAATACAAAAACATCGAACCTTCAGAAACTTACATTGTAATTCTAAATTATATTCTAGTAAAAAGTTTTTTCGCTTATCCAAGTCACTCAATTTTTTAACCAGATGAAGTTTAAATTATTACTAACCCCTTTTAACATAATCAAATTAATTAATCTGCTGTGAAATATAATCTTTGATTTAATAAAAATTTAATTAAATTATAATTACAAAAGATAATCTAATGTTAAACCAGAAATTCTTGCATATATTTATTATCATGTATTTTAGAATCTGTCTCTAGAATTTGTATTCTCGGTTAGGGTATGCACCAAAAAGCATATTTTTCATAACAATTTTATATCACCCCGAGGCAACGTAGATTAGCCTTCTTTGTGGATCGAAAAATGTATACAAAATAATATCTTCTTTCAATGTTCCTGAATACGGTGAAACTTCACGTGTCATGGAGAGAGTTGAGAGACCAGAATTCATTATTAATTGAATTTCTCGACAGCCTTTGTTAAGTTAGTCATTGAAAAGAATGTTAAAATCACTAAGTGAATTCCAGTTAACTTTAGGGAGGCATGGGGCAAACACATTTTAGTATCTGTTTCACTATTCATTTTCTTTATAGGCAAGTAGGTGATCAGCCTTATGTACTTTCCCAACCGAGAAATTCATTTGTCCCACTTGGAATTCGAACCCAGTACCTCTGGTGAATCACGCAGACGCGTAAGCCACGGAGGCGATTCTTTAAAGCATTGCTTAGTTTTCTCTTTAATCGAAATTGTAACCACGATACAAACATACTATTACACACATTAAATAAATTCATGCTTCACTAATAAGATTATAATAATCATAGTTACGTTTACATAAGATTTGTTTGTTAAACTTTTTTAGTTTAATATGAAAATATGACATTACTCTTATTAAAAGGTACAGCAATACATGTACAGTGGTAATATACATCAATATTTAAAACTAAACTGGAATGAGTTGAAGTTTGTAAATAGAAATTGAAAACCACACGTAATATTTTATAAATGGTAGATAACAAATCTTATTTTTATTCACTTTATCCGATTGGAAATTAAATTTGAAGTATATGATTAATTATTCCTACAGTTTACAAGAAATTATGAAAAGAGCACTTTCATCTTTGTATTCCTATTGAAAAGATACCTTAAAGGAAAGTAGTGTTAGTTATTTAGTCAACGATGTAGACACGTAACAGGATTTCCAGTGACCAACAATGACGTCAGTCTATCTTTCGATGAGAGGGCTCCGTTTCTCTACTGAAATTAAACAATGTTGTGTGAAACAAAGCCCGAGTGGAGTGGTTAGGCCTCAAAACCCTTTGTTCGGTCTCTACTTCTGATGTTTCTTTTGAACAACGTGTAAGTTATAGAACCCAGCGTTTTTAGACTACATTTAATTAATAGGCAAAGAAATAAATAATAAAATTATCGTAATGTAGGCTTGCGACGAGTAATGTGCAAGTTAGACTTTTCAATTAACATTTTTCACTCATTTAGTAATTATTTTATTTTAAATTTAACTTGAATGATTTGCTATATTATCCACACTACTATACATTCGTGCAAAAAATATTTGATAATTCATATAATTTATTATCAGATGAAAAGCCATCCAGTTACGATACGCGCACGATTGCTTCGGGGAAATCACGGAAATCCTGGTCGTTTTCTGCCATTATATCAAGTTATGTAAAATCTGATTAATTATAATATCTAATAAGTTTTAATAAAAATTTTTTTTTTTCTTTTAGCTTCATGATTTTATATTTCTTAAAGATGTCATAAGTTTATATTTTGTAGGGAATCATGTCAACACGAAACAGAAAGCTCTTTAGAACAAGCATAATAAAAGATTTCTATTGTATACAAAGATGACATGCCCCGCAGTTAAACTACGTCATTTTTCAGTTCTATTTTATTAAGTAGAAATGTTTTTCTTAAAGATGAAAATTATATAATTGGCTTTATATTCGAAGTCTAAATATTCTCTTTACGAATTATTTTAAAGAAATGAGAAATTAAATTTTATTTTTTGTATCAAATAGCATCTCGACGTTTTCCTGAATAACAAGCGACTGTCAGTTGGAAAAATTCACCGTAAATTTGTTATTATGTTCCTACGCAACTAAATATAATCGTAAAATACAAGCGAAATACTGAAACTTGTGAGTGAGTGAAATCCTATAACCCTGTGTGTTAAGTAAATAGGCACAGCCTTCTGTGCCCACCTAACTGAAACATTTATTCATTTTCCTGGGATTCGAAACCGGGATCGACGCAATATGCAGATGTGTGAACCACTTATACACTGAGACAAACACCAGTCACTTGCAAACTTGATTATGATAAAATTATTAAATAAAAGTGGTCTCACAATCGCGTAACAAACATACAAAATAACAAAAACTCGAACTGAGATTTTTTCTAATTTGGAGATCAGTTGAAAGAGGTTGAACCAATCTGAATATATTGGTGAAACCTGAGGGTGAACTTTAAAAGTTATTTTTTGTATCATTGTTGATTAGGAAAGCTAGTTAAACAAAAAACCATATAATACAAAAAAAATTATAATATCAGTAGAAAAGATACCTTGCCAAAGTTGGAGTCCAAAATTTACATCGTAGCAAGTAAGTTTTGCTACGTAGAACTAAGTTTCGTAGCATGAGTCTTCGACGTAGAGCGCTACCTAGTATCAGCAAAATCGGCAGGTTACTCTCTACAAATTCTTCGAATGTTTGTTTTGCTTATTGTGTAAACTTAAGCCCCAATATTAGATTAAGCTTTAAAGCTTTTGTCAACATTGTTTGAATTCAAGTATTACTATTACTTGAAATGGTTTATTGATATTGTAAGTTACAACTGATGACTTATGACCTTTTAATTGAATTAAACAAAATAAATTATTTGTTGATATTTTATAACAAGTAAAATTGAAAGCATTTTAAAAACCGACGTATTAATTATAAATAACAGTCCCTCATAAATTAATAAACAGTTTTGTATGAGATGTAGCTAAGAATAATTTAAATCACGACTATCAAATAAAAAACCGTCATAATCTGACACACACATACACAGAGACAGATAGACAAAAAAAGAGATACAGATACACAGGCACGTTAAATTTAGAACACCCTTCTATTTGAATCAGCGGCTAAATAAGGGGTATGAAATGGAAATAAGTGTAAGCATCATTTTAAAACTATAGTAGCGAAATGTTGCTGATGGTACTCACATTATATCGTATCGTATACAGTTGGTGAGTACTTCAATCCTTTAATGAACAAAATTAGTGTAAACTGAACGATGACTACTTAGCATTATATTATGTATGTAGATGTATAACAACTTATAATACTTACCTCTATTTCAATAGAGGCAAGTATTATAAGTTGTCTCACAATCGCGTAACAAACATACAAAATAAAAACCCGAACTGACAATTTTTTCTAATTTGGAGATCAGTTGAAAGAGGTTGAACCAATCTGAATATATTGGTGAAACTTGAGGGTGAACTTTAAAAGTTATTTTGTGTAGATATCATTGTTAATTAGTAGTTATAATACATAATAAATAATATATATATATATAATAAAAAATAAATATATTACATATTAAAAGTATAAATTCAAAAAATGTATTCAAAACTATAAAACAAAATATTTATATTTTTTCAAAATGTAAAATTTATTAAATATTTATAATAATGTACTTAAATATATTTAAAAAAATATAAAAGGCTCATCAAAGCCATTGGGGTGCGTATCCAACATACTGGCTACATTACCGCGTCGTATCGCTTTACTAACGCGTTTCCTGTAGCCTCAACTAAGCGCATCGAAATTTCTTTAAACAATCGACGCGCTTCTGGCCCCCATGGACCCAAAGTCTCTATTTCAAAAGGAACGAAAATATAAGAATCTATGAGACTTTTATATTTTATCTTTTGTTGCTTTCTGCAAGCGATATATTTTTCAAAATATATCTTGATATATAAAATCTTATAACAATATCATGTAGTTATGGTATCATAAATGCAAATATATGATATTGAATCAAAAATTAATATACCAGTAATATACTAATTCTATTAAAAGTAAAGATTCGTTTTTTTTTGAAAAATTCTTTCACTGCTACGAATATCTTGATTATTTTATGGCTTCATCCTACATTTCCACGTGGACGTCTTTAAACCTTAAAAAGAACTTGAGTTGGTTTGGATGAAGTCACAAATCTCTAAATTGACTCCTTCGTGGCTATTGACGTGAAAAATACGTCATACGTGTCTAGTTTAAGAACGATGCATTAGCGAAGTTGAGACTTTGTGAGAATCTTAAATGTGGTCGATGTAAAATGTACCTTGTAACTTTTAACATACCTTGTTCTACCTCATAATGATTCATTAGCTTCCTTAAAGTTTATTTTCTTTCAGGAACTTGGTTTACTGTAAGGATAAATAAACGTGGTATTAGCTTACTTTTTAGAAAATCAAACACATGATCCTTCTTTTAGGTTTCGCCACAGTCGGGTGATAACCCCGTCGCAGCTTAAACATGAGTAAAAGTAAAAGAAAAACCCAGGAAGGTTCTAATAATATCAAATAAAAAAATAATTATAAAAATCAGATTTGAAAGTCATTTTAAGACACAAGGAAACATAGTCTAATATAACTTTCATTTTTTAGTCGATTGAATTGATTGTCAAATCTTCATTTACTCATGGTATTTGTTGTTGATGTTTTCATAGCCAGTAAAAGCTGTCTAACGGAAATTTCCACGAGTGTAATTATCCAGTGACTCGTCTACGCCTTCAGCAAATCAAAATTGTTTTTCAAGTAAACATAATTTACTGAGTTTAAGGGTAAAATTGGCAGTATTTTGAACTTGATTGTTATTCTTAAGCTTCTCTCTGTTACTTATTACAATTGAATTCTTACTGTATATATATATGATATGTTAAAAATTACAATGGGAAAGTTATGCTTATATTATGATATTTAATTATCATTACATATATATCAAACCTCATAATATATTAATGAAGCAATTGTTGAATTTCTGACGGTTAATTGTTTAATACAGAAAATCAAAGAAATAAAATTGTACATATTATTTTCGTTAAATTTTATTGCGAATATGTTCTTCATTAACTTACTTTTATAAATTAAATTACATTAAATAAATATAATTATTATGAACTTATTTCGATGATTATTTGTCGGTTTGGTCTGTAAATTTTTAGAAGTATTTAAATCTACTAAGCTAACTGGGTAAGAACAAATGATCGTATTTCATTTCAGTGGAGAACATCTCCGACAAAGCTATTTCGGGGTATCTAAGTTAATGATTTCGTATAACTTTCTGTTATATTGGAATGGCTCAAATAGGAAACTTGTATACAAAGAAAGTGCTCTTAGGGAAGGTTTATTTCAAGACTGTCTTTGATTTACTATGTATTTAGAGTCATTGCTTTGGAATAAATGTTGAGTACTTTTAAAATTGAAATACTTGGGTTATGTGATGTTAAAAAAGTTGCATGCAATTTAGAAATTTAATAATATTAAAAAGCTCAATATAGGTACTGGTGTGCATTGTAAAAAACTGAGCGCTAATTTAATAGTATTTTACAATTTTCCAATCAAACCCGACCTCAAAACAAAAATAGATATGTATTCAAAATATTACTTGCGCTATCAAGACAAATACTAACATATTAAACAACATTGCAAATAAAATACATACAAACATATTATGACTTTCGTTTTCGTCTCAGTTGGACATAAACCGGCTCCGTACTTTAGTTGGTCACGAAAAGTCCTGGGTTGGATACCCGGATGATTATGTATAGTGTATCGATTTATAGAAAAATACGACATAATAATGCTATAGTTATAGATTGTCATATCAAAAGAACTTGGAGCAAATAAATATAGATATGATGAGAATATTTAGCAGTTATTAATTATAAAACAAGATCTAAGAAGGTGGTTGGCATCATCTGCGTAGGAGTAGGTTGACAAGGAAAGAAAGTTGAAAAATAATGTCGAAATCTCATAACATCAACTACCATGAACAAAAGAAGCTTTTAAAGGTATTATGGTTAAATATTAAATATATAAAGGCGCAGGGAATTGTGGGTGTTCATTATAAGACTCGTCACGTTCATTATTGGAGGCAGATTTTCGAAATATTACCCTAGTTCACTATGACCGCCTCTTTGGTCTAGTGGTAAGCGCATAAGCCTTACATCCGAGAGGTCCTGGGTTCGATTCCCGGTGGAGATAATAAAAAAAAACTCGGTCTGGCAGGACATAGAAGGTTGATCACCTACTTGCTCCTAAAAAGAAAAAATCGATTAGTGAAACAGATGTGAAATGCATCTGCCCCATACCCCACTAGGGGATACGGGATTTCACTTTACACTTTGTCACTATGAGGATTTTATTACAACAAATATTATTATTATAACTTTATTTTATTATGATTTTATTATAACTTAAAAATAATGATACGATGTTTGGATGCAAATGGATTCTTATGGAATTCGGATCATACCACGTAAATGCATACCGATGTACAGTTGTGCTTTATTTTTATTAGATTATTTTTTTATAATAAAAATTAGTAATAGTCGACGAATCAGGTGGACATAAATTAATCATTAACGAGTTTATGTTACACTTTTATGTATTTACAAAGTTTGTTTAAACTTAATCAATCTTTAAAAAGGTTTGTTTATCTACCAAAAAATATGAATATCTGTTATGAATATTCATACATAGGAAATACCGCAATTATATAACAAGATAATGCGATAAGTTTGTATCACGTGGCACTAATTTATCACTATTATGTGATCACTACCTAAATCCGGGTAGACACCACGCACGTACCAAATACGATATGTGATTATTGTGATAATTTATAGTGCCAACGCGCGCGACTTCGTCTTCCTCAAACAGGATATAAGTTCTATACAAATGCTCTATCATTATTCTAAAATTAATCAATATTGGTTCTGCGATTTTAGAATGAAGTGCGAGAATAGCTTAATATATGCATTTGTTATTTTAGTTTAAAGGTGAATTGTAGCTTCCAGAAATGAACTGAAAATTAAATGAAGATTTTCATATCAATGAGTGAATGCGTGATAATATAAAAAAATACTTATATTTCCTTGTTACACTTTAAGTATAGAAAATCAAATTATACCTATTTTAGCTGTATGAATAGCATAATAAGTAAGCTCAAAGCCATTCGTGAAACAGATAGTGCGTTAATTTATGCGAAGTATTTTAAAGCACATTTTTTAATGAACACTTATGTTATCATGAGGATGTTATGATATAAAGAAAATATGGAAGATGAAGTCTTCGAATGAAGAATGAATGAAGTCTTCTTAATACGTAAGTTATATAATATACTAACATAAGAATAAGGTACTCGTAAATACAGGACATAATCGATGAAGAAAAGAAATGAAAGAATAAACCATAAGTCAGTTTATTTACGGATATGATGAAAAAATATATTTAGTTAAATGTTAATAAATAACTTTTTTAATTATTGTAAAATATGCGTAATCATAACTTTTTCGTGTTTCAAGTTCATTTGCGATAAAGTAAAATGTTTCTTGGAAATAAAGTTACAAAACAATTAAATAAATCTAATGTAACTGCTACTTACTTCAAGTTTTTTAAAGAAAATTCAAATAAGCAGAAGGAATTTTATTGTAATATTATTTTTGTTGGATAGGACGGTTTAGAATATTAGGAAATTCTCTATTCGTAATTATCGTATATGTATAGCAAATAAAAATAAATATTTATTAATATATCTGTGTGAATATAAATTAATATGTTTTTGAATAACAATCATAATACAGTGGGACGCTAAAAATATACCACTACATATTCTGTGTATATATGAAATCAATCTATCAAACAAAAATAGGATCATTATTACTAAAATCCATTTATAATTGCGCGTTTAATTAAGCGTAATAAACAGACAACAACATAGAGATGACTTTTTTGAAGTCGGCTGAATAATGTAATTGAATCACAAATTTCCTGTTTGTATCAGTTAAAAATATACTTAGCAACCCTGTTCTGACATCTCTACAGACGAGTGGCGAGTATTTCACGTTTAATATGAATTTTTGATGTTCACGATTCCAGCAAAATTTAAAATAAACTTACGTGTTGACACAAAGTTACTCTGTTCATTATGCAACATCACGTTTCTAAACTGGAAACGACCATTATATAATATTTCAAATCAGTTAAAGTCGCGGGTTTTAGGTAGTGATAATATATTTTTTTAATACTTTATAAGCTTTTATAAAAATCTTTTTTATGTTTAGAAATGCTTGGAATAGTTTTGTTATTTTAATAAGTAGAATGGGCTACTGTGTACAAGCAAATTATTTAAATATTGACTATATCTAGTTTTCAGAGTAAAGAACTGTTTGCTTCCATGACGAGACTTTTAACTACACTCCTGCTTTTACAGACTTCGGTAGTTCCAACGGTACAGGCAAACTTGTTTGTCAGACATGAAATGATCTTCGATTTTTAACTGCTGGTGCAAGAAGGGATGTTATATGTTTAATGTGTATGTGAGTCCGCCTGTGGCATCATAGCTTCTTAAAAAAAGAACCCTTTATAATGAGTTTAAAAGCTGACGTTTTTGATATGGTTTTTGCACTACAATGCTACAATGTATGAAGTTCAGATACAATTTATAAGGTATTTTTATATGAAATTAACTTGTCGGGGAGTTTTTATTTGTCTTCAATTTGACTTGTTCATTATACAAAAAGCTTATCAACAGTAGTGCATAATGGAAAACAGATGATATCCCAGTTACTTTCCCAAAACGGAAGTAGAAAATAATATGAAGCCAATAATAAATCACAAGTTTTTATGTTCATTTGATTCTAGAATTATAAATCCGTGCTATCTACGCCATATATACAACCTGTCGGAAATTAAATTAGATAAACGTAATTATACCTCACGACCGCCGCATTCATTTTGAACACTGTATGAGGTCAAAAGTACCCCGACGCTTATTATATAGGGATAAGGGGTAAATTTATTACCGCGTTTAGCACAAATCTTTTTATAATATGCATTTTTTTATATAATGGGAGTCAACGTTTATTTCTAAACTTTTTATTTTACAAATTATTTAAATAACGTTTTCTCTCTTACGGAGACCAATTTTTTTTAAACAATATTTTATGAAAAAAGAATGTTTGTATGTTTAGACTTCTTTTAAGTTTTTAAAACTTTAAAACGTTTTGTATAGGCTTATCCTCTGTAGAAATCTTCAGCAGATTTTATCACATTGTTAAAATCAAGACCTTGACACTGGTTTTAATACTAATTCTTGTGATGTGGTAAAAAAATTAATTTTGTTAACACGTGATTGATGATACTTTAAATTCGTTATTTTAGGCTAAATTAAATTATGGGAGCATAAATCTCAGCGTGCTAAATAAATTTTCATTATAGCCTGACAAATGTTGTACCAAAGCCCGTAGAGCGCATGTCCCAACCACAGCCGAGTTAAGTAATCCAGTCTGTTAAGTTCGCTGCTACGAATCGAACGTGCTACGGTCTACGCTGCTACGGTTCAAGTTCTACGAAGTTTTGTGCCCGTAATTACGATGTGCTGTTGTTATAAGTGATTCTTTTGTGGATTATTGGAGGTGAGTTGATTTTTATTTACAAACATAAAGCATTGGATTAACAACTTATTAATTAAAATTATATTACTTCAGTGCCCGGGTATGCATTTTATATAAATTTTTATTCGTTAAAACGCACTCATTGTTACATAATTTTAACAAATTAAAATAGTCCGTTTACATAATAATAATAACGTTTATTTCTCTTTAAATTTTACAATTATGTTACATAAGTATATTTTTCATTTATATTATTTCAAGTTATATACTAGTATTATATGTATTCATTAAATTCGACTAATTTTCTCTTAGACAACCAATCAGATATATATTTTATTTATTTTTATTTAATTCAAATTTATCCAAACTTGCTTTATTTAATACGTGTATGATATATAGTTTTTTTAAATATTCTCATATAATTCTTCGTTTATAGACAGCATTTTAATAAGGCATTATCGCTTTGTAAAATTCCTATTTAAGTTATGTACATATTTTTAAAATTACAATAAGACTTGGATTAACCATTTTATTGAAATTTTTAACACACTTGTTGAATATAATATAGTTTAATATGTATAAATCTATCATAATACTTACTACTACATAATTTAATTCAGCTTTACTTATTGTTAGCATAAGTTTGCTATTTGCTAGTTTAGTTTTTCTTTTTGTTTGTTATGTATTCTATACTTTGATAGTTCTGTATTTTCTTTTTCTTTCTTTTAATATATACAAAAAAATAACATATAAAAAATACAATACATAACATATAAACAATAAATACTCCGGTTTATAATTCTGTGCGAATTAAACGATTTTAACGTCAGCCACTAAGCCACAGATGCGGTCACCGATTAATTGTTTCTGAAAAGAAGAATTAATAATGTATTTCCTGCAGAACAATTTTAACTAAAACTTCTTTTCGACTTGGAAAATATTACTTTAAAATATTGATACAATATTTATTATTATTATTTTTAAAAGTTTTTTTTAAAGATGAAGGATATATATTTTTTTAATGTGGAGAATTTCGGAAAAATGCTCTTTCCACAAAATTATTCCAGTTTCTAATCATGTAACGATGAAATTTTCATAAGCGTGTGGTGTAAGCTTCCAATTTCCGAAGATTGAGAATGTTGCATGCAATTTTAGTTAAGTGCATGTTACGTAAGTTTTTGGAGTGCATCTATTAAAAGTTATAGATTATTTATAATATTTTTATTACGTAATTAAAAATGAAATGTGTCATGCTCCGTGTGGCATTCGGCAGACATATTTCTGCATTTGTTTCACTAATAAGTAGAATGATTGTCTTCAGTGCCGAAACGATTATTTCTCCGGGATTTAAACCCAGGTACTCCGGCCTATCACGTGGAGTCAAGGAGAAATATGACTTAGCTTAGTTTCTTTAGATAATAGACTTCCATATTATATTATATATAGAAATAAATCTGTAATTATTAAAAATAAAAGTTATCTTTAAATTTTGAATTTAATATGTATTTATTACATAAACGCGGTAAAACACAACAACGTGAGTCTTTTGTCTATCAGTAATGTCTGATACATTTTATGTTAATAAACACATTCATGTGTATTTTAAATTTAGGTAATTATTTTACATTTTGATAAATGTGGTATATTTAATCGTGTTCTCGTATAAACCTGAATTTTTGTTATAAGAAGAAACCTGTTTTCTACAGTGTTATTAAAAGGGCATTATGAAACAATAATAGAATTGAATTTGAAAAAAAAAACTTTTACGTGTCTTTATCTACATACGTTCTCGTAAAGTTTGGTTGCATTCAAAGAAATTCAATTATAAAAACCATTACCATAACCATTTTTTTATGTCAGCAACATATATATATATATATATATATATAATTTTCTGACATATTATTTATGGTAAGAGGATTTTGCCAGTTTTCCCGCATACAAATAGTATTGTAGAGAACGACTGCCATTTATTACTTTGTTGCAGCGCTAAGAAGCATTCCTCACTCATAGCAATATGACTAAAACTTAACGAAAGACGCTAAAACATAAAGTACTATAAGTCTTATATAATTTATAGAGGGCTAACCTTATTTGGTTTTATAGTGAAATCCCATAACCGCGTCGGGCGATTAGATCAGCAAGTAATAAGTAGATTTACCATCTATGTGTCTAACCGATCGATATGTTTATTGATTTCCTCAGGCTTCGAATCCAGGGCGTGCGGCTCAACTCTAGATACGAGAACCACTTAATGACGGCGGTGGTCTTATACATTATTTATCAATAAAAGAAACAAACATAAAAATCTTCCATTGCGTTATTACATTGAGTCACGTTGATTATACCCACTAGCCACATTTTATCAAAAAAAGTGAAGTCCCGTGTCCCCTAGTGGGGTATGGGGCAGATGCATTTCATATCTGTTTCACTGATCGATTTTTTCTTTAGGGGCAAGTAGGTGATCAGCCTTCTATGCCCTGCCAGACCGAGTTTTTTTTTATTTCCACCGGGAATCGAACCCAGGACCTCTCGGTTGTAACACTTACGCGCTTACCACTAGACCAAGGAGGCGGTCAGACATTTTATCAAAGGCTAGATAATAAAAATCAGAAGTTTTTATTTACTTATTTTAATTAATTACCATAATCCATTGTCCAATCTAGATGTGAGCTTTCAAACAAAAATCAAGACTGGATTTATAGTGATAATTTTTGTTTATACCTTCTACCTTCTTTATACCTTCCACTACTTTAGGAATTAAGATTCAGATAGTGGCAACAGACACGTAAAACTTATAACCCTTATCTTTTTGCGTCGGGACATAGAAATGAGGAAAATCTTTCAAAAATCCACCATTATCTCAACACTTTGGATCGTAGAAACTCCGAGAAGATTTAGTTATTTTTCAAGTAGTAAATTTGGCAGAATAGACGTTCCCGTCTTACAATGAACGTTTATCAGAGATTACGCGTCTCGCGATCGTTGCACCGGAAAATGGAGCAGCCTTTTTAGAGCGGAAATAGGAATTGTGTATCAGAATGGGATTAATTAGATAATACAGCTCGTAGTGCTTGTACTTCGTTCAGTTATGCATAAATAATCAGGCTGGAAAAATTGAGTTTCGGTGTTTTTGAACATTAAATACATGGAACTCCGCAATTTTCTGTGAGGGTAGCGGTTGGCGCCGCGATCCGAGACCGAGACGCGAGACCGCGACAAGCGGCATAAAACGTACTATGGAAGTATAGTCTTTTTTAGAGCTAATAATTATTATTATAATAATTATTATTTATTTAATATTATTATAAATAATAATATATTATATACCTTATTGATATACCCTTAATAATCTTATAATGCCAAATGAGAGATTTAAATATTTGCATTTCTTGTTCTATAAACACTAAATACATGTGCTTGACCGGGGCAGCGATCGTCTCGCTGTCGCGCGTCTCGCGTCTCGGTCTCCGGTCGCGGTCTCGCTCGCGAACTGGCGCTCATACATTTCATAGCGTCAAGTACTGTCGCGGTCGCGCGTCTTTGTCTCGCGTCGCGGTCTCGGACGCCAACCGCTACCTTAACAAAGCAATGCTGATTTTACTTGTAGACTATCAAATCTTTTAAAACCTACCAACATTAAGGACATTTGGATTCCAAAATCAGCTTGATATGTCGGCTGCTTTTAGATATCTTTTATTTGTTTTGAAATATGCATGTGTGAATGCGTGTAGGTTTGTGTTTGTTTTACTTTACATTACATTTTACAGCCATTTTTAGACAGTAGCATTCAATAATCGTTCTTAGAAAGGGAACCTGTCCGATTGGGTAATAGTAGTTATATTTTGAGTAAATAAGAAAGTCATTGGACGCTGTATTTATGTTTAGTATGGTTTCTATTATTTTTTAACGGTAATATTAATAATAATTCGGACAACTCATATACATTGCTCTGATCCCAAAGTAGCTGAAGCACTTGTTTTATGGTAATCAGAAACAACGAGGGTATCACAATAAATACATATATAAGTTTAAATACAACCGAGACTCGGAAACAAACATTCGTGCTCATCACACAAATAAATGCACCTACCGGGATTCGAACCCGATTTTGATGCAAAAGGCAAGAGAAGTACCAATTGCGCCAAACGGTCGTCAAACGGTACATTGTATGATTGCTTAAAATACTCTATTTTAATTTATTTCTCAGATTATCGCAAATATCTTCAGTGATCCCAAAAATGTCTCTGAATATATTATTCAAAAATCCATCCAATATATTAAAATCAAAATTAGTAGACAGCCGAATGACGCAGCAAATATACATTCAAATGACGAATCTCCTTTTTTTCAAAGTAGGTTGAATGCTACGATAATAAAGCATTATCGATGAGCGTGTTTGGAAACAATAAATTGTGTTACTTAGAACGGGCGTGTAGCACTTCAGAATTTAGGTGTTACCTAAATTTATTGGAAGTTATTAAAGTGTACTATCGTTTTATTGAGTTTTTGGAATATATATCACATCAGAAATGACAACATCGAATGATATCAATTTATAAATACTAGTAGTCGCCTATTGGTCGAAATTCGACCACAATTCAAAAGTATGCCAGGTATGTATGTGTGTATGATGTGTGTCATCAAAGCAGTAGTGTGCGTAATATTTATTTTATTGATTTAATGTATTTTTATGCATAATTTAAAATAATATATTAGCATTTTCTACTCTTTCTCTATATAAACTATAAGTGTAGGACATTTCATACTCCTACGCGCAATTTTCGTAAAAGGAGTACAAAGTTTTTGCTTCACGTATATTATGAAGTAGGTAATCCTTTTGCATTTTTATTAAAAAACTTTTTTCTTTTGTTATATATATTACACATTATTTGAATAATGTAAATAGTGTTGTAATACAAAATATATGTAAACTAAAAATAAGTTTATTGTGGCGATTGTTGGTAACGAATTCGCTGACACGTTTCTTACCATATGCAAAAAACCTTTAGATTTCCATTACCTCATGGAACTAATTTAACTTATATAGAGATAATATTTTGTAACTGTCCTTCAAATTCGTAAAGGTGATAAAAAATTGTATAACTAAATTAAACTTATTATTTCTAGACATCAATAAATCAGTTGGAAATACAAAGGCGTTTTTGCAAATGGTAACAAAGCCCAATTTACAAAATGATTTTTGGATTTTATAGAGGTAACAACTCTAGTTCACTATATTTTACGTAAAATATCAGGAACATATCGAGACATGCCCATGTCAAAGTGAAAATCTGACGTCTATTATCAAATTAGAGCCGACTGCTGGAAGCTTAACTGACATGATATCATCTCGAAAATGGAGCAACTTAGTTACATTCCCAGCCGAATTCTTAAAAAGAGAGAATTCTCAAGTCTTTTTCTTTATTTATTTTTCCGACTAGCTTTTATTCAAGTTCTAATGGGCATATACAATAATTATAGCCTATGTCGGAAAGAATTTGGCTTTCCATTAATAATTAATCGTTCTTCGTTCCATAGTGCTATAGTTTATTTATTAAGTATAAACAAATTGAATATATAAAATGCTGAGCATTTTAAAAGTATTTCTCTATTAATTTTTCTATTAGTTTTGTGCGTATTTCACACTTTATAAAAATACAATTCATAGCTTTATAACCAACAATTTATTAAAACTCATCAGTAAAATGTTTTTAAGGCTAGAAAATGTACAATATTTCAGCGTACCAAAATATTCAAAAGCTATCCACTCCCCGAAATATATATGGCTTACATTTTGAACTTTAGCGTTTCATTTTCATCCCTTGTAAATCTTTTCAAAATTCATGCTAGTATTTCTTTGTACATTTTTAGTATAGAGGTCGCCTCTGTAGATCAGATATGGGTTCTAATCCTGGGGAATCCAGTGAATGTGACTAATAATGAAACCGACCGTCAACTGTCGTACCTGGTGGGCGGTGTAAGGCGTTGCAAGTGGCAAAAAATTAAAATTAATTGATAATACGCCAGCTGAAACTGTTTTCGAAAATATTTGTGATCATACTCAGCTGAAAAAAACCGTCAGCTGCTCGTGTGAACGTGTTAAAAATTGGTTTACTAATATTATAGTATGGCATATAAAATTTAAATAGCAAATCTCAATGCTGCGTCATTGCTCCAAGATTTTCTAGGCGCAAAATTTTGTATTGACAATATAACTTAATTAAAATAGAATTAACATCATTATTTCTCTTTATTTAATCTTTATTCTTATTTCAAATACATTTTTAAATATAAATTATATTTCAATATATATACTTAGTCTTGCCATAAATATTGTAACAAAGAAAAAAATATTGTACAATGTATTGGCGCCAAAACGAGAAAACAATCGTATAAAAATGACAGATTCCAAATTCAAATGTAATTTTTTCCTTCTCGTTAATTTTGTCGTAACGTGATGTTACAGAGCATAAAATCGAACAGCAAAATAATAATAGATATATGTATTATGTACTTCGACCGTGCGGAATTGTTACTTTTTTATTATTTATAAATGTATATTAATTTCTAAAATAAAAGTAAATAATACATACAATACAGTAAATTACATCAGCTATCTGCCAGTGAAAATTCCTTCAAAATCGTCACAGCCGTTTCAGAGATTAGCCGGAACAAACAGACAGATAGAAATTTTAAAAAAATGTATTTTGGTATATGTACCATCAATATGCATTTAGTAAAAAGCGGTTATTTAAATATTTCAAACAGATACTCCAATTTTACTTATTATTATTAAATTGGTAGAAAATTCCATGTTTTTTATTTTTTATTTTAGCACTTCCCCGACGTCCACCGCAGTTGCGCCAGCTGACGCCTGATTTACTTATTAGTCATTCGAGATCTATTGAAAAAGGTGCCAATCGATCGGCTTAAAATAACCACCTAAAATGCAAAACTGCCTTCCCGTTTAAATATATAAGAATATATCTATATGTAAATTTTTTAACATAGTAACACAGTAATTAACTATCTTCGAAAGTCGCTGGTCTCGCGTTTGACGTATTAATAGTATTAATTCGTCAAATTGTATTAATTTAATACATGCGTGTGCCTAAAAGTTTTGATTTTGAACTCGTAGACTGACCACTGTAAAAGTGATAAATGAAACTTCAAAAGGCATTGTGTATGTCCAATACACTATAAGGCTTTACGCGACTTTTAACAAATATTAGTACAAGTAAATTATACTTATTACGATTGTTTTAGGAACTAAAACATCAAATTGCGTGTGCGTTGGAGTTTCCATTATGATTTCATGTTCATAGTTCGTGAATAATTCATAATACAGATGTAATCTCCACTTACAAAAGACAAATAGCAGTATTATGAAGGAACTTAAGCTTCGGGCGTTTAAGTTGTACCCGATGTTAAATCGCAGCTGATTTAAGATGAAATCCGAGATCGCTCGAAGTAGTGTCTTTGATAGTGCAACTTTTAGCCAAACATTTGATAAATATTTTTAGTACCTACTAAAAATATTTACTTCAATATCTCTAATCTTTAAAATAGTCCATTTATGTTGGAATGGTGCCCACAGTATATAAATCAAAGTGAGGTCGTAAGAGTCGCATTGATTGTTTTATAAAAGTGTTGAATATTTAAATAATATTGGGTAATATTTTTTTATTCTTATTTTATTAAGAAGAAAGGAATTAGTTTTAAAACATCATCAAACTAAGACTATAGACTATCATAAATATCATAAATAATTTATATGGCATTAAGTAGTGTTAGTAGGTACTTTGAATGTGTGCATACCTGCTAACTTGGGGCGACGGCCAATTCATCGGGACCAGATCCTAAAGTTCGATAAATACAGTACTCACTTTTCTTAAAGTTTCAGTACTGATTTTCACATATTTTGTAGTGAATTTTATGACAAATTAATAATAATTGTTATTAGACACTTGCCGTCAACACTTACTCCTACCAGATGCTTAAAAGCTCCAGAAAAAATAATGTGTTATTTTGATGTATAAACTATAATATTGTAAGTTTCTTTACAATCCATTCAGTAGACATACAAACTTTCGCGTTTGTAAGGATAAATTGCCATAATTACTTACTTGAAGAAAGACATTATTGTTTACTATAATAATTTACCTAATATACTGAATGTTACATTTAAATCATATTTAAATTTATAATTTGTTTAATGGAGAAATTTATTTGTTCCATGCTCCATTATGCATTGAGATAAAATATTTCTCCTAAGCTAAGAATAAATAGGTGCTTTAAATGGATGATAATTCCTAATATCTAAAGCGTTTTAGATATCCGAAGAGATTTATGACATTCTAAAATTATTTAATCTTTCTTAAGATAGCTTAAACGCGATAAAATTCGTAAAATTTAATTCTCACACGTAATAGATCTTCCTTGGTCAAGAATAAATCTTATCCGCTCATGGTTGCATAAAATTCGTTGTATCCCAAACATTAATCTCTTAAGCAATTGTGTTAAATCCACGCCACTTCCTTCCGATAATAAATCAAGTAAGTATACATTGCTGACGGCTTCTTTGTTTAGGTTAAAACAATTGTTGAAATTTGAATGTATCACTACGATATTTTATGCTGGATTAGGACAGATAAGGTTTTGTTGATTAAACATAATTTATGATTTATTTCGTTCGTTGTTAGAACTGTCGTACTGCGGATTTCTTTGTTTTGTCATTTTTACGCAGATTATTTAGTGTTATTATTGAAATAGATAACACTAGGTTTAAGATTAAAGATACATGATATTTACATCTTGTATATGATAACTTAATTAAAAAGAAAATAAATATAACACAATAAGTTAAAATTTCCCAAGACTTTAGTTTTTGTTTAATTTTTCAATTATTTTATATCATCATTTTTGTCACCTACTTATTAAACAGTAAAGAATAATAAAATTTCGTATAATTAGCTTTTGTGAAGCGCGTAACAAACATAAAAAAGATAAAATCGATTAGAGGAACTCTCCTTTTGAAAATAAAGTAGGAGCTTAAATATTACTGCTTGATGTAAATGCACTATTGTAGACATTCATTGTGCATATGATCGGTGCATTAGCGCTGAGCTTTTCCGACCTCTGACCTAAAAACTTCTTGGAATGAGCCATACTTGACTTTAGAACATAGTTTCAGATTCTGAATAACTTTTGTTTCGTTGCGAAACTAAAGTTTTGTTATATTTTAAATTGCTTTTTTTAATGCTTGATATGAAAGCACTTAATTAATGTGATTATATATAACATATTGTTCTATAATTAGGTACCTATATAATGAACAATGTTTATCTTTTTAGTACTTTTACTTTATATTATTTTCACTGTTACTATTTATTACTGAATAAAAACTTAAAAATTGAAAATTTTATAAAAAATTAAATAATTGTAAAATTGTGATGTGTGTCAAACTGTTTTTTTTAAGAGTAAAAACTTTATTGTACTTATTATGAGATAACTCACCTAAGTACAGACTAACTAGTTATCACGCAATAGACTTATTGAACTATAAAAAAAGAGTTCATCGAATATCTTCAAACTAGAATGAATGGTATTAAAAATAATATTCTCATAAATTCTACATGTAGGCTGGACCTGAAGGCATTACGACCCCATATATCATTCATTTCTTATACCAACCCACACTTTTATTAAAATTCTAGCTGTCGGGAATAGCTTTTCTTATGTTATTTTCATTTCTTATTGAACAGCCTGGTCAGAACGCGAGAGCGAGGGCCAGAGATATAAAATTATAATTAAATATTATTATACAAACTCAATACCAATTTGCAACATTGTTAAAACTTATTTCATTTAAATGAAGCTTGAGTACTTCCGATTGAGACAGGCTGTTTAACTTTGTATGACAAGATGAATAAAGAAAAGGTTCAAAAATCGGATGTGTCTTTTTTGTTACATGACTTTGACGCCAATTGTAAACCGATTTGATTGAATCTTTGAACTACAACTGAATGAACTTCCAAATATATTTTTCTGGAATTATTGATTTATTTATTACTTTCAAGTTGGTACATATATTTTTAAATATACCTACTTTTTTAATAAAATTTAAAAATAATTTTTTGTCAGTTTTTCACAAAAAAACAGTCAGGTAGACTCAATTTCGCCCCACACTTCAATCTATTATAATTGCATAATTAGATGCCTTAAGTGTTACATAAATCGTAACATCTGAACATAATGAGGTGGCCTTTATTTTAATTAAGTAATACGATGTAATGAAACTCGTAAACCAGTCTGCGACATTGCTGTCACGCTTTGTATGTAAATACAAGCCCAATTAAACAGAGTATAGACCTGGACAGTAAACAGAGAGATGCATCTTTCAGGCGAATATTGTATTCTACATACGTTCGTCTTCAAAACAATTTACAAAGTGTCTAACATCTCGAAGAATGTAGATGCAAATGTAGGCCATTTGAAATTCCAAACGATCATACATTTCTGGGCAAAAATTGATTATTAAAAATACAACTAGAATTACAGCTTTTTGGGATACGCAACCGAGCATCTAAAGTTGAAATAAAGTGAATAAAAATATTTTTGACTTTTGATTTAACGGTTATTGACGATATTTTAAGAATTTTTATAAAAAATTGTAAATATTATTTAAATGAAAATTCATTCAAAAAATATTTATAAGTAATTATATATTTTATATTAGCCAAAAGAAATAAATTTTCCGACTGCTGGTTCATTCACGACCTGGCTAAAATCGAAAACAATTTCGCACCGTCAGAAGAAGTATAAAATCTTAATAAGATCGAGGCTCCATAGCCTTGGGCTTGGCACATTTTCTGTTAACGACAAAAATATATACCTTTTAAAATATTGGTTGGTAAGATTAAGACACATCTTAATTCCTTATCATAACCGCCTCTAAGTGGTTTACGCGTCTTCGGATTGCGCCGCAGGTCCTGGGTTCGAATCTCCGGGGGACCAATAAATGTTTCGGTTGTGTAGGCACAAAAGGCTGATCACGAACTTGCCTGTAAAGAAAATGATCAGTGAAATAAGCACAACAATGTGTCTACCCCATGGCCTACTAGGGTTATAGGAATTCACTTTTAATTCCTAATAAAATAAGTTTACTGTAGACGATTTTATTTCTTAATAAAGAAAATTACTAATACAGCATACATTAAGCGCCAGAATGGAACCGAAACTTCAGCTGAACGTTAAAAAATAAATATTCTATTACAGAGCATAGCGGGCGATATTGCTAGGATAAGAATAGAGAATATCAAGTACGTTTACCTAGCTTTTAGTGCTAGAACATGCCATTACGCGTTCAAAGAGGGCATTAGTGATACTTAAAGGAAATAAGAAGATAGACCTAGCTTTTACTGTTATATAATCTTTAACCGGCGTTTCCTTACTAGAAATCCAAAGTGTATGCTGCTCGAGTATTTTCAGAATTTCATAAATTGTTTTCAATTATTTTACGCAATTTAAACTGTTTTAAAAAGATGACTATTGTTTATTGTATTTATCTACCGATTTTAGATAATATGCTAATTGATTAAGATCATCAAAATACAATAAATAAAAGATCAGAAAAATGCTTTTTTTATCTTATATATAAACTAGCAACCCGCCACGGCTTTGCACGGGTATAAAAAATATATAAAAACTTTCCTCTTCAGTCACTCTATCTATTTAAAAAACCGCATCAAAATCCGTTGCGTAGTTTTAAAGATTTAAGCATACAAAGGGATATAGGGGAAGAAAAAGCGACTTTGTTTTATGCTATGAAGTGATTATACCTATTGTAATTGGCAGGACAAATCAGTTCAAGTGTATCACGCCCAAAATTTGTGAATTGTACATTTGAAGTCCTGCTCGACATCCACATTTTACATATTACTAGCTGACCCGGCAAACGTTGTTTTGCCATATTAATTTTTGGGGCGGGCTACCCTTATCACTTAGGGGTATGAAAAATAGCTAGTAGCCGATTCTCAGACCTACTGAATATGCATAAAAAATTTGGTAAAAATCAGTAAAGCTGTTTCAAAGGAGTAAGGTAACTAACATTGTGACTAATTAAACTAATTTATATATAAGATTACAGTTTTATTAAATACAAGCTTTTATTAGTAAATTCGTATAAACACTATAAAAAGATAATTTGTGCATTTATCAGGAACAAAAAAAATTTTTTGATTTTAGAATTGTACCTATAATCTCTTACGATACTATATACGAAATATTAAAATTATTCAACGCTTTTGAATTTATAGGTACTCCACTCACACATGCTGAGAGCCTAGACTGCAGTTTCCGCTTTTAGGCAGCTTGTGTCAGCTGTTTGAAGATGCATTCAGGATAAATTTTAAAATTCTTTTAAAGTAGCTGGAAAATTTTGAGGCGTCCTTTGTTGTTGCTTGTTAGCTATGTTCCATATTTTGCTTACGAGTTGACATCTGCTAGTTCAAGTGTGCAGCCACTTGGCAACGTGTTGCGACTTTGAGTCTCACAAATTAGTGTGACCTGCTTACAACTAATTGTCAAAATTACGGTTCCTAAGCCCCTTTTATAGTTTACTACCGCGCTGGCTTTGCACGGGTATAAAACATATATAAAAACCTTCCTCTTCAATCACTCTATCTATTTAAAAAACCCTATCAAAATCCGTTGCGTAGTTTTAAAGATTTAAGCATACAAAGGGATATAGGGGAAGAAAAAGCGACTTTGTTTTATGCTATGTAGTGATAAAGGTTAGTTCATGTAAATTGTCGCAATTATTTATTTATTTATTAACACTTCGTGACAATAAACAATAGGATACAAATAATAACTTAAGCTAAATGGAATGCAATGGGCGGCTTTATCGCTAATCAGTGATCTCTTCCAGGAAACCCAACAAGGAAAATAAAAAAGTAATGAAGGGAGACTGTATGAAGTGTGAAAACTACTAAGTCCTTAACAATAGCAAATATGGTTCAAAATAACAACTAAAAAGTCTAAGCGGTATCAGCTGTTGCATGAATCACGAACGTTTATAGAAGTAGGATAAGACAATGACAAGAAGTACCTGTGGAGGAGAGATTTGAAGGAAGACAAGGTGGGAGTCAAACGAATGGAAACAGGAAGTGAGTTCCAGAGCCTTACCGCGGTGACCCTGTAAGACTTAAACAACAATCAACAATTATTTAGGTTATTAAAAAAAACGCATTTTTGTGTGCCTTTATTATATTAACCGTAGGTAGACGGTTTCTATAGCTACTTATATGTATAAATGAGAATGTGACTTCTTTGTTACGCTTTTATGCCTAAACTATTCAACCGATTACTTACCCTGAAATCCAACATACTCGTATATTGTATTGTGTCTAGACCCTTGTGTAGTGGATACGCGTGTGAAGGCGAGGGTAAAATCTATATTTTTTGTATTCTAATAAATAAGAGTTATTTTGCTACAACACATTTATTCATATTTGTTGCATATAGTAATATAGATTATTTTATTTTTTGTTAATTTTACTTGTTTCTATGACGTTTTTCTCTTGCATATTCATTGTAAAACTTAATATAATATTAACCACATAACTCACAGGACACTGGAGGGACCAATATAATAATAGTAATTATTAAAAGAATTACGAAATTAAAGCGTTTTGACTCAATTATTTAATAGTTATTGTATTCAAGGTTAAAGCTCCGGTATAACTAGATAATGTGTAAAGTTATTGGAAGAATAATGATCGTTGTAAATAGGAGCATTTCAAAATAGATGGTATACGTTCAATTGAACTGACGTGTTTAATGAATGAACTATTGGAAAGAATAAATTGATGAACGGTTCATTTCGACAACTTGTATTTCTAGCATCATTTATAACTTGAGCGTTTAAAGTGGCATTTCTACAGTATTTTCTTTAATATATGATTTTTCTGTATATCTGTTATACTTATTTGAATATCACCTTTTAAAAGTCTAATGGTTTCTTATTCAACTAATACGCGCATTTTTGTAATTATTTTTTTATCAGTAATTTTAATTTATTGAAAGAGTTTTCAAAATAGTTTGAACAATTTAAATTCATTGTTATAAAAATCATAAATCAAGATATAAAACACTAAGACGTATACATTACTTTCATGAAAATGAGAGACGACATGGATTGCGAATAAGTTCGTGGCGGCCGCTTGTATAAATAAAATTATCTAAAACATATTTTGTAGGTTAAAATATTTCATGCCCTTGGTTTGGCAACTCTGAACACGCTAAAATACGTTGATGATAATCTAGCGTCCAACGTGACCTCTCCTATAAACATGTCATATAAACCTCAAAATATTCTAGTTAGACAACTGGAAATGACAATTTATTTCGGATATAAAACAGACATAATATATACAGTATAATAAAAGATAAAACAAAAGATATCATCGGAGATTTACAGCAGCTTTAACGAAAGATATATCCTAAAAAAGGCTCACATTAGAGAAAATTATTTAGATTCTAAGGAATTATAGAAACTTTTTGTCCTGAATAAATAGAATTCACTGAAAAGCAGTGCCATTCTGTCATCACTGTTAGATTTTACTTGGCGTTATATAGTTTTATATTTAGCTTTTATCAATTATTTCGCGTTAACATACAACGCGGTAATATAGCCAGTATTTTGGGTACGCACCCCAATGGCTTTGATGAGCCTTTTGTATTTTTGTAAATATATTTAAGTACATTATTGTAAACAAATTCTTTTAAAATAAATTTTGAATTTATACAATATATATTACAAAAACGAAGCCCTCGCCGCGTCTATATGTTTGCTCGCAGATTTAAGCATTAGAATAATTCCCGGGGATGGATTATGCGTATAACTTGTCAAACTTTTTTAAATAGTTGAATTATGACGCTTACTATTCATAATAATTCAAAACATGTTTTAAGCTTGTTAAATAGACACGGAGAGAGTTTTTATAAAACGCTCGCACGCAAAACGCGCGTCCCGAAAAAAGATTCATGGCTATTAAACTTAACAAGCTGGCCAAGCGTTTGAGCAAACCACTCCTCTTCCTCTGCTACCTGCGCGTGTTGGTCAATTCAAAAACAAAAAATTTGAGACACCCCTTATTTCGAAAAAAAAAACGAGATGACACGGGTAATAAATAGGGGCGCTAAATATGTATCAAATTTTACTCTTTTTAATCATTCACTAATTTTAACAGATAAGAGTATTTTTTTATGAAGTGTTTAGTTTTTTAATTCCAGTTGAGAAATTTACAGCATAGGATGTGAAGAGTTTTTACTCTTGAAACTAATAAACATATTAATGAAGGCAAGAATTATAAAAACGTGTAAATGAAGCTATAGGCTAAATTTTATTCTTACTTTCTTTTTTATTGAAGCGTGTCAGTAGAACGCTGTAATATTGATTACTTCATTCAATTTTATTTTGGCGTTATCTTCAAGCGGACTTTAAATTAATTAATCCAAATAGATAACACGTTGAGTTGAATTCAGCTGAGTAATTAATAACG
Organism: Aporia crataegi; assembly: GCA_912999735.1. NCBI lineage: Eukaryota > Metazoa > Arthropoda > Insecta > Lepidoptera > Pieridae > Aporia > Aporia crataegi. The sequence continues at coordinate 6,410,487 of OU538749.1, forward strand.
AACCACACACGGCACTGACGAATGACATGCATCTCAGTATTGAAATTGGTTTTTACATACCCGTCCTCAATACGTTTTTGCTATTCCGAAAACGCGGAGCAATTTGTTCGCGTCTTTGAATAGCGGTTTAGCTTTTTAATAGCTTACATGTTTGGTTTCATCAGACACAGTTTCCAGATAATTTTAGTTCAACGATTTATGAAAAGTTTACCAGGTTTAATCAATGCGAATTACTATTATTTTAAAATTTTAATACTTAATTAGACAACGAAATCCCAACATGAAAATTTAGCAATTGTAAACATTGTAGTAAAATATTCAGCAAAGCGCGTTCTTGAATTATAAACTTAATTTTTAAGTGACGTTCTAATAGGTATTAGGAATTATATGAATTTTTGAATTTGATGTATATCATAAGTTTGTTTAAAAAACCTACTTCGAAATATACTTAAACGTTTTTAGTTAAAAAAAAATAATCATTCTACAAAGTATATATTTGAAAGTTGGTGCCTTAGTAAGATTGGAATTAGAAGCTGTGACAATGATTTACAATCTTGAAATAAACATACAAATAAATTAACCTAAATCAAATGCTTTGGGTTAATTTATTTCACATATATATAATTTTTAACAAATGGTTAATTTATACAGATCCAAGCAAAATAAATACAACATTATGTAAAATAAATTATTGGTTTTTTAATCTTAACAGTGTAATTGAATTTTCCCTGATGTATTTCTATCGACAAAAGCCGGTCTTGAATGGCTAAATTAAATTAAGATCTCTATCCAATTCTAATTAAGTTTACTTGATAAAAACTTATTGCGACTGTAATGATCCAATTGCCGACTAATTGTAAAAAGTGGTCTGTTAATTGTATTAAAAATTTGTATTCATTGCTTTGGTTTAATCGGTATTATTAAAATTTACCAAAATTAAATTAAATAAAAACTGTACATATCAGAAATGAGAAGCAAAAAAAAATTGAAAAATGCTTCGAATTTTTACGTTTTATATTGTATTTGTACTATTTCAATAACACTTTTGAATTAAAATATTTTTATAAGCACCAAATTCATCAGTCGCTATTATGAAACTATTTAATATAACTTCGCTAAGTGGTATCAGCACCTGCTTGTTGCGCCGTGTAAGTCCTGGTTTAGAATCCCGGAGAAACGAATGTTTTGGTTGGGTAGTTATAGGAGGCTGATCAAGTATTTGCCTAAAGAAAATGATTAGTGTTATAGAGGCATACATACATGCTTACATAATTTCACTAATGAATTAAAATGAAAAAAAAAAAACTATCTAATTCGAATGAAACATTGTATTACGCTTTGACTTATTTAATATCCATTATTTTATGACGTATTCATTACTTATGACAAGGAAAATGGTATTATATTTATAGTCAAATGTATAGTATAATTAATGAAACTGAGATGAAAAAGAATATAAAATTAATAGAAGGGCTTCGTTAATATTGAAATATATTCGATCAGCAAGTAGTTATTGCTTTTTCTAGATATAAATCATTCAACAGCGTTATGGTATTGGTGAGTTATACGAAACTTATGTCTAAGGTTTTTCTATAGAGATATAATGTTACCATTTTAACAAGGAAAATTTTATGTAAGGATGACAAGTCGGGTGTCAATTCGTTATTTGGTACAGCTGACATATTACCATCAGGATTAATAATCGTGTTTTTGGTTGAAATTTAATTAAATATCCAAGTAAAGTGGTAAGGCATTCTATGAATTTTACCCAAATACCGTAACCGTGCTACGACGGTATAAATATATCTACATTTCTATGTTGGCGTAGCGGTGCTACGACGATGCTACGATTGTAGAGCTTGGTAAATACTTGAAAATAATTATTATCAAACTGTAGCTCTAGTTAAACTTGCAACATAATTATGTTTTCGATTGAATATTATTAAAATGTAGTGGAATTTTTTTTTGCACACTTTATTGCACTGGAGTGCAACGGGCGGCCTTATCGCTAATCAGCGATCTCTTCCAAGTAACCCACAATTTTTTGTTGGTTTGTACTCCTCCGTACCACTTATGACACCCCGTCCGGCAAGTGGCAGCCTTACCAGAGACCGAATACAAATACAAATTAAATTATACCTCAGGCTTCGCGGTACGCTTATAAGACCGCTTAGCCATGAGGCCTCTGATTTTCTGTGTCGTTTAATATTTATATTTAACATTTTTACAATTTGGAAAGCTACATAATTCGGTTGGGTAGGCACAGAAGAATTATGACGTAGTTATCTGCAAAAAAAAATATCAGTAAAAAAAAATCCTTCACACGGGAAACAGGAATTCAATTTACTTCTTTAATTCTATGAAATAGCACAATTGTTTCAAACGCTGTAAGCTTATATTAGGAGAAATTGCCCAGATAAACACCCCTCTATAGAATTCCTGAACAAACGTTGATTCAATGTTAGCAAGATAATACAGATGCGCTGCACTTTATTCTATCTTCTTTTCTATTATTTACTAACAATTACTCGTTTTGTTGGACACTTTAGTTTTAAATGTTCTTTAAATGTAATTCATTTAAGTGTTTTATTTCAAATCGTAATAGTTCACTGTGCATAATCGGCAACAACTTACTTTATTTAATAAGACTTTGTATTCAGTCAAAGTACATTCTTAAGGATAATATACTTACTTATGCAGTCATTTACCTAAAAAGTTATTTAAAAAATGCAATCTACAAAAAAAAATTCAAATTTTAATGACAGCGACAATAAAATCGAAACTTTTTTTAAAGAAAAAACAAATATTTATTTAACTTCGCATCTATGCCTTTAATAGGCCAAGAGAAAGACATCTTTTTGCATTTGTTTCTTTATATCTAATAAGAGTTCCAAGTAAAACCATTATTTGTTTTCCTGGAATTCGAACCGAGAACATCTGGCGAAACACGCAGCCGAAAAACCACTTGGTCACGAAGGCGACTCTTTATATTACTTACTGTCACCTCTAGCCTTTTGGAGAAGATTAAAGTGTAGTATTTTTATAATATAAGTATAGATTAATGGGTCCTTATCCCATTAGAACACATATATCTTCATTTTTCGAGTCTGAGGGTTATTTTTATCACATTTATAAAAGGCTACATTGGATTTATTTTAGCGTTAAGTTTCAATTGAAGAATGTAGGCACGTACATAACATTTATCTTCTTTACTTGCTGTAAAATATAGTGTCATGTGCGCTAAGATTGAGAATACATAGTTTGTAACTTAAAATTATAAGAAATATTAGAGAAATGTGATTTGAACGCACATTTAAACTTATTGTAAAAAGCTTTTACCAACTAATTAGGTATGCACATTTCTATACAGTAAATTAAGCAAAAGGTTTTTATTTTTACAACAAATCTCTGAAACACCTAGGTTGATCTTAGCTGAAAATATGAAGTTAGTCTATTTTTATTTTAAAGTATTGCATTTAACGATGAAATTATGGCCACAGCCAGTATTTAAAAAATGTTTTTAGAATGTTGTAGCGTTTGATAAAATATTGAATTTTCATACCATTTTCTATTTTAATCGATCTTTAAAAAAAGGAGGTTATCAATTCGATGTGCTTTTTTTCTAACTACAGTTGTATTTTGTAAAAAAAATACATTATTATCATGAAACCACTATTTTTTAGTAGAACAAGAAATGGTCAATTCTACCATCTACTGCTAAGGAAAATTATTAGTCAGATTTTTGAATTGAAATCGCTGTAATTTTGTATCGTAAAAATAACGATTCCAGCTAGTCTCGAAGGCCCCAGTTAACTTTCTCCGTTCTCAAAACTCACAAACTTCGCTATCATAAATCAAATGCTGATGTTTAACTACACCTCCAAGTTTTCATCCGGTTAATGCACCATATAGTGATTTGTTCTTTTACCATAAACCTTGGATTAATATCCAAATCTGGTTATTTAAGTTACTTAGAATAAGGAAGAAAAAATAAACAATATTAACTGCTTATTGCTTAATAATTTTATGAGAAACATTTTCTGAAATTTTTTGATAACTATTAAATTATTTCCATAAACCTATTTATAAATATTTTATATAATATTTTTTTTCCAAATTCACTTTGTATTTTGGTGGAGTTTAATATATGAACGGTCAAGTATGGGTCAATCTGTTAAATATATTCTCTCATAAATTAAAAAAATTCAAAAGAAAACAAATGATTCATGTATTGTTTTATTACGTAGTGCACTACATATACTAAAATGTAACAAATTTAAGTTGAAAAAGTCTTTTACTTGATATTTGATATTTTTTATCTATATAAATATGTATATCTAAGTCATGGACATCAATATTATTTGAAACTGACGCCAATATCACGCACCACATGCTACTAATCGAAAGTGACCTTTTGGCTGATAAGCTATAAAGGTCAATGGGTTTTATTGCACCCTAAATATCGATGCCCGCTAAAATAGAGTAGATAAAAAAGATAAATTAACAATGCTTAGTTCTGTCTGAACTGTTGTATGATCCTTGCATGACTTTTATTTACATTTTTGGTGCCATAATATTCTTCTGACTTAGTGTTGTTTTTATGAAATCGAGACAGAACACTGAGCAAAAAGGAGATGAGCAATGTTTATAAGTCCCCTTACTTACTTGCTGATTTCACTACTCATTCATTTTATAGGTTTTCTGTGCCTATCTAACCAAAAAAATTTTTTTCTATAGGATTCGAATCTCGGACCTCCGACGCAACTCGAATTTCATGCCAGATACAACTTAGCCACAAAGAAATTGCGCCGGTCTTTCAAAGTACTTTTCTTGAAATATCTTATAATTTTCATATTTACGTCCATATGTACATTTCAATCAATATAACTTTATTTTAATTATTTATTTTAAAAAATATTAATTATTTATTAAGATTGGTCATTTACTACAGACTTATTCCCTTTTTACTTAGTTAATAATTTTATCCATACTAGCATAGTAAAATAATGTTAGATGATGAACTTCATAAAATTAAAAGAAAAATAGAAGGAATAAAAATAGAAAAGTCAAGATCACTTTAAAATAAAATTTACATCACATTTTTCTTTATTTTTCTTTTGCAATATTTTCTATTGTCAAATGAACATTTTAGGCTTCTCATATATAACTTTCACACGACGCAGATGTAGTCGGGGTCTAGTCGTTCATATTTTCTTTGTAAGAGAGGATGCATAAAAAGTGTGGGAATTAACCACATGTTAGCAGTGCGCCGGGAATATTATCCTGAAAAATTTAATGACGACCATGTATGGTGTCAATTTAAGTATTCAGTACTATTTAAACGTAATTGTTAATATCCTTCTAATAATTACGGACGGAGTTTTAATTTAAGGAGTAATTACTTTGAAAGTAACTTTTACCAATGACAAAATGACCCTAGTTCACGCTATCACTGTCAGTATGAATTAAAAAGAATTCTAAATTTAATTTAAATAATGTGTAATCTCAGACCAACAAAGTAATATAGACAGAATGCGTAGAACAAAAGATTGAGCCAAATGACGCTTTTATGTGTGCGTGTGACACTGATTTACATCAAATTCCGTGCACCAATATCACTAACGGAGTGTAAGTAATGTTGCCAATGAATGAAAAAATCTCTCAACCGTTACATAAACGATAAATCTGAGAAAAACTATAAATCATATTTCGTAGTTCCCTGATTCCCTAAGACACTACTACTTTTATCTAGAAATATGTATCACAAATACGTATAAATTATGGTATAAGCTCAGTGTACAATGCGTGCGATTGTGAAACAACGTCTCCTAGCGGCTGGCTGCGCCTGTGTTACCATTAGCACTGCTTAGGTATACGTCAAAGTCAACATTAATAATTGTCTTTCCAACTGACAGCTAGCGCGTGTCTTTTAATATTAGTTTTGTGGTTTGAACATAAATTAAATTGATAAGTTCTGATCCATTATTAAATGTATTTTACCAATTTAGGTTTCAATTGTTGCTATCTCAATCGCCTGATGAACATAGAATAGAATATTTAGGTAACGAAATTCAAGTAGTTACTGTAGAGTATAGACTAATTGCTTCTGGCTCGCAATTCGACTGCCAACTGCTGGTTAATATCCTTACTCAAAATAGGAGCTAAATTTATTCCTATTTCTCATAGGAATTAGTGGTGTCATAATATTGATGACGATTTATTTAGATCGAATTTATTTAAGATCAATTTAAATAACTTTAAAGTAATTATGACACTGTTAAAAATTCTTTCGAATCTTTCAAGTCTATAACTACAACGCATCAATTTTTAGATTAGATTCTTACAATCTCGTACGTGTGATGTCAATGAAAACATACATAATCATTAATTAAAGTTATTACATTTCGAGAAAATAATTATTATATTTTCTTAACAAGCAGTTACATAAATTGTGATTTGTGTGCCTACCCAACCGACATATTTATTTGTTTCCCCGCGATTCGAACCCAACGATACGGAGCAACACGCAGATGCATCAACCACTTGACAACGATGGCGGTATTTTTTTATATAAGTAAAAAAAAATCTTTCCAATTACGTAAATAGACTTTTAGGTTAAGGTTTTCACTTACTTTGTCAGGCAGGAAGCCACAGCTGAGTCAGCGAACCCTTTGTTTATTACAAAAGTTAAGAGAATTTTTCCAATGTGTGTTTTATTTCCTTTTAATATAACATTAATTTAATGTGTCAGGTCTCAGACGGTATTTCATATTACATTTTATTCAGGAGCTTCTGAAATAATCCAACAAAATTGTTAATGTTGGTAACTTTAACATTGTATTGTTGTATACGAAGTATCGATTTGCGTATATTTGAATTAATAGGCCTTGTTGTGTGAGTAGGAATTATTTGAGTAACTTTCAGTCGTGACTTGTTCGCATAGGCATATAAAATAGCCTATGTCACTCAAACATAATCTAACTTTTCATATGTGAGAGAAGTTTTAGAAATCGGTCCAAATAGTTTTTGAGATTGTTCATAACAAACAAAATTACCTATATTTTTATTATATTTGTGTAGATAAAGTAATTATCCCATATACATGCTGAAAATAAGGGTCGTTCTAACATTTACAGTTCGTGCTGATATATTTTACTTCTTACAAAAATATTTCTTGAAAGGGATTTTTTTAAATAATAATAAATTAAATAAGAAAACATAAAATATAAATATATATAAGTTACAATGTAATACATAATATATGAAAATTACAAATCAACTTATAATATAAGCTTTAAACAATTTTTAAGAATGCAATATGTGACGGTTCCATAATAATGAAATATTTGAAAGAGACTTCCACTGAAATATTATAAATATAGAATTAAAAGCCAGTCGAGGTCTCTGTGGCTAAGTTCAGCGTTCACTTCCCGACGAAAACGTATTTAATAGTTTTTTTTTTCAAAAGTTCACATTCATGACGCATTTTAGAAAAATTTTATCAGTTATTAATGCTTATAAACTTGCGTCCAATTACTGAGAAATTGGAAAGACTTTTATACCCCACAATTAATAATTGATCTAGTTCGGAAATTCCGATATTAAGCGCTATTAAGCGCAAAATGTAAGAAAACAATCGTTAATTAAAAAAGGATTATTTTATTTTATAGATATTTCGTAGCTCTTCATTAAAATAGAGTGTTAATCCGTTAAAACATAATATTTCCCATCGCAGGCGTGTGTCAAGAATAAAAGATTTTTCGGTATGTTTTTATTTTTTCTTTTTGATCATCAATACTCCTGATGATTTTTTTTATGCTCTGGTGACTGATGTGCTTCAAGGTTTAAATATCCTGCCGTACGCTCTTGACTCTGATATCCCCTATTTTTGTTTAGATAGTTTGTGGATGTTATGGTATGTAAGAGTATGAGAATGTGATCTTTATTATATCCAGCATTCTCTTCCTTTAGGTTTTTCGAAACACCTATATACCTCTTAGTACTTCATACATTTTCAATACAACAAGGATATGCATGACATATGGTTTTTTTATTGATTTTCTTTATCATCAGTGTTAATTCTAGAATTTGCACCATCAAGCATAAACGATATTTTCTTTTAATATGTTTGAATAAACTAATTTCACACTAGACGCAACGCAACGCAAGAAATATTGCATAGCTTTTTAATGGCGTTCGCTTTGTCGGGAATAAATCTTCCGAGAAAGTCCGTTCTACTTCGAATCTTTCATTATTTCGGGGTACTGAAGATAATTCAATACTGAAGATAATCAAAATTATAAAAGAAAACTGTGTTTTGTTTGCATTCAATAAACTCAAATATTACTGATCCGATTTAAAAAATTTACCGACACTAATTTTTGGAAATGAATGTAAGCTAGACTCTTTTTGAGTAACATAGTATTCTACATATCCACGCAGATGAAATCGCAAGTTCAATATATATTTCTATATCATCATTCGTCAATCTTGACCGCTTCCTTGGTCTAGTGGTAAGCGCGTAAGCGTTACAACTGAGAGGTCCTGGATTCTATTCCCGGTGGAGATAAAAAAAACTTGGTCTGGCAGGGCATATAAGGCTGATCACCTACTTGCTCTTGCTCCTAAAGAAAAAATGGATCAGTGAAACATATGTGAAATGCATCTGCCCCATACCCCACTACGGGACTTCACTTTCAGTCATCACACTAATATATTAATTAATATGTTTATTTACTCATTTGTTTGCAGTGGATAATCTCTGAATCCCCAGACTTTTTCCATTTGATTAAGGTTATACCGTTATTGGACAGATGAATCCGCATACTACTAATTAATAAACCAGTAGAAACTAAATGCTTTTTTAAGTACATTAAAGCTGGTTCTCCCAGCTATGAGGTACTTTTAAGCCAACTACAACTACATAGCTATCGTATATTGTGAACATTTTTCTCGGTTAAAATTTAGTTTTAACAATGCAAATCCCACTGAACTTTTAATCCGGTCGTGAACTTCCAACAAATTTTATATAATCCGAAAAGCCGACAGTGAAATATCGTGTTTTGTCACGAAATATGATATTGTAACAACTTCATTAAATTATACTGCAATTTAACTAATATTATAAATTTGTGGTTACTGGAAACCACTCCGACGGCAGAATAACATATATCTATCTAAAATCTTGGTCTCCAAGTTTGTAAATTTCACCATTAGTAGCTGATGCCCTAAAGTTTGATATGTAATATTTAGGAAAAAAAATATAAGAGTTTTTACGTGTTAATAATGTTTCTTAAACAACTGATAGCTACTCTTAGAGCCTCATAAATTATACTAAAATATCTTAATATATTTTTAAACATGATAAGTAAAAAGCTAACCCTCTAAGATTGAAATTTTGAAATGATGATTAATGATCTTATATTTGATAATAAACTAAGTATTTTGGAGTTTTTTCAGTTGAGTCTTTTTAAAGTTATGTCATGAAAATTTGTTGGTACTATCCTAGATGAATATCTGCATTAGATATTATTGTATGCTTATCAATTATAAAGATCAGTTCAGTGGTTAATTCATCAAGATCAAGCCAGCATGAAACGTTTTTATAATTTTATAAGTCACACCAAAACTTTAACGATATTTCAGTTTTTTTACTGACTAGAAAGCGAAAAGTGTAGTAGAAATATAATTTATTACCTCACAAATTCCTATTCATGAGCAAATTCACGTATAAACTATAGATTAATAAATAGTCAATTCCTTTTCATCGCCATTGCGTCTTAATGAATATTAATGAGTCTCATAAATTATTACATACGACCTTATATCTAATTATATTTTGCAGCTGTGACTGACGCAAAGTAAATACGTGTTTTGTACACGCAACTAAAGCACTTAATATTTATGAAAGAGCAAACGGAAATTAGTATGAAATAAACAATATATTTTCGTTAATAACAAATGGACCCTGGGAAGTTTGTATTGATTCAGGAAAGTCACGTGTCATCAAATAAGTATCCAAAATGTATGGTAACTTCTTCATTCATATTTTCGATTTTTTGATTGATACTCGTATTACTCTCGAGGAAATGGAGACGATTCAAATGAATCAAAAATATTTATTTAAATTGTTTCCTCTATTCTCGAACTATATCCGATTGCTTTATTATTGTTAAATGAGTTAGACGTAAATACTTTAGTAGTTGTTTGTGTACGAAGACCATTCTGTTGACTAACTCTATTGTGAGCAATATCGAAATGCCAATTAAAGGTTTCGACATCTACATTCCTACGAATTGGTTTACCAGTTAGAAAATTTTATTGAAATATACTGAGATAAAGCATAATGCAAATTTTGAAATAGATAAAATAAATACGAAGAATGTTAATCAAAGAGCATTACAATATCTGAAGTGGCAAACCCATTGTCAAATATACACAGATCATAAGAACAAAGGTTACATTTTCACCAAACCACTTCAAGAAAGAAGGACTTCAAATGGACTTTAGTACTTATATTTAATTTTTTGGGAGGCCAATTATAAACCGATTTTCTTGACTTTCTCGACCGTTCTTTTCTTGTTTTTTATTTTCATACTTCAAAGGTCATTCCATATAAATTATTATTGAAGTTGATTGGTCATTTTGTACTATTAAACAATACAACGAAATCTAAAAATTAACATAATAAGATGAAACCGCTAAAACCTCCAACCTTAACTGTAGTGCCTCGCATTGGTTGTGTCACGCGCTTACGTCACTAGTCAGCCGCATTCCGGCAGTCGAAGGTAGTGTGGCTCGTAGCTAATGTAAGCAGCACACTTAGCTATTGACGGGCCATTCTATAATTGTGAACGGACGTGGCTCAAATTGATGTTCAAAGGAACACTACAACCGCCAATAAATACACATCTTGTAGAGTTATAATAGTAGTTTTATTTTTTATTTTTATCGCACTTTGAAGTTGATATATATATCATTTTAAATACAGTACGGGATGCTGGCTATTAATAGTTCAGGGCGATGAAAATATACAAGACAATCTTTTTTTAAAATCGTAGTATACCTTCGTATACATTTCAAGCACCTATTACCCAAAGTCGTCCTTATTCAAGGACATACTCAAGGACTTATCCTTGAGTGCGTAATTATTTCTACGGAAAACCTCTTATATATAGCGTAATTAAACAAGTACAAGGAAGCATTTTAGGTACTTCATGTTACTAGATTTTGCTCTTAGCTTCATCTGCTTTGACATAATATATACTAGCTTCCCATTAGTGAATAAAAATTTAAAATAGGTCCACTAGATTTTGAGTTTAAACCACACACAAAAATACAAATCTGTTCACTTTGTGTATATAGATATAGGAACTTCTTATTATGTTTTAGTGCACGCATCCTAAAACCTTTTTAGTGTGATTTGTACAATGTTAGTGCATTTTACTCAATAATATGTAATATTTGATCTGAGAATTAAAACTTTTTTTTTTAATGAATATATTTTTTGTTTCAGGTACGGGCTTGACTATAATGGAGCAGATAACGAAATACATAATCATAATAGCTTCACTAATGTCAGTCAAGCCGATTGTTACGGAGAGCAAGAACGATACAAAACCGAAAATAGACCGACGCTATTATCAAATGCCTATTTTCATCAACGTGTGTGACATTAATGACCGTAGGTCAAAAGTGCATTGCTACTGTGACAGTAACAAACCGAAATTAGCAACAAAAGCTGACTGCTGGATATTCAGTGGGAGCCTCACTGAGGATGATCCGATTTGGCCTAGTTTTTCATCGCAGTCGGAAATCGAACATCTCATTTTTAATGTACGAATCGATGATGCATTAACGTTCATACCAGCAAAGGCTATAGTTAGACTTGACAAACTAAAATATCTTTCCATTCAATTCGGTACCATCAAACGAATCCCGCCGTACGCATTCACAAACTCGTCAACAATACGACAGATCGCTCTAAAATCGAACAAGATTTCAAAATTAGATAAACATTCATTCTCCCAACTAATGATGCTATCAAATCTAACTCTGGAAGACAATCTCATATCGGAATTAAAGAGAGACGTTTTCTTTAATCTTCCAAACTTACATGTATTGCACTTATCCAACAATAATCTAAGTTTGTTGCACGAAGGTTGTTTCAAACACTTGAACAATTTGATTGAATTAAGGCTCGATAACAACTATATCTCGGTCGTAACTAAAGAAATGTTGGAGGGCTTGGAGAATCTATCGAAATTAAATCTGAGGAACAATAAATTGGCAATGGTTGGGAATTTGGCGTTTAGCGAGCTATGGGGATTGAAGGAATTGATGTTGGACAATAACGCGATTGAGTACATATCGGAGCGCGCGTTCGGTGGTCTGATCCAGTTAAGAAAGTTGACACTGTCGGGAAATAAGTTGACATCGTTTTATGAAGATATACTTGAGGATATAAGGAGCCTTGTCGTGCTGGATTTGAGGGATAATCTGTTGACGACAATTTCTTACGAAACTATCAGGCCTGTTGTGGAAAACGACAAGACGGTCTCTTCAGTTGTTTATTTAGATGGTAAGTGACTCTTAGATAATACTAGAGCCTGTATTTTAATGAAATATATACTACAGTATATGTAAAACCTATTACATTAATTGAAATGTCCTTAAGATAAGCCCAAACAAACACACAACTTTAGGATTTTATTATTAGTATAAATTATATTTATTTAATAAAAAACAATTTAAAAAGATACACCAAGACAAGATAGACCATAATTATATCGCTAGTTCTAAAAATAAAACGCAACGCGAGCGTTAAAGTCAGCTTTTTTATTATTAACGTTTGCTCATGTATGAGGTAGTTTATCTATATGTATATACTTTCAAAGATAAAATAGTCAATAGAAAGTTACGGCTATTAGCTAGTTAAATAAAATTCCTTCATCGATTACATTACTATATCTATATTTATTAATAAGTATGAAGGTAAGATAATAAATGTTTGAATCTTTAGCAAAAAGGGGTTTGAGTAGAATAACAACAACATTTATTGCAACGGGAACTATTTAAAGACAAAAACGTTAGAGTAACATTAACAATTTACATCATTAAATACATACCTACAATTTATATTAGAAAGAACATCTCCTGTTATAAAAAAGGTTCACTCAAAGGCTTAAAAGATTACTAACTTTTATGATAAATAATTTCAGCAGTTCACATATATATTAAAATATTTGTAAATTAAAGAAATAACCCGGTTGAGTTTTTTGACTGTTCTTCGCAGACCAGATTCACAAATTGTAATTGATATTATTACTACCTACTACATAAAATAAACTATTTTTGAGATTGAGTTCGAGTTTAAATCTAGCTTAAACCTATAAGCCCTTATTACAAAACATGGACTAGACATGTTACAGTATCAGTTGCTATGTTACAGTATATGTTATTAAACAAAAACAAGTCATGTTTTTTTGCACACTTTATTGCACTTGAGTGCAACGGGCTGCCTTATCGCTAATCAGCGATCTCTTCCAGGCAACCCACAATTTTTTGTTGGTTTGGTTGAATTTCTGCAGGCAAGCCTGTTCATGTTGTATGAACGTTAGACTTGAATCCTAGCAACCAATACTGAAGCATCTTTAGTACATGTATTGTAATAAGGTCCACATAAATTTGACTAATTTTACCTACTAAAGTGCATGCAAACTGCTCGTAATCTTCTGAACAAAGTTTTGTTAGGAAATTAGTTTACAAGCAAACCCAACGTGGGAGTTCACACTGATAAATAAACTGCTGCCAAATTCATAATGTAAAGAGAAATAATATAATATTATTTTATGTTTTTATCTATAAAAAATAATTGAAATTTAAGATGATTAAAAAAAACAATATATAAATAAGAATACCTCATATATTGATAAACAGATCTTGATTAATTGTAACTAATCTCAATCATCTCCATCACGTCGTTTTCAAACAAAAAAGCTCATTAGTGTATTTGTTCAGGAGCTACAATGCCACATACAGAAACCTCAAACTCATAACAACCTTCTTTTACTTCGGAGCTTAAAATTTTTATGTATGTATTGCAAAGTGTAAAACTCGAGAACGGATAGACTAGTTCAGTTGATTTTTATAGGATTTGAAGGTTCTTATTTTGAGAAATTTTGAAAAAATTGCACGGAAACATGAGAAGCAAATCTTTATGCTATTCATTACTCCTAACTTTTTGCATGTTAATTTTTTGGAATTGCAGATCAATTAAAAAATAAATCATAATTAAGTAGGTAATACTGATTTAATATCTACGCGCCCAAATTCAAAAGTGTAAAACAAAGGTTTTCTTTCATAAGTTGTTTTTGCTACCAGTACACCGTTTGAAACATTACTTCAATCGAATGAAACATATCGAATAACATAAAACAGGCTTAACAGAATACTTTTCTCAGAACCCGAATAAAAAATCGAATAAACCGTGAAAGAAGGCAATGAAAATAAAAGGCACGTAAAAGTGACGCATCTGTTGATAACCGATTGCCTGCTTTAATTTTAATCAGAATGATCGAAGAGCTGCGTAGCTGTTTTATCGACATCTAAGTAAAGTGTTCTAGTTATTGGGCAGACACATTTATGTGTCCGTTCCACTGATTACATTTGAAGTAGATTTAGTTTATTTGCCGTTTTACCGTTTTTAAAGCTTATCTTTCAGATGCCTAGATTTTCCGTCAAGGGTAACCGAACGAAGTCTTTAATAATATTACAAAGTATTAGTTAAACAATTAACACATAAGAATTCATACATTAAAATACACAAATATCATAAATAAGACGCTTTACAGAGACATAAAAACAACATAGTTTCACAAATTCACTTTATTTAATTTGTCCAAAAATTACATTATTTTTTTTTTTGTTTAGTCATTTAGAATTCTATTAAATTTTATAGTCTAACAGCAATTTAATGGCTACATTAGGCAACAATTGCATTTATATATTGTTTTTTGGTTTTTTAACATTTTTCAACGTCATCTTGTAATAGGCAGGGTTGTCTTTTTTGATAGGCACATTTATGTGTGTACGTTGTCATAAAACATTTTGTAGCTTCAAAAAATATGCAAGGCTCATTTTTTGAGTGAGTACTTTAAATTTTAATTTGTACCTAGAGATTATCTAATATAGACAACATTGTTTATATTGCAATACAATTACAATACAATTTTCAATTTATCACACTACAGTTCTGAGTAAATGATGCCGGCACGCTCATTCTATTACCATACTTAACACAAGAATCGGGCTTCAGATCTATAAAACACGACGAAATTACACCCTTGTTGATGATTTCTCACTTTCTCCTCTCGGTTAAAAATATTTAGTTTTTGCCACACACACGTAATCATTACATAGTATAAAACAAAGTCGCTTTTTCTTCCCCTATATCCCTTTGTATGCTTAAATCTTTAAAACTACGCCACGGATTTTGACGCGGTTTTTTTTAATAGATAAAGTGATTGAAGAGGAAGGTTATACATGTTTTTTACTCGTGAAAAGCGGGGGGGGGGGGTAATTTAATAAAGTGATAACTGGTGGAAATGGTGTTATTCAATATAAAAGAACACAGCTTTGAATAGTAATTTATTGCTATTAATATGTATAATATTAATAACTCCTATACTTATAACATTAACACATAACATAAGATTTATAGTAAAAGAAAATCCAAAAACTAATCAAAATATTAACCGAAACAATGTTGATGTTACGAAACGTTATTAACGAAATCTAAGTACTGTTAGAGCTATTTCGAAAAATAATACAACAGATGTGTTAATATCTTTATTCGCCACGTTATATCTCAAATGCGTAAATCAGCAGTCTCCTTCACAAATCGTACTTATATTTCGCAAGGGCAACGATAAATTTCACCCGTTTCCATCGAGGAATGCCATTTTATTTGCAAACATTCCCGCTTGTTTATTAGCTACTTTATAGCGCCATTTTGTAAGCGTATAGACTTTTGTTTTATATTATTCATGAGTGGGATTTCGTATTTGCGGCATTGAAAATAAAAAGTTATATTTTGCGCTTTTTACTATGCCGTGAATAATGAAATGGCAAAGTTGGAATGGATGAAAAAACCATATTGTAAAATAATATACTACATATTCGAAAAAGCAGTTGTTACATTTTTTTGAATAAACAGATTTTAACAAACAAAAATAGGCGCGTATACATTTAAAGCTCAGGTGACAAAGTTTTAAGTGTGTTAAATCCCTTGACTTGATCATTTTACTGATTATGTCTTAACAGGCAAGTATGATCAGTTTTCTGCACCTACCCAAACCAAATTTGATTACCTGGGATTTGAATTCAGGACCTCCAATGCGACCATACTTAGATGTGTAAATTTTTTAGCGAAAGCGTCAAATTTAGTGTTACCTGCGTAAAAAACTGATAATGGACAATAAAATCAAGTAATTAGTATAATAGATTAACAGTAAAATCTGATGGTTCCCCAAGCCAGAGTTATTGAGCGTTGCTTCCGTGAGTAATTTAGTTAAGTGCTCCTTGCTGTCCGCAATATAAATTAAAAGCGAAGTGCATTGTATGGAACTAATATTTGTAATAAGGACAAAGGGAAAACCACAGTTGAAGTAGTCAAATATAGTTAAAGCCAAATTGCAACATAGTTTAGTATATTTAAATTCCTTAATATTCAATTAAATATTTTAAATTATATAAAAACGTAATTTTGGTTATTTTGAAAAGATGTAAACTTACACTATTTAATGTTTATATACGAATATTTAATGTTTTTTTTTTGTTTTATTTACTATTATAAAATTAATCGGCCTTAAACAAGATTCGTTAGTTGCTTAAACATTGGATTAGTAGCTAATGATATTTTAAAAAATCATAACATTTTAATACCTTTTATTTTCGCCGGCCACGGGGATCTGCATGCAGGCTCTATAAATAAAAAAGTCACGCGAAACGTGAAAATTTAGTAATAAGTTGAATCATTGTGAAATTGTGCTAAATATACGCGTTTTAATGTGTTTCACTATTTTCTTTTAAATGATAACATTTGTACTTGTGTTATCATGATTTTTATATACAGTGTATTACAGTTTTCTGAAATATGGATAGTCCAAATCACTTAACACACATTCGTGAGTAATAATGTCGGAAGCCGCGGTGAGTTTGAATTTAAAAATTTCTCTAAACGCATTTTTTCTGTTAAAAGGGACTTTTTTATACAATTATCATGTAACAGTTATAAGTCTTTCCGCGCTACGCCCCATTGAGAGTTGCTAGTCTCCCTGTTAAATGTATTGTAAAATATTTTGAAATGGTTCAAAGTTATATTAAAATGTACAATAACATTTCCTTTTGAAAAATTGCGAAATATCTGCTGGCGTTGAATTATTTATACTTGTCTTGGGAGATGACTCCGGAATATTCCGTTATTCAGCTTCAAACAACTTAGTGAAATACAGGCTAAATTACTGGTCATTTGAGACTATGTTATGTCTCAACTCTCAAGTATACTAAAGCTTTAACACAACAATATGATAGAAATGAAATCTAATCTGTCTTATTATTAGATAATGTATCTATTTGTAATATTAAAACAACAGTATTTTTAAAAAAAGATGCGAAAATTATGACAGCCATTTTTCTTTTTGTGTTTTGTCTCTCCACGGCTGCTTATATCAACTAATTTTTAAGTAAAATCTCCATTAACTCTGCTAAACCTTGTAGTGTTATATAAAAGTGCCTGTTTCTACACAGCCATTACAACCCATTTTGTGGTAAGTAATTCCAATATGGTGTTTTATGGAGCTGTGTCTGATCTGTGACAATTCTACAGAAGGTTCCGGGTTAGATGGTAATAATTCCATTTACGATATGCAATATTTCAACGTCAGTTCAATTCAACGTCGTGTTACATTCGAACGAATATTGTACGTGAGAACTCGAATCCATTTTTCTTAACCGACTGTGGGGTGGGATCGCATCTATCTTGATCATGAAATGGTTTAGGCCTAAACATTATGGAAGTTGTATCTGACATTTCTAAAAACTTATAATAATATTTAAAATATATATGTATAGATTTAGTTTATTTTAGTGAAAATGCGATAATATTTAAATAAAAACTCACATATAACTTAAATTTAATTTAAGCAATAAAATGTCTCTGTTGAAGTCATTTGGAAAACGTCGTTATACTTTTTTTAAATTTGATTTCTTGGAAAGTATTTTAGTATATCAATTTTTATTGCTTTATGAATAAGGTGGAAAAGTATTATTTTAGTTTGATAAATTTAATTTTAAAATGTAATTGCCAATCCTATTCAGAACATCTTACATCTAATACAAAACGTATTGGAAACTGAATAAATCGTGCAATGTACACAAGTCCAGACGAGATTTATTGTCACATGGAATACTCTGTCTTGCTAAGCTTTCTTTGGTCCGAGAACATACGATAAATATAGCCTTATGCAACCCCGTTCACTGTTTGTAATTCAAATTCTTTCCATGTTCCTTGTATTAGATTATTTGTATAACGTTAAACGTGTATAAACAATTTTCCGCATGCACAATAAAAGACGTTACACATATATAGAATACATCAGACATGAAGTAATAAATATATTTTATTAACGCGAGTATATCATATTTTAATAACACAGTTTGAACAATTAACATCTTTGTCGTAAATAAATGCGTTTAATCCGTTCAATCTGTTTTCTTTAAATATACGCAATATTACTATAACAAATTTCATTTTATTTTCTGTTCAGACATTCCTTATTTTCCTAACAAAGTAAATAATTTTGTTTCCCCCGTATTTTTACCCAGAAACGTGTTTTAACCTCCGCTGCAACGCATTACCTACTTAGTCACGGCTTATAAAAAGTATATTAGCAAGAATTTAATATTTTTCTTACAACTAAAGCATACCGTTATAATAGATAATTAAAATCGATATATAAATAGTTCTGCTATGTTTAATCGATGTCCATTATGGAAGCTTAATAGTATTACTTGAATTAGGTCACTATGCAATAGGGGTATTTGAATAGTGTTGTTAAACCATTTTGACATTTGGGCCATAGTCTAGCTTTGTTAAATCTATACCTATATTATATGAATCCCTATTTCTCTTAGTCACATTTTATCTTGTGAAGGATTCAACCGATTCAATTCATTCTTGTTAAGTTTTCTAATACTTTATACTTACTTCTACGAATAGAAAGACAAGGAATCAATAAGAGTCAAAAATTACGTTAGCCATAATAATCACTTCATAGTATAAAACAAAGTCGCTTTTTCTTTCCCTATATCCTTTTGTATTCTTAAATTTTTAAAACTACGCAACGGATTCGGATGCGGTTCTTTTTAATAGATAGAGTGATTGAAGAGGAAGGTTTTTATATACGTTTTATACCCATGCAAAGCCGTGGCGGGTCGCTAGTTAGCAATATATTTATATTAAATGACAGGTTTACATAATATTTTTTTAATCCATAACACAACACAGAGATTGTCGGTGATATCATAACTAACAAATCATTGATAATATTCCTAAGTTGATGATATAGAAAAAATTGGCTTAGTTATATTTCTGGTTGTAAACCTCCGCAAGGTTAACACGAATACTTAGAGATGTCAATATTTTTACATACAGGTTCACTGGCACGTTTTATTGCTCGAACGGATCTTTGTCGTTATTTTTAGCACGGTATCTACCTAGAAGTAAAAGCTTTTCTTTTTACAGGTAATCCACTGAGCTGCAATTGCCGTCTTTCCTGGATTTATACGCTTCGAAACGAAACAAAAGATAGTACACTGAGACAGGCTTTAGACAAGGTTACTTGTGTCGAAGAAAGCAACGACATTGATAGAAGTTTAAATGATCAAATTGAAGAGCAAGTTGAGAACCCCGTAATTACCAATGAGAATTATGATTACTATGACAAAAATGACGACAAGGAAGAAGAAAAAGAACCGCAAGAAACAAAAGGTAAAGCTGTGAAACTTTTAGATTTACCGATAGAAGAACTGCCGTGCCCAAAAGAACTGATGCGATCGATTGAAGAATCTTACGGGCACCCAATTCAAAATGAAATTAGGTTAAAAGCGTTTTCCAAAGATGTTATAAATGTACCTAATTTGATCCTTATCATAATAATGATTCTATTCTAAGTTTAAATTGGCGAATCAAAACTATTTGTGATATTAGGTGTTAAATTTAAAAAGTAGCATTGCAAATTATATAAAAACTGTGTTAACGTTGTTTAATAAAGGCAGATTTCTCGAAAGTTAATCTTCAAACTCAACACAATTTCGGGATTAAGTTACAACTTTCATTAAGTAAATTATAAGATTGTTAAACTGAAATCTACACTGTTCATAAACTTATTATTGGAATTGTATTATATTGTTAAGTTCTTTGAAAATTAAAATAGGATAAGAGTAAGTACTAATACCTAAGGATAGACAAGATATAAAGTAAGCTATTCATTCAAGATATTTCATCTACAAATAAATCAACAAGTTTGTTTCAAACAAAGAGCCTTTTTCTCCAAGAACTCGGTAGTCATTTTTGCAGAACAACTTTATAGAGCACAATATAACTTGAGACCAGAGTTAAATATTAAATGAATACCATAAACTTTCTCACGGCCTTGTTAAGTGAAACGCTAATATTTTAAAAGCATAGCCAAATTGTTTTACCTTGATAGCTAAGTGTTTTGTGGAATTAATTTGTCAACCTTTTTCTTATTGGTCTTAAAGTATAATTAATATTTAGATAATTTCCTTCTTTTCCTTCAAAATTTTTTAAATAAATTTTTACCATAGCTTATAAGTCTCATATCACGTCAAACAATGTTTATGTTATATCTGCAAAAGTGCATAGAAATACATAAATGACCCACCTCATATTGTTACCGTGTTAATTATAATAATCTATAACGCCCCAATAGACCTATTTACTTATCAAATATTTTGTTTCTGCATTACTTCACCAAGAATAAGTATAACATATATGCTCACTGACTCACTACAACACAGTATTGAGTACAGCCGTCGGATTCGGCTAAGCCCTCTTCGTTTGTACATGAAACAATACATTTATCATTAAATAAATACAAACACTACACTATCCTTTTTGCATGCTCAATAAAATATTTTAAAACTACAATAGGCTTATTGCGTTGTTTTACGTAAAAAACTTAAATGTACAGTATCCTCTTCAGTTTATTTACAAATCGTAATAGTTTAGGCTACTACCTACAGCGTATTTATATTACAAATTGGATTTATAGAACT
This sequence comes from Aporia crataegi, assembly GCA_912999735.1. NCBI lineage: Eukaryota > Metazoa > Arthropoda > Insecta > Lepidoptera > Pieridae > Aporia > Aporia crataegi. Next base: position 6,431,847 of record OU538749.1, read on the forward strand.
GTATTAAAATAGCTGTTTTCACGCCCCATCCTTGTATATAATTGTAAATATGTAGTTGTTTTATTTAAAACATAATAATTGATTCCGTTATAATAAATATTTCTACTCGTGATTTGTGTTTCATTAATCCTACAAACAAGCGAGACTTATCATTTTCAACCTCAAAATATATACCTAAACGGAATATACGATCACAAAATTATCTAATAACTAGAAACAGTTTCTTTGATGAATATAATAATTTATAGAAATATATCAAAAAATATTTGGTTTGTCAAAATATATTCGCTTTGGAATGTACAAAAAACTGGAGACTTCAGATTCTCTTTAGCAAGAACACGCTGCAGAAAGACATTTTTGTATGGAAATGACACGCATTGCAAGGTTACTGTATCACCAAGGGTAAAAAGGTAAAGTAAAAAGAATGCACAATTTCTAGTTCAGACAAGGATCCGGCAGTTATATTGGGCTTATTCTAGCTTATTTAAAAGCTAATCCTTTCAAATGGCGTGAAATAATTCATTTACAAAGGGGTATGTCAGTTCAATACATACTAAAAACAAAGGAGAGCACCTTTGGGAGGACATTAAATAATAATGAAATTAACGGGAAAAATACAAAGGGCAAAATATTTCAAAGTTTATCACCACTTTCACATAAATAAAACGCACTTAATCGCAGCACTCACATAAATTCACCATTTCGCGACTTAATTGTACAAAACATCATAAAAATGTAGCATAAAAATCGCAAATAGTTATCACAAAAACGACAGCCACGAGTTTACACAGGTTGCTAAAACTATATGTAGTGGCTCGACCATAAAACCAATGCTACCTACAAAAATATGAATTCTATTCGAAACGGAGTGTCAATATTATTCTCATACAAAGTATCTTTCCGCAGTGATCACTAACGGTGGTCTTGCATACCTAAACATCTAGTTTGGTTATCCTGTTATGATAACAGGACAACAGGAAACTTCATTACAATATATGTTCATAGAATAACACTGTTATTCTATGTATATTGTAATGAGATTTTCTTTCTTTTTATATACCTGTATATAACGCTTTCTTTCAATGTAATTTTCGTACAAGTATACACTTTTCTTTGTTTTACTCATTATGTTGTCTTTGTTACACTCATTAAAGGAACTTTTTTAATAGATACAAATAAAAATGATTCATTAGAACAGCCAGGAATAATCCATACCTCGCTGGGGGAAACGCCACTTAAATACACTTTCTAATATCCAAGGATTAACATTAAATGATGAACCCGTCAAATTGTCATTACATAACTGAGATTGATTACACAAAGACTACGGTAATTTATGTGGTTAATGCAAACTAGGTGAATATTCTCGAGAGAGAGAGCTTTAATTGGCTAATTAATAATACATACTCCTCACTAAGTACCATCTGCTTAGGAATTGTTGGGATGCGTACACATTTTATCAATTATTACTTAATGCAAAGATTCTAAATAACTTGCTAGAAAAATTTACGCATATACCCGTAATTTGTACAGAGACTTTAAATAGACTTATTTTGAGTTTATTAGGAACATAAATTTGCAAACTTCTAAATACTAAATCCTTTTGTTTTTTATGAAATTGACTATTATTTGACTAATAAAAAATTCTTTTCAAATTTTATTATATTTAAATAAACTTTTTGTGCTTATGTAGAATGTTTGCAAACAACTATGTTTAAATAATTATTAATTTCAAGAATAAAATACGTGTCATTAATAATAGGACCTAATTTTGTACTTATATTATTATTATAACTTGTTGCTTTTGTACAAACTTTGAATTTGCTAAAATATTTTTGAAGATGGATAAAAAATTTGCGCCTAAGTTGCCTATATTATGGGTAGACTTTACAATTTACAAGAAATAAATAGAATGCATTCTCTCCTTCAACCATGTGGAATGATACTACACGGTTTTTCATTAGCATAATTAAGCCTTTATACTAAAGGAGTTTGTGTATCCGAGGGAATTAAATGTTATTTAAGCGTTGTGTGTGTATGTAGGGCAAACCCGTCCACTAGTATTTAAATTTTAAGTCTAAATTATTTGTGGATTACGTTTTCAATGGCTTAAGTCATTAGACTTTTATGTAAAGAGTGTTTCAGTATGAGATTTTTATCTCATCTAATATTAAGATAAGAGATACATTCATTCATGAGTTTCAGTGATTCCTAACAAACAAGTTTAGTGAGTTATACAGTTTCGAGCTCAATTCACAATAAAACCAATTTACACAAATAGACTTCAAAGAAGACTAAAAAGTAATATTTAAAAGAAAAATAGTTCATCTATAACGCATCCAACAAAAAATGTTTTTAAAAATCGGTTCATATTTGAGCTCTCTTCCGTATAACAATCATTCAATCAGAACCCCGTTGGTTTTAACCATATGCTATGTCAAATACTATCTAGTGATACTTGTCAAGAAGAATTCAAAAGCGTCAGAGGAGGATTGGAATCTGCCTTATCTGGATTGGTTCCAATTTGGCAACATTACAGAATCGTACCATGTTTTAGAAAAATTTCAAGATTAGCACATCAGATTTTATTTTAGAAAAGTCTATCATTCGCAACACTCAGTGGAGCACAGCAAACGTATATTTGCCTCTGTTATAATTACCTTTGTTAAAAACATGTGCTGTGCTTGAAAACTAAATCGTTTTTCTCGAGAATGATCATGACCTGCGACTGTTCAATAGTGTTTCCATGACGTTTAAATATTTAATTTAAACCTAAAAATAATTGTTTAATCTTCTCTTAATTTCTGATAAAACTGGACCGCTTAGGTTCGTCGTCTGATATTCAGTTAATATTGCGATAAGCATATCGTTCGGATCCTGAGAAAACAAATGTGTTTGTAAGACACCGAAAACACATCTGCTTATCTGTAAAGAGGAATAACAGACATACCTAGTCCTAATGCTCCAGATTTTTTTCATTATGTAAAAACTTCATATGGGGTTCTTAAAAATCTTCCATATTTATTCACGACCACAATTTTGCTTTCGTAAAATTTCCCGCATAATCCCATTCATAAAACAAAATTGAATTCCATTTGCCAATCGTTATTTTTCCTCCATACGTGTAGCGAGGATAAAAATAATATTTTCTTTCATATTTTAAAGTAGAAAACATTTTTCCGGTGTGATTTTAAAGCTTAAACAACTCGGTGGGTTAGCTCAACCAATTTTTGGCTCTCACATGCCCTAACGGAGTAAATAAGGTTCACAAGTTCGGTGAACTTTTTCTATTTTCAGCACACTAAGTTAACGCTCTCAATGTTGGCAAGGCGCCCAGATTCAATCCAAGAAGCGTTCTAAGCCCAGTTACTTTACATGGAGTTTTTCTGTGGGTAATGACGCTTGAATGCCGTAATAAATTCTTAGTGATAAGCCCATACACTGTTTAGACGTGTGATATTACTCTGAAAGTACTCTATCAACTAAGTCATATATTTCATATAAAATTATCTAATAAGTAATGAATAGTAATTAAAACTCTCTTAAAATATTACGTCGATAATAAATAGTTCGTCACTGTTCCATAATGTGAGACAAATTTTTTACAATTCTGGCTTCAGCACCATACGTCAGATTTGTCATGGGACAAACACTTCCTATGCCTTTTTCACTAAAAAAATTCCTTATCAATTGTTTCTTTGACGTAGTGAATACGATATCTGTGAAAATGTTTTAGTTTGGGAGGCACAGAAGGCCAATCACTCACTTGCATGGTGAGAAAATTATCAGTGCAACAGCATACAAATTTGTTTGCACCATCCCCTCACTAGGTTTTACGAGACTTTTCTTTTAAAGAATTTTACGTTTTTCTATTACAGACAAATATTAAACTGTCACAAATACTTTTCTATTTATAAAATTGGTTCTGATGTATTTTCATATTTAACGTAGAATATCCATACATGTTCCGATAGATGAAATTACCTTCAGTTACCCGAAGTTATTCAAAATGTTTGGTGTATTCGTGAAAAGTGAATTCATTCCCCACGTATTTTCCGAAACATTCAAGGGCGGACGACATAATTATCTTTCCATTAAGCACAATATTTTCCTTGAAAATAAATTTCTCTTCGCAGTCCTCCGGGAATTCGTTTTAAACATAAATGCACTCTTAATGGACACTCTTTTTTTAATAATGGAATGTTTAGCTTTTCGTGTTTTACAAAATGAATATTTAACTTCAGAAATAAGTCGTCGCATTTTTTTTGCGAAAAAATATTTCCATTTCGATACGTGTCTGAAATCTCGTAACTTTTGTGTGTGATGCATGGGGCAGACACAGTTTTGCATCTTATCACATATTTCTGTTATCAATTCTATATTTCAACATCCAATGCCTTCACTGGATGAATTTTTAAAACAATTTTTTTTGTATTGCGTAAAATATACGGGGTTCAATCTTTGGAAAATTTTTTAAAGGCACTAAAGGTATCATAAAATACAGTCTAGAAGGGAGACTGTCGGTAAAAAAAATTCAGAATCGGCGTAGTACGTAGTATGAAACTTTATAATATGGCAAACAGCACAATATTATCATACACCATAACTAACACTATTATCATATAACATACCAAGTAACTAAATAATATTACAACAAATGAAAAGGGGAAAAACGAATACATTTAATAAGGGCCGGTAGACAATACATTTACGACCTTATCATATAAAACAAATAAATTGATAGCATATTTGTGCGTATCCATGATGATATACAAACAAAAAGACGTCGTCAAAGGGACTTGACACTTATTCCTGTATAAAGAAATGTTTCCTGTACAACTTTGCACAAAAGATAATTGAAACGCGGTGAGAATGGTGAATGAACGACAATACTGGAAAAATTTGTAATTTAAAGTAGGGAAGAAATGTCTTTGCCAAATTAACAGATATAGGCGGTATCGTTGAAACATTTCAATTTCGTTAGGGAAAAATGGATTGTTAGTATCAGAATAATAATATTTTAAATAAGATTTCATTGATAAAGCCATTGCAAAGTCCTCTTAAAAGTATTTAACAAAAAGGAATCACAATTCTTCAAATATTTAGAAGCCGTTGCCTTAGATTTAAATATTTATATGATTTTCGGTTGGAGCTTGGAAACAACTTTCAATATTACTCGAATGTCTTGTTAAATTATTGTTTAAAAATATTTAAAATATTATTTTTCTTGCACTTTGAAGTATATTTTTAGGTACCTAATATTTTAAAATGGAGAGCTAAATATTACTCTCAAAATACAGAGATTAAAACCGACACGTCATTTAAGTATATAAACTTTTTGTTGAGTTTTTTTTTTAATTTTCAATACGATTTATATATCGGATATGCTCCAAAGCGTGATATAAAAGCAAATAAAATTGGTTTATAATCGAGTAACGAACATAAAAATATAAATTTAAATTAAGAAAAGGAAGAGGTCATTTATCGATGAACAAATTGAACATTAATCAAATTCGGAACTTCAGAAACTAAACACGCCTTAGGTAAATCTTAAAGCGTATGTATACAAAGGTATATAATCCCGGTATAAAATCAAGTTACAATCTAACAATACTTTACTTAACATGATATAAAAATATTAATTTATGTTTTTGTGAAACAATTTGCTCAACATACAATTAAATTTTATTTGCGACTTACACTTATTCACATTAAACACACAACATAATGAACATGCGTATTCCAAATAGATTTTCTACAAAAATACGAAACAAGGTTTGTACATAATTTTACCGTCAAACTTTGTACGTAAAACTTTCCTTATGTTTATATATTTTCTTTATTAAAAAATGTAATATAAAATCAACGTATAAACTTAATTTTTACAATAGAATAGCTTGCGAGATGCAGCGAAAAAACTTGATACGTCTTACTACCTAATTAATACATTGAAATCAAACACACGATTCAAACACGAGTGTTTGTTGTGTGTTGTCATTTATTTCTGCGCTTTGATTTTAATAAATATTGATATAAAGATACATGAAACTTAAAAATAGAAAAACTCAAGCTAAAGCCAGGGCCGTCTTTAACCTATTGGAGGCCCTGGGCATATTAGGATAGTGGGGCCCCTATGACTTTGACAGAACACTATTTTGTTAGAATAGACAAAGAAAGTAGATAAACAAGGTTAAAAAAAATTTTAATTAACAATCACATGTAACGAATAGCTAAATGTAATAGAGTCCACAAAAGTAACTCCTTTAGCATTTACAATTGTGCTTAAAAATCTATGTTATTTGAAGAGGAACTCTTCTAGATTTCAGATGGGCAAAATCGTTAATCACTTCTTCAAAATCAATGTTTTTTAGAACATCAGATTCTATGGACATCAGCGACAAACTGGTTAATCTCTCTTGAAGACTTCTTAATTCATTTTTAATTCTTTTTAATTTGTAGAAAGAGCGTTCCCCACTGCAGTTAGTTACCATCATGCTTAAGAAGATTCTCAATGCGATTTCTACATTTGGAAATGTGTATTCAATTTTGTTTTCTTTCAAAAGTTGATATATTTTTAATATACAATCCTCATTTTCACTGTTAAAATTTTTCAAGTATTCTGTTAAATGCAAACATTCTATTTCTAACTCTTTCTCATTAACATCTTCATAATAAAATTCTGCAAATTTTTTGCAACTTTGTCTCAACTCTTCAGAATTTAGAGTTTTCAAGCGAAAAAATAAATCAAAACGTTTACTGATATTCTTATACGAACTTAATCGCTGTTTTAAATGAACGCTGAGGGTATCAATTATAGGAAGAAAGGTTTCTATTTTAAATTTCTCTCTTCCATTCAGTTGAACTGACGGCGCGGAGCCATCAAAAAAACTGGCGAGAACTTCTTTGAGATAGGTCCTTGTAGTCAGATTCCGGGTTTCTTTCTTTGGCAGACGATTCGAAGTAATCAAATTTATCCCTGAAGTTAATAATAAAATCATCAAGTGAAGTAAACATATTATTTGCAACGTCCAGTGTTATTGTTTCTTTCTGAAGATAATTATTTATTTTGTCTATTCTTTCCAATATACAGTTCCAAATTTCCGTTAAATGGTTAATTCAAACTTGGAGGTTCATACTTCGCTTCGTTCGCTCAATTTTAATGGAGCGAGTCACACTGATGAGTGTACTACTGATGATTTTTCTTTAAAATGTGCTTAGTATACCATTATACAATTTAAATTTATCTAAGCATGCTGAAGTCGGAAAGCCTAATTTTTGGGCGAGAGTAGAATAGCTTCACGCATGTATAAGCTAGTAATTTCGTATTGTAGTCAGTAATTTAGGTTCGATTTCTTCGAATTATAAAAGTTTTTTGGTAATAAATCTTGATTATCGTTTGGTGATCTGACAGGATCTAGGTACTTTTTATTTGATCTGAGGGGGCCCCTATCGATCGCGGGGCCCTGGGCACTTGCCCAAAGTGCCCACTGGAAAAGAGGGGTCTGGCTAAAGCCACAAACTAGTTTTTAATTTAAAATCTAAGTGAAGTAAAGCAGGATCATCATGGGCGTTGGAATGCGTACCCTAATAAACTGGATAATGAACACAGACATAGTGTTGGCTAAAAAAATAAGCTTAAAATTATATACGATTTATTGAGATTTACATATATTTTTTTGCTTAAAGTTTTGTCTGACTAGTCCATTTTTAAATGGATTTTTTGATAAGAAATAATGTAGATAAAAACAATTGACTCACTCAGACAGAGTTGACCATCTGTAAGTAAGGTCCGTATGTAAAACATTACGATTATTAATGACGTTAAATATTTGCTAAATACGCTATTGCGTATTTAACAAATTGCGTTCCTTAAGTATGTGTAGGGCCACTATCTCCAGCTTCTTTCAGTTTAACAAGATGTATATTTTTTAAATTAATATTTACTTAGATAAGTAACGAGATTACACACATGCATAACTTACCATAACTTAAAACCGTATCTATGTAGTGCTTTATATTTATAATCAAACACGCATCATAACTACAGATTTCTTCATGCAAAATACATGCACATTGTGGCTAATACCTTATTAAGTAGCATACAATGCCAGTTTTATTCTAGTCTAAAATATAATGTTCGAAGTTGCGCTAAGCCCTTCCACTGACATTGGCTTTGCCGCTTGCGTCCAGATAAAACTTAAATTAGTTTTTTAAGCCACGAAATTGTATGCGGGAGGGTTATATTATTTCACACCGCTCAGAGATAGGAGTAAACAGATTATGAACTTCGTTTACTTCTATTTTAATTTATGCGAAGAATATGTTAACTTCGAACAAACTTAATCCTTTACTAACAGAAATTTAATTCTTAACGCAAAAGATTTTTTCCGACAATAAATAATATTGATTTTAATAAAGAGAAATATATTTTGAAGAAGGAAATAATATGTTACTTTTTGCTTTTCTATATAGACGAAGACAAAAACATTAGGTACTGTAATATATTGAGAAGCGAATTCCCACATTACACTGGTTCACTCTGTTTATAAGGATAACTTCACTCAAGCTATTTACAATCAGATATCGGCCTCCGTGGCTAAAAAAAATCGGAGGTACGGAATTTAATCGGGTCCGGGATTATGGTAGCCTGTACACAAGATGATTTGCGAAACAGTAACTAAAATGTGTCCCTTTACGTAATTTCACATCTGCCAATAAATTTATATTGTAGTTCTAGCGGTAGTGGTTAATGGTAACTGTAGTTTATTAATTATTTAATAATAACTTATTACATATTTTGTATATAATTTAAGCAATTTAGCAATTTACCATTAAAGATAATAGAAAATACACTAAACAAAAACACACTTCACCCAATGACTTTCCTGTTTACTCAAAATACATAACCACTACCCAATCAGACAGATTTTCTTCTTCTAAGAACGACTATTGAATGCTTCTTTCTAAGAACAACTGTAAAATACTGACTAGTAGCCAAGCACGCCTGTTATATTGGCTGTGAGTCCCCTTATCCCCACTTTAACTAATACAAAGTGGCACGGCCTTGAGCTAAACGATGGTGCTTTAGATTTGTTACCCCTTGCCATAAAATAATATTACAAAGCGAAACAATTTCACGTCCCACAAATATTGATCTAAAACAGAAACTTCATTACTTTTTTTCATTACTCATTCTTTGCGCGACTTATATTCACATTAAACCCATTAAACGTGTAATGCCTACAGCCTACAGACATAGGTACTTTAAAATAACCAATGTTTATTATGCAAATGTAATAATATTTTGTACATTGCAGCGGCGACGTTGCTCGTAATTTATTTTTATCAACTCTCACAGTTGCTGCAGTAACAACAGTGTTATATTTTGGTTGCTTTTGTTATCTTTACTAATATAATAAATGCGATTGTAACTGTCTATGCTTTCACCTTTGATTACCACTTAAATAGAAAATCAAATGAATGTAAGTTAATTTCGATTTATTTCGAAGTTATTCGCCTGAAATGTTCATCTGAATATATTCGTTCTCATAATTTAAAATTAAAAACTCTTGACACACGTTGATTTTCTTAATGAATAAAAAACTTTAACCAAAAAATGTAAGTTCGTGATGGCCGATCTACAAACGTGTATGAACTATGAACTGTCCGTACCTATAAGGGCGCTTGTAGCCGTCCGGATTTTTCACCGGACCGTCAAAAAGCGAAATTTATACACGCGCGTGTACTTTCATTATAAACCATACACCACCGCGAATCCGGTAAAAAAACGGTCTCCCTAAAGGTAACTATGTATTTGACAGGCGAGAGCACCACAGATAATAAATATTTTGTTTTGTCTGTGGAATTGCTCTGTTTGTACGATGGCAGCACGGACGCGTGTTATCTCGATGGGCGAATCATGAATTTTAATTGAAATTCAGTACAGAGGTAGTTGAGAGTAAAAGTTGGTTTAAAATATATACACTTATTTATTGTGGCGCTACAGCCCATCAGGCCTTGGCCTGGTCTAACATAAACCTCAAGTTGGTCCTATTGTGTGCTCTTTGTTTCCTAATCGTTTTCGATTTCCAATGTCATGCTTGATACGTTCCCTCGATTGTTATGAATGCTTTCAAAGAATCTTAAAACATATCTACACTAAACGAATAAAAGGATTTGTATTTTTGTTTGTAATAATAAATTCAAAAATACAAGGTACGTATATTGTGAAAAGTAATACAAGAATAAACATATTAATAACCTTACTTTAATCGTAGAATGTGTCACCTCGCATCCCCGTGCGAGTAGGCATAGGCCCACTACACCCTACGGTCAGTCCTCTTAATAACAATAGTAGTTAAAAAGAAACTGCCTGAAACTTCATAAAATATGAATAAACTCATTATCAAGCGCCATGAAAATAAAGTTGGTCAATTTTCTGAGAAAAAATCTTATTTGGGAAGTACCGGAATTAATTAGAACAACGTTAATTAGCGCCTGAGAGTTCCAGATACAGAAAAACATTGGAATATTTCTTATCGAAAATTGGCCAGATAATGGATAAAAATAAGTTTTCTTCGTGGCGTTTAATTAAACATCGTGAAAGATTTTATTAAAACTAGCTGACAACTACGACTTGGTTTTTGTTGAATTAAAAAAGGCTTATTTTAACCAAACATAAAAGAGGAGTGTTTTAAGTTTCACGTGTCTGTGTTAGGAAACATACACACACAGGTCCTGACGAATGAATTGAGGCTTTTTTTATTTGAAACTTAACGTGATCGATATGGTTCTTAGCTACAATCTATGAAGATTTATTCATCCATTTATGTGTGAAAAAGTTTTTTGATGAAGGTATTAAAGTATCTCAATCAGTCTGCAAGGCTGTTACGCCCTTATCGCATATTTTTTATCGAGATGGATTTTATTATGAAAAGCGACTTTAAATTATAACATATTTATGACGGGCAACGAATGGTTTTAAAAAAAATTCTATAATTGTTTTTTGGATAGGTATATTTAAATACGTTTTCAACATTATTTATATATAAATAATTTAAAAATATTCGAGATTAATACCGCCCAATTTGACATCGAAATTCATACTAATATTAATTTTAATAATTCCCTTGCATTAACGAAAATTTATAATTTAAACAAACCGTCGATCCCAAATTAATTTTGTATGTTTTGAATTTACGGATACAAATTGTAAAACCCTAAATTTAAATATGCAAATACTGAGCCTTAAGAAGCATGCACGATACCGCACTGTCTCATCTACTTTATTTAATTAAACCGAGAGTCTGAACAATTATATAACTCTAAAGTCTAAACCAAACCGTTCCAGCGTTCTACCGCATTCCGGCGAAAAGGCCTCTATATAAAGCCATATAATATTATTCGTAGCTCGACTTTTTGACTCTTGTCATGTTTTTTAAGTAAATAAACTATAAAATTAATTATACAATACTTTGTATTACAGTGCCAATGCCAATCTAGATGTCCAGGAGAGCCTGGATTCGAATTCTGGGGAAACAAATATTTCGGTTGGGTAGGTACAAAGCTCACCAACTAGCTACTAATACTAACGGTTACTGGTTTTCACAATAATAGTTTGGATACTTCTAAGTAGTATGCAAGAATAAGTCAGAGTAAATGACCATATTATTTTTAAATGATTTGTGGTATGGCATTGTTAAGTGGCACTTTAAGAAAAATTATACAAATTACACTTACAATTAGTTTCGGTCTTTATTGCCAAATACCTTTAAAACAACTGGAAAAGACATGAAACAAAAATATTTTATGAATAAAACGGCAAAATGCTACTTCCACGAACTGCGTAGACGTTGCGTAGCACTCACTGCACCAAGATAAACGATCAAATTTTATAAAAGTTTGCATAAATAATTTTAAACTAAAACACTAAACTATATAATTCTATTGCTTTGGAATTTACTAATAGCATTCTATATATATAGATTCTGATATTTATATACTACACTCATAATATAATTGGGAACACTTAGACACAGGAGCAATTTAAGTGACAATTTTAATCCGTTATGGGTCCTTGTTAAGCTGTTTATACAAACATATCATACGTTTAATGAACGTCTTTCAATACATTGTTTACGTAACGCTAAATACTTGACAAGGATAATCCTGTCTTGTTTTCGTAATTAATTCTAAGTACTGAATCTAGCGGGCAGTTGTGAGGTGACGCCTGCAAGCTACGATTAAATAGCTTGCTTCATTTTGGCTCCATTCCATCTGTTTTAGCAAATAGTTTATTGCATCATACGATTAAGTCAAATTAGATATTATTTCATTATGACTAGCATGAACCCGTAATTGAAAGACAGTTACAAAATGTTAATCTATTAGTGAGTTGTTATATTTATACAATATGTGGAATACCACACTACGGAATACCGTATCTTGTATTGGTGTGTGGCGTAGACAGATTTCTGCGATAATTTCTATGATCATTCTTTGCAGGCAACATATTTCGTTTTCTCAATTAATGATATTTAAAAAGATATAAGTAATAGTTATGAAATAAAAAAGTTATTACATAATCAAAAATACTTCCCAATGTGTTCAATAATAATTACATTAAGTTAGTACTTTCAAGATTTCATTTGCGATTATTATTTTAATCTATTAAAAATCAATAAAATATCCATAACATAAACATAACTAAATAAAACATGAATACAAAGCCACTAGTAAAGTGTAAGCAAATATTTCTTTTGACATGCCGATTGTGCGCTGTTTGTTTGGCATTCGATCGAACTGTCAGCTGTCAAGCGTCCCGCGCCCGACGTTTTGAGTCAACATTTTGAACGCACCCTTGTCAGTACTGTATACTTTATCGAATATTTTTTATATGTTTGATAAACGTTGTCGATTTTTTGTCCTAGCTATAAACTCACTCGTGTGAACTTAAAACAAAATTTAATAAAATCGATTCTTTAGAAGCTAACGATGTCAAAGATATTGTCAGTATGACGCCAATGTGATTTGAGGTTGAAAACACTAAATTATATTATAACTAATATACCTACTTACAAACATTACAGATATTGATTTGAAGTAAATCAAACATAAATTTAGTTTCTGTTGTTTGACAATGACGTCAACAAAGACCAATATCTGTTATATTGACCTTTCAAATTATTTTAAACTAGATCACTTCAATGACACTAGAGCTTCGATAATATCATTTACTCCTTAGTTTATAATTATGTAGTTTAAAAAGAGAACAAGATTCAGTTTTGGATTTTCTCGGATTATTTGCTTTTGTCTTTATGAAACTAAATAAATGCTATTATTTAACAGATGGTGCGTAGCGATAGATCGAGACTTACAATCTATAGCCTGTAACAAAATTAGTGTTTTAATGACATTTATATGTGATTACATATGATATATTATATATGAATTAAGTATTTTTAATTAGATTATTATATTTCTAAATATAGAAAGGTACAATTTATTAAATCTTGTGTATGGGTAACGTTGTTTGTATTTTATAACGGCTTTAGATAACGCAGAAATTGTTATTGTTTTCCTTTAATCATAGTAAGAGGCTTTGATATAGAGACTCATTATCCTTATCCGAGACGAACAATAGATCTTTTGAATGGAGCAAGTGGTCAGTGGAACCAACACTTCCATACCGTTAGCTTTTAATATAAAATATCAAAGGAATGCTCTTGACTTATTTATTGCATGTTTGAACGCCCACATCCAGATCTATTATATTTTAAAGGCAATTAAAAGAGCTAAATATTTTTGTATATCGTTGACTATACACTATTTTAAAACTCCGACGCGTTATATTTGACACAGCTGTGTATTCTAAACGAATGGACCAATTATCATGTGGTTTTTTGAAAGATGACGATTCAAGATAGTTCTTAGCTATATAAGATCTGTTTATCAATTTATGAAGTTCTTATTTGTTAGAATTTGTTGGAAGTGGGAAATTAGTTTGTCTACAAATTCACTTGTTATATTTTCCTTGTAGAATTATTAGTTCTGTGTTATTTATTACTTTTTAGTGCACTCTGAACTCACCCGCTGTAAACTACAGTTTTAAAATTGAATTAATTCAAATGTATGTTTAGCTAAGTTAATTAGTATTCGTTACAATATCTTTACTGGACGTTAAACTTGATGGGAATTTCTAGTAAACTAAGTAATTATTCAGGAAGTGATGTTATATACGAAACGACGGTTATATACTTGAGATAAAAATGGTTAATTCAGATTCAATTTAGTAAGATTAAAGAATAAAATGCTATTTATTCGTTTCATCAAAAAATGAAGAAATCAAAGTTCAAATTACAAAATTCGTACAAAAGTAAAATTTAATTAAAATTATTCTCCACTATTTCCATCAGCCTTATATATATAATTTAATAAATAAGTATGTAGTAAATAAGTCTATGTATCAAAAGACTAGTTAATATCCGCTGCTCAGATCAACAGCAAATATTGTGATAAAGATTGTTTGTTTAACAAGAAACATCAGAGAAGAACGATTTCGCTATGATAGTAATTAATATAGGAAACATTTATTATCAGTGTTATGTTGGTAGCAATAATGTTTTTCAACCGACCCTAATAAAAGAGGTTCTAAACTGTGATTTTTTGTATGTCTGTTACGCGATTTCGAAGACAATTGTCAACCGATTTGAAAGATACTTTTTTGTTTAATTTATAGATTCTTTTGGACAGTAATTTTTGAAAAAATAAAAAAAAACTAAAAAATCTTACCTTGACAACGTTAGTTTGAACTCTCGTTCAATGCCTGTTCATATTTTTTTTTTCAATTAAATTTAAGATAGATATAGAATCCTAGCATAAATTCGAATCCAGCTGTGTATAAGTACTTAAGTGTAAATATCCTTCCCTACAACCTATGAACATATTATAGAAAGAAAACAAAGAACTTCAACTAAAACGAAAGCGTTTTATGAAGAGGCTTACGCTTAAGGTACTGAAATTGATTCTACGCGTCGACTAAGCGTGACGCAGTTTTGAATAGCAAGTTTTGTCGAAACATTGCTTTAACTTGGAGCTTAGGAAAAAATGCACTTTGTATTCACAAAGATAAAGTATTGAAAACCAAAACGTTTTTAAGATTCTATTTTATAATTGAAACATAGATTAGTTATATGTGATGTGAGGTAAGTAAAGTGAATTCCCGTGTCCCCTAGTGGGGTATGGGGCAGATGCATTGCACATCTGTTTCACTGATCGATTTTTTCTTTTAGGGGCAAGTGGGTGATCCGCCTTCTACTCGTATGTCCTGCCAGACCGAGATTTTTTTAATTTTTTTTTTATCTCCACCGGGAATCGAACCTTTCGTTTGTAATGCTTATGCGCTTACCACTAGACCAAGGAGGCGATGTGAGGTAGGTGCTGGTAAACTTAGTCGATCGTTTTTGGACCAAATTTCAGACGTACTCGAGAAGGGACATGTTAAAAGTAGTTGGCGAGTTTTGTAATGAATTTATTCAAAGTAGATGAAGCGAGAGAGTTATGTAGCGATCATAATAGAGCAGAAAGTCACTGTCTTCAATATTAGGTAAGCAAAGTAATTGAAATGAGAAAATCGTCTAGATAAACAAAAAAATTTAAATTTATTTTGATTTTTGTATCAAACGCAAATCTATAATTATAGTTTATCTGTGAACTGCAAAGTATTTTGATCATCTGTAGATTTTGTTCTTTCTCTTTCTTTTTTCACTCCATGCATCATGTACCAATGTAACGGGCTAAAGCAATAATATTCATTATGATTGTTTAAATCAACAAATCTGTTTTTATTTCAAAAAAAAAAACCAAACCAAAAAAAACATACAAAAAGGCGACTCTTTACGAGCTGTTTGTATACAAAAACGAAATTCAATCTAATAATGTTTTATTTAAATTAAACGTTGAAAGAATCAAATGCAAATTCCTTCGAAATAAGAATCAGGCACTTTGCATGGAAATATCATAAATTATATTTTACCTATTCGTTGTTGTGTATAAATTCGTAACTTTTATCAGTTCCCGTTGTTTAATTTCAGGTTATATATTATGATATTTTGTTGCACGTTAATTACAAATTAAAATTGCTTTTGTCTTGAGCAAAAAATCTCCAAGACTTCTACAAAAGTTTTCTGACCTAATGACAATCTAATCATGCCGGTTTTAGAAGAAGTACTTCTATCTCTTAAAATTGGACATAATTACGCCATCGTGGAACAATCTTAGGACAATCCAAAATGATGTAAGTATTTAATAATAATAATAACGTTTATTTATTTATTTATTTATTTATAAACACTTCGTTGCAATAAACAATAGGATACAGATAATAACTTAAGCTAAATGGAGTACAACGGGCGGCCTTTTATGTTTCTCTTAAAAATTTTACACATTTATACAATAGGGTTGAGACCTCCTAGTAAGTATAATATAATACTTGTCACCGGAGGCCTCACTCTGTACGTAATGATTCTGTATTTTTTTAAAGTATGTCAAAAAGTAACAACAATATTAAAGACGATTAATCATACACGAGTGTTATACAACCGCTCCATGAGCAGTGTTTTGTTAGTGATTCCCGGACTCCTTCAAAGGGACATGGTGCAGACACATTTCTGTATATGTATCACTGATAATTTTCTTTACAGGCAAGTATGTGATTAGTCTTCTGTGCCTACCCAATCGGAACATTCATTAGTCCCCGTAGGATTCGAACCCAGGACCTTCGGCACAAGACGAAAACGCGTAAAAGCGCTAAACATTGCTGATGAACTTGTCAAATATGAAAGTCTCTTGATATAAAGATTTTCTTATTCAGTTATAAAAAAATCAATTGGCAATACATAGATTCCATTGTTGTGTTTTCAACATTCAGCTTTTAACTTTACCGATCAGCAATTTATGAACAATATTATTTACAAAACTTCGAGCAGTAGTTACCAGCTTACCTATAATTATGTACATAATAATGTCTCTTATTAACACAAGTATCACTAATTTAAAAAAAAACAGTTAAACTGTATTAAACACAACTATTTAAATTATGACTAAATTTAGTAAAGCTTTAAAGCGATAGATGATCTATTGAAGTTGTAAATTCATGATTAATAAAAAAGACATCGATATTTTGTACATATTATTCACAATAAATGATTCAAGTTAACAGTTTCAATTACAATGACGTAATAAAGCGTAGGCGGACTTATCTGCTCTTTATGCTTAGACATAAATAAGACATGAATTCCATACGAGACATATTTTTCCAGATACATTTTATTTAATTTTTTTATTAAATTAATTTAAGATTTCTCCGCAAAATTAATGAATGGTAGAAACGTTGTACTTGTATGTAATATTGAAATGAACGCGATAATGTACAATGGTATTCGTAATAAAGTTCCGAATGGGCAGTAATTTTCGGAACTACAGCCGTAGCGGGGCGATAATTCAATGAATTTGCAGCAATTCGGTAGGTGCTTCAGCAAACAGTATGCAATTGGGAGTTTTTCATTGCCGTATTAGCAGGCCTTCCATTACTTCAGCTACGGACTACAGAAGGGACCGCACTGGGCCGAACTTGAATACTATCTACGAATATAATTACTATAACTAACATCACTTTTATTATACATTTGTGGCTTTTTACATATTTCTGAATAAATAAATTAGACTAATAAAAAAAAATCATTAACCATCCTCAAATTGCACTAATAAATAAAACAGTTGTAATCATTCTTCATCCAAATATTTGGAAAACAGGGTCTTTTTCTTTTTCGGTTTCGTGTCTGTTACTCATAAAAAATGGTTTATAATTGGTCTCACAATCACCTAACACATGTTCAAAAAATATACATTCAATTTATGAAGTCAGTTGAAAATATATAATAGCTTCGATGAAATAAAATGAAGAATTTCTTTTGAAATAAAGACTTCTTATCAAATGACTTAGTGAAAATATAAAATTGTATTAACCTAAATGTATCGTTAAGATAAATATGATAGAATAAATGTAAACATAAAATTTGCGAGTACATCTCTGCCAAAAAGTTTTTTCGAGGTCTAGCCATCCAAATAAATCTTTCGAAGTGGCTCGTTAGTTCCTACTTTTTGGTATAATCCTACGTCATCTTCTCTTAAAAGTTGTATGATAACATATACAACAATTCACTTTGCAATAAATTGAAACAACAAACCTACTTCATACAAAAATCACCAATTTATGAGAACGCTGATTACAGATTTATCAATAATTAACTATAAATCGAAGTTCAAAGTTTACTCAAAAGTAGTTATTAAAACGGCAATAATAATTTTACAAGTTAAATATTTGTAAGCCAACGATATTATGATTATAGTTTGGTACCAACTTTCAAATATTAAAACTGTAATTGTAATGTAAGGTAGAGAATAAGGTTAACTGCCCGTAGTGTGAAAGCCGAGCAACCAGTACCTTTATGATTAATTCAATACCATAAACAATGGAAGTGAAACCCAAGGCATTTTACATTACATATATACATGACGAGAATGTATTCAACCTACATGCATTTTGGATGAATGTCCACAATTCTCATTAAGCTTGTATGATTCGAGCTATCGAATTCCATTAGCATACGATTACCGGTTGATACTGTTTACGAACTCAATTGAAATTTAGATGTAACCACGATGTGGTGTTATCATTGTTTATTGTAAATATTTTAATAGGAATACTTTATTATTTATTTACGCAGATCATTTTGAATATTTAAAAGAGTATTTTTAATGAATAAACCAGAAGATTTGTGAGGTTTAATCATGTTTAGCGTGACGTGTCCAAAAATTAATTAGAAATTGATATAAAATTCCGGCAATAATATTCTTATGCTGAACGGTTTTTTTATTTAGTTTACAACAAATAAACTCAAACATAAGGAGACCTATAGTAAAAATTAAGAAGCTAGAATCATTGTTAGTGACACAGGCTATAATATTTATACTTACGCGGACAAATTGCAAGTAAAAGGTAGTACCTACATGATACATAACATTAATAAAGTAGAAAATCTTAAATGTATACGCAAATGACTCGTAATTAGCTGTTCTTGTATCATGTGAGGTAATTTTAATGCAAATTATGAAGAAAGTAATAAGAAACCCCTCGGGAGTTATACAGCGTGTTGCGTAATTAATTTGTAACCTTTATACCCTCGAAGAGATTAAAAATTAAAGATACATGCTACTTATCCTATATAGAGTATATACTTGTAAAATAAAAGGATGAAATAATTTGGATATACAAAAACAAACATACGATCAACCATCTTATAAACATTGTCCGATAACAAGAAAGGACTAGGAGATCTTAACTCAGAGTGTTTTGTCTCGTTTTTAAAACAATGATTACTCGTCAACGAGAAAGAAATAAAGCATTTGAAACATTATTTTAAGAGATTAGCTGATACTGAGTTTGAATATAGTTGTATAAGTATTTATGGTCTGCTAGTTATAATAAAGCAGTTATTAATAAAAAGAATACAATCATTTCTCATATTTTATTTTCGGTGAAAACTTATTTATTGTTTGCAAAAACAATATAATTTGAATAAAAGGTTTTAATACAATCACATCATTTGATATCTGCACTCATGCATTTTGCAATTTTACAGATATATCGGTAGTAAATAAATCAATTTATAATATTTTGATTGAATATATTATATCCATGATATTTTAAGCACAAAAATAGCAACATTAAATGTAGATTAAATTGTGATGAGATAATTGCTATTTTAGTCAATATTTGTCATCAGCAATCAAGACATAGCAGTGTGAGTTACCTTCGTTGGTTCGAATGTGCAAATATTATAAAGGAAAATTGTAATGGATCAACTCAAATGAAATACGATAACCTCTAGAGGGGCATGGCAAAAAAATATTTCTGCAATGTTTCATTGATATATTATAGCTTATAATAATTTGGATAAATTAAAATCTATTATATGTAAACTGTATGTGATTTCAACTCGTAGCGTCATTACTTCTCGTAGCGTTTCGTAGCAAATCGTAGCATCTGCTACGTTAATCCTTTGAGATCAGTTCTGATTTAACAATTTGCTTCGCCGAGTATAAACAACGTTGCACAAAGGGTACAGTAATCCTCCGATTTGGTATTTGATTGCGTCGATAGGCACTTGTCTCATACTTGCCAGCTCTGTTCCACATTTATATGTAAATGAAATGCTACGGAATAATTCCCCTTTGTATTTACAGATATCACGAGGCTTGTTTTTTATTACAATCAGCAATTGTTTTGTCATTTTTATATTCCCTATATATCCAGTATACGCTTGGTTTAATTACATGCATTGACATATTCCGGTTTACTGGCTTTAGTTGTAATAATTACGCATTGCAATCATTTTTTAAATAGTAAAAAGTTATACTGAGATATACTTGTATAAAATTAAACTGTAAAACTCTTGATATAAGAGAAATTTATATTTATGTGTATTCTTAACGGTTTTTAATTTAAAAAAAAATTGGTTGAAGAATATATAAAGATTTTGTTAACATCTGAGTTTCTTAGCTGTTTACTAAGATTGGGCGCATTTTTGAATTAAGTAAATAATTTTGTAAATAAAATTGTAATTTTTACTTTTATACACTTTGTTGCAATGGAGTGCAACGGAGGGCAAAACGGCGGACGGTATAATCTTGTCGTTATTATATATGAATGAATAATTTTGACATTAACTAGTGTAAGATTACCTTCCTGAAGAGCTTCCACTTCTAGCTCTATGACTACTTGCCGCGTTGGTAGCATCGTCCGAACCCTCCTTGAAATATAAATCGCATCTTTTATACTCTGTGGTACCAAGGCCGGCCTTAACCCTCTTACCACATTCCCCCAAATAACTTTAACCGAAAGTTCCACAGATTATATTTGACATTTACAGCCGACATCTGACATTTGATAATCTTAAATTAACATAACTTAGTAGGCAGATAAAGAATGGCAAAAAATATCATGTAACGCAAACAAGATACTAGTAATAATTATCTTTAAGATAACTTAATCAAATTGGCTAAGCAACACTAAGCCACAACGTCTACACACATATTAGAAAGACGTCTAGTTAATTATTGGCAATGATTGCGGTCGTCAAATCTATTAATTAGAACCAGTTAAGCTAATTGTCAGCTGTCAGCAAATATTAGTTATATTGCTAGCGATACCTGTGACTAACTGCCTTATTATTAGCATATGAATTATAATACTAAAATATTAATATCAATAATTGATAACATGCAGATTATAATTATTAACAGTTAACCGTTACTGTGAAGGTATGCAACTGAATATGCCATTAGATTTTACTCATGACGACATTCAGTCCGGTACAATAAGATATAGTCTACTAGTTGTGCCTTGCGGTTTCACCCGCATTAATTTCGTCGTAACGTAATGCCGTAACGTCGTAACAGACTATAGAATACTTTATCTCTAAATTTATAAAATAAAACAACATACAATAGATAATAAAATGTTATTTTTAATTATCACACTACCGATATATAAATACAACCTTATTATTAATCCATAACATATTCTATTTGCGTGCCAAATTCCATTTAAATCCATCCAGCCGTTTAATCGTGACTGAGTTACAAACATCCTTACATCCTCAAAAACTCAAGTCTTTTTCGATTATGTTTACAAATGTTTTAACATATAGGTGAACCCGTGTAATTAATTTCTAAGTATTAGTTATTCAGGTTGCAAGTATTTTTCGCTTTTCATATTCTCTGGGCCTTATTAGAAAATGTGGACTAAAGTTGTTACACTATTAGTTTGCTGTGATATGAATCAAAACAAGTCATGTTTGTATGAAAGTAAGATTTGTATCCCAGCAACCATTACTAAAACATCTTTAGTCCATGTTTTATAATTAGGCCTTCGAAGTTTTAATATAAACTTATATATTGTGTTAATTTTGTTTTTTTTTTAAGGCAGATGACCTAGATAGATGGTCAAAATTGTATTAAAATGGTACTTTATTAGTGGAAACCGCGCAATCATGTTCGAGTGTCAATTTGGCATCGTTTGTAGAGTCGCGACGTTCATTTGTACCAAATCATGTACAAAGGTCGTGATTCTGTTCATGTAAACAATGCGACAGCTGTAGCTTGATTAAGCTATAAATATGCAGCGTGGGTATGAAACACGCGGGTTGCTTCTTAATTTTATTAAAAACTTGTTATGGAAAACCCGTGTAGATTTTGAATACTAGCATTTTTACGTGGCAATCTTTGAAACCTTTCCATAACCTCTGCTTGAGTGTTTGATTCCTGACAAACAGGTATGCTTTCTGTAGCTTAGGTAGGCCCAACGAAAGTATTATTTCTCTACCTGGGAATCGAACCCAAGACAATAAATCGACTTAGTCGAGTAGTCGGTTTATTATTATTCGTTTATTATTTATTATAATTTTTATTAACTAGAGACCCGCCCCGGCTTTGTGTGGGTATAAAACATATATCAAAACCTTCCTCTTTAATTACTCTATCTATTAAAAAAAACCGAATCAAAATCCGTTGCGTAGTTTTAAAGATTTAAACATACAAAGGGATATAGGGAAAGAAAAAGCGACTTTGTTTTATACTATGTAGTGATAGTGATTTATAGACGGGGAGAAACAAGAAATTAAACCAAATATTTCTCAGGTGAATTACCTATTATTTCTTTTTTTGTTTACTTTGATGGTTTACTTTTTAAATGTATTTCATTAAACGATTTTATGAGGAATATTTCAGATTAATAATAAAAAAAATTAAACAAAACGTACTCTTATTTATGATTGTTTTTAGATTTTTTTGAATTTTTCAAAAAGGGACTTAAGACAACCCGACGAGATAAAAAAATAATTAATAAATATTTAGTAACTCCTAGTTGGTTCAGAAAATATTAGTTTCAATTTTGGCATGTTATATAACCACTGCCCTTTTAATGAGTTTTGTTTCAGTCCTTATTATTTTATAATTTATCACAAGGTTAATTAAGTTGCTGTAATGTGTTTCGAGACTATTTCAATTATTTTGTAAAAATAATTGTTAATTTCGACTGCTTTGTGCAATTTAAGAAGGATTTTAGGTTTAGATAGATTTATATGATGAATAAAACATTAAGCTAGAATTATCAATACTGTTTGTACACTATTACTAGTTGATTTTTATATACCTACTAACCAAAGTTCATAATTGCAATTTTATATAAATTTAAAAAAAATAATTCATTTATTTTCTTTACATTTAAAAACATTGCTATTAGATATAAAATGTAGACTGGTCAAAATAAGTCAGGTACAAAAGCAAAATATTAATAGGTAATATATTTTTAGTTGAAGTTTTTTTTTTTTTTTTGATGAAATTTTTATTTATTAGTTATCTATCTAATATCTTCATTATTAAGAATTTATTTCGTTTTCTCCTCAGTCTAAAACTAATAAGCGAAATGCGGTTTTTGGGTTTCTGCCAGAAAATGACGTAAAAAGTGTTGAAAAATAAACGATTTCATTACAGTATAGTAGAGCTAAATAATTATAATCTATGGCTAGTCATGCGTTGTCTTAATTCTTGTTATAGAGCTTGTTACATATTCACGGCTTAGCGCAGAAATTCAGAACAATGCTTGCGGTTACTATTAGTTCTCTTTAAATTGAGGCCATTGAAACAGCGTATTTTAATTAAAAGCCCTAATTGAGTATATGTGAACTTTTATATATGAAAATGTTCACATTCGTTCATTAACGTTAGCAGTGGACATTTGTTGAAGTATTATTCGATAGCGGCTGCATGAAGTATTTTTGTATCAAAAATACTGTAACAATTTATGGTAACTTCACGAGCGCTGAGAGATGGAAATTTTATTATTGAGTGATTTTATTACTCTAAAATTTATCTGTACCAATATTGTAATTTAAAAGAAATTGAGTAGATATAGAATAGAATTTGATAGAATATATTTAACTTTTATCAATTTATGGTTTACTTTTAAATCATTTATATAACTCTAGGCTTCTCCAAACATTTTTAACCCTCGTCGTAAAAAGAGGGGTGTTATATGCTCGATATGTCAATGTGTCTATGGAATCGTACATCTAAAAATGAATACAGCGATTATGATGAAGTTATTCAAGTTTGAAAGTTGACGCGATCGAGTAGTTCGCGACAGCGAGGTCTTTTTAAATTTCACATGTCACTCATTACACAAATTTATAAATATGCAATTATTTTCTTATTAGAAAAGAGTTTAATTTTATTGATAATATCTACAAATGTTTTAACGGGTACTAAAGATAGTAAAGTTATAATAGATAATAGTAAGTAACAAATCTCATGGCCTTATTAAAGTCATAAGCACACGACAGCAGATTCTTAGCGCGACTCGAAATAAGTTCTCCCGTCGCGCTTACGCGGAATCTCTTTAATTAAATGAGAAAATGTTTATAGCGACGTAGATTTGTTTTACTTAGATACTGTTTGGATTAGATGTTATTGTGGGATTCGAGATTTACTACTACTTCATCTGGGTTTGTCTCTACGGATCCAAAACCAACTCGCAATTCGCAATAGATCAAATACAAAAATTATTCATTTCAATTCTCTTTTCCAAGAACCCGAAAGAACTTCTAGGATGTTCTCCTAACATCAAGGCCAATTCTTTAATTGCCCGAACTTGTTGAACTTAAACGAAAATACGTTATGAGCGATCATGACTTGTAGCAGTTAAATAATAAAAACATTACTGAAAGCTTTAGTAATAAGCTTCCATTCCAATTTTTTAATGCCAATTATGGTCTTTCTCCGCACAATCGATCCTCGCTAAGCGGCAAAAAAAGACATAGAAGTAAATGTTTTTAATTAGTATTTCTGTGTTTTTTTATAATATTTTTTTAAATAAAATAAAAAATAAAAAACAGACATAGAACTAATACTTTAAAAAACTGTGTAACAGTAGAGACCTGTAGCTCACTACATGTTAATTATTAAAAGTGGTGACGCCCACTCACTTGTCTATGGGTTTGTCAACTGTCCGATAGTAAGCCGCATTCAACAAAGATGTGTAATATAATTTGAATGCCAACTTATAATATAGGATAGGATTTACATAAGTACATAGGTAAACTGTTTCACGTGGAATACATAATAACATTTCTAGTTATTTATCTTTAAAACTGATCAGCCTACTATGATATCTTAAATTTACATTGCAGTAATGAATAGTCAAAACCGCTCAGCTGACAGGAGTTACAGCAAATTGCTTTATAAAAGTAGGTTTTATAAACTCTTTTTATTTACAATTTTTGGCTTCTTACAGTTTTTCGAAGCAACATCCTATTGGCTTTAAAATTACGTATGTTTAGTTTGCTATAAAGAGCTATGATTAATCGATTTTAAGAAATTACCAGAAAATCGTTAAATAAAATCGTTCTTTAAATTCATTATTAGCCTAATTGCAAATATATATTATTGAATAATTATTTTGGAATCATTATTCTGTAGAATTCTATTTCTATAACTTTTATTAGTTTATAAAATTTGCCGCTGCAATCGGAAGGAAGGAATTTCCTCAGATAAAAAGCCTATTTCCTGACCCGGACAATACGCTATTATTATACGAAATGTTGTCATACTCGTCCAGTGATTTTTGTGTGATGTCTGTTGGATATACCCATATAAACACAACATTCAAATTAATTATTTTTATATTTTATGCTTAGAATATACATTTACAGTTTTAAAAAAAATATTGAAAACCGTTTCACCGGATTAAGTGCGTTAATTTAACATAATTTTACAATATTTGTAAATATATTTAAGTGCGTTATTGTAAATAAACATGGTCTAACAAACAAACATTTTACAATGATTATTAGTTCAGCTTTTACGACATTGACATTAAACATATGTAACATTCGCTTGTGACCATGCAGGTTGTTAAGCACGCGAAACGTCGGGGGAATTTAGTGTATAATTATACAACTGTATGAAACTGTATTCTTTAAGTGTGTGATACTCGGGTTAGTAACTGCTTTACAAAATAATCTGTATTAGTATTAACAAGTTTAAATACAGTAGTTAAAATTGAATAGCAATATAAGTTTTAATTAAATTTGGTAGCGGATTGTAATTATGAGTGATCTCGATGAAAATTATAATATATTTCACATTCCAGTCATTTAGCTAAATCCGCCGAATTTGGTACTCATCATCTAGTTAATTTATACAGCAACTTTTAGTCAAACAATGTTGAGAATTTGACAACATAATAGTGTCTTTTACATATGAGTATTATACATATAAATTAAAAAATAGTTGAGTTTAATTAAAGCGCTTATATTTGCCACAATTATATAAAAATATACCCTTGACGATAAATCAGACTTCTCCTTCCTCCCTTTCGTCGAATCATACTCGGTTCGAACTATTTTCCCCGTGTATGTAGGCTCGTGAACCGATGCGAATCATTTAATGTGTTCTACCATGAGTCTGCCTCATAGTTGCGCCGCGGTCTCGTTTTATAAATTTTATTGTCTTTCTATTTACTGTTTTTTTTTGCTGGGTTTGCCCTTTAATGGTGTGCATAGAGTTCTTAATAGTTCTTCCTAATTAATTAAGTTTTTTTGTATATAATACTTGTGGGTGAACCCTAAATAAATAATAAATAAATTATGTAACATTTGATTGAAGTTTTCCGACATTTCATTTTTATGTCAAAGGAAGGTAAATTAAAAATAAAACACACACGTTTATTTTCTGGAAATTTAATCATTCAATTGTGTCTTCGTCAAAGAAGAAAGCGCAAAATATCGTAGCGTGTACGGTGTTTTTTTATTTAATTTAGTTCAATCTCTTCAAGCCTCTTTTGACAATTAAACAACCTATATCTTTTCTCAAGCTAATCTATTTCTGTACTAAAATTTGTCAAAATCTTTTCATTAGTATAGGCGTAAAATTATAACAAATAACAAACAGTAGTCATATATCGTAGATAGAGATTTCTGATCGACGCGCTCAGTTGAATATCTTTAGTTATTTTTCTGTAAATTATATTATATTCGAGTCGATAATGATCCAATTTACTGCACCGAACCAAACCGCATGTTCCAATACTCTATTATATAGTATATAATCCTAATGTATATGCCTAGTTATAGTCACCGCATCGCTAAGCCCTAACGAGGGACGCCAGTCAAATGACATGGATCCTATTATGATGTTCCTACTCCTTATTTACTACATTAGATACTATTCACTGTTTACTAGTCGACACTAGCCAAATATATTCATTACTAGCATTTAGATACCTTCCGAGTGAGAAATATAACAATATAGCCTATTTCACTCAGAAAGAGACTAGCTTCCCATCAGTGAAAAAAATAGTTTAATTATCATCATTTGACTGATCATCCTTGTCTATGTAACCAAATATCTATTTCCTTCTCCGGAATTCAAACCCAAGACCTCCAGCACACCGTGCGCGATCCACTTATCAACGGAGACAGCATCTTTTTAGTATAGATTTATTTATTTTTCACCATAATAAGATATTTTTTGACTTGTTCAGCTTTCCTTAAACAAAATCATGTTTTCTGTTCGACTAATACCTACGTAGGCTTACTTTTAAAAAATACAGAAATACAAATATACCTATTCTCTTAATATTAGCACTAAATGAAGTACAGAATAATATTTTGTATTAATCTTTAAGTGTAAGAGCGATGAATTTTTCAAATAAAACTTTTTATTAAATGATAACCTAAACACTTATTCTATCATAAAATCTTTAAACTTAATATTATTATGGGCATGGATACATATAATTTGTGAGTATGTTGTGGGCAAGTAGGTGATGAACCAACAGAAACATTTTTTGTCTACATTTATTTAGATTGTAACCAAGGACCTCAAACACAACACGCATTGATTGATAGACGTGTGCCTCACGTATCTTCGAAAAACGAGTCGTAATTATTGAAATATAGGAATGGTAGCTTAAATACGTTTTTATAATAACGGATTTCTTTCATACGAGCTACCATCCATATAGGGATAATGGAGAGGCGATTTAGATCGATTATAGAAATATATTAATAAAGAAAAATGAATAAATTTAAGCAGACTTAATAAAGATTCCTTCGTTTCATTATATTCTATTAAATTGTTTTTCATTATATCAAAGTTACCCATTCAAGTAGAGTGGCCGTCTTTAATAAGCTCAGATATTAGCCTAGTTTGAAGTGCCTGCGTCTTCAGCTAAAGTTATGTTATTAATTCAAAGGCGGGCTTATTAGCCGTAGCAGCTAGTCTTTTATGCTGTCGTTGTCCGTTTTACCTTTCACGGTAAATTAGAATTTTATTATAATTTACCTACCAGAAATCTGTAGATATTAAACGAATCTTCAAAACTTTGATATTATGAAAAAATTATCCAACTACAAGGAACTTATTTTTTGACTTCATGACTCCATGTCTCCAACATCTAATATGTTGAATCTAATATGTAACTATTTTATCGTTAGAAATAGAACCTTATTCATTCATATGAATGAATAAGCATAAATAAATCATAAATATGAATTTACAACGTTATTATATATATTATATATTAAAACGTTAAAATAATAAATACGGTCCCAAATTTATTCAATGAGCAATTAAGCAAATGTGAGTCAAAAAGGAGTAAAATAAATTCTCTCTTTTTACAAACAGAAAAGTGATGCTCATACTTGTGTAAAATACACGCCATTTATAAATTTGTATTTCACTTTCAAATGTTACAAATTGGCCATTACAATTATTTGATGGCAACAACATTAGCTTAAAAGTATTCGCTACAGGTCTAGTTGTGTAGTTCGTTTTATATTAAAAATAAAATAAAACTAGATCTGCTGATTTGCCGAACCGCAAGCTAACCACTGGCAAGACGTGGAGCAGGAGAGGATGAGCGTAGATTTTTGGATCCACTGGGTTCTAAGCTCTGAGAAACATTGTTATTTTTACCTTGAAAAAACTGTCCGTATGATCTCATGTCATATTTTTTTTGTATTTTATTGTAATTAACAAGAATGTTTTCATTATTTTAAAGTCTATTTAGTCTAAAATAAGTCTTTTTTTTTAGTATAAAATATTATTAATCATCTAATCCCGCGAGTTCCGTACCTGTTAACAACACTCTCTTCGTAATATTTTTAACACAAGAACATCAAAATTTTCTTATACAAAAACCTGTCAATAAAACGTCCCGACTATAAAGAAGCATCCAATTTCGTAGTCATTCTGAAGTTATGTATGGTGTAAAACTTATTTGTTTTTATTTATAAAAATAGAGATGATACATATACAATATACTCGATATTGTATATTTATTGAGAATAATTTTCAATCTAGAGTTAATTTTTAAAATAAACTCACAGATGAATATATCGTTAGACAGAAGCCTTCCCGACCTACTTTAGTCCAGTAGGGTTTTAGCGAAGGCTATATAAATCTATAGTAGAGTAAATGATGTTGAGTATCCGCAGTTTATGCTATAAGGGAAATTGAAAACCATCCAATGTTAGGGTTTAAGCAAATGGAGGGTGATATGTTCAAAATACTTGATATACGGCTTCGCAAAATATTACATTTTATGATGGATAGGCCCTCGTATTGAAGATATTTGTGAGGGTACGAGAAAGATACTTGCACCGTTTTGTAATCGCCGTAAAAGTTTATTATCTTACAAATGAGGTTTGGTTTATTAGTTGGACTATTTCTTGTGAGTGAGAATTATGGCGTTAACCATGCCAGTCAATTCAATAGGATTTCATTCCGTAATTATTTTACTTATACAGTTAGTAATATAAATTACTAACATAAAAAGTTAGCTACTAGGGATTTAAAGTTTTCTACTTAACGTAAGATTTAACCGCGTTTCTCTGTGAGATTTAAAAGATTGTCGTGTAAGTAACAGCCGCTTCTGGCAGAACGTATTTTATCAAACACCAGATAGTCTGTGGTCATCGAATTGCCATCTACACTGACACTATGTTACAGTCTTTATGGTCCATAAAGTAAATGTTGCCATTTGCCAATACATAGCCTTAGCCTATTGTCTATTCTAGATTGTATAAATGTTTAAACGCGCATTTATATTATTAATTGAAATCCCACTTTGCGAATACTAAACTGTTAGTTGGTCAATATTTATATCACAATAAAAAAGCGCTTCTTGTTAGTTTGAGATATTTTTATTATATACCTACTTTTTTAATTAATCAAAAATTTAATAAAACTACGATCATAAGTTTAATTTAAAAAATGAAATTATTGAAATGTGGTCCTCAAATTAAAAAAAAATTGGGTACGCACCCCAACGATTTTGTTCCTTATGTACATTTCTTGTTATTTTATTTAATGTTCATGTAAATCAATTTTAAATATGTTTGATGTATAGTCTATGCAGCTTTCACACTGTACTGTCTCTTCTGCACTGTGTAATTAGGACGTACAGCAGTGGTTTTCAACAAACTTCTTTGAAATCTTTTTTACTCTGAATATTTTTCTTTCTGATTAATTGTATTTTAATATATGCAAATGTATAAAATTTGCATCTCCTTCCATACTATACACAGTTTTCGCAAGAAAAAGTCTTAGAATCGTACAGTTGTTTCTCAGACATTGAGGCATTTTTAAACATCATTAAGTCTTATCGGAAGCTTTATAGGTCTTAACTTCCACAGCGAATGGTAATAAGGAAGTTTTAACGATGGCGCTATGTGAGTTATCACTTTTACTAGAGATTAAGTAGAAAGAATATTTTATTATAGCACCGTCTTTATTTGTACAACGATACGAATAGGTATGTATTTCACATATTTTATTATTTTTATTTAAAGCTACGTCTTAATTACCGTATTAGTGACGTAAAAAGAGCATATGCTCATATATACTATTCTTTATTATGTAGTAAGCATTTGATAAACACATTATTCTAAATACACACAAATATGGCTCTGATTTGATTGATGATCCCGCTGTGGTAATGATTGATTGCCACTTTAAGATTATTGGTGATAAGCACCACTCACTATTAAAACATATTGATATGTTAAAATGTGAATCGATTTTCATACCAATAGTGATAGTCTATTTGTTTGTCTGTTACGTTTTACGTCTAAACCATTTTGGTATATGCTTAAGAAAAGACGTAGGCTATTCTCATTAGATTTTTTGCAAATGGTTTGGCATTTTAGATAAAAGTAAAGTGAAGTCCCGTGTCCCCTAGTGGGGTATGGGGCAGATGCATTTCACATCTGTTTCACTGTACGATTTTTTTTTTCTTTAGGGGCAAGTAGATGATCAGCCTTCTATGCCCTGCCAGACCAAGTTTTTTTTTATCTCCACCGAGGATCGAACCCAGGACATCTCAGTTGTAACGATTATGCGCTTACCACTACACCAAGGAGGCGGTTAAAGCATTTTCAATATATCAGCCTTAAATCACAACTGTGAACTTTGATCAATTTTCGTAGTACGTGCTACAATCTTGTTGAAATAAGCATCTTGAATTTAATAGCTCAGCTGTTTTTGTAATCGGCCTCATTCGACCGTGACTTTGATTTTGTGATTTAATTAGAGAAACCTCTTTGGATCAATAATCCTAAAATAAAGCTGCCTATAACGGTTGAGCCACTACCATTGTTTAGAGTTACAGCGATAAATTGAACAAAATACTTTTTGCCCTGAAATAAAGGTTTTTTAACGAAATATACCGTCATTTATTAAAATTCATCGCTTCGTTTATTTTCTGTGAAAAGTTTTTTTGGTCGGTTTTATAAGTCGCTTACATATAATTATAGTTTTTACCGGAAAAATATCAAGTAACCAATAACAGTGTACATTCAATTTAAAATTACTTTTAATTATAGTTTTATTTATTACTTTAAAATGTTTTAGTTTTAGATATTTTTATTGAATATTAATGAATTATTTATTAAATACCTATCTGTACATAATAAGTAACTATTTTAAATAAGCTAAATCTTTTAATACAATGTTTTATCTTATCTTATCATCAGGGGTTCCCTGACGGGATGCACGTCAAACCTTTAGGTCCTTTTGTACTTACCCCATGCCTTACTCACTCACTCCAAGATCCCCGAAGAAGGACCGCATAAGCTTCAGGATGTCATTGGATGCGAAGTGCCGATAGTCCCCTAGGTTCGGGTATGCCGATCCGAAGAGGTCCAGTCGCTTGCCAGCCTTTGAGTCACATTCGCAGAGTATATGCCTTATCGACTCTTCTTTTTCCCCACATGCTCTACATGTTGGGGTTTCAGCAAGCAATACAATGTTTTAAAAAATGTGTTATAAACGTCAAAGACACCAAATCAACGATTTTCTGTCTGTTAGGAGCTGCAACAGACAGATACAGTTACTTCAGACTTATGCGGTATGTGTGAATACAATTTGCTGACTTCTAGTTTTGATTTATTTCGTAACTTAATATCGTAGCCGGCTGCTTCAGTCGTCGTAGCAACACCATTATGATAGGTCGCTAATAATGTTTTTATAATGTATTTTCTCAACCGGTACCAGTATATATAATATATATACTCTATAAACTTATAACTCTCTTTTTAGACCGATAGTTAAATGAATAATGCAAAGATTGAGACAGTTGTTGTAAATAAACGCGAACGAAGTTACTGATTTATCTGCGCTATTCAGTAATGCAGATGGCATTTCTGAATTAGTAACGAAAGCTTAATATAAACGGTATTTCCGGAGAATTCTTCCTTTTAGGTCACGTACTGTGACGGATCGTGTCACGTGGAAATAGGCCTTTCCTAGCCCATGTTTTACCGATCGACATGTAAGTGAATGTTCCTTGGAAAATATGTTGGATACAAACCATTTTGTAGAAGATTTAAATAAGAAAAACGGGAAGGTGACAAAAATGGCGTATAATGTAGTAATTTTTCTAGAGTTTTCTATTTGAATTTCTAAATTCAAAGTTTAAGTGACATTCATTGAAGTTACCCGTATAATATAAAGTATGATTCATTTAATCATTTACAATGTGGATGAAGTCGTGGTTTAATAACACAAGTAGGTAATACTTTAAAAATATTCTTAAATCTTTAAAATGTTACTTATAAATATAAATAATCAGTGTACTAGTAACTAGAATACTTTTATTAATAAGTAAATAAAGTAAATAAAGTAGTTACACTGACATTCGCATTTTCCAAGTTTACTAATTCAACGTGTTATAAAGTTAAATTTCTTGTTAATGTTATTTTAGTTTGAAAAGCTTGTCGCGAACTTTCCGCTACTTTTATAGTGCATATTAAAATGGTTAGTGAAGTATCTCTTTTCAGATTGAATAATTTAAGAAGTTTCGTTTAGCTTCGTAAAATAGACATATTTAGTCAATCTATGAACCTGTTACCGATAAGTTCGAATACGAAATTCCACCTGCGCATTCACGTCATCAGCCGACCGTAATTTATCATTCTATAATATATCTCTCACAAAAGGCTAGTGATTCGAGTGATTATTTCAATAAAGTCGGTTAAAACGTTTTATCAGTTACTAACGTATCATTTCAATATAGCCTATGTCATTCAGCAAATCTAGACTCCCATTAATGAGAGATTTTTTGGTCCAGTACTTTTTAATTACAAACGAATTAATATAATATTAATTTTAATGTTATTAAAATTAATATTGAAAACATGCTTGGCATAAATTGGTTCGTAAAATTGAATCAATGAAAAAGCCATTAAAATCAAAATGATACACGTAGCGAAAGCTAAATCACATATATCATCCAGTCCCTATGCGTACATATTTAATGATTGGTTTGTTTGCGTTTCGCAAATGTAGAAAATAAAGTATAATCTCCCTGGTACAGTTAATCCTTTCCCTTTCAAAAATTCATTACATTGCTAACGTGTTTTACGATTCAAACGAAATCTAAAGTCTTAGTTGGAATGCTTTAATTTTACTGTGGCTTGTATGGAAATTAAATCAGTTCTGCCAATTCCAAAGGGCACCCATTTTTTAAACTAAATTTATTATTCTTCTTTACAAGCTTAATTAATTTTAAAAATTAATTTAATTAATTTTTATGTATCTAGATAATGATGATATCTATTAAAATAATTAAAGTTATAAAAATTGGAGCAGCTAGTTCGGATTCCTCTTCCAAATTCAAAGCAGTATATGAAATTTGATCTGAATCACTTCGACGTTTGTCTTTCCAATACAATGTTTTTTTAACATGTTTTTCGCCACGCGCTTTATGGAACTAGTTTCCTAAACTAAGTTATATAAACCTAATATTTTATGTAACCGGTCGTCATATTTTACAATTAATCATAATCATATACTATAAATGAGAATGTCCTTATTTGGGTCGATGTTTCGATACAATGTACAATAAATTAAATTATGCGTAAAATTTATTACTTTGTATATATTCCTTTATTTATTATTAGAGAAGAAGGGTATTAATACGGCTCACGTTGACATAACAAAATGTTTGTTGCGTGACCAGTCACATCAGTGACAACTATGAACCTAATGAATGCCTTGCTACAACATGTTTTTACGAGGTAACTTTACGTTCAGCAAACTTTTACTATATACTTGTTTCAATTAAAAGAAATAATTATAGAACTTGAAAATATTTGATACTTTCAGAAACTACAAGAAATTGAAATGTTTATGCTATTTATAAATTGTATCATTGTGATCTGAAGGCAGCACCGCTACTAGTAAAAATTAAAATATGCTATTTTAATATGAAAGAAGTTTTGATAACTCAAACAGTCGAATCCAAATCTAATCTATCAATGAACTAGAGAAGTTAATAATAATTTAGTTTTTATTTTTAATTTAGTCTCTCTGTTTCGTTTACTTTTTAATGAAGTTGAATATAAGCACCTCTGTCTAAAATATCCAGAAAGTTTATTAATTTTTCGAAATAATAATTGAATTGTACAAAAACAAGATGTCGCTAACAATATAGCAAACTTTACACCTGGGGCAATTCACAGACAAACTTGGTCGTTTTCGTAAACTTTTGTATTATTAAAATTAATTATAATTACAGCGTAGACCTTTAAAAGACAGTAATTTCTGACACATTAGCTGGCAATGTAAGTAAATATTAGCAATTAACTCTTAACTTTAAAGCTTTCATTTAGTAAGAATATTAGTATTATAATTTTTAATACAATTATAGGGTTCAGATTAGTTAGGACCTAATTATACTTCCTTCGTCTGATATTTTTAGCTAAATAAACATTGTTAACTACTAGCCCCTACTAAGTATGAAAACTTAAATAACCATAATAATACTTATATACAAATATATGTGCTCCATAAACAGAAAAATACTTTCAAAGACATATCAAATATAAGCCCAAATGCGATCTTAATCAAATTAGACTATGAGGTCATAATTAATCAATTTTGGGAAAATTCAAATAGTAGCCCTGAACGACTAAAATACATATTAAAATCTATAATTTTAAATTATGTTTTTAATAATAAAATTAACAAAAATTCAACATCAAGCAAAAAACATAAAAGTAAAAACTTAAACAGTAAAAAAAAACAATATAAATGAAAGTGAAACATTAATTTATATACTAAAATCAATTTAATATTGAATAAATAATATTTGATAGCTATTTTTAATACGGGATAATTGCTGTATTATCTTTTCGGGACTGATGGTGCATAAAAGCTCTCGATGAAGGCTTAAAACTTACTAAGGAAAAACTTCAGTGCAAAATTCTACGGCTAGTATTCGGCTGTTTTTATATTTCATTGAAAGCGGAACTAACTGAAAATAAAAGAAGACAAGTCAACTGATAAAACGGCACTCTGCTGCAAGTAAAATTTAATTTAAATTCTTTATTTACGAAGCTATGTTTATTCCTTAATTAATCTTTAACCGCGAAACAAAAACGCGAGGGGATAATTAGTGTTATCTAACGAAATGGAACTGAAATAGTAGGCATCGAAGGGGATTGATATAGTGTGACATAATGTTTATTTCATATGATTGCAAAATTTAATTAAAAATAAAATTAATAGTAAAAATACAGGTAAAAAATGAAAATATTTTTCACGCGTAACGAACGAAATGATTTATTATTTTTGCACAAATACTGACATAATAATTATCTTTATTATATACCAATTTCAATATTGTAATTCATAATTTTGGATGATTTTTAATACTTAGTTTGTATACGCGGAGTTGCAACTCCCGACACCTCGGTTCAATTTTATATTTTTTTTTACACACTTTGTTGCACTGGAGTGCAACGGGCGGCCTTATCGCTAATCAGCGATCTCTTCCAGGCAACCCAAAATTTTTGTTGGTTTGGTTGAATTTCTACAGGCAAGCCTGTAGAAATTCAACCACTCCTCCGTACCACTTATGACACCCCCGTCCGTCAAGTGGCAGCCTTACCAGAGACCAAATACAAATACAAACTAAATTATAAATTGTATTCGGGACCGGGGATCGAACCCGGTACCTCAGGCTTCGTGGTACGCTTATGAGACCGCTTAGCCGTGATGCCTCTATTTATTTTTACAAAACAACGGAATTTTATTTACTATAGGTATAACTCTATACTCTATAGCAACTATATTAACTATAGTGTTAATGTAATTAGCCCGAAGTACTCTCTCCTTGTTGCTTAACTTGAAATAATGGTCCTGTCGGTGGATTATTTGTTTCTGCGGGTTTGAACGTAGTATCTCCGGTATAAAAACATTTGTTCTTGGACGCGTAAATCACTTAGCCACTCACACACACACGCACACACACACACACATACACTTTATCTGTTTAATCCCGGTCTTATATACTCTGCCCAACACAACTGTTGAGTAAACGTAGTTGGTGTAATTTTCATTGTAAAACTGGAAATGCTCTTAAGTAAGCAGAAATCGCTTGAAAAGCTGAGACGTGCAACCGACATAAAAGATTGATAGGCTGGTTACATGCACTTATTATATCTGGATGAGACATTTAAGGCTAAAGCTCATTATTCTCAATAATAAAATACCTATCTCGTTAACATAATATAGAATTAACAAAGTAGAAATGTTAGTATTTTAAAAGCGCAGCTACGAAAATATTATTTTCACAAAACGGGGTTCTGAGCAATACTACGCATATATGCTTGATATTTTTAGAGTACTGATAACTGATCGCTGATGACTGACTGACGCAGAAGGACGAAGGAACCCACCGCGATTATATTCCCAAGAAAACCACCCCAGAGTTTATCACAACCGTCATGAGTGAAGAAGACGACATGAGAGAGAGAGAGAGAGATAATTACATAGTACTTAATAAATGGATCTGTTCATTAATTAATTAATAAATTATAGCTAAGATTCTATCTCGATCATGTCAGCTTGAACGCAAAGCAAAAAAAGATTGATGCCATACACAAACACATAGATGCAAGGGCACACATGAATTTTACAACACTCCTCTTTTTGCGTCGGGGATTGAAAAGTAAAATAAGGAGGTCGTTCTCGTTATAAATTCATATACAAATACAACTAAACCCGTTATTAATATACAGTTTTAACCTTGGAGGTCGCATCTTGCACTTTTATTTCCGGTCGGCCGTAGCGGATACCAGAGTTCAGGAAATTAATCTTCGTACAAATTGAGACAATGGAAGGCTATTAGTGGTGTAATATAAATACGCTTTCAAATTACCCACGGTGTTTACCAACTGGCCTATTAACTATTACACTATTTTAAAAACTAAAGATTGACCGTTTTTATTTAACCTCTAAGCCTATTTTAGTCATATACCTCTTACTTATAAACTTAAAACAATTTCTCTAAAATGTTCCGTAACTATATAAGTAATTATTGCATTTGCACATATGTACTTTAAAACAAGTTGAGAAATGTTTATAAGTAAGAGATGTTTTGTCACTCTCCTTCAAATTATGAATTGATTTTGAGAGGATACCAAACATTATATCACTTTAATTTGCGTTCTACGAGGATAAACGCGTTATCTCTTTCAGCTTATAGAAAAATATAAATTAAATAAAATATTTATTTGTAATATTATAAATAACTTTTTACTGTATGAAAGAACTAAAAGACATACTTTGTCTCGCTGTTTATGCTGATAAATCCCAAACTGGCTGGACCGATTTTGTTGGGACGAGCTGATAGTTGATTTATTTATTTTATGATAAAACATTCACAAAAAATTAAAGGTACTATTTGGTGTAAAGACATCAAAAATATCAAAAGTGCAAAAAAAACTAATTATATTACAAGATTATAAGACATCTTTTCATAAATAGTTTGACAAACTTTAAGAACCAATTCACTAAAATATGATTTTTTTTGAAATAATATGGTATTAAGTTATACGGAGGAGGCGTCAGTTAATAATAGCATACAAGTCTTAGCAAACCTTAACGTTTTGTGTATGTGAGATTTCATAGCGAAATGACATGTTATACAAAGCAAAGCAGGTCATGCAGCGCGCCTTTGTGCTCGCAAGTCTTAAGCACTTATTTAAGTCTCTGAAAACTTATTCGCATCTTAAATGTTCTGTTTACTGTACCTACCTGCGAGTTCAGCTCATATTAATAGACGTGATAAACTTACTTTGCTATACGCTAAAGAGAAAGAAAAACTTTAACTGTTACCTACAGATACTTAGTACAATTATAAGTTTAAAAAATAAGACGCAATAGCTAAAAATGTTTCTAGCTACATTTCCTACATTTACATTTCCTTTAACAAAAACTTAGAAATGTTTCCACTCCTAAGGAAACATATTTATGACCTTAATATTATCTTTAAACCATGAACGCAACTCACATATAAAATTTCTTAAAATAAAGTAAATAGTTTTTTATAAACCAAAACCTTCTACTAACATAGTTATAATTGCTAGGATACTTATTACTAACACTGGCATTGTTATAAAATTTAAATTATAAGTAACTTAATAAAGAAAAAAAAAGGTAAAAATGTTGCTAGCATTATTTAAGTTACTAGAGATATTTCGTGCTATGTCGGTTCCGTGTTCCATGCGCAACAATGGAGTAGGTAATGTAATAAGAAATTTACTTATTTAAAAACCACTGAAACCAAATACAAAACATACAAAATAAAATACAAAAACGAAATAGAAATGAAAAACAAGTTAAAATACCTCGTGTATTTTTTACATTTAGTATTGCTTGTTGCTCACCTTAGAGATAAGCGTTCTCCTCTTTTTCCTTAATTTTATTTCCTTGTATTTGACAAGGAGGAATCTGTGGCCGTCGATAAATACTTTCTACACAGCCATGATAAGCACAGGGTTAAATCTAGGTACTCATCGGCACCGCAACGTGGTCCACTGATGGCAGTCCGTAATTATGTTAACTGGAGGGTACTCTTTAGAGGACAACTATTAATGAACTACCGATCTGACTACTCTAAATAACAAGGGGCATACAATGGTCAAGATATTAACACTAGGTCCGTCACCACGATACACTGGGATTTGAGGTTACGTCATAACTTTCGACTTGGTGAACCAATTTTGATGATTCATTTTTCTTTGAATTCTGGTGCTTCCCATGTAGGAAGCACCCATTTAAAATTCATCAAAATCCATTCAGTAGTTTTCGAGTTACAATTTGAAGTCATTTTTGATTTACCAAAAATTTCATATGCATAAATAAGTAATTGAAAACATCAATCGAATGTAATAATCGAATTTTTTTACGGATTTTCGACTTTCAATGTTCGTATAAGCGAAAAATATGCTCGGACGAGCGTCAAGTTATACAATGGGATGTTTTCACGAAAATTATTTTTCCTTTTACTATTAATATTATTGGGAAACGCTTTGCGATGTCACAGACAGGCCAAATACAACGGTGGCATAATTGTCGCCCGTCTCCATAGCTTTGTTGGTCATGACTTTGAAATTGCGCGAAAGGTCAAAAGTTCAATTCTAGGAATAAAAAATGTTTCAGCTTGGAACTTACATAAGGCCCACCTTTAACGAAACAGTAAAATATCAAAAATATATCAGCTGCATAGCCCACTATGGGTTAACATTAATAATAATTTATTGGCTCAATTGTTACACAAATGTAGGCTCCTATTGTATAAACTGTAGGTATCAAAAGATTCTGCCCGTTAACATTTTTATAGCAAATTTCATGTGAATGAACTAAGACATTTACTGCATTTCGACATTTAGAGATTTATTATATATCATATAATAAATCTCTAAATAATATATTTTTTGCCTCTATAGGTAGGCAAAAAATATATTGTATTGTATGTACAATTATTTTTAATTATATTGCATAGTTTCCTATGAATATTGTGTCAATTATAGGGAACTAGTACTACACCGCGGTTTCAACTGCACCTACAATATAAATATCACAATAAAATATAGCCTATGTTCATCAGGGATAAGGTTTCTAATGGTGAAAGACTTTTTTAAATTGGTCTAGTAGTTTAAGAGTCTATTTAATTCAAACAAACAAATCTTTCTTCTTTATAATATTAGTATAGAAAGAAGTATAAATAAATCGCTCGCCTATCCCAGATCGTTACGCAGTTCGTCGCTCAGGGAATTTTCCTCAAAACCTTTCTGGATTTAGCGTGTTTAGTGAAGGCTTATAAACATATTCCTTGTTTTTTCTTTTGTTTTTATAATGTCTAGAGTTTTTTATTTTGTAACTTAATCTCTTATTATAACTTATTTGCATAAGGGTTGTAAATGTTAAAAACCACGTTTTCGACGTCGAAGTTTAAAGTGAAGGAAAGTGTCGCGAAATCACAGTATTTTGGTAATGGCAAGTTTAAGTTCCTGTACACACAATCCCACTGATATTTTAAATGCGAAAGTTTGTGAGGACGTTTTCATGTTTGTGAGTCAATCACACCTGAACGGCTGAACGGATTTGAATGAAATTTGCCATACAAATAGAATAATAGAATAAATAAACATTTAAAAAATTTTAAAAAACAATTTATTCTAATTTGTAACATATTGTTCGTTACACAACTAATGTTATATTTTTTATTTTTACTGACTGACAAACTCTGTCATTAGGTACTTTTCCTTTGCAGACATAACATTTAAAGATTCTTGTAGAAGATGAGTAATAACTGACCTATATGTACATCACTTACCTGTGTGTATGTGTGTATGGGAGTTATGTGTACCTTATACACATAACCTCCACTTACAATCGCGTCGCGGAGTGGTATGCGAAACTGCATGTGATCCGTCACCACAGTATATAATATGTTTAAACGTTGTGACGGAATTCATAGATAAATAAATTTGTTTCAATCCTATCACGGCACGGGATCAAACGGCCAACATTCTCGTCGAATCATCTAAAGGTAGGCTTTATGGCGGGAAATTGTTTTTGATATGTGTTTTTGCGGAATTCCACGAACGGTACGTGAAAGTAATAAAAATTGCGAACCGACTAGCAATTTTTTATTCATAGCTTTCGTGGTTCATATCAATATTTGATAACTAGAATCGATATCTATACAAATACATAAAATTGAAATCTCTGTTTGCGCTATTAAAATAATGGCTTTTAAACAGTTTTTATAGTCTTGCCGTCTTTTTATCTCAAATAAGCTCAAACGTCATGACATAGTGTCATCAAACTTTTAATAGTCGAATAGATGTTACGAAATTAAACCGAAATAGTAAGAAATATATTTGGATTCACTTTGGTGAATATAAACGGCGGGCTTGACTG
Organism: Aporia crataegi; assembly: GCA_912999735.1. Taxonomy (NCBI): domain Eukaryota; kingdom Metazoa; phylum Arthropoda; class Insecta; order Lepidoptera; family Pieridae; genus Aporia; species Aporia crataegi. Next base: position 6,473,745 of record OU538749.1, read on the forward strand.
CCGATCGGCATCCCATAATGACGGTGAGAGGTCAGACACGCGCCTGCTTCTGATCGGTGTATAAAGGTGAGTCAGTGAAACACATAGGTGTGTTAGAGAAACACTACACTTTTGATTCTGTTTTAATAACATCCGGAACAGTTTTTTCACGGGAATTCAAACACAGCACCTTCACTACAATTCACACTGAATAGGTGAAGAACTATCGCCTGTATTACAATATAATTTCAAGTCATCGTCCCTAAGATACAAAATGGCTTACGGATGGTAGTTGGTACCCATAATAGAAAATCTTATATATAGAATAACATTATATTATTTATAAAAAAAAATCCTATCTCCTATTAATAAGAAACAATTCAAAAAAAGTAAAATAGTAGACGAATTTGCGACTCCTTGCATTTTAAACGTATTTTTAACTATTGAATTCTGGTATTGAATACAATTTTTATAAATAAAAAATAAAATCTCAGATTAGAAAAAAGAAACAAGGGCTCGTCACAAAATTACTCGGATCGCGTAGATTTTTTAACTGCAAAAGCCCGGCTTACCGCCGCTTTTACACAAATCCCTGAGTGGAAATTGTGATTTGTCACTAAATTATCTTGATTTTCGTATCCACTCATATTTTGTTCTTAGAAGTTTCCAAACGGTTTTAAAAAAATGAGCAGATTCCTAATTCAACTGAAAGTTTTTTGTATTCTTGTTACGCAACTGTGAGGCTAATTTAGCCTCTTAATTGCTATGGCATTACCCGCATTGTCCCATTTACTTTGTGTACTGATTATTTATTAGAGCAATAATATGTTATATTATTTTTAATTTTTACTCTTTATTTTTTAAATAGTAATGGATAACAGGATAGGCCCCTGATGGTAAGAGATCACCGCCACGGTTAAGTTGCGTTGTCAGCTTATTAGATATTCGCACGCCGCTTAAAACTGGCAAGGTCGTATCCACAACTGTAAATACCGAATTATGTCATGCGGTTGATCAAGGAAAATATTAACAAGACCTCGATATTTAAGAAAAAACTACAAAATTAATAAAAGAGAAAAACCAAAAATAGGAGGTCCAATTTCAACATTACAGAGTTAAACACGTCTGCGCGCACCTACCTGCGCCACGCAGTATGTGTGCCAAAATCTTTAATAATAAACAACAAACTTAAAACAAAGAACTTCAACCATATTCGCACCTCCCTTATCCAACAATGCCTGAAGTTTTAGCTTCAAACGTCAAGTAGTTCTAGAGATTTAGTAACGAATTATAAAACGAGCATTACAGTTACACGTTTTCAAACGTATAAAATTTAATATGAAGCCTTAATTTTACTTTATCACTATTAAACCCGCTAATTACTTAAAGCGAGGCTTAAATTAATTCTATTTAAATGTTACAAAACAAACAGCATGCCCCAATTTACTTAAACCGTTGACATGTCTGCCGTGAATGTCTTAGAATGTTTAATGTGCCGTGATATAATATTCTAACTCCATATAAATATTTGGCCGAATTTAGACTTTAAAATGAAAGCCATAGAGATATTAATTAAACTCCGTAATTTTCTTAAATACATGCCCTATTTGGGCGCTGAAACATTATTGTAGGGTATCAATATATTTTCACGAACAAAGACTATTTGTGAAAGGATCGGCGATTGTCATCAGTGTATTTCACTGTGCAAAATAAGGTATTCAGTACGAAAAGCTTTCAAAACAACGCCCTTTTTATCAAGGGAATTTAAAAGAGGAGACGGTTTTTTACGCAATTACGACGCCAATTATATACAAATTTTAATGATTATTTGTGAAATAATAATGTCTTACAAAAAAAAAACAAACTGCCGACTTCAAAGCGCTCTAAAAAGTAATAAATAAATAATTCTACGAATGCGAATATTATGAAATCGCTATCATAGTGTATTCTTCAACCTTCAGGTAATATAGCTCACTTAAACATACAAATATTTAACTCTTTAATTCTTAAGCATCTTACTCAGTTATAGACTAGGATTTGTGATATTTTTCATACAAATTCTACACAGATGATATTGAAAAGTCACCTAATCACTGACCCTAAAAGACTGGACAATTTAAGCTAAGAACTGAAGTGAAGTGAAGCTTACTGCACTTTGAAGGGTTGAAGTTTGCAAAATGCGCTAGTCTAAGAAATATAAATGAAAAGTTAAGGATAGTTTAATGAAACTTCAGCGTTTATTTCGCGATTAAGAGAATCTAGGAAGCTAAAGTTGACGGATGCGCCGGCTGCAGACTAAGTTTCACTTTATTTTTATTCAAATGCTCGAATTAGTATTTCGCGGAAGTTCAGAATATTATAACAATATTGGATATTATTGTTTCTTTAACAGAGGACTTGATTTTGTATATTTATTTCTGAATCATTGGCACTTTGCAATACACATTATATTACAAAGTACCAATCGCTTTTTAACCAACCTTAAAAAAAACAAAAAGGAAGTTATCAATTCGACGTGTAGTTCTTTCATAAACAAGAATTTTATTATGTTATTTGCTTATTCTATTTATTTACCAAATCAATTAATATACAAAACACAGGTCAGGATCACATTTAAGGCACATTTAACCTCAAAGGTTTCCTTATGATGATTTTGCCACGTTATTATTAACTTAATCACGGAAGAGCAGTAATAGCCAGAAACATGGCAACCCTATTCACATGTAGGCATAATATGAACTTGAGGAATTTATGTGACAAGCATAGTAACGGGTGTTACGAATTAATTACTGGCCTCCGCGGGCTGCGGTTAATTACATCATATGAGCTGCGAGTTCACTGTTTTAACCAACATACTTTTTACGACATTACTGTACGAGCCAAAGCCGTATACATTCAGGTTTTCTTACTTAATAATCAGATACGTTTATCAGCATATCTACCAGAGATTGGAAATAAATCGCATATACTATCAAAGCATTTATTTTATGATTTTAATAAGCATTTCAAGTTGTTATACCTTTTGTTTTTAATGTGGTTGACTATTAAAACTGTATTTTTATACATAATTTTTTCAAAAAATTCACCTTTTTATTTTTCTTAATATGTAAAAATTATTTAAATAATCGTTAACAATTACAATCGGACAGCTCGATCCATTTCTACATAAAGCATGATTTGATTTCGAATTTTCGATATGTTATTTATGTCAACGACAACATCAATTGATTGAACAGCACTAGTTGTCTACGCCAACTTCGTATGACGTAAGAAAAAACCGTCAAGTGTCATCAAAAACTTGTAAGATGTATGAAGTCCCGTGTCCCCTAGTGGTTTATGGGGCAGATGCAATTCACTTCTGTTTCACTAATCTATTTTTCTTTAGGGGTAAGTAAGTGATCAGCCTTTTATGTCCTCCCAGACCGTGTTTTTTTACCTCCACTGGGAATCGAACCCAGAACCTTTCAATTGTAACGTTTACGTGCTTACCACTAGACCAAAGAGGCGGCATCAAAATCATATTTCCATACAAAATGTACACAAAAAATATACCTCTAACATTATTTTTACGTGAATTTTATCCATGTCTCGATGGGTTTTGAAACGAAAACAAATCCAATTAATATAAAATATTGAAAATCTTTAAAATGTATTTTATATCATAACACCAAAATTGGATTACATAAAACATTTATTTATGACTTGAGAATGATTGCATTTATTTTTAGTATCTTTTCTAGGATTCGTCTGCCATCTCTATATCAGAATAACTAGTAAAAATCGGAAAAAAACTAAATATGAACAAGATTCTTATATTTTTTCGAATGAAATGACGTTTTTGATCATCATCAGAAAGTCACTTTTGTGACTGATTTTTTGTCATAATACGAAACACCGTCCACTTGTATATATGTAGATAAAGTTAATTCAACTAGTTATAGAGGATATTTATATTACAAGAAATATCTTTTATTACATTCAATCTAATATAAGTGTTAGGTATTAGGAATCATATAGGAATGAATTACTGGTTATTGAGCGAAAAAGCTTATTAATTGTGGATCGTGAGCGATTGCTTAGTGGATTATCGGCATTATGGAAAGGTTTCGGCCAATTTCGAGGGATTTATTTAACATTCTGAGTTGTCTTTGTGAGATAATCGCTAAGTACCATTAATTACTTCTATTTTTCAATATTTATTAAACCAAACAGTAATAACGTACTTATTAAAATTACTGATATTAAAATTATTACTATGACTGGAATATACCAGCAGACTTTTATAATATGTATGAAATTTGATTCGCGCCAGTTTACCGATAGCGACAGTTTTTGTCGGACGAATATTCGGGAATTTATGAAGTTAGTGGTCACATCTATTGCGATAACACGACACGAATCTTCGTGCGCTAATGGAGCCGCAGCATAAGAATAGCAAGAAAAAGTTACATAAGCTGTATTGAATGGCTTTAAGCGGAAGTCACGGGATTTCATACAACAATGAATATATGGTAAATAAAAACATACAGTACAATCTGACAACTGTATATGAAATATTCGACAAAACCTATTTAACCCCTAATACAGAATTTCAACCCCGACCCAATCACATCCCTGTCATCCCTAACTTAAATGGAATAGCCTGAACTTACTGAATAACAAAAAATCTCGACCGTTCCCGAAGAAAGTTCCCGGCCTATTAGCAAATGTATGTGTGCCTTAACCCAAATAATGAAATTGAGTTTGTATCAGGGGAAATCCTCGTTACACTACTCAGGAAATTCCAAATTGAAGTTGTATTATCTAATGTTACTTTAACGCATTCTCATTAAAATTTCAAAAAAGTTCATTTGACACATATTACATAGATCATGTCACTGACTGACAACAATATTTTAAAATATTTAGATACTAGTAAACCCCGCGAAATTTGTATCGCTTCAAAGTTCCGAAAAATAACTTGTCACCTAAAATGTCATTCAATAGGAAATAGATGAGGAAACGAATTTTCTTCATATATTTTCTTAATTTTTTTTTCTATATTATTAACATTTTTCGGATTAGACGAATTCAACAAATCAGAGACTATATAATCCTACACACTACATAATCCATATTGTATACTTTAGTGTCACTTCTTAAACCATAGACTAAGTACCTTTAAAAAGTATCGAAATGTGTAGTCTATTAAAACCTTTTTTCATGGCCTGAATAAAAATAAAGTTCCAAATTTAAATTCGTAGTATAGTTGGTGAGAGGAATGAGTAAATAAACGAATTGGCGAGTGTTTGCAATTACGCGTTCGGCTTCGCAAACCATTGCGTGCAGCCAATTTTGACTATAAACAAGCTAATCAAGCTGTTTGTAGTTGTATACAGAAAAGGAAATGCTAAATGCTGTATGCAGTTTATGACAAGCTTATCGTTTAGAGGACATTTATTGTTGTATGTAAAATTACATTAAAGCGAAAATATAAAAAATCGTAGAGGCATTTCTGCGCCTGTATCAAGTATTTAACGCAATATGATCAGCCCCTGTAAAACGAAACATTTTTCCAAGAATTACAACCCAGCTTATCTAGATAAGTACGACCAGAAATACAACAACACACTTTAAGTACTGAAGGGAACCAAAGGAGCAAATATATTATATTTAAGCAATTTTTATTTTTCTTGAATTTTTAAAAAGATTATAAGAACATCTGAAATGTGATCAAGAAACAGAAGAACATGTGATCAAAATACAGTCAATTAGAATTTCTCCTTTTTCAAAGTCAGTACAAAATACAATCGCTACGATCTATTGCAGACAAGTTGAAGGCTACTTAGCGTGTTGCGTGTTAGCGTGTAAACACAACAATCTAGGTTCTTATCCATCGCAAGATACGGATTATCAATTAAAATGTTAATTCACAAAGGTACTAAAGGTACTAAACAAGTAAAATAAATTTAAACAATTCGTGACATGATGAATAAAAGCCTCATGACTAAACGGTTTTATAAGCCTACCGCGAAGCCTGCGGTATCGGGTTCGATTCCCGGTCCCTGATACAATTTATAATTTAATTTGTATTTATATTTGGTCTCTGGTAGGGCTGCCACTTTCCGGACGGGCTGTCATAAGTGGCACGGAAGTGTGGTTTAATTTCTACAGGCTTGCCTGAAAAATTCAGCCAAACCAACAAAAAAATTTGGTTGCCTGGAAGAGATCGCTAACTAGCGCTAAGGCCGTCCGTTGCACTCCATTGCAATGGAGTGTTAAAAAAAGAATATTCCTTAAATGGATTAACATAATCTTCGATAAAAATAACTTCATGTAACCATTCCTTCATATAATCTTGAAATAATTGTAGCTAAAATGAGCTGAAATCGAATATATGGATGGATCATATGTGAATGAACCATCTACAGAGTTACTACTTAGAAATATCCGATATTAAAATCTATATCTAAGCTTTTAAACAGAAAATATTATCCGGGGCAATTTTTATTCCACCACATTATAAGAGAGCATATTATTACAGATACATAATTAGTATTGTTGATAATAGGCGTACGCATATTAAGCTATTAGCTTTGGGATTATGGTACAATTAATTACTTATTGTAATTACATGTGTGGGGAGTCGGGTGTTGAAGTTAACTCATCCCAGGAGGTTATACTAAGGTTTAATTCATAGTCGCCCTCGTGAATAGGCTTTTTTAGATCCATAGACATTATACGAATAAAAAATTAACAATAATTAAATATTAAGATAGACCAAGACAGAAAATTGTTAATCTAGATGCAAAGTTCGTTAAAAAAGCTCAAACTCTTCAAGATCCAACTTTCACTACATCTTTACTTTAATGGAAGTAAACTTTTAACCGAAAAATAATCCATGAAGCTTTTCTTAGTAATAAAAATGCGATTTATAAAACTTTACACCTAAATTAGCAATTTTTGTCTTTGTATAATGAATGATCGCGGATTGACGATTGGACGCGTGATTGACGTCAGGCGCTAACAAACCTTACACAACTTTATTACATCGTAAATAGGAGTCACTAATAAGCTAATATGTTTGAAATTGAGCCTCCGCTCGAGTTAGCTTTCGAATTCCGAAAACATCAGTTACCTACTTATGTTAAGCGAAGTCATTATAGACGTAAATTAATCTCTTTATTTTTATTTTATGAAATATACTAAAACTGTATGTGTTCCGTAAACCCTGGGTGAAGCGTGGCAAAGTTAACCCAATCGAAACGTTTATTTGTTTCCTCTCGATTCGAACCGAGGAGCTATGACGCAACAAAATATGTTTACCACTTAGCTATAGAGGCGGTTACTATATCTATAATATTTTTTTAATAGGCTATTTAATTAAATATTTCAAATTATATTTTAAATGAATTATTATTCTTGGAATTTATAAAAAAAAATATTCAAAGTAAATTAATTTCCCTAACCCCTAAACGGGGTATTGCCTCGAGCAATTATAGACAATTTATTGTAAGTCTTTCTTAAAGTTATTTCAAGTTCTAATCTTATAATCTTGGGGTCAAAGGTCAAAACGCCGCCTATCCATTACAGAACTTCTTTCTGCTGAGGTGTCCGCGTCAGCAGCAAATGTGAAACGCATTAATCAACCTTCAACCGTCGGTTAACGCCGGGTTACCGAGTTAAGTGTCTTCTTATCGTTTTAAAAGTGAGACGTTTAACGGCGATGTAATTTAATGTCCTAACTTTGTACTAAGTAGTACAGATGGGTATTTTTGGTTAGGTATATTCAAACACCGATTAAGAAAATTTGTTTTAATAAAATTATATTAGGTATCTGAATATGTATCTATCATTTTAAATAGATAATTAGGTGATTACTGCTTGTAATAACAATATGAAATATACCTACGTTGTTTTAGCCTCGTTAAAGCAGAATTTAGAGCAAAGTAAAGCTTTGAAGATATTCTTTCGATTTTCTCGTTGGACTCGTATCAAGTTAGGGAGATGCCACTCGGGCGTTGCCGCTGCGCTGCGTCGTCGCAACGCACAGTCATGCACTATGCAGTATGCACCACACGAGGAGCTGCAATGTCGCAACGCAACGCCGCTTACTCCGACGTTACGACACCGCTTCCCGTCTCGTCTTCATCTCTCCTTGTACGTTGCGCGTGCGTTTACCCCGCGTTGTTTCAACGCACCATTGTCATGTCACGCATGTCATTCAGGTTTAAAAAAGCACCGGCGCACACGTGCGACGCTCCTATGGCATTACTCTAAGCTACTTGTATTCCGTGACTGCAACAAAGATCTCTGCTTGGTGTAGTATGAAGATTTTTTTCACTTACAATATGTTTGATTCACGGTTAGATAATAATCTAAACTTCATGATATGAATTCATTAGAAATGGAATACCCTTCCTTATGAATTCATATCATGAAGTAATTAATGAAATGATAAAAATTCTTCTCATTTTAAAAATGTCTTTTTCTATTATTACGGTAGTTAAGGAAAAGATACTGGTATTATTTTCCTCCTTCATTTGTCCTTTAATATAAATATATTAGAAAATAATTAATATATTATTTAGAAGGAAAAAGATGAGTAGTGGTTGTGAATTTAAAAAAATAAATAAATAAAAAAAAAAAAAAAAAAAATTGCTTAAGCTTTATTGATTTTGATAACATTACGTATAGTAATAGTTTGGAATTAGTTGAAAAAATACTTTGTATTAAAAAATTGTATTGAAAATCTTAATTTCATGTAGATATATCCGCGGGAATTACATAAATAAATTGAAATTAATCAAAAAATATCTGGTCTAGACAGTTCATCAAAATCTTTTCTCCTCGTAAAGTATATTATGAGTGAAAAGTTTGAAAGATAAACAGCTGAAAGTTATCTGCGTCTCATTCCTTGAACCCAGTTTACCGTGAAGTAAAAACGCTTTTATTAAAATGAAAATTTTACTTTAAACTTAAGCAAGCATATCCGAGTAATACAAATTTAAAAATCTTTCAAAACATTTTATCTTTGACTTTATTAAATTATTAAAAAATTTATTCACTACATACAAAATAAATAATTTAAAGGTAATTAAAAGTACTTTTAACCCTAAGGGTTAAGGATCATATGATTTTCTGTTACAGTTTTTCGAAACATGTACACCAATTTTGATACAAAATTTATATGGAACTACCAGTGAAGTGTAAAAGAAGCATTTAAATCATTTCTCAGTTGGCTTCGCAAAAACAAAAAAAAAACGTACATTCGAACTGAGAACTTTCTTTTTTCAGTTAGTTGAAAAATGATAAATTAACAAATATAAAACAAAAATATTTTCTTATTAAAATAGTTGCTTCCTTACTTACTTCAGTTTTCCTTAAATATCTTGAACAATATTTCCCAGAGAATTTTGTAACACTTATAAATAGTCACTCAATTTGAGTATTGCTTAAATAGCACTTCAATGGTTCTCAAGACTAAAAAGCAATTTCATACAACACATAAGAGAAAACGAATTTTCTTTATTAATTTATTTTTGTGAATATCGAATGTTTTGATTATAAAACTAGTGCCCAATGCCTTAGGGAAATATTTTACTTATTAATAGAATTTAAAATCCTTTATCGTTCAACTTTTAATCCATTACATGAAGATTAAACTATTACGACAAACACTTGTTATAATTTAACTAGCTGTTCCCTGCGTTAATTTGAGAAATAAACTTTCTAAGCTCTCTCAAAAAAAAAGAATTTTCCTGCTTATTAAACATATCCTATAAAAAATATTCCACTGGTTATAGCATGGTCACAAAGAATTTTTCAACTCAAACCAGTAGCTCCTGAAAATAGTTCGTTCATTCAAACAAATGCCACTGACTAAATCTCGCGGGCAAATATAATAGTATTAAGTATATAATGTATACATTTTTTGTGTAGCGTCAACTAATTAAGGTGCCACAACAACAGTGTATACAGGCACATTGTATTCGGTATCCTAATGAGCCAACGCATGTCTTACGGTTGCGTTCATAATAAACGCCCGCACTTAACACGTCTTCCATTCCCAGCTCTAACTTATTTGGTTTACTATAAACTCGCCATAACAAAGCGACCAAAAGTAACCTGATCGTAGAATAACTGTCGCACAAAATATTAATACGTTCAAAAAATCATATTGTGCTAAGTTCGTAAATTTAATGAGTTTCTCGGCAACGGAAATTAGTTTTCAAATGTTCCAAACAATATTGCTAAGAGAGTTTTCATATCAATCCATACATAATAAAATGTTATAAGGATATGTCAAACATGGCGGTTACAATCTTCTTTTAATTTCACGACATTTCATGAAAGTTGGTGACATTTTAACTAAGACAGGGGTGGTAATAAGAACTAAAAATTCAAATCAGGCAAGCCTTTTATAATTTGATCGAATGGCAATGCTGGATATTCAAGGGGTGAATAAAAAAATATTAGTGCTCATAAGTAAGTATCTGTATTGTATAGATTGACCTCACTCATAGTCTGACTGATTCACATAAAAATTCATTTTTACTCCTTAAGTGGGTATACATGCTTCAAGCCTTCTCGCAAAGTCACACATCAAAATATTTGTATGATCTTAAAAACTTAAGCTTATAATTTACTAGGCGGTAACAATTATATAAGAAAAAATAAACTTTTTGATCTTGAAATATTGCGGCTAATTTTTGCATTTTATAAAAGTTATTTTATTCAAACGTAATATATAGGTACTGATACGCGAAGTGAAGTTCTAGCATTTAAGACATTAACCGAATCACATTTTAAATGTATTATGTATGTAGGTCTTGTAGGTACGTACATGTATAATTAGGAACAAAATAACGGTCTGAAAATATCCATTCCAGGACACAGATTAATCCAAACAAATACCGCAAATGTATTGTATAATAAATCAAAACCACCATTAATTATTGTACTCGGGCGAAATAATATTCTTTCCGAGTGAAAAGTGCGTATAAATTGTCCAGACGTAGATTAATCACATTCGATTCAGTCGATTTTTGCTCGAAGAATATAACATACAGGCAAACTCATATTATAAGTATAATATACCTGAAAAGAAAAGTGTCTATGGTCGCACTACGAAGATTATAAAAAATGAATCACCGAAATATATGTAAACGCATAACTTCCGAATGACTGCACCAAATTAGACAATTCTTTTTTTGTGATGTTTGTTATTTCTGGAGAAGGCTCCTATGAAAGAAACAATTAAGAAAATTGTGCAATTAAGAACATATAAGAAAATTTTCAATTATAATCTTATAGCGTTTGATATAACTGTCAGTTTTTAAATTATTATGCCCATTTGAATTCAATATTCATATTTATTACAGGACAACGTACCTGGGAGTCTTCATCGAAGACGCTGCATTACCCTTTGAGATCTTTTATAGATGTACAAAAAAGTCCTTGGTGGCAAATGTACCTTTCAAGGATAACTATATATATATTTTATTGGAGGTACAAAGTTCGCCGGGTCAGCTAGTAAGGTATAAAAAGGTAGGTATAAAAATACACCCATGCACCAAATTGAGAACTTCCTATTCTGAAGTCAAATCTTTCTTTTGGTGTAGAGACTTTGTGTCAGAAGCGGAAGCCAGAAGCGGGTCGATTATTAAGAGATTACGCGCTTAGTTGAGAGTTAATATAGCGATACAACGCAGTAATGTATTGGGTACGCATCTCAATTTCTTTGATTATTCTTTTGTATTTTTAAATATATTTAAGTACATTATTGTAATAAATTTGTAAACTTCATTAGATAATAAATATGTAACTTTTGGTAAACTCAAATCAAACTCAAAAATTTATATATTCATAAAGAATCACATTCATGATCGCTTATGAACGTTACTTAAATCTAAGCTTACATCAGATACTGTTATGTTAGTAATTCTTTGTTTTTTCTAGGTTGACTATATCTCAAATACAACACGTAACATCGAGAACACAAAAAGGACACAAAATAATATTAAAGTGAAGTCCCGTGTCCCCTAGTGGGGTATGGGGCAGATGCATTTCACATCTGTTTCACTGATCGATTTTTTCTTTAGGGGCAAGTAGGTGATCAGTCTTCTATGTCCTACCAGACCGAGTTTTCTTTATCTCCACAGAGAATCGAACCTAGAACCTCTCGGTTGTAACGCTTACGCGCTTACCACTAGACCAAGCAGGCAGTCAACGACAAAATAATAATAAAATATATAAATTTACGCCGCTGGCATTACAAGTTGCGAAAAGTTCCAAACAAACGATTTTACCAAAATGGCTTTGTATCTAGATTGATTTCATATAATCCAGATTAAAATCTTTAATAATTTTCTATATTACCCCGTGGCGTAACAATTTATCTCCAATAAATCATTATTGGATTTAATTTATCCGATATCCCTTGATTCGTAATTTAAAAGATATTTAGATTAAATTACGTAATAGCTTTATACAAACGGTTTTTAAAGTAATATTTTTTGATAAAGGAATTATTTTAACCGCTGACAGAAAAGGATAATTAAGTTTTTCATAATATGAAATGTGATGGCGCTAATGACATCTTCAGCAATAAAGAAATCGTTTGAAGTAAATAACCTACTTACTTTTTATTTACTTCTCTGGTTCAGTGATTTTTTGATACTTGTCACCTCTAGTTATCTTTCTGTCTAGCCAAGAGTTAATAGTGTGTCAGACATCTGTTAGACTGACACAAAGTATATTGAAATACATTATAACGTAACGGTACCTATCCTAACGAAACTTTTTTTCCCTAAACTTTGCCGCCAAGTAAGTTTGCGCGTTACCACTAGGGCCGCTATAAGGTTTTTCATACGAATAATAAGCGTTGATGCTATCGTAATGGAGTACGCTTCCTTCGCACGAGATCTTGGCCCGAGTTGGCTCAGATACATTGTCAATTTCGATGCCCAAGTTGAGCTGGGTTCAATTGCTTATTCTCAGCAATTCAGTTATTTATTTGTATGGATGATGATTTGTTAAATAACATTTTACAAAGAAATAATGTTCATTGTTAAAGAAACAAAACAAATTAACCAGCCTTTCAACAACCCAGCGAGTAATTACAGAGCGCTACGAAGCTTTTTCATGAAATAAAAGGTGTTCTGAAAATGAAAAACTAAAATTATTTTCATTTTTAACATGCTGCACATTTACATAGTAGCAATAAAAATTCATTCTATACGTATATAGTACGGTTATTCCTTACTTGAAAGTACGCACAGCGTAAGCACAATATATTAATATTTCGTGGTTAAACCGCTTAACCATTTTAGACAAAATATCGCATAGATTCAGTTTACGAACCTAGACTTTGGGTGTTACCACAAGCAGCAACATCAATATAACTATATAATATTTAGTAGTTTTCGCTGAATATAAATTTGAAATTTATTTAATGATATTGTTTGTATTTAGTCTGATATTTTGAAACATAGTAATATTTTTTTCTTTATATGTCAAAAATTGTGCAACTAATCCTCTGAAATTTGCGCCTGTGGGGCGCTGTAAATTTCACAATCTGTGATTCTTTTAGCTAGCTAAGCGCTTACACTTTTAAAAAAACCTCGGTAAAAAATTATATAATTATCAATTTAAATTATGATTTAGGCCATTAAGGTATGTTTTTTCTTGTTTTGCTCTTTATTTTTATTTATAATTTTTTTATCATTATTTTTGTATTTAGTTTGATTTAAAACTCTGACTTATTTGAATAATACCAATGCGATGCTGGGTCGATGCCCTAGTCTAGTGTTTTCCCATTAGGCTAAAATCAGGGTCGTGCGGTTGAAACCTTTCAGGAATACATAAATAAATAATAAGATTGTTGTTAATGGCGAGCAAATCATTGAAACTAATATTGGCTACTTGTCTATCTCTACGGTTATATTGTATTTGTAGAATATTCTAGATACGTCATCCTGATAGAAATTAGTAATGGATCAACGAATTCATAGTATTCTTGTCTTGCCAAATAGTTTATTTCTAGTTTTTTTTGTGTAAATTGTATTAATAGCAAATTGTATTGATGCTTACTAACGCATTAGGTCATGTCCTGGCAAGTTAGTTTTAAGATTGAAATGTATAAATAAATCTGCATAAACATTTATATAACTAAATTTCGATTGCAGGACAGCAATGTACATTGAATTTCAGACGCGTGATCTACTAGCACGTGGTTATACTTATGTAATCACTACATAGTATTTAAATTAACACTGGAAATTGTACTTGCAAAAATTTAATTATGTTCTAATAAAGATGTTTGAAATTGAATTGAACTACATAGTATAAAACAAAGTCGCTTTCTTTGTCCCTATAACCCTTTGTATGCTTAAATCTTTAAAACTATTCAACGGATTTTGATGCGATTTTTTTAAATAGATAGAGTGGTTGAAGAGGAAGGTTTATATGTATAGTATACACGTGCGAAGCCGGGGAGGGTCGCTAGTATGTTATATAATAAATACTAGCTGTGCCAAGTGGTTTCACTTAAAAGCGGTTTCGATTTATAAAAAATTGGGTGAGTACCAAGGGTGACATAAACTTTACCTACCAAATATACATAAAATTTAATAAAAATCAGTCGAACCTTCGGAAAAGTAGGAACACAAGCACCATGACACGAGATTTTATATATAAGTCACATGTCATAAATTCAAGTAGATTTTATATTTTTACATAATTTCGTACCGGAAACTAGAAAAAATGTAAATATCCAAATTTCATTTCGCCATCGGAAAGGCATCCCAGTTTCATCAAATGACGTTAAATTCTTAACAATGTAACGGAAACAGATTGAAAAATAAACGCCAATAAATTACGTTATTTGTATTTCGTTACAATGAAGCCGAACTTTGTCAAACTTTGTAAGCTATTTTTCAAAGCCTATTCTTTGCGTGTCAATAATGAATATTTGATTAAACAATCTTAGGCATTGCATACAGTAAAAGAAAGGAGATTCCAGTTCTTTCATTAGTATATTGGGGTAACAAATAATAACAAAAACTGATCTCAAGCGGTTCATTTATTAAGGAGCCACAGACACAAACTTAGACGCGTCAAACACCTATCATTAACTGGTAAATTCTTATAAGGTATTTTATTATTAATAAAAATACGTTAGTATAGCAATACAACGTGGTAATGTAGCCAGTATTTTGGGTACGCACCTAACGACTTTGATGAGCCTTTTGTATTTTTGTAAATATAATACATTATTGAAAATATTTAATAGACACAAAAAAGGGTCAGTTTTCATTGTCTTTAATTATATTTAAAACTTTCTAGCTTTCGCCTAATTAACCCCTATGTTGATATTAATGCATCTACGTATTACACCGAAGATTCTCGTTTCGAATCATGGTTAAGTGGAAATTTTCTGGTGGAAAACGCTCAGGAGGCTTATCACCTAATTGCCTTTTAAAAACGACCAGAGAAATAGTTTCAGAAAAGTTCAAACTTCATATGTCCCACAAGAATTGCTCTTAAATTTGTAGTAAAAAATTTTGTATTGATCGTATAACTGTTGGATTTGTGATAAATTGTTTTCTTTAAATTATGATACTCGCGTATATAAATGACAATAAATTCGTTAAATTTTAAGCACTTTTTATTTCTCGAAGAATCTATATTTATTCCGTAAACCTGGGAGGAATCCATGATAGAATGCCCGCCGTAGGGAAATGACTAATGAAATTCCCGCAAATGGTGCCATTCTGTTAATGTTCTGCGTTAAGCTTAGGACTCATTAGAGACATTTTAAAGTCAAATCGCTTATCGCCGTGTTTTAAATACAGACTAATTTTATATGGTAAACTAAATTAAGTTTACCATTTGCATTAGAATGACCTTTACGTAATATTATTTTAAACACAAAGAAACTAAACAAGACTTAAGTCATGAAGCTTTTTGGATTAGTGGTTACAGTACCTAAGAAATCTTCTAAGCAAAAGGTTAAGTCAGCATTGAGATGGTCGATACCACCTTAGCAAAGTATGCTTAAATGCCAGAGAATAGTTTTTTTTAATCATAAAAAGACTAAGAATGTCAACACAAGGTATGTTTCAAAATATTACAATTTTTTTCCCGTCACTCTGTCGTATGCTTACTCTATTTCAATCATACATGTGTGATTAAATAATATTTTGAAAGACATTTGTTGAAGAGGTTGCCAATAAGTTAAGGTCGCTTTAAATAAACTATTGTTTTGACCTACTTTAATGTATTGATTTTAATTTAATTTGATTTGATATTCTACACTAGGTTTTAGTTTTCAACGCTCACAAATATGCCAACGAGTCGAGGCAAGATAAATATTTCTTACAACTATTTTATTTCATTACTACTGACGTATATTTACGGTTACAATAAAATATATAACACTTTATATAATATTTGTATTCCTTATATAGAAAACTATATTTTAGCACAACTTATAATCTTTTAAGTTTCTTTTTCCTGAGGATTTCTTCCTTTCGGTCTTCGGACATAATATGTAATATTCCTAGCCTTTCACTAAAAAAGTATCTATCTTTTCACCGGTGAAATAATTATGATAAACCTTCTGTAGTATGTATTTTTAACAAAATAATCAACTAAATACCTAAAGAAAAATTAAGTAAACTGAAATGGACACGACTTTGATATAAAGAGCTTATCTGTTTATTTCAAAGTAAGATCCTTACCTTAGATTATAGGGTAGATACTTTTAAATCTAATTCAATGCAGACCTTTAAATAATCTAAATAAACCCATCTTAAATTCAAACAAATTTATTAATAATTTATTTATTACTTGCTTTTCTACTCTTAGGTACATTAAATGAATGCCCGTAACCCCTAGTGGACCACGACGTAGACACATTTCAACATTTCACATATGACAACGAGCCTTCTTTGACTACCCAACCGAAACTTTATTAGTTTTCTCGACTTCGAACCTAAGACCAATGGTTCAATTAGCCAAGGAAGCGGATGTTGATTATAAACTAATTGTAATTCCGTTTGGATTTCGGGCCTCTTCGTAACAGTAAAACGTAATACTCGGAACTTTGCACGTTAAATTCTAGTAATTCCCAGTTTTAGTCTAATCTCGCTAACAATGGTAAGTGGATTAGCCGCGTTGCATCACTTTCCGTTTTATTTTATTATACTGCAATTTTCATTAAAGCTATGGATATGCGACTAAATAAAGTTGTACGTTATAACGGGCCATTTCATAATAAGTGTTTTTAAATTCGTTGAATTATATGAATACGGATTCAGTTTTAACTCGTATTACTATTGTGTTTGACGCTGATACCAAATAACTTTAACAGTAAATAAAAAGTCAATAAATCGTTTTTTAGTAGACACAAACAGAATAAAAACACATTCATAATTTTCAATAAAATAAGATGTATATAAAAGTGTTTGATATATTATAATATCTTATATATAAAATTCTCGTGTCACAATGTTAGTTACCTTACTCCTCCGGAACGGCTTTATTGATTTTTACCAAATTTAATATGCATATTCAGTAGGTCTGAGAATCGGCTACTATCTATTTTTCATACCCCTAAGTGATAAAAATAGCCCACCCCAAAAATTAATATGGCAAAACAACGTTTGCCGGGTCAGCTAGTGTACATATAAATTAGTTGTTTTGAGTGAATGTCTTTAATGATCTTCTACATAATTTTAATATTATTACGCGATTGTGAAGCCTAAATATATGAACCGAATTGTATGATTCTTATTTTGTAAATATTTAGACCACCTGTTTCTTGTTAATAGAATAATTATTTCTGTTTTAGTTATTACATATGTATTTCTGGATTTAAAAAAAAATATTACGTATTGTACAAAAAAGGTTAAATTTCGTGCAGTATTTCAAAAGCTAAGACGTGTATATATTTGCGTAGTGCTCTTAGGTTAAACAAGCGGTTACATTACAAAAGGACTACAAGAGCACAGAATACACTTGAGACAATGCTGGCGGAGCGTGCGTAAGGATCCGCTACTCAGCAACTCCTAATTAAATGTTCTGTAGCCGTAACGAAGGAACCTTCATGCTCATACACACTTGTTTCATTATGAAACACAATGCTTTCTTAGTAGAATTTTTTCTATCAGTATACATTGCAAGCAGTTCCGTTTTCGCGTTTGCATGAACGCATACAAAAACATCACTGAGCCGGAGGTCAGAACTGTAACTGGAGTAGATAAACTGGAGTTCTATAATTTATGTGGCATGTCAGTATCCAAGTTACGAATGGTCATTGGCCGTAATTAAAGGAACGCATTTAGGGTCTATGATGGTGTTGGAAATCTATTCTGGGTGTTTATAATCGCCAGAGTTCTATAATCTGTGAAATATATATAGAATAAGGACGGTAGTTTATCTATGGGTGGTAGTTGATATTTTAATACCGTAAATATAGATACATTAAGATACGACTCGGTTTTGGAAATAAATCCCGAAAATGATCGTAGATTCTGAAGTGAAATCAACGTACGCTGCGTTTGACAGTAAACATAAATGACCAATCGCAGTCTGATAGGAGATTGTTAGTAAATTGCATGAAATTAATAGCTTATTATTATTTTTTAATCAACATTTTGAGCAGGTATGGCAGTCTCCATGGCTCTTATATAACGCTTATCATTTCATGTCTGTAAAGAAAATGCCCAGTGTAATAAGAACTCGGTGTTACGGGATACACTTCACTTAGTGTAAAGATATCTACCTGCGATGAGGTATTTAAAGCCAATCTTGTTTATTTCAAATATTTACGAAGGAAGTAAGAAATAAACTCACAGTTTTCCACCTGTCATAACTTCGAAAGTATTTCCACGAACTTCTGGCTTAGCTTTGTTGATTTTCACTTTCATCTTCATAATCTCTTCCAAAATATAAATTGAATGATTGAATATTCCGTATTTACGAAAGTATTTCTACTTTTCTTAGATATTTTGTAAAGATGGAGTTTAGGTACAAATTAATAAAAATTGTACCAAAATTTTTATAACTGGCGTTTTCTAATAAGCTCTATAAACCTTAGTATGACTTGCCACAAAGACATATTTGTGTTTGTTTTACTGATAAAATTATTTTCAGGTAAGTACTTAATTCATCATCTATAAAAAATACACTAATAAATTTTGGTTTATTTGAATGCCGCAGAAGTAGCGAGCACCAGCTAGTTTATTTATTTTCTTTTAAAATAATGACGAGATGTATGGAGAATAATTGAAGGATTAAAAAAACTTTAACATGGAAAAGGAAAACCAGTGGAATTGTAAAACAATTTTATTCTACACATTGTTGGAACGTTTATATTTTATTCTTTTCATATTAAAAATTTTGTGTATTGGATAAAGTCGCTTATTTTAAAAAATAAGAGGCTTCGTTACTATGTATACTCGAGGACAAATAATACGGGTCAACGACAGTCTTCTGTATCTTGAAAATTAATAACGTTACATGCATGAAACTTTATATTAAAGAGAATTTTAATATCGTTTAAACCATAAATGTTATACAACATAATTGAAAAAAAACTTAACAAAAGTTCGAAGCTGGTGATAAATTAAAATTAAGCGTGTTTTACTTTTGCTTTTTTTCTCACTTTTGTTTTCAATCTGTCAAATCACAATGATAAAAGGCAGTCATTATTGTCTTTTACGGTCATTATTGAATTACTATCATGTCGCTATCACCAGAAGAATGAACACGTACCGTCACTATGCTAGAAGAAATCAGAAGTCAGAGAAGTAAAGTGCGTGTAACAGGTGAAACACTTTATACGGTGTAGAGTCGTCTAACGTTTCCGAGCAACTGGGCAGAACATTAGAAGACCAGAAGCCGGTAGACCGAATGACCGAGTTTTGTACTGGCCCGTATTATTTAACCACGAGTATATATAGACCTCTTAAGTATATATTCCATATAAATTTGATAGCGATTTGACCATCTGAAAAATGAAACATAAACTAAAAATCCTTTTACCTAGTATAGTTTTAACTTCGTTTTGCTAAAATTAGTCTCGTGAATGTTAAATAAAAGATATTTAAAAGTGAAAATTAAAACAGAAATAATAATTCTACAGTGTTTACTTATAATCCTTTTGAAATTAATTGTAAACCTGTTGTGAAATAAAGAATTCCAACTCTTGTTTTTATATATGAATTAATCCTTAACCGTATAAAATAACAAAAGGCTGTTTTTAAGCGTATATCGAGGCCAAACTGGTCGTACGTATCCTGGGCATGACAATAAATGGCCACAAAAAAGGTTTAAGGCTGTTTACAGGCACTTACGATAAGATACGAGACGTAATACATGCTCAATCTGGGATTGAAATATACCAAGGAACTAAGAATGAAATAATAATTTTATTTCAATTTAACGTCTGCTCGCGTCACAAATGTTACTAAGTCTAGCTTCCTACTAGAGAAAGAGTTTTTATTAGAGTAAGCGATTTTCTCTACAAAGAAATAATTGTAAACATATATTTTAAAAAACAAATAATTGTTATTTTCATGTAAAATGCACACACATATATTTTATCGAAATAGGTACTGATTTGAAAACAAAAACTGTTCATTTAATGAACGCGGTAAGATTACAATTATTGTTATACAGATTTCCCTGTACGTTGAGTCATAAAGACTTGAAAATTCAAGGAAATGAGAGCATAACAAGATCCATGTTTCTTGGCTTCCTATATAAAAATGGATTCTGCCAATGTCCAGTAGTTGTGCGAGTATCAAATTTTAAGTTTTAAACTAACTAGAGAAAATAAGTTTTAAACTATTAGTGAAAAAGAAAACACACGTAAATATCCGAACAGTTTTTTTTATGTACAGCTTGCATATACACAAAAAAAGACAAATGCTCAAGATGACACAGAAAATCACAATAAAAATATATTTACATAATTTAATTGAGTAGGTATATTACTAATTAGATTATTAAAACTGCATTTTGTTATAAATAATAAAGTTTGAAAGTATGTAGAATCTGGAGAATATATTTGTCGGACAGGGAACATCTGCAGAGGTGAGGAAATCTGAAAGAGTCCTATGTCTTCTACACACGTAAAATAAATGACCAGTACCACCTTACTCAAAATACGATTTAAAAGTGAAGTCCCGTGTCCCCTAGTGGGGTATGGGGCAGATGCATTTCACATCTGTTTCACTGATCGATTTTTTCTTTTAAGGGAAAATAGGTGATCAGCCTTCTATACCCTGCCAGACCGAGTTTTTTTTTTACGATTTAAAATACGATTTACTATATCAAATTCTAAAAACTACTGGAACAATTTTTGAAATTATTTCATTGATTAGAACCCAGACTCCTTCTGACATAAGCATTGTTCAATTAAGAGTACTAACAATACACATCGAATTGATAACCTTCTTTTTGGTCTTTAGAGTCAGTTAAAAAAAGAAATTTTCTAATCCTTCGTACCTCAGAGAAGTTGTAAATCTTACGCCTCGAAGTAGACCAATAAAAATTGGTGTAATCCAAATAAAGCTTTATAGCTGTTCTCAATACAACAAACACTTCGTTTTTGTGTTTGGTATAAGGTTTCTTTGGGAAAATAACATGTTTGTAACAATAATTTAATAAATATTATAAAAATCTACCAAATCTAATCAGACAGTGATGTTACATTACAGAAGCTATATGCGTGGCAATATAGCTTTTATAACTCAAAAAATCTTCTTTCTAGTAGAGTGAATTTATTAAATTGTATTAGTGGATTCGTTTGGTAAAATCTTTTCGTCAAAATAAATGAAATATTCATATTTAGCCTTATTTATGTGAGAGTTTTTGTTTACCTTTTAAATATATTTTTATTAAATACGTCATGTAGTTAATATTTTACTTCTGCATTATTAATATAAAGCCGTTGTTTTGCAATTATCATCTATTGTTGTATTACTGGATTAATCCAGTCACCTTTAAAGGTGACTTGTTCAAAATATATTGTGAACTACACATGCGATTTTTAATTGAGATCATTCAACCACGTCAGTTTTTCAAATAAAAAATCAAAATAAATTGTTTGGAAGCTACGTACCACAGACAAAGGGGCAAATAAAATGTAAGGTACCGCCTAGTGGAAAACATGGATTCAGAAATTTATTTTAAGTGAACTTGGAGGAAACAAATTATAAAACTATTTAAATCTTTAAACACCGGGAGTAGAAAGAAAATTTTAATTTCTTTCCTCGGCTTGAGTCTCGGATAGCTGAAGTTTCGAGAAAATTATGTAATTTACATTCATTTTCTAGAAAATAACTCCGCTAATAACTACCTACAACGCTTTGAGAAAACCTCATTTGTAAATATGTTATTACCAAGAGAAGCACCTTTGTTATACAATTACAAAACACACGAATAAAGTAAATGTACCAATCTAAAAAAAAATCATGCAAGCGTACTGAAGGTCTGGAAAATTGGACCAAAAACACAAAACAATTTCGGTTATCAATATTTTTGGAATCGGGTAGACAATGAGGGCTGACCTTCAAGGTAGGAAAGAGCCTCCAAAAAAGCTTAACGAACTCTTTATTTCGTGTCATGAGGTAAAACCTAATTAAATAATATTCGTATAAATAATTGAAATTTGCACCAGGGAGGGAGAATAAAAGAACTCATTTTGTAGGTAAATTATAAAACTTATTTTTAAGAAAATATTTTTATTTTATTTAATCATGTATTGTGTCTTTAGCTACAAAGTAAGGACTTTTGATTGGATTTAAATAAATTATTATAAATTGTAATCTAGTGGACGGGATGTGTATAGCAGAATGATCATTATTAACTCGAATAATATTTTACAGTTATCAGGAGCTTAATAATCACATATCACATACTGTTAGGTGTTATCAGTGGAATAGCTTCACAATTCAATGAGCGCAGATAGTGGCTGATAGACGATAGTGTCCCTTTGTCACATGTATATGCCATGGTACAATTTCAGCAATCTTGATTATAATGAATATATTGTCAGAGTGCTTCGATTAATCTATCTATATTCTATACAAATGAATAATGTAAATGGTTTTTTGTAATAACGTAATAGGTTTTTACAAAATGCATATTTTGTTAATAAACGTTGTTTTGCCATATTAATTTTTGGGGTGGGCTAACCTTAGGGGTACTTAGGGGTATGAAAAATAGATAGTAGCCGATTCTCAGACCTACTGAATATTCATATAAAATTTGGTAAAAATCAGTAAAGCCGTTTCGAAGGAGTAAGGTAACTAACATTGTGACACGAGAATTTTATATATAAGATTAAGGCTGGCTGGCTTATTTATGAGTATCATTCGATGAAACGGCTGGATCGATTTTGAAGGAACCTATTCCGTAAATATAACACATACAACTATATGTGTTATATTTACAAGCTCTACTCACTTCGTTGTGTACAAACGTAATTTGAAGTAATTGGTTTACTTTTCCATCCAATCCTCTATGAATTTAAAGTCTGCACTCATCTTTGAACTCCAAAAAAGCTTGTTTTTTAAATTGACTTCACATCAAATTCATGTCATGAATTTCCCTAGACAGTGTCTGTGTAAGAAATGGGCAATCAAAATTTCTGTTAATAAACCTCGTCCGAGATAATAAATTAAAAGACAATACTGGACTGTTCTTCTCTTTACCTACGATACTTGAACCACCATACTCCTTGCTACTCTGAGACATAGCAAGCAGTCTAGAGCTCTCAACCTATAATAGCCATGAGTTTATACTCATAAATTATTTGCGAAGTCAGTTCATAAATCTTGCACAATAGTTGAAACAGCCACTGTTCTCGATTGCAAGTGTGACTAATAGTTTTCGACTCTTCGTTATTATTTTCAAGAATTTCAAAATAAACTATTATTGCAAAAATTTCAATTTAATAGATATTATTCAACGTTATATTTGATACGCAACCCAATGGTTGTGTTGAGCCTTTTACATGTTTTTATAGGCTTTATAGACTCGGGAGTGACAAACTGTATTAAGCAAATTAACAATTAACCATTAAAAAATAGTTACAATCACATTAAACATAAATACACTTCATCCAATGACTACTATTAACTCAAAATACACAACATTCGATAGACTTCTATGTGCCCCAACAGCAATTTAAAATCTAGTTATTAATAAGAATACAGTCCCATCAACACTTTACTTCCTCATCTTTAATTTCCCTCATTTAAGATTAGATTATTTATTTACATTACTCGTTCTTTGTATTATTTTTATTCTTGAATAAACTATTCGCTGAGAAACTTAGTTGACAGCATTAATCTACTTCTTTCCTTAACAGAACCCACTAAAGATATCCTATATGCCGCTGACGAGTTGCAAGTAAAAGGTAGTATATTAATAAATCCGTATCGATGAAATCTCCTTGAACAAAGGCTGTTAATTTGTAGAGCAGCTCGCCGAAAATTAATTTAGATAAAATTGGCCCTCAATCTTTGTCGAGCGGCCGGACACCTGCACAAAGCCGATTTGGCGCGACGCCACGCTCGCACTTAAATCCAACAATCCCCTAAAGAAGAATTTGTTCGACAGGCCCAATATTAATTGGCTACGAATGCTGCTACCCCCACCTAATTACCCAATAAATTGATTTAATTAAAACACATCAGCTATTATTATTGTTTATTTTCAAATACTTGTGCTAATGTCGTCGTCAAGCGAAAATCGTAGATCGGTTTTTAGTTTGAAGTAACTTTCTATTGGTGAAGTAATTTCTAAAATCAGTTGAGTACTTTTTAGTTTTAGTTACAAACAAAACAACCTTTTCCTTATAATTATGTAAGTAAACCCCCTTATAAGCTGATCTAGAAATGAACATCAGTATACTTTTTAAATTTCCTTTGAGCTACTAGGAAAGTAAAAACGTTTTTGGTTCAATTCCCACCTTATTAAGGTGGGAATTGAAGTGTTTTGATAGGCAGAGTGGGCTGACCAACAAATAAACTGGTCTAATTAAAACACATTCATCATCATTATTGTTTAATTTCAGATATTTGTACAAATTGTTTGATCTTAACGTAACAAGGTGGCATGTTAGTTATTAATTTTACGCCGCTTCGTCTGATTGTCTTTGTTATTTTACAAAGTACCACACTTACAATGTGTAGATTTTTATTTTTAAATAACGTTTCAAGTTGAAAAACACAGTGTGTATACCCTATGAAATTACGACTACATGTCGATTCTTAATCAATCATCAAAGGTGCTTCATCTCTCATCGGTTCTCTTAATTGCTTAAATGTGGAATTTCAAGCAACGTGGCTCTAGCTTCAATGATGTGTTGTCAGTAACACGATTACAGCGTGACAATATAGTTAAATTATATGACTGGTACTGGATCAGTGATATAATCACTACGTTACTGGTATGACCTCATTGCTGCCAGAACTGCATAGCTTAGAATTTCGTAGCATAATAATACTTTGTTGGATTGCTAAATACTGAAATAGCCAGGCTATAATAGCTTCATTGAAGTCTGAGCCATGTTGCTTGACGTCCTCTATAAGGGTGCCTTTCCACCAGAGATGTGCTATGTAGCTATGCTGCGATGATGTGAAAGCTGAGCTATGAAACTATGTAACCGTTTCCATTGATGATAAGCTATGTAGCGCGCTTACTGTAGGTACTCTCTACACATAGATACACCACTTGCGACCATCCATAGCGCGCATCAAGAGCATGCATCCATCCATATAAAAATATAGATAAAACCCGTTTCCACCAGTGCTATGCTATATGGACCTACGAATATGATTGGTGGATCAAACACATTTATAGTTTAAGTAGCATAGCGCATCTCTGGTGGATAGACACCCTAAGAAACCTTAATAAACAAAGTATATCTTATAAAGATCTTATTTCAGTCAGACATAATTATTATGATGAGCATTTATGTTAGTATTACTTAATAAAAATAATACATTCATAAGATATTTTACAAATAATATTTAACAAAAAAAAGAAAGATTTTAACAAGTTTTTTCATTGAATATGAACAAGTATTGTCAATAAGTCTCCGAAAGTTATCAAAGTCACCTCAAATTGAACGTTTATAAGTTTACGACAGATCATAAATAAAAAACAAAATAATTCTATGTAACATGTTAAAATTAAGCTTTAACAAAGGTTTGTCCAATGTCAATATTTGCTTTTTGAGATAAACATACCTACATCAAAATTGAATTCAAGAAAGAGACTCAAGATAAAAAGAAATTGTTCATTTATTTTATACATGATTGAAGTTTGACATGTTTTCAAAAAGCTTATACTATAAAACGATCGTAAAAGCCAATTTTCTTTCAAAATTATCACAGCGTATAGAATATTGAATATCTACGAAGATTTATGTGACATGTTTATAAAAAAAATACAATAAAATCCACTATTTTTGATACAGTGTCAATGTAATAATAGCATACAGTTTATAAATATTATAAATTGTAAAATGACAACCTATTGCCCATACATTTGCATATACAATAATAACTCCATTTCGAAAGCATCGGCCATTAAAATTAAGTACAACGCCGATTAATTATTAAAGCTATATTAACACTAGTTAATAAATTTGTAAAAATGTCGTTTTTAAAATAAATGCACTTCTTTCAAATGCGAGAAAACAAAATTTTTATTTTTATATTACATTTTTGGCTTACAGTTATCCTCAAGCCAAAAAAATTCCAAGTCGGTTCTAAGATATCCAACTTCAACCATGAATTCAACAATAACTACTTACCATAGAAATTTTCAATTTTATTTTTATTGTTTAAAACATAAAGCTTTGCAAGTAGTTTTTTACGCAGATTATATAATTTTAAACGGACTTTTGATTAGCACCAAACTCATGGTTGAAGTACTTTTATAAATGAGTTCTGATTAAAAAACATAGTGTTGTAAACTTTCGTTAATTCAAGCAGTTAGCATGTATTGTAGACTAAAAAGATAAATTGTATTTCAAAATACTTCACTGGTTTGTATTACCAAGGACAGATACAAGGAAGTATGGAGGTCAACAGGGCTCGGGATTCTGATTCTTATATTTTATCGAAGTTAAAATATAAGAATCAAAATCAAAAAAAAAACAAAATTACAATAGAAATTGGGTATACAATAATATCACACAAATTAATATTCGCTGAGAAGTAGGAACGGTCTAGCGACTTATGATTCGAATGTCACACGGAAATGCATTAAGCGCTGTATAATAAAGATCACATTGTTTTACGTCTCAAGAAGTTGAAAAATCAAATAAATCAGCCCAAGAAGCTATTTTACTAATAACATTATTCCTTATTTTAACTTTGTAAGGCTAACTTGGCTTGTGTACACATTTTTGATTGCAATAATTAAAATAAAATTGACGACAGCAACTTTTCAAATAAAAATTTACCTCGACCACAGCTGTCGAAGAATCATTTATCGTAATGAGCGTCAATGAATCATATTCTACCATTCACTACTATGTACATTCAGCTGACGGCCTAGCATTTGCATCACGAGAAATTCGCTGATCGATAATTAGTACAGTCATTTGATAGTTTACCTGGAAAGTTTTCCGGGAGTTTCGAAAATTGGTAATTTTATAGATTTTGATGTGCTCTTTCTGAATTTCGAATTTGTCACCTCGTATTTTTGCGCCTGAATGGCGCCTACTAGCAGTTTTTTGACAATATCTCCTTTCCGACTCATTTTACGATAAAAACAGACAATTACTTACAATTTATGTATCTACCTTTTTTTTTCATTAAATCAATAGTTTAGGCGTACGAGCGCCGCAAAGTGTACTCTAATACGTGTAACCACTATTTTTCGAAACAAATGACTGTACTAAATAGGGTATTTAAAAAAAAGAATAAATATATGAGGGATGAAACGCTGCCTAACAATCCTAACGGGCCTTTAGACCATTGAGTTCCCTAGCACATAACTAGTAAATATATAAAAAACCCTAAAAAAAACTTTAACTTCTTTTGAAATAACCCAGCTTTAGTCTTTTTCTCTAAATGTAAACAATAAAATTTAAGAATCAGCTTACTACGTCGAATACATAAAAATATTGTTTTATTTACAAATTAAAAATAATTTTATGTTCGTATCTCTACAGTGTTATATCAAATATCGACAAAGTCGACATATATCGACATTAAATGACGCGAGATGTCTTGTTATGCTCATGCTAGGCCGGAAAACTTATAACCTCGATGCTTATAACTAATGTCAGATATATAATATTTTGTGACGTTCATCCGTTTAATTTAAAAATAATTGCTCGATTTCCTTGATCCTTAACGTCATATTGCCTTAAAGTAATTTATTATAAATAGAATTAGTCTCTAACTATAAGCTAAACATTCTCTTCTCCATAATAAATATATTTTTGTACTGTCAAAAACCGTGCACATTGATATCACATTTTATACACCTAAGTATTATAAGAAAAAATCAAAACACCAATATATCGATTTTAGCTAACATTCCCTTACAAATGTTCTCAACTTGAATAGCGTGACCACTGTCTGGGCATTCGGCAGACATATTTGTCTGTTTCACTGATTATTTTCTTTAAATCACCTAGTTAGGTGTTCAGCCTTTTGACTTAACTAAACAAAACATTTGTTTCCTCGGGATTCGAAACCAAGACCTCCGGCATAACACGCAAATGCGTAAACCATTTAGCCTTGGAGGCGGTTTTCCAAATTTGAAATACATTGAGATTTAAGAGAGAAACGAGATTGTAGATTTATAAGTAAGGGAATATATGTTTTGTCTTTAAAGTAGACTTATTGTGGTGTTTTATTTTTTCTAAATAACGACTAATTTCGAAATTCTACCAAAATGGTAGCCAAGTCTTCTATACAGTCTTATTGAAGTCTATACATATTCACGGGAAGGTACATTTTTCCTGGAACGAGGCAGAGTATCATCATTGCTGCCATTGTTACCACAGTTGTTATTGTGAAGGAATGACATTTCCACACCGGCTTCAGCACCCTGTGAAAAAAGTTTGAAATAAATACCAGCTTACATACTTATTTACTTAGACATTAACGTTGGAATCTTTTGTTCCTATTAATATTATTATCTTATATATAAGATTCTCGTGTCATGATGTTAGTTACCTTACTCCTCCGAAACGGCTTTACTGATTTTTACCAAATTTTATATGCATATTCAGTAGGTCTGAGAATCGGCTACTATCTATTTTTCATACCCCTAAGTGATAAGGGTAGCCCACCCCAAAAATTAATATGGCAAAACAACGTTCGCCGGGTCAGCTAGTAATTTTATGTTAGTTTAATACTATTTGCGAATCCATTAATAAGACGTAGTAAGAGTTTAGCCTATATTCTATAAAAGCCTTACCTCTGTATGCATTGGGTTAGCTGTAATGGTGATGGGCACTTTGGCCGGCATGTACCCGTTGCCGCCGCTTTCAGGTGAACCTTTCTCTTCTATAAATAAAATATTTGACTTTAGTATTACCAGATCAAGTTACGACCCATTTCTATACTTATTAGCTATCCTATTTAGAGATAAAATAAATGTACAATAACAATATCTAAAATTTAAAAAATTACGGATCAAAATTGTTGAGGTTTTATTAGAAAATTTAATTGAATTCATTATATTCCCCTTAACAAAACGTTTGCTCAAAATTCGCTTTTTAATCAATTATCGTACCAAAATGTGGTCCTACAACTGTGGTTGACTTTCATTTGAACGTCGTAAAACAACAAGGTCGATTTTCCCTTGCAATAATATTATGAACTAGTGATAATTAAATCTCACAGAAATTTAAAACTTAGACCACTTTCTTAGTCGACTGCACGATATGGAGAAAGTGATAGAGCATTCGAGATATTATATAAAATTAATTTTAGTTAAAATTCAGTTAAGTTATTTTATTTTCAGTTACATAACCCACCACTAGTTAACGGAGGCGGGCAGCTATTACCACATAATTATGTCCGATACAATCTTTATAACTTATATATATATATAGATTTAGAGTGTTATTATTATATAATTTATATATTAATATGTACGTTTTGCACAAAGTAAGCTACTAAATTTATTAACTATAATAAAGTGAATTTAATAGAAAAGTGGATGTCGTTTGGCTTCCCTGAACTATTGTCTTGCTGAAGTATTTACGTTTATGTTCTGGAGGCTGTCAATTAGGCGACTAGCGTACTTTGAACGTGGGATTTAGTCTCACTGAAATTAAGCTGAAGAAACTAAGGGTTCCACTTAAAATCACTGGCAATTGTTCATATTGTACTCACTTCTTGCTAAGATGATTAAAATTTCAGCTTATTGATATGGGAGAGTACTTTTCTATTGAATGGGTCATTTTTATGTACAAAATTCTAATTTAAGATTAAATTTTACTTATACTCAAATTTATTAAAATACTTATTGTTTCAACAATCTGTGAAAATTTTAAAGATTATCATTAAAAAATGCTTTAGAATTAATCTTTTGCTATGTTGATATCTGCTAAAATGCAAATTTACAAACATCAAGCAAGCTTGATACATTTCCAGTGAATTTTCGTTGTGGGACGACTTTGTTAGACAATAGTTTTGTTGCTTTAATTAAATTGCCACGCGTTCTTTTAAATTACCCACTTACTGGTTATTTGCCTGCTGATTATAATATGCGAAAACTTATAAGTAACTCTAAAAGATTCAAATCTTGAAAACGCGAACATTGTAACTATCCACATCATATTTTACTGCGTTCCCCATAGAGGCACTAAGTTTATAACATCTTAAGGATGAAGCATTCTGTAATCAAATGCTCGGTGGTCGTTAACCACAATCTTAGCTGAAATAAAACGAAAGAAGACAGATAGTGGCAACCCCGAATAAAACTTAACCTTATTACTGGCAACTTGACACTTTATGGCATCTATTTTTGTAAGCTTTACGAGCGGAATACTCAATATTGTTGTTTACTTTATAGCCCATTGTATCCGAATAATTTTATATTTATATGAATAAAATTGCGGTGTCTGGGTGTAAAGTCGCAGTTTTAGTGAATTAATATTAATGTATTTATAACAAAGCTTTGACTCACGGCGTCTTTTGCTTGGGCATATACAATATAGTCTATGTAACTCAAAAAAGATTCTCGCTTCACGTCAGCGAAATATTTTTTTCAATCGGTACAGTTATTGACTTTATTAATTAAACAAAATACATTTTTCTTTATAATATTAGTAATTATAGGCAGTTTTTTAATTGCCAATAAAAAGCATTTTTTAATATTTGACAAATTCTCTGTGTGTAGCCAAAACAATCATTTATTGATAAATGTATGTCTGTCTATAGCAAAACATTTCCCAAAGAGATCTCTAAAGATTTTCGATAGATTTTTTGGGCGATTTTTAAATATTTTACGCAGACTATAGAATAATATTTTACAAACTCAATTACCTCAAAATCGCTTAGCGGTTACGCGCAAACTTACAGTAAGTATGAAATTGACAGTTTCCAAACAGTCAATTACTTAGCGCAAATTTTGTGACTGTATAACATTTAATAATAATTATTATACCAATAATCGAAAACAAACGCAAATAAACTTTTCTCTCCATAAGTCCATAGACACAAAATTTCGATACTAAAGCTTTGATGTCAAACAAGTAATATATTTGAGTTATAGTCATACAAAGAATGCGGCACCTGAGAAGCCTGTTCTATAAAAACGGGAAATGAGAATCTGTATTATCGGTCATAACATTCGTTCTCATTCGTTTATTATTCGTTCAATCGTTCAGTTATCGGCTCGGATTTTTTACAGTTGGCATTTATTACGCTTTATACTGTTCCTTTATCCATTAATTTGCTAAGCGTGTTAATATTTTACATAAACGAATTGCCCTGTTCAGGTGATTTACACGGGCAGATGGGGTTTGCTAAGCTCGCGTTAGATACTCAATAAGTAATGTCTATGAAATAAACGTTCAATGATTGATTGTAAACAGTTCTTTAATTAAGTGAATGCCCGTAACCCTGTATGTTGTTCCCGTGCCCTACTGGGGTACATTTCTGTATCAGTTTCACTGATAATTTTTTTTATAGGCAAGTAGGTGATCAGCCTTCTTTGCCTACCTAACCGAAACATTAATTGATTTCCCCGGGTTCAAACCCAGGACCTCCGGCGCAAAACATAGACGCGTAAACCACTTAGCGGAGGCGGTTCTTTAGGCAATGATAAATTGTGTAATTGATTTTTTTTGTGATAAGAAATCTCTATAGATATTCCTTCTTTTACGTGTTTTTTCTTTATCTCTAGTGAGTTCAACACTTCACAACTACTGGAAATTGGCAGAATCCATTTTTTACATGGGAAGCCATTTTCTTATTAAGAAGAATGTATTTTAAACTTCCGACGCAAAAGGGTCGCATCTCCTAAACGAATGGACCAATTATGAAGCTGGCGTGATCGAGTTGGTTCTAAGCAACAGTTTATAAGAATCTGTTTTAGCATTTTATTTCAAAGATTATTAAATATTTACAATAATGTACCTAATTATATTTACAAAAATATAAACGCTCATCAAAATACTGGCTACATTTAACATTACCGCGTTGTATTGCTATACTAACGCGTTGGCCAAATATGAGCCAGCTTTTGGGATCTGTTTATCAATTTACGGAGTCTTTCTTAAATCATCTTAAATTTCACTTGTTGGTAATTTCACAGGCGATGCGAATTTGTAAACAGTTACAGTTGCACTGTAGTTGTGGCAGTTATCAAACGTAGTGGTTTGTATAACGACTCTTTGTACGGGTGTAATTAGATAGTTGCCAAGATAAAGGATCATTTCGAGATGCAAAATTGGTGTCTTGTCTTAATTAGAATGCGGTTTTTCGAGGTTGACCCGTTTCTACGATGGTATTTACATGTAAATATATTATGTATGATTAAACCGCCTCCATGGCTAAGCGGTTTACGCGTGTTGTGTATTCAGCCTGAGTCTGAATTCCGGGGAACAAAGAAATGTTTCTTTATGATAGGTAGAGAAAGTTGATCACTCGCTTGTAAGGAAAATTATTATGAAACGGTTGCATACTAAATGCGTATCCCATACTCCATTAGGGATTCCTGGATTTCAATTATGCACGTTTAATTATTAAACTCAAAAATTACTAGAACTATTTTTAAAAATCTGATTGGAATATCATTTTTATGAGTATAAATAAATAAAACTCACTAGATGCTGGCCGCCGGCTTCGCTTACACAGCAACAAGGTAACAGCAAGTATCAGTAACAGTGCTGTTGCTCCAACAACACCTCCAGCCGTTACTAACGTGGTAGGACCCTCTTCTTTCACGTCCTCAGCCGGTGATTCAGTACTGGTGCTGTTATCTGCTTTCACTGCTCTTAGAGTTTTTGCAACCTAATAAAAAGTAAATACCTATTTAAAACTCTACTAATAAGGTAAACTAAAATTTGAGAATCTGATTATAATTTTTGTTAAGTGTAATTTTGGCGATAGGGTAACGCCAATTATTCGAGACGACGAGGAAGATTGCAATCTTTAAATCGATTTAAAACAAAGAAAAAACAACCAAATTCAGAATCACCGTTTCTGAAGTGAGTTAGCAACAAATGCTTGCCTGTAAAATTAACCATAACAGCAAAAACAGACAATCTTTAAATCTGTTCACACAACCTTTTCTTTATTTGTAGTTTATAATATGTTAAAACAAGGTATCAATCTTATAAATACTATAATTATCTTACTACTATAGCGCTGAAATCAGAAGGCGCTTGCGCAGTGTAGGACTGCAATTTGAGCTCGTAGGCTGTGTCAGGGGCAAGGTGCGTCAAGGTAACGCTACGGGCAGACGCCTCAACTGTCACCTATATGTTGCAAAAAATTAGAGAAAATAAAAATATTTAATTATAGATAAAGATGAACAAAAAAATTAATTCTAATGAATTAGAGCATTCTTAAGCGAAATGATTATAATTTTTAAATCGCCCGTAGCTTTTGGGTTAATTGGTTCCGAACAAATATTTTCTCATTTAAATCTTAGTTTACATGTCACATAAGACCACCGCGTATTTCGCATATAAAATTGAATTCCCGTAACCCCTAGTGGGGCATGGGGCAGACATATTGATGTATCTGTTTCACTGACCATTTTCTTTTCAGGTGATCAGTCTTGTGTCTACCTAACCGAAACATTCTTTGTTTCCCCAGGTTTCGAGCCCAGGACCTGACGCAATACGCAACCACTTAGCAATGGAGGCGGTTGTATTTCGCATATACCTACACATTATTCTCAAAACCACGTGTATAAATTCAAGTAGAAATAAAAGCCAACAAAACGAAGGAACCTCTTTGTCCTAAAAGCAATCTACTAAGTAACCTGGTTCATAATTCATTGCTTCTTCAGTAAAAAGCTTACCTTTTCATAAGCTCCAGCTGACGAAACTGCGCGGAAGTATACGTAAAACCCTTCTGCTGCTACGCCACCCTCGCTTGACCACTGCATTTATGTTTAGATTTAAAATATATATTTTTTTTTATTAAAAAAATTAACAATAATGTACTTAATTAAATTACAAATATACAAAAGGCTCATCAAAGCCGTTAGGGTGCGGACCCAAAATACTGGCTACATTACGCTGTAATACTGGCTACGTTGTATTGCTATAATAACGCGTTGGCCGAAATACTCGTATGAGCCAGCTTTCAGGTTTCCTGTGGTCTCAACTAAGCGCGTCGATATCTCTTTAAACAGTCGACGCGCTTCTGGCTCCATGGACCCAAAGTCTACTCCAAAAGGAACGAAAATATAAGAATCTATGAGACTTTCATATTTTCGCCTTTTGTTGCTTTCTGCAATCGATGCCGCGCTATCAGCAGCTACAGAAGTAAAATTATTATACAAAACTAAATATAACAAAAATTGTTAAGCCACCCCTACAATAAGATAAAAATTATAAGAAAAAATGTAATATACAAAAAACTAATAACCTTTAGGATAATATACATAATATGAAAAATCTGGCTGCATTACCGCGTTGTATCCCACTACAGCGTCGGCCGTAAAATAAAGATTTATTTTCGCTTCCTCTCTTTAAACTGGATTATACTTCAGTGAAGCAATAAATTAACTTTTCAGAACTACAAATAGATTTATTTATTTACAATTAAGATTGCTCACTTAGATATAATTATACACCTTAGAAAAACACAGAAACAAGGTTAATGAAAACAAGAGATTTTCTTTCATTTGTGACTGTAAAGGATACGTTAGTTAAAGATCCTAACACAAATATTAGCTTAGAAGACTTGAACACGTCTTTTGAGCTAAGATTTGGGTTAAAAATGGCCATTTCTAGAGAAAGTTAACACTTACAGTCCAATTGAGCTGTATGCTATGAGGTGACAAGGCACTGGCCTTGTCGACGACCGGCGTTTTTGGACTCTGGGAGCTTCCGCGTTGCAAGTAGAACTTAGCTGAACTCCGACCCATCTTATTATCTTGGTTAGAATACACTGCAGCTATACGAAACCTGTACAAAACAGAATTTGTTATAAGTTATATTAGTAGACGAATCTTGGCTTATCTAGAAAATATGCAAAAAAAATTATAGTATAGGAAGCAAATGGGCAGGACCCTTAGGATAAGCGGTCCCCCGCCCGTGGTCACCCTTGACGCCAGTTAGGCCACGGATGCGTTGCCGTTCTTTTTTAGGAATTGGGTTTCTCGTACTCCCACTAACCGAACGAAACGTCGCGTCGGTTTCGTGTGGGAGAGTGGTATTGCACTGGTCGTGCCAGCCCGTTTTGGCTGAAGCCCGAAGCTTGAAGTGGCCCTCCTACGTCAAGAAATTTTGTTTAAAATAAATAAAATTAACTGAAGTGATTCTAAAAATCCTTTCACTGATACTTTTCCCGAGTGTAATACTAGCCAGTGGTTGATAACTGATATCATAAAGTTAGTAATGGTAAGTGTTTTATAATAAAGTATTACTTTTTATGTATTCCATTTAATAAATGAATAAAGCATAAGACCAACAACGAACTTTTTAATTTGTGAGCATGGTCGTAAAAAAATGATAACCCGACTGAGTTTCAAGGCTGTCCTTCTCAGATTTGGTCGGTTTCTTGATCAGTACAGAAGCACAGAAAAGCACAGAAGTTTAGAACTGAGTGATATTCATAAGAGATCATGTATGTGATTCACTATGAATATAGATATTTTTAACTTTGAGCTCTGAGTTACTCACTTGTTAGCATAATTATTTTCATCTCAATGTCATTACAAAGTTTAAATTATGACAATGGCTTCATTGTTAATTAACTCGAATAATCGGTCAATGAAAAAAGAAATAAAGCAATTTCAATTAACACATGCTTACGCCAAACATAAATCATACTTATTTAACAATAATCTGTGTTGAAATAATGTAACGGGCATTTAAAGCTAACGTGAATTTATTGTCCTAATGTTATATACATTCGGTAATTAACTCGTTTGTAGCACTTTCATCATAAAGACCCTGATACCTTTAAACGCAGTTGTTATAAATTTGACATGTCTGTGTGTCTGTCTGAAGTATCGTGGCTCGTAAACGAATAGATTAATTTCGATGCAGTGTCTGAATTTTCGAGATCGAGATGGATCGTGAGATAATTCTTAGCTTAACAATTTATAAAAAGCTTTCCATCATTTTCTGAAATTTTTGTATTTTTTAATTATCACCTCCACCGCCTCCTTGGTCTAGTGGTAAGAGCGTAAGCGTTACAACCGAGAGGTCCTGGGTTCGATTCCCGGTGGAGAAAAAAAAAAAAAAAAAAAAAAACTCGGTCTGGCAGGGCATAGAAGGCTGATCACCTACTTGCCCCTAAAGAAAAAATCGATCAGTGAAACAGATGTGAAATGCATCTGCCCCATACCCCACTAGGGGACACGGGACTTCACACTTCACTTTAATTATCACCAACACCTAGTGGCGCTTGAAGGGAGAAGAGACGGCCCGCTGAGATGGGCGTGACCACATACCGGGTCAAACACTTGGGGTCACCACGGACTCTCCCCGAGGTTATTGGTGACACCAGAGGTTTGATAAACTTTTTGGAGTAGCTGGGATGGCAGGATTAGCCGCCCAGCTCAATAAGCAAAATAGACGCACTGGAGACGTCGAGTTGCAAAAATAAGCCTGTTTTCACTTATGCTTATAACACTTAGTGATCCTCCAGTATCTTTGCTTTCTATTTTATAACAAGGACAATATTAAAAAAGCGACATTTTCAATTGCAAATATGCAAAATATAATTGAATACATCGTCATAAATTTCCAGCTTTCAAAATATATCATCAAAATCATTTAAAAGCTACGTTACCTAACTGATAAATTCGATAGAACCTCAAACATTAACAACGTTATATTTCAATATAATTGAAATAAAGCATCTGTTACATAATTCAGAGTTAGTTTGGTCATATACGTACTTGATATAACGTGTAGCCGCAAAACTAATTACCTTCTGAATAGAATTAAATTCATATTTTGCCGTTGTTTGTTTTCATTTGATTAAACCGAATCTAAGTTATTATTAATTGTGTAATTAATATTTCTGACCACATCAAAATGCGGATAAAGCATTAACATTTTGCCAGATTAATACACGTCGTAACAAAGTTTCCTTGTTTCGGAAAGCTAAACCTTTCGTATTCGATGTTCGACCAACTTATTCAATTTAGGTTTCCAAATCGAAAACATTAAGACGTCCGTCCAACACGGCCTAAATAAGAACGTCACGCTTGTTTCTGGATACCCACTATCGCTGGAAATTTGTATGGAAATGACGTTTGGTGTCGCTAACGTAATAACAGAACTTGCCGTATTTAACATACATGGGCACACACAGCAAGGCGAGCTTCTACTCTCAACTATTATAGATGCAAAAGTAACTCTGTCTGTAACGCTTTCACGCCTAAACACTGAAGCGTTATTGAAGAAAATTTACACTGATATATACTACAGCTTTTAAGACAGAGGTTCTTTCGTTTTGTTGGCTTTTATTTCTACTGGAATTTCACGTGCTTTTCAGAATGATTTGTAGTTACATATATTCAAAATACAACCACCTCCGCGGCTGAGTGGTTTACGCGTCTGCGTATTACGCCGAAAATCCTGGGTTCGAATTCCGGGGGGACTAATGAAAGTTTCGGTTGATTAGGCACAGAGGCACCTATTTTCCTGTAAAGAAAATGATCAGTAAAATAGATACAGAAATGTGTCTGTCCCAAGCCCCACTATCGGTTACCGAAATTCATATACTACAGCTTATGAAAGAACCTACCATTAATGGCGAAAATAAGACTTTAAAGTTGCAATAAGGGTTATAAATTTGTATGGAAGTTCGTCAACACGCAGATGGAGGCGCAGGCAAAAGCATTAGTATTGTATTAAGCACTTACTTATAGTATTTATCGGGGAGTAGACCGTCAATTTCATACGCGTGTATCTGCGTGGGGATCTCATAGCTGGCCGTGTGCCATTGCACATTCGACGAGTTTGTCGCCTCTCTATATTGAACCTGCATTTGTAACACAAAATTCATTATTTACACGAAATATTCAGTATTAAAATAGGTGATTTCCAGCCAAATTAAACTCTTACAATAAAGACATCGTTAATTTCAACAAATTATTAAGAATAGTAAATTATTAATAACTACGAATAATTTCGTTGGATCTCTTTTAGAAGTATTCGCTTTTTTATTTCTGAAGGACTAACAAATAAAGTTTGGATGTGTCGATTATAAAAAAGGAACGCTTAATAATTTTATTAATGTGAGTATCACACATATAAAGAAAACAGTTTTCAAAATAAGTTTGAATGGATCGAAGGCTGTAAAATTGTGTTAAAGATACGCATTTTAATCCGTCAAAATTTCCGTCAAAAATCTGTCCGTATTTTTAACGTATAGAGCAAGAACCCATAGCGGCCAGACCTTGCTTATTTTCTGATGGACGAATTATGTACAATACAGTAGTATTAGAGTGTACGGTGAACAGGCGATTATATTTCTCAGATACGAGATGCTACGGGATCTGGCGGCTCTAGGATCTAGAACCAATACATTTTCTCTTTAAATTCATTAATCTATACAAATAAGCCGCATATGTAACCGCAATAAAACAAGGACCGCCTCCTTGGTCTAGTGGTTAGCGCGTAAGCGTTACAACCGAGAGGTCCTGGGTTCGATTCCCGGTGGAGATAATTAAAAAAAAACTCGGTCTGGCAGGACATAGAAGGGCTGATCACCTACTTCCCCTAAAAGAAAAAACCGATCAGTGAAACAGATGTGAAATGCATCTTCCCCTTACCCCACTAGGGGACACGGGACTTCACTTTTATACAAATAAATAAAGTTGGAGTGTATGTTTGTAATATTAAAATAACCGCTTTTTACTAAATGCACATGGATGTATACACAGTACATATATCAAAATAACATTTTTTTACAATTGACGGCTGGAGCCATTTTGATGGGACTATCACTGGCAGATAATGTTATAAGGAGTAACTTACGCTACTTTTATTTTATATATTATAATAAATAAATAACATAAAAATAACCATTCCGCGCGGATGAAGTACATAATACATATCTATTATTATTTTGCTGTTCGCTATTTTACTGTGTTTATGGGCTATATAACATCACGTTATGACGAAATCAACGCGACTGAAAAAATAATATGTTCGCTGTTGTAGCTGTCAAATTATGGCCAAACGTCATTGTGGCATAAATAAGCCAATCAGCTCGAATGTGCAAATCGGTGATTGCGGATACATCCAATCTGATTTGATAATCCTCTTGGATTATTCCAAACCCTCTTTTGTCAAGATTTAGATTTAAAGAACGGTGTTAAGACTGCATAAGCAGGATCTATCAATCTCTTCCTTATACTTTTTCACTATCTGTTAACACAACATCTTAATTATTAATATCCGTTCTTTTGTCTAGGTTGCCTAGAAGAGATTGCTTAGTAGATAAGGTAACCGTTACACTATTACTATGTTCTCTATGTTATTGCCATATTTAGTATTGTTTTTTATGTGGTGTATAAATAAATTGAGTTCATGAGCTATATGGCTGCGACGTCGCGCGGAATAAAAGATTAATTTATACCTAATCCTGTGGACATTTCTCGCAAAAAACTGTGCTATATAAATTATTTTTTGAAACCAGCTAGTATTAACAGAGAGTAGGTATTTAAGACAAGATTATAAGATAGATTAAAGACATTTATTTTTTGTGTAATAACGATAGTTGTTAAATGCAACTTAAATACTTAATTCAATTTAATTACGTATAATATAATAATTGTGCATGATTATCAAGAACATTCAGTAAGCGAGGTAAAGTTTAGCAAACGCGTTTAGGCGGGGAGCTAGTATCTAAAATAATATCAATTGTAAATATATAGCACATACCTTAAAGAACTGTATGGGCAGACCATGTTTTGAATGAGTCCAGGACACCATAACGCTCTCATCAGACAATCGAGTCACGTTGGGACGAGATGGCGCTATCAAGACCGCTGCAGAAAAATATTTTTTAACATCTAATACAAAAAGGCAAGCTTAACAAATTGTGCGTTCGTGTATCTGCGGCAACCAAACTAAGGGATTGGTTTTGGCTATAGATTGGCCGTTGTTGTCTAGTTGTTGTTAAAGCATCACGCAAAACGAATTTGGACAAAATTTATAATAGAAGCTTATTATTTGGATCATGACAAGTTACTTTTTATCCTGGCAAAAATGTACGCTTTCCTAAAAAAGCTGATTCAACAAAAACATTTATCAAATCGACGTAGACGAAGTCGCTGGTATTGCCTAGTATATTATAAAACGCATTCCGTAGCGCAATTTCATGTCATAAAAAATGTGAAATATCAAAATATAAAATTTCACTAAAATATCTACTCTGAATACAGAAATAACCAATACAAAGTTATAACGTTATTAAAGTTACGATTTTAGGAGCGAAAATGTGAAGCTAAATTTATTAAAAAAGTCAAATCGTACGAGAATATTATAGTCTCTCATTTCTCAACTTTCGGGGATTATGAGTTGGAAATACTGTGAACAATAGGTTGAAAGATGTTTCAAAGAGTTTTCATAACGGACAGTGTTCATAATTTTATAACATGAGTGAAATTAAATACAATTTTAAAAAAACTCCGACAGTTTATTACAAATAAAAATATTTCATTAATGGATAGAGAGATCTTTATAAATTGTAACTTACTCCCATCTCTTTCAGAGTTCTTCTCTGATGTCTTCAGCTTTCTTATAGCTTTCAAATTTAAAAAAATCCGTCGAAATATATTGTCTATTCGTTCAGGAACTACGATGCCAACCAGACACGTCAAATTTATCATATCCGATTTATAATAGAAGGGATAATACTCGAAATCCAATTAAGTCATTTATTAATGATAATATTTAAAGGTGTTCTGTACAGCGCCATTCCGAAAAACTTTTGTTTCGCCGAGTATGAAGCTCAAAACCAACTTTGCTACGCACGCGGTTAGGTGAAACCATCACGCCTGGCATCAACTAGTTTTAGAATTAAACTTACGTTTATGCTTCCTCGAGTTTTTCTTGTGTTTCTTCGGTGGTTGAGATGGTATATGCATCGTTTTGGGTACATCTGCAGAATAATCCTGAAAAATGTTAATGAAAAACAATAGAAAAACGAACAGAAAATAATAAATAAACAAAAACGGATTTGTGTATTCGAAGATCCCACCATACAACAAACAATTTTGCTTCTTCTTATATATAAAATTCTGTAAGTCTGAGAATCGGCTATCTATTTTTCACACCCCTAAGTGATAAGGGTAGCCCACCCCAAAAATTAATATGGCAGAACATATATACATGGATAATTAGAACAATGTTTGCCGGGTCAGCTAGTTATTATATAAAAAAACAGACAAGATCACAGTTCTGTACATTACAGTGTGTGATGGGTTTCGACTTACGCAAAGTAAACTTAAAATGACATATGGTGTCGATATGTTTTTACAATATGTCATTTCCATATAAACATTTTTTAACAAATATTCGCTTTGGGAGGGATACAAATATTAACAGTTATGATATTTTATTATTTACAAATTGTAATTAGGATTGGGATAGAACACTTTATAGCAATATACAGGATGGAAACTTTCAGCGGGGCAGTAAGAGGAAGTGCCTTATCCGTTGCAGCTACACGAAAATGGTCTTAAGAGACTATCCATAATTTTTAATGGAATTTTGATCCCAATTCACACATTTTTCAAAATAATTTACAGTTAGCAAGAAAATAGCAATTTTACACAAAAACATTTTTTGGTGCCAATTGATCCTGTTTCTAATACTGATCAAAAACTTCTATGGAACTAACCATCGTGTGAGTACTCAAAAAGCCACAAATTGCAAATAACTTTTCCCGTACATTTCAACTAAATATTATGTAACAAGATTCTAGGCTAACGCATTGGGTTATACCTGTCATGTTAGTTTTAAGTTGGGAAAAAAAATTCCTTTGCGTCAGGCGTCACCTATACGTCACCTATACACGCTTGTCATTTGTCATTTGTCAGTTGTCACTTGTCTAGTCCTCAAGTACAGAGTACAATCCACTTCAGTTAAGATAGCACCTTATATAACAGACGGTCAAATCGTAAGGTCAAACGTACATTGCCCGCATGGATTTTTTAAATTTAAGTCTGCGGATTTATGTATTAATTTATTAAGTGTCTTTTATTACTTCATTTTTTTTATTTTATAAATTGAATATTTTTGAAACTATAAATTTACTAAGGTTTATTTTTCATGAAAAGGATAATTAGGTATTAGTTCAATTTATTCGAGACATAAAATTTTTATAGGATTTCAGTAATAAGCTACCAAACACGTATTTTGCTAATTGAACGTACATTGACTTCAATATTCTATAGAATTTTGAGCTTAATCTAACCCAGACAAAAACAACTCCAAATTGTACGCACAAAATAAAAAGAAATATTAGTAGGTATCACTATTTTAATGTCGAGGGTAGATATACCTGTTCAGAGATTTGGACCGGAACAACAGTGAGCATGGCGGCGTCGTAAGCACATCCTAGCTCATTACACGCGAAACATTGCACGATGCCCGCATGACGCTTCTCAACATGCTCTATGTAAAGATCTGAGTCTGAAACAATATGCAGTTTTATTTAATAACCCTGTCTCACAGAGCGGTCATAATCGACATCATACAGTTCGCGTAACCAATTCTGCATGCATCTCGAATTATTTATTTACATAGGGAACATGTATAAAATAAAATAAGTTAAAATAAACGAAGAAAAAATATAAGGTATATTCTAATTGCTGCATTTTAGTCGGGTTATTAAAAACTAGCGGTTGTCTCCGAAAATTTATTCAGTGGTTCAGGCGTGAAAGTGCGTAGTAATATTAATAAATGCCATAGAGATGATTCGAAACCACATTCCTTTGACTCGCTGATGCTTTTATGAATTGCAAAAAGCTTTCAACAAACTATATTTTAAATACTAGTATGTATCTTAAGTGTACTTTCTTTCAATGCATTACGATAAAATGTAGGTCAAGATGCTCCGATAATAGATACTTCAGTCGACCTAGTATACGCGTCACGAGACAATTTTGTCGACCCCTTTCGCATTTAACATGTAGCACATTTAACTCAAAATATGTCGAAATTTGAAATAAAATATAAACTCGAAAGCAATAAATCCAGGTCACTTAAAGATACCTGAAAATCTCGGAAACTAATAACGTTAGCATAATGAAATGAATTGTATTTAATAGACAATAAAATACTCGTTAAATGAAGGTATTAAAACTTAATTTTCACTATATAAATCACAATTTATTGCATTAAGCTAACATTCTTGGTTACCGAGATGTGGTTCTTCAAGTGACCCGGATTCATTGCTCTCGTGTGTTTTATTTTAATGGTTTTCTTTTTGAATCTCATGAAGACGAAAACTTATTACAAATTGCACACGTTCCGGTAAGAAAATAACATTATACATCGACATTTTTGTATTCACTTGCAAAAGCAATATATCTCATGCACGTATGCTGAGAT
Organism: Aporia crataegi; assembly: GCA_912999735.1. Taxonomy (NCBI): domain Eukaryota; kingdom Metazoa; phylum Arthropoda; class Insecta; order Lepidoptera; family Pieridae; genus Aporia; species Aporia crataegi. The sequence continues at coordinate 6,517,972 of OU538749.1, forward strand.
TTTATAATACAGGTTTCAAATCGTTAAGGAAATAATATAAAGTTACAATTTTAACAAAAAAAAACGAATTCAAATTGTAACTCTAAAAGTACTTAAACTATAAACAATTTTAGGACTACACGAGAAGCTGACAAACAAAAAATAATCTTCGAAATCTTTTAACCCTGAAAATTCTGAGGTAACAAACATAAAAAAACAGCGTGGAATTGAGTACTTCCTCCTTTTTTTTGAAGTCGATAAAAACGAATAAATATATTATCTTCCTCATACTCCAGTGGATATGGAACTTAACAAGACAAAGAGACGAACAACATAAATTTATAATTCATCATTTGCATTCATAAAAATCTTAAACGACTAGCCTATTTCTAGTAACATTTACGAAAATAAAACAACTGAAGTTTTTAATAACTAGCAACTTCATCTGCATACATAAAAGAGTAACTCCTTATTAGTAAAAGGGTTTTTAAAAACAATTCGGTAGTGTCTGACTTCATTCATACAAACAAAATTATAATTCTTTTATTTTTATAATATTGTAAAGATGTGTTAGTTTGCAGACTTCAGGATATTTCAAATTCCCAAGGCGAAGCAGCCTCATTGGTGTCAAGATTAAAGGCGGACTGCCAATTCAATCTTGACACCAACGATAAATTGTCTAGTGTGTATGATTAAGGAGTAAATCACTTTAATTTTAAGATACCAACAAAGTTCTAAGTTATTTACAAAGATTAAGACGGAAGTTGTTACTCAATAATAATAAAGTGTTAAAATTTTGACAAAAAAACCGACTTCAAATTTTATCTCTAAAACTACTGAACAGATTTAAATGGGACTACACGGGAAGCACCCGCTTTCAAACAAAAAAGAAAAAAAAAGAAATCGGTTCACCCTACAGTCGAATGTTCTGAGGTAAAAACATAAAAAAACAGCGTCGAATTGAGTACCTCCTTTTTAAAATCGGTAAAAAATTAAAACGATCTGTTTTCAACTTACCAGTAGCCCTAACTCCTTTACCACTTTCAATGAGCTCAGCATTCAAAACCCAATGCACCGTAGGAGGTGGCTGGCCATACAGTCTTCCACAGGCAATATGGGCACTTTCTCCTTCGCTGGCGTTGATGCTTCCCGCAGAGCCCTCCCAGTGAGGGGCTTGGAGAGCAATTGCCTTCCAAGATCGACGGATTCCATTCGCCGAACACGAGTATATACCCTGAGAGAAATAATAAAATAAAAGATAATGTATTGTAGCTTTCATGAAATATTCAGTAATTGAATTTCGTGATATTACCGCATTGCTTCTGTCCATTGCTGTGATAATGATAAATCACAATTTTCGTAATTATATTTTTTATATTGTTTCGGTGCAGTTTACAAGTAATAAATTATGGTTTGTTTAATATTTTGAATTTATCTGGTAAACTAATTGCTGTTGCACACGGTTTCAATTAAAATTAAAATATAACCGGAACCAACTATAACACATAACATGAGTATATCATTTTAAATATGTTGGTTTTTCAATAAGAATTGAATAAAAGAAGGAATCAAAAAATCCGTTCTTAATTGGCCTAAATGTACAATAAATATACAATGAAATTAATTTAGAAAAAGCTATAAATATGCTTAGATAAGCTATATAAAAAGCTATAAATATAATTCTATAAGGAGAATATTTGGAATCCGTAGGGTTAAAGATGTTTATTTTAGGATTCTCAGTTACAATGATAAAATTTGTATGGGACCACATTTGAAGTTAAAAACCTACGTCGAATGAATCATGAGTCGGTTGAAAATCGGGCAAATTTAGATAAAATGTGCAATAAATCATGCTTAAACCGTCATAAATGTTAGGTGATTTCTTGTAATAATTATACAGGAAGCCACAAAGCCTTGAAATAATATCAAATGTGGAACGTTGCATTCGTTGAAATCCGCTTAGTTCAAAATGTCAACTGTTCACAACTCAAGTAAATAAAGCCTCAAATCGGCTTATATTCCACGCACATCTGCACCTTCAAGAGAATATTTCATATCTATGAAAATTTAAGAATAAAGAAGATATGTTGACAGATTAAACAAATATTATATTATTAAATATCTCTTTGAACGTCGACTGTTTAAAGAGATATCGACGCGCTTAGTTGAGACCGCAGGAAACCCGAAAGCTGGCTCATATTTCGGCCAACGCGTTAGTATAGCAATACAACGCGGTAATGTAGCCAGTATTTTGGGTACGCACCCTAACGACTTTGATGAGCATTTTGTATTTTTGTAAATATATTTAAGTACATTATTGTAAATATTTAATAAATTTTGTTGACAGACTCTGTGACTTAAAATATACATATATTTCATAAAATTATTTAATAAGTGTTAGTTGGTGACACAAAAGTTTTGGTGAGTGCACTGCAGTATAGACTAAAGTACGGTTTGTGAATTTTAATTTGGACTTACCTCATTTTCAGCAGTAAAAGGTGATATGTTAAGGACGTGTTCATGCCTCTGAGGTAGGCTAGGTGACCCCTCCTTACTCCACGTGACCTTCGGGGGCGGAGTACCGACTACCCCACACCATAACCGCAGCCCGTCATCAGGATACACAGGTGCTGTTAGCACTTCCTTCACCATTTTGCCAACATATTCAAGTGTTTCTAGAAATCTGTAATTAGCACACAAATAAATAAAATCACACGTTAAGTAATCGATTTAAAAACGTGGAAAAAAAGGAATAAAGTAACATAACATTTTCAATGTGCTGCAGACAGAGCTCTTTGGCTGGTTTTAAATAGCATAGAAGGCTAACACAGAAATATGTCCGGCGTTTTCTTCATGTCCCATAGACGTTAAAAAAAGTCACGTTTCTTTTACAAAATATAACAGATACCTCACACCACTATTCCCTTCGTGCTGCACCCTCAAGTAGGTCCTCTCAGGAAGGTCAATACTCTGGCCACTCAACTCATTGGTGGCTACACATCCATAGGTTCCATCATCAGCGGCAGTCGCGTTGTGGATTACCAGAACACCTTGAGGTGTTTCCAGTTGTTTGCGAGAACCCTATATAAAATAATTTATGAGAAAAACTACAAACATAATTCAACTTAAATGACATAAATCAACCCCATTACTTATAATCATTGTTCAACTTTGAGCACTGTGATGAGTTGCTATCTCTTACAATAATTTCATAAACGAGGAATAGCATTTGAGAAGTGATCAAAGTTAAATCAAGTTTATAAGTAGTAAGTGAGGCAAATGTTATTTTTGTTACTCATTTAAGATTTTAAAAGGAGAAACTTTTAACCATTTTAAACCAGAAAGTATTTAGCGCCATCTGATTCTCCAGTAATGAAATTTCCATGTAAATATGGACATATTACTTCACCCTTCTAATTGTTATAATAAAATAAAAATATATTTAAAAAGGCGTTGCAATTTCAATCACATAGTGTGCTCTTTAAAAAATAATGTTTTATATAATAATCTATATATAATCAATTGCTGTTCGTTCGTCTCGCTAAAACTCGAGAGCGGCTGCGCCGATTCAGTTGATTTTGATTTTGTAATGTTTATTGTAGTTCGGGGAAAGTTTACAGTGAGAAAATGTGGAAAGATAATAAAAACAACAACTTCATTTCCCTATATAAACTGTTCTACCTACTTTCCTGTCAAACATTTGACATTCGATTCCCATTCTACCTTTTATTGGCGGTACGAAGTTCGCCGGGTGAGCTAGTGTTTAATTAAATATCGTGTTTCATTTAAAATGAATAACAATTTTAATTTAAAATTTTGATATTAATTTATAATAATATGTTTTAGTGCTACTCTCGTAAAAAAACCTATCATTTTAATGCTTCGTAATATGCCACTTACCTTATTCTCTTTCCACCAGCTCAAGACAGCCGGTGGCTCAGACTTCGGTTCCTTGCAATGCAGCACCACAGTGTTATACAAAGGTGCGGTGATCACTCGTTTCTCTGGCGTGTTCTGGCTCAAATCCACTTTGGCAATTGACAACTTGGCAGGTATTGACACAAGACTTATTGCACCGTACCATATAACGCACTGAAAAAGAGAAAATGTACAAATCAGTAAAAATGAAATCTTAACTGAATCATGGTTCAAACACATTTCTGCATTTGTTTCACAGACCTTAACATGCAAATACGTCTTTGATTTTGATACTTTAAAATTTAAATGTTTACGTTTTTCATTATATCTTCTATAAATTAGTGTCTATGACCTATGTCTTATAATGTTTTTGTGAAACTGTAAAAAAGATATGTCATTATTGTATTGGATGTATTTGTTTTTTTTTCTTGTTGTAATAAATGAATTCGAATCCAGGACGTAGGACGCAACACGTCAAAATTACCAAGTTACGAGTAAAAGCGAAGTATGAGAATTTTTAAACTCGTTCAGTGAAGGATATACAAGAAGCGGACACTATTATAAAATACAATGGATTTATAATTACCCCGATTTTAATAGAAGTTGCTTAAGTAGCCTCAAAACTTGGCTATACATAAGATGTTTAAATTATTCTCGGAAACCAGAATTTAGTTCCGTTGGGAATATTCCACGTTGAATATTTAGCTAAACATAAAACTTTGTATTTCATTATTTCACTGCCAAATGCAAATATTTCGCCTTTAGATTCACAATTATTTCTAAAGGATCCTAAACTGCGGAGCACTTTAAGATAATTTAAATCTAACAGATCACTTATTTCAACTTTAGTCCTTGTGAATTTTGATATTTTTTATGGAGCCTTTCAAATATAAAATAACCAGTAAAACAAGTGACGACAAGAAAAAGGATGTCCATTTGACAGACCTATAACAAAAAGAGGATTTTGCGTAGAATATTAAAAACAAATTCCTTTATAATTGACTTCACATTCGATTAAAAAACATCAATTGACATCCCCTTTACAGAAATTGGTTAAAAAACGTTTTAATGGTAGACAAAGTCGCGAGTATCAACAAGTTTCTAAATAACAGTAAATATTCAGAACTGCGTAATACCATTATTTTTAACACGGGCGTAACGGAATGCAAAATGTTCGACTAATAAAAACGAATGTGATAGGAGAAATAAGAAAATTTTACACTTAAAAGAACTCCATTGGAAGCAGTTACCATGTAGGGTTATTCGTGTAAAAAATTGAAATCGCAGGATCAGTAGCACAAGTCTGGTAAAGTTTTCTATAGCGTTTGCGTTTAGTGTTCCTATATGTTTGGAAACCTAAAACCCTTAAATTAAATCTTAAAATCCTTGCTGAACTTAAGTTAATGTCTCAAATGCTCTATTAATTTCTCGCTTATTTGAAACTAGCTATTCTCCACGGTTTTACCCGCATTAATTTCATCAGAGTAAAATAGCGAACAGCAAAATAATAATAGATATGTATTATGTATTTCGCCCGCGCGGAATAGTTATTTATTATAAGTTACTCCTTATTACATCACCTATCTGCCAGTGAAAGTCCCGTTAAAATCGGTCCAGCCATTTCAGAGATTAGCCGGGAGTATACTATACACATTTAGTAAAAAGCGGTGGTTTTAATATTACAAACATACACACCAATGGATGTTATCGCAAAAATAAGACATTTTGAACACTGCGTATTGCTAAACTGTTGAACTGTAAGATCATAAAGAATGATTTATTGCAAATACAAATCGATTCGCGAATAACTTATCATTTTATTATTATTTAACATTTGCAGACACGATTTACAGCTTCTAATTAATTATCATTATCGTTGACAGTATTTGTAAGATGACCAATCGATCGATAACATGGTATTTATTTTAAATACAATCACTCGATCTACAATTTCTGCCTATTATATAGGTTATTTTATGATAAAACTTACTATTTTGCTGAAAATCGCAAAAAACCCGTTATATGACCTTTGACCATGAGTAAAAGAAATTGAACGTGTCGGATCGATGAGGAGTTTTTAGATAACATTTATGTTGGTGTTGTGAACAATCCTACCAATTTTTAGCTTGATGGGAATTATATAAACTTCACACCTATTTTTGATCTAATTTGACCGCATTTAAATGAGACAAAATGTTAACTAAATGCCAGTGAACATGTAAAAAAAAATATTCAAAGGGTTCATAATATTCCCTAATATTCTTTTACATATAAATAAATAAACAATTAATTTAAGACAATTTAAAAGACATGATGATTACACAAGATCTAATAAAAGGTTAAATCGATATTCAATTTTTGCTAAGATCTTGATCAAATCAGCTTTTAACTAAAAAAACATATCGAAATCGGTTTATCGTTTACGTCTGTGTGTACACACTTATAGACACACAGCCAAACAAACAGACAGATATGTCACTTATAACGACTCTCTCTACGTCGGTGAATTTTAAAAATCTTGCTATCATTCAAACTGACCACTATTTGCATAAATCTGTACATTTTTTACCTCAAAAATTTTAAGATAAACATTGCCCATGGTTCTTTACGATCTAGTTGCTATTGAAGCTTTCTATGTTAGCTTTTCCTCGAAGCTTTTCATCCAACTTCCAAACCTGTATATTCGATAAATAAAAAGAAAAAAATTGCATTTTTCTGTGTAATTAAATAAAAACTACTGTATTTAAATATTATTTCACTACTATGAATCTGGACTTTTCCCCAGTGACTAAGGTTATATTTTTCATGCCTATACGAAAGATCGAGTAAAACCTAAATTCTAGAATCTACGAATTGTCATTATCCAAGAAACGGATGGTTATGGATGACTTAAGGATGGTAGATAGTATTATATTAATCAGTGATTACTATATTATACACTTATAAATGGAAACACGTCGTTACCACGACTCGTAGCACCTGGTTGTAGATTTTACCACGATTCGTAGCACTTGGTTGTAGATGATACCACGACTCGTAGCACCTGGTTTTAGATTTTACCACGACTCGTAGCACCTGGTTGTAGATTTTACCACGACTCGTAGCACCTGGTTGTAGATTTTACCACGATTCATAGCACCTGGTTGTAGATTTTACCACGACTCGTAGCACCTGGTGTTAGATTTTACCACGGCACCTGGTTGTAGATTTTAGCGCGGTTCGTAGCCTTAGGTACTACCAATTACGATTCGCTGTCGGATAAAGAACCCGAGCGTCTATAGACAGACGACGCTTACAAACCTGGTATATAAGGCCATCCATGTTTTCATCATTGATGTCAACCACCAGTTTTGTTGATTTTCCATCATTTTTTTCAGATGAGATCTCCTTCCACTGCCTCCAGTCTTCATCAGCTGGCTTCCACCTCCACTGCAACCGTTCCCCTGGGACTCTGACCGCGCATTCAAAGGTCACCTTATCACCAACCGGCGCTGTCACCGATTCCGGGTATTTTGTGAACTCCATCTCGATTTCTGGAAAAATTTAACGGCTGTTAAGAAACTAATTGAAAAACCAATAAATATACGCTTTTTAACTTTAAAAAATAAAACAATACTAATTGATTTCCTAAATACTATTTTTTAACCGAATTCAAAAAAGAGGCGGTTCTCAAATCGACGTGTAACTATGTTTTTTTTTATGTTGGTTGCCTTAAAACTTTCGACTTAAAACTGGAACGATTTTGATGATTCTTTTTTTGTTTGAAAGCTTGAAAGCGTGTGATCCAAATTAATTGAATTTTGAAAATCTGTTGATTAGTTTTAGAGTTACAATTTGAAGTCGTATATTTTTGATAAAATTATTATAATTATTCTAGAAATCTGAACTGTTCTTATTACAAAGGCAAGTATAAAAGCTTTTATAATATGAAGAACCAGTAGTTTATATTTATATTCAAAATATAATTGTTTTATTTTCATTCAAATCACATCGGTACTACAATCAAAACTCGCTAACGTGCTAGTGGATAAAGACATTATCGTTTTTCAAAAAACCTGAGAGCGAGCTGCCAGACTTGGACGCTTTTATTTGCATTCCGGACAAAACTTGAAATAAAATAACGATCTGCTTGGCCTTCGAGCACGATTATGTTTCGAACGATAATTATCAAATGACGCATCCTTGTTATTAAATAGGGATATGATATAAGTGAATATGGTACGTCTAAAGGTTAGTTTTATATAAAATCGTAGAACATCCATCGTCTTCAGGACCTAGATCTAGCGCATCACAATATACGTGAACGGGGCCACGGTTAGCTTAAAAAAAATATAAAAATACGCTATGATAGCTACATATAAAAAAATATAAATCCAAACTATTTATTTATATTAATTGCTCTCTAATCTCTAATTATTAGCTTTTGGGTATAGACGGTTGTTAATAAATATAATATTTATCCAGTAAAAAATCTCAAATTTGTATTTAAATAAAAAAATAGAAACTGATCAACATAAATTTATACACTGATCAAGAGAACTTAACAATCACACCATATTATATTACTGTATCATATTTCAAGTTATATAAGCTTTATACCAAGATCATAGAGGCTTGGCAACAGGCAGTGTAAGAGATTGTTCTGGCGTGCCAATGACCGTTTCAAGAATTTAAATAGATAATGTATTTGTTGTTGAGTCATCAGGCTTTTAAGCCTTTAATAAATTTCAATTGTATCAATTTCTGTAGAGGTAAGGGCAAACACTTAACACTTTCTGGCTTTCATGTTTTATGCTTGCTTATATTTGGTATGAGGACAAATACAATCCAAAAGGCTCCAGCGGAATGAGGAAGGAGGATTAGAAAAAGTTACATTACACCTTCAAATAATGATTTCATGAACATTTTTTGATGACGACAAAACTGCGACTTTACTTCGTCGTCATAATTTTAGGGATAGAAAACCAGATAGTCAAAATAATGGAAAAATTAAAGAATTTACAATAATTTAAAGGTCTTATTGGGTCCAATGGATATTAACTAAATGTATATACTGTCTAAATAAATAAGTAAATATTTCATTCTGTATTATCTTCAAAGATTAAACTCCAATTGCGCAGTCGGCATTTCTCGGCATTCCGTTTATGAACATGACCTGTACGGAATTTCGAAGCGTCTCCCACGCCTCTAGACGGAATGTTTTGGAAATCAAAGTGATTCATAAACCTGCTTATGACTTCAATACGCAAGTAACATGTATTTAATTAATTATTGGTAAAAGTCCTAGAATGGCGAATACGGGGAATTAACAATAATTATTTCTCAAATAATTAGTAAGGACCAAAATGATTATTCTTTCATTGGAAAGGTGTTTTCACGCCGAAGCTTCTGTACCAATTTTGAATATTTTTGTTAAAGATATTTTGAAATACAGAAAATATTTATTAATTATATTCGCACGAATTCGATTTATAGCACACCAGTTTGTATCATTGTTCCGCTAAGAGATAATCTTGGAAAATCCTGAAGGTAAAAAAGAAAATTCAAAAATTGATAATTTTCACGTTTTCATAGTGTATGTATAGGACCAAAAATATTGGATTAGCCATTACTTGAATAATTTTAAATCAAAAAATCTATTCAGGTAACCTTATAGCGTTTTACAATCGCGAAGCTATCAATTAAGATTCCATATAATTTATTAATATATTCATAGCTAACATAAACTTCGTAGTAACATAACATTTTAACGGTTCAAATAAAATATGTGAAAATTGAAGATAAAATTTACAACGGTATGCCGTTATGGGCCCATTTCTTCTAATAGTGTGACATTTTTCTGGCGAGACTCTTTGATACATATATTTCAATACATCTTATATTGGATGTTTCGTCTGTTGCTCGAAGCTCACCCCAGCTTTGCAGAGATTGGTACATGTTACCCGTGTCGTCTCGTTTACTGTGGTACACAGATTAAAGCTTACTTAGCAAAAATAAACAGTATGAACTTGAAGTATTCTGGCATATCAATGATGTACTTTAAAAATCGCGTTTTAGTTATGTATTTCAAACATTTTTTACATTAATGTGACTTTGTAATAATATGATGTCTGTTCCTGTAAATTAGGTGGGAACTATTACACAGAGAAAAGTTGAACTTCTGTCTTTATATGGATTAAAAATATGAAGAAACTGTTACTGTTAAAATATGGAAGTTTTCGGTTTTATCGAAAATTATGCGGTATAAAACATTTCAGAAGGTGTTATTTAGAATAACTTAACTGCAGACAAGAAAGTAGATGCAAAGTTAAGGAAAGTTTTGATTAAAAAGTTCCACACTTGCTGCACTCGTCGTTTATTTTATGTTTTTATGGAAAATTAGTATTACATTTTAGTTTAGTATTTTGAAGCTTTGTTTATAATTTCTTATTTTCTTAGTAACTTAGCTTTTTTATTTAATATATTTTAGTTATGCGTATTTTTAGTTAGTATGTCATAAATAAATGATTTTCTTGAGTGCTCAAATTCGTCTTTAATTTGATATAAACTCAACTTTTGAAAATACATATATCTATGATTAATGTCTGCCTAATAATATACAAATATTACATACTTTTTTAAATTCAATCGTGTATTTTTAGTAACAAAATATTAGTAACAGAAAAAAATATTTTTTTTTTAATGTTTCAAACTTTTGAGTGGATTATTTCTGACAATATTAACAAGTAGTCTTACTATGTGAACCTTAAATTTGTTAATTTTTTCTATTATTTAAACTGAATCAATTACGATAAAACTTATATGGGACTTATATTATTGACCTCACCATTGCGTAAGAAACATACAAGAAATATATATCTTTGTCGAATTGAGGACTTCCCTCTTTGAATTCGGTTGAAATACTTCAAATAAACTGTTACAATTTAAATCAAATTAAGCTCGCTAGTCGCTACCGGCTTATTTACTGACAACAAACCACTGCCCAAGTGTGAGTGGCTACCTGCTACATCCGTTTAACCGAAAAAATCATTACCAATACAATGCTACTTTCCTCAGTTACAAATTATGCGACATCTGTCAGGGATTCATAGATTCGACTTTATTCGATGAAAGTGGACTTTCAACTAACAATACAATACAAATCCTTATTTTGTACCCATATTAGTATGTTTTTTTAAAGTTTTTAGACTGTATTTACAAACTAGTTCATCATTCACAGTTCAGTCACGAATGATATAACATACTATCAAAGTAGCGAATGAATCAATATAATCTAAACCGTCTTTTGTCATTAAATATAGAATAGTCGAAAATTAGAATATATAGAAGCCTCATGGCTAAGCGATCTTATAAGCGTACCGCGAAGCCTGAGGTACCGGGTTCGATCCCCGGTCCCGAATACAATTTATAATTTAATTTGTATTTGTATTCGGTCTCTGGTAAGGCTGCTACTTGCCGGACGGGATGTCAGAAGTGGTATAGAGGAGTGCTTGAATTTCTACAGGCTTGCCTGCAGAAATTCAACCAAACTAACAAAAATTGCGGGTTGCTTGGAAGAGATCGCTGATTAGCGATAAGTCCGACCGTTGCACTCCAGTGCAACAATGTTTATATAAAAAAATACTCGCACATAAACGAATTCCTTTCATTCTCCAGTGTGGCCGTTACTAATATACTTCAAAAAAGACTTACCTACAGCTTTGAAGACTGACGCAAGTAGTACAGAAACACACATAATAAACCAAGGCACAAGCTTGAGATTACAAAATATAAAGGCCACAGCCCTATTTTGAAATAATAATATGTTTAAAAACGCGTTAATTTTGAGCAGTGAAACTAGGTTGCTTTGTTCCAAGTGCATTCAACGTCGCATATAGGGCACTGCAGTAACGAGCACTTAACTTACATAAAGTTTTAATCTCTATGTACGTACAAAAACTGAAACTACATAGTTTCTAATATGAGATTTTAAGTTTTATTTGTCTTTTGGGCTCGATTCGGCATGTAGGGATACATATGAATATAATATATATCGTCTTGTTTACTATGTGTATTGATCATAGATTACTAAATATTATTTCTTTCATACGAACTCGAAAGTCATGCAAAGATACCTTTCTTTATAATGATACAGCCTTTAAATTTAGCAAAATGTTTTGTAGGTATCCTAGCTGGAAAGCTTCATAATTGTTTCTTCAAGGAACGAACTTCCGGTCCTTTAGAAAGCTTATGTACGTACAAATCGAATATAAAGTGGCCCCCTTTGAGAATTTTATGGCCTTTTATGTCTACAGTGCCTTTGTTTTGTGTATAGTGCCCATGACTGCACTATCAGAAACTTTCTCTGTAGTCGTAAAATATAGACGACGAAATTAAAAGTTTAGTTGTATGGGTACTAGATGGGCTACAAATTGGTATTTTAGTTAGATGAAAAAAAAATCTTAAGGAACAATGGTTTTCCCACAGAGCAACGAATTTCAGTCGCTCACGCGCTTCTCAACAGTCAACACATTTCATACAAAACAACGTGTCAGAGGGCGGCACCGTTTACGTTGAGGTTTTGAGTTTCAAGGTAATTCTAAAATATGCAAAAACTACAAATTTTTACTAACCTGTGATATGTTACATCAGAATTTTATTTATTAATCTTTTTACTGTAATTATGGTACCATATCACTACACACTGGGGCATTTTTACGTTTTTTTTACATGTTTACCCTACAACGGTCGATTTGCAAGTATGCGACTTTCGCCTACAGAGCCGGCCCGGCTAGACACGTGGTATTATTATTAGGTTCGTCTCTAGTAGGGCGCGGCGCGAGCGATTCCTTGCTCTGTGGGTTTTCCATAACGTGAGCTATAACATAAAATAATCTGACCATTTTATAAAAATGTATAAACTAACCTGCCAAAACGGGCACAATGGCTACCAGCAGCAAGTGTATGTGGAACGCCATTGCTCCTGGAAAAAACAATGATTTATTGATTATTAAGTTATGTACAATTTTAAATGGTAAGTATCGTATTTTTTGGTAGAAAGTCTGAAAGTAGTGTGGTAGTGGGGTCTGTGAATCTCTTCAAGTTTTATTCAAATAAAATACCTTTTGTACCAAAATACTTCGGAAAGACGAAAATCGAGATTTGAGCTGATGTGTGTACAATACAAAATTCTTTATTTGAGATTGAATTATTAAAATATATATTCATTTTTATGTTGCTCTTATACACCTAAATCGCAATGGTTTAATTGTTTATGGATATGCATGTTGTGCCAGAGGTCCTGGGTTCGAATCTCTGGGAAATAAACGTTTCGTTTCGGTGTCCGCCGAAGCCCGATCACTAACTTGCGTACAGGAAATAATCAGTGAAACACGCAGAAATATGACCCAGGCGTAACACAGTTTTTAGTATATAGGTAAAATTACATTTAATTTATAGTGTTAGGTCCAGGACACTTAAACTGCCTGCTTAATACACAAGTAATTACGATAATAAATTCAATCTAGACAAGTGGCAACACTAATTGGATTTGTTTATGGTCGATATATCCATTAGTATTTTAATTAGCACTGTCTAGGAGTAATTCGATATTCTAAGATACTGAGGCTACAAATACTAGCTGGATTATATTATATGTACTAGTAAGTACCAGGATATTTGTATTTTGTTTTAAAATTTGGCTTCTTTGAATGGATTTTAAGGTACTTAAAATGCATATTAAGTACCTTAAAATCATCATTTGTTATGAAGTATTTAAAACAATTTTTTTGTGAATTGTATTCTACAGCAAACAGTATTGATACTTACTAACTCATTAGGACATTGCCTGTAACGTTAGTTTTAAGATTAAATGTATAAATAAATAAAAAAATGCGATTATTTTATATCTATATTGAAACTGTTCTTAAAATTACTTCACAGTTGACATTTGACAGACAAATAAATGTAATTACGAATTTAAAACGCAACATCCAATAAGCATATTTTATTTTAAACAGCCAGAAGAAAATGCATAAATGGGAAACGGTTGTTCCGAACATTTTCATTCGTTTACAACGTTAGAAACAGTAGGGTTTAATTACTTAGGGTAGTTTCCTTGTTTACTCGAATAAAACTAAATGTTCTCATTTTAAAAGTCTTCTATGAATATTCAGGAATATTGAAAAATATCATCTATACAGATAAATAAAATTGGAGTATGTTTGTAATATTAAAATGTTTTTATACAGCATTGGTTTAAAATTTTAACGAAATCAGATAAACCATTGTGTTATGCGCGGAATTAACAGTAACACAGTTTAACACAAACCTCTTAGGCTTTGTAGCAGTTGAGCAAAGAGATCCATATTCAAAATCATTCCTTCATTCACAACTCCGATGCATGTGAACGAGTTACGGGACACGTCAGTCATAATTCAAGCAAAGATTATTATTCACACCGCGTTACGATATTGACGTATCCGCGCTAATCCTGTCTCATCGAACTTAATGTATCCTTCAAGGTTACAACGGATGCTACGTTATACATGGTGTTTCAAAAACATTTAAATACTATTTTTGACAACAGAATCCTGAATAGAAGCTTTTAATCATTGTACATGTATTTGTACATTCCTTTGACTGTAGTAAAACCACCTACCGTTTTGAAATCACAATTTGCATCAATCAGCAATTTTAATGAATTCATTTTTAACTTTAAGTCGACTTTATAACTAGTTGGGTTTTTTAACTTGTTGAACTCCTGTCATCTATATACATCTATACAGGTAACTTAAATTGGAGTGTCTGCTTGTAATAATAAAATAACCACTTTTTATTTTTATGCATATGGATCTTTCTGTCTGTCTGACGGTTCATTCCGGCTAATCTCTGAAATGGCGAAACTGATTTTAACGGAACTTTCACTGATATCTGATGTAATAAGGAGTTACTTAGGCAACTTTTATTTTAGAAATTAATATAAATAAATAATAAAAATTTAAATATATTATAAAATTTTGTACAAAGCCACCTATCGGCCAGAGTATGTTGCGTGTTTGGGATTAGGTACCTATATACGTTATATAAGTGTAGCATATATCATAGATACAGTTTCATAGATTTGGTATAAATAGTAAATTCAGCTTACGAATAGGTTTTACCCGTCTGAAAACTCTCAGAAAGAGCGTAACTATAAAAAAGTTTTATAGTCGTTTCAGATTTTGAGTACCAACTAACAAATACAAACTTTGACTCGCTATTAATAAAGATAAATTTACAAAGCTAGTTAGTATACAAGGAAGTAAAGATATTGGTGCATGTGTGACAGGAATATAACTAAGAAAAGTTAATTTTTTCTCCTCTTTCCGTTTCTGTTGTTGATACGAGATCATAATTAAATTATGTGTAGCCTGTATTTCAAAGGCATGCATTTTTCTTGAAACTGTACTTTATTAAAAGAAAATTTAATATTAACAGACTGAAGAACAGTTAATATTTTACAACTAGAACTTACATAGTTATAAAAAATACCTGTTTCGTGTAGTTAACAGTGCATGGTCGCAGGTTGTATTTCGTTATAACTTT
Organism: Aporia crataegi; assembly: GCA_912999735.1. Lineage (NCBI taxonomy): Eukaryota > Metazoa > Arthropoda > Insecta > Lepidoptera > Pieridae > Aporia > Aporia crataegi. The sequence continues at coordinate 6,533,434 of OU538749.1, forward strand.
GTTAGAGAAAGGTCTTAGAGACTTCAATCAATTAGAACAGCCTGTATAAGACACGTGTCAATGTCACGATTGACAAGTATTGGATAATTCATAGGACCGTTAATTGAAAGACGTGTTAATCATTTCCTGTTTTTTGATACCACAGATAGACTTCCGTAGGCTAGTTTTGGATCAAGACAAGTGAAATTGAACAAATTTTAAATCCTCCTCCCCATATCCGACACGATAATCCTTACTAATATTATAAATGCGAAAGTAACTCTGTCTGTCTCTCTGTCCGTCTGACGCGGTTTAACGCCAAAACTACTGAAGCGATTTAAATGAAATTTGGTACACAGTCTAGAGTCTGAGAAAGGACATTATTTTTAATGCGAAAAAGGTTTGTAAGGGGTTGAAAAGGGGGGATGAAAAGTTGTATGGAAGTATCGTGATTTTTAGAGCTAAAAGCTTTTAAGCTACATCACGTTACGACGAAGTTAACGCGGGTGAAACCGCGGCGCACAGCTCGTCTATAAATAAAGTAGGGTTATTTACACCATTTATAACTCAAAAACGGCTGAATCGATTTTAATTATCACTGTTTTGTTGGATTCAACTCCGTCAATCATATCGAAATTTGAAACATAAATTTCACAAAAAAGGTTTCATAAGGAACGTACATACATTTTCTATGGAATGACGTTTTAGGCAACCTAAATTAGGTGACACGTTATCGCTGGCAGCCAGTAGAACATTTCATTTACAATCTATTCAGATGACAGCCAATGTAGGTAATTAATTTTCTTAAAGCCAAGTATTTTTATAGCAATAAGCCAAATGCATTTCGTTATTATTTCATGAAATTAATCTATCCTATTTGTAGAAGTAAAAGGTACCAATACAGGCTTAGCTCTATTTATTCAAACAGATACATGCTTGATAGTTATATTAGATGCACGGAATATCCCGTTATTGGACAATGGGCCGATATTCCCTAATTGGCCAGGAATTGGGACACGGACGTGATTCATTAGCGAAATAGTCATTTGATTGTACCTAAATACCATCTAAAAGTTGTTTAGAAATATTAATTACTTAGGGTGAGGCCAAACGAGCCTAATTTTGTGAGTCGTGAGTCGCTTAATTTCGGTCTTGTTCATTCGCTTTCATAGAAAAGCCGAGTCGGCAGACAACTCATTTTGCGTTGCCGTGTGGCACAAACTGGACTTTTGTATCAAACCGAATGCAGCAGAAATTACGCGACTCACAACTCACAAAATTACGCTCGTTTGGCCTCACCCTTACCAATCCGATTAAATATAAAGATATACATATAATTCATATTCGTAATTTTGAAGTTCAAATTGTCCGAGCCGAGCGGAATAACAGAATAGTTGTGAAATCTGTAAATGAAATAAAGTGAAAAGTGAATTCCCGTGTCCCCTAATGGGGTATGGGGCAAATGCATTTCACATCTGTTTCACTGATCGATTTTTCTTTAGGGGCAAGTAGGTGATCAGCCTCCTATGTCCTGCCAGATCGATTTTTTTAAAATTATTTCCACCGGGAATCGAACCTTGGTTGTAACGCTTACGCGCTTACCAGTAGACCAAGGAGGTGATTAAATGAAATAATATGGATTAAAATTTATTTTACATTTTGATGAACAAATGAAGTTTACTTATAAATATCTGCCTAAGAAATAATTTTTCATTGAAAATTTGATCAGTGAAGCTAAACCGTTGTTCATTTGTTCATCAAAATGTAAAAAAATATATAACCCATATTATTTTCAAATTCACAGATACAACTACACAGATTCAACTATTCTGTTATTGCGATTAATATGAAAACTTATTTGTTATTGTTAAATAAATTGTCTTAAATTACACTTGTTGAACCGTATTTCTTGTTGAAGTCAACTTTCATCGACTTAGTTGTAGTCTATTAATGAGCTGTAGCTTTATAGCTTAATTATCTAAAATATACAGACAATGGAAATGTGCCATTAAAACCATACATAAAACTTTCTATACCGGACCTCCACGAATGAGTAATAAAATTGTATAAGAACTCAATTCTACCGCGAGATATTAAGTGTTGTATGGACCCGCATATTTTAATATGCAGTCTCGATCGTAAAAAGTTTACGGGACGGTTAAAACAGACTGCTTTTGAGTGCAAATAAGAATACAATCTGGTCGTAATTACTGGAGAATATATTAAATTGGTTTTAGTGATTCTTAAAGTTATTGCCGAAGCGAAATCAACGTATATCTTACATGCTAAATGTTGTAAATTGGTTGAAAACGGTGCCTTATGCGCCTCTTACACCTACAATAATATATTGTATAATAAAATATTGTGATTAAATATTTGTATACAACCCTTTACGGGTCATTCAACAATAATATTGCACAATGCGGCAGCCATTAGGGCCCAGAGGTATAAAAAAATAATGTAGCTGTGATTGTTGCTATTATTAATCTCTTTATAAACATATTAAAAAAACATGGAATCAAACTTTCAGTTTCAACTTGATATGTACCTATACGTTATATTACGTACGTACGTTACGTTATATATATATATATATATATGTGTGTGTGTGTGTGTGTAATCCTAACCTTAAGTACATATATAAGATAAAATACGGCGGAGACGAGCTGTTATTACAAATATTGATTTCAACTGAATTCAAAAAAGGAACTCTTTTTTTGAAATTGAGAAGCCGTTTCAATTCGACTGTATGTTTTTTGTCTGTTACGCGAAGCCAAATTTAAAACAACCAGTTCTTTGACTTTTACATGTAAATCGAAAACTACAAGAAAAATGTGCATTTTGTCTGCTCGTACAATAGAATTCATTGGGACAAAGCAATTGATTGAATGCATCGCTAGTTGTAAACAATTGACTCAACGAACTCGGACAATATTGACCGAATTAGGTGGGTTCGCCAGAATATTAAATAAAATTAAAATGTCTCTTTGAAATATCAAAGCAGCGTTTCACCTAAAACGTGCCATATTTATTAAAAACTAACTTAACTCACGATTATTCATTTGCATATACAATATAGCCGAAAAAGGCTTCTCATAAGACAGAATTTTCAAAATCAGTCCCGTAGTTTTGAATTTATTCGTTACAAACAAAAATTCTAATATTTTCTTTTCATAGATATGAATATGTATTTATTTTTCAATACATATTCGGGTAGAAAAGGATTACTTCAGTATAACTGAATAATCCATGAAATCAAATTTAGAAATAAGTAAGGTGTTTTTAACCCCCTTCCCCGTAATGACATTTGGTGAGGTTTTAGGCTACCCCCTAATCGGGTGTATTTTTTTGTACAAAGTATATTAAAATTTTCATAATATTATCTTTGAATTCTCTCACGTCGTCTGCCTCCCTCATGAGGATTGTGACCACCTCCATGTATATCTTATTAATAGGGTAGTTTTCTTGGAAATATAATCGCGGTGGGTTCCATCGTCCTTCCGCGTCTGTACTTTATAGGTGATTTAGGACTCTAAGGCTCTAAACTGTGACAGGTTACCACTACAGACAACCAACCTCTAGTGTGGTTGAATTACTTCAAGCAAATCTGTAGAAATTCAACCACACCTCCGTGCCACTTATGACATTGGTCCGGCAAGTGGCAATCCTACCAGAGAACGAATACAAATACAATCTTTAAATTAAGCAATGCGATAAAAATGTCAAGACAAACATTAAGGTTGCAAGTTAAACGAAAGGTTGCAAAGAAAAATAAACCACCTCCCAGTGATATTTCGTGGTTTTTACCGTTATTATTATGGAAAGGCCCAAAGGTTATTTTACTTACTTCTTTCCAAATTAGAATAAAAAAGCAAAATACAAAAGAATTGCCATTACTCTATCGCGATTGCACACTGTAGTATAATTGTCCTTACCGAACCAAATGTACTTTTGAATCGAGTTGATCCTGACCTGGCTATGCGTCTGTTTGTTCCTTCATATCCACAAAAATTTCATTCTACTTTCACTAGCAGAAAGCTGATTTTAAAAGAAATAAAGTAAGTAGGTGTTATTACAAAAATATCTAAATCCAGTTCGAGCTTAACTAGCTTTGCCAGCGATTCACAAAAAGCCAACGATACTTCAGAAATTCTTGTATAATGTTAAATATTCCTATAAATAAGAATAGATTGAAAAAATGTTCTCATTACCCGCTGGAAGCAGCTTTCCGTAGATTCAATAAAATATAGAACGGAGCGCAATCCCTAACCTAAATACCTTAAGCCTACATTTTCTACAATGAATACAGTTGCAAAACTTACAATACATTCGTCTAGTTAACCCGAGGAATTCTATAATTAGCACGATGAACAATGGAGAAGTTTACCTCTTTTAATAGATAAATTATAAAAATTAAGGTAAAATAAAACAAACACGTGAAATAATCAATAAAATACCTCTAGAAAAATAGTCCCATGACTAAGTTGCGCTTGCATGAATAATTTTGTTACATGAGGATAGGTCAAATGACGTCACATGCGAATCAGAAATAAACTTCATTCATCTATTCCTAAGTCATTTATAGATCGATTTTACTGTTTTTCGCTGATTGATTAGTTTTGATCTATATTTTCATACAATTATGTTGAATATAATATTAACAACATCATTAAACTTCTTCATGGCATAGGATTATTTTTGTTCTATTTTATTCCCGACCTCAAAATGTGGAAATTTTATTCAGGGGCTCATAACAACTTAAGGCACTACGAAGCATTTAAAATGTATGGCTTGTGTACGCACCTCAACGGTTATGATGAGCCTTTTGTATGATATATAAATACGTCTTTATAAATAAAAATTTCATAGAATCTGAAAATTGAAATAGGACAACAGAGAACTTTATATTTATTTTCAGGTAATTAGATAAATTTTTACAACAGTAAAAGCGTATCTTATCATCCGGGGCTCCCCGACGGGAACCTTCAGGTCCTTTTGTACTTTAAGCGTAACTAAACTCCAAATATCTCTTGGACAATATGTATACTTTTTCCATTTAAATTCAAATTAATGTTTTTTTTTCTAAATACAGCTTAAGTAATCTAGTTTTTCGTTTAACAGAATTTCAATACTCGATGCGAATGATTTATAGCAATTTTATTTAAATTTTATTTAAATATTCCCATTAAGTCTGTCGTTTAAAAAAACCAATGTCATTTTAATATTCACATTCATTGATATTTAGATAAATAGGAAAGATGCATATTTTCTAAGAGAACATCTAAACGAGTTTTTCTTATAATATAGGTAGTTCCTTTAACGCCTTAAAGATACCTGAAATAATCTGTTGTTTAGATAGCCTAATTAAATTTTCAAAAATAGTATTTTATAATAAAGGAGTGCCTTAAATTCAATGAACCCGTGTAGAAGATTAAGTATGAAGTATTTACACTTACTAAGAAACGTGCCTGGGTTACAGTATTCCGTTCTCTAATTAGCCCAAGGAAACAAAACATTTCTATGTAAACACTTGCTTTTGCTCGGTGAAATGAACTGCCTACAAGTTTATTTTAACAATTACAATATTAATACGTGAAGCAAAAACTTTGTACCCCTTTTTACGAAAATTGCGCAAACGGGTGATCGTTAAATTTGCCACAGTTAAAGTTTATATGGAGAAGAATTACATAAAGCTATTTTTTATATAAAATGCATTAGAAATATTTTAATTTAAATAAATATTACGCATACTACTGCTTGGATAACAAACATACTAGTGATCACTAGTTAAAATAAATGCTCATACAAAATTTTGATAATTTGCTTGAATGTTCTAGTGGCTTTTAGTAGATTTGAATATGAATTTGGTCCTATAACACCTAAATCCGCACTTAGACTTCGTTGGAGGATTTCTGATTCACAATGGTTCATCTACCTTTTCACCTAGTACATTTCGCCTTTAACTAAAAAACATTATAAAGGGGAAACATTAATAATTCTGTATTTTTGTTTGTAACTTCAACTAGCGGAATGGTTTTAAAAATTACTTCACTGATGAAAAGCTTTTTCAAAATGACAATGTCGCGCATTAAGATGTGAGTTAAGACAAGTAGGGTTTATTCTAGCTACTGCCCACTAATTCGTCTACGTGGAAATAATATTATAAAAAAGCTCTTATATTATTAAAAAATTCTTAGTTGTGAATCAAACAATTTAATTGTAATTCTTTAAGTCCAATGGCCATGAAAATAGTATTAAAAATTATAATATATAATTATTTAATAAAATATAGTTAGTACTATAGAAATGTAGATAAAACTACTATTTTTAATTTATATCTGTAATTTTAAATACTTTGGTGTGGTTCCAAAAACGTGAAAACCCAAATCCGTTTTCCGGAAAAGGTCGGAGATCACCGCTTTCGAGCCAGATTAACATAAAATCTGGTTTTACTATGGCTTACATTAAGCTTAAGTAATTAAATACATTATTTATATTTCAATATTAATTCATTCACTTGAAATTTACAACTTCCGTTCATTTTTATAACTATTATTATTAACAATATTGTGACATGAAAATAAAATTTCTTGATTTTGCTTGATTTAAATTATCAGAAGAATTATCATACCGTAAAAATGTATATTTAGCGCCATATATTAAGCCACTATATTTCATGTTTATATATTATTTAAGTTAATAAAAATTAAATATCAAAAAGATCATGTTGTTGATTTTATATAATGTAATATTAAGTACAATATGTAAACGAGACGTGTGTAATGTAAAACTGAATTTTAAGAAATCAACTTCTTATGAAAGGCATATACATAGTTTTTTTATTTTATCAACTCAATAAATTAAGGAAAACTTGCCCAGATACCACAAAAATACCATTAAATTAACATTTTAATTACACTCCTTTTTTAGGCCGTAGTGTAAAAACTTCGAATAGTATAATGACAGTGTAATGAAACTTGAATAAACCCGGAAACACCGTGTGTGGCCCCATCGACCGTCACTATCGAGTTTCAAAATAACCACTCGATAATCGATTTTATCGATTGGCTTTGGACGTGCATAAGTGAAAATATACACAGGATACATTGGTAGGGGTTAGAGATATAAGATACTTATATTATTACTAGTGGACCCCGCGAACTTCGTATCGCTTCAGAGTTCTGAATAATAACCTAAAACGTCATTCCATAGAAAATGTATGAGGAAACGAACGTGTATATAGACCAACTTTCTTTTATATATTATTAAGATGTAAGCTATCCTATCTTTCAAGTTGGATGAAACTGCACACGGTGTGCAAATTTGATTAAAATCGGTTAGGTAGTTTAGGAGGTACTATGATATAGGTAGGTTGAAAATGAGGTACTTTGAAAATGAGAGATCTCATCTGAGATGTATTATTTGTAAAAATGGTCTGAAAAAATAAAATTTCCGTCATTGCTTGAAAGATAAAACTTTTCTTTACTGCTATATATATTTCGACGCCAAACCGAATCGTTTGAACTCATTTATCGAAACTGAACCACGGACCGTGACATAGGAATGGATCATATAACTATACACGTGGAATTAATAATCTCCTCTTAGTTGTTTAAGGTTCTAAAACCTGATTGAGTGAGAAAAATCATACAAAAAGAAAGTCGATTCGCGGCCTTCCTTCATTTTGAAGTCGGTTGAAAAATAAGTAATCCTTTTAATTCTGTTAAACAACAACGGACAAAGTTTGGGTAAATATCGCTGCGAAAGTCGATTGAATCCCCTCAGCTCTTCACGAAAAAGTTTTAACTGTCGTTAAGACCCTAATAAGAATGGATTCAAATGAGAGTAATTTTTGATCGCGCTTCCAACAATACCGTGCTCCTATCTTCCAAACAGAAATGCGTTTATTATACTTCAAACTTCCCAAATTTATTTAAAACATGGACTTTTATGCATACTTATTATACTGCTAAGATAAAGACAGCAAATAATCTTATATATAAAATTCTCGTGTCACAATGTCAGTTACCTTACTCCTCCGAAACGGCTAATGATTTTTACCAAATTTTATATGCATATTCAGTAGGTCCGAGAATCGGCTACTATCTATTTTTCATACCCCTAAGTGATAAGGGTAGCCCACCCCAAAAATTAATATGGCAAAACAACGTTTGCCGGGTCAGCTAGTGTTACATATTCTTAAATTGTAGTTGTGAAAACGAGATAACGAAGTAATATAAACTAGTTAGTGCCTTGTGAAATGAACAATAGCGATAAAATTACTTCCATCTCTTAGGTTAAACGAAAATCCACACAGTGTCTACACTGTGTGGATTTTAACTCACTATTGAACTATCTATAGTTTCATTAAAATCGATTCAGTAATTTAGGAATTCATTGTGGAAATTAACGCGACATGAATATAAGTTTTGTTAAGATGGATGGATGACTTCTCTATATCTAACCTTAAAGGTTTTAGTTTTAGAATTGTATATCATATAAATTATATACCACAGGAAACCCGAAAGCTGGCTTATATTTCGGCCACCGCGTTAGTATAGCGATACAACGCGGTAATGTAGCCAGTATTTTGGGTACGCACCCCAACCGATTTGATGAGCCTTTTGTATTTTTGCAAATATATTTAAGTATATTATCACTACATAGTATAAAACAAAGTCGCTTTCTGTCCCTATATCCCTTTGTATGCTTAAATCTATCAAACTACGCAACGGATTTTGATGCGGTTTTTTTTTAAGAGTGATTGAAGAGGAAGGTTTTTATGTATGTTTTAGACCCGTGTGAAGCCGGGGCGGGTCGCTCGTTGTAAATAAATAAATGTTATATCTTCATTAACAGTGGTAGTTTAATAATATATGAATTGCGATAATGTGAAGCCTGGTGTGTAGTTTACGCAAAACAAAATTAACTATAAGTTTCTTTAACAACAACCTCACTTAAATGTATCGTAAGATTGTCGCTACCATTATTTAAATAAGAAAAATATTTTCTAACTTTCCTTGTTTTTCTTTCTCATGTTGGAAACAATGTAATATTTTTTATAAGTAGACATTTTCTAGAATAATTGTTGAATAAGAAGTTGCCTACATTACATGTTATCTAAAATATATTTTACAAAACTTTGTCTAAGTATATTATTTATTAACGTTAATACAAAATATGTTTTTACATTTTTATTTTTTATGTAAAAACAATACTGTAATTCAATATTGTGTTAATTATTGTATTATATTTAGCTACGCCCCGCGGTTTTACACGCGTTAATTTCGTCGAATCGTGATGTTAATATAGCCTATACAAGTAAATATAATATAATCCCAAATACGCAATGCACTTTCTTGCTTTTGCCACCTATCGGATGGACGCAACATACTCTGGCCGATAGGTTTTTATTTTTATTATTTATTTATATTATTTTTTAAAACAAAAGTAACCTAAGTTACTCCTTATTACATCAGCTATCTTCCAGAGAAAGTCTCGTTAAAATCGATCCATCCGTTTCAGAGATTAGCCGGAACGAACATACAGATAGACAAAAATTGTAAAGAATGTTTTTTAGGTAAATGTACCGTGTATACATCCATATTTATTTAGTAAAAAGCGGTTATTTTAATATTAGAATTTAGAAACAAGCACTCCAATTATATTTATCTGTATATAGATAATAATCCGGTACCTCGAGTGAGGAAACACCTTTAAAATTTTTTATGTTTCTGCATGCATATGCATCCCGATTCTCGTCAAATAAGATGGACGTTGATCGAGTGTGATATAGGAACTAATATAAAAACCGTTTTATCAATCTCTCGTTGAATACTCTAACTAAGAGGTTCCCAAACTTATTTCGTCTAACGCCCACACCTTTTTTCACCTTAAAAACATCAATATCAAACTTTTCTTACCAAAGAGAGCAATAATAATACAACTTTACAATATTAAGAGTTTATTTTATTCAAAATTAACCAAAAAAACATTTGTTTTAAAACTAATCTAATGTGAGGTGAATTGGATGATTTTTGTAATATCAAGTTCTAATTGACTCAAGAACCAAAAAGCTCCCCAAAGCACCCACAAGGGGGCGTTATCGCCTACTTTGGGAAAGACTGCTCTAACTAAAGTACCTAGTTATATTTTATTAAAAACCGAGTTAATAATACTGTATTTATGTAAGTTATTCACGTATGTAAAAGCTTTCAAGAACGCTTTGAGCACTTTATACAAACAATCGCTAATCTGATTCTGTGAGGACCTTAATGCAGTTTTGAGTGCATGCTCGGTTCTGTCAGCGTCTTTTGTTATCACGTTAAAATATTGGCGCTTCGAAGACGTTGGAGAGCCTTTTAAACAGCCTTTAAATACTATACATTCTTTGGTATAAGTATGGTTGAAATCTTACACACTAAACTCTATGCAAATGACAAAAACCTTCTCATCTAGGAATAGCTTCAAAGGAATATTTAGGCTACTCTAGTATCATCTTTTTGCAATAACAAAAACAAACATGAAAGTAACAATAATTCCATTATTTTTTGTAATTCATTTTAAATTTTTTGATTGTAATTTTTTACAATAAAAATTTAAAAAATGTGAATTGAAAATACACGGCTACTTAAACAACGATAAACGGTTTAAATTTTAAATGATCTGTTCTTTGTTACATCAACAACATCTATATGTTACCCGGTTCGTAATAAAGATAGCTTTAAAGTATATAATATTAATTTTACTTATGACTCTATCGGAGTGCCCTACATTAAATGTTACTCAGAAAGAATCAAGTTTTTAAAAATAGTTTTTTAATTCCATATTTTATTCAATTTTTATATGAAGTTTAGTAGTTAATAAATAAAATCTTTTCTTTATAAAAATTTTACGATAACAGTATTTCACTCTTTTTAATATTAGTATGGGCTATATATTATGTTGTTTAGTATCCGTTCTGTTAAGTAAACTAAGTAATAAGCCAACCCCTTATTATTTAGTGTAAAAATGCTAAGATATTCTCGGGACATTTACCCTTTCAAACTTTCTCAATATTTCCTCAAAGACCGCTTCGGTAATCCCTCTCAGCCGGCACGCTAAATTAGGCACAAAATACCTCGTATAAATATTCTAGAACATCAACTGAGCAAAAAGATTTCCCCTTGCAAAATAGGTTACCTCTATAAACATATTAAATTAAAACTGATGTCTGTATATTATACATTATAATATACAGTGTATATCCTAAACCTAACTTTTAAAAACTGGTCTAATTCTAAGCAAATCAGGGCCATCAGCTGGTAGTCAAAATAATGAGTTACACTTATATACAATAACAATCTATAAATCGAAATTCGTTCACGTTATATCATTTACATAATGACAAGTGAACGTCAATAGGATCGCATAAATAATTTTTGAATTTTGCTTGTATTACGCATATCATACGAGAAAATACGACCTAAATTTTCACATTTGTATATTGCTGGTTGTAAATAAAAACGGTATTCGTTGCTGTTTAAATCAGTACGTTAATCATGAGATTACTATCGAATTTTTCGATAGGTTTTTTATAATCGAAATGCTATTAATCCCATAGTGGGGCATACATAATTTTCCAAACAAATAAATTAAATGTAAGTTAAAAACGTGATACGAAGCCGAGCGTCGCTGTATGACCGTCCACTGTTTTATTGCCCTATTTCATTTTACCGTTTAACCAGCGTTAATTAAGCATACTTCATCTACCGAGATACAGCACTTCATTTGAAAGCATTAAGGCTATTTATAAGCCCTAGCTCGCTTAAAGCCTAGATTTTTCAAGCGGTAGAGTTCAAAATTCGCTGAAGAGTGGCTCGTGGATAAGTACCATTCACACGTGCTTTTGAAGCCAGCCTCATATTGCGCTTTAAGGGGATATGTAGTGTCACCTTTCTTATCCATAGGCCTTTGTGATATAATATTATTGGGAGATCGAAGACGTCAAACGATAAAGGATGGTCATTTTATAGTGATTTAAAAACTTTGCCACGCATAATCGCTTCAGCATGCTCCTGCCTACTTACGCTCCAATACAAATATCAATTATCAATCTAATGCGAAACCCTACATTTTCATTTGATTGGTTTCGGAAGTATTTGACACAATTATTAAATTGAATATTGAATTGACGAAAACATTCTTCGTATTGCAAAAAAGTGCTACTTGCTTATGGACACATCAGAGAAACAGTTACAGAAACTCTTATACTGTTTACGGAATCTTTCATATAAATCGAGAAAGAATAGATTTTTAATTGGCGTTGACATTATAACTGATGCTAGAGATATCGTTTGCGTAGGCTGTCGTAAAGTAAGCAAAAGAAGCTTATTTTTTTCTATCGAGCAAAATATTTTAAGCTCTTATCAATCGTTCAAATTTTGATTATTATTACATTTCGACTTGTTTTTACAACGTTTCATACGAATATTTCTCGAGAAGGTGACAGAGTTTTGAGGCGTTGAACTTAAAAGTTACATAATTAAGGTTAGATTTACTCATACATGATTGACACAAGCATCGCATTATAGCAAATGTAGGGAAATTAACTTTTTGTTTGTATTAAAGACCTTAATATTCTTACATATTAGATGCATTGATTAGTTTTTTCGTCGTAATGAGGCAAAACACTAAAGGAAATTACATTTTGAAATCTTTGTATCGAAGTTAATTTCATAAGGTCGATGTTTTTAAATGGTGTTATTAAAAACGCTAGGTACATTTGGCTACTATCACCAAGATGAAGTTATACATATATCAAAGGTCATTAAGTTCCAGATTAACAAGTTGCATAAAAAATAGAAGACTGGTTTTGACGGAACTCAAAAACATTCAAATCTTAGTCACTTCATTGTACTATCGAGAACTGATAGCCTTGTTACACAAATAACAAGAATCTCTTCTCAAAATAATAACTGAACGGATCTTTTAATACTAGGAATTAGCGCTATGACGTTCTGTGCTTTCACCTCTTTAAGAATTATTACGTACTTATGTCTGTAATGTAATGTCTTGTTTCGGATACCGACTGCTGGGTAATCTAATGATCATTGGCCAAAGCCAACTGAGCTTAATAAAAGGTGAAACATTTGAGATTGTTGAGAATACGTCAGTCTCCTTTGTCCAATATTAAATTCAGAAATAATACTCCAAGCATTGTGAGCAATTAAAATATACTCGAAATACGTGTAGTTTTACAACCTTCGATTAGGTTTAAACAGCGTAGCCAATACTCAGGCGGTGTCTAGTAATAAAAACTAATGGTTTTAATTAAAATCGAATGTGAAAATGTGAGGTCTGCGGTTAACACCTGCACTTTTATAATATTTAATTTTAGTTGTTATTGTAGATCCGAATGTTATTTTTAATTCATTTATCCGGCAATTTTAATATTAGAGATACAAGTAGCTGTTGAAGGTGCGCTGGCCCGCGTGAATTTGAATATGTGTAGGTAAAAGGTGCGCTGGGCTGCAAGCGGCCCGCGTATTATTTAATAGTGTATAGGTAAAAGGTGTGCTGGGCCGCAAACGGCCCGCGAGATCATGAATAACGTCGCGTTTATTAGAGGTAATTACCGATGCATTTTTTAAATGTGTGTGTGGCTAAACACTTGACTTTTGAAAATTCATATTAGTGATACATATATAAATAGGCTATAAAATCTTTACGATTTTTAGAATTTTCAGTTAAGTATTTTTCAATAACGATTTTCAATAAAGTCTAACCTTTGCATTTGTTAATAAGTTAAGTATTTTTATCTTGATAATATATTTCTCGTAGCAAACTAAAAGATGAATAATGAATCTGTTAATAATCTTAAGCGTTCAATGCATGCTTTGGGAACTAACACGTTAATTAAGTTATTAGTGCCTTATTATTTTCAATGGTTCGTTATGTTTTTTTTTTTTCTTTTTTTTAGTAGTAATTGCTGTGTATACATGTTTGGATGTCTGTGGTATCTATTTCTCCCTATGATTGTCTACACTGTGTTATGCAGCTCAACCTTTTAATTAATAAATAATATTTATTTCAGTGCAGTAAGTTTGTAAGAGTTGTAATGTAAGTATGTAACCTGTAAGAGTTCTAGTACACTATTTAATCATCCCTATTGTGAACCAACATTGCCCAAATAAGCACCTCAAATACCTGTCTTATGTTTCCAAAAGATGTTGAACCATCTCACAAGCGGTAATTACATTAATTAATCTTTCTCATAGACAAACGGCTCATTTGATAATCTCCGAGATCCGTCTGCCGTGTCAGATTAATTATGGCTATGAAGATTGTAGTGTTAGGTTATCTTGATGGAATTCCAGACCATTGCTTGTGTGAGGAATCGTTATACTAACTAGTGGGGAATGTGTGAGGTCGCGATGTTTATGATAATTAGGGCCGGTCGAATTAGCTCTAAGCTAGATAATAGCCTAGCACTAACTAAATCGTAGCTTAGATTTCTATCATGCTATCTTCACCAATATTTATTTTTAAGTGATATCATCAGAACACTACAAATGCTTATTACAAACCATTGATTTGACTTAAAATCTATGTAAGAACGATGGTAATAAAATACTTATATCAGCGCCATCTCTTGACACTTTCGAACAATATTTAAAATTCATACTGATTATTGTTAAGTGTTTTATTTTCTAATATAATATTAAACTCTAATCTAAAATCATACAGTAAACAAGACGACGAGTAAACGAGTCGCTAGTAAACCAAATGTTTACCGTATAAGTACATTTTCTTTCAACGATGTTGAATTTCCATAAACAATGCCTTCCATCTTTTTATCAGAGTTTATTTGCATATTAAAGAATTAAAGACAATTGCTTTCATCTACTTTATGCCCTAGATTAGGTATAGCGAACTAGTGGCACGCGAACCACAGATTATTATTATTCATTATTCCGATTACTGCACTACATAGTCGATGGAAAAGATATAATTTTTGTTTTAATTTAGAGTAGGATAATTTTTGTAAAAGATTGTTAAGAGATTAAAATATAAATTACTAAAGACACAAATGGCTTATTATGGCCATTGGAGTGCGAGTCTAAAATACTAGCTAGCTGATATATTTTATTTTTATTAAAATATATATACATGTCTAATTATGACCTCCACTCATTTGCCTTTGTGCCGAAGTTTTCCACTTTCTTTTAGCTTTGATGTGCGGTAATTTGCGGACAGCGTAACAGTATAGTATACCTACTTACGACTACATTTTGCCCATTATATCACTATGTAAAGGTTATTTTACTCCAGGAATGGCCACATTCATCCGAGTAAGGAATGAATGGATGAAGAGAACTTATATTTAACTCATTCTGTTCATGAAAATAATATTTATATTTCATTAATAAAGCAAGCTTTCATTAAATAAGTAATATTTAAAAACATAATTTATTTCTATTTGCCTATTGCCTCATTTATTATTTGTAACGAGTTATAGATTAGAGCTTAATATAATACTAAAGTAGCTGGACTTAGCTAAAAGATTGGCTTGTAATGTAATTGTACTATAGATAAGTCCAGATAAATCAACCAATGACTTGAAGTTTCAAATAATGACGAATATTTTTTTATTCAATAATCAAAAAACTAAGTTTACAGGGTATGCCCTAATGTGTTAGTTTTCTATATAGCTCAATAGCTATATATAAAATTTAGTTAATAGGCTGCTTCAATTAAACATCCAAATATTTTAATGGTTTGTATATTCAATAACTTGTTTCTCTAAGGACGTAAAATCAAATATATTATTTATTACATTACTACGTAACAGTACGTAACTGCCACAGTATCAATACTATTTGCTATAGACTACAATTTATTGATACAATTATTATCTATACAAAGATTACGTTACATGATAAATACAGATCACTAATAAAAGCAAGTTACAGCACACATCAAAAAAGGTTTGCCATCACCGCTCTAAAAATAGTCTTTCAGCTAAAACAATGCTCAAAATGAGTGCCCTGCCATTACAATTTACAATCATCAAACGCAAAGTCCATTACGACCCTTGGACAAGGGCCTCTTAAATGACTTTGAGAACCGGGATTCAATGCGTTTTTTACAACGTATCCCAGGTCGGTTATGTCATATGAAGCTGTAAAATGTTTTAATGTGGACTCTTTTAAATTTTATGCTAAGTGCGTTTTCAGTTGAATGGACTTTCATCATACATATTACGGGAGATTTTGGTTTGAGTTAAATTCATCTTTATAATTTTTACAAAAAAATTACTTAAAGGAATTCTAATGAAAATGTTGAAAATTTTTGACGAACACAAAGGGATTTGCTTCGCGCTCGCAGCGCGCTGTATCGGGGCTTGTAAGCCGGTCCACACTAGACGAATTGTGTTCGGCTCGTGCTCGGCTCTCCTAGCGTAGACGCAGCTTTAAGAAAAATCGATCTATGAAACAGATATGAAACGCATCTGCCCCGTACCCCACTAGGGGACTTCACTTTACAATATGTAGAGTATATGAAAAAACCTATTATCTGTCTACAGCCATAGGATATTCGAAATTTATTATTTTTTAATATAAAAAAGTTAATTATAAAAATAAACGTCGAATTGATAATCTCCTTTTTGGTTTTTTTGAAGGTCGGTTACAAATAGTAAGTTAAATATAGATAATAATATAAAAGTTATCATAAAGGTTACGTATTTCCAAACGTATAAGTAATTGTGATACCGTCACGAATCACTTGTCAGACGTAAATAATTCATGCGTAAACAATGATATAATAGAATAATTATTTTTAGATTAAATCACAAACAATGTTTAGCTTATAAGATGTTGCCTACGTGATCTCTAACATTATTTCAAATCTAAGCACGATTTAAATGCAAGACAATTTAAAAATCTCCCAACAGGATGTCCTTAGTGCCCACAAAAGCGAAACACTTTTTCTCCGGGATTTAATACCATAACCTCGTAACACGCATAGAAACGTGACCCACATACGCACCTACAAGAAGCAAATGATGTCATTCTTCTACTGTCCATAATATACTAATCATGATAATGGCAGGTCCTGACTGTAGGTCAATTTCTTTTATCAGAGTCATCGTAAAACTTGACGATGATGAATGTTGAATTTAATGGAAAAACTTTACGACCGACACCCGTCGAAAATAATAAAAGATATAGGGCTAACGATTTTCATTGTCAAAAATTACGACCTTAAACCTTGTTAGAACGTCAATAACTTATCTTTAAATATAAAAATCTTAACGCTTAAATTAGCACAAAGGCGCTATGAATTCTCAAGTTATTTGTGGTAAGTTAATTTTAAATCTCGTTATTTAAACTAACATAATGTGTAGAAACTCTAAAGTGTAATGCAGAAGTGACGTCTTGTAACCCCTAAGTTCTAAGCCATAGTGCAGATAGAGGTGGAAATACTAACAGTGAGAAAAAAATTCTCACTTGTTCTTGCCTATAAAGAAAATGAGTGAAATAGACACATAAAATGTCTGTTTCGTTCGACATATGAAAGAACCACTAAATTTAACTTCTTATACCTACTTATAAAGTTTTCAGTATTTTAGTTCGTTACAGGTATATTTTCTTTTAAAGAATATTATAAGAATAGACATAAATATAATATGCATGAACGGTAAGCCTTAGGATGGCTGCGTAGACATAAAAAGTATTTGAAGAGAGATTACTTAGAACGTCTCGCGTCTAAATTAAGAAAATCTTCATCCCGGCGTAGTGTCACTTTTTTTACAAAAGTTTACAGTTCATTTCAGCTTTTATTCAGACCGTTTCTATCAGACGGTTTGTAAGCACATCTAGAATTCTAGAACACATAAGCCTTGGAAATTCCATTCAGCGATCTCTTGAGGATAATAAAAAATAAAAATGTAACGTGGTAGGGCATTGTGGCAAAATGTAAAGGATTGTGAAGAATTGTTTACTGTTTGTTTTCTTCAAATAGGTAGCTCGCTGCGCATTTAGGTGCAAATCCATCATATTATAAACGGAAAGGTGAGTTTTTTACGTTTTAACCCTTAGTCATTGAAGGGATTTCGTTGATTTTTGTATTACATAATATATGGCAGAGGGAAACTATATGTAATTTTTGACCTAATTCTACTCAGCTAGGGTTCATTAGTTCTCGGCTCGAGAATTACCGGGAAATCAAGCTCGAGAAAAGTCGAGAACTCGAGAAATCATGTACCTATATAGAAATTAAATCGCCGTTTGTTGTGTTGCGTGGTGGCGCGGGCCAAAGCGCAGCGGCACCCTTTGATCTCGCTGCAAGCGCGAAGAGCAGAAGAGCGCAAAGAGTTCTTACTTTTTGAACAGACAATCGATATACAAAGCATTGCTTTCAGTTAAGCCTACTTCAACTGAAAATGAAAGAGTGTTTTCAATTTCAGGAAATATAGTTAATAAAATAAGAAATCGGCTCTGATAAAGCTATAAATGCTTTAGTTTTTCTAAAGGCATATTTCATCAGACAGAGTAAACTGACCTAATTGTTATGTATCTGTCTGTATGTTCAGCTCCTCAGCGGGAGATGTTCCATTGATCTTGCAAATAGAGGATTCGATCCCGGTCGATTTTTCTAGTCCCGGGATTTCGGGATTATCAACAAGTAATACCGGGATCCTGGGATAGTCGCGGGATTGTATTGGTAATAGAAAGTGGTAGCAAAAAGAAAGTAAAACATATCAAAATCAACCTTTTATTTTAAATCTTTACTTAAATCTTCAAAATCAAAACAAAATTATAATTTCTTCTAATGAAATTAACAAACTAGGCCCTTATAAAATAGTTTAATAAATTATTGCTTAGTTTGTTTATTTTATTTCACAATAAACTTAAAAAAAAAACAACTTCTTAAAATTTGTCAGAAGAGATCAATGTTAATAGGACTCATATTTTAAATCAAATATACCAAAAACTATAATTTAATTATTTAAGCCACGAAAATAAAATCTAAGAAATAACAACGCATCCAACGTCTCATCCGAAAGCATACTTCTTAATTTGTTGCACAAATATGAAGCAGCGGAAAACGCGCGTTCAGTCTCGATGGAAGTTAGAGGAATCGTCACTAAATTTTTATAAGCCTTCTCCAAATTATAACCTCGTGTGGAACTAGCCTCATAAAGATTCATTTCTTGTTTAATGATCTTAGAAAGATCAGTTTCTATATATGCTTCAGGATTTATTATTTTCATACTGTTTTCTATTTCGTTCTGAAGCTTTTCTTTTAATGTTAAATCAGATTTACTAGTTGTCTGCGTGGGTTCAATGTTCATGTCAAATATATTAGGCTCGAAAATCCCGGGATTCATTGAATTTAATTGAAAACCACTGAATTTGTTGACGTTATTGGAACCAAATAATATGAGAAAACGTACGTAAATGTAAATTTCTCGACAACCCGAGAAGCCCCGAGAAATTAGCCTCGAGAATTCTCGAGACCCGAGAAATTGAAAAGCTCGAGAAATCATGAACCCTAACCAAATGCGCCTATCAGATAGTCAAGAATAAATATTGATCAATAATTCAATTACCTAAAATCTAAATTATCGAATGGATGGTATCGAATGTTTTCACTGTACTGAATGTTCCAAAAGTAAGATTAGTGCTATGAATATCGTCAACCACTGTCAGAAGTCAAAACGGTTAAATTTCATTATATAAAATGATAACTCTTAAAACTAGCAGGTAGTAATAATAAAAACTACACGTGATCTTGTTGTTCAACTCATAATTATTGTATGGAGACGTTCCAAAAATGGTTCGCGGGATATTAAATGTCCGGTTGTTCATTCCGCGAACACTAAACATACCACCACTTAAAACTTGACACATTATAGAGTCGAAGACTGGTTAGCGGTTCGTAGTATAAGATAGTAGTTTAGATATTTCATATATTTACATTTAATTAAAAATAATAATCAAATAAAATTGGATTTTATATTGCTATGGTCAATAGGTATAATCAATATTTTGGACAGAAGTAAAATTATTTGTAGGGGATATGAAAATGACTCTATCAATAATAACCTCCCGTTGCACTCCAGTGTAACAAAGTGTATAAAAAAAGAAACTAAACTAGTCTTTCCGAATAACGCGTAAACGATTTAACCGAATTTTGTAAATATTAACTGAGAGATAAATCTTAATGACAGAGAAAATTAATATACTTCACTATTTTTATTCTTCTACTCAAACAAAGCCGTGGGCGTCAACTCACGAGCAATACATATTTGAATTATCTTAATTTTGTTGCATTAAGGTCATCCGATAACAATGAGAAAAACACTAAAATTGGACATTTTGGCTCGAAATTTCCTTAGAGCAATATTCTTGGAGGGATTTGTAAATTAAGTAGGTACCTACTTAAACCTAAAACAGTAAGCGGATCCGAAGAGAATACCTACGATTGTACCTAAATACATCTTTATTGTCGCGGGTTGTTGCAGGTGTCGAAATTGTTATTTAGGGTACACAAATATCCGATTAGACATACCTAAAATCTACCTACTTATTCGTAATTTAACGTTTCATTCATAATAAAACGTAAAATAGTATTCATTGTGAAAACATTATGAATGGTTCAAAATGTTTATAATTACAAATTCACACCGAAACATGATATCTTTTTGTTTGGAATTCGAAGAAGTTGAACTGACCCAATAAGTAACTTGTTCCCCAACAATCGATTATGCCTGTAATTGTATTGATTCAAGTTTTTAAACAGACAAGGTGCGCTTGAGTCGCTGCATTCTTTCAAGACGGCCGGGAGAGAGAACAAACTGCATTCTTACCGTTTAAGACTAATACGGAAGCCACCTAGCACATATCCGTTTGTCACTTTGTCAAACTGTTTTTTTACACACACGTTAATTAATCTTTTGTTTAACACCAGTTCCCAGTTGTCGCATGAGTACCAAAATACACACCCGCAGAACTAGCTTATAACAAGCAAACTGGATTCGGTTTAAGGCCGGCTGTCCGGCTCGCCCGAATGCTTTTGTTTCATCTCGTTTGCTCTTGGAATAATCGTATTGCTATCTCTTTTCTGTAAAGGCGCCAATGCTCAGCGCGGGCGCCGAGTTCTTCCTTCGGGATTGAACAAAACAAAAGATCTTTGAACAAGTTGTAGGTACTAGCTATGTAATGGGTCTTCGTGGCCTCAGGTGTAGAGACTGTAGAGTGTAGAGTAATGAACTTCTTAGGACTAACAAAATGTTTTTTTTTTCTTATTTTTGCATTGTTGAAAATGACATGCGACATAAAACACGGGATGCATCATGCAAACATTGGCATGATGGCTTTTCAAATTAGGCTACCAAATGAAATGACTTTATCATACATACCTACTTACTTTCTTCTTACTAAGTTACTACGCTATATCAAAAATAAGAAATAATACTGATAATATTACCAGAAACCCCCTAAAAATTAAAACGCCGTTTTTTAAAAACTTGTTAAAAGTCTCCGGTCAAGTAGGTATGATATTATGTATTCCAAAGTTTAAATAATGACAGGTTTACAAATAGTTGTTGGTTCTACTAGTTAACATGGATAAAAAAGTTGAAGTGTACCTCACCAGTCACAACGGCAAATCAAGGACATAAAATAATATCTGAGTAGGTACCTACCACGTAGAGGGACACTTAAAATAGTCCGTGTTAATTAACATTAGTTTTCCTACACTTTAATAATACAACGTAAGGGTAAACAATATTAAATGAGAGTGCGAAGGAATGAGCTCTACTTAAAACAAAGCGAACGAAAAATTTCTTCATTGTCGCGACCTAACGGCGAAATAACAAGAAAATATCTTGCTGCATCCTTTAAAATAACCAGTGTAATTATGCAATGTTGAGCTTAAGAAATTCTTTCGCCTTCAGGGAAAACAAAAATATTAAATGTACCGGGAATATTTTTAAAATTTGAACAATAACGCTAAAGCAGAATAAAGGAAGATTTTTAATATCAAAGAAATCAGGGTAGTACGTTTTACCTTTCTAAGTAATTACTCCACAGTGAAGAAAGTCTAGTCTCTACATAACACAAATACATTTTTTTTCCCATCAATTTGTTTCGGTTAATCTCCAATATGTACCATTCTTAGATACATGCAAATAGTACTACGGTACATATCTACTTACGACAATTTTTTATCTATTTAATTACACAGACTTATATTATTATATTTATCTTATAAAATTCTCGTGTCACAATGTTAGTTACCTTACTCCTCCGAAATGGCTTTACTGATTTTTACCAAATTTTATATGCATATTCAGTAGGTCTGAGAATCGGCTATCTATTTTTCATACCCCTAAGTGATAAGGGTAGCCCACCCCAAAAATTAATATGACAAAACAACGTTTGCAGGGTCAGCTAGTAAAAATATATTATTTATACAGATAAATAAAATTGGATTGTCTGTTTGTATTATTGAAATAACCGCTTTTTTAGTACATAAACCAAAATAACACTTTTACAATTTTTGACTGTCTATTTGTTCCAACTAACCTCTGAAACTACTGTATCGATTTTGACGGGACGATTGTAACTCTGACCACATATGCCTTCGCCCTTCATTCTGTGGTTAAATACTTCTCGATAAACAAGCGTAAAAACCTAACAGACAGACAGGTTACATTTTCTTAATATCAATGTAATACAAACCGGCAGTTTCGCAACGGTATCAAACTTTAAAGACATTTTCGTTAATAACTAACAGTAACCTAGTTATTAATTACGGGGTTATAAGAGTTTACTATCACACTACAACTCCAAAGATAAACGAAGACGCGGTCTCAGCTAATAGATTAGTTAAAAGAACAATTTCCCAAGCTTTGTGAATGAACAATATAAGTCTTTGCACTCAATCTGTATCACGTATCGCAGAAAAAGCGTAAAAAGTTCCAATTCATTAAACGACTTACTTCTTTAATAAATGCATAGTATCCATTAATCTCGACTATTATTTATTATTACGTTTCCTCTTTGCTTTTTTGCAACAGTGATCTACAATTGACTAGTACAGTCAAGCTGAAATGTGTTTTCAAAAAAATATATAAAAAATAAGTTCTTTTACATCGATTTTAATTGAAAGTAACTCAAATGAATCAATTATATTAACAATTAATATTGAGACATAGCAATTACTTCACAGGTCACACCTACGGCTGTTTTTACCTAGAATAAGAATAAGCATAGCCTTCATTAAATCTAACTCGAGATCTCGGTTTTGATTCACGAAAACCAAGAGCTGCCTGCTCTGTAATAATAATTGGTAAAACTCACATAGTAAGTAGCTGAAGAACTTGTATTATTGTAATCAGAAACAACGAGGGTACCACAATAAATAAATATATAAGTTTATATACAATCAAGACTTGGAAACTAACATTAGTGCTCATCACACAAATGAATTATACCGGTATTCGAACCCGGGATCTTTTGATGCAATTGGTAGTGATCCTGCACTATCAATTACGCCAATCGGTCGTCGAAGGAAAATGCAAAAATAATTGCAGAAATGTATCTGCCTCTATCCCCCTGATTTTATTGTATTTGATTGTCGCTTTGACAAAATAAGTCTTCTCCTATTGATTATGTCATATTTACCCCTGAAATGAGACAGTAAGGTCGCTGTAAATATATATCTAATCTTAAAACTTTTGTACCTAACAGTACAACCCTGAGAACGTTGAGAACGGAAGGACATACCGCGATTCCAGACATTGACTCCAATCCTTTACCATTAATTAATTATATAAAGACTATCGCTTCAATCTCAAGCTCATATTTATTCCCATTAGCGAGCTCTTTCCTAGTCCGGCTTCTCACTGCTTATCTACTGTGCGCATTAGTTTTACTCGAAATAAATAATTATGTATATTTATTTACCTACTCTATAAACTCGAGAGCAATAAATCCGTAGTCTGTAGTAAACTTAGTCTGTAAAGATACCTGAAAATCTTGGAAACTAATAATGTTACCATAATGAAATTAATTGTGTTTAATAGACTGTAGACAATTAAATACTCCTTAAATGAAGGTATTAAAACTAATTTTAACTTTAATAAACACAATTTATTTCATTAAGCTAGCATTCTTAGTTGCCGAGATTTATTGGTTTCTTCAGGTGACCCGGATTCATTGCTCTCTGTATTATAAATAGAACATATTTGTACTTTTTAATTTTTCCTATTAATCCTAAATATTATTTCAATAATGAGTACATGGTTACACTCTTTCTTAGTGACGTAGGCATGTTCACTACCTATAGTGTATTGCCAAGTCTTACTAACTAGGTATTAAATACCTATAGTGATATATGTATAACAGAAATTTTTTGAAAAATATTTATTTAAAGCTTATTTTAAATGTCATGTGCAACATAATATATATAGGTACATTAAGTATACTTATTGTAAAGTAAACTAAGAGAAAGATGAATTTGTTTAGTCAACAAATATTTTAAGCTGTTTACATTAATTTGTTATTTTATAAGGTCGTCGCCTACTAAATTCGAACAAATATTACTTAGGTCTTGTTTATAGAGGCGTTGTTTTAACAAAACTGTCTCAATTCAAAGCTTTCAGAACAGAGCTGTTACTCATAATCATTTTTAGAAATAATGTTTTTCAATTCATGTACAGTATGTATTCACTTGCTTTTATGTAGTTATTTAATTAATTATTTAGAAAATTTGAACAATTAAAATTATAAAAAAAAGTATAATTTCAAGCAAAATCATAAATTCGAACATTGAACTTCATCCGGCTTTTGAATCTGAAAAAAAAGTTTCACATACCTACCTACATCCTACGAATAAATACTTATTACTTAATCGTAGCATACATCTCATGTTGAACGCACAATATAAGAAGAAAACATGTATTATTATTTTATTTCAATACTGCTGCTTATAAATATATCATAAGAATCAGACCGAATTGGCAGCGGCCAGCAGTTTAGGTGTCATATGATTTTAAACGTTATCTTCATTATTATAACACATAGCATCGCTTGAGAAACCTGGAAAGGTCGCATGGCAGGCCGCTGCCATTTCGGTGTGAATTGAGCCTAAGTATACGACGCTACTCCAAGCGACGTTATCTTCAAAACAAACGAAACAGTGAAGCTATGAAATGTGTTACAGGCTGTGTAATCAGTAACAGTGTATTGTTTGCGATTGGTTTTTCTAAATTCTGTTTTGATGTACCATCTTAAACTAGCAATGTTTGATGATAATATATCCATCGTTTGGCTATAGCCTATACAGGATGTGTCGTTAATAATGGATAATCCGGTAAGTGGAGGTAGTCCAGATGTTAGGCTACCATAAAATGATTTTTTTATGTCAGTTTTACTAACAGTGTAAAAATGGTGACATTTTTAATTTTTTTAAAAATTTTGTTCTTTTGGCCGTTCAATCGGGTGCCATTTCAACAATATCTGGTATTTTTGTGGCATCAGACTCCTAAAGACTTGTTTTATTTTATTTTATTAGATTTGGACACGTTTTTATAATAAAACATTAATAAAATTAACATTTAAAGTATTTTTTCCTTATTTTGTTGAAACTACTTGTAGTTTTGACACATGATTGTGAAAAAAAATGTATGACCAAGCTGCCCATTATTATAGAAACATGTCTGGTATGTCTAAAAAGGTATGATAAAGTGTACCTAAGCATTAAGCAAGCAAGCTCCAGGAGCAAAAGAACTAAGTTAGATCGGGATTTTAATTTCTCAAGTAATGTAATTTTTATGATTTCAGCTAAAATACTTCAAGATATGATTTTATTCCATTATGATTGCAATTTTTATCTAAATCGTATCGCATCATCTTTTATTTTGCATTCGAAAAAATAATATCTTCGATGATTGTGACAAGTTGCGAGCGCGTATCCAAGAGGCAGCCCGCAAAATCCTTATTATTTTGTTAAACTGAATACACTTTTGAATTTGGAATAAACTTATAGTAACTGGTAAATACAATATAATAAATATATTGTATTGTTTTTAGGGAATATATTATATTCCCTATCTAACGTGTACAAAGTTAAAAGGAGCTACATTATCTTTCTAATAAGCTTTCATACTTCCCACAAGGCACAAGATACTAACGGTCTCAAATCACACAGCAACACGTACACTGACCAACCTTAATATGTAATAACGTATTTAGGTAATATATACTTGGGTGATCCTTGATCGTCATTAGATAATGCGGGTACTTTGCGAGCTTGCTACAACGATCGACGCGACGTCCAAAGGAGACTTTCAACAATAAATTCGGACGCTTTTCTTATTTTGTACATATTAAAATCATTGCATGCAAGCAATCGTAATATCTGTCAAAGTCAAAAAACTGCTATTAGGCGCCATATTCCGATATGGTAGTGCGAGAGACATGTTAACAAAATTCAAAAAAATCACATCGAACTCTTTAAAAATCGACAATTTTCAACTTTTTTGTTTCATTACAACGTAAACACCTTTTCAGATAACCTACCAACGTCCCGTTAGTTATAAAAACATTTTACGTTGTCAGGAATCTTTATCTATATTGATATTTTAGTATTTATCAAAATATTTTATACTATTCATTCAAAAATAAAACTACGATTAAATTTCAATAATTTATTATCATTTGCGACTGGTTACAGATAAATCTCACTTATATTATACTGTCAGTTTCACAGAACCACAACTTCATTTCATTGCACTACTTAAACCCTCCATAGACAAGACACGAGCGATTTAAGAAATATCAACTAAATTCTTTTTTAATTACGATTTTCAAAATTCGATTTTTAATGAAGGGTCTACATTCAGACACTGCATATCACATTTTCACATAAATTAAGCTTACATAGCCATGTCATTGGGGCCATTTTTCCTTAAGGTAAATTAAAAAAAAAAGTTTTTGAATATTTTTCAAATGATCGTGAAAAATGTATTGAGATTTGAGATAGTGCATTCGTTTTTCACACCGCAATTAATTCAACATGAGATGAACCAAAATATATACAATGATATCTATTTTTAGCTGAAGTGTTAAAGAAACAAATCCAAAATAGCGTCCTAAATCAATCTGCCATCTACATTTTTCCATCACGTCAATCATTTCAAACTATTTAATTTAATTTTTGAAATTTAATTACACATAATACTTAACTTAGCTAGATCAAAATATCATAACAATACTCAAAATAATATAAATAAGACTAATATAATGTCACCAAAAAACAACTAACAAAAACTAATAATTTATTCTCAAATTCATTAATATTATGCTATATTATACTAAAGATTGTTTCATAAAGATTGCCATATTTTGGAACTTTAAAACCCTGTTTTCTTAAGTCTCATGTTCTATTTGTCGAACCAAAAGGTCAATTTTAGATTCATTTTCTTAACGCTTCGGCGAATACACTTGTAACAACAACCACTAACAATTCTAAAATAATTGTGCTTTTCGCGGTACAAAAAACGAACGCCCCAATAAATTAAACAACTATAGTAAATAAATTAAGTTAAAGTTATTATAACTCGGAATGGTCATTGTTGCTATCTATTTGCGGTGTTTCCGTATCCTCTTCCACCACTTTCTCTTCTGTTTCTGATTTTTCAGGCTTTTCAGTTTCCTCTACCGGTTTTTCTTCTTGATCTTCAGTTTTTTCCGGCTCGATAACGGTTTCTGTTTTATTTTCCTCCTTCTTTGGTTTCTTGGGACGCCAAATCTTCAATTTGTTGAGTAAATATTTAACTTCGCGGTCCAAATTGGTGATTTTCTCTCTTATACTTTCAACTGTCAGTTTCACATCTTCGTTCTTCTTGAGTGCGTTTTGTTCTTTGACTGATTTGTCTAACCAACTTTGGGTTTCATCGATTTTCTTCTCCAAAACCGTTATCTCTACATCGGTGAAGACATCTCTCTCAGGGCTGGCTTCTTTAGTATAATTCTTAGCCATTTTGAGGAATTCCTGTGAATTATTTAGAGCACTTTTGATTGCAGCTACTGCATCAGGCCTTTCTCTATGTTCCCAATGTTTGTAAAATATCTGGTTTGTTTTTTCTTTAACCGCGTTCAATTTCTCTACGAACATTTCTGTCTCAGCTTCATATCCATCATCGTAGAGCCATTCGGAAACTTCACTACAGAGTTTCTTGATTTCTTCAATTTGTTCTGGAGTTCCACAATCAGCGTACTCCTCCATATCGACTTTCATTTGTACATCCACTACGAATGCTTCTAAGTTGTTCAGCGCTGTTTCTCTTTCGATACGCTTTCTGTCAATTTCGTGCAATTGATTAATCTTGGTTTTTGACGTTTTGAATTGTTCTGGAGATAAAGGCTGGAGGTTTAATATCTTTTCATCTGCCTTTACTGGTTCCTTGAGAACAACGAGTTTAGGTTTGGGTTTGCTTTCTGGTTCAGTTGCGTTTTGTTTCTCTGTTGTAGTCTCATTTGTTTTTGCTGTATCATTCTTTTCAGCTTCTTGGGGTTCTTCAGGTTTTTCTTCAGGCGATTCTGAGTCTGAGCCAAATAGTTTGCTAATAGTACTTCCGATTTTAGATAATGTACTATCTTTATCTTCATCGTCCGTTACAGTTTTTTCTGCGACAAATTCTACGTTCACGAGGTTGAGTATTCCAGAATCGTCCATATTGAAGTGTGCCTTGATCCCTTTGCTTTCTACATTTTCTCCAGTATTTTTATTCAAAGCCTCACTGACTCCAGTAAGGACGACTTGCGTAAGATTCAAAGCGCCGATATTTTCAAGTTCATTAGATGGAATGTGATCTAATTCAGCGTAGTTAACGTTGAAACTGAAGTCATCTGTGTGCTTGTTGAATGTTATGACTTTCTTTTGTGGGTAAGGGTTCATAGGCCCGAAAAGGGTTCTCCTAATCTGTAAAAATACATTCATAATTTATCTAAAAACATTTTATTAATATAATTTAAAATATTTGTAATTTGACAAAAAATGAGATTTTTCTTTTACAAAAATCCATTCTGCAACTATTTTAACATAAGTAAACATCAATGATTGCTGTATGTGGATTATGTGTAAACTTTTTCTTCTTATTAGAAAAAGGTTTCTATGATTGAATATTTCGAAACTTCTCCTGAGGAACTGAAAATGTAGGTTACAAAGGGTCTAACTGTAAGGAATGGTTTGGTATCATTTTCTTCATATCGTATCTACGTGTGGCGCCAGAGGTCCTGGGTCGAATATCGGCAAATAATAAACCTATTTCTGAGCTGATCACTTGTCTGTAAAGAAAAATCATTGAAACAGATGCAGAAACGTGTCTATCCTATAAATCTCCTGCTTTCAAACCAATGCTAAGCCTTACTGCTCTTGTTTTAAAACTACAAAATAATAACTTACTTCTTCCTGAAAATAACACAAACGTTATGATCAATCAATCGTTTATATAAATATCTATTTAATAAAATATGTATAAATAAAATAATAATATACTGACCAATTTATCGTGGCCATCAACAAGTCTGCTAAATACGACTTGTATCGGCAATATTACGGCGTCTCTGACGTTAAGAGGTGCCACTTTGTATCCCGTCGCGAGAGAGGCGGCTCTGAAAATAATCGACAAAAACATTACGTTGAATTGACCTATTTGTTGTTATTGAGAATTTAAAAAGCTTTTCTCATAAGCAAGTAGCATCTTTCATTGTTTACGTTATTTAAATTTTGTTTCTCAAATCTTCAGCGCAAGACTCATTTAATGTCAGACGCGTAAGCCACTTGGTCACATCTGAGGGTTGAAATAGATGAAAACTAGATGACAGCATATCAATTAGGAATCACAAAGCTTTGGAAACCGGATCTGGGCCAATAATGTTACAGTAAAATTCTCACCTATACACAGCTCCGAGAGTAGCTGCCTCATCAGCGTTGATGGACTTGTGAGGGTCAACTCCAGCTGCTTTCTTCAAGGCCTCTAATACAGCTGGGACCCTAGAAGCTCCACCAGCTACAATCACCTTGGCTCCAGCCCCGGATCCACCAGCCGCAGAAATGGCCCGTTGGATTACGTTGGAGACACGCGTCCAAAGATCTGTGCATAGGCCTTCTAGATCTGATCGAGTCACCTGTACATTATCGGAATTAAGTGTTCTAAGATTACTACAAATAATATTTAAAAAATCTAATAATTATGATTATGCTTTAAGAAATAAAGCCTTTTTGGATAGATTTACAGTTCTAATAAACCAACTTCATCTATGTAAACATAAGAATTCTATTTTCCGTGGAAACAGATAAAACTTTTCGGGATAAATTACGTGCATACAAGTAAAATCTAGTAACATTGCATGTACTGATATGACTTAATAATTACCAATAATTTAAAATCTTTGTCATCAAGTAAACTCTCAATCTGTGCATAGTGTTCGGTGTTCGCAGATAGTACAATTTTCACTCTCTCCGCCTCTCTGAACAACTTCTCCATAGAACGCGGCGAAGCTCTGACATCACCACCGCCATTCTCCTCCCAAGCTTTAATCAAATGCTCTCTCAAACGTAGCGTCATTTCTAAACCACCCAACGTTCTGAAAAACGAAATTTCGAAATGTAGACTTTTTTCAGTACTGTTTTTATATGTGTACTAGCAGTCTGTGTATAAGTCCCAAGTTTGCAAGGGTTGCTTGTATCCTGTTATTCGCGTTTCATCCTGGTAACTCCGCTTCAATTTATAATAATATAACTTCTAGATGTAATTGTATAGTATAAAAAGATTTCACAATAAAGAACCTATCTTATTTAATTTTATAAAGATTAATACTATATTTAAATAGTTTTGCAATCACTTATTTTTTAAACTTAAGATGGATATGATTATGTCTATAATAGATCTACAACTTCATTTTAGACCTATAAAAGGAACAATTCCACATTATCTCAGCACTCCTCTTTCGGTGTGGGATTACTAAAAATATTGTAATGTAAAAAAACCCTTATGTCCAGAGATTATATTCATATCGATTTTTTTATAGATTATATATTATATTTACTACTGTACATATATTATGTATAAGTAGTAGGTAAGTACCTATTTTAATAACTGATAAAAACTATTTATAGATAAATTTAGAAAATACCTATCAAAACCAACACCAATCACTTGCAGTTGTGGTATAGTCTCAACATAGCCCTTTTCTTTTGTCTTCACTGTTTTGTATTCAACTAATGCTGCCTTTGTGGATGCCGCTCCCATGTCAAAGAATAGAGTGTGCCATGCCGTTTCATTAATTTCCTGAAAATATTTTTAATTTAATATTTTCTAACTAAATTAGGTATATGAATATTATTCACCAAATTATTTAAAGCTAACTTCAATGTAAAAAAAAGTAATTCCATATAATGTTGGCAAATTATCTAAAAAACTTCAAAATATTGACCTTAATGCTGATTAAAAACAAACACCATTGTATGTTTGTTTGTATTAACGATTTTTTGTACAATTGCAGACATTTAGTGGTAATAAATGTTATTGTTAAAACATTATTAATTCCCACATAAACAGTATAATTGCAAAAGTGAAAGTTTATTTCACTATTTCAATTTAGAATTATTTTAGCTACCTTTGTGAATTTACAACTTTCTCTTAGCTTTACCTGACAACCAGTAAGAGAATAACAGTTAAATTTAATTCACTGGCCTATCTTATTTTATGGGCAAAAGTTAACTTCAAAAATGTTTCTTACCTTTCTCCGGAAAATACCATAGTTAATAGCGATAGCTGTATAATCATTAATCAGCTGAAGTACATTCAACCCTGCCAAGGATGCTGCTTCTTTCATAGCCCTACGCTCAGCTTGATTGAAGTACCCCGGGATAGTAATAACACATTCACTAATTGGTTGACCTATGGAAAAAGATTTAGTAAAAAAAACTAGTACTAAATGAAACATAATCTATAAAAATTAAAAGGTTGATTGACCTATAGATACAGTATAACCCCGATTAAACAGAGTCAGGTTATCCGGGGAGAGGATTAACCGTACTTCCCTGCGTTTCCCATGCGCGACACGCGTAACACATCCAAACGCTTCTCGTGATATCAACTTACAATGTATCAAATACTCCATGTATAGAATTAGAACATTAACGCAATATTGACAGAAACCAGAGCTTTATATACTAGTCCAAAAGTTTGGATTAGCCGTGGTTTCAGTTATCCGTGGACCTCTCGGTCCCAACCCCCCGGTTAATCCGGGTTAAACTGTAGATTATAATAATAAATTTAAAAATTTGTTGCAACTGACGACCACCAATTTGTTTTTGATACATTTTAAGTTTAATATCAAGATGTTAATGAACAAACCAAATAATCAAAATTATATTACATGATATACAGTGCTTGCACTACTTACCATGACTAATCTCAGCAAACTCTTTAGATTTAGCAAGAAGTTGGGCAACCAATTCTTCAGGAGTAAACCTTGTATTATCATCATGAATAAATTCTGGTGTTCCTCTCTCTGATTTCACAATCTCATAATATGGGAACCTTTCTCTAAAATATAACCGGAATAATTATTTAAACCTAATACCTTAGCAATATTTCAGTATTGAAAAAATTATAGACAATTCGAATTCACTATTTGAGTCAATACAGGCTTCAAATAGTTCAATCGTCAAACTAATTGGACTTTCTTACCTGTAGGCCTGTACTAATGGATGATCATATGGCTTGCCGATAAGATCAAGTAAGTATTTATATGAATTCTTAGGGAATCGAACGCCGACCGTCACGGCGTCTTCACCGAATGTCCTCACTCCATCCCTAAATGCTACAACAGCTGGTGTTTTTCGTTTAGATTCCTTATTTAGAACTATTTCCATAGGAACTCCCGGTGAAACGATTCCTGTTTTTATCCATTCTGAACCAAAGTCAATGGAAATTACAGCTGCAGCATCCGTGTGTTGACTTAATAACAAAGCTAACAGCATCGAACATACCACACCGTACATTTTCTAAAATTAAAAAAAAAAATGAGATAGAACGTAAAATCACTGGAAACACATTACCGAATTTTCTACAGAGCAGCTGTCAATGGTCACTTATGTTACACTAAGTTACTATGAACTTACAAAAGTTAAAGTCATCTTCATTTACTAAATAACATTAGTTAACTTAATTTCACTAATTTTTGTTATTCGTTAGGCTCCGTGGTTAGAAAATGTGGTGCATTATAATTTTTAATAAAAGCAGATAGCCAGCAACTTTAGTCCACGTCAATTTTAACGTGTTTTCTTCTTTTTGGCTATTGTAAATTATTGCCAGTTTCAATTACAATAATACTGTGTCATTTCAATATGTAGAATGTAGCAACTCTGAAAAAATTTCATAATAACTTAGGAATGATAAAAAAAATGAAATATTTTTTCTTTATTAATAATATTTTTTTCCCTTGCCTCGCACAACTTCATTAGTTCATAAAAATTAGAATGTTTTTTGTGTCAATTTGACTGTGACATTACTATATTCCATAGACAATTTTGACAAAAAATCATATGTTTATTTATGTAGGTTACTTTGTAGATTATGGATCAATGATTGGGTGTTGATACTGATACAGTGTTGAGTGTTTGTCATTTTATTGAGTGTTGATTTCTTAGAGCAGAGGCAGCGTAATGCTGTTTGTTTTTGAATAATTTTAATTAGTGCGATAAACAAACAACATACACAAAGGTAAGTTAACGTCACGTTGCTAGTTTTATACGTTTCTACCTAGTTTGTTTTTATAAAAAATATAAGAGAAGTTGTGCAATTCGTCAATATATGGAAAGATAAGACGCATTTAGCTTTATAATTGTACGCATAGTGGTTTTCCCTAAAGCATCGATTAAGGATCATGTTGCGCGTGTCAGCGTGGGGTACAGTATCGTTTACATGTGGTTCTAAAAATGTGACAAGACACGAGTAACGCAAAGACGATGTTGGCTTCGCTCTATCTAAAAATGGAACGAAGCATTCGTTCAGCTGATTTGCTATGTCTTAGTGTTATTGAAGTGTTGTCCCTGCAGTTATGTAATGGCCCTTTAGCTAGGCACGTGTGCGTATCATATGCACCACGCGCGAGTCGCGACACGTATTTAAAGACGAGGCACGCGGTAGCAAAGCCTCAAGTTTCCTAGCAACCTAGCGTTGACGCCATCGGCCAGGCGCCACCACTGACCCAATGAACGCAAAAACACATGGTAATCGTTACATCACGTCCACGCGTCGCTATTCGCGTTACACGTTGGTAGGTATTTTGATTAGCCATAACATTCAACTGTAATTTACATAACAAGTGGACTAATTTATTATTGTGAGTACAACTTTCCTTGCTTTCAATCTTAATTTCGTAAATAGTTGCTGTAGTAAATTTCTTATTTTGTACACCTTAATTTGACCAATATTTTCTTTGAAAATTCCCATTGCAAGCTTGCTAATTATTTTATTACATACTAAAGTTATTATCTGGGAATGCTTTTATTAACTTTGTTATTATATTAACTAGGCTTAACAAAAATCCAGAATCTGTCATATGATAAAGTATTCTTTTTAGTTTGAGAAAATGTAAAATCAGTTTCATAATTTTATTTAGTACTAAAAGAACAGTTCAGATATTATACAAGATTAAAAACAAAATATACAGTATTTTGACAATAATTATATTGCATCATCATTGAGACTTGTCATTGATTAGAGTTGTATTATTAACTAGTGGACCCTGTGAACTTTGTATCGCTTTAGTTCCAAATAATAACATGTCACCTTAAACATCATTCCATAGAAAATTTATGAGGAAATGAAATTTCTTCACTTTTTGTGGGTTTTTCTATAATGTTTATAGTTATTCTGCTATTCTCAGATAAGATGAATCCAACAAAAGAGATTATTAAAATCAGTCCAGCCCTTCTTCATTTTATATATTATATAGATTAAAGAAATGTACATGATTTACCACAAATCACAATTAGGTGCTGCCTCATTCTGTTTGATTATATAATATGGTTTATTCCCAGCAAATTTTTTCAATCCTTGTATGAAGCCTGACTAATTTAAAATGTATTCAGTGATCATAATGCACTAATTACATTTTGAAATATTATTCTTAATATTTAGTTTACCTGTTAATATATTCTTTTAAATTAGTATTTCATTAGACATTTTTTTAAAAATACATATTGGTCTTGGTCCTAAATAAATGTGTGGACTAATTTTTTCAGTAATCTGTATGTGAAAAATATTTACAAAAGTTAGTAAACAATAAGAAGCCTCTGATGACGCAACGCTAGCATATTAACACAATTTATATTACATACATATATATGTATAGAAAGATATATATATACCTTTCTATAGTTATATACATACCTTCTTAGTCTGCTATAACTAAATTCAAATGTTTATCAACGCTTAAGTCGTTTATCGCGATATTTCGGAATGTTAGATTGTATGCTACGTTAAATTGGTACAATTTTGTGATACTCTTCCTGTTGCCATGTTTTGCTTCAATGAATCTGTTATTTTAAAATATAAATCTAATTATTTTACGAATTTATTATGATTGAACAGTCTGGTATAACTTTGATATTCACTTCAGGGTTCTGCAATGTCCAGGTTTTCTATGCCCAATGAGTTCTAATCGTATAGGTACAGTATTGTATAGTATCTATTATCTATATCACTAAACTCTAAAGGCCTGCTCCAGCTTCGAAGCGATTGCTAGGTCAACTGCGTGTACAAATTATAAAATTCACATAAGAAAAAATAAATTTAATGAACTTCAAATGTTGTGGCTACATGTCAAGAGATGGTGCTGATGATTAAATTTCTCTGTTAACCTTAATTCCTTAGTATAAAACGTATTTTCCAGTCATTATATACATTTGGAAATGAAAATGAACCGAGAAAGCCAAAATTTGGATATTACGTGGTGGGCGGCTAGAAGAGCTTAAGTTCAAATTGTCGACCAAAATAACCTTGTGCGTTTTCTGCCATCTTAAAAAAGGGTTAAATTCAGTTTTTTCATCATAGCTCGGTTCCCCGTTGAGATACGAAAATTTTTATACAATACTTTTTTGTTGCTCTTTGTACGATCTACAATTAAGGTTCTATATATTTTTCACGTATCGATCATCGTTATCGAGGTATCGATCAAAAAAGCGCAGTCCGCCAACACGTTTTCACGATTTTTCCGACGGAATGACTGGATAAGTAAGTAATTCAAAGATTTAAGTTATTTGTACTTTGTAATGTACTTTCGACCGCCTCTTTCGTCTAATGGTAAGCGCTTAAGCATTACAACCGAGAGGTCCTGGGTTCGATTCCCGGTGGAGAAAAAAAAACTCGGTCTGGTAGGGCATAGAAGACTGATCACCTACTTGCCCATAAAGAAAAAATCGATCAGTGAAACAGATGTGAAATGCATCTGCCCCATACCCCACTAGGGGACACGGGACTTCACTTTTTTTTTACTTTGTAATGTGTACTGAAGAACTATGAGCTCAACTAAAGTCTAAAACTAGTCAAAGGACTAGTTACCTTACCTTAATGTCTAAAAAGCCATTAAGGTGACTATTGGTACCCGTCGCAGATTTTGTATCAGGGTCAAGGCCATACAACGAATAGATTTTTACCATTATAAAGACAGCTAGATTGTACTATAAATGTATGTAGTACTAGCGACCCGCCCCAGCTTTGAACGGGTATAAAACATATATAAAAACCTTCCTCTTCAATCACTCTATCTATTAAAAAAACCGCATCAAAATCCGTTGCGTAGTTTTAAAGATTTAAGCATACAAAGGGATATAGGGACAGAGAGAAAGCGACTTTGTTTTATACTATGTAGTGACTACATCCTGCATTAACTGCATATTGCATAATCTCTTCCATTGTATGTCGAATTTAAAAATATAAATAATTAAATTCAATTAGGTACGTAAAAAAGTTTTATTACGTAATTGCATTTAAAATAAACTCACTTTGATTTAGATATAAATCATGTGATACCAAAATCTACTCAAAAAAAAATTGGTACCAAAAGCAAAGTTTTTTTTAGCATAAGTAATTTTATTCACACGAGCTCGCAAGCACAGCTAGTTTAAAATAAGGTTAAGTTAAACTGCTTAAAATTCAGGTAGGTAGGTTAAAATCGATGTATCTGTTTCCAAGATTAGCCGAAAACAGGCAAACATTTAAAATAGGTACCTAGGTACATATTATTGTACCTATGTGCATTTAGAAAAATATGTAACTTTAATATAACAAAAAGACACTTCAATTTATTGTATTTGTATAGATGATGTAAGTTTATTCGTGAGTCTATGACGTCAACCTGTTACTAACCTGTCTCAATTTCAACACTAGGCAAAGCAGATGCTTTTTAATCATTAAATAAATAAAACCCTCGTTTTAAATCGGATATTCGACTGATTTATGAGGTTTCCGTGAATATTCCTCACCACATCTGATGCTTATTTTATTGTGGTTCTATTAAGATCATAGCTATTTTCACAAATCCTATTAGCTTAGGATATTCCTTAGTATGTTGTAAGAGATGGGTAATCAGTAGTCTCCTAAGGCCATCAGTTTTATGAGCGACGCCAATAAACATTAATAAATTCAAAGTTGTGTTAGGTAGGTACCTATGCGTTAAGTTTTCGCATGATGGTATTCTTTTTTAATTTGTATTTCACCTTATTTTACTATGTTTTTTGCTATTAATTAGAAAATGCAACGAAACTCATAATAGGTACTCCCCTTTTCCATCGTGGGTTTAAAGTTGACGTCTAACAATGAAATATCAATAGGCACAGGAATATTGCTTTGTAGGAGTGAGTAATGACGTCACTGGATGACCTTTGGTATTAAACGTGAACTACAGAATCGACGTATCAACGAAGTATGGACCTAGTAACAGAATAGTCTATACTCTATAGTCTATATAATATGCAAGTAATTCTTGCTTCACGATTTACTTCATAGTTGAGTTATTAAAAAGACAAATGGGCCGTTTAAGTTCCATATTATATTTTCTATTAATTTATGAACTGGCATGATGAAAGTAGAATTTTATCAAACTCTACAAAACAGTGCTCAAACTTATAGTAGCAACTTAATGTCCAAATTATGGTTTGAATATCAGATCACTTTGTTTTATGTTCTAAAAATATACCTACATCAAAGTATATTATATTAACGTAGACAATTGCTAGTATATATATATATTCAGTTAGGTTTATGAATAAGTAGTATTTTCAGTTGAAAGTTGGACTTTACAGTAAAAGTTTGTACAAACTATAGATTTTAATCGGTTCCTTTTTGTAAATGTTATCGACGATCTCCAACATTCCGACTTCATTCAGTTCAGTTAAGCCTTAAAATATCTGTAGGAGGCTGCTGCCGGTTTTTTCATGTAAACAAAATTAAAGTTATATAATTGAATTTATTGCAAACATACCGTTTAACAGTATTAAAATTAATTTATAATTTAAGATTTAACCTAGAGAGTGCGATGATGACAACTACCAAATATTTCGATAAACCACTGGATAGTACTCATAGGTTTAACCATTTTTCAGGCACTTTAATGAGAAAGTCCACAATGCAAAAATATTTTATATAAAAGGTAAATTTTATCATCTGTTACCACTTTTTGTCGAAACGTCAAACGATAACGGTTATTGTTATCAGTAAATTCAGTATTACATAATGTCATACGCATCTTTTTATATCTTGGGAATTCTTATCACGAGTTGGCTGCCAACTACCAACTCAATTATGTCAATCATTGGGTCAGTGTGTCGACTGTAACTATGCGTAGTAGTAAAATCCCGTATATCTCCTAGAGGCATACACATTTCTGCATATTCTGTTCACTGTTAATTTTCTTTATAACCTAAAGTACATTGGATAGCCTTCTGTGCCATGAATATTTTGCTGATGAATAAGTTTAATTTCTTAGAGTCAAAACTGATAGAGTACTTTTTTAAAAAAAAGAACCATATCCATAAATTTATACAGATGATATTATA
Organism: Aporia crataegi; assembly: GCA_912999735.1. NCBI lineage: Eukaryota > Metazoa > Arthropoda > Insecta > Lepidoptera > Pieridae > Aporia > Aporia crataegi. The sequence goes on from OU538749.1 coordinate 6,572,545, forward strand.
GCTTACCATTCAGAAAGATTTGATGAGATATCAGTTATTTTCCATAATTTGTTTTTGTTTCTCGGTATTCAAACTAGAGAAACTCAAAAATACAATAATTCTCATGCAACACGCATTGAATATCAATGAAGTTTACCAAATCGTCAGATAATTCAAATATTTTTCAAGGCTATTGCCGGTTAAACGTAATAAATTTAATTCGATTAATAGCTGACCTGAATACGTAATACGCTAATGTAATTTTAGCTACACGTGGTTAGGTCAACGTTTTGTTTAATTTTAGTTTTTTGTAAGCGAGAATGATCTCTTGTTTCGTGCTTCGAAAATAGTTTAGAATAATTACTAATGATACATGAAGGCCATTCACACGGAGTTCTTTTCAGAATAATCAGATACTAAATTCTGTCGTACAAAATGATTTGTTTTAGTTACACCTTATATATTTTACAATCAACTTCGTCCGTGTGGACGCACGAAATAAAGCATATTCAAGTCAGAAACTCTAGCCACTTTAAAATATGTATAATCTACAGATATAAAAATTAATTGCTGTTTATTGGTCTCCCTAAAACTCGAGAACGGCTGGGCCGATTTAGCTGATTTAGGTTTTGAAATGTTTGTCGTAGTCCAGGGAAGATTCAAACGCTGGAAAATATGGAAAAATTGCGAGGAAGGTAGTAAAAACAACAATTTCATTTTCCCGTATAAACTGTTCTACTTTCCTCTCAAACATTTGACGTTCGATTCTCATTCTACCTTTTATTGGCGGTACGAAGTCGCCGGGTCAGCTAGTTATAGATAAAATGCCTCTTTAGAATCAATTGAGTGTGCGTTCCATTGTTATATAGGACCTCATGTTTTAAGAAATCTCGGGTTTGTTTCCGCAATTAGCAAAGAATGATTTCAGTTTAAACGTAGAAAAATATTTGCCGCTGCACTAGCTCATAAGTTTTCGCATTTCACTAAAAATGTATTTAGTGAAGTTATAATATATATGGAACCAATGTAGGTATTTTAAATAGATTTTGAATAAGACGGTAACGGGTAAACTTTTTGTTTAAAAATCAATGTTAACAGTTCAATGTGTACTATTTAATCGATTGCACGACGAATCACTTATTGTCCGATGCACCTTTGTTCTCAAGAAATGTTGTGCAATCTCGGAACCACTATAACTAGACTTTATAAAACCTGAAATCTAGATTAAATGCATTATATAAATTCCAATATTCTAATAAATATGTTAATTTTTTGACATTTGTTAATCATAATCTGAGACGAATAACATAATAATAATTTAACAATAAATATACACGTAAGGAGTTTATATAGATATTAAAATATATTGTGCGGCGAGGGGAGAAAGTGGTTGATTATCAACGAATGCACATTATACTAAACCTGCGACAAAAATATCTCTAAATCTAGAGGCGTCATCGTGTCTTCACTGGACATTTTGGAAATGTCAAAAATATTTTTTTTTGCATCCCTGTTTTTTATTGATCATAATGAAATCAGTAAAGTAGGTATTACTTGTATTGAATTATGTAGATATGTATAACGAGTCGCAGCTAGTAGGTACATACCACATACCTTGTACATATCTACTTGTCTCGCAGACCTTTTAATTATTATAGTAATTGTTGCACAATAACATTATTGTGTTCAAGTTCCAATAAAACATCAACTTCAAACTCACTACGAGAAAATAATAAACATTGAGATTACTTATGTGACAACGGATTTTCTAACAAAAGTTCATACAAGAACTACGTTTATTATAATCATACGAGAAGGATAAGTGAGGGTACTTAAAAACGTTGTTCTATCACTTTCTCCCCGACATGCATTTGTTGTTGCAAAAACGAGACAAAACATTTCGAGTTGGTCTCTTATTTAAGCAACGATTATAAATACAGGGTTTAAAATGTATTGGCGCTTACAGCTTAGTGACGAGAACCGCAAAAAGTTCTTGTAATATATAGTTGAGCTACTTTTAAAATGGATTATCTATCTGAAATAATGGTAATTTATTGCAAAATTTTGTCAACAGATGGCGCCGATGCGTGGTGAGCGTGGCGGATCTCCTGCGCGTGCTGCACGCGCGTCTCTCCCACTTCCGCGTCGCCTCATCAGGCAAATTGCAAGACATGTGGCCTCCAGCGGTCGCTCCCTTCGTAGGCTTGAGGTCTCCGGTCGCGTTATAGACAATTTCGATGATCTAGATGGCGCTTCTGATGAATCGGATATGGAAACTCTACAACCTGCGTAAGTAAACTTTTTCACGACTAACTACTCTTAATGATTTCCTGTCTAACGCCTGTAATCTAGGGGGTGCCACGTACCCAAAGTACATACTACAAATGATACTTGACATACTTGGGGCATGTGTCGTATTAAAATTTACATATTGTAGCAATTACCTACTGGTCTTTAGAACCTTCCTTGTTCCGCTTTCGTGCTTTCTACATCGAAATATTTTTTATTATTTCAATTAGATCTATCTTACTTGTGCCAAAGCACTACATTTTAATCCCCGACCAATCGTAGCTTAAAAAAGAATTGGAAGTTAAAACTAACAAAAAAAAAAACGACTTCAAATTATAATTCAAAAACTACTGAACAAATTTTGATGAAATTTTTATAACATATCTGTGGGTCTGTCTTTTGTATCGTAGCACGAGATGGATCTTAGCTGATGATCAGTTGATCAATTCATGAGATATTCTTGTATGTAATTAACATCGCCTATGTTTTTAAATTGCGCGCAGTAGCCAGTACCTATTGGAAAAATGTCGAAGGAGTTCATATAAATATATTCATTAAATTGTGAAAGGTGAATGAAAGTTGATTCATTATGCAATGCATATCTCATTGCCAATAAGTTACAAATCTCTATAATTGCACAGAATGAATCATTATGTTATGTATGTGTATTGTATACAGTACGCGTAATGAAAAATGTCCTTAACGCGTTTTTACCCCTGTTTGTGTTGCCTTACATTTCTATTGGTTTATATATTTATTAAATATTTAAATTTATCTTATTACAACTGTATAATCCTATCTTACTTAAGGCATATTATAACAATGACCAACGGCGTTGCCTATTTCTCTCAAAATTCGACATATCTGGCCGGGCTTTTAAATTGCCCATTTTCTACTTTAGTCTTAGTTTTGAGAATTTCTGACATGCAAGCATCTTTTTAATAGCCGACGAAAAAATAGAGGTATTATGTTTGACATTCGTAACTACTAAAATGGAACGATTTCTAAGCGATTTTTCTTGTTTTAAAGCTGACATGAACAAGATGCAATTTATTTAGATTTCTTTATCCATTCATGTGATTTTTATGTTGTTTTCCTAAAAGCTGTTGGCTAAGATTCGGTGAGTGTACGATTAATAGACCATTAATTATTGTACGTGAAGTCATTAACTTCTAAAACCGGAAAAATTGGGTCGCGCGAAACAATTCGAAATGGTAAACAAGAATCTTATCAATTTAGGTTGGAAGATGATCAATCAATGCCAATTGTTGATATCTAGTACTTTTATAAGTGACTTGTTATAAAACCTTGATAATGTATGCGCTAAATTAATGTATTATTTATAGTTTAAGTTTATCTAAATTAATTTTCATTTGAAAGATAAAATGACACCAAACTAATTTCGGTGCAAAGGAGTTGTCTAATTTTTGTATGGGAGCTGGTTTTTTATTCCGATGGTAAATTAACTGGACTGAATCAGGTTTATTTGGTAGTTACGATGGTAAAAAACATTGCAACACAGTTAGTTTACTGTTCGAATAAAAATACACTAGGTATAAACATCACGTTTGTGAATTTCTTCCTCCGTTGTAACAAGCTAAGCTCGTAATAGATAAATTATGCTAAATATCGATGCAATTGAATTTTGTCGAGGTTCTGATATGCAGCGGTCAACCAATCAATATTTTGTACAGTGGGAAGTAAGAAATTTATATAAAAAGCCGTCAATTGTAAATGGCTTTAGAAAAAAAAAAATTCTTAAGCAACAAATTCATATGGCATTTAATAGCTTTGTATAGAAAATTATGTCTCCCTATAATATTACGTCGTACTTAGAATTTGAAGTTTAAAAATGTAATTACAGAGTCGCGTGCGGTGGAAATGCAGGCGCTCTTCCTCCAGCGGACAATGATGACGACTTGACAAGTTTAAGTTGGCTGCAGGATAGGAATCTACTCAGAGGTAATTATTTTATTTATATTATCACACCGGTATCCAAAAGGGGTAATCAGCGACCACAGATTGCCTGTCACAATCCCAATACACCTCTTTCGCTTACCGCTTTCATCATCATAATTCTCATGTAGGTACTTCCTGGATTTCGTCCAGTAAGGTAACGCAGGTTCGACTTGGTCTACCAGCACTCACCTCAGCATACACTTGTCCTATATAATATCTACTTGTTAGTCTTAGGGCCTGTGGTACGTTTTTTAAACGTGCCGTCGACGTGTCAGATAAAAGATAAAAAAGATAAAGGATACAAGTGCGCCTTTTAAAAAATGTGGTGTGTACAGGCCCTTAGATGATGATGGTGATGAAGTCCTGTCATCCCTCATCAGGGACATAGGGCTCGAAGAATCGACTTCCACCGTTCTGGACTCTGCGCGGCAACTTCCAGGCGCTTGCCATGCCAACGCTTGTTTAGATATATGGTTGTCTGTTTTCCGCAACACATGTCCAATCCAGCGCCATTTTCTTAGTAGAATCTCCTTGTCTATGGGTTTTTGGTCGGTCAACTATCACAGCCTTACGTTAGAGATGGTTCGCGGCTAGCGGATACCCAGAATACGTCGCAAACATTTGTTCACAAACACCTGAAGTCTACTGGTTACTTCTATCTTGACGAGCCAGGCCCTTAGAGTTGGGTTTTAATTAGGGATGCATCCGATACCGATATATCGGCGATTATTTGGGTTTGCCAATATATCGGCATCGGCGATATTTTTATTACCGATACAACCATGAGCGCCAGCAGGGGGTAGCCAGGGGGTGCACTTGCACTTGGGAATCTCGAGATCAACAGGAATTATTGAAATAAATTCATAATGAATAGTCAGAAATTTGTAAATGTCTCGAACATAAAATAAACCGGGCTTCAGAACCGACTAAAATTTCAATTTTTTATTAACAATCATATACGACGAAGATTATAAGAAAACTAAAATCTGCACCACCTGGAAATTATTTCTGCCGGCGCCCATGGATACAACGATACATCTGAGAGATTATTTTCCACCGCAGGTCTTATATAGACAGACTTCCGAAGTTAGCTTTCTCCGCAAAACTTGAGAATGCTGTTTTTTTAAACAAAAATCTTGTTAATTTTAATTATTAACAGTTATTGATTTTATTTTAATTATTACACTTAATTCTTAATTTTAATAGCTAAACCTTGAATCTCATTCAAAGTCTGTAACTGTTTTTATTTTTTAATAGAAATTAAAAACTTTAACCAAACTTGTGTTTCATATAATACGTAACGTAAAAACGTTAATTTAATTTTAATTCCCTAAGAGTTTGTATCGGTATCGACAATATTTTTATAAGAGCATATTATTTAAAAGGCATATCGATGCATCCCTAGTTTAAATGATAAGAGGTAAATATATGTTAAATATATAAACAAAAACATATTATGTATTGTTTTTGTATTTGTTCTAGCTATTACCAGCGACTACGCTTCTATTTCCATAAATATTGTTTTCATTGATAAACATGACCCCTTATAATGTTTATAAAGTGTTGATTATCGGTTTAGTTTAGGCATTAAAACGTAGCAAACAAAGCGTTTGTTATATTACTTTATCCTAAACTAATAAATATAAAAGTTTCTCTTTGCAATTTATCAGTGTCTGAACAAAGCGATCCATCCGTTTTTATAAACGAAAACTAACTGACAAACATGTAAAAATGTTGTCTAAACATGAATATTTAAAAATTCTGTTAACCTTCTGTCTTCAAAGTACTTTCAAAAGTATTTATTTTTATCGATTGTTTTTTAGTGCACTATGAAATGTATTTAACATGTTTTGAGTGGAACATTCCCGAAACCGATATTAACAATGAACAGATTGAAACCAACACGTTATCTAGGTATTCAGATGAATTGAAATATACTATATTAACATTTTTCAAAGAGTATCCAATTAATTTAATTAGGTTCACCGCACCTTTATACCAAATAAAAATATACATTAAATTCGGCTTATAATTTACGTTGTAATCACGAAACAAACGTACAAATATAAAGTACAGACCAATTAAGATTTTATGGTCGATCGGGGCTAGCAACACTAAAGCAAAAAAGCAATGAGATGTTCGATAAATTTATGAATTGAATGAAAAAATTGTTTATGAAGCTATGTATTTAGTATTTATCTAACATGATATATTTGTCTTTCAGGCATCAATCTTACTACGAAAAGCGATATGGAGGAATCGAAAGTCCTTAGAAACGAAGTCATTATCAAGGTAAAGATATTCTCGGAAATACAGTCCGGTCGCGAACGGAATGTATTCCATCATAATTTTACAATCTATCACAATAAGTTTACAACGACAAAACGAGAACTGCCTTTAACATTTTTTACAATAAAAATATAATATGGTATTTTTATAAACGCAGTAATCGTCAAAAACTGTGATTAGGTAAAGCTTAGTAACGAAATGACAGAAACTCAAATATGAATTATCAAAGCTTAATCAATATATTATATAACATAATAAGAAATGTGTCTTCCCCATTCAGAATTCATCAATTCGTGGTAGCAAATTTTTATTTTGTTTAACAACAGTTTTTACAATAATTCTCTTTTCGCAGACGGAATCCAAAACCCCTCCCCCAATATTACGCCTCGCCTCTCCCCCCCGCACGCCATGCAAGGCGCCCCCCTCTCCTCCCGCTCCCCCCACAAACATCCACACCAAACCTCCCTACTCCTTCTCCTGTCTCATCTTCATGGCGATAGAAGCAGCCCCCGCCAGAGCCCTCCCAGTCAAAGAGATTTACGCGTGGATAATAAAGCACTTTCCATACTTCAAGCACGCACCGCAAGGATGGAAGAACAGTGTTCGGCATAACTTGTCGCTAAACAAGTGTTTTCATAAGGTACGTTGGCTAGAAAATATATGGAAAACAGATATTAACACTCATAAGAACTGCAAAATTTATTCAATATATAAAAATCTAAAATAAATCACTACATAGTATAAAAGAAAGTCGCTTTTTCTTCCCCTATATCCCTTTGTATGCTTGAATCTTTAAAACTACGCAACGGATTTTGATGCGGTTTTTTTAATAGATAGAGTGATTGAAGAGGAAGGTTTTTATATGGTTTATATCCCTGCAAAGCCGGGGCGGGTCGCTAGTAAATAATATAATAGAACAGAGAATAGTTCAGATTTAGTTTTGTGTCAATGTAAGCAGTGGCCCCAAAACTGATTTTTATCGAAATACTATTTCAAACGCGCTGTGCCCACAGCCGCGTTTCATCAAATTACATATTTGCGTATTTCTTCATAGTATTCAGGCACTAATTATTGTTATTCAAAGTCCCATGAAATGTGCCATGCTAAGTGATATACTTATAATGTATGAAATTACAGGTGGCAGCTGCTCCCGGTGTAGGCAAAGGTTCGCTATGGACTGTCGATCCTCAACATCGTTCTACACTTTTACAGGTTAGTAAAAGATCTCTTTGACCGCCTCTTTGGTCTAGTGGTAAGAGCATAAGCATTACAACCGAGAGGTCCTGGGTTCGATTCCCGGTGGAGATAAAAAAAATGCCAGACCGGCAAGACATAGAAGGCTGATCACATACTTGCCCCTAAAAAAATCGATCAGTGAAACAGGGGACTTCACTTTTAAAAGATCTAAACTCTCCATGGTTAAATGGTTTGAATCTAAGGTAAACAATGGGATGTTTCGATTGAGTAGACACAAGTGATGGATGGAAGGAACATTTAAAGAATTTTATTCCTCATTAAAAGAAAATTTTAATGTATATTCATATATCCAGCAAAAAATAAAAATATATACCGGCGTTTGTGAATCTTAGGAGAATGTATTAATGCTTTCAATTTTAGATATAAGCTATATTGTACATATATGCCATTCCAGACGAAAACGCGAGTGAAAGCTTAACTAACATAAAACATTTCAGGCATTCGGTCGTCAGCCAATACCGCCCCCAGAGGTGGAAACCCCTGAGGCAGGCAAAAACGCCCCAGACCCTCAATTATTCCCTTACCTGGCGCGGCGCCTGGCTGCTGACACCAACGAACCTGGTGCTGACGAGTACCTGGCAGCCGCCACTGTGCTCGCCATGAAGTATGGACCTGCTGTGCTCGATCAGGTAATATCTACTCCGTTATTTTACGATCGTTGTGACCAGGATCCAACTGATACAAAATTATATTTTAATTTTAGTGTTGTGTCTTTATTATGGATTACAGTTATTAAATAAATAGCAATTAAAAGAAACGAAAGAGAAAATTTCAGACACAATAGAAACAATTATAGATTTCTCAATCCTTCTCCGTAATATTTTTAAAACTAAAATTCTATGTTTATCTTGAAAAATTCCTTCGATATACATATATTGTTAAAATAACATTAATGTAATTTTATATTTAAAAAAAGCTTTCTGTTACATTATTTTAGCATTATTTATTTATTTAATGATTTTTAAATTACAAATAACAATACAAAACATAGTGTAATGAATTGCCTCATCGCTACCAAACCATCTCTTTCAGGATATCAAGTCATAAGAGACTAGACAGTGAAATAACTTATGAGAGAATAATATATTGTCATTGGTCCTTGAATTCTTTCATTTATAGGAAGCTGTCAATTAAAAGTAAAAAAAATTTTTTTCCGTGTGACATGGACTATATATGTCAATATGGAGGTCACGAGTAAGAACTATTTTTAATTCCAGCTCCCACCAGAGGCACACTTGGTGATATCTCGTTGCGCACGCGACGAGCACTCTTATAGCGGGAGTGGGGAGGAAAGGCGCACCGCGGAGGCGTTGCTCAATCTCGCCGGAGTCACTAATACGCACGCCGCGCTTAGCTAGCGAGATTAAGGGTGAGGGTTTTTAGCAGCCGCCATTTTTCTCCAATTGCTGTGAATATAGATGCAAATTGCGATCTATTGCTACCGCAATGTAAAGCAGCTGTGTTTAGAGTGATCTGGAAATGTGGCGAGGTTTAGTTTGTTAGCTCCAGAGGTGGCAAACATTCGAATAACGAATTCTCCTTCGATATTCAATATTATGTAAGTTTATTCTGTCCCACTCTCAACTATTGTAGTTTGTCAAAATGAAAATAGAGGAATGAGGGACTTCGATCTTTTTTTACTTTACTTATTATGCCGCTACAGCTCTTTGAACTTTTGTCTGGACTCTCAAAGACTCTCTAGTTACTTTTTTTGTGATTTTGCTTCCAGTTCGTTATAATTCTTTACAACTTCTTTTATGATCTCTTTATAATTCTATACTTTGATTATTAGGTGATCAAGTCGCACACAGCCACCTCCGTGACTAAATGTTTTAAGCGTCTGCGTGATGCGCCAGAGGTCCTGGGTTCGAATCCCGGAGACTGTTTCGGTTGGGTATGCACAGAAGGCTGATCACCTATTTGCCTGTAACGAAAATTATCAGTAAAACAGATACTTACAGAAATGTGTCTGACCCAGCCCACTGATGGGTTACGGGAATTCACTTTTACGTGGCACTGTTATTTTCATTTACGTCGATTGATACAACAATTGGTTTGTTGGGTTTTTGACAGAGTAAACATTTTCTCACTCATTATATAATAATTTAAAGTAAGGGCTGCTAAATATTTTTTTCAGAATAGTTCTAGCTAAAAAAAAGTTAAATGGATAAGTAAATCTTTAAGCTCGGGAAGTAAATGTTGACCACCTCTGGAATGGAATCATTTTATTTCAATCACATTTATTTGTTATTAATTTTGTTTTGTATTATGGTGAATAAATCGTATAGTTGTTATTTCGTTTGAAAATTGTATTTTACAAATAGTTACCGGTATAATTTAACTTTATTTAGGTTCACAGGCTAAGAGACAGTAGAACAACTTTCTCAAATGAAGAAATGGAAAAATATTTTTCATATACCAAAGTGCATATTAATAATGGGCCAGATTTTTCTATCATTAATTTGTAAAATAAAGAACATTGCTTATTTCCGTTGCACAGTTGTTTTGCGAATGCGTCCTAAATCAAATTTTATGGGCATTTTTATTATCTTAATGCTTTTTATTCATGACAGTATCAGTTGTAAAAATGCCTACAAGATTGGTAAATAAGGTCGTATTTTCATCAACATTTATAAACAGTTGTTTTGTCGATTGTGTAACTTGAGTTTTTATGAAGCCATTGCAATAATTTGCTCAAAGTTGTTCTACTTCAATTTACTATATTTTGTATCTATGGTACATTTTTACAGAAATGTCTTGTTTATGTCCAAACCGCATGATCGTTGTTCAATTTTAAATCAATCTCTTAAATGCTCGTTTTGTCGCTAAATAGTGCATCGGACACTGATCAGAGTTGAACAACGATTTAAAGAATATCAATTATAGGAATTCCTTAAATGTTTCATATCTCTTAAATACAAGAAACTGCCATTTTCAGGCACTTTGATGTTCTTTCAAAGGAACAATTGAAATTTATAGAAAAAAAATATTTTACTTTTAATAATTTTTATACTTTTCTGCACTGCTCAAAGTAGGCTGAATTTCTATACGTTTAATTTATAAGTTTTTTCATTTTTTAGTTGCGACGGATGGAAATTCGCTAATAAAGGGCATAATTTGGGCCAAGCCCGTAGTGATTATACATAGTTCTAAGAACATAAATGAATTAATTGTCTATAAAATATAAACACTAAAATCAAGATTTTCTTAAAGATACCTAAGCTCTAAAAGAATTAGTAATTATTTAAAGACAGTTTAAAATTAAGCGGTCATTTTGTTTACCATATGTATGATTTTAATACCAATTTTTATTAGACGGGTAACCCATACTTTGTAGCTTTTTCAGAATTGTTCATGAATTATTTGAGTCTGTTAAAAAGATTCAAGATATATTGATCCTTTCTCTCGCTTCGTCTTTCTCACTCATGAGGATTGTGACCACCTCCATGTGTCATAATGATGAGGTGGTTTTCTTCGGAATATAATCGCGGTGGATTCCCTCGTCTTCCGCGTAATTGATCCTTTACAATTTATTTTTTTCAGCATCACACTTAATAAATATTGTGTTGCCATGTTTTAATAAACTTTATCTACATAATGATAGGAGTGGTAAACAGTTGTAGAAGAAGTATAAATTTAAAAAATCATAGATATTCTGTACTCTAACAACTGGTTTCTAACATGGACAGTTTTTTTTAACTCAGCCTTTTCCATTTAAAAAACTATATATTTATTAAATCGGAACTGTAAGAATTAAAAAATTTCAAGTGTCATTACAACGATGCGTTAAAGTAACAACGTATCGTGACAATGAAACTTGTACTAGGAACTTGAATTTCGATTATGTACTATTTGTGGAATAGCAAGTGAATAAATACTCCTGTCTATATAAAATGAATTGCTAAAAAACTTTACTTTTATAATGTGTCTTGTTTCAAAATGACACAAACTATATTCTAAATTGGGATTGTTGCGAATGTTTTCGCCTTATTTTTAATATCTTAAATTAAAATAAGCGAAACTTCTTATTCGCTCGTAACATTCCCAACGAAACTGAGCAATTTAAAACATATTTTGATATTCTGTGAATTAAATGTACATAGATACTTTATAGCTATAAGCAAAGAGTTTTGTGTTCAAAGCTGTGTTCTTCGTATTATCTATACTCTATGGTGAATGTACTGTTTTCTGCTTCGAGTAACTTACGTAAATCAAAATATTCGAAAAGGTTAATTATGAAACAGTCAATATAAATTGATTCTAATAAAGCTATAAGTGGCTACTTTGAACTGCTTAAAATGTATTTTCTGAAAAGTGCCTGCTCTATTCTTATAGACATTTTCAAATCAAGCGTTCCGCTTATGAACTTTTGCAATATGGCGTGTAATGTATCAAAATTATTTAATCTTGTATTTAAATGTTTCTAGTTGTCTTTATAACTTAATAGAGTTTAAGCAACTTAAACACAATCGCGTCAAATCTAAGGGTTTATAAGCAGTTCTATGGAATTCACGAAAACTATTATTCTTATCAAAATATACAGTATTTGAAACTACTTTTTTCGTACTAAGGATTTTTTTTTTAAAACGAATCAATCATAATTACTGTCATTACGAAAATTGACGTTCAAAATTTAAAAACTTAGGATATTTATAAATGATAGTTTTCGTTAATTCGATAAAACTTGTACTAATGCCACCTGTATATTACCAGTAAAGTAGGAAATTAACTTAGACTGATGTAACGACTGATTCGTAAAGCAATATTATTTATTAGTGGAAAATGATCGTTATTTTTTCTCTTTGCGGTGGCCATTTGTTTTTCTCATATCACTGTGCCAAATAAGAAATCCTATTGCAAGCGAATCCAAATGAAGAGAATATATTTAAACATTAGTAGTGTAGGCTATAAGTGATATAAATAATTATACGCTTAAGTGAACTTTAGGTATTTTTGCTGTATTTAGAAGCGTCTTCCATCTAACTCATAATTTTCTTAGTAAATACGGTTTTGTGGAAAGTACGAGCGCTTAATTTAGTTTTAGATTTATCTATTGCTTTACCATTATTATTTATTTATTTTTCAAGGAAAGGTATCTTTTCGACGATACCGCCTCTTACGTTCTTACATTAGCGGCTACGCGCAAACTGACAAGGGATTTACAGTAATTGTCACTGTAGTAGACATGTGAATAGTGTTATTTATGGTCGAGTTACTGTTTCGCTGTGTAGTTACGGGTTTAACAACGCGAACTTTTCACAAAACCTCGCCTATTAGCCTTTTTGGTGTTATAAACATGTAGATGAAAACTTACAGCAATAACTAGTTCATAATGTAGATTTTCGCTCGTAGGCTAATATTAAGTGTGATAAGTTTATAAGGCGTGTTGAAACTAGCAACAGAAAAGTCGCGTTATTTTTTTACAAATTGGTTTTGCCGCCATTTTCTGACTACATAAATGTTTTTAAAATTAATTATTAGAATAAATTCTATTCACGTTATAAAATTTTCGTTAAATTAATGTAGGAAAATAAAAGTTATTTGTTAAGTTTTTTTTGTTCATTCCAGATTCAGGTCTGACTTTTCTATACTTATTAATGACTTGAAATTATCCGTTTATAATTATTATTTAATATTATCGTGGGAATATTTACAAATCGAATGTCACAGATCAATATGTCTAAAGTAATGAAATGTTAGGGACTAGTTTCAAAACGCCAAATAAATGCTACAATTTGTGTAACCATAAACAATCGTCTTCGTTCTAAACGGGAGTTGCTGTAAATTGTTTATGCTTCCAAACTGAAGTTATATCAATAATATGATATTAAAATTGTTACGGCTCATTATCGAAATCATAATTTATGAATTAATTTATTTTACTTTAGGTTAGTGAAATTGTTATTTTTTCCTAGTGATCGGTTCGTAAAACGAAAACACTTATGTTAAATTTTATTTGGCGTGATGGTTTTATGAATTTAATGGCGTTGCTACTGGGTCATTGTGACGTCATCATGGTAAAAAAGGGGAATACTTTTATAGTGCTTCAAATTTGAACGGCTCTAGCCTACGAAAATAACCGTTTTGTCTAGCATAATATTAATGTAGATAAGTAAAGAAATAAGGTTTGGTTAAGAACCTATTTTCTTCTAACTTTTATTTTCTACGTTTGGTGACTTACATGACCTATAAGTAGTCATTTTTTAACATTAAATAATCTAAGGGAAAATCAATAATACGGGCTAGTTTTAAAACATTCGTATTGCGGGGTAATTCAATCATCGGGTCTTAGATAATTTCTCAATGATTTTGTAATATTCGACTACCCGCATGATACCGGTAGTGACGTCACGTAGGTTAAATTCGTATGTCCGAACTATATTTAAGGATAATGTTGTTAATATTTTCGCCAGCTTGCAAATGACACCAATTATATTTATTGCTATTGTTGAAAATTATTGCCAAAATTTTTATTTGTCAAAAATGTTTCTCTGTACATATCCATTTAAATAAATTATGTACCGACGAATTTATGTTTTATTTTTACGTTATACTTACCAATGACCTCGTAGTTTAGTTGGTCATGAATTCCTTGGTCATTAATTCGACCCCAAACAACAAACTCTTTTGTTGCCTATCATTGTAATGCCTTGCCACTAGTCTTCACATGTTTTAAGACCATGATTGTTATTTGTCAATGTATTGTTAACTACATGAGATTTTATTGAATTTGAAAGCTTGCTCAATAAAAAAACCAGTAAAGATTCTAAATTCGATTTATTACAAAAGAAACAGTATTTATAACCAGTCTATAATACAGTTATGAAATAATTATTAACATATAATATATATTTAAAAACATTGGTTGGTTGAATTATCATATATTGAACAAAAGCTATCGCAGATATTGAAAACTAATTATTTGAAAGAACCCACTTCATGTATTCATTACTTATTGAAGTAAACTTGACGCACGCTTGACTTGGGGAGTAAGCTGGCGAATAATTAGACGAATGAACCAATTCCGAAAATAAAATATCATTCCTGTATGATCAGCTTAATATAACATTATCATAAAGTCTAATAACTAAGAAATGTATATTTAAATATATGAAAAAACTAACATACTACTCTTGAAGATTTCGAAAACTTAGTTTTATTTTAAAATTAGTGACATAAGTTCAATCGCAACTTGTCTAGACGAGACGAACCTACATCGCCAGTTTTCGCGGTTACGCACTACAATACATGCAAAGAAAATTGTTTTATATAAAAAGGAGCTCACCAAGTGTCAGTGGACTGCCACCCATGGACACCCACTGCGCCAGAAGGGCCGAACTCTTAAAAACAATATTCCTTGAAAGACCCCAATACCGGTTCGTTAATACCAGATGATGCATCTGGTTCATCAAGGTGGTGGTGCGTGGCTGCATGCATTAAACAATGCTCAACTTATAATATCTTTTTATGAACCATTGAGTGTAACAGCCTCATCATTAAAAATCGATCTCTGTCAGACAAACCGTGTTAGGAAACTTTAAAATTTGACAATAATCATCGTATATTGAACAAGTTTATGTTCCATTTCTTAGCTTTAACTGCCCTTAACATTTAATAAAGTTAAGGCCCATATTGTTAATACAATCGACATCGATTTACATTTTAAAAAACCCGATAGATATCTTTAAACATATCTAATAAATTTAAAAAACTTTCCTATTAAAACTATTTTCCTAATTTATGAATAAATTAGAAATTGGCCTAAATTATGTATTTACGCGTATTTCAGTGTTTAACTTCGATATACATTTAAAAAATCACAATTTATACACATTAAGACAAACATACAAACCAATTTGGTAAATAGTAATATAAAAAGAAATACTATGGGCCTTATTACAAAACATGGACTAAAGATGTTTCAGTATTGGTTGCTAGGATACGTCTAACGTTCATACAAAAATGAGGTTTTTCTCTGGTAACAAACCCGGCCTATCTTTAAACCGCGTTTTGGAATAAGGCAGATTGTGCACAACATCGACCATTGATGCGTTATAGCCGACGTCAAAAAAGGAGATAATTCATGGATTTTTTTTCATGCCGAGGTCTGAGGCACAGACACATCTCTTGCAAGATTCAATATTACAAAATAATTATCTAAAGAATCTACAAAGTAATGTATGAAGTTATTTTCTATAATATAAAACACAGATTGCCTTCACGAACTTCATTTAGCTCCATAAAAATCAGTCCAGATAAATCCAAATACAATAATAAAACGATTTTTCTTATAATTTTCCTTTAATATCCGTTTTATCACATATCACAAAAATGCAGCCATTCAAGTGTTATGAATGCTAACTAACATATTGTTTTGTGTGTCCGTATATCTATTTGTTAACGAATGGACCGATTATGAAGCAGTATTTTTTCCGTTAGAAAGCTGAAGCAATCAAGATGGATCTTAGCTACAATTTATCAAGATCTTTTCATGCGTTTATGAAATATTTTTATTTGTAATCGACATGTTGGTGAGTTTTTAAATGGTCTTTAAATTAATTTTTTGTTACAGAAGTCGGTTTAACAATAATTTTGTGATTTTTTTATGTATAACAATTATATATTTAGTTTATTTAAGCTTGATATTATATTTTCGTTTAAAATTACGTAATTATATAAACACTTCAAGAGAAGTAAATCTGTCGGGCCTCGGCTGGTGACTGCTCCATTGGACAGTATGGGCATTTCAACCTGAAGAAAAATGAAAGAATAATTTAAAATATGACAATAGGTATATTTAAAATGTATACTTAATTAATATTTGATAAAATTTCGCGCACATAACAAAAAAATATCATTTTTAAATTGGATTTTAAGAGAGGAAGTTAAAATGACGATTAATTTTTTGCACGGAACCCTGTTTTGAAAAAATCATATTTTAAAGCTCATAAAAATAGTTTCAAAAAGACTAAATTTGCTAATACTCACTTGATGCCTATAGCCAGCTTATTGAGTGCGTCTCGTGAAATGACGTGACCACAAAGCAATCTCATTGGTGGATTGAGTTCTGACGCCTGTTGCCTTAGTATGGGACACGCGAATACTGAATGGTAGCCGCCGCCATCTTCGCCTAATTCCACCTGAAATACAATAAAATATATGTAAATACTTAGAAAATTGTGATTTATCTGAAAATGAAGCAGATATAGACTCATTACTATAGTTGAGCCATTACAAACGTGCGCGCTGAGTCATAAAACATTTTTATCAGGTCTCTCGCTCACACTTATAGGCATATCGGAACTCTCGCTCGCACTGCTAGTGTTGTGTGTCGATGTCATCGTCATCGTCTGAGCAGCTATCGCTGTCATCTTCGTGTAAATTTATTATCAGAGGCTGTATTCTCTGATCTCTTAAAATGGCCTTGGCTAAATCGCGATCCTGTAACTCCTCCGCATGTCTCACACATTTTACCCAGTCCTCTTTGGATACATTCTCGATAACACCTGCCTGCGTCCGAGCGGCATCCCTTTTTCGACGAGTTGTGCGGCATTGTCACATCCCTTTGACATAATGATTTATGACTCAGTGCGCACGTTTGTAATGGCTCCACTATAGCGTACGAATATGCGGGCGGCACTTGTTTGACATTAATACTGGTTTTAGAATGAAACATGCGAATTTAGAAAATATTAAAAATGTCATGTTATATCGTTTGTAAATTTCTTGTTTGAATTTTCTATTTTCTTTTACTCACTATCACTGGAGTTGTTAGTTTACACAATATTTTTTTATGTAACAACCGAAAAAAATTGTGTAGAGTAAATGTTAATTTAAATATAATTAGTATTGAGTATAATTATCGCACCTTTAGTAATATAAGGGCTCAAGTCAAAATTTGTGTAGTTTTATTTTAAATGATAAAGGCATTCATTTTTATTCATGGCTACTTACAGTGTAGTTATCAAAGAATAAATATGCAAAATTTCACATTTATAACTTGAACAATAAGCATTTTATTGAAAAATTAAGGTGGAATGTAGAAATCCAGAATCTTTAAACGCGATTTCCCAAAAAACTACTTTCTTGTATTATGCCCTTATATTACTAAGGGTGCGTTATGTATTTTCTCACCTCCAAGGGCAGTTCATCGTCAGCCCATGCTGCAATGACGTGAGGGTGGCTCATTTTGGCGCGAATATCGTGCAACGCGGGCAGCACCCTCGCCCCCGCTATCACAGCCCCCGCCAGAGGAGACAAAGCCGCCAAACGCAACACTGCGCACGATTCCCGGATAAACAACTCAGCTGCTTCTGCGCCTGAAGGGAAACAGGCATTCAGAGACTTTAATGTGTCAATTGTTTCTGTCTTTTATTTATTAACTAGCTTGTGTCCTACGGTTTCACCCGCGTTAATTTCGTCGTCCACGCTCAATAGTT
This sequence comes from Aporia crataegi, assembly GCA_912999735.1. Classification (NCBI taxonomy): domain Eukaryota; kingdom Metazoa; phylum Arthropoda; class Insecta; order Lepidoptera; family Pieridae; genus Aporia; species Aporia crataegi. Next base: position 6,590,757 of record OU538749.1, read on the forward strand.
ATTTATTTAATTTCTAAAATATAAGTTACTCCTTAATACTTCAGCAGCCAGTGAAAGTCCCGTCAAAATCGGTCCAGCCGTTTCAGAGATTAGCCGGCACAAACAGACAGACAGACAAAAATTCTAAAAAATGTTATTTTAAAATAATAGATATTTTTATTAACAGAATATATATTAGACAATCATAGGGAGACACTATAAACACTACACACTATATTAAAACAGGAGCCAACACAATAATCACTACAAAATTATGAGTTAGTTAAATAGCATATTAAATATGTAATTTAAAAAAAAATAGAAGGTTCTCAACTAGGTTTTTGTATAAGGGCCATCTATTTACCGATTTCAATATTTTTAAAGGTTCGACATCAGAAACTAGAAATTGATGGAGCAATTTTTTTTAATTCAACAAAAACTAACAATCTAGGTAGATGACTAATTTTGTTGTTTAGCTAATTGTTAAAAAGTTATAAATAAATAAAGCTCAAATAACAATTAAATAGGGGAACTATTGTGTGCTAAACTCTATAACAAAATCATAAAATCTTTGATCCTAGGGCACACAGGTGTGTGTTTTTGTGTTTGAGAATGTTGCCTTATAGATTATTTCAGTTCTATATAGATTTTATATAACAAACATATTTCTGCAAATTCCTAATCACTTCCTGTACAGGCAAATACATAATCAGCCTGCTGTGTCTACTATTTCATCCTACTGAAATAATTATTCTCTCACTTGCTATGGAGGCAAATTCAACATTTTTAGTTTTATCGGTCTATCTACTTACCGAGGGCTTTAGGATCAAGCAAATGCGCATAATTGGACGGCGGAGTCGGCGCCCCCACGGTACACCAGGCCAGCGCACAGACCGCAGCTTGCAGTTGACGCTCATGCCTTGATACAAAAGGGGGGAACTCTCTACGAACATACTCTATCGCGGCTGCTACGCCCTGCTCTCGGGCGAGCTGAAATGACATCAAAATTATTATATAAAAAGATAAAAGCTACATAAAAACAAAAAGTGATTGCCTACCCTACGAATCTCATGTCCTAGTGTAGTTCACACTCAAGGCCCGTGTCCCCAAGTGGGGTATGGGGCAGATGCATTTCACATCTTTTTCACTGATCAATTTTTTATTTAGGGATAAGTAGGTGATCAGCCTTCTATATCCTGCTAGACCAAGTTTTTTTTATCTCCACCGGTAATCGAACCCAGGACCCAGTCCAAGGAGGCGGTCATCATGTGCTTACTAGTATAGTTCAACAAATACATAATACGAAACAAATGCGACGAATACAATAATTATGTAAATCAATCCATCTGTGGATTACATATGGATACATTTCAAATCTTAATTTGCTCTACAGATTTGGCCTTATCGGGCATAAAACACTGTGGAGATCAAGGCCTATACATATCAAATATGTCAAAAAGTACATGGACTTAGTAACTGAAGAGGCACCAAAAGATTATTTCATAGTTATAAAGATAGACTGGAACTCATAAAAAATGTATTTACCTTAAGAGCCTGCATCCTGTGCAGAGTAAAAGGCAGTGGTGAATGTGCGAGCTCCTGTGCCCTTTTCTCTACCCATTGCAAGGCTGGTATTGGATCACCATCTGCAAGTGAAGCCGCACAGCGCTGTAACTGTGCGAATGTGCACGTACGCTCAACAGGTGGAATTTGAGCTTCCTCTACAAACACGTCGCCGACGTCTTCTAAGCCCTATACACATTAAGTGAAATTGAAGATAATTTAGTAAACCAACACCATGATTGCAAATAACATAAATTAATGTAAAGATTTTCAGAAATTATAATTAAGATCCATGTTAATTGGCAGCTTTCAAAAAAAAAAAAAAAACAGCACTGAAATTGGTTCATACCTTTAGTAGCGAGATGGGAAAAGTCACATTATGGAAAGTAATTTTATATGTATGGGAATGATACTCATGTTGAATGTCACACTATTTCCAAAAAAAAAAAACTGTTCTGCTAACAGTGGTCTAGCATCCAGCCAGTTCTTATCCTATTTCTTTAAATATATTGTTGTGTATGTCATTATAAGAAATTAATGAATACCTGTCTATACAAATGCTGTGCTATTGCTTGTTCCATAATAGGTCTATTGGTTTCATTGCAGAATGTTTCTGCTTTCGGAGCAACAGATGCATAGTCAGTGATAAAGTGCCTGTCAATAGACTTTCCAACTCTTGATACTGTAGCGTGTAATTCACGATGCACTGAAATACAGATAGTGTTTATAATATAAAATAGCCATTTCTGTTAACTTTACAATGTATAGAAATTGACTTTTACAATAAAGTGAAGTCCCGTGTACCCTAGTGGGGTATGAGGCAGATGCATTTCAAATCTGTTTCACTGATCGATTTATTCTTTAGGGGCAAGTAGGTGATCAGCCTTCTGTCCTGCCAGACCGAGTTTTTTTATTTTATTTTTCTCCATCGGGAATCGAATCGGGACCTCTCGGTTGAAACACTTACGCTCTTACCACTAGATCAAGGAGGCGGTCTGGTTCCGTGGTGTAATGGTTAGCACTTAGGACTCTGACTTTTACAATAACAGATAGTATTAACTTGGTCACCATCAAGGCTCTCATCATTATTTAAATAAAAGTTTAGAAAATGTAAACTTGTTTTGGTTGTATCTTAATAGAAACATTAATTAAACGTAAACAATTTACCAGTTCTTAAGAAATTTGTTTTAAGAGAGGCTAGAATGTAATTTTAATGAGGCAATATAACATTTAATGATACTAATAATATTAGTAACATTTATAATCCTACAAACAACATATTTTGTAAGTCATTTGTTACCTGTAGACATATGAAATACTGTTTGTTTTAGAGAAGCCACCAACTCACTGACCACTAATGCCTGATCTTCAGATAATTGTTCATTTTCTGGTTCTGAAATAAAGTTCATAAGAATTTAAAATTTATTTATAAGTACATAAAATCTTTTACCTATAGCAACTTTCATAATAATCTTAGTACTCGGAAACTATTAAAAATTACAATACAAACAAACACACTTTTTAAAGACCAAAAATTGAAAAGTAGTGTCATCTGAACCATTGAAAATAACATACCCATATTTTAAAAATGCTTAGTCATAAATTATTACTTACGTTTAGCAATTTCCTGCTTAAGATTTTCAACTTTGGTAATTAAGTCCTGTAAGGTGTTGCTGGATTGATCTTGAATCCCAGTAAATTTTGCAATTGCTTTGTCTAGATCCTGTTCAACGCCCAGACATGAATCCATCGTTTTTAAAAACCCTTTATATTACGTAAATTATTGTAGTTGTAACAAATCAATGTTAAAGACTATTTAAAAACTTACAACTGTAATAGCAGTGCATGCATTTAAATGCGTGTTTAACAACAATTTTGCAGTTTCACTGCAACGTTCTTACTTCACAGTTCACTGTTCATACTTCATACGGATAATTTCATAGCGATGGGCGACTCGAGTTATCTAACTCTGGCAATCCGAGTCAGACCGTAAAAGGGTCGACCCGAGTCAAAATATCTGCAAACCGGGCTGACCCGAAGAGTGCGCGCGGCGGGCGGATGGTGCGGCGGGTTGGCGGCCTGCGGCGTACGGCCCGAGTCACGAGGCTCGATCGATCGACTCTGAGCGAACCTGAATAAGCCCGACATCTGAACGTACGAGCCGCGCGAGTGAAAAAGATAGTTCTCGTTGTTGGTTTCCTAGCAGACGGTTAGTCAGAACTCAGAACTGATGAGAAAGTTATGAGAAGCTCGCTCGCTTATTTGTTTTGTTTACTTTTGTTTTTGTTGTTACTTCATTATTTATTGTTTTGATGCAGTTTTATTAGTTTAAGTGTTGTTTTGTTGACTTTAATGAGAATTGAAGTAAAAGAAATGTTGCGTGGGAGTTTTTTTCAAAAACAAATGACAATTCTAAAGTAGTTATGTAGTGCAAGTTATGCTCCTGTTATATACACAAACAATAACTAAAATTTAAAAATGACTACTAGTCATAGCCGTGTTTTGAGCGTGTTATTATATCAAGATGTTGTAAATGCATTTCAATGTATGGATGTATGGATAAAGTAAAAAGAAAAAGAAATCTATACTAGAGAGACATTTTGGTATCTTTTTCTTAAATTTTTCCTTTTGTAATTACGAAACAAAAACGACTTTAAGGTTTAATTAATTGAATTTAATTTTAATTTTGTACTTAAATTAATGGATAGGTTGTCATAGAAATAGCAATAAAATACTACGCAGTACTTGTACTACACCTTTGCATATTAGTTATTATTTTATTTTTTTATAAAATTGTGCACTTTTTTAAAAAAAAATATGTACTTATTCAATGTTATCACAAAAGGCACGCATTATAATTTATTTATTTAAAAAAGGCAACAGAAAAAGGTTACAAAAACACAAACAATAGTGATAACAAATAATATAACACAACGTGGTATTTAACCGTCGAGTAGGGGTGCTACTTGGCAGATGATGTTGCAAGTAAGGTACTCGTTGGTTAAACCTATGATTAACAATACTTGAAGGTCGTGAAATTGACATGTTGAGTTACTGGCTACTTTAAGTGGCGGTTAGCTTACTTGACACTTTACTTGAAGGTCGTGAAACAGGCCCTAAATCTATTTCAGAGTTGATTAGGTTGTATTATAGTTATTTTTATATAGTTGGTACCTAAAACGTATTTTTATAACTTTAGACTGGTACTCATTCAAAAATAAGTGCAATTACTTAGATTTTGATTAGCTTTTTATGTAGGTATTAGTTGACACAAAAGAAACACAACAACACAAAACACAAAAGAATGGTAATAATAATTTTACCTAAAAGTAAATTATAAGAAACTAAAATAAATCGAATGGCACTTTATGCATTAAATTAAACACCGCACCGCTTGGTATTAGGTTATTTATCTATCAACTAACACCTACATACACCTACATAAAAAGCTAATCAAAATCTTAATAATTGCACTTATTTTTGAATAAGTAGGTACCAGTCTAAAGTTATAAAAAATTTGTGTTACATAAATAGTTCGCTTTGTAATGATTATTTTTGTAAACATTTTTAATGATTTGATTTTGAATTTGAATTGCTTTAATATTATTTGACTTCCATTGACTCGACGCCACACCACACAGCCCGCGGGGCCCGACCCGGTGAACCATGAACGTAGCATACTAGCAACCCGCGGAACGATGCACCGAGTTGAGCATTTATTGACTCGAACGGACGACGCGAGACTATATCGAGTCAACTCGAGTTTCAACCCGAGTTGGTAACCGAGTCAACTTGAGTTACTCGAGTTAATAAAAAGTCGACTTTGTCTATCGCTTAAATTTCATTGGATATAGGTCATAAACTATAGTACTTACTACCTAGTAGGTACCTAGCCAAATCACGAAATATGACCATAGACTATAATTATCACAGTATAGCTGATGTAATAAGGAATAATTACCCTGATAGCCACCTTAACCGCAATTTGACCGTAAGTTATTCGTTAACTTATAGGTAATCTACGGCCGCATTCTGAAAGCATTTTGATTGTATGAGTTGCTGAGCAAGGATTACCTTTAACTTTCCTTTAAGTTGGCGACAACCAGCGGTAAGATCTATAGATATGGTAGTCTGTGAAAATTGGGAGAGTTTGTTTTTAACAGTGGATAACTTATCTGTATAAGGTGTAATACACACTAGGACAAAGAGATCTCTATTGTTATCGGTATTACAAAAATATCACTAGGTGGCGCTGCATACATTAAAAAATTATACACCAAAACAATTTAAAATAATTTTCAAAATATAAATTTTTATTAAATATTATTATAAAATAATTTTATACATAAAACAACATGACAATAATATACTATAACAATATAAATATATTTTAAGTGACTCTTCCTCTTTATTGTTATGAACTTTGTCCTCCGCCTCCATTTTCATCTTCATTCCCTTTGTCCTCATTCTTGCCGTCTTCATTCCTTACTTCTCCTCCTCCTCTTCCTCCTCGTTATCACTTCCCGGAGCCCATGCATTTTGGAAAAATTCAGCGTCACTTAATCTTTTTTTTTAGCGTTATTTTCACCATTCACAGTCTTTCTTTTTTGTTGATCAACTCTGGAGTACGCGGCCTTCAATGCTTTCTGAGTGGCCAACTTATATTCTTCATCTGTCATCTCCGGATACATATTTTAAAGAGCGTCTAAAAAGAGAAAATTAAAAGCAAGTTAATATTCCTTGAAGGACAAAGAAATTAAAAATTTTAATAATTAATGGGTACGGATACCAACGTCGTAAATCGTACGTTATTCGTAAACGGAATATTTGTTTTTTAGAACTTTTTCTGCCATTCTGGCCTTCCCATACTACATCGGTCAGAAGGTCATCTGTCATCAGCCGGTTACCTCGCAGAATCTCCCTTACATTCTCGGTAACATTGGTTCTTCTGTTGAATGAATCCAACCATTTTCTCTGCAAAAATAAATAATATCAAGATAAACTACAAATATAAAATAAATAAATAAAGTAATCGTAACTATTTCTTTCATCACTAATTCTCATGCAAATAATAATACTTTCTTGTTCAGTTTTTTGGGTCGAATTATTAACAATTACTGATTGAACTTTGTCCTGGTGATGACAGAGTTGTTAAGATCCTGTACCAGAGAGTATCCACTACACTTGGGCTGTTGAATACAGGCAAGGTCTGCGCTGTAAGATGCTAACTAGTGTAGACACTATGACTGTAGATGTAAGATGCTGAACAGGGTATAAACAGCAAGTTTGATAGATAGATCACTTGTATAGTTAACGTTGAACCACCACCAGAGTCACAGGCAATCAGTTTGGAGTAGTGATGATGATGAAGAACTCGGAGAATTAAGGTTGCGTTGTTATTTTTGGTATCGCCAATGAAGGGTCGATCCGAATGTGCGGGGTCACCAGATGTAGGTGAATGAGGGTCCTATCATTATATAATTGTGGTATTATAGTAATCAGCCAGTAAAACAATGTTTTATATTGTGACTTATTGTGTATTTTATTCTCAAGTCCTAGACGCTAACATGACGCTAACTTACAAAACAAAGCTGTCAAAATGACAATTAATAAAATGACGTTGCGCACGCCACAGTTTCTATAAGTTAATACTCAGTAAATATAGCTAAAACTTCTGATAAAAGTATAAAATTGTTAATTTGTTTATTTTCTACTTTGCGTAACAAATAATTAAGAAATATAATTTTTTTACGTTTAACATATAATCTATCTTTATTACATACTGAAAATTACTTGCAAGTTTGTGATATTCACTGATTTCTTAAATAAATAGTATACATTGGTTATGACAAGCAGATTAAAAAATTTGTTAGTTTTGTTTTAATTATTTAATTTTGTATAAATTGTACTAATAATTGTAAAACTTCGATTCTTAATTTGTATATACATTTTATGTTAGTGTTAAAAATAAATTGAAAAATTTTCAATACTTGTAATTGTTAATTATAATATAAAATATAATTCTTAAAAAAATATTTGTATTTCATTGTTTTTATCATGTTTCAAAAGTTCCAATGTCTTATAAACTCGGTTGATTATGTTAAATAAAAGTATATTTTTATTTAAAAATATTTAGTTAATAAGTCAAAGACCTTTAAATAAATTCTTGGTTTGTTATTAAAATTAGTATCCTAATATTCAATTATTATATTTATTTCATTATATTTGAATATAAGTTAACTCTTTTACTTCAACATAATTATATAGTCAAAGTATAACAAAAATAATGAATAAGTTTACTCAATAATAAAGAATACAGTTAATTTTGATCAAAAAATTGTTTTTTATTATACAATATACCTGCCTATGTTTTATAGGAATGTTTTTTATCAAAACTTAAATTTTCAACGCTGGTCTAATCCTCACCCTATTCATCAATTTGAATTTTCAAATAATTCTGATGACGGCATTTTCACAAAGCTTTATTACATATATTTTTTTCTCCCAAACAATATTTATTACAAAATACAATCCTACGAAAGTTTAAGCTTAAGTTTACTTTTTTTTTAAAGCAACTCAATAAAACAACCATTCAATGATAATTTGCCACTTAATTTCTTGGATAACTTAAAACCAATTTCGAAATGAAATTTATATATAATATATTGTCATGAGTTTTCTTCACAACGATTGTAGTTAAGTATATCATAATTTTCTATAGAAAATTGTTAACAAATTTACTACAATATGTTGCAGAGCAAGACTTACCAATGATTTGCTTTCAGATGACGGCCGTAGATTTATAATAATTTACTGTGTATTTTGAACGTATATTATAGGTAATTTTAGGACAGCAGCGCTTTTCGTCAAGTTGATGCATAACTTTACTGAAATCACTGCACTCTAAGTGGTTGTAGAGTAAGCTGTGGCTATCAGGGTAGCTTTTTGCTATTTTACTCTGTTTATAGGCATGTATAACATCACGTTACGACGAAAGTAACAGAGCTAGTTAATAAATTACAAGTAAACAATATATTGTAAATTATACAAAATTAAAAATTATAATAGTAGGTGTATACAAAAACTTATGGTCACTCTATAAGAAAGAGAAAAACATAAGTCTATTAAGTATTAACTTCGGCTCGAGAGCTTAGTATTTTCAGTAAAAACTGTTATCGGCGGTCGTGTAATTCCACTGTCTTTATCATGGAGATAAGAAGAAAGGAGAAAGATTGCTACGTTCATTAGTCCGCCTGTCCCTGAAACTTTGTAAAATTTATAATTCAGTTTTGAGCCATCAGCCGCTAAGTAGTATCTGTGAAGTTAGCTCATATCTGTTTAGTGTTTATGACTATGTACTATGTACAAGAGTACAAACTACAAGTAGATGAAGTTAGTTAAAATGATACAATTTAGCGATCGCAGCGTCTGACTTATTTTGTGGGTGTTGGGACACTATTTTCTACAGCAATTGTTCTTCTTCTCTCTGACCTCCATGAGGAGTAGGTAGCTGACAGTGACAGATATGAAGTGTTGTCTGACAAATGACAACTTAGCTTTCTGCTATTTCTGCATTCTGCAATCTTCTGCAAGTAGAAAGTTCCGTTTTTTTTACTATGATTCAAGTTTCTTAATTCTTTTCATTGAAGAGTTAAGACTTATTATAGCCGTAAGCACCGCTTTATATTTGATAAAAATTGTGCACATAACTTATTCATTGCATTGTGAATTCCGTCAAAAAAAAGTCTATGTAGTAATATTACAGAATTACAATATCATGCTTACGCTTAATCGAATTTCCAAAATTGGTTGCGGTGGAACTGAACTAAAAAAGGAATTTATTAGACAGAAAGTTGTACATCCTGCCTCTCTATTGAAGCCTGCTGAAAAGATAAAACTATATAACAAGGAAAATAAAGAGTTGTTTGGTCGCTTGTTGGAAACCAATAAGCAGAAAAAGAGTAGATTGAAAAAAGAAGGTCAGTAGGTATCTAGTTTTCACGTTTAAATTTTAAGGCATTGTTTCGTAATTATATTTGTATTCGATTGTATTTAAGTATTCGAGAGGCCCCCAAGGTAAAATGACGTTCTGGTTGAGTAATTTATAGTATTAATTCACTTTCACATTAAAAACAATACAGCGATTGTAAACACACTTTTTTCTGTACTACGCATTTACATCTGTTGCACGCGTTATTTACATTTTACACTCGTGCCTTGTGTTGTTGCCAATATAAATAATCATATGACATTAGCGCCGTGTGATATACGCATCTACTATTTAAAATTATCTTTTGCAGCTAAAAATAGCACACATCAAAACAGAGCAAAGGTTCAGAGAGACAGTATGCAAAAGATCTGTACTACAACAGCTAAGAATGTTGTGAGCACAATAAATTCGTTAATAGTACCAGGCTGCAGTTCATATTTACTTCCAATTACTAGCTTAAGCAATATGTATCAAAATACAAGAAATTTAATCAATGTTACTGGTGTTGTGTATAATGTTGCTGTAAGAGGTATAAAGACTTCATCAGTTGTAAATGCAACTAAAAGTTTTCCTGCAGAACCAGGTTTTGTCAGTGAAGACAAAATTCTTCAAATAAAGCAACATCAAAATGATTACACCCAGCAATATCCATCAGTTACTTTAATCCTTAATAAAACAATGACAGAAGATTCAAAAAATGCATTAGAGAAATGGAAGAAGGAACGAATTGAGGAATTGGGTTTAGAAGAGTTTAACAGATTTAATGAAGGTAAGTGTAGTAAAATTAAATTTTTTCCTGTAGAAATTTGAAATAGCAGAATATTCTTATTCAACTAACAGAACTTTAATATCTATGTTTTTCCTCATTCTTAAATAATTATCTTATTATATTGACTTGTCTGCTTCAATAATTATAAAATAATTTAGGATTGAGCTAAGACCATATTTTTTTCTCAAATATGTTTGTACTTATTGGAAAATAGCTTATCTCTATGTTTTATATGCATAGAAGATAAGTAATGTAAAACCTAACATCCAAAACAATTACTAAATTGACAAGGTCATTAACACACAAATAAATTAATAAACAATTTGATCAAAGTAGAATTATAGTCTGTACGACAGGAATTTTTTTAATATTTTATATCATTTACTTCTTGATACCTGTTATGAACTCAACCAGTTTAACATGGAACTAGACATATAACAAAAGCTTGTGCTATATTGCAATTGTATACAATTATAAGGAAGTTAGAACATATATATAGTGACCTACTTTTAAAAAAGGCATTGTTTTTGGTGGAAGGTTGGCTTATTATACTCCTTGGCTCCTAAAGAAAGAAAGAATTTACACAAATAAATTATTTACTTACATTTAAGTAAAAGAATTTTTTTAAAATAGTACTTTTTATGTTTTTATAACCATTTTCGAAGTTTGAAAGGACAATGAACTTTATACTGATATAAGACATTCAAGGTGATGAGAGTTAACAAGTATATTATGTTGAATGTTTGTTTTTAAACTGATGCCAATTTGAATTCCATTTTAAATATATTTACTTAAACATTGTTATGATTTGCATTTGTACATTGTTGTGTCCAATATTTAGCACTACATGTGGGCACATAATATAACATACCCTATGTCACTCTAAGAATAGCGTCCCATCAGAGACTACAATAACATTAAACACATATTTAATTTTTAAACTTCTCTTTTATAGCACAAATGGCATTGGGTACGAAGTTTCATAGAACACTCAAAAATTACTTTACTCAGCCGCAAACACAATTACGAATTGAGAAGGATGTAGAGGGTGTCTGGGTCTCAGTTTCAGAGGTATTGAAAGATATATCTTCACCCAAGGCAATAGAATCTAATGTTGTACATCCTGTACTAAAATACAGGGGGATCTTTGATGCTATAGCTGATTATGAGTAAGTAAACATTCTTTATACTCAAAAAAAGTTATTACAGTAACTTCAAACATTTTTGTTCTAAGTATAATATTTCAACTATTTTTGCTAAAAATATAGTATGGTTTGTCATAATTTATATAAAGTCATGCTTGTATTGTATTATATGTGTATAAATATAAATATCTATTGTGCATATGGTCAATCAAAAATGTGGTCTGCCACCCTACAGTTGACGTTCATTTAAACGTCGTTTTTCCTTGCAATATTATTCGTTACAATACAATATTTAGTGTACAAGTTCATTTTAAATTTTATTACCCCTGGCTGTGCCCCGCGGTTTCACCCACGTTATTTTAAGGTGATGTTGAATAGCGAACAGCAAAATAATAATAGATATGTATTATGTAATCGCGGAATAGTTATTATTTTATTATTTTTTTTATGTTATAGGTATTAATATGATATAGTAGCCTAAGTTACTCCTTATTACATCGGCTATCTGCCAGTGAAAGTCAGAGTTTCAGAGATTAGCCTGAACAAAATGACAGACAGACAAAAATTGAAGAAAAAAAAATGTTATTTCGGTATATGCACCGTGTATACATAGATCCATATGCATTTAGTAAAAAGCGGTAATTTTAATATCACAAACAGACAAAAGCATTTCCGAAAAATGCATAAATTGATCTTTACTCGAAAATTATCATATAATAATAATAATAAATCAGTTATTTTCAAGACTTACAAATTTTGCACTTACATACTGTACTAATATTAAAAAATTTGTTAGTAAATGTTCTAAAGCTATTGTTAGTAAATTTTATTTATTTATTTTTGGAGTCTTGATCCCATCCGGGTATATGCCTCCTCATACCTCAACCATCATATCAGAATTATCATATATACAAATACTTCAAATACGACTTTGAAAATATACTCAAATAATTGACACATTGGAACTTTTTATTCCAGAGAAAAACCAACATTGATTGAATGGAAAAAATCGGATAAGCCACGCAAATCTATTGCATTAACATATGACAATCCTGTTCAATTAGCCGCTTACTTTGGAGCTGTTTGCAATGATTTGAACTATAAACATTTGAATGTGCGGCATGCTTTATTGGTGATAGCTTACACCGATGGTTCTAAGGCGGACGTATATCACTTACATACAGACAAACTAAGAGAACACTGGGCACAATGGCTGATACGGTTAGAGCAATATATGGAGAAGCATGGCAATGAGTCAGAGAAACAATTGAAGGGTGGTAAACGCCTGTTTGAGACTGAGCTAGGGAATCTCTAAAGAATTGTGAGTATTAGTATGTTTTTTTTAACTTACGCATCTAACATTTAAATAATGTTGAGCGAAAAGTCTAAGATATGAGTCCCAGGGATAAAAATTCATGTTTCAATTTGTAAATTTTCCATAGGCACAGATGGCAATGAAACTGTCTAAGTCTTGACCACGCTATCGACGTGGCGTGAAAAAGTGTAATATATACTATGATAAACGTAAATTAGTTGAGTTTTTGAACTTTTTGAACGTCAATGATAAATTTTCCATACAAAATTATTTGCGTTAGGCGACACTCAGGTCGACGCCAAAACGCGATGCAAGAAAAGCCATAGCGAGAATACACAATTTTTTAGCCGACTTCAAAAAAAGAGGAAGTACTCAATTCGACGCGTATTTTTTTTTTAAGTTTGTTCTTTTCGAATGGTTCCGATTAAATTTCATCAAAATCTGTTTAGTAGTTTTAGAGTTACAATTTGAAATCAGTTTTTTTTTGTTAAAATTATTGTGAGAATGACATTGACACACACTACCTTTGCAAAACCCATACAAAATGTATTTTCGCTGTGTGATCTCGCTCACTTGCTTTGATCGGCTCTCTTAAACACTGCTGTTGTAATACTAATTTTCAACTGTTTCTTTCAGGAGAATAAACCAGGAGTGTTATTTTGACTCGGGCCGTCACAGTCTCAGTGCAAAATCTTAGAGCATAACATCAATAAAAATATATCAAACATTTATAATCGACTATAATCAAACATTCTGCATCTGTATTAAACTAATTTTTATATTGCTTTTATCCGTGGCTTCGCTCGCGATGTTATCAAATATTGGTTTTAGACAAAAAGGCTGCTCTTTCGTACCCCTATCAATAAAATTGCAACAGGATAGGTTGACTTGTTTCAACGAGCTTAATCATAAGTTTTTTGTGTTTTCGAGAGTAAATGGTTTTAGGTAGTAAACGAGAGAAGAAGCGACATTTTGATGTCACCGGGTTGGTTTAAGCTTGATCGAGATTAAATTTTAAATGCGAAATTCTAGATTTATCAAAAAAAATTCATGTTACCACCACCAACTTGAATTATATGAAAATTTATGCTATTTTATGACGTAGTAATAATTTATCGAGTTCAAAAACTAACGAAAAAGTAAGCTTTAAATAAAATTACAAGTGTTGTTGAACTTTAACAGTTTAAGAAAACCGATTTTTGTTGACGACAGAAGCGGTGAAAATGGTTCTTATAAAAGTCATGGTAAACCCAAAGAAATCAGAACTACACAAATTAATGTAGAGGATTAAATTACACTTTAAAAGTAGGTTAAAGGAATGTGAAATAAGACTTGTTACTAACTGGATAGTAGGTATGATGGTTGACTTTAATTGTATATTTATGCTAATGTTTAAAATACAGTTTTTATAGGATTAAAATATGTTTTTCTATTATTACGTAACTAGTTATTAATAATAATTGTTTAATGTATTTAATAAAACGTAAAATTCGGACATTTATTTATAAGTAAAAATTTCGTTTAATGTTGGCTAAGGTTAAAGAAATTTATTCTCAAACATACACGAGTCACATAACAAACAATATATATAGAAAACAATAGATAGGTAACAACACATAAATATATATAACAGAAAGGAAGCAACAAATGGTTAAATCAGGTATTTATTTACGAGCAGTGGCGTAGCTACCTAGGGGCTAGGCAGGGCAGTGCCCTCGAATCCTTACCTGAATTTCTCCCATTTTCAAAATTTGACAGGTTGCAATCCGATTTTATCATGGCAACAGTATTGTCAATTTGACGGATAGCGTATACATACGATAGATTTTTAAAGTATTTGTATATTTAATATTTTTACTGGATAAAACCTAACCAGTTTAGTTATATAAAATAGCAATGGGCCCCATTTTATGATTTGCCCCAGGGTCCTTGGTTAACTAGCTACGCCACTGTTTACAAGTCGCTAAATATGCGGCGAGCCAATACTTAATTGAGTGCATCAAGTTGATATCTCTTATATTAGGCGATAGTAAATTTAATAACTGCTCAAAAGTGACCAGTTAATTAGTTGAACCTTGGTCAATACAAAGTAGCTTGCTCGTCGCGTGACGCGCTTAACGGCATGTTTTGTTTTTGTGAGTGAGATTGAGGTGTGGATGGTTTTATATAAAACTTTGAGAGTACTTTTCATACATGTGTAATATGAATACAGGTGTTAAGGATTCATAAGACCGGTTTCTTTGTAGATTTTAATGAGATAATTGAAATAATAATTTTATAGGTTCATTTTGTGCTACTTGTAATTCGGAGTTTAGTTTTGGAAGAATTATTCCAAATCTCAAATATATACATTAGATGTGAGTTTAAAAAAAGCATTATAAAAAAAATGCAATGGACAATTCCGTGTGATGAACCGATTAGCTTATTAGATTTTTCACGTTTTTTTTTGTTAATATGTACGTTATTAATAGTTAATTTATTCAAAGTCGGAATGTTTTTAGCTTTAAAGATTATGTACGAAGTTTTAGATATTAATTGTTAGAAGATTAGTTTGTAACCTAGTAAAAAGAGAATCAAGGTCCTTTTGAACTTGTTGAATTATCGTGTTAATGGAGGAACCGGAGTAACACAAGCATGTATCATCTGCGTACATAGTAAGGTCTCCTTTAGTTCCAAATTCTGTATATCATTCACGTATATGAGATAAATTATGGGCTAATTTGGATCCTTGAAGGAATAAAATAGGTAGGCAGTGAGTGAGATTTTGTGTTCATTGATTTTAACAATTTGACACCGATCTCTAGATGAGATTTAGACATTTTGAAGGCAATAATTTCTTTGCCTACTTGATGCAACTTTTTCAACAGGATTTCGTGGCTGACCGTATCAAAAGCCTTTAATCAAGACGCCAAGCACTGTTTTCTGGGTTAATTTGATTATGTTGGTAACTAGTTATAGTTTTAATAAAACATTTTGTAAATCTGACATTATATAGTTTTGAAATTTGGAAACTTATATATAAAATTCTCGTGTCACAATGTTAGTTACCTTACTCCTCCGAAACGGCTTTACTGATCTTTACCAAATTTTATATGCATGTAGGTCTGAGAATCGGCTACTATCTATTTGTCATACCCCTAAGTGATAAGAGTAGCTCACTTTAAAAATTAATATGGCAAAACAACGTTTTCCGGGTCAGCTAGTAGGTATATAGAAACCTATTTTAATCCAATAAATACTGTTATTTATTTAAAGTATATATAAATATGTTTATAATGTTATTGTAAGGTTTGCTCTTGTTTTGCTCGTTTAAAGCTAGCTTAGATATTTTGAGTTGTGAGCACAATCAGCTCCAGTGATCACGTCAATTTAAAAAAATTCGCATTGAAATCGTTTGTTCGCTTAGGGATTAATAAAACTAATGCGTGCGATATATTCCAATGTTCTGCCAGCTCTCGCTAATATTTCTGATCACTGTTAACATTCGCTGTATGTTTTTTTGTGAATGGAATTTCGTTGTTGGCCCGGCTCTACTGGCCTTTACAGCTCGATTCTGATTTGCAGAGATAAGCCTTTGCTGTGAATTAATAGCTTTGCTACGACACGCCTAACCGACATCTCCTGTGGAAGTCGAATATGACCTTGGGGATATACCCCATAATGAAAGAGCTGATATTAGAAACATTTTTTTAAACATTAGCTCAAATTAAAAATAGGTGAGAGGGACAAGTAAGGACAAAAGCTTTTTTGTGCATTCGTTTATTATCTCCTCGACTGCCATAGGCCTCTTCGTGCCTACCTTCTTGGGGCATACTTATAAAGCGGCAATAAAAGTTGGCGAGAGTTGTACATATAAGGCGTGATTACTGAGGGCCCGAAAAGAACTAATATCAAAATGTTAAATTATAGTTTCACTTTTCCAACATTGACGCCAAATTAAAAATAATTATTCAGTTTTCTCTCATCTACTTACAGCTAAGGTTTATATGACATGTGAAAGCATTTACGATTCAGTCATTTTATATAATTTGCGCCAGTTTTTGTTTAATAAAAAGTTTTCGATATTTGTTTTTTTTTCTACTATTTTTAATAAAAGAGAAAAAATCCTAACTAAACCAAGATATAATGATAATAACTAATAAGGTACAGTTGAACCGTTAAATTAAATTACTTACATAATTATGTAGTCTCGTAAACTCCATTAGGAATTCCTCAGACAGAAAAATGTGCGTCTTCACTTATAATTTTTCTTACAATCTAAATCGTTTCTATAGTTTAAGATTGAAAGCTTAATTTAAATATGAGGTGTATATAAGATATTCTTACTGCCTCCGTGGCGAAGTGGTTTATGCGTCTGCATGTTCCACCAGAGGTCCACGGTTCGGGGAAACAATGTTTCGGTTCAGAAGACTAATTACGTACTTGCCTGTAAATAAAATGATCAGTAAAATAGAAACAGCAGTGTTCCCATGCCCCACTAGGGATTCTGGGAATTCACTTAGACATTCTCCTCGATTATGGAACTTGGAAGTGCCATCCTAAGTAATGATCACATTAAGATTGGTGCGTGCAAAGGCAATTGTCAACTGAAACTGATCCCGAAACACGTAGCTATGTAGGTACTTTATGATCACCAGCAAGTATTGAACTGAAGTGACACGTCATATTGAAATGTGGTTGGATAACAGTACTCTCTATCATTTTCCTGATAAGCAGCCGTTATCCTTGATACCTACATATTTTTCAATTTGTCTCTTGTACTTTAGCCACTAAACAGATAGACTAATTTGATCTGGTCTGAGGTCTCTGGATCAACCTCTGGGATGGATGGAAGTATACACATACATGACAAAAAATGAGACACGTTTTTCATCTTTGTATGAAAAATTTATAATCCATGTTTAAAGACTATTTCGTAACTAATAACTATGGATTAGCAATTTTTTGTCTTACAATACACGTTTTTTTCTCATTTTGTTCCTAGTGTCAAAACTTGAGTCTAGGTGTCAACTGTCATATTTTATCAGGTATCTTTAATTCAGTTAACTTTAAGTAGGGTAGGTACCTACTAAGTACTAGTATCTACGTCTACAAGTGATTTGTTTTGGAGTCTTGACCTTGAGTTTGTTTTTTAATTCTAATACCTATTGTTATTCGTTTTATTTTAAAAATTAAAATTAATCTAACAATTTATACTAGCTTAGCTCGTACATTGTGTTATTTTTTACTTATTATTTTTGTTTATCCTTATTAATCATTGATCTTTGTCGTTTAATTTATAATTCAAATTCTACTATAATCGTAATTAATAGACACTTGTATTAAATTGTAACAGGTGTTTAATGTTCTTTAATTTTCCATCTTTGCAAGACAAGTGTGTGTGTGTGTGTGGACTAACCGATCGTGACCGCAACAATATTAATGATTGGTAATTTCATTCAAGTACAAACTACGAAGTATATTCTTTCGTGAAACCGCGACCAAATATCAAGAACTCAAACATTTATTTTGTTTGAAATCACCGAAGGAGGTGCGCCATAGCCACATTCATTAAATATTTAATAAACCAGTTCACACTTCATCAACATAGCGAAAGTATTAAACGTGTGTGTTGTGATCAAGCTCTGTATTAACATCTTGGTGTTTTTTTACGTTTATAATGGCTTCAACATTGAGACGAGTATTAAATCAAGCATTTAAAAAAAGAAACACTTATAGAATCTTCTATGTACAGAATAGTACTGACTCAAACATTTTAACTTCAGTGTATAAAGATGTAAAAGATACAAATCATACAATTAATGAATTGGTTTGGGAAAACTTGGATCAATGGCCAGACAAGACCTTCACAGTGAGTATTTTAATGTTATTTATGAAATACAATCTGTTTTTAAAAATACCCAATTAGAAATTCTAATAAAATGTAGACTACATTATGTAGTTAGTACTTGTTTCATTATAACAAGTACTTACTACAATTTTATTATCTTTTTATTGAAATATATTTTACTAATAAATTAACTTAGTTTTACTTTTCAATGTAATGCATTCTTACACTTATCTTTTGATAGATGAACCGCTTTTCAAACTATGATAAGTAGTTTATAGAATACAAAACATAGTGTTGAACATACTATATTCAACAAAAATCTTATGTTCAATTAATGAAGTTTTAAGTTTAGTTGTACTATGTAAAAGATATATTTCCATTTCATTGTCCAGAGTTCATTGATTAGGTTAATAGATAAAATGGACATTGTTGTCTGTTTTATCGTTTATTGACAGTATAATCCATGGCTTATCAACTCGGTAAAGTTTAACGACCATTCTTTTGTCCTATTTACTCCATATAAAAAACATAGGAATCCGAGTTCTTGATATTTATTGCAAATGAGATTTCAAGGGCTTATCCCAAGCATGGGGCATGATCTTCCCTATGGCCTTTGGGGCCTCCTTACAATTTTACTAATTTCCTATCTAACTTTCCCTTCCCTCCAACCTTGATACTTTAGTTGATTGAAGATTATTGCCAGCTTTGCTAAAGTCCTAGACAAAATAGTGCACCAACCATAACTAATTACATTTGCAAACAGTTTCTTTATATAACTTGTTATATCAATTCATATAAAAATCAGTTTGTAAGATATTATAAACATACTAGCTGACCCGGCAAACATTGTTTTGCCATATTAATTTTTGGGGTGGGCTACCCCTATCACTTAGGGGTATGAAAAATAGATAGTAGCCGATTCTCAGACCTACTGAATATGCATATAAAATTTGGTAAAAAACAGTAAAGCCGTTTCGGAGGAGTAAGGTAACTAACAATGTGACACGAGAATTTTATATATAAGATGAGTAGTTCTTGTTTAGTTTACTTGCACCTTCCCCAGCTGTACCGGTAGCAGTATTTTGGAATAAGAAGTAGCCTATGTCTTGACTCGAAAAATAAGCTAACACTGTGAACTATTTGAAACTAATTATAACCGAGTCTGACTAAGTACCTACCTAATTCAAGCTGTATGTTGCGCCGGAGTTCTCGGATCAATTACAGGGAAACATTAATGTTTGGTATGAACAGAAGGATGATCACCTTCTTACCAATAAAGAAATCGATCACAGAAACAGAAATATGCCCCACATTACGGGATTTTATTGTGAAATACATATATAAAATAAAACACACAAACAGCGGAAAATACTACAAATAATTAATTTATTATCTATTTTAGTTTTTTAGAATACATTACACTAGCAGTTTAATGCTTAATGTATAATTAAATAAATAATATTATATTCATTTTTCATTAGTCCAAAGTACCTAAATAAATAAGTAAATTAAATTTTGATCAAAGTTCAACGACAATTATTCATAACTTAAATCGGCTTTTATTATTAGGCGGTCATTCGGCTTCACAATCAACATTCAAAAATCATTATTGCGATACATATTACGATAAATATTCCCTTATCCTAAGTTTATAATGTCTTTCAGGTATGTGCAACAACGGGCCACGGGTACACTTACGCACAAACATACCGTATGTCGATAAACTTTGCAGCGTCACTAAGGACGAAGTTGAAGTTGAAAAATGACGATACAGTTGCCATAATATTACCAAATATTCCCGAATATCCATGTATTGCATTGGGAATACTCGAAGCAGGGTGTATTACTAGTATGATGAATCCCGCATACAGTGCCCGTAAGTAATTCTTAACCAAAATAACGTTTAGTGTGTAGGCTGTAGATTTTTGTTTTTATTTTGATAATAAATTTGTTGTCAGATGTTTCGTGTACCTAAGATAAGATTACAAGGTTGTAGACTGTAGAGGCTACATGCACCTACATACCACGCACATTCTATATATGTTGATGCACTCATAACTGCTGAGTCACTAGTTAGTATCAGGTTTTCTTCTATAATGTGTATATGGGCGCCGGCAGAAATAATTTTCAGGTGATGCAGATTTTAGTTTTCTTACAATCTTCGCTGTATGATTGTTATTAAAAAATTTAGTCGGAAACATCTGAAGCCCGGTTTATTTTTTTTTTTTAACTATTACGACTTTTTATTTCAATAATTCCTGTTGATCCCGAGATTCCCAAGGGGGGCAAGCACCCCCTGGCACTCTCCTGCCGGCGCCCATGAATGTGTACTGATATAAAATAGTTAAAAATGTGTTAATTTGTCAAATATAGACAAAATAACCAAACGAATGATTTACCTACATAAGCCGTTCATAAATCTGAGTCTGTAAACCGAATATTAGCGGCCTTCACACGTACAGCTCGATCCGTAGGAAACAGCTCGCGCCATTCCGATCTGCCGTCCAATCCGTCCGTGTAGACGCGACAAGCGCGTGGTGGTTTGACAGTTCGATGCGGCGCATTGGTGTGTACGAACTTTTGTACAGTTTTATGCGGGTGCCTCGTGTGGACGACAATTATTTCAAAATGGCAGTTTGGAGCGTGGAAGCAGTGACAGGTTTTATAAGGATATATCGAGAACATCCATGTTTATGGCAAGTTAAAAATAAGTCGGCTTATACAAACCGTAATTTAAAACAAAAAGCATACGACGAACTCATCGAATATTGCAAAAATGTTGGTTTTACAACGGCGAACCGGGATTTTGTCACGAAAAAAATACAAAATCTAAGGGGAGCATTCCGCAAGGAGTTAAAAAAAGTGTCTGAAACCAGAAATAAAAGCGGAAGTGCACAGGATGATATATATAAACCAAGTCTTTGGTATTATGATCAAATGCTGTTTACCAAAGACCAAGAATTGCCGACTCCAAGTATTTCCAATATAGACGTAGAAAATGAAAATTCCCAATATACAAACGTCGCTTCACTGTTATTTTCTCGTACTAACTCAGTATCACCGCCACGAGATGTCTCACCATCACCACTACAGGATACTACTAATATAGCATCGCTACCAATTAATGCCGAAAATACAAATACTAAGGTAAGATAATAAATACACGTTTTTCACAGAAAACCTTTTTATTACGTATAAGTAAGTGATCATTTTGATTTTAAAATTAAGTCAAATGATTATTACATAAAAATTAGTCCATATTAACAGCTACGATCTACCAGCGTTTATCATAGTTTCTTGCCAAGAAACCTTACCTATTGTATTGAAATATGTTTTGTATTCATCTCTACTCTGTTTAGCTAAGGAAGGTACATTTCTGGTCGAATATCTGTCCAATGGAGTTAGTTCAGAGCTGTTTTGGCGCCAATCTCCGTCTAAAACAGTACTCGATTCAATATTTTCTCTGTCCACGGTTGATGCTGACATATAAAAATTACTTCTCTTTCTTAAAAAATTATGAATACTACATATTGCTAGTACTATGTAACATATATTTTCTGGTTTCATGTTAATAGGTGTACGTAGTATCTGAAATCTAGAGGCTATTATGCCAAAAGTATTTTCAACAACATTACGAGCACGTGAGAGTCTGTAATTGAAGATTCGTTTTTCATAATCAAGTTCTCTTTGCGGGTAGGGGGTCAAAAGGTTTTCATTCAAAGCAAAACCTTCATCACCAATGAAAACGTAATTTAAATAATGAACATTCTCGCTTCTCTCGGGTAAATTTAAAAAAAAATAATCCTCTTAATAATTTGTTGTAAAAGGTTGTGTATTCAATAACACCCCCATCGGACATCCTGCCATTTTTACCAACGTCAACAAAAATAAACTCGTAGTTTGAGTCTACCAGAGCCATTAAAACCATACTATAAAAGCTCTTATAATTGTAATATTTTGCTCCAGAATTGGCAGGAGGAATAATTCTTATATGTTTTCCGTCCAGTGCGCCTCCACAGTTAACAAAATTCCAATGATCATGGAAACCTTTAGCAATTTCCAACCATTCTTCTTTGCTTGTAGGAAACTGTAAAAAATATTCATTTTTATTACATTTTTTTCAGGAATCAACCCCTACTCCACGGGGAACGAAGAGGAAGTCAAATATAATTGACACTCAAATTAAGTTCATTAATGTATGCACAGAAGCTCTTCAAAAAAAGAGCAGACAGATGACAGAATATGAAGCTCTAGGAGTGACAATTTCAAAAAAATTTGAAAAAATGGACAAAGTCCAAGCTCTATATGCAGAATCAATTATACATACAGTTATGCGCAAAGGCATTTTAAAACAACTAACAGAAACGTCAGATATATGTGATAAACAATGCAATAAAGTTGTATTTCATACTAACATTTCTGGGCCATCGTCGCCGTCTACCCCACTTCAAGAAAACTCTGATATAATTTTATCTGAACCTCAACATACTCATAACACAGAAAATACAGAATCTATTCTCAGAGAATACTATCATAACTATGATGACGCTAACTTTTGAATTCATTTAAATTTGATTAAAAATGATTAAGTTAATTTTGTCTCGTATTCGTAATTAAAAAGGTAAATAAATTAAAATAGTGTTTTAATATTTACCCTCATGTAATCTTTTCTCAACGTTTCGTAAATCGCTTTACACGTTTCCGGTATTATCTTGCTTAGAGCTGATGTAGAAATGCCAGAAGAAAATTTTAAATCTTCAAATGAACGTCCAGTTGCCAGATATCTTAATGTTGCGGAAAGACGTTCTTCTGGTGTTATGCATTTTCTCATAACTGTATCTTGCTTAGTAATTCTGTGCCGGATAAGTTCCAATAAGCAATCAAAATTATCGCCGTCCATCCTTAGGTAATTTTTAAAATCTTCTGGATAGTTTTCTCGTATTTCTTTTAACATGGGTAAATGTCCAAATTTTCGTCTATATTTCTTAACCCATACACGTCTCCTTTTTAGATTATTAAAACCAACCACAAAACCAGCTAACGCGATCACTAGACGTGTATCCATTTCTACTGTACCGGTTAAAACTGAAAGAAAACTTTTAAAATTGGTCGACATTCCACGCGCCATTCCAAACTGCGATCCGAACTCTCAAAAAGCATTTATACGTACAGTTTTATCTGCAGGAAAGCAAAATAGACAGTTTAAACCGCAGTTCAAACTGTTATTACAATTGAAGCGTAATGTAGAAGCACAGATCAGCGCGCGGTCTAGTCTGCACAGATTTATCCGCAGATTGGTGCGCAGTTCCAGAAATGCCATTCCGAACTGCACGTGTGAAGGCCGCTAATGTCTCTGATTAAGAGAGCGACTATTGGGGAGTTTCTTGCGCCTCTTCTCCACCAGAACGCCACTCGAAGAATCTGAAGTGGTAGTAGATTATACATCATTTAGATTCAATCCTAGTATTATTATTGACTTGCATTAAGTAACTGTTAGGGCCTGTGCACACCATGTTTTTTAAACGCGACGTCGACGCGCTTTTTAATGACGCGCGTCGACAGCGCACTCTTATCTTTTATCTGACTTGCGTGCGTATCGCGTCTGTATCGCTACACACGCGCGTCGACGGCGCGTTAAAAAAACGTAGTCTGCACAAGCCCTTAGCCAGTTTTACAATGAAAAAATTTTTTTTGAGCTTGATATCACATGGTGGTTACGATATTCAAATTAAAAATCAACCAACTTAATAAATTAGGATAAAAAATTCGTTATGTGTACTATGTATTGATACATATATGCTTAATACGTTTTTATTTATTAAACTCTAGAATCATCTCGGTTTAGTCCAGCTTAACAAGGCGTCTTAGATTTTACCCGGGACTGCGCCTGTCCTCAAATAAAAGTAGCCTAAGTTATTCCTTATTACATCAGCTATCTGCCTGTGAAAATCCCGTCAAAATCGGTCCAGCCGTTTCAGAGATTAGCCGGAACAAACAGTCACACTGACAAGAATATTGTAAATATGTTATTTTGTATGTACCGTGTATACATATGCATTTAATTAAAGGCGGTTATTTTAATATTACAAACAGACACTCTAATTTTATTTATCTATATAGCTTACCCGCTTAATCCATTGAAACTGTTTAGTTATTTTCACTTTTTCACCGAATGTTTTCCTTTTTACAGACGAGTTAAAACGACAATTGGAGATGGTTAAATGCAAAGCGATTGTATCATCAAAATTGTCATATCCAAATATAGCGGAGGCGTTTAAGTCTATGCAAACGATTCCAGTCATTTTGGTTGACAACGATACGTTACCGGAGGGGACGATTCGATTCGCTGAATTCGCAAATGATTTGAACGTTGATATTGACTGCTTGAAAGCGGTTCAGCGTACTCCAGAAGATGTCGCTATAATGCCATTTTCCTCTGGCACAGCGGGTTTGCCGAAGGCCGTGGTTTGTACGCATAAATCTGTTGTTGCATTTAATAAGGCAGTTCTGGATCCTTCTGTTATTGCTGTGGAGGAGGCTACAGGTAATAATTGTTCTCAACTGGCTCATGTCTAAGACATATGTCAAATAGATTAAGCAAAAGTCCCAATGAAGCATTCGGAGACGTCACTGAGTATTTTCTTTATTGAGAACTAGCGACTCGCCCCGGCTTCGCACGGGTATAGTATGCATGTAAATCTTGCTCTTCACACTCTATTTATTTACCAAGTGACAATGCGTAGTCGGTCGATGTATCCTTGGTTCTTTTCTCGGGAAAATTAATGGGATTGAAATTTAACTGACGAAAGATTTGGAAGGCACTGTAGGCTTCGCTCGTCTTTGTGAAACACGCAAAAATGTGTTTCTCCCAAGACTGGTGGTTATTTGTTTTACCTATCTATCATAATGTGTGTAAAATTTCAGCGAATTATCAATCAGTAATTCCGGGTGTGTTGCCATTTTTCCACATATTTGGCTTCAACGTGCTGATGTTGAATTTGATGTGCGTAGGCGTGAAGGTGGTCACACTGAGTCACTTTAAACCCGAAGTATTTCTCGAGACCCTGGTCAGACACAGGACTCAGCACTTGTATGCTGTACCACCTATGAGTAAGTTTTTTTTTTATTCCAACTAAGCTTTTTAATTTAGAAGTGTCCTTTATTAATATTCCTTTAAAAATATATAAACCAACTTCAGAGTGCAAAGAAACATAATTATTTTATAAGAAGTCCATGTCTCAGGATTAAAGAATTAGCAACAAAGCTTTTATTTATTAAATTTTTGTTTAATTTAAAAATAATATAATTAGTTCAGAATAGCCATTTTCAAGCTACATCACAGATTCTTATAAACTGCTAAATACTATGTAGATTTATTATAATCTATTGCACGTTTTCTCGACCAACTTGCAAATTACTCAATGATTTCTCGGGAAACATCTCGGGAACATAGTAAATCCTCATTAGCGTAATATCCAGAGGCTTCAATATAGAAAATGATAAATCATAAATAATAAATTATATTTCAGTTATATTCTTAGCGAAACACCCGGCAGTGACGCCCGCACATGTTCAATCCCTCAAAACTATAGTGTGTGGAGCTGCCTCTTTATCGAGTAATGATGCTGAAGCTCTACTAAAGAAAAACGTAAGAAATTATAACTTAGTAAAATCATCTGACATGATGAAATCAACAATTAATCGAATGCCTTCGTAAGAAAATCTTCGCATAACCTTGGTAATGAAACTGTTATCGACGGGACGTAAAAAGTGTAATACTTTAAACGCTGTTTTCAACAACTAAATATAAAGTAGTTGAGAATTTTAACTTACTAGCGACCCGCCCCCGCTTTGCACGGGTATAAAACATATATAAAAACCTTCCTCTTCAATTACTCTATCTATTAAAAAAACCGCATCAAAATCCGTTGCGTAGTTTTAAGCATACAAAGGGATATAGGGAAGAAAAAGCGACTGTTTTATACTATGTAGTGATTAAACTATTTCTTTGACGGCCGATTGGCGCAATGGGTTCTAATCCCGGTACATTAATTTGTGTGATGAGCACGAATGCTTGTTGCCGACTCTTGGTTGCTTATAAAAGTTATGTATAAATTGTGGTAGCCTCGTTGTTTCTAATAACCATTATACAAGTGCTTCAGCTACTTTAGGATCAGAAAAATGTTTATGAGTTGTCCCAATTATATTATATTATATTAAAAAAAAATGTTGATAAATTTTCCATACAAAATTACTTGCGTTAGGTGACACTCAGGTCTTATGTTTTACTTGTAATATAAATACTATAAAATTACTGTTTACGTCACGAATTAATATATTTCTGTCACTAAATTATTAAATTTCTGTATACAGAGAAGCATAAGATTCCGCCAAGGCTACGGCTTGACAGAGACGAATGGAGGTTTATCTATTGGACACAACTATGACACAAACTACGCGGCAGTTGGTCACATTATGGGCAGCGGTCAGGTCAAGATTGCTGACTTGGAGACTCAAGAAGCTCTAGGACCTGGACAGGTGAGATATTTTTTCGCTTAAGCCTCGGTTTTTTAAATTAATTTCGTCGTATCGTGATGTCATCCTATAAACAAAGTAAAATAGCTAACAGAAAAATAATATAATAGATATGTACTTTGTAGATATGTATTTTTTTATAATTTATATTAATTTCTAAAATAAAAGTTACTCATTACATCAGCTATCTGCCGATTATATTGATATAAAGATTAGCCGGAATTAATAGAAAAAGCGGTTATTTTAATATTACACTCCAATTCTATTTATCTGTATAGATGTGTAATAAAAACAAAAATAAATCTCTCTTTCGATATAGTTCTTATTTCAGTATGAAACATAAATATATAAATACAATTAACAGGAAGGTGAAATTTGGGCTCGTGGTCCGATGCTTATGAGGGGATACTATGAAAATGATGAAGCCAACAAGGAAGTGTTCACTCCGGATGGCTGGTTCAGGACGGGTGATATCGGGAAATATGATGACAAGAAGTATTTGTATATCACTGATCGATTGAAAGAACTTATTAAGGTATGTAGAGAGCTGGTAAATAGTTGACAGATTATTTTATTTTTAAATTACGATCGAATTATAGAATCTCGCGCTTTTTTAGATATTTCGAAATTTAAAAAAAATATTCCTATAACAGAACAATCTCATAATATTTTTTCATCGTTACAATACCGGTCAAAGACCAAGTCAAAGAGGTTAGTGTCATACAAAAAGAACTCTCTGGTTAGTGTCACCAAGGAGGTTTTAACAATTATTTTCCGCTGTCTGTAAATATTTTTTTGTTGGTTTTCTGTTGTAGCGCCCGTTTCAATGAATGCGTGGTGATATATATTTATATTATACAGTTCGTTGTAATGGAGTGTAACGGGCGGCCTTATAGCTTGTCAGCGATCTCTTCCAGGCAACCCAATATTCAGACTTCTTACTTTTTAAGAGGAGAATTAAAATTGCTTATAAACTGAGCTAGGATTTTAATAGTGTCACAAGAGTGTGTTTTTCTCTATTTTTAATTTATTTAATCTCATTTCGTGGGATTATATCTTCTAAAATATCAAACCTTTTCTTTAGATTCACAGATAGATAGTGTTTTTTTAAAAATGTTTGCTCACAGCTTGTCTTATAAACACAAGCGTGTTTTAATACCTCTATATACAACTGTTTTATAATATGTGTACATAAGTATTATGCATAACATAAATTTTATTGATACAGGTAAAAGGTTTCCAAGTCCCGCCCGCCGAGTTGGAAACCATTCTCCGGACTCACCCGAAGGTGTTGGACTGTGCTGTCATAGGAATTAAGGACCGGTTAAGTGGTGAGGCGCCCAAGGCCTTCATAGTGCCACAACCCAAACAAACCATTGACCCCAAGGAAATATTAGAATACGTGAATAAGCAGGTAGTGGCATTTAAAAATATTAAAGAAGTGCAATTTGTGGATGAGATCCCAAAAAATCCGGCTGGCAAGATTTTGAGACGGGCTATCAAAGATAAGTATTGTTAGCTCCAATATGATGTAAAATAATTAATACTTAAGCAGTATATATAACGGAGAACACAATAACTAAATATATTATTTAGAATTCCATATTTCTCTTATGTTTCATTAGTACTAAATCGCAAAGCAGAAAGAATAATTCTTTCGACGAATAATAATTATTTACCTCTTATTACCTGTTTCTAACCCGCGTTAACTTGCAGAATACATTACAAAAATATTAATGAGGAAATAATATATATGGTGGATTTTTTAAACGGTATAGTGAGTGTAAAGGTTAAGGTACCTACTTTTAATGTCCCGTCTCAAAAATT
This sequence comes from Aporia crataegi, assembly GCA_912999735.1. Lineage (NCBI taxonomy): Eukaryota > Metazoa > Arthropoda > Insecta > Lepidoptera > Pieridae > Aporia > Aporia crataegi. The sequence goes on from OU538749.1 coordinate 6,619,710, forward strand.
CCCTGTTTTCTATTTAAAAAATAACCGATAAATCTCCACTATTATTTTTAAGAGTTCAAAATGACGTTTGTAAAGATAATTAATGGTTAAAACAACTAGTTTTTAATCGCGTAGATATTAAAATTATATTTTTGAATGTTTAATATGAATATATAATCAATATTTAACAAACTACGTTATTCTGTGAATTTGTTTTTATACATATGCAATAGTTTATTGTGTTTATATTACGTATTATTTTAATATTTAAGACTGTTGTTATATAATAATATAGGTATTTAAGAAGATAAATTGAAGACAATTTAAAAAAATACCATGTTAATTAAAAAAGACTACTTAAAAAATGTATGAACAGAATATAAAATACAACTTAAAACTATTGATCGCGTCTGCTTCAAATGTCAGTATCCATGTAAATTTTCATCATTCCAAGCTTAGCTGAGGAACTATCCTCCAGAAAACGACGACTGTAAGAGATAAAATGAATTCGGCTTTAGATAAACTATATATAGACAAACAGCCGGTTTCTGACTTGAGTATTCTTAAATCCTTAAGTACGAACTTAAGTGTTTTGTGTTTCACAAGTCAAAAAATGCTTTTCTCAAATCGATAATAGTAAAGTAAATACTCAAACTGTGCTTAGTATGTTTCGTTACATGTAAATAAATCGGTAAATCGGTATTGTTTTTAATTTGATATTTTTATGGTAAATCGGTAATTTTTTTAATTTGATATTTTTAAGAATTTTATAGATCTTTGACTATTTATTTAAATTTGTAAATTTAAGAAGTAAATGCTTCTAATGTAGAAGATTTTATATAACTAGGTTATTAATATTTAAGGCAGTTATTACAATTACAAGAAATGGAACGCGCACGTTTTAACTATAGTGATATTTGACATACTAATGTTTTGATAAGCTGATTTAAATATTACAAATGTAACAAATTTAATATATTATTCAGAATCTTTTAAAGAAGTACAATGGAGGATCAAAAAATTGGTTCCTAATAATTAAGAAATATGCCAGTTGAGTACAGTTTGAAAAAATCAATTCAGAAACGCAATATGTATTGATTTATACTTATATAGTATATTTTAAGACGCAATGTGTTGATTTATACTTAATTATAACTTAAGTCATTCTTAACGTGAAATTCTCAATTCAGGAATCGGCTGTAAATATTTTCGTTGATATTTTGACAAAATAAAAGCTTTAAAATAACTTATATTATGTATTGTTTTTATGCTACTTTACATATTAATGTGTATGAGGTTTCACGAAGTGCCTTTTTTATATTTTTTTATGAATCCAAATCTATTTCTAAATTATCTCGCTACAGTGTCTTCTACCACAAATTATGTCAAACAATTTATATGAATAAAATCAAATGTTAAATTAAATCTATGGTAAATGTTACAGCGCCCCTAGCGTCCAGTAGCATAACTAATTGATATAATGATTTATTATTAAGAAAATCATTCATCGACGATTTGTAATCGAATGCGTTAGATGATTATTTGCATTTTAATATTGACTATTAAAAATACTTGACTGAGCTTGTGGTAAAGATTAAGGTGATTGATATATTACTCTTCCAAAGATCGTTATTTATATCCGTTAACTATAATTTAGGGTATAAACATATTGTTAAAGAAAAATGAGAATTTTCCAAAATATTTTTTCTATTTATATATGTCAAACTATATTTTGGTGCTTTTTATGAACTTTGACCATTGAACAGACTTGTTATCATTGTTTATCTATAAGGAAAATAATATTTTAGATTGTAGATTATATTTTTGTATTCCGCTTCATAAATAAATTGTTTTTAAATTTTCAATGTTACATTATTACGATCCTTATAAGAAATCTTTCAATTCCGGCATTGTGAAATTGATTGCTGTTATAAGTATATTAAAATATTTTTATTATAAAACAATACATATTAAATGTAATATTATTAAAATAATTAATATCATACAATATAATACATTTACTTCACCCAGTGTCTTTGTCTCACTCAAAAAGACTGCCTTTAGCAGTAAGAAATTAAAGTACAAGAAGTCAGCTTGCTTTCTAGTTTCTTTCGCTTCTGCCCCTTCTTGGACACTTTAGTGTTGCCTTGTTTTGTGGCAGCCACGTCTTTGTGGTGTGCTTGTTTTATGGTCTGGATTTCTTCGCAGCTTTTCGAAGTAGCGACGGATTTTCTGTTAACCCCAATTGGTGTTATCAATTTAATGTTTATATCGTACAGTGAACTAGCATTGAAATTATTATTAGCATTATTTTTAGCATTGAATAGCTGTGCCCCGCGGTTTCGCCCGCATTAATTTCATCGTAATGTGATTGCCTATAAACAGAGTAAAATAGCGAATAGCATATGGATTATGTCCTTCGTCCGCGTGGAATAGTTATTTTTTTATTATTTTTATATTAATTTCTAAAATAAAAGTAGCCTAAGTTACTCCTTATTACATCAGCTATCTGCCAGTGAGCCCCATCAAAATCGGTCCACCCGGAACGAACAGACACAGAGAAATATTGTAAAAAATATATGTTATTTTGGTTATATACCTATGTACCGTATATAAATCCATATGCATTTAGTAAAAATCGTTTATTTTAATACTAGAAACAGACACTCTAATTTTATTTATCTGTATAGATAAGCGTGTTCAGCCACATTTAATGTCCGATTTTTTAAATCAAATAGTAATCAATTATTATCAATAATATTATATTATTTTATATATAATTATCTTATTTTATATATAATTATATTATTTTGTATATAATTATATTAATTTATATATAAGTATAAAAAAATTTGATTTATGGTATGCCTCCCTCTATGGAAAAATGGGCTAATTTTACAATCGAATAATATATAATTAAATTGAATAAAATACAAGTGCAATACATCACAATGACATTGAAAATTACTTATAAACTGGCACATATTAAAAGATTAGAAATTATCTTATCATTGACGTTAAAGGTGTAATAATTTCTTATCAAAAGGGGCAATGTCTTGCAGATTGTTAGCTTGCGTCCGGGTCGACGTATAAGATATGAACAACTTGGGATTATCAAATTATTTTACATTGTTGTTGTGCCTTTATCATTAAATTATATTGAGGTTACTCGCTATTCATAGACAATAGATATTATAATAATGTCTAGTGTTTAAGTTAGTAAATCAAATGATTAAATCAAAATCTTTATTTATTTTATACCAATATTATAAGAAATATACATGACAAATATTCTAACATGTACCACAAGCAAGAGCGGATCTAGCTTTGTTAATTAAATATTGAATCTATATAATGACAAATAATATATAAAAACATGTTTAACAATTTTAATTAGTGGTCCACCTAGGTCTTAAATCCAGCCCAGGGGAGTCATGACTCCCATGACCCTCCGTCCTGGATCGGCCCTTGATCACAAGTATGGCAACCAACAAAAACAAACCCTAAATAACAGCACAGAATATCCATATAGACCCCCTAGAGTTATATATGATAGCGATAAGTATTATCAATGTTTATATTTTTAAATATTATTACGTGGAGCAAAATTTTTGTATCCCTTTTTACAAAAATTACGCGGATGGAGGAGTATGAAATTTCGATGGGCGACCACTAGTTTTTTAAATATTAAAATTATATAAAAACATGATAAACAGTTACGTATAAGGAAATGGGAAGGACGTTTTCAACTGACCTTCATAAATTGACGTTGTTTTGGCCTATGAAACATGATAAACATGGTATTTTAGTTGTAAAAGCTCCACTTAAAGAATTTTTATTATATGCTTTTTAGGGTTCCGTAACCAAAGGGTAAAACGGGACCCTAATACTCTAACTGCTGTTCGTCCGTCTGTCCTTCTGTCGCCAGGCTGTATCTCATGAACCGTGAAACATAGACAGTTGAAATTTTCATAGATGATGTATTAACATGCTGCTTTAACAACAAACACTAAAAAACAGAATAAAATAAATATTTAAGGGATCCCATTTAATAAACGTCATTTTTTCCTCGTTTTTGCTCGATATTGATAACGGGAACAGGTAGACGCTTGAAATATTCACAGAATATTTAGTTATATATTCACTTTAAAAATAATAAAATAAACATTTAAGTGGCGCTCCCATACAACAGACATGATTTTTTGTTACCGTTTTTATAGATAATGGTACGGAACTGTTCGTGCGTGAGTTCAGCTCGCACTTGACCGATTTTTTTAAAAGATTAGAAGATAAAGAACTTAAAGTTGCTGAAGGGATTATGGTTCTAGAAACATTTGTTTGTTTAACAGTTAATTGGTTTACACAGTGTAAAATTTTTAGCAGATTAATTAATGTAAAACAAATTACGGTTAAACTTATTTATATCATCAAGCCCTTCCCAAAGGGTATGCAGCGACCACAGGTTGCCATACCTCTTTCGCTTTACATACTTTCAACAAATTCATCAATCATCATACATGTTTGCCGATTGCAGGTGCTTTAGAACTGCCCCTTCTCAAGTAGGTACATATGCCCTAGATTTGATCTTTATCTCTTTAGTAACAGAGAAGAATAATAGAAAAACGTAATTTTTGTTTAGTAATTATTCTTTTTTTTAATAACGACGAATCTGGTGGACGAAAAAACCTAAAGAAATGTTCCACCTTCGTATCTTATTATATATTTTTTTATAAATAATAAATAAATGAATGTGAATAATTGTTAATCTAAATTGTCTTATCAGTAATGGGGAAATGATAATTTTTGATACGTATTGCATTTGGTGGAATTACCTCATCGAACTTCATATTAAATTAGCGTGTATTGTGTGCGTTAAAATCAGCGCGTATCGTATTCTTAAAATATAGTTTAGTTGTCGCTTGCTAGTTGCGAAAAGTGCGCGTTTCAATAAAATGGCGCGGAAATTGATTTTACGTGAACTAAAAGAGTTGAAGTCGGTTAGGAAATTGTCAGCTAGTGCTACGTTTAGAAGGGAGGTACTCATTAAGTCTCCAATCCCAGATATCGCATTTTCTGACGCGAGATTTTTGGACCAGCTCTGGGAAAATTCACAGCGTTGGAGTAGCAGTCACATTGCGCTCGTACGTTTATTGTTATTTACTTCTAACGATTAAAATGTAAATAATTATATTAAAAATGAGGGTATAATAATTTTTATATTTGTTTATTCTATCAATGGCTATTGTTGACACGCTACAGGCTGTGACGCGGCTGTATATAATATGTGTGCTAACTGTGCCCCGCGGTTTCAACCGCGTTAATTTCGTCGTAACTTGGTTTTATATAGCCTACAAGCTTTTACCGCTAAAATGACGATAATTCCAGAGAACTTTTCGTCCCTCCCTTTCAACCCCTTACAACCCTTTTTCTCATTAAAAAGTCTAAATGTGTACCAAATTTCATTTAATTCGGTTTGGTAGTTTTGGCGTGAAAGCGCGATTGACAGTTACTTTCGTATTTATAATATTAGTAAGGATTGATTATAATTAAATGATTTTATTGGTGAAAACTAGTTATAAGGTATTTAAAAAAATGAAAAATTGTGTCTTATAAATGTCTTAAAAAGCCACTTGCTTGAATTTTAGCTTAGTAGCCTATCTGACATTGTCATTTAACCATTATAGTCGACTGCACGTCACTAAGGTATTTCCTAAGATAAGATTGGTTTAATGCAAAATGCCCATTAAGGTTCATAAATTCACTTTATCTGAAAGTCAACTTTCAGTTTACTTACCTACACTTAGATTTGAAATTTTGTATTGGTACCTACCAATTTTTTTTAAGCTTTATTTACTGAATAATTACCAATTATAATTGGTAAATAACCATTACTCGATTGATTCTAATCGATACTTTAACTAATGACGTTAATTATTTAAAATATCGAATACCATTTCAAATGAATTAATAGTATGTAATTTGTTTATTAGGTCAAATTGTAAATATTTTAATGTTATATAGTATATAGTAAATAGCATACAGCCAAAAATAACACATGCTAATTGATTTACCATACATGTAAAGTAGTGATCATCTTATATATAAAATTCTCGTGTCACAATGTTAGTTACCTTACTCCTCCGAAACGGCTTTACTGATTTTTATCAAATTTTATATGCATACTCAGTAGGTCTGAGAATCGGCTACTATCTATTTTTCATACCCCTAAGTGATAAGGGTAGCCCACCCTAAAAATTAATATGGCAAAACAACGTTTGCCGGGTCGGCTAGTTTAATTATATATTTATTAAATTTATAGTTAACGTTTATAAAATTTAATTTTGATGCGTAGATAGTAATGTAATAACTAATAACAAAGAAAATAAATCAATTATGCATTTTTATCGTAGCTTAAAAAATAATTTAAAAAATATTTAAATAAGTGAAATTGAATATTATTCATTAAAACCCCCGACATGTTACTTACAAATGACAATATCATAGATAATGTATGAATAGATTATATATGCGGAATTACCTACGCATTATCTAGTTAAATATAAAAGATATAATAAATTGATGAAAAATAAAAATCTAGTTGGCACAATTCCAAGATTTAACATATTTTTCAATTACTATCGTGTTTTGTTAATATCATCCCACCTTAAGTGTGCAAAGTTACAATAAATTGATTCTCATGACTACCGGGCTGAACTCCAATTTAATACGGGAAACCGTTTTATGAAGAAGCAATGTATCTTGAAGGTGAAAATCACCGAATCACCTTTTTAAATACTTTGACGTATAAAAATTAAGTTGTTGCAATATTCTATGAAACATATTTTTAGCTTTTCAGTTACAATAATCAACTAAATTTGCACAATTACATACGTCAAAATAATTTACAATTACAGTGTGTGTTCGTAAAATTCTATAAATTTAAAAAATTTAACATATTATTGCTTACTATAGAAACTTTCTACAATTCTCACACACAAAACATACAAATCCTTCACTATATCTCCATTATTTATCTCCTTACTTAGGTATATAACATTGTTATATACCTACTTTTTCATTGTCTCTCATTACTGCCTCTAATTCTGTTAGTACCTAAATCTCTTAACTATTAATGTTATTTAAATCCCATTTTTATAGGAGCTAAGATGTTATGAGCAGACACACAGTAAAATCTTCTGTTGTCATCGGAGGTTTAACAAAGGTGTGTTAATTATTATTAATTTTTGAATGCGCTTTTATTAACTACCGATAACCGCCTATTGATATCTTTATATAAATCGTCATTGCATTGTTTCAAATAAAATTTATCATTATTATCTACATCTATAATCCTTATTATCAGCATAATAAATTAAAAAATATTATACCTAAATGTTATAGTTTATACGTTGCATGCGCCAAACAAAAATCACGAGATAATTAAAAAATCAATAAAATGAAAAATGCCCAATAGTAAATCCTTCATATTTTTTTATAAAACGTATCTCTGAACCGGTGAAGAGGAAATGATTAGATAGAAAGAATTTGATAGATAGTTAACAAAATTACCTAAGAATACTTATAAATATAATATTTACGTAATAGTTTAAATTTTTATTTTAATCGTATTTAATGTGATGTGAATAGATAGTCTTTTTATCTGAAAGTATATCCAATAGTGTTACACCATTTTTCTCAGAAAACTTTAGAAAGGCTGGAACGATTAGGCTAATTTTGGTTTTGAAGTAATCGTAAACGTCCAAAGTTTTAAAAGGTGACAAAATATAAAAGGTATAATAAATTGACGAAAAATAAAAATCTAGTTGGAACAATTGCAAGTAAAAACAACAATTTTTATTTGCAACAAACTGTTCGTACCTGTCAAACAGGTGCGTTTAGAAATTAGTTTTGCGACCAACTAAAGGAAAAGCTCTATAGGCTTTCACTGAGCGATCGTGCATCCCATTTTATCCCGCAACTCCGATTTATCATAATATAATGCCTGCTCAGTTTTTGGTAAAAAAGAGAAAATTAATCCAACTGTTTTACGCCAGCATCAGCTAGTCTAATGTAATTTGACACAAATGAAATTAAAAGCAATCAAATAATCCTTACTATTCATATTTCCCAACTAATATTATAAATGAGACGGTAACGCTGTCAGCCTGTTACCCTTTCACGTCTAAACCACTGAACATTGACGACAACACGGAGACATACTAGAGGTTGGAAAGGACATATTGGCAAATACTTGAAATGGTTGAGATAGAGGATGAAAGTTTTAAAAGACTTAAAAATACGATAAACGTGGGTGGAGTCGCGAGAAAACGCTAGTAAAAAATAAGAATACACCTCATAATTATTTAATGAGGTAAATATATTAGACGTAATAAATAAAACACTTATGACAACAAAACACACCATCAACGAATATTGAACAAAATTCCTTGAACATTACCTACATGAAAACTAACGATGACTTGACTATATTTAAACTCTGACAAATAATAGAAAAAGCAGCATTTTTTGAAAGTTTAAATAAATCTTTATTTAAGCTAAAACATGTTAATAAAAACTCGACAGATCTCTTACCTTTATTTAAATCTAAATATATAGATCTAAAACGAATATTGAAATGAAACTTGATTTTTTGTTTTAATATAGCTTAAAATCTAGTTTCTAACTTCATATAATCTTAAAAATTAAACGCGAATGATAGTGATTTATTGTTATCAGTTCAATATACACTTATCTTGCGTATACATCGTCCTAAGAGCCAAAAGCCAGTAAAAGGCCGGTACTCAGTAGCTAGTTCTTTTGTTGAGTTTCATAAATATTTCTCTCGCTTTAATACGCAAAATAAACTACTGTTACAAAATTAATTTGCCACTAAAAATACAAACCACACAACATAAATATACGTCGTCCAATAATATGTCTATTTACTCAGAATACATAACCACTGACATGACCCTGTAGCCGCCATGTACGCACACGCGCACAGCCCTTCGCTCTAAAGTACATGGACGTGATTGGCTGCGCCTGCGCTTCATGCTTGTTAACCCTAGTGCTAAGTTTAGACTAAGATTTTTGTACAAATACTTGTGTTTTAGAAATTATAATACAATTAACATTCCACATTCAACTCTTCATTCATTCATTGTTTCATTGTATTTCATTGTTTCTCGACCTTTCTCTGCAAGCTAAGGAGTTTTATAAACTACAACCATCGACTCCTAAATTGGTGACCCCGAAGAAGAAACACGTAAAATGGAAAATCAACAGCAGTACGGAACGGAGCTCTCAGCCGTATCACTCCCTGTCCGTCTGCCACCTTTCTGGAGGGAAAAGCCACTTTTATGGTTCGCCCAATTTGAAGCCGCCATCGCTGCAAGCAAGCCAAGCGACGAACAAAAATTTAATCTCGCCATACCACTTCTTGGCCACAGTGACCTAGAGCAGATTGCAGACCTAATATTAAACCCGCCCACAAGCGAAAAATACCGAGCGCTGAAAGAAAGATTGTTAGCCACATACCAAGAGTCGGAGCATAACCAGATTCAAAAATTATTGAGTGGATTGGAGCTTGGAGACTTAAAACCAAGCCACCTACTTCGCAAAATGAAAGAGCTAGGTGGCAAAATAATTACCGACAGTGCTCTACAAATATTATGGCTAAAACAGCTGCCGCCACACGTTCGCGCCGTCCTTTCAATTAGCGCAGAGTTGAGCTTGGATAAATTAGCTACAATGGCAGATACAATGATGGAGCACATCGAGCCTGCAACGATCGCCGCAGTCTCGTCTCCAACATCATCCACAATTCACGACGCCACGAGTCTACAAATAAATATGATATCAAGCCAAATCGCGAAACTAGCATTGGAAGTTGCCAGCCTGAGGAATGAACAACAGGAATATCAAAGACGTAGAAGCCGATCACGTTTTCAACACCAACGTTATAAGTCACGATACAGATCAAGAACGCGTTCACCTGCATTCCAGGAGCACGATGATTATAAACCAGGCGTTTGTTATTACCATCGGCGTTTCAAACAAGAAGCAAAAAAATGCGAATCCCCATGCAGCTTCAAACAGGAAAACTAAAAAGCACGTCGTCGTTAGCGGGCGTCGACGGCCATAAAACTACATACCGCTTATGTGTAACGGATTCCATAAGTAAAGAAAAATTTCTTGTGAACACTGGAGCTGACATATCGGTCCTCGCAGCAAAAAGGAGCAAATTCTACCAAAAACAACGGGGTGACTACACATTGTTCGCCGCAAATGGTACAAAAATTAAAACATATGGAGAACGAACAATCGAGCTAAACTTAGGCTTACGAAGAAGTTTCAAATGGAAATTTGTTATCGCCGATGTTAATACATCTATTCTCGGAGCAGATTTCCTCGCAAACTACAAGCTACTCGTCGATCTTCATAAAAGAAAATTAATAGACTGCGTCACTCAACTAAGCGTCAACGCCCTCCGCATTCAAGCAACCGAAGCCTCAATACAGACCGTCAACCACAATCATATCTACCACGACATACTAAAGAAATTTCCCGACATACTACGACCAATATCAATGAAGACACCTGCTAAACATAATACAACGCATCATATCGAAACTACGGGACCTCCAATATTCGCAAGACCACGCCCTCTTCCCCCAGACAAGTACAAGGCCGCTAAACTTGAATTTGAAAGGATGATCGAGATGGGTATATGCAAGCCCTCAAATAGCCCATGGGCTAGTCCTTTACACGTCGTCAAAAAGAAAAATGGATCACTTCGCGTTTGTGGAGATTACCGAAGATTAAATGCAGTTACGATACCCGATCGCTACCCTATACCGAGGCTTCAAGACTTCACATACCAGCTGCACGGAAAGAAAATATACTCCAAATTGGATATCAAAATGGCATATTACTGGATACCTAATAACGAACAAGACGCCGCCAAGACCGCCATTATAACACCTTTTGGACTCTTCGAATTCAAATGCATGACCTTTGGCTTACGGAACTCAGGTCAAACATTTCAACGATTCATGCACGAAGTTCTTCGAGGTCTCGACGAAATAGTATTTTCCTACATCGACGATATATTAATATTTTCAAACTCGGAAGAAGAACATAGAAAACATATAGAAACTGTACTCGAACGCCTCGACAAATACGGCGTGTCACTAAACTTAGAAAAATGCGAATTCGGGAAAGAAAAAATTGAATTTCTCGGATACGAAGTCTCTTCAGAAGGCATCAAACCAACCCAAGAGAGAACAAAAGCAATTATTAACTACCCTAAGCCGACCACAGTTCAAGAGTTGAGAAGATTCTTAGGAATGATTAACTTTTATCGCAGTTGTCTTCCTAAGCAAGCGGAAAACCAATATATATTGAACAAATACCTACACAACAGCAAGAAAAATGATAAAACACAGATCAAATGGACACCGGAATCGGAAAATGCGTTTGAGCAATGCCGCCAAAGCATACTTAACGCCACGATACTCTCACATCCTATTCCTAACTCACCACTTCGGCTATACACTGACGCATCTGACAAAAGCATCGGCGCTGTTCTTCATCAGCAAGAAAATAATATATGGAAGCCTCTAGCATTTTATTCGAAGTCTATGAGTGAAACACAACGTAGATATAGCGTGTACGATCGCGAATTACTAGCTATGTACACAGCTGTAAAAAACCTACGAAGATTAATTGAAGGAAGCGAACTCACTATCTACACGGATCATAAACCGTTAACCTTTGCACTTACGAGAACATCAAGCAGCAGCGATACGCCGAGACGAGAGCGACAACTTCATTTCATTAGCCAGTTTTGTTCAAAGATTAAACACATCGAAGGAAACAACAACGAAGCCGCCGATGCATTATCTCGCGTGGAAGAAATTATTATACCTCACCACACTTTTATCAACTACAATAAATTATCAATCGATCAACAAGCAGATGAGGAACTAAAGGAATGCAAGAAAAACCCGAAATTAATATTTAAAGACATAAAAGTGCCCGAATGCAATCAGCCAATCACATGCGAGGTGTCGACATCATATATTAGACCGTATCTACCAGCCGCATATCGTTTTAATGCATTTCAAGCGCAACATGAATTATGTCATCCCGGCATTCGAACCACAAGAAAGATCATGACAAAAAAATACTTCTGGCCGTCAATAAACAAAGACGTAAACACATGGGCTAGAGCTTGCATCGGATGTCAGCGTGCTAAAGTGCAACGACATACAAAAAGCCCTCCTGGAGAGTTCGAAGAATCTGCGCGTTTCGAGCACATACACTGCGACATCGTCGGTCCTTTTCCTCCGTCAAACGACTACAGATACATCGTCACCATAATAGACAGATGTACAAAGTGGCCAGAAGCGATCCCTACACGCGACATCACCGCAGAAACCGTGTCTAAGGCTATATACGACGGTTGGATTTCAAGATTTGGCACTCCTTTAAGAATAACTACCGACCAAGGAAGGCAATTCGAGTCAGCACTCTTTACCGCCTTATGTAAAAAGATGGGCGTACAACGCATAAGAACAACGGCATTCAACCCTAAGGCGAACGGACAGGTCGAACGTTGGCATCGAACGCTAAAGAGTGCACTAATGGCAAGAGAAAATAATACACACTGGAGCGAAGAAATCACAACAATCTTATTGGGATTACGTACAGCACTACGCGAAAGCCAACAATATAGCCCCGCACAAATGACGTACGGGACAACACTCAGAGTACCGGCAGATTTTTTCGTACCTGCAAAATCCAACATTGAAGACTCGGAGTTTATCAGTCGCCTATCTGAAACAATGGCTACTTTATCACCAAAACCACGACTGCGCCACACAAATAAAACTTTCATCCATGGTGACTTAGCAACATGTTCACATATTTTCGTGCGAAATGATACAGTACGCACGGCATTGATACCACCTTACAACGGACCCTTTAAAGTACTAGAAAGGAATGAAAAACACTTCACAATCCAATTGCCTACGCGAACTTCTGTAATATCAATCGACAGACTTAAACCAGCCTTCATATACAACCACGAGCAAGACACATCAATCGACTACAAGGAGATTAAGGATAAGTCAGACTCGGCAGATAAATATACAACAAAAGAAGCACCAGCCAGAAATTACGTAACAAGATCAGGACGCACGGTGAAACCTAGAGTACGTTTTTCTCAGAGGGGAGTACTGTAGCCGCCATGTACGCACACGCGCACAGCCCTTCGCTCTAAAGTACATGGACGTGATTGGCTGCGCCTGCGCTTCATGCTTGTTAACCCTAGTGCTAAGTTTAGACTAAGATTTTTGTACAAATACTTGTGTTTTAGAAATTATAATACAATTAACATTCCACATTCAACTCTTCATTCATTCATTGTTTCATTGTATTTCATTGTTTCTCGACCTTTCTCTGCAAGCTAAGGAGTTTTATAAACTACAACCATCGACTCCTAAAACCCCTTCTAAGACAGAATTCACGACATCAGGCTATGCATTAACTTTTAACAATACGTTATAGTGCTCATAAACTTTAAACTCGCGATTTGAACTCATTGTTAGTAAATATAGCAGGACTTACCGCGCAAAGAAACATTATTTATTTACCTCGACGTTTCGAGCGTGTTGCAAATTCCGTGGTCACGAAAAGAACCTTATAGTGCTTACAGCCCAACGGACCTTGGCCGTCGAGAAACACTAAAGTCTAATCTGTTTTGTGCCTTTTGCTGTCAATAAACTACGAAGTTTAAGCAAGCGAGCAAGATCAAGTTATGTTTTAAATGTTTTAAGCGTAAATGGATTTTTATCAAAAAATCGTAGTTCAGGAATCTTAGCCAGAATACGTAATTGGTGAGGCATCTTTTACAAGTGTCTTGTTATCGTTTATAGAATGCACGAGAATCAAGTTATTTAACGTTGTGTTTATTAGGTGTTTATCTTATCATTACAACAGTTAAATAGTTTGTTGCTTTATTATTTTATTCTCCGTCCATTCTGATTACTTTGTGTTCATTTCTTCAAAATATACATTGTAAATTTTGACGAGTCCTCAAATTATTATAATTATTTTACAACCCTGTAATCCGGCTCTATAGCAAAATACACATTTTAGCTTCATTTATCAAGTAGTTTCCGAGTTTTCGTGTTTAGTCAGTGAATGACCTTTCACCTTTTTTTTACACACCGTTACACTGGATTGCAACGGGTGGCCTTGTCGCTAATCAGCGATCTCTTCCAGGCAACCTACAATTTTTATACTATCATGACGCTTTAACAGCTGACAGCGCCATAGACAAGCAACGAGTACTCTAAATATAAGAAACTGAACGGAAAATATTGAAAATCGCGCCTCTAGTGTTCAGTATAATTTTTGTTTTAATGAAAATACCTCCTGCACCAACATAGGTACAATTAGATTGATATTTTCTCAAATTTGATTTAATCCAGTTATAAAATCTTTTGTGAATATGTTCTGAAAGAGAACGGTACTTCACAGATATAGGTGAACGAGAACATTTTAACATCTATACGGATAAATGTTCGTCGAAAACATGGACTTTTATTGTACAAAGTATTATGATAAGATTTTGATAATATACTAATTAGATAAACTGGCGTTTTAAACATGATTTTATCAATTGTTTTGAAATGTGCAAATATTGTTTTGCAAAATATTCGAGGTATATATTTATCAAACAGATAGTAGTCCATTGAAAAGTTGCGTTTGGGGTTGCATTTGTCAGAGGACGCAATTTTATTTTTTAGATTTCTATGAGTGGTTATTGTAAAGTTAAATCCAAGTTTGTGGGGTTGGATCTGTCATTTGGTTGACCTCTACAAATACCTGAGAGAGAACCGGAGAAGGAAGTGGCGTTATTGTCAGCTATTCATTTTTAAAATCATTTTCCTCAATTAATTTTGAAATTTCCATTATATTGCTGCAAGGTTCCCTAGAACAATGGAGGAGAACTGCTTTCTGACATCCACACATCGCTCCACACCTTCCTTTGCATCTGCAGAATATGTTAGAAGCTTAGGGGGCGCGGGAGCTGTTTATGACTTATGGAATTTCATTTCACACAGTTAAAAATATTACAAGATAAAAATGATATAGATATTATATATAAATAAAAAAAATAAAGTTGTAAAACATAATATATGTAAAATATTTCATTAAAACAAATAAAGGAAAAAGATATAAATAAATATGTTAGCCATTTTAAACTAAAAACTCAAGCCATAATGGATAATTTACATAGTTGAATTCGTTTGACCTTAGCGTGATGGTCTTAAGAAAATAATGACAAAATTCAATACTAATAGCAAACATCACATGTGTACGTTTTTATGTAATCAGTATTACTTCCTGACAAATGCAAAGATATAAAAAAAAAATTATCTTTTTTTTAAATAATTGGGGCAACTGATCTGATCCCAAAGTGCTTGTGTTATGGTAATAATAAGCCTCGTTGCTTACCACAATAAGGATATAATTATATATATATAATATATACAATTATATATACACAAACAAGACTCGGAAACAAACATTCGTGCTCATCACGCAATTAATGCAACTACATCATTTATCACATATTAAAGTCATAGTAGTCACAATCATGGCACGACTTGTGTCTTTCACATGTATGTCTTCGTAGACAAGTGAAATTTAAGACAATTTAGAATCTAGAACCTAGACATGGTGATTACAAATAAGAATATCTTACAATTAATTGATTAATCATCATTGTCTGCTATTGAAAATCCCGGAATATCCATTGGTCTAAGAGCTGCGGTGCCAAAGATAGACAGATGTTCTGATGTCACATGTGGTTTCTCCATTCCCATTTGGGACATACATTCTCAAATCAAATATCATTATTTTGTAGGTAATAAAAAATTAACAAATCTAAGTACTTACAACATTTTCTAAGGTATTTCTTTATATACAAAGGATTATGCTTTATTATGCTACAAATTGTGGAGCGCTGGATTATAGTTTATCCAAGTACGTGTTTTTCAATCTTATCTTAGTATTTAGAGATCATCTATTTAATATTTCAGAAATGCGCAGAGACACAAAAAAGCTATACATACGCCGAACTATGGAAGAACATCGCGATCTTTGGGACCTCGCTAAAGAAGAAATTTGGGCTACGACCGGACGACGTAGTTGGGGCAATGTTGCCCAACTGTCCAGAATATGCTGTGGTAGCTTTCGGAATTCTCAAGGCTGGCTGTGCTATGACAACTATTAATCCTATTTATAAAGAATGTAAGGATTTTAATTATTAGGTTTTGGTGCGTAACACTGCTTTTTCAAAGTAAAAAAAGACAAAGGTGCGGCCTAGACAAAAGACTTTCCAAAAAAAAAACAATCACATTTTTTTTATATAGTCTTAAGGGCCAACTCATAGTCACTTTTATTTAACATATAATTTTTTTTCTTTTCCAAAATAAAGCCACAATGCGGTCTTTTTATCCAGTTAAACCTTCCCCCATGAAGTTTTGTGGGGTACGCATAATATGCATCATATATACAGCTGCTTTTGCCCTGTTTCTGGTCCATTGACTTGCAATTTTTCAGTATTTGACCTAATCTAACCAAACAGGTCTCCGCTGAACCAAATATTGCGTTCTACATAATACATTATACATAATACATAAGTTTTTAAAACAATTATTTTTGTCTTTCAGATGAAATAACTCATCAAGTTAGCGTGACAAATCCAAAAGTAATGATTACAATACCAGAATGTTACGAGGTTCTCAAGCGAGGTCTTTTGAATGCCAAAAATGATGCCAAGATAATCATATTAGATATAGCAAATAAATCCATACCAGAGGGCACTATACGTTTCACCGAGGTAGCGGAAAATGGGGAAGCTGATTATGCACTTCTGGATAAAGTTGAAAGGAAAAAGGATGACGTTGCATTTATCCCATTCTCCAGTGGCACAACTGGCCTACCGAAGGGCGTGGAAATTACGCACGGAAATCTCATAGCATCGAATGCTATTATGCATCAAGAGCAGATTGATAACGCTATTATGGCTGATGGTAATTTCCCTTCTTTTACTCTATAAATTCTTAATCTTCAACACATTGTGACATGACGGGAGCAGCACCCGTTTTATTCAGAAATTTAAACTCTTCGGATAATGGTGCCAATTATGATGTTCAAGTAACAATAATTATTCTGCTATTCCTTTGAACTACATTTAGAAATCAGTATGACAAAATTGATTTACATGAATCATTAATTATTACTCTAGTGTGTGTACATCCGAAGGTGGAACCGATTTTTACAGTGTTTTTAATGGTAGATAACTGAGTAGATAAGGAGTAACTTTTACTTAAGAGGTTACTTTTATTTTAAACTAACTGTTCAAGTGACTGTTCATGTGACTTTTGTTACCGTGCTATCGTTAAATTTCATAGCAATTTCATTTGCATTATTTCAGCTTTTTGACAGTTCTACAATTCTATTACTTAACATTAAATTGTCGAAGAAAACTCAATATAATATGTAACTGACCTAAATACTTCAGCCATGCAAAACCTGTTTCTATGTTCTAACTTATTACTATCATAAGTACAACTCAACACTTCATGTGCATCGACTACGTAAAAACCATAATATTACATAACAGCTGATAATTTTTTTAAAGTTCTGTCATATTTCCAAAAAAGGCAGTTAATACTTACAATTAGTAATAATTAAATAATTGTAAAATATATGGTATGGGTATAGGGCAGATGCATTTCACATCTGTTTCACTGATTGATTTTTCTTTAGGGGCAAGTAGGTGATTAGCCTTCTATGCCCTGCCAGACCGAGTTTTTTTTATCACCACCGAGAATCGAACCCAAGACCTTCCTGTAACGCTTACGCCCTAACCACTAGACCAAGGAGGCGTACAAACAATCTATATGCGCTTAATTCGTTCAAATTGTTCTTAAATTAATACTCGCGTTAATAAGATACTTAACGATTTTTTATATATTTCCCAGCAACGTACCAGGATGTGGTGCCGTGTATCCTTCCTATCTTCCACATCTACGGCTTGATGATCAACCTCATAGGCCACGTAGGCACAGGCTGTAAGCTGATCACACTGCCAAAGTTCTCAGCAACAACATTCTTCGATGTATTGAAGAATGATAAGCCAAATCTATTGTACGTCGTGCCACCGATTGGTAAGTTGAGGGGAGAATTTCTGCGTTGTATATTTAACCTGAGACGCAAAACCGTTTTACGTCTTATGTTATAAGAATTTTAATACAGTCTGTATTATTTTTTTTTATTATTGAAAAGCTGAAATTTTGTAAGTTTAGCCGTTCTTATTCCAATGAAAATGACGAAAGTTTTCGTTGTTGAAATACTTTTAGGCGTTTTAAAATAAGTAGGTAATTCCTTCCAAGTTCATTCGATTTTTCGATAAGAACCCAATGCGTTCAAGCATTACATGTAAATTAATAATTTTAACAAAAAAAACCGACTTCAAATTGTAACTCTAAAACTACTGAACAGATTTGGATTAAATTTAAATGAGACCACACGGAAAGCACCAGCTTTCAAAGAAAAAGAATCATCAAAATCGGTTCAACCAGTCGAAAGTTTTGAGATATGTGTTGACAAACATAAACAAAACAACAAAAAAACATACGCGTCGAATTGAGAATCCTCCTCATTTTTTGGAGTCGGTTAAAATAAGAACACCACATATATTCGTTTAAAAACTACGATGCCAATTGCCACAGATACGTGAAATTTATTATGCCACCCCACTTTCGTAGTTAAAATGAAGCTATTTTTTTACATTTTAATAAGAAAATTAATAATATTACAGTGATTCTGATGGGAAAACACCCAGATGTAAAGAAAGAGCATCTAAGCAGCTTAAGACGCATCATTTGTGGGGCGGCCCCACTTTCTGGAACAGATGCTGAAGCTATTCTTAGAAAGAGTGAGGTAAAAATATCTCCTGCTGTTACGCGCGATATTGTCCATTGGGCAAATATAAAGCAAATTGCAAACCACTAAAATCTTTACTTAAAATCTTTTTAATGACAGACCGTTAGACTTTTTTGTCCGAAAGCTGGTGCTTCTTTTTTTCATCAATCGTTTTATCAAAATCTGTTCAGTAGTTTTATTTTTTAATACTTTCGAGTAATTCCTAACGTTTTGTATAAAGAAACAGAAAATACGATATAAAGTGAACCATCTCTTGATATTTAGATACAACATTCCAAGTTCATACTTTTTATTTTTTCTGATAGTGTTTAGTTCTTAGAAGATGTAGTGACAAAAACAAGTTTTAAGGTTTTATAGTATAGGAGGCAAACGAGCAGGAGGCACACCCTCGACGACAGTTGAGGCACGGGTGTGTTGCTGGCCTTTTGAATGAATTTAACATAGTATTGTTTGGATTGTTAAAAGATTTCGTATATCTAAGCTGAACTTTTTAATATCAACGTTGTTTAATTTTTGATCTATAAATAATTCATAAAGCGATGTTTTGGAGAACGAAGTCCAAGTTTTTGCTGGTGTAAACTATTGCGTTTACAAAATAACTTAAAACAGCATGACATTTTTCTATCAATTTAAGGTCGTATTCTAACTTCCTTGACGACCACAATATATTTCGCAACCAGCTGACCCGGCGAACTTTATGAAATAGAGTCGGATTGGTTAGATTTTTGAACGTACCTTAGTAATATCAATTACTAACTGTTAAGTTGTTTCCCGTTTTCCTTGCAATCAATCGTAAAATTAATTTCTAACATCCTGCTTGACAGGTTCGAACAGTTTGTAATGGAAAATAAATTTTACATTGCAATTTCTTCTACAAATATTTCAAAACCAATGGTCCAGTTATAGATCTATAAACTAATCTCTGAAAGTTATAGTCATATAATTTTAATAAAGTGTCTGCTATAATATATATAATACTTCTTACATAATCCTATCTTATATACATCAATATTATCTTGTATTTCTAATGTATTCTTTGGCTTTGATAATACATACCGTTGGATTGTCATTTGATTCTTTAATGAAATGGTCAGTTGACTAGGATGTGCAAAAATTAATTCTTTAGTCAATAGTACCAGATGTCATTTGACTTTTTCATTATTATATATGAAATAAATGTCTCCTTCTTTTCTCCTCTTTCTCTTGTAGAATATAGTGTTAGTATGGCTACAGTCTCTATATTTTCGGTGAAATATATTTAAAGTTACACCGAAATGCTGGTTTCTTTTCCAAACCTCCTATACATATGATACTAAAAGATGGTATACAGAGAGGTAATTTAGTCAGCAGTCAATTTCACTTTGGTTACTTTTAGTTATAAAGTGAATATGAATTTACTTGTATTATTCGTCTTCCATTCAGCGTTCCAACTTATCTTCATTAAATGTTGTTTTCCATAAAATATATTAACATAATAAATTAATAATTTATGTATTTACGTAAATATTTATTTGTAATGGTAATTAGAATATATAATATTCGCGTTGAATAAATTTAAATTTATATGTAATCAAAATTTACATTTTTCAACTGTCATCTAATAAGATTCTTATTTTTATTGTTTAAATCAATTAAAAAATAAATCTCGAGGGAGTTTGGAAGTTTTTCTTCCACATTTTCTTTCTGATATCACAACATTCTCTTCTATAATTTCCTAAGGGTTCATCCATCATTCCTAAGGGATGTTTTTTAACCCTCATTTTAACCTTCTTCCTTCCCGTATGATGTGTAGTGAGGTTTTAATCTAATCCCCCTTCCCAACCCAAAAGCACGTATATTTTTTGGTACAAAAGTATGTATACATGAACGTACCCATATAATTGGTATTTGTTATTATTGGCAACACTGACTCTCTAGACAGTACCTGGCAATAGATTTTGTGTTACTTGCCATTATTTAGTCTTTGCATAAGTTGTAAGATTAATTAATTATTAATATATCACTTTCAAGAAGTAAGAATAACATTAATACATGGCGCAGCCGGTAGAATATATATTTATATGTTCAGATATTATATTTTAATCAAGTATTGTGATAAAAATATCCAGAGAAACATTAAGGTTGGTGGCTAAACGTTCCCCCTCCTTGTGATATTTCATGATTTTACACGAAATATCACAAGCATATTAATTGCTTGATAAGAAAGCACAAGCATATTAATTTGCAAATTAAGAAAAAAATGCAATAGCGAATCAACTCAGAACTTATTAGAAAATGATTAACATAGTGTTTCTGGCTTTCCTATATTCAAATGTGAGAACTTTTTATGTTAATTTTTCTATAGAATTTTCATTATTCTTTTTCATAATAATAGCTGTAAGTTTTTCAAACGTTACAAAATTGTAATAATAATAATTGGGACAACTTATATACATTGCTCTGATCCCAAAGTAAGTAGCTGAAGCACATGTGTTATGGTAATCAGAAACAACGAGGGTACCACAATAAATACATATATAAGTTTATAGACAACCGAGACTCAGAAACAAACATTCGTGCTCATCACATAAATTAATGCACCTACCGAGATTCGAACCTACTTTCCATGCAGAAGGCAGTAGCATCACCAATTGCGCCAATCGGTCAGTAAAATAAATTTTAAAAAATAAACAGTATGAACTATGCTTTTGTTTTCCTTTAAGAAATGTAATAAATATATAAAACGAAACTACTCTTGCAGACGTGAGAAAGTCACTCCCAAAAAGTATCTCTTTGTTATGAGTCTACCATCCAGTTTCCTTAGAGACCACGTAAAACAGCTTAATTTTAATTTACTTTTTGTATATTACTTAAGCTTGCTAACATGATTAAAATTATGAAAAAACAATTGACAGGGTAATTTAGCATTCGGTCAAGGATACGGAGCGACTGAAACCTGTGCGTTAGCGACAACAACGCTGAAAGGTCAGACGGTTCAAGATTATTCAGCTTCTGGCGAACCTATGCCCAATGTTGAGATGAAATTCATTGACCCTGCCACTGGCGAAGATCTACCTATTGGTCAAGTGAGTAATGCACAATTATTTAATACTTTTTACTTTTAATACTATGCAAATTAGATATGCTAGGTTACAAAAACTATGAAAGCCTCAAGGCTATGCGGTCTTATTAGCCTAGCGCGAAGCCAGAGGTATCAGGTTCGATCCCCGGTGCCGAATACAATTTATAATTTAATTTGTAATTTGTATTCGGTCTCTAGTAAGACTGCCACTTGCCGGACGGGGTGTCATTGTGGGTTGCCTGGAAGGATCACTGATTAGCGATAAGGCCGCCCGTTGCACTCCAGTGCAACAAAGTGAAAGTGCACAGAGCTGAAAACTGTTACGAATCTAAGTCTTTACTAAATGTAAAAAATCCCCATAGATTCCATTCGTGCAAATATTTTTATTCAAAGTCAAAGTTTTTTTTTGTGTTTTCAGCCAAACGGTAAATTTATTGTAATATTAGATCACATACTAATTTCACACAACTTTTAAAGATAATTAATTGATATGTGTGATTATCAATCAATCATCTAAAAAAATATTGAAAAATGAAAATTGAATATTTCTGAGATGTAAAAATTCTAAAAGTTTTCAATCTCCTTCGTGGCTAATAAGTTTATGTATGCTGCGTGTTGACCTGAAGGAGTTTAGTTCGAATCCCGAGAAAGCAATTAAATATTTTGGTCGACAGAAGGCTTTTACTTGTCTGTAAAGAAAATGATCAGTGAAATAAACGCAGAAATGTGTTTTACAATATAAAATGAAATGTTTCAACCTTCAACACTTACTCTTTGTAACGCCTTTTTAAATTTAACGTACCACATAAACCACTAAGACCAGTGTATTTTCGCAGTTCTAAAAATTAAAATTTCTTTTTATTAGCAAGGCGAGCTGCTATTACGCAGCCCGACTGTAATGAAAGGTTACTACAAGAATGAGAAGGCGACCAAAGAGTCCTTGACTGAAGATGGCTTCTTTAGGACCGGAGATTTGGGGTACTATAAGCCAAATGTTGGTCTCTACGTCACTGATAGGATAAAGGAACTTATTAAGGTAATTTTATAACTAGATAATCTAGGGTATACGCGCGAGATCATGTCCATCGGAGCCTGAGGCGACGCGCGGGAGCCACTCCCCCCGCCTTCGCCCACCTCGCCGCATTTGTCTGACGTCGAGTGTTGTCCTTGACGGTTATCGATACCGAAAATTTACGCTAACGTCATTGTGTTATTTAATTGTGAATTAACTGTTAAAATGCAATCGACAATTTCGTAATTGAAGTCAGCGACTGCGAAGATACTGATTCCGACTCTGATCTATCGGTTGTCTTTTCATCTGATAGTGATTGAATTGTAATTTAAAAAATATTTTTCTCTATTAGAAATAAATAAGTAATTACTTATCACATTTATTTTATTTCATATGTCGCAAAATTACCTTAAGTTACAATAAACCGAATTGACAGCTTTCAACCGAGTTGACTTAATCGGTAGTTATTATCGTCATTACCATAATTCATTAAGTCATAGTGCTACCGCATTCCTCAGGATGGACATGAACTCGCTCGCCTACTATACGTTACTGTACCAAGTACACGTAATATTGATAAGTTTATGTTAAAAATATTTTAAGCGACAAAAGCTAGCTTTGTGGCTTTTATGCCATATTCTGCCCACGCATACACACGATCGATAAATCTGCCCAATTCGGTTTGCACAGATCCCTACGATATATCGTTAAATGTGTCGGCATTACATGTAGTTTTTTGAATTATTTTTTTTAAATTAAAAAAAAATACTTCTCGAGACAAATCAAACGAGCTGTAACGTGACAGAGAATGTTTTACTACGTAGTTCCAATGGCCAGCTCCCGGCTCTATCGTAAGACCTTGAATATTTTCTAGAGCCAAAGTACTGTACGACTTCGATTTAAATACGTTGTCACCTGATTTACTTACATGTGTACGCAAATTTAAGCTTAGTCGGAAACTGGGAAGTCAAATTTAACTTGCAAGATTTCACCCGAACAAACATAACATTGCAAGTTAAATGAAAACGTAATTACAAATTATAATACCCTATAAATGGCTATGGGCAATAAGTAATATAGACAAAAGTAACTCTGGCTGTCTGCCTTTCACCTGCCACTGACTAGATTTTGATGAAATTTAGTACAGATGTAGACTAGAGTTTGAGAAAGGACTTTGCGAAAGGTTGCGTAGCGTAGATTCGATGGGCATAAAAGGACGATCTATGTTAAGAAAATAATGTGTAATAAAGGCGACAAATTAAAAAAAAAATCACAATTTAAAATCAAGAAAATAACTCAAATTATTGTGCGTTTTTTTCAGGTAAAGGGCATGCAAGTGGCGCCAGCAGAATTAGAGAGTTTGCTTCGAACACACCCCGCAGTACAAGAGGCAGCTGTTATTGGTTAGTTATATATATTGATAATCTACAGTCACTTATAACATAAAAGAGAAGATTTGTTTTTTTTGCATGATTGTGTAAGATCAAAAATTACTAGGCCGATTTAAAAAAATCTTGTATTGATGGGAGAGTCTTACTGAGTGACATAGGCTACGTATGGCTAAGTTTATAATATATTTTCTATACACTTCATTGCAATGCAGTGCAACGGGCGGCCTTATCGCTAATCAGCGATCTCTTCCAGGCAACTCATTTTTTTTTAACAACACCTCCGTGCCACTTATGACACCCCGTCTGGCAAATGGCAGCTCTACCAGTGACCGAATACAAATACAAATTAAATTATAAATTGTATTCGAGACCGGGGATCGAACCCAATACCTCAGGCTTCGCGGTAGGTTTTTATGACCACTTAGCCATGAGGCCTCTAAATATTCAAACTATTATATACTTTGGACTACCAAAATATATATTTTGAAAACTTGAAAATTTCCATAAGATATATTTGATTGATTTTTGAATGAACTTAAATTTTACTAATTAATTTACAGGTGTACCTCATGAGTACCATGGCGAAGTACCAAAGGCATTCATAATAAAGAAATCGGGCCAAGACACGACCTCTGAACAACTCCAAGACTTTGTTGCGAACCAAGTCGCTTCGTTCAAGAAGATAGCAGAAGTAGTCTTTGTAAATGACATTCCTAAAACGAACACTGGAAAGATACTTAGAAAAGATTTAAAGAAAATGTATGCTTAACATTTAATGGCACAATTTTAATCAATTGCGTTTTGAATTCCATAAATTAAAATTAATTACTTAAAATTAAAAGACTGGTGATTTATAATTATGTAGTTTAAAAAAGAGTGAAAGTCTCCAAAATGCTTCTGAAATTGATTTATATTGAATAACGAGTAACTAATTGTAAAAACATATTGAAAAAGATATTAATACTCAAATAATTGCGCCTTATTTCAATCTCTTTCAATGAAATAGGTATAAAATATGTTTTATATTTTATAGTTGACATTGGTGAAGTTACTTAAGATAAGAGTTTTTGTTAGAATATGATCTTCAGTTTTCATGTTTTTGGACGCTGTAAAATATAAACTCTTTTATTTATATGTTCAGAGATTTTTGTACTTATTAAAGATGATTATTTTAAGAATGTGAATTAAATTTAAAAAAAGAATATGAATATATTGCTTCTTGTTTTGAATTATTAATTATTTTGTATATATTGAAAAGGTTATTTTTGTATTTACAATATTATGTATATTTTTGTTATAATAAAATTTTGTGTCAAGACACTGAAGTTACTTAATTCAACATTGCTCGTAATATTATTTAAGGCGTAATTTATTTCAAAAAATATTTAAATTAGTTTCGTAATTACTTTTTGGTGGAAAAAATAACTATTGGCCATACACGTTTTTGCATTTGTTTCACTTATTTTTTCTATATGGGTTTTCTTTTAAAAACGATAACATTTGTGAGTACAGGATTTCAGATATTCATTCATTTTAGCTACGAAGTATACTGATTTTATTAATACAGAGTGCGCTCTCACAAACGCATAGTTAGTTTTATATTTTTTGGGCGTTGTGCGCACTTAGCCTCTTGATTGGGCCATTGTGTGTAAACGCATAATGAGATATTATATAAAAACACTTGTTATGTACTTAATCACTTTCGTGACAACCCTGCTCACTGGGCGACAGCTTTACATGATCTAGAACCGATTCTTGCTGACTGTGAGAAATACGATATGTGTGGGACAATCTTAGTTTAAGTTCTTATGAATTTGTTAACTAGCGATAATCTAGCTAGGAATAGACGCATTGTAATATAATTAAGTTACTCCAGATCAGAAGGTTGCGTGTTCAATCACCTTGTGGGTTTTTTTAATGGCTTTGCCTTAATTGTTGATGGTTTATAGTAAAAGGCAATTGATATATATATATATATATATATATATATATATATTTGCGTCATGAGACAATGGACACGACATTCGAACATTGCATTAATACAGCGACTGATCGCTTAACAATTTGTCTATACTCTATGCAATAAATCAATAACGTATAAGTATATATTATTGTGTAGGCACAAGTTAATAATTAAATTAGTTTATAAAATATCCTTAATTTTTTTTGTGACCTATGGCGACAACTAACATAATTGACTACATATTTGTTTTACATAACAATTATAACAATAAAGCTTAAATATTGAGAAACGGTTTATCATTGTGTTACAGCTTGTCCTACGACGATGGCCTTGCGAAGTTATCTTGCTGCACGAATTCACATTGAATTCGCTATTTTGAAGTGAAAACTTCTTTAGCATCGTTGTGATTTGAAAGTCGATGAAACGAAAAAGCGACAGTAAAGAGACACACATAAATTCATAGGATTTAACGTGGGAGAGAATGAGATAGGAAACATTATACAGTGTTTCTTAAAAATTTTGATTCACTTCTGTGAGTTGCACACATGTTTTTTTTCTAGTCTTTCCTTTATAGTTTGTCTTCCTCTGTTTTGTTTACTTTTCATGGTTACCACTCGGTAATAAATCCTTTCCATTTATCCTTGTCTCTCACGCATAATGTAACATTTGCTAATTTATTTTATCAGGCATTATAATTAGGAATGTTCGAATAATTATTTTATTATTAGAACTAGCGACCCGACCTTCGCACGGGTACAAAACATATATAAATCCTTCCTCTTCAATCACTCTATCTATTAAAAAAACTGCATCAAAATCCGTTGCGTAGTTTTAAAGATTTAAGCATACAAAGTGGTAAAGGGAAAGAAAAAGCGATTTTGTTTTATACTAAGTAGTGATAATACAAAAATATTTAGTTCTTTATTAACCAATCGTTTTATACATTAATTTAGTTGTGTACTACTTAATTATTTTACAAATAACTAATTTACTTCAAGAAAATAAAACTGTAGTAATCAAATTTTATGAATTACTAGCTGTGCCCCGCGGTTACACCCGCGTTTATTTTGTAACGTGAAGTTATATAGCCTATAAATAGAGTAAAATAGCGAAGAGCAAAATAATAATAGATATGTAATAATGGACTTGGTCCGCGCGGAATAGTTATTTTATTTTAGTTATAGTTATTTTATTTATATAGTTAATAATTATTAATTTATATTACTTTCTAAAATAAAAGTAGCCTAAGTTACTCCTTATAACATCAGTTAACTACCAGTGAAAGTCTTATCAAATCGGTTAATTTATATTTTTAGTTAGGTAAATGTAGGTTAGTTAATTAACACTGTCATTATGTTATCAATATATAATTTAACCACACAGTACATTGACTCTATAATCATTTACAGTCTAAATATGCTTGTATCATGGTTAGAGAATTTTATACATTAATTGGGTGGGATTGGCAACGTTTGTTTGATCACAAACATTACATACTTTACGAGTGCCCCGCCATTTCAGTCGCTCTCAATATTTTTCGTATTTGCAATATTTTTCATTGATGTTTCGCTCATTGATCGTAGTTTGATGTTATAGGTTAGACTACAGTCTTCCTCGATGGATGGAATATCTAACATTTATAAAACAGCGTCTATAAATTTTTTTTACAATTGTTGTCTGTCTGTCTCTGTTCCGGCTAATCTCTGAAACGGCTGGACCGAGAGCTGACGGGAATTTCACTGGCAGATAGCATGTAATAAGGAGTAACTTAGGCTACTTTTATTTTCGAACTTAATATAAATAAATAATAAACTATTCCGCGCGGACTAAGTATACATATTTATTTTGCTGTACGCTATTTAACTCCATTTATAGGCTATATAACATCACATTTACGCAGGTAAAACCGAGGGGAACAGCTCATATATAAATACTTTTAACTTTATCGGTTATCAAGGCATTACTTAATTACTCATTATTATTTAAAAGGTACTCAGGGATTAGGGACATTACTATTTACTACTGCATTAGGCAATAGGCACAAGTCACAACTCACAAACGTCAAACACTAAACATAAAACTCAACAATAAACAGTCAGTGTGCGTCCGTGAACGCAAGAATACGTGCACTCCGTAAAACATAGCATGACTCAGTCATATTTGTGTGTTGTTTGTTGTGCTTAATTGTTTACAATTTACATTCATAGCTATTGAACAACCTGGAGAGTCCTACTTTTTTAGATAAAAAGTTTTCTAACAACAATCTGGAAGTGTTAACAGTGATATTTCGTAAGTTGGAGTAGCAACGACCTATTGTAGCAATGTTAAACACTGTAGCATAATGTATTTAAATATGCATTATTCATAAATGTTGCTCAATTTGAAACTATGTATCAAATGCTCTGTCACTGTCCCGCTTTCGTGCTTTTTTTGTTGAAAAAACGGGACAAAACACATATGTAATTTATTAACTCCAATCTAAAAACTGCGAATTAGCTTTTTATTAAATGCATATGGATGTACACACAGTACATATACGTATATATCAAAAGATATTTTTTTACAAATTTTGTCTGTCTGTCTGTTCCGGCTAATATTACCTATATAGGCTATATAACATCACATTACGATGAAATTAACGCGGGTGAAACCGCGGGGCACGGCTAGTTAGTATATAATACTGATTACAAATAATTATGAAATAGTGATAAAACTATGGTCTTATTTAAGCTATTTATCTATTTTTTATGATAAGATTTGATAGAAAATAATATAATGTACCTATATTGCCCGCATTATAAATTATTACTTAAAAATATACCCGTCGAATTGATAACCTTTTTTGAAGGTGGATTTAAGTTTACCTCAGTAGATAAATTGGTCACGCGACTGACAAAGAGTGTTGTGTGAAGATCCTGCATTCGAATATTGGGGAAACAGAAGTATTTTTAATGGGAAATATATTTTTTTAAATTTATGTTTCTATGTGAATTGCAGTAGGGGCAATAAATCGAATATTACTAGACCGATTTTAGAAATTCATTCACTGATAGGAAATTACATTCATAAAATCTAGACTTTCTAAATGACATAACAATTTGCAGACGAAATCGCTAGAAAAACGAATGATAATTAAATACAAGCGAAGCCGTAATTAGTGAATTATGTTGAAGTTATTAATTTTTACAGATAATATTATGTGATTTTAGACCCAGTCAACAAGATAGTGGCGCCGGGTAAGGTCGTGACAAAATGGCGACTAATCGTTTATTTAAAAGGATTTTAAATAAATTTAACGATTGTACATACTCTTGTTCAATAAGAAAACGGAGTGTTTGGACCAATGATGGGATCATGAAATCACCTTATGAAAATATTAAGAAGTTACCAAACATAACACTTTATGAATATATATGGCAGAATTTAGATAAATGGCCCGAGAGAACTTTATCCGTAAGTTTTTTTTATAAATCATACAGGCAAATGAACAAAGGGCTTGGAGGGTGTTAGTGGATCGTCGACAATTGACACCAATAACGCCATCGCCTGTGCGTTGCTGGCTTTTTAAAGACGCTCTTTTCTCGATGATCCCTATTCCTAACGGTTCGAAAAGGTTCCACAAGGTTAAATTAATACCTTATATTTTATTTGCGAACAACAATAAAATATCATTGTATTGTACAAATATATCCGACACGCTTAATTGAGAACTGTGGAAATCCCATTAAAAAAACAGGTTTCTAATTTGAAGCGATTTTTATAATTTAGTTTGAAGATCGTATTTGGTCTGGAAGAGCGGACGGTGGCCGCGAGGGAGAGCCACGTTGAAGCTTATGCTAATGCACTAATTGAGCCGGCTCGTCCGGCGTCCATGGGCGGCGGATCTCTTACCATCAGAGAACCCGCCCTGTGGTTCGCAATAACATGAAAAAAAATCATTTTATGTTAATAACAATTAAGAAGTTTATTTGGTGATATCTTGATAGGTGTACATATTACATAATATCGTTTGTTTGAATACTGTTATTTACCTACGCTAATAATCAAAACTGATAACCTTGATTATTATTGAAACTAAACAACTAAAGGCATACTAGCATTTTCTCGCAACTCCGTCCTCGTGTTTATATTCGACTGTCTTTCTATGTAGCCTATGTGATTTCTCAAGCTCTAGTACATTTATGTGTCAAATTTCATTAGTGGTTTAGGTGTGAAAGCGTAACATACAGATTTATCATAATTATGCCACTAGCGTATATTACCATACACAAACATTCGAATGTTTTAAAACTACACAATCTTTTTGTTGCTAATTGATAGCGGATGACTTATGAGTGCTATGTGATATTTTTAATTTGGATATTATGTACCTTGCATAAATGCATAATGTACAGTCGGGTTACGAAAACCTTCGTCAGTTATTAAATTATTCACCTCTGACCTATAACTAGTTTTATGTCAACATGAAATTTTTTAAATGGCCTAGTCAAAAAACTTCATATCTAAGAGTTCAAATTAAATAAATTCTATTTATATAAATAATATAAATAAATTATACCCTAACAACTACAGTTTATTTTAATTCTGTAAAAAAACATGATAAAATATCACCATATACTAGCGAATAATTTAGTACGATAATTGACTGACATGTTTGGAATCAGTCTAAGTTTCTGGGTTTTCCCTTTGACAGATTTCTCTGCACCTTTTTTTATTGATTGGCTGATCACTCGATTAGCCAGTTATTGCAAATATCAATGTGATATTTCTTTTTCGATTGAAATTAAACGTTGGCAGGACTGATGATTGCCTTGATGGTTCAAGCAAATGTGACGAGCCCTTTCTTACCTCGACCGTACGCGTTTTAAAACACGTTATCAAAACCAGTTATACAACAATAAAATTGGAGTGTCTGTTTGTAATATTAAAATAACCGCTTTTAATAAATGCATTTGGATGTATTATACACTGTACATAATTATACCAATATTTTTTTTCAATTCTTGTCTGTCTGTCTGTCTGATTGTTTCAGCTAATCTCTGAAACGGTTGGACTGATTTTGACGGGACTTTCACTTGCAGATAGCTGATGTAATAAGGAGTAACTAAGGATACTTTTAAAATTAATATAAATAAATAATAAAAAATAACCATTCCGCGCGGACGGAGTCTATTATTATTTTGCTGTTCGCTATTTTATATAATATAATATATAATATCACGTTACGACGGAATTGACGCGGGTGAAACAATAATTAAAGCGTAACAATAATTCTCGTACTTTCAGATTTGTTCAGTGACAGGCCGCGGTTATACCTACGAGCAAGCGTTCAAATTATCAAACACTCTCGCAGCGAATCTTAGGAAGAAATTAAAGATTCAAGATGGCGACTCCGTAGCGGTAATTTTGCCGAATATACCCGACTATCCAATTGTTGCTTTGGGTATCTTGGAGGCAGGGGGTGTTATAACTACAGTCAATCCGGGTTATACGGCACGTAAGTTATTTACTTAAATCTAAATAAGTTATGTCAAATGTAGATTGAGGTAACATTGACATATTAGTTAGTGGCATTGGCATTCAGAAAAATTAGATTGCAGTTAAAAATTGTTTCTAAATTGTTTTAAAAACAAATACGCTTTTAAAATGAAGTTAAAAAAGTTTTAATTCTTTAATTTTTCGTTCGATATGAAACATTTTTATTATTATCGAACACAATGGTAGTCAGAAAAATTATACAGGGTTTGTTTCCCATCGTAATGTGAAACAATAATACTCGTAATATTGTTTCGTATTATTATTGTTGACTTATGCAATTATCAAACATTAAAAAAACAGTTTGATATAATATAATATTAATAGATGGCGCTAACAACAATTGCTGTCATTATTTTGACATTTGACATCTTTGTCATCTGTCGTTACTCGCCTACTCGGTTACCCGTGACCACAGAGGCTGTAAGCCTTACAGCCTCCGTGGTCACGGGTTTAAGTACACCTTACAGTGTAAGGTGTACTTAAAGCACGTTCCCTACGTTAATTGATAATTAAATATAGTAAAATTATATATACACTCGCTTTATCTATTTAAAATGTTTCAAGAACATAAAATTAGTTATAACGAAAAACTTATTACATTTTCAGATGAAATCCAACGTCAACTTCTGATGTCAGACGCAAAAGTTGTTATAACGCTCTCAGACAGAGTCGGAGTAGTTCGAGATGCTTTGCAAAGTGCCAAACTCAACCTACCAATAATAGTCGTTAAAACGAACGGAGAACCATCTGTCGAAGGAACTATATCTTTTAACGAACTGAGCGAAGATGTCCATGTAGACAAATCATGTCTTAAATCAGTAAGAAGAAACATTGATGATGTTTGCTTTTTACCATATTCAAGCGGCACCACGGGGATGCCCAAAGGTGTCGAATTAACACACAGAAACATTATCGCTAATTGTGAACAAATAAATGCTCCAGAATTGCGTGTCCATAATGAAACAACAGGTATTGTTAATCGTATGACATAAGTATAAAACAACAATTAAGATTTTATTGACTGTTTATCGAAGGATTTTATTTTCTACGTAAATGTACAATTTTAATATCACGATCAGAATTTAACGATTAAGGATTATCGCTTAATGTAGATTTTAATGAGTTGAAGGCCGTACGTACGTCCGTTGCAGTGTTAAATTTTTCTACAGACAAAGGTAAAGAATCTGCTGTGCCTTCCAAACACAGATTCTCAAGAATATTAATTCGTTATTGTTTCATTATCTTTAATTACTTAATTATCACGAAATTATAAACTAAAAAGAAAACAAATAGAGAGAGATCGCTATTTTCGAGAGTTAAAAAAAGCACAATTATTGATTCTTTCAGCAAAACATCAGGATGCAGTAATAGCGGTGCTACCTTTCTTTCATATTTATTCAGCGTCCGTGATAATGTTCCACAAGATGTCGCATGGGAGCAAGTTAGTTACGGTGACAAAATTTCAACCAGAGGAATTCTTAAATGCTCTTCAAAAGTTCAAAATTAATATTTTGTTCTGTGCATCCCCATTAGGTGAGTCTTATGTTTGCATTGGCTCCTCACTCTTATTCTCCTTCACTCATGCTTCAAACATAAAATGAAATTTATATGAGATGTGTTTATTTTTCAATCACCTTCGTGGTTCAAGCATCTTAAGTTCAATGTATTTTTCGTTGGACGTTCTAAATTTAAATCTCGCGGCAAAAAAAAAAATTGGAAAGGAAGACAAAAAGGCTGATCACATACTTTTTGTAAATAAATCATTAATCGAGTTACGGACGCAGGAAGTTAAGGAGTTAAGGGCTTTTGCTTACAAAATCTTTAGTTGGCTATTCAAAATATCCTAAGTAAATTTCATAATACCTATAAGTATTAAAATATGATTTCAGTATTTTTAATGGCTTCACATCCGGCAGCGACATCAAAGACCTACGAATACTTGGAGACCGTGATTAATGGTGCAGCTCCCATTGCCACGTCTGATGTTGATCGGTTTCTTGCTAAAGTGCAGGTGCTAGACGATATATACATATAGACGCGTCATACATGAACATTTGTGTAAAACTGCATTAACATAATGTATGAAATGAAACGTAATTCCATTATCCTACAAGGAGGGCATTTCAACAATTAATTATTATATTTAATAATAAAAATGTTTAATATATCAAATGGAGTAGTAAATCTGCCCCGCAGTTTACATTATATTTTTTAAATTTAATTTTAGAACACATAGACAAGAATTATTTTTTAAACTTATAAATACTAGTAGAATCTGGAAGTAAAGTTCTGTTCTGAAATAAACGAATGAAGGCGACACACAAAGTATATAAGACGGTATCCAAAAATAACA
The DNA here is from genome assembly GCA_912999735.1 of Aporia crataegi. Taxonomy (NCBI): domain Eukaryota; kingdom Metazoa; phylum Arthropoda; class Insecta; order Lepidoptera; family Pieridae; genus Aporia; species Aporia crataegi. The sequence continues at coordinate 6,654,036 of OU538749.1, forward strand.
TTGGTCTATATATTTTCAGCGAGATATTCGTTTCGGACAAGGCTACGGTCTAACAGAGACGTCTCCTGTAGTATGTATGGCGGAAAAGGGGTGTAAAGATTACAGCGTTGTTGGAAACGCTTTGCCTAGCACGGATCTTAAGATTGTCGACAAAGATTTGAAGTCTTTGGGACCGAACCAGGTAACCTAAAAATTTGCAAGTATTTTCATTTATCGTATATAGTATCTTTTTATATTTTCCTAGTTTTTTGTGCTAATTTTTGCATTATTATAATTTTTCAACGAATACTTTCAAAGGTTCAATTAAATTTCAAAATCGGTCCAATCGTTCTCGAGCTTTATACGTGGTGACACATATATCCATTTTCTTTTGTAAAGATCAGTTACCTGTTAATTTTATGTAATTTAAAAGATGTATTGTAATGACAACAACGAAGCGTGAAACTATTTTTTGAAAACGGAGAAAATAGGTTCAAGAAAAGGGCGTACCTCTCTTTAAAAGGCTAGCAACACACCTGTAGAGTTGATGTATTCGTTCAGCATCACAAATAACAACATCATGACTGTTTTACTCACTGCCATACATATCGACCATTTTAGAACGAATCTCCACATACAGTGATATAAGATACATACAAACGCCTGTTAAAAAAACTTAGACAAATTGCATTGTATAGAAAACTAGGAAAAAAACTAAAGGTGAAATTTTGAATCTTTTTTACAGCTAGGAGAGCTTTTAATACGAGGCCCGCAGGTGATGAAGGGATATAGAAATAACCCAGAAGCCAACGCAGTGACCTTTAGTGATGATTGGTTCAGAAGTGGTGATGTCGCTTGTGCCGATGAAAATGGAGTTATTAAAATTGTTGATAGATTCAAGGAGCTCATCAAGGTAATAATTGATTTTATTTCTTGTAGCTCAACATTATTGATCAAACACCATGAAACAAAATCTGTTTTGTATTGCAAAACAGATTTTGTAGCTATAATGTCTCAACATTGAGAGTCATGTATAACGCGCTAATAAGGAGCTACTTAGAATACAATTCTGCAATTTAGGCTCCTTAGGAAGAAAAATAAAAGATTATGTTGAATCAAATACAGAATAAGTTTACAAGGTATCTACTTATATTTTAAAATGTACGGTGTACCCTTTTTACATATATATCCTACGCTGTTCATAGAATCGGTGGGATATAATGAACTCAGAGTACGTAGGGACTTCATTCGTGATCTATATGGTCAAGCTATTGCGTGGGTAGGAGAGCAATGCGGAAGCGTTGGGGTAACTAAAATTAAATGTACCAGGTAGGTATATCTGGAAGCGACATCGTCCACGGCTACTGTCTTTGCCTAGGGCTAGAACCAACTTTCTACAGAAGGCGTTTCTCAGATGTGTGTTACGCTAACTAAATGTTTGTATTATGTTAAATAAATTTACTCAATAGAATGAATAAAGTTTTAGTGGTACAAAGACAATAAAGTGTATGTAAAGAAAATTGTAACAAAGTACGAAGACCGAACAAAATAAATACAAATGTATCTACCCCACATCTAAGAGTTTCACAGGGTTCTGATTTCACGTTCCAGGTCAAAGGATTCCAAGTGCCCCCAGCTGAATTGGAGGCAGTTCTTCGCGAGCATCCTTCAGTAAAAGATGCAGCAGTTATAGGAGTGCCACACCCGAGTAAAGGAGAAACGCCAAAAGCCTTTATTGTTCTCAAAGATGATGTTAATGCTAGTATGAAGAACATAACTGACTTTGCCAACGAGCGATTAGCTTCATACAAACAAATAAATGATGTGGTCTTCATAGATTCCATACCAAAAACAGCGTCGGGGAAGATTCTTAGGAAGGAGTTAAAAAATATGAATTGATTTAGTTCGATTAAGGTGATAATTTGTATTCTACTAGACTTGTATATTACTTTTTTTTGTACTAACTCAGCTTAGGAGATTCTTAAGTGATATGGTTTTTCTCGTTTTAATTATAGTAAAATATTGGTGATCAGTTTGGAATCTCCTAAAGGCAAAGCTAATATTGGGTGACTGCAAACTACTAAGGCCCTTCTCCCATTACGATACCTGAAGGATATGATACTTGAGTAGGATACTTGTTGGATATTAGTTCGCCGCTCGACGCCTGCATATTAGGCTACTAAAAAATGACTAAATTCATCATTCGTGCTAAGTCGTTTTTTGTGGACGGACGTTATTTCAAGCGATTCCAGTGACGAAGAAGCACTTGTTCTGTTTTATAGAAACAGAAGAAGTCATCGCAAGAGTAGAAGATACTGGAGTCATCCATATATTGAAAGAAAGTCGCGTGATACCAGTCGCGGACGCGTAGGACACCAGTAGCGTAGTGTGCGAGCCGTCATTGAAATGTATGGGAGTTACTCGGTGGGGACCAGTCTCCGAGACTTGAGTCGCCTGTGCGTATGGTAATGTGAGAAGGGCTTTAGAATCACGCTAGAGTTTTTGGCGACGCCACATATACATTTATTTTCTTAATATCGAAAGAGGTTTCGAAACCTATAAATATATATGTAGGTATGGTAGCCACATTTTTGCAGTCAAATTCAATATCCCATGAGTAATTGAAAATTCTTATTTATAAAAAAAAAAATGTGAACATTATCTTTGTATATTTAAATTTTATTGAATAGAGACAGAAATGGTTACTTTTTTTAAATATTTTTTGTACTTTTATAAGACATTTAAATTAATATTTTGAATATATTAATTATATTTCCTATACAAATACGTATATAGTATAAATTTGTACTAAAAATATAGTTTTAGAGATATAATTTTTTGAGAGAAATACAGGTTTTTGAATCATAATATAGGTTAAAAGATGACTCATCAAGTTAAAGTTGTTTCATGAGTTTCTTATTATTAAGGTTTTTAAGTTAAGTAACTAAGTTAATACATAATCTTATTGATATTATTGTTGTTAAATAAATACATTTTTATATCCTAAGAGTTTAATTACTGAATTAAATTTAACATAAAATGACTTTAAGCTTCATTTGTATGTCACATCACATAGCTGAAATTACAATAATGAAGGAGGTGGAATAGAATGAATAAATTCATTGAAATTGCTGGATGACTTCAACTGCGACTGTTCTTTTTTAGTGACTTCAAAAACCACGCCATATTTTTTCATGTTTGTTTGTTGTTTGTCAGAACTTTCGACTGGATGAACCGATTTCGATAATTCTTTTTTTGTTGATGATGATGAAGATGATGCTTCCCGTGTGGTCCCATTTCTTTTCGGTCAAATTTCATCAAAATCTGTTCAATAGTTTTAGAGTTATAATTTGAAATACTTTATAGTTTCAAAACCACACCTAGTGATGGCAAACATGTTATTTTTGTCATCTGTTCAATTGATCATTTTAAAATATAGCATATATAATTTCACTCAAAAATAATATAGCTTCCGACCAGTGTAATAATTTTCAAACTGGTGCCAGTTTTTAAGTACATTTCACACGCACAAATCTATAATACATAGTTGCTTTTTTGCAAATAATTATTGTTAAAACCAAAATTTCGTGTAATCATAACATTTTAAATCTCTCATTATGGAATTCTTTTTATAAATAAATATTTGCATTGTACTTATATAATACATGCTATTAAAACAGTAGACAATAATTTAAAGACATAGTTATTTACATCTGAGTACCTACAGTCTACATATAAATATTTTATACAATATGATGTAGCCGTTTTCGCCACTTTGTTTCAATAAATTCGATCCAGACCGCAGACGAACTGAGAAAATTTTCCTAATTTCCTTAATTGAGTGGAAATATATAAATAACGGATACATTAAATTATCATCACAAAGACAAGAAACTTTATACAATTATCTATCTATATTAATCTATTAAACAACAATTAATTCTTGATTATAAACTATTTAGATAAAAATTATGAGATTAGCGACACGGCCTGTTTTTGCTATGAAAAACATACATGTCAAAAAGGTAACATCTGCTATTTAAAAAAATTCTTTTATTTAAGATTAGATACTTAGAGCATTCCAGATTCCTGTTGTAGTATTGAGGAGCTGAATGTATATTACAGGAGTCTGTGACTTCCACGTATTACATAAAATAAAATCAAACAAAATTAAATATTAAAGTTAATCGACACAAAATTCACATTATAAAAAATTAAATACAAATGGTGTTTTTGAAGGTCTGTTAATTTTCAACCAGCGTATTATAACGGCGAATGCTCGGACGAACTTATCTATACAAGCCTTCCTGCCTAGTTCCATCGACGAACCATTCGGTGCACGGAAAATTTCCATAGTAACCACTCATTGGAACTCGTCCACGGTACGCTTCGCTCACCACTTTCTCCTTCGCACTACCTGCTTGTGGAACGAACAATCTACATTCCCAGTGGATTCGACCTTGGTAATTTTAAGCGGAGAGCGTACCAATTCCCGAAAGGTCGACAACGCAACTTAACCGCGTTTAGCGGCGCGGTAGTCATGGACGACGGTTATCTCTTACCATCATGGGAACCGCCGCCTGTTGTCCGCTATTATAAATATAAAAAAAGCTAATACTGATTTTGATTATCCTCTGTAGCTCTTTCGTGGTCTTCATCAAAATCTATTATGTACCTACTCGTTCTGCGTAATATGAACAATAAAAACAATCAAAGTTAATTTACTGTTTGCATGATTCGCACAATTCCTAAAATTGTACCCTCAATACGTCATTGTGATCGCGACCATGACGAATGGCAAGATGATCAGCTTTCTGTACCTATAATTTCAAGTAGACCCATGACCCAGATATGAAACTCTGCTTACAAACTTAAAATTATGTATATTATGCAATCCCCCAACACCTCATTAAACAGAACTATACCGATTCAGTCCATAGTAGGATCTTTTCAACTAAAAATCGATTGATAACTGACCTCGCATTTGCGTAACAAGCAAAAATTTAGTGTTTAAATTTTAACAAAAAAACCGACTTCAAATTGTAACTCTAAAACTAGGCACTGAACTGATTTTGATGAAATTTAAATGAGACTACAAGCACCAGCTTTCAAACAAAAAGAGAATCATTAAAATCGGTTCACCCAGTTGAAAGTTCTGAGGTAACAAACATTTTAAAAAAGTAGAATTCTGTACCTTCTCCTTTTTTGAAGTCTGTAAATGGCATGTCATCGATTAAAAACTAAATATAAAACACTTACGGTGAATGTACAGACATCATCATAAGATTTTGTACATATATATTTAATTTACCTTCGTAATATCGTCTCGTATTCATTCGTTATCTATACACGCAACGTATTAAACGTCAACATGTTTAAGCCGCGGTTGGAAAAAATCGTTGAAAATAGTATCATTAGATTCTTCAGGAGAAACCATTTGTGGACAAAAGAAAGAGTGGTCAAATCGCCTTGTCGTGATATAGAAATACCTGACATAACTGTGTCGGAATATATATTTAATAATATCGGTAAATGGGAGAATAAAATTGCAGCGGTATGTATTTTACGTTCTGTATTATCAATATGAATTATCAGATTACAGTGAAATTTTTAAACAGAACAGAAAAATAATTAAAAAATCTACTGATGAAAACCTAGACTTTCCAAGTGATATATAATACACGTAAAATAATATACCTACAAAAACCTAGATAAAATCGCGAGTAGGTAAGTTATCTGTTATTGTGTGTATTTTTGATATTAATGGAGAATTAATTTAAACTTGAAAATAGGAAGTTCCTCTTCAAGTCTTAATAACTTTAAAATTACCATTCAGATACTATGATCAGTAATAATTATAGCATTCAAGGTCAAGATAGTTTAATAATTTTAATGACAACTTGTAATTCAATACGAGAAATTAATAGGTAACTGCTATTTAGTAAACTGCTCTCATAGCTTTATGGTAAGTGAAGTAGAAAAGTAAAAAAATACAAATTTTGGTATTTTAATAATATTTTTAACCGATATTCAAAAAACCAAAAAGAAGTATCTATTTGACGTGTATGTTTTTTTTGGATGTTCCACTCCTACGTCGCATGGAACAAACCAAACAACTTGGCTGGACGTCTCATTGGTCTCATTTTAGTTTAGTAGTCTTTAGGATACTGAATATACATACCTTCAATGTCGAGCCAAAGGCCGTTGTTTGCACGACCACGTGAAATTTTGCTCTATGAAATATGAATCAATGAATTAGATTTGTAGTTTTACAGATATTGAGGTTAATAAATAAAAAACTAAAGAAAAAAAAACAATTCGCTCTACCAATTCAAGTCCATGTTATTTATGCAAATTAAAACATGTTTTAAAGGTTAATAAATACTTCGTTTATTATGCTTGAAACTATAGGGTTAGGCGTATATGCGAATGCGTACCTAATATGTATAGCATACATGCATGCATACATGCATGCATACATGCGAGAGGTCTTGGGTTCGAAGTCCGATGCATTAATGACTGCTAAAATGTTAGGGCGAAACGCCGTACATTTCTATATCATATTTTTGTTCTAACTTAACCGAAACATTTATTTATAACTCATATGCACACAAACGCGCCAGTTATTTATCCATGAAAGCGGTTACTTAATATAAAGATGTATAAATCCCATATTCCAGAAAAAAACTTATATCAGTAACTTATCTTTAGCATTGTAAAAATATGTATCAAATGTCAGATTGAAAAAATAGTTTAACTCTTTGTTATTCTTTTAGTCCGAGCTTTTGATTTCTATTCTGGAATAGCGACTATATTTTAAACTTTATTTCCAGGTTTGTGGTATTACAGGCAGACAGTGCACATATGGACAACTCTATAAGCAATCACAGATATTAGGCGCGAATTTGAGGAGAAATTTTAAAATACAAGATGGCGATGCTGTCGCTATTATGTTATCGAATTCACCCGAATATCCTACTATAATACTTGGCGTTTTATCTGCTGGGGGGTTAGTGACAACTCTTAATCCGATATATACATCATGTGAGTATAACGAATATTTAGAGTAACAACATTACCGATGTGTGTGCCTTACGCAAAGGAAATTTGTATCGAAATGACATAGTGTGTAACAATAAACTCAAACATCTCACACACTATTGTTGCTTGTCTAGGGTATGCGCTATTTCATTGGAGTTTACTTACACTTACAGCTTACTTATCATGGCGCTACAACCAATCGAGTCTTGGCCTGAGCGAATATAAACTCCCAGTCTGTCTTATTTTGAGCTTATAATTTGTCTCCAGTTTATAACCTAAACTAACGATTGGGGGTCTAGCTCGGCGCTGTCTAGCAAATAAAGCTTAGGGATTTATTACAAAACATGGACTAAAGATGTTTCACTATTGGTTGCTAGGATACAAGTCTAACGTCCATACAAACATGACTTGTTTTGATTCAGTGAGAACTAATACTGTAACATCTTTAGTCCATGTTTTGTAATAAGGCGCTTAGGGTTTATCTGTGAACCAATGGGCAGTTAATTCTATAAAAGAAAGCTTTTAAAAATAGCACTAGTCTAGGGCTGAAATGCTTTGTCTGCTGAAGGTAACATTGACGGAAAGTTGACTTGTCAATCGTTCTTACATGACATTTGATTTTTTGTTTTATTATTCATCTTATTTGATATTATATATGACGGCGCACGGTTCTGAAGGGGGGCCATGTGACAAATGACAAGCGCGGGCTACTCTAGCGGAGCGTCATGTTGGTGAAAGCGAGGCGGCCATTTTTAAAACAAAAGAAGATGAAGATTCATTGTTTTTGGCGGCATCGCAGGCGCGTCACCGATTCAATGACGAACTGCTAATAATTAGTGCCGATTTGTTTAATATTGTGATTTATAGTAATGATTACATCCGATTTGGATCTTGTATCTCTTACATCAGAAGTGGGATAGAGGACGAAATGTATGTCGTAAAGTCGTACGTTGCAGAATAAAACTTGGCAATATGGAAGTTGTTTGCTCTTATTCTTGCTGCGCAATAGTTGCCCCCAGTGAAGGAGGATAAAATCCAGTTAAGTAAATGCGTACGAAGCTACCTATGGAACCTTCCTGTGTGGATATCTAAAATTCAATGTCTGAATATGTATGGAGCTTGTTTATTCTATTTTGATGTAAAAATAAAGTGGAATTATGCGCGATGGCTGATGACCTGCTTGTAACATGACTACCATAAGCCAATTGTACCGGGTATTGAGTACTACCCATTCCAATGAAATTAATAGAGAACTAGAAAAGGGTCAGTTCAAAAAAAAAAAAACGCACTATGGTTTCATTGTCTTCATTTTTGTTGAAAAGATCTTATTTGTATTGAAGGATGATAAGGAAAGTATTTACTTACAGTTTGAGGTATGAACGTTTTTATTTTATCTGTTAGATTTAAAAAAAAAGAAATCTTGAACTGGGCACATATCTGGTGTACACGTTGTCTGGTGTACATGTCTAAAGGAGAGAGAATGTAAAATAAAAAAAAGTGGTATAGAGTTGTGGATAGGACAAGGTAGTAAAATTTAATATTGATGAAGTACAATTAAGTAAGTTTAATAGTTCTAGAATGTGCTATAAACATGAATCCTTGTTGAACAAATATTGTTTCTGAGTTATAGAGTTATGTTTCTGATGGAAAGAAAATGTTTCTAAGAATGTTACATAATTGTTAGAAGAGGTAGAGCAAAAGAGCTTTATACAATTTGTTTAGTAATTGGTAAGTATCATCAATTTATTAAAGGTTAGAAGATAATCTTAGAACACAGACCACAAGCCATAATATAGTCTATAGTTGTTAGAAATGGTTATTAACAAAGGAAGTGCTGGGTTAAAAAGGTGTTGAAATTGTTAAGATATGATAGTAAGATATATTCCAGATCTTAAAACTGCTGACTGGCATTTAGACATTTCTAAAATCTTAATATGTAACATTTGAGTCATTGTAAAAGAATAATAATTAAGAATTACTAGAAGTTACTTTGTTAGATAGCTATTGTATCAAAGATAATTCTTTGGGGTCTGAAATATTGAGAATAATGCATACAGGTCATGCTAATAAAGGCGAGTCTTAAAAGATAGCTAGAAGTGCTATACATATTGGAGAGAAAATTACATATGGTACTGAAAACTTTGTATGTCTTGCAAGGTAGGTGAAAGGATTCAATGGAAGTACAAGATATTATAGAACCAATGTCACATGACATTTCTGATCATCCTATTTTTTTTTTGATATAGGGTTGGCATAAATATTTGTAGTTTTAGAGTTACCTATTGATTTGATATTAATGATTATTAAGTTTTAGTTGATTACTTGACCGCCTCCTTGGTCTAGTGGTAAGCGCATAAGTGTTACAACCAAGAGGTCCTGGGTTCGCGTCCCGGTGAAGATAATAATAAAAAAAAAAAAAAACGGATCACTGAAACAGATGTGAAATGCATCTGCCCCATACCCCACTAGGAGACACGGGACTTCACTTAGTTGATTATTTATCAAAGTGGATTAGTATCTTAGGAGAAAAGATTATTATTTCTATTGTTTATTGTTTGAAGAAAATCTTCTATACATGAAAATTACTTGGAAAGTGAGTAAGAGTTACAGTTCAAGATCAATTAAATAAAAAAATTGATCATTTAAAAAGTTATAGATTCTAAGATATTTTATAAAAGGTTGAGATAGGATATGACAACATAATACAAATAAATTTGAGAACTAGTTATAACAACTCTGTAATTGAAACTAATCCTAATAAAAGCAGGTACAGATAAGATAGTTCCAGCGAAATTAGACATGATGACTTATCAAGACTGTATCAAGACTCCATCAATAGCTAATTGCCTAGTTGTCATCCTCTACATGCTGCGTGTGTGGTCAACAAGACCACGAATCGTCGACTTGTCCAGACTGCAGGGAACCGAACGAGCGGCCACTGGTCAAAAAGCGGTGCAGAGACAGACTTGGCACCCTGACTATGTCTTCCGGTGAGATTGTTCCATTTATTTTATTATTGACAATGATCTGCCTAACCATTAGTTGTAGTGGTAACGACGCGGTGCTATTACTGGCATAGGACGAAACAACATTAAAAAATAAGGGTAACTGCCTCATTCTTAGTGCCGTCAATATTCATTGTAGGTACGGTTTCACTTACGGTTTTATTTCATACAATCCTTTACAATACTTTATGTAAGCTCAAAGATAATTAATTATTTATAAAACGAGATGTTTTGGATGAATGTTGATGAAAGCTATACTGTTTGAGATAGAAACGGCTTAGTCAAAGTCTTTCTGTTTTTGCGTGTTTTGCATGACATTGCACCTATTCACAAACGAAAGTTACCTGAAAGTTTGGTTTGTACTTTGTAGTTAATACGTTTGGGAATGCTATAGAGTGGGGAGAGTATGCTGTGGAACTTTGTTAGGTTTTCTATTTCTTATATTTCAAATGAGAACTGGTGTGACTCATCTCTGAGCGCGAGAGTTGATTAAGGGATGCCGCAAGCGATGAGTGCAAGTGATGTAAAAAAAAAAAGAGCCTGCGACCTGTTTTCGTTTTGCATGTGATTTGATTTTGTTGCGGAGCCCTGTGGAAAGTATAGGTAATGACTGTCGTTATCATGAGTATATGCGTCAGTGTTTGGAGTTTTAAGGGTTTGTAAGGGGACTGATGAAAGGGTGGCCAGGACGGCGTATAAGAGTCGAAAGCGTAGAATGGTATCATCACTCAATGATATTGGTCTCTAGTTCACACATTAAAACCGGTTTCGCAATTTTATTAGTCTGATGAGGTGATGACTAAAGTGGGTAGACTCGATAAAGTTGAAATAAAACGACTGATACTCGTACCACGATGATTGATGTCCGGAAACATCATATAGTAGAATAGTATCCATTGACTCCGGAACTGTTAAGGCTGGTTCAGCACCCAGCACATTTACTGACGTTGGCGATAAAAAGAATTCAGATTTGTAAAGAGGTACGTCATCAAGTTTTTATATGTGTTATTCACTTAGTCTAGTTACTAGTATGTAGCTGTCGTTGTATATCCTGGTCCGAAAATTATGTCGTCCATGCCCTTGTATGGGTGCCTGGATGGACACATTTGTTCGGTCCAGATAGTTTGCTAAGTCGATCCTGGTCGTAGGTTGTCGTCCGGGCTATACCTGTTTGGGGTTAGTTCAAGGGACACATTCTTGCGATTCAGATGTGTTGTGATAATCCAATGGACAATGAGATGGTCCTAGTGATGGTCCAAGTAATGGACGAATGGTCCTAGTAATGGACGAATGGTCCTAGTAATGGACGAGTGGTCCTAGTAATGGACGAATGGTCCTAGTAATGGACGAATGGTCCTAGTAATGGACGAGTGGTCCTAGTAATGGACGAATGGTCCTAGTAATGGACGAGTGGTCCTAGTAATGGACGAATGGTCCTAGTAATGGACGAGTGGTCCTAGTAATGGACGAATGGTCCTAGTAATGGACGAGTGGTCCTAGTAATGGACGAGATGGTCCAAGTGATGGACAGTGGTCCAAGTAATGGACAAGTAATGGACGTATTGTGGTCCAAGTAAGAATGGACGTGTAGTGGTCCAAGTAGTTGGAATGGACGTGTAGTGGTCCAAGTACATAGTTAAAATGGATGTGTAGTGGTCTCAAGTTGTTAGAATGGACGTTTAGCGGTCCAAGTTGTTAGAATGGACGGATAGTGGTCCAAGTTGTTAGAATAGACAATGAGATGAATCATGTCAATACTGTAGTAGTAATACAAATTACTGTATGTAATGTTGACCCGATGTTTGATTGGAGTCTGATTGAAATAGCAAGGTTATTGTCAGGATGAACGAGCAAGAACCTACTGGTTGTAAAATAATGTTTGGTTTTCAGAAGAAGAAAGAGTAAACGCCCGAGGACGGGCGAATGTCAGTATGGCCGTGACGGCGCACGGTTCTGAAGGGGGGCCATGTGACAAATGACAAGCGCGGGCTACTCTAGCGGAGCGTCATGTTGGTGAAAGCGAGGCGGCCATTTTTAAAACAAAAGAAGATGAAGATTCATTGTTTTTGGCGGCATCGCAGGCGCGTCACCGATTCAATGACGAACTGCTAATAATTAGTGCCGATTTGTTTAATATTGTGATTTATAGTAATGATTACATCCGATTTGGATCTTGTATCTCTTACATATATATTGTTTAATAATATAATTAAATAGCAAAAAGAGGAATTAGGAGATGAACAAAATTTTCAACAAAAACACAAACTTATTTTAAAATAATATAATAATCATGAATCTACGTGTACAAAATAGCGGACATAAACTAGTAGTAAAATTTAACGATATTCAATAAGGCTTGCTAATTTTAGTGATAATAAACAGTTTCAATCATAATAGAACTTTAGGTATTAATTTATTCCACGGAAAGTTTATATTAATGGATATTGGAATTACAATTAAATGGGATTTTAAAATTGAAAAATTAATTTTAAACAAAAAAATAAAACCGACCTCAAAACGCACTGAAAAGTAAAAAATAATTTTTGTATTATAAATGAACTTACTATAAATAAAAGACGTAAATAGTGTTGATAAATAAAATTCATCTAAAATTCTACAAGGGCATAAAACTGTCATGTTGCTCTTTGAAACGCGGCGCCAAGCCATTCAATTATTTTTTTTATTAAAGTCCAGGAATATTAATTCAGTCTTTTTATTTATATATTTGGCACCGCCTTTCAAAAAGCAACATGAAAGTTTTATGCCATTGTAGAATTTTAGATGAATTTTATTTATCAACACTATTTACGTCTTTTATTTATAGTAAGTTCATTTATAATACAAAAATTATTTTTTACTTTTCAGTGCGTTTTGAGGTCGGTTTTATTTTTTTGTTTAAAATTAATTTATTTTATACTTTTGAGTGGCTCTTCTAAGCCGTATAGTTGGTTATCATACCATCAAAACGAAACTAATATGGGCACTCTGACTTTACGCTTACCTTATACACTAAAAACTAATTTAATTAATTTAATTTAATAATTTAAAATTAATGAAAATAAGAAGACGCAAAACTGAATCGTTTAATACTAAAAATTAAAGTAATATCGTTCATATAAATTAAGTTTTCATGGTGTTTTATAGTAAGCAAGTGAACGCACATTGTGATTTACCGTAGGAACTCAGTTACTATATTCTCTCTATCTCTAGAAGTATTTCTTCTACCTTATTGATTTTACTATCATATATGACTCTTTTAATTTTTTATAAAATGATATATAAGTCATTGATATTAACTGATATTACATCGAGCTATAGAGATCTAAACTGGACGCGTATACAATAACGTATGACATGTTTTTCTCTGTTGACAAGTTTTGCTCCATAAGATCAAATATATGGCTTAGATTTTGATAAAATTCCGTCAAAAGATTGACAATATGAGTTTTAATTAAATTAATTTATTATAATTAGTATATATTTAATATAACATGGACATCTCTATTGCGAAAGCGAACTAATTGAAGATTTTTCAATTTTTTATTTTATAACCTCAATATCTCTAAAACTATAAATCAAATTATTTTGATTCTTATTCTCTCTTGTTGCAAATTTAATACTAAATCGAATAACATCTAATTCATTGATAAGAATTCATAAATCATAGAGTTATAAGCAAATAAGCACGACATGGTCGCGTGGAATTCAGCGAATTCTCGCCCGATTGTGAAACTATTCTTTCAATATCCTGAAAACTATTGATTGTAAAAATTCTAAAAAAAAATGGGACCACTTCGACGAGTTGCTCTATCGTTTGACACCTCACTCATCCAAATCGGTCTACAGATGGCGACGTACGAGTGGAACATCGGAAAAAAAAAAAAAAAAAAAAAAAAAAAAAAAAAAAAAAAAAATACACGTCGAATTGATAACCTCCTTTTTGGTTTTTTTGAAGGTCGGTTAAAAATACGATACGGAGCTTAATAATATTTAAATGTAATATGGTTCTGGCCTGTTATATATAAAACTAGTAGAATCCTGTGATAATCCCATAAGCCCCAGTGCTAATAATAAGGCAGATTTTTTCGTATGTTTCACTGAACGATTTCTTTTTATGGGCAAGTAAAAAAGTAAGGTGATCAGCGTAGTTTTGTGAATATTTTCTAAAATCCATTAATTGATGACATTTGTGCTAAAAACATTTTTAATTTATCTTCTTATGCGTCAAAATCGTTTCAGTTGTGTAGACACAGAAGATTAGTTACATAAGGTAGACTTAATCTCTTGTAATGATGTGTCTATCTGAAACTTATATGTATCTTTTAGAGAAACGCCTCTTATAAAGAAAGAAATAATTTAGTATAACTACCAACTACAGAGTAAGTATACAATATATCTATATAAAAATGCGAGGAAGATAGTAAAAACCACAATTTCATTTTCCCATATAAATTTTCAGCCATTTTAGGGAAGGGAGAGTTTTAATGTCGTTAGGTTAGCCGTTAGGTGATACAAAGTGCACCGAGTCATCTAGTAAGTGTATAAATCTTTGAATTTGCAGACGAAGTACAAAGGCAAGTTGAGATGTCTGAAACTAAACTCATATTTACATCACCAGAAACAGTGCCCGTTATTCAAGAAGCTTTGAGACTTGCTAAGAAAAACATTCCCATAATTGTTCTCGACGTAGAAAACAGTCGACCGGATGGTACAGTTTCTTATAAGGAAATTATAAATAACACAAATATTGACTTGAGTATTCTTAAGGAAGTGAAACGGGAAGCGGAAAATGTATCTTTTCTGCCCTACTCCAGTGGAACAACTGGTCTGCCAAAGGGTGTCGAATTGACGAATAGAAATATTGTTTCGAATTGTCTACAACAGGATACAGAGTTTAGAATGCATAATTATACGACTGGTGAGTTTTAATGAAATATTATTATAACTGCCACTTCTAGTACTGATCTGCTGTCCTTTTATTCTTCTACGGTCAGATCCGCGAACAAAATAATATTTACTGGCGACGGAAGTCTTATTTTGCTTTCGCGACTTCTAAAACTTCGTGTTTGAACACGAAGTTTGAAAACTAAGACGGAGTTATCCCTTTTAATATCTGCTATTTGCCCAAGGTGCGAGACGTTATAACAAAATCTTAAAACATGAATTCTTTATGTTTTGTTAATTGAGTACAATACCTTATTTTATTAGACGCACTATAAAGTAACATTGGTGCATTTTACAAAGTATAAACAGTGTCATAATATATTTAAGTAATTATATTTTAGAGAAAACAGTGTTATGTTCTATTTAATATTTTATATAAGTATTATATGCCTTTTTCTTCTACTGCATTATTAAAATATATTTTTTGCATTATTAATAATTTATTATTGAATTTCAAGAAGTTTATTAATCATTGTGCATCATCTGATTATTACAAAAGATACTTGAACATAAATTTTTACAATGCCAAATTTTTGTTTCCAAAATTGAGCACAAATAACGCATCTGTATACGTCATTGATTTTTACCGACTTCAAAAAAGGAGGACGTATTCCGACACTGTTTTTTTATGTTTGTTGCCACAGAACATTCGACTGAATGGACCGATTTCGATGCTTCTTTTTTGTTTGAAAGCTGATGCGTCCCGTGTGGTCCCATCAAAACCTTTTCAATAGAGTTACAATTTGACGTCAAATTTTTGTTAAAATTTTAACACTATATTATATACATGCATACTGTAGATAACTCATGCGAGATTAACCCTTTGTCATTTCACCCTTTCTAATATTACCGCCGTCTGAAGACGCAAATAACAATAGGAGGTTGTTTTTAATACCACGTTCACAGTCTAATCACTGCTACATTTCTCGAAACACGTCTCTTGCTTTGTCTATTTTTAGTAAGACAATACTAACTGTATATATCTTTAGATTTTGACTTTGTATAACTATTTAAGTCGCAATGAAATTGGGGCTTTAGACAAATTTAACGTCACTGTAAGATTTATGTTAAGTACCTAGGTAAGATGTTGTTTCATGCAAGATGATATCTTAACTCGATACATGGACATGCCAGTGAGTCATCAAAATCGATGTTAGATGAAAAGTGAAGTCCCGTGTCCCCTAGTGGGGTATGGGGCAGATGCATTTCACATCTGTTTCACTGATCGATTTTTTCTTTAGGGGCAAGTAGGTGATCAGCCTTCTATGTCCTGCCAGACCGAGTTTTTTTTTTTTTATCTCCGCCGGGAATCGAACCCAGGACCTCTCGGTTGTAACGCTTACGCGCTTACCACTAGACCAAGGAGGCGGATTTGCTTCTCAGAATTTATTTTTGCACCTCGACCATTAGTGAGTAGCTCTTTTCATGGGAATGGATGTTAGATGAGCTGAGCTAAAATAATGAACTGACAGATATAAAAGAATTTGTTGCGTCGTAAATAGCTTTGCGATTTTTTCCGCACAGACATCTATCAGTTAAATAATTTTATCTACAAACTTCTAAGTAATGTTAAGTTTTTAAGTTTGCAAACGTAACAATACTAATACAAAGTTTGTAGATGTACGAAAAACAGTCTCATATCACTTGGGTTTGCAATAATTTAAATTTTTCCAGACACAAATCAAGACACTGTCCTAGCAATTCTGCCAATGTACCATTCATATGGTATGAGTATAGTTACGCTACATAAGCTCTCAGTTGGCTTAAAACTGGTTACACTCCCGAGATTCAAACCTGACACTTTAGTTAATGTTTTGGAGAAACATAAGATAGATATGTACTACTTAGCGCCACCTCTGAGTAAGTATTTGAATTATTTCTATGTTTAATTAGAGCACAATTGAAATCAAAGACAATTTAAAAACAGAATAAGATAGAAATAAAATCTTTTATAATGGTGAACAGTGTCGTTTCTGTGTGTCTATGGGGTCTATGAGTCTGTCTGTGGTATCATGACTCCTAAACAAATAGACCAATTATGAGGTTTTTATATAAAACTAGCCGGCTCGGCGAACTTTGTATCGCGTCAAAGTTCTGAATAATAACGTGTCACCTAAAACGTCATTCCATAGAAAATGTATGAGGAAAATGTTTTTTCTTTTATTTTTTCTATAAATTTACAAAAAATTTCTCTCCGTGAGAACCATCCTCGTACTTCAAGGAATAGTATAAAAAAAGAATTAGCGAAATCGGTTCAGCTGCTCTCGAGATTTGCACTTACCAACACATTCAGCGATTCATTTTTATATATATAGATAAGCTGACCTGGCGAACTTTGTACCGCCAATAAAAGATAGAATTAGTATAGTAAACTATTCTTGAAAGGTATATATGCCACCAAATTTTTTGTGCATCTGTAAAAGATAAATATCCCATTATGCATTGATTTGTTATATCTCAAAGGGTAATGCAGCGTCTTCGATGAAAGCTCCCAGATATGTTGTCCTGTCTTAACTATGAATATTAAATTCGAATTGTAATAATATATACTAAAAAATGAGAACAACAAACAATGTCAAACGCTATAAGATTACATTAGAAAAGTTTATATTGTCGGTAAGTTTTCTTAAATTATCTGACGTTCCTCTCAACTTTTTGAATTATTTGTTACATAAGAACCTTCTCCTGATAATAACAAACACAACAAAAAAAGAATTATCCAATTTGGTGCTGTCGTTCAGCAGTTATGCGCGAACATACATTTCGGTGATTCATTTTTATTTATATACAGATACCGTAATTGAGATCTACAATTTGAGCTACAGTTTATGAAGATAATGTATTTTTATTTTTAATAACATTTATTTTATTAATTTGTAAAATAAATTTGGGCGCGTAGGTTACTTATTTTAACAGCAGACAACAACATTGTCATTCGATTTCTTAAGAGATAATAATCTGTTGGTATTGAGTAATAATTTTGTAATTGAACTCGAGTTACAACGACATATGTCAGCCATTTTGCTTTTCAACTGATTATCAAACACAAGGTCATTGACGTGTAGTTAATGTACTTATAGTCGCATTTTTGGTAAAGAAACAGTTGATTAACCTAAATTTATTAAATAAATAAAATTTATTTTATTTGTTATATACTATACGCGCATCGCATCGTTGTAAGACCATAAAGACCATATTTAAATATAATAAAGATAATCCTAGTTGGAAATAATATTTGATATAGGTATTCTTTACTTTTTTTTAAATACAATAAATATTTATTTACAATTATTACATAAAGTAACTCAGAATATATTATATCATAAAAATTTGTAATGAGAGAGTGTAGGCAGCATTTTCGATGTAAACTCCCAATTGTCTTTCTAACATCCTTAACGATCATCGCCATATTTCAACTAATTTACGAAAAACTTTGACAAATTATACATACATGCAAACCCTCTCCGGAAATCACTCAACCTATTGTTGATTGTACGACCAATTGGTGCAATTGGTAGTGCTCCTGCCTTCTGCATCGAAAGGTGCCGGGTTTGAATCCCGGTAGGTGCATTAATTTGTGTGATGAGCACGAATGTTTGTTTCCGAGTCTTGGTTGTTTATAAACCTATATATGTATTTATTGTGGTACCCTCGTTGTTTCTGATTACCATAACACAAGTGCTTCAGCTACTTACTTTGGGATCAGAGCAATGTATGTGAGTTGTCCCAATTGTTATTATTATTATTGTTTAAACTGGCAGATAGACGAGACAAGGGACTTTTATAATGTGTACTGATTATAATAAATTATCACTACTTAATTTATTATAATCTGAATAAAACTAGAAATAATAAAATAACATTTTCTTTCAGTGTTTAAATAAGACACATTCATGATCTGGTTGTTTATTTCATGGGTTTTCCAGTGCTATTCCTGAGTTCTTATCCTGGAGTGACTCCTAAGCATTTGGAACGTTTGAGGATCGTTATTAGTGGCGCTGCTCCGTTGCCTAAAGCTGATATCGAAGCGTTTTTAAAAAAAGTTGAGGTAATTTTCTCTAACTTTAAAAATGTTAATTTGTATAACAATGTTGGATTGTATATGGCAAAATAAAAAAAAAACTATTGAAGTAAATAATTTCAGTAATCAGTTTAATTTATTTGTTGATTTACTTCTATAGATTGCGTTTTTTTATTAAGAGAAGTATGTTCAAACAGTCAGTACTGAATTCTTAGTACATACATAACGCCTATGCAAAAGTAGCTATCAAAATCACTTTACCACACAAATAAGTGAATTCCCGTAACCCCTAGTGGGGCACGGGGCAGACACATTACTATATCTGTTACACTGATCATTTTCTCAACAGGCAAGGTGATCAACCTTCTGTGCCTACCAAACCGAAACATTCATGTGTTGCCCCGGGATTTGTATATATTTTTTGTATGAATACAATTAAAATCTGGACAGGAAAACCACTCTCATTGACATACAGATTATATTTTGACAAAATCGCCAATAATAAATTTAATCTACTTTTTTAGCGGGATATTCACGTAGGACAAGCGTATGGATTGACGGAAACGAGCCCTCTCGCAACGTTAGCACCTCTGGGATTTAAAAATCATAAAGCGGTTGGCTACGCGATACCAAATGTCAGGCTTAGGATAATCGATAGTGAAGACAATAATTTAGGACCTAATGAGGTATAGTACATTCACGAAATAGGTATTTACCATTTAACACAGGTATAACAGCTAACTCACATCAAACAAAAGTGCCACAATAGAAATTTAAAGTGGAAATTGATGCGCCTGTGGAGGCGTTACGTGGGTAAATAGAGCACATAGAAGTCATTTTTAAGTATGTCTATTGTAAAATTTATTACTATTAATATTACTTGATATCCTAATATTGATATTTTTCACCGCACTTATGTATGGTTTTTGTAACCAAACAGTCACATTTTGATTACCATTACGCACAAATCGATACGAAATAAAATCACATTGGATTATCGCATTTAATAGTAGGTATAGAGTCCTACTTGCTTATTTAATGCAATTTCGTGTTTAAATAAACGATTTTAACTTGTACATGTTTAATAAAGAAGTCTTTTATTCAAATAAAATTTTATGACTTTTTTGTACGTAAGCAACCTCATTCTTATTTTTATTAAAGCAATCTAACACTCTACTCTTTTTATTTACTAAATAAAACTTATTTTTAATTTATTTTTATTCTTGTGTTGAAAAGTGTCTCTCTCGGTGGTAATCACCTTGTATATATGTATCAACTTTACTCACTTATATCATATTATGTACTATTATTGTGCAGACAATAAAGATTTAAATTTGTTAATAAAATTGTGCTGAAAAACTGATGTCAGTAAAATATATACACAAAAAGTAACAAAAAAATGAAAATATTCGTATGTTAATGTTTGGCGAAACAGAAATTAAAAAACCGATAGCAGATAATGAATTAGAATTGCCCGTTTGTCTGCTCCCTCAATTAAAGCGCCCGCGGGTTGCTTTTGTAAAAAAATTATTTAAATGTTCGAGTGTGGAAATATTGGAACCACGTATGCAATTTTAAACGTATAATTTTAAACTGATAATATGGCTGTTAATTTTGATTTAATAAAACCAATATGTTTGCTTAGTATAAAGCAAGTACCTACTATTATTTCTTGTTTACTTCGTTTAAAATAGCGAAGAGTTTCATTTTGATTTTGGTTTTTCACATTATGGTTCACTACAGAAAACAAAAAAAATATTTTTTGGAAGGCATAGAAATCTTTAAAAATCTTTATCGTATCTATAGTAAAGTATATAATATTACGATTCATACTTCTCAGTTAAGAACATCTCAATAGATTCTTATTACAACTAAGAGTTTGTCTATACATGCTTTTAAAATTGCTGACATCACCTTTCAATAATCAAGTGTGTGTTAATTTCTTATTTAACGAAGTTGTGACTCGTACAAGATTTTATGAATCAAGCTATTATTTATCTTACGAATTTAATGACTTATACCAAATAATTAACGTCATATTCTCAAAATAATCTCACCTCATCTTATGGAAGCAATAAATCTTTGAAAAGTCTTCTATGAATCTCTCGAACTCACCATAAACTAAGCATCTATTCGCTAACTCCCGACCAAAAATAGGGGTGTTATGGGTTTAACGTATCGTTGTATGTGTGGCATTGTAGTACCTAAACGAATGTACCGATTTCGATAAGTTTTTGCTTGTAAGCTGACGTGATCGAGATGAATTAGTTCAGCCATTTAAGAGATATTCTTAGTTATAATCTCATTATTAAAACTAAGAATACTAACTAAACTCAACTACTCTTAAACTAAACTCATGTTCCGGAGTTTTCAAGTAGTTTTCAGTTTCACTTATTTAATAGTTAAGGTAATGTATGCAGAAGTCTGTAATAGTTATTTTTTAACTTTTAAGGTAGGAGAACTATTGATCAAAGGCCCTAACATAATGAAAGGGTACAAAAATAACCCGGAAGCCAATAAACAGGCGTTCATGGATGATAGCTGGTTCCGAACCGGAGACTTGGCAAGCATTTCTGAGGATGGAGTGGTCACTATTGCGGATAGATTAAAGGAGCTTATTAAGGTGAAGCTTGGTGAAAACATAAAGCGTGCTTCGAAGTTTATCTGTAACATTTTATGAGATAACACTTTTTCAAAGATATTTCATCATGAACTTTTTCATCCGAATATATGAACACGCGTAGACACTACGTACATGTAGACAGACAGACGAACGAACAGACAAATAAAATATGCCCTATGCATAAATCCAATCTTAACCTAGGAAACTTCTAATAGTGACCTTTATGTTTCTATTTGTTTTTGTAATAGATAATTATATAATTTGTTTTCCAGTTTTTCGTTTAAGTGATTAATGAACATTTAATTAATTAAATCATATTCTTGTGTTTAACTGTCAATTAGGAATCTTATGAGTTAAGATTGATATTGTAAAATATTTCAGGTCAATGCCTATCAAGTACCGCCCGCTGAACTGGAAAGCGTTTTAAGGGAACATCCTGATGTATTCGACGCAGCAGTGGTTCCGATGCCCGATTCGGTCACTGGTCAAAAACCTAAAGCTTTCGTTGTATTACGAGAAAATAAACGAGTAAAAGACACTGAAATTTTAGAATTCGTTAGCAAGAGAGTTGCGCCGTACAAACGGATCAAGGAAATACAGTTTCTTAATGAAATACCGAAAAATCCGTCGGGAAAGATTTTGAGGAGAACGCTTGTTGAAAAGTACTGTCAGTAGTGCTAAGAAGTGGCACAAACTTGAAAGCCAAGCAAGCTCTATTTCAATGACAACAGCACCGTCTAACACCTAACATTTGGTTTTGAATATTTTTTATGTTTTTTCAAATTAAAAAGTAATAATGATGCCTTTTAATTTCGTCTTCCTTTTTTATGAAATAGTTCTTGCAATACAGTTTCGATCTTTTTTATGATAACCATATTATTATGTATTCTTAGTAAACTAAGTTTGTTTAATGAATAAATTAGATCACTTATAAGTATGATCTTTTATTTGTTGGATTTGTCATCGCCCCGAAATTTTAAGTCATCGGATAAATGTAAGAAACAATGAAATTAGATTGTTTGACAATCACTTTTATTACATAACTTAATTGTTTTAACACATAACTTAATCAAAACTTTTAATCGCTGACCACAATACAAATTAAATATAATTATCTTTTTTCAATTTCTATGTAAGATTTTTTTGACATAGGTATTTACAACTATTTTTACATGAAACAAAAGAGTTTTTTATTTGATTTGTAATAAATAAAAAATCATGTGAAACAATGTTGGGTACAGGTTTAAAAGTTTGTAAATTAATTAATTTACTTTAGCTGATGATAAATATCGTCAGATAAACTTCTTTCCCAAAAGTGGTATAAGCTTAAAGTCCGTTGTTCACCTTGCGTTATCAACTAGATTTAATGTAAATAAATGGATTTGTTATGTCCATCCGATTAAGGCTTACTTAAAGTATCATTTGTACGCCACAGAATTGTTTCTTTCCGTAACAGAAGTAAAGTAAATAAGTTTATAACGGTATGAAAAGAGTAATTTTCTGTTTGCGATGTATATTTTGCAAAGATAGACAAAATATTCAAATACGTATCGTTTATAAATAAATATAACTGTATCGTCTGAATGTCCACAACACTCAATAAAAAAATGAATTATTCATATTCCGAACATTCAATATCTTTCGTATAAAAGTTAAGAAAATCATTAGCGGTTAAAGCATGTCATTAAACAGACAAAGATCTCTGAAATTTAAATCAATTGCAATCAATTAAATTAAACTTTAAAAAAATATTTTATACCTACTAGCATCCTGCCCCAACTTCGCAGGGCTGAATTACTATGACCAAAATTAACAGTATGAACTTGAATTTTTGTGGCTAAATGTCATTCAATGCTGATGTACTTAAAATAGCGCTGTCAAAGTTCTTTCACGCAAATACAAAAGTAATTTATTGATTTCTTTTATTCATAGATTGTACTGATTATAATTAACAAAGAAGATATTGTTTAAAATTCTATATTTTACTAGCTGACCCGGCAAACGTTGCTTTGCCATATTAATTTTTGGGGTGGGCTACCCTTATAACTTAGGGGTATGAAAAATAGATAGTAGCCGATTCTCAGATCTACTGAATATGCATATAAAATTTGGTAAAAATCAGTAAAGCCGCTTCGGAAGAGTAAGGTAACTAACATTGTGACACGAGAATTTTATATATACATAGGATGTTATTTATTAACAAGTAATTTAAGTATTAAAGATATTCCTTTCAAATCCATTAAGTCTCGGCTTATTAAAGTTTTTAATAATACTTAATAAATACATGGATTAAAGTCGGAAATAACTTGTATAATCCTTTCCTATGACAGTCTATATTATCAAAAAGGACATTGAACCGTTGTGAAAAGTGACGCTACGTGTACCCAAGTTATTCACAATAAAAACGCCTCCTCATACGTAAAGTGACGTCAAAATTTATTGTGACTGTTGTCTCAAAATAATCTGATTTGAGTAATCTTTTTTTTTAAAAAATCAATTCATTCTTCAAAAATTAATTTACAGATATATTTTCAAACTGCTAAGTATTTTGAATTTATGGCTAATCGGAATAAACAACTAAATTATAAAAATCATGTATTATGGGCCTCATGGCAGAGCGGTCTTCTATCGTGATGCCATGGGTATCGGGTTCGATTCTTTGTCTTAATTTAATTCCTGGTCTGGGCGTGTGGCTTTATGCTTACCTTAATTCCGTGGGAGCGCCATGCTGAAACTTATGCTGAAGCACTAACTGGACTGGTTCGTCCGGAATAATACCATGGACTCACAGTATACCAGCGTGAAACGGTACTTCTATTGTATTTTTCTGAGTGAGTGAGGATATCGGAGGCCCACCACAATACCTTAGACGGCACCCACCTGCCCTGTTATCCGCTATTACAAAAAAAAAAAAAAATGACTTCGTCCGTGTAGGTATACATTAAAACCTAAATATATCATTCAGAAAACAACAACATAAATCTAAACCTTTTCTCCATATTAGGTATATTACAAAATACTTTTTCTTGTCCTAGAATAAACCGTTCGCACAACACGTGATCAACATATCTGCGAAGGCAGTTTTAACTTTATTATAAAATTATTTTAAGGTGAAACTTAATTCGGTACATAGCTAGTAACAAAAAAAAACTTAAATTTCCTCTCATATTCTGACTTTATTCAACATTGAATATTCTACCTATATTTGCCAGAGGAATATAATTTTTTGATCTTAAAAATATATTTACTTGGGTTTTTGATATCAGATTTTAAAATTCATGTATATTAATAAGATTTTTTAAAAAAGGAGAAGAGAGAGGTTTTTTGAAGATGGCAAACAAGTGTACTACATTCATGGACACCCATATGGCCTCTGAAGTATCAAACAAAAAATAATTATTATAAAATTGGTTGATAAAATTGGTCTCGATCGTGTACAAACAAAAAACAGAAACAAAAAACTAATTGAGAACATCGTAATTTGAAATCTTTCTGAACCGTCTACGTGTCTCCTTATTTTCGCTGATGACTTACCTGTAAATCAAAACGAAGCAGTTTTTCCCAAGGGCTAGAAGTTGGACCATTTAGAAATAATAAATCAATATAACGAACAAAGCCATGAACCTCAGAAAATGTCAGAATGGCTTAAAAGAAATTGCTGTATTTGCAAAATGACGAAGAATTAATTTAAAACTTCGGTGATAATAAAATCGTTCTGTCGATTCAAAACTACTTACTATAATGTCTGTTCTGTGGATGGAAGATTTTATGAACTGCAAAGTCCTTATAAGTAACTTCAACTTCCATTAGCGACTTTATCTGAAAATAATATAAAAACAATTCAGTTTTTAATTAAAAAATAACTGTTATTCAGTTATTTTTTTATTAAATTACCCAAACATTTATTTATTAAAAAATTACTGAATTGTTTCAAGCTACATAGCCCATACAAATAAATATAAATAAACAAAATCTAACCTAATATTAAATAAACGGAGAAAACATTTGTTTTTTTAGTTATAATGAACTAAATCAAAATTATTTGACCGACTATAAAAAAGAACAACTAATGGAAGCTACAGAATCCATGATAAAGCCCTGAGCTGCCTATGCAGACGAAGTCATGAGATTAAGCTTGTTCACTATGAAACTTAGGTTTAAACTGGTAACAAATGACAATGTAAAGAAAAAAGTCTAATATAAAAAAGATAAGTATAGCTTTCCATCAGTAAAAGAATTTTGCAAATCGGTCTAGTAGTTTTTAACCTGATTAATTACAAATAAAAATGTCTTTTTATAATATTAAAGTATGTTGCCATGTATCAATCTCTCTTTCCGTCCAATTCACGAAACAGCTGGTCGGATTTTAATTAGGCTTTTATTAATATATAGTCCATTTAATGAGTGGAGCCAAGTAGCTGAAAAATATAATAAAAGTTAAATTATATAAGTTTAAAAAAGAAATATTAAAAAAAATTTGGGTTTCGTGCAAATATGTTAAAACTAATGATAAAATTTCTACCCAGACGACGACGTCTAGTAGATAAAAAGTCGATTAAAACTATTAAAATTCCTGTTAATATACGATGTAATATCATTAATAAAACGAAAAAGACCCGAGAAATAATGTGTTTACGTAAGAAAGGAATGTTGGCGCCACTTTTTTTATACTTTTATGGAATACCCAAATTGTATGAGACGATTTATTCGCATTCCGATTTGGAATGTCAAGCTATAATATATTTAGTGTCAGATCCGGTACTAGAAATATAAGTATATATACATTCATAATTAATAATATTTGTAAATATTTTTTAGATTAACTAATATATCACTTATCCCACTTATAAATGCGTAAATTTATGAAGATGTTTGTGAGTCAATCACGCTTAAACGGCAGAACGGATATGAATGAAATTTGGCACGCAAATAGGATATGCTCTGGATTAACATATAGAATATTTTATATTCCAGTAGTGTATTCCTGTGGGGTAATTTA
This sequence comes from Aporia crataegi, assembly GCA_912999735.1. Classification (NCBI taxonomy): domain Eukaryota; kingdom Metazoa; phylum Arthropoda; class Insecta; order Lepidoptera; family Pieridae; genus Aporia; species Aporia crataegi. The sequence goes on from OU538749.1 coordinate 6,680,648, forward strand.
TAGATATGAGTATTCTATTTTTCAACTCCAGTATAAAATTGTATAGAGCATGGCTTTATGGGGTCTTTCAGAGAAAAACCACCACACCATGTTTAATACGCCTTTTACAAAGAGGTGACATACCACAGAAATCTATGAATTATTTTCATGTTTATATGAAAAAGCTCTGATAGTAAACTAACATAGCAAAACTGACGCAACATTTTTTAAAGTTTTTAAAATTTTGGCTAGGCAATTCATTTGTAATTTTTTATTTAATAAACTTATCGATATTTATTATTTATGTCAAATTATATAATAGACGATAGAATATTTGTAATCCGGATCTTACACCATTTGGTACTTTGTTTACATTTCGCAGTCGCTTTGACATTATAATGTCTTTGACTTGGAGGGCTTAATTTGAATTTTTGTGATATCTGAGTTTCACAGCTAAGATCTTTATTTATATGATCTGTTATCTGAGTTTTGATATTGAAAACAAAATCAGGTTCTTGTTGTGAATACTTGGAGAAATTTAAACGAAAGATAACTGCTTAGGCTAATATAATCACGATTTAACGTCCATCTTGGAAATGCAAGCTTTAGCTGCCAACTATAAGATTTTAGATACATAAACATCTTTATAAAGTCCTTCTGATACGGCTACTAGGGTTCTTTATTCGACATTAGTGAAAAGCATTTTGTAAACTGATTCTATAGCATGGTTTTCCCATGAAAAGAGCTACTCACTAATGGTCGAGGTGCAAAAATAAATTCTGAGAAGCATGTGTAAGAAAAAATTTCGCTTTTATTCTTATACCCATCATTAAATTTTTTCTGGGTATCCTGGGATAAGAATCGCTTGAACTACGCCGGGATTAGCGCTTTTTATTTATGGAAAGTGTTGTGGAATGAAGTGAACTGTGCTAACTTGGTCGGTATGGTGATGAGACTGTATGTTCCAGACAACTACCACCGCTGCAGAACGCAACAGCTTTTCGCTGAATAGTTTTCTCATACTGTGCATCGCCAACAGGCTCCGGTGCCTAGCTTGCTCGCGAAATTTAATGATTTCCTTGCCTCATCACCGGAAAGTGGACCTTTACGTCATAGGGACGGCGAGACTTATAGATACCCTCAAAAAATTCTAGAGGTAAAGCATTGAGTTTCAAGCCAATTGTTATTAAAATTTTTTGTATTTGTGTTTTTTTCCTTTAAATTTTTCTTCTAGGCTCGTGCTAGGTCCGTAAATGTATTTAAATATATCTTCGCTACGTTTCATTGCAATAATTAATACAGCATTACATTTTCTGTTGCGTAAATTATGTATTATTTATCGTTTTTGATAATCAGAATGTCTATTCATTTATTAATCATTATTTCCGTAATATCAGGTTTCAACATCGATTTCCGGTTTAGCAATCGACCTCTTCATAATAGACGACCGTAAACAACTCGTGATAAGTAATTCAATATCCATAACTGTCTAAGTTAAATACTAATTAATGTTCAATGTATCCATGAGTTCGGCACTTAGAGGTAGATTTAATATATAGAAGGCCCTAAGCAAAAAACTCATAGACGCACTAGAAGAAGGAAACAGAAAAAAGTTGGTAACTGTTGAAAAGTTGCCTTAAAGAATTCCTAGTATATTTAGTACCTGGTGATAAATATCGAAATATTGAAAACAAATGAAGTGAAGAATGAATGAATGAAGTTAGAAGGTACAGCATCCGGCAATAAATGCACATCTTCCTAAAGGAAGAGGCAGTCGGCTTATTTCAACTTTGGACAGCGTCATCCAAAAGACTATGTGCATACGGTTATATATATGTACAACGGGGTATATACTGCGGGTGCTGTACCGTCCTAACCTTATTCATTCATTCTTTACTTCATCACTACATAGTATAAAACAAAGTCGCTTTTTCTTTCCCTTTCCATTTGTATGCTTAAATCTTTAAAACTACGCAACTGATTTTGATGCGGTTTTTTTAATAGATAGAATGATCAAAGAGGAAGGTTTTTATATATGTTTTATATCCGTGAAAAGCCGGGGCGGCTCGCTAGTTTCTGTATAAATTTCTAATTCAAGCAAATTTTATATAGTTGGATCTCACATAATCTGAACACCTCGCTTTTTGCGTCGAGTAGACCACCTTCTTGACCGAATTTACAAAGGCTTTTTAATCGAGATATAAAAATGTAATAATTGAAATATACAATAAATTTAATCAAAAGTGAGTTTGTTTTGAAAAGATTGATTTTGTTTTCACGAATTCTGATGTTTATGTAAACAAAAGTTTTTGAAATGTATGCCAATGTATGATTTTGTTTGTTTAAAATACCTACTGTTGATTACCAAATTCTTTTAAAAGGCACAATACAGGCTTAAAAATACCTCTAAATTCTTTTTTTTTTTTATAAAAAAAATATTTATTTTTTAAAATTTTTAATTCTTATTCACTCTCCCATGAATTTGGATGGCAGAATGTATTTTTTATGAAAAGCCATGTCATTTTATAAGGATATTAGTAAGTTTTGTAACCTAGTGGAGTACACACATTTATGTATCAATATTAATCATTTTCTTTAGAGGCAAATAGATGATCAACCTTCTATGCTTTTAGAACTTTAGGATTATTTAAAAAAAATTGTCTCCTTGCCTTCCTTCCTTCAGTTGTTAGTGCAGACATTCAATATCGCAAGGAGGTTTACGATATCTATAAATTACAAACATTTAAAAAGGTCTGTAGTGTAGTCAAAAAGAATTAAAGAAACATTCCATTTTTATCTTAAATTAGGCGTCAATAATAAGGAAAAACCCCTGATCTTAGGAATATTTCAAGTCAACTTTTTATCTTGGAAACAATTGATGAATGCATAAATCACAGTTTCGCAGAAGAAATCAATTGTTTGTATCTTATTTGAATATCAATTCCATGGAGACGTTTAAAAATTTAAATTTTAAAAGCTTTTAACTATAATAAATACGTTCACCATGAGATCACTATCGAAGCTTTTTACTATTGAAAAGCTGTTAATCACGAAGTGATTTTGAGTAAGTTTGCTCGTAATTACTAGGGACATTGTTTAATTTTCCATATAAATATTTAACGCAGACACTGTCGAAAAATATTTTACCGGACTTGTGTTAGAGCTATACACAAACGAGAAATCAAGTTAGGCAATGTTTTATAAACAATATTTGCGAAGCTGGATCAGCCGCTACTTGCCAATGAAATCTAAAGTCATAAACAATACAGCCTACAAAGGTGTTTTATTAGTTCAATACTCTCAAAAGGATCTGCCAAAATGAAATCTTATTACGATCAACTTAAACCGGATCTGCCGTGATGTTCCCAAAACCGAACAAAAAATATCCCACGCGCTAGGGTAACCAGACTTTAAGAAGGGGATAGATAAAAAGAAAATCTTCAAAAAGTTTTGATATACATTAATCTCTTATATATGGCTGCTGTAAAGGTATCTTTGTTGTTGTTGATTTGAAATCTCCCGGTATGTTGTAATTAATAAGAATCTCTCGTAAATGGACTAACAAATCCGTATTAATTGTAACCCAAAAAAATCATAACCGGTCCATTGATTGATACGGATTGAAGACAAACTGATACGTGAAACTTCTCTACCTTTTAGTTAGTCAGGGATTAAAAATCTATCATGATAAATAACGTCATCTCGTTTTCTAAATTATAGCTTATAGATATACTATCTAAGTTCATTAGTACAGACACAAAAGTAGTTAATAAATATTAATGGACAAAAGTAGATACATATTTACAAAGATTTAACTTCACTTATCTTTGTAATGTGTAACTAGGAAGTATTTATTTTATGAAATAGGAGGCAAAGAGGCTGGAGACTCATTTAAGAAATGGTCACCGTAAGAAGCGTGTCCGGTGTGCTAAATGCAAATTCCGAAGTTGGAAAATGCTTGGCTTCGATATGGTTTCTTATCAGAGATGACACCGAAACAGGTAAGTGGGGATTCCAGAAAAGTATACCGCTCGATTGACAACATCACCTACTACAATCTGTCACGATAATAGACGTGATTAGGAATTTAGAAAACTAAACACTCGGTACACTTTTTCAAAAATTCACATCTTTTAACTTTATTAGAACTACAATACAAATCAAAAGGAAAAAATATTATTTAGTGCTTATTTAGTATTTAAATTAGTATTTAAATAACACCAGCGCTCTATGAATATTTTGTAACTCGTAGCTACAACTTTCAGCAAATTCATATTGTTTATTTGTTCTCATATTATATTAAATTCTAATTTAATAAGTTCACACAGTAAACAAGACGATATGGATAACAAATGGAAATCTCTGCGAAGCTGGGACGGTTGTTAAATTGAAATATACATGTTTGTTACTCTATATGGAAAACTTCTCATAAGTCATAACAGATTAATGAGAACCACATTCTGAGATAAGACTCAAACGCACAGCTTCAGTGTTTAAAGATATAAAGTGTACATTGATAAATAACTAAATGTATTTAATATATAGAGAAGTAAAAAACATCCGCGTTGATATATTTTAAATTTTCTTCTCGTGATCACAAGATAAACATGTGATTAGCGAAAAAGTGTAAGTTATTAAGCATGACTCGTGATTTAGATAATATGGGGAAATACAGAGATTTATAAAACTGTTTTTAAGTGTTAAATATAATAGTTATACAATTAAAGACAAGTTACATTGGACTTAAAGGTCACGTCATTTGAAATACAAACAAAGATCATAAAATTAGTCAAAAGTATTATTTTCAAATAGGATCTGATTTACGAGAAATTAGAAATTATGTCCGTTCTTGAAATATGTCGTATTTTACTTTTTTTCTCAATAAGATCAGTGTCTTAAGGTCATTGGTTGTGTTTGTAAAGAAGTCAGTGATGATGTTTAAATCATCCATTCCTATGTTTATTCCTGCCTGTTTTTATCTATTAATGGCTAAGTGGTTCAAGCATCAGTGTGTTGCGACGTAGTTTCTGAGTTTTATTCCCGAGGAAATAGAAAAGATATATAAAGCCAAAGATAATTGTTATTTATATATTGTGTATTAATTTACGTATAAAAAATGAATACGTAAATTTAGAGGCATGTCATACAAATCTAAGGAAATTAACTCAAGGATCTAAGAAGTTGTAATAATAATAGTAACGTTTGGTTACATCGTAGTGATGAATCACTTGTATTTTCCGTGAATTCTTAAGCCACAACCTTCATAAGGCCGCAGATACATTATACATGACATCACACTTTCGTTTAGACACTAATTAGAATTTAAAATTACGACACCAAATGCTTAAAATTTATTAACATTTGTTGTATAAGATCGCTTTTAGTTAGTAACAGAATTAAGCCCATAAAATTTTAAATTCAAGGCCCAAAACATGGAAAGAGAAAAAATTAAATGACTTCCTTCGAATTTGAATACGAACAATGGAATTGAATACATTAAACTTTGTTTTTAAATCAATTTTGCTATAGTACAAAAATGCGAATTTATCGACAATTAAGGTAAACCTGGTATTAAAACTCCAATAAATCCGTCAAGTTTGGTGTTTTCATTATTTTTAATGAGATTAAGTTATAAATGAAAATTAATTTCGCGTAACTCAATTCGAGAGATAATTGCGTGGGATGTTAATTTTTACTTAACCTTAATATTATCCTAAATAAACGGGCGTAACAGCGTGTTTTCCAACGTTCAAAGTCGAATCCTCTTTCGCCAGTTATGGGTGACTCTATATGCTTGTAGTGGGAGGAAGGTCCATCAGAAGAGCAGCAATCTGAAGATTGACGTGGTGATTAAGTGGACAGCCACAAGGTCAATGTCAACCACGACCGCTATGTCAAGAGCAAGAAAACTAAGACGTAAATATTTCGATCGACTGTGACGATGTTGTCGGTAGGTATGTATAGAGTCGATAGAGCATAAAAACATGTGTAAGATTGCGAAGTGGCCAGTCTCGCTTGATACATCTTAACGGACGAAGCCTTGGCTTATTATATATTAAAATGGTGTCGAGGATTGTGTGCATCGCAATGTTAGTGGCTGTTGCATGTGGCGCAACGTGGCGTGGCAAGCTACCCCTAAAACCGAAACACCTTTGTAAGTTTATTTTCATATTCTATAGATAACATTTTATGAATTATTTTTTATATATGAATTTATATAAACCAAAGCTTTATGTTCAGTGATATTTAACTATATAGATAATTTCTTTGAAGGCTGTGTATTTATGCAGCCTTTTAAGGCATTATTGGTACTCAAGTCATTCAGAAAAGATCGTTATTTATCAAGATTACCTGAAATTAGAATCTACGTAGAAATATACTGCGTAAAACTTAAGATTTTAAAAATAATGCGAAAAATATTTCAAATCCTAAACCAGAATACAATTTAACTATTATAACCAAATACTAGTAAATTTTAAAATTAAACATGAATCAAGAGTTAATGTTAGAGTTAAAAGCTACACTCAATGAAGTATGATATTAAATTATTAAATACCTTTGTTTTTTAATATTCAACAACGGATAATTAAATTAAGAATTGTCTAAATTAAAATCTGAACAGACGAAATTGTTATAAAACATCAAATTCGACAATTATATTCATTTGACGCCTCCTCTGTGTATTGTTTACTTTGTAGTCATGTCTTGTCGGTTCAATTCACACGAAGCTTTAAAGACCAGTAATTTTTTTTTACTGGCCACACAATTTTCTTCTCATGGCAACCCTATAGTCTTAACCTCCATTGTGTTTTTTCGTGTTAAATTCACTGAGCGTAATTTTATTTTATTCGTTAACAAATAATGATTTGTGAAGAAAAGTGTATTTATTTGAAATGTCTAGGAAGAGGAAACTTCTTGAATCGTGTTATAAACCTATTGGAAGATAAAAATGAAGGAATGTACTATGTAATCACTTTATTACGACGTACTGCGTAGTTGTTTTCACTTATGTTTTTACGAAGTTTTTTACTAATAACAATGCTTGAGGTGTCACGAGAGGTCACACAAGATTATTTTTATGTTGTATGATAGATTCAACGCCGTTTATATATAATGAAATAAAAAATAAATCTTGAGGGAACACGAGATGATGTTTGTGTTGTGCGATAGAACGAGGGTCTATACATCAACCAACATTCAACGCCGTTTATATATAATGAAATAAAAAAATAAATCTTGAGGTTCCACGAGAGGGAACACGAGATGATGTTTGTGTTGTGCGATAGAACGAGGGTCTATACATCAACCAACATTCAACGCCGTTTATATATAATGAAATAAAAAATAAATCTTGAGGTTCCACGAGAGGGAACACGAGATGATGTTTGTGTTGTGCGATAGAACGAGGGTCTATACATCAACCAACATTCAACGCCGTTTATATATATAATGAAATAAAAAATAAATCTTGAGGTTCCACGGGAGGGAACACGAGGTGATGTTTGTGTTGTGCGATAGAACGAGGGTCTATATATCAACACTGGACCAATTGTATCTACCTAAAAAATAAAATATTGATCTTATTCCAGCACCAAAGAAAAAAGGTGTATTATAATAGTATACTCGTCTAGTGATGAGGATATTGAACCTTGTTCAAGGAGAAGCCGAATAAGACGTTTAAGCATAAGCAGTAGTGAAAAAGAAAATGAGCCTGATATTTTAAATTGATTGGTGAACCAGAGCCAAAGGAAAATAAAATATCAATCAATCAAAAACTCGATGAAGTATGGAAAAATATAATCAAAAACGCCAAAAATTCCCAACTTAAGCATTAATGCACCTAAATTAAACCCAGAATCAGCTTCAATTTTGAGTTCTGGTGCCAAATCAAGAGACAAAAAGTTAAGTGAAAAACAAGAGCAAATTGTATTAACTAATAACATTCTCAATAAATTCCTCTTCGACTTAATCAGAGAAGACATTAGTGACAGTATTCGCCTTTTGTGTGATCTTCATTATGCAGAATCTAGCACTCGCAGAAATGTAATTCTGCCTGGCCTCAATAATAAAAAAAAAAAAAAAAAAGAATGAAATAAAAGAATGCTTACAGGAAACACCTATAACAGAATTCTTGTTTTTCGACCAAATGCCTTATGTTATAAAGAAGAGTAAGGATTTAGAATAATCTGGAAAAGAGCTGAAAAGACATGCAAATTCTTTAAACTATTGGGGCCCGTCCTCTTATCAACATTATCGAGGTTATCAGACCAACAAGGGAAATCAGTCGAGGATAAAACAAACAATTCCTCCAGTGGCCCGACCTCCAGCTCATGCTCCAGCTCGTTCATTTCCAGCTCATCAGTTGAGCAATTATCGAGCAAGTCGAGGGAGACATCCAGCTCAACCTCCTAGGAAGAGAGAATAGAGGTAGGTTTTGCTGGTCACATATATTTATTCTATAAAAAAAGGCAAAAAATAATACAAAACAAAACTGTTTTGCAATGGGTTAAAACAGGTTATAAAATACCACTGATATCAAAACCATGCCAAATTAATCCACCCACAAATAATAATTTTGACAAATCCGAAAAGATCCTAATATATAATTGTATTCAAGAACTTAAAAATATAGGGGCAATAAAAATTTGCCATAGTATTCAGGATCAGTTTTTGTCAAAGATTTTCTTAGTTCAGAAGCCAGATGGTCCTTCTAGATTCATACTCAATTTAAAACTGTTTAATAAATATGTAAAAACATACCATTTTAAAATGGAAGTTATAAGAACAGTAATAAAACTAATGAGTAAAGAATCTTATCTAGCTTCAATTGATTTAAAAAGATGCATATTTTTTACTGAATGTTCATCCTGCAAGTCGCATGTTTCTTAGATTTCTTTTTGATGGTAATATGTATGAATTTCAAGTTTTGCCATTTGGACTTTGCTCTAGCCCATATGTATTTACAAAGCTAATTAGACCCATAATGTCACATTTAAGAAAACAAGGTATAGTAAGTGTTAACTATTTAGATGATTTTTTGTTTATTGGTAATTCAAAGACAGAATGTAATTCTAATATTACAGAAGGACGCCATCTGTTTGAATCTTTAGGTTTAATTATAATTATGAAGAAAAGTCAATTAACTCCATCACAAAATTGTAAATTTCTTGGTTTTATTTTAGATACTAAAAACTTTGCCATTTCTATTCTGAATGGAAAACGTAAAAATATTTATAAACAACTGATCACCTTTATAAATTTAAAAAAAAAAAAAATTTCTTCAATAAGGTCATTTGCTTCCTTGATTGGAAGTTTAATATCAATTTGTCCAGAAATTCCTTATGGATTTATGTATACAAAGAGATTAGAAAGATGTAAGTACTTACATTTAAAGAAAAGACATGGTAATTTTGAGTCAAAAATTACACTTAAAAGTTATGTAATTGATGATCTAAAGTGGTGGAGAAATCATGTTTTAAGTGATTGTAATTCTGGAATGAAAATGATAAAAATTACCATATAAATTATTTGGGTGGCATACAATATCCACATTTAAATGATCTTGCAAGAAAAATCTGGAAATTTTGTGAAGCTAGAAATATTTTCATTTTTGCCTCGTATATTTCATCAAAAGAGACTACCTGGCTGATACAGAATCTAGAAAAATTAATAAAGAATTTAATGGGAACTAAATCCGTATGCTTTTCAAACAATTGTTTCTAAATTTGGCCTTCTGGAGATTGATTTGTTTGCTACAAGAGAAAATGTCAAATGTCAAAAATTTGTATATTGGCATCAAGAACCTGGATGTATGGTTATAGATGCATTTACCATTTCTTGGACAAAATTACAGTTTTATGCATTTCCTCCATTTTCATTAATATTAAAATGTTTAGAAAAGATACAAAATGACAAAGCTGAGGGCTAAATTTCCACCTCATAAAAATCTCTTATCGTCTCCTTTCAGAGCTTTTCACGCACTTTACCATGAAATGTATGAAAGTATCAATATTATAATAAGTTCGTTATCAAAAAATACCATTAAGCAATATGATTCCTGCTTGAAACAATGGTGGGATTATTGCAATCATTTAAAGGTAGAACCCTTGGTATTATCTGTACCTAATGTGATAAGTCTTTTAACTAAGAAATTTGAAGGTGGCTCTGCTTATGGTACCCTTAATAGTTTAAGATCATCTTTATAACTAATTCTAAATTTTTGATTTGGGTTCTCATAAGGATATAAAACGTTTCTTCGCAGGTATTTATAAATTAAGGCCAAATAAACCAAAGTGTGATGAAACTTGGGACCCATCTACTGTGTTAAATCATGTAGCCAATCTATATCCCAATTCAGATTTGTCATTGGAAACAATATCAAAAAAAAAAAAAAAACTAATAATTTTACTTCTACTTGTAACTGGTCACAGATTACAAACTATGCATTTAATTAAGATAAGCAATATTGATATATATCAAAACAGTATAAAAATAAAAATACCAGATTTAATTAAAACATCTAAACAAATTTCATCCTTTGCTAGAAATTCCTTTTTATAAAGAAAATGTTTGTATTTGTCCAGCCACAACATTAAAAGATTACATAAATTGTACAAAAGATTAGATGAAATCTGAAAATCTCTTTATCATTTAAAAAAAAAAAAAAAAAAGCCCCACTATGCAGCATCAACTCAAACATTAGCCAGATGGATTAAAAATATTCTTGGAGAGGCAGGTATTGATACTTCTATTTTCACTGCTCATAGTAGAAGACATGCCTCTACCCCCTAAGCTTATAGAAAAGGTATTAGTATTGATTTAATTAAAAAAAAAAAAATTGCAGGCTGGACTAATGCATCCTTTTAAAATAAACCGTTGATTAATAAAAACAATAATTTTAGTTCAAGTGTCCTTGAGTCATTGTAAAAAAAAAAAAAAAAAAAAAAAAAAAAAAAAAGACTAATTTTTTTTTTTAACCTATTTAATTACTTACTCCACTATACAATTGTAACTATAGTAATAGTTGTCTTTTCTTACTTACAATAAATGATAAAAATTAAGCAAACTTCTCTTTCAACATCTACAAAGTAAACAATACACAGAGGAGGCGTCAAATGAATATAATTGAATGATCAAAGTAACTTACCTGTAAGTGCTCTTCGATCACAATTATATGAGTTTGACGCCTCCTCTGTGTCCAGCCCAACCCTCTGTTATCCAGTTCCAGAACTTTATTTTTAGCCCTCCCTTAGTTTGCTTTAATTTTTTGATATTACTTTAAACTACAATGGAGGTTAAGACTATAGGGTTGCCATGAGAAGAAAATTGTGTGGCCAGTAAAAAAAAATTACTGGTCTTTAAAGCTTCGTGTGAATTGAACCGACAAGACATGACTACAAAGTAAACAATACACAGAGGAGGCGTCAAACTCATATAATTGTGATCGAAGAGCACTTACAGGTAAGTTACTTTGATCATTCAATTATAAGCATCATACGCGAAATGTTTGTCATTTTTAAACGTATTTTAAAATTTCTAAATCGAATATTTGTCCTCCTACTCCCCTTACGAAAATAGTATCAACGCCTCTTGTTAAGTTTGAAAATAGATTTGATGTATCTGTGTCTGTGGCGTCGTAGCTTCTACATGAATCGACCGATTTCAATGCGGTTTTTTCTTTGAAAGCTGACATAATCCAAATGGATCTTAGCTAATTATAGCTTAAGTTATGACTTTAAACCATTCATATACATAGGATTCTAATGGATTTGGTAGGTGGAATAAAAAAGTGTTTGTTTTTCAAAAAATATTATTATTGTTATTATTACAGCCTTTTATTTTCATAAAGAATAATATATTAAACAATTATATCGTATGATTAATTATTACATAAGATACAGTGCATGCATTAAAAAATAAAATAAAATATTACTATGAATAATCATTAGATTTAAATTCCAATCATAATAAGTAATTTCAATGTATACAAATTTTAAATGATAAATAAATTAAAAAGAATCAAAATTAAAATTAAAAGAATCAAAATCAAAATTCATTTTTAACCGACCTTCAAAAAAACCAAAAAGGAGGTTATCAATTCGACGTGTATTTTTTTTTTTTTATTTTTTTTTTTTTTACCGATGTTCCGCTCGTACGTCGCCATTTGTAAACCGATTTGGATGAGTGAGGTGTCAAACGATAGGGTAACTCGTCGAAATGGTCCCATTTTTTTTTAGAATTTTTACGATCAATAGTTTTCAGCATATTGAAAGAATAGTTTCACAATCGGACGAGAAATCGCTGAATTCCGCGCGACCATGTCGTGCTTATTTACTTATAACTCTATGATTTATGAATCCTTATCAATGAATTAGATGTTATTCGATTTAAAATTAAATTTGCAACAAGAGAGAATAAAAATCAAGATAATTTGATTTATAGTTTTAGAGCTATTGAGGTTATAAAATAAAAAATTGAAAAATCTTTAATTAGTTCGCTTTAGCAATAGAGATGTCCATGTTGTATTAAATATATACTAATTATAATAAATTGATTTAATTAAAACTCATATTGCCAAGCTTTTGACGGAATTTTATGATAATCTAAGCCATATATTTGATGTTATGGAGCAAAACTTGTCAACAGAGAAAAACATGTCATACCTTATTGTTTACGCGTCCAGTTTAGATCTCTATAGCTCGATGTAATATCAGTTTATATCGATGACTTACATACCATTTTATAAAACATTAAAAGGGTCATATATGATAGTAAAATCAATAAGGTAGAAGAAATACTTCTAGAGATAGAGAGAATATAGTAACTGAGTTCCTACGGGAAATCACAATGTGCGTTCACTTGCTTACTATAAAACACAATGAAAACTTATTTTATATGAACGATATTACTTAAATTTTTAGTATTAAACGATTCAGTTTTGCGTTTTCTTATTTTCATTAATTTGAAAATATTAAATTAAATTAATCAAATTAGTTTTTAGTGTATAAGGTAAGCGTAAAGTCAGAGCGTCCATGTTAGTTTCGTTTTGATGGTATGATAACCAACTATACGGTTTAGAAGAGCCACTCAAAAGTATAAAATAAATTAATTTTAAACAAAAAAATAAAACCGACCTCAAAACGCACTGAAAAGTAAAAAATAAATTTTGTATTATAAATGAACTTACTTTAAATAAGACGTAAATAGTGTTGATAAATAAAATTCATCTAAAATTCTACAAGGGCATAAAACTTTCATGTTGTTTTTTGAAAGGCGGTGCCAAATATATAAATAAAGACTGAATTAATATTCCTGCACTTTAATAAAAAAATTAATTGAATGGCTTGGCGCCGCGTTTCAAAGAGCAACATGACAGTTTTATGCCCTTGTAGAATTTTAGATGAATTTTATTTATCAACACTATTTACGTCTTATTTAAAGTAAGTTCATTTATAATACAAAATTTATTTTTTACTTTTCAGTGCGTTTTGAGGTCGGTTTTATTTTTTTGTTTAAAATTAATTTATTATAAATCATAGATCATTATGGACCCCTCTACGGGTACAGGCATCCTCCATTTTGCTCCACATCTGGCTGTCTTTTGCTTTGCTTTTGCGTTGCTTTCAAAAATGATATTAAAAATAATGTTAATACGTGAAGCAAACACTTTGCACCCATTTTTACGAAAGTTGCGCGGATGGAGAAGTATGATATTTCCCACACTTATAGAGAAGGAGTGGAGAATTCTACTATTTCTTTTAAATTATGTATAAAAATATATTAAATCAATAAAATACATCACGCACACTATTGCATGGATGACACACAGAACATCCAGACTTACTCTTGATTTGTGGTCGAATTTCAATCAATGGCGACCAATAATACTTTTAATTGTATAATTTCCTTCTAAGTATTTATTAAGCAGTGGTAGTGCTTGAACTCTGGGGTCATATGCTATCTGTCATTCCGATAATTGAGAGGAAAGGTCAAGTACCTTGTACTAATTGAGTGGCCATTGGAGCTGATTATCGCGAAGGTTTTTCGATATTGTATTTAAAGATCATCAAAGACATTTATTTCTGGTATATCAGCTCAGTAAAGAGGTTAAATATTCATAAACTTCTTTATTTAATCGAGTATTGTAGATTTTAATGTGACATTACAACGTATCCTTGCTTAATTTTTTATTACTAGTTATTTTGCTTAATGTAGATAGACTGATATTTTTGAACTAATTTTCTGAAAATAACGAATATATTTAAAACTAAAAATTTATTAAAAATATTTACAATAAAATTAAACATTAAGAGGCGCCTTTAGACCACGATGATAAAATAAACATAAAATTAATATGAGATTCAGTAAATAAAATGTATATTATTTTTATGAACTCAAAACACTCGAGTAAAATACATATTTAGGGTGGGTAATTATAAATTCATAAGAAGGCAAATCTTCTGACAATGTAACAAAAAGTATTCATAGTCCCAGAAAAGTGGATACTCAAAAGGAAAAAACCGTAACTAAAATCAAAAGAAAGGTAATGTGAAAAAATGAAAGACGTCATTAGCTTCGGAATATTCATCACTCATTGATCACAGCACAGTATAGAAAAAGTTGCAATATTCTATCTTCAAATAAACGGGTTAAAAACGCTGTTTAATTCGATTCGGTCCCACAAAACACAAAGCTCGCTAGATGACGCTACTTTTGCAAATTTCTTCGCGCACTCTTTATAAAAATATTATTATATCAAAACAAATATTGAACAATTCATTCTACAAAAAAAAAAAAAATATATATATATGCGTCGAATTGATAACCTCCTTTTTGGTTTTTTGAAGGTCGGTTAAAAACCATCCCTAAATGTCAACAGAGTGGTCCTTCACACTATTTTAAAACAAGGAAACACAACGGCTTTACTTTTTACCATAAATACTTTAATAGGTTAATTAGGCAATTATAAATAATTATTATTTAGCTAAAATCGTCTCAAGAAGAAACTATTCCCTACTTTTACGTCTCTACTGTGCCAATCGCCGTCAGATGCCATTTTTCGAGTCAATTACACGAAATAAATGGCGACAGAATGGCGCCGTGATTTAAACAACGATCCAGATAATTTAAAAACGATTCTCTTATATTTACATATTAATATGGATTATGTAAAAAATAGTAACGACTCGAGTCTGGCGCCAGTCTTAAATCCATGATTTTTTGAAAATTTATTATGCAAATATATGGATTTGGCATTCAAATTAGTATGGTGATGATTTAAGTTTTAATAGACATCAATGGGTGAGCTTTTGAGTAAAAAAATGATTTATTGATTTGAATAATTCTTTATTTAAATACGCAAAAACACAACGAATAGTTAATTATCAACAATAATATAACTAAGGTTATATATGAAATGGAAATTTATGATTATTATACGTTTATCTTGTATATGTTTTATTTGAAACCCCTTTCAGAGTAAACCTTTTCAAGATAAATTTAGCACTGGGATACTTCGATACGTTGGCAGAAAATATAAATAATAATATAGTGTTAAAATTTTAACAAAAAAAACTGACTTCAAATTGTAACTCTAAAACTACTGAACAGATTTTGATAAAATTTCAGATCACATGGAAAGCACCAGCTTTAAAAAAATCATCGAAATCGGTTCACCCAGTTGAAAGGTTTGAGGTAACAAACAAAAAAACCATAGCGTCGAATTGAGTACCTCCTCATTTTTTGAAGTCGGTAAAAATATATTTGACACACGCATAAATTACTCACTCATTATTATTTTCCTTTAAGATTTAATTTAAAAAAAATATTTGATTGAAATATTTAAATCGTATACTTGGTCCGTTAATTCACATATTATCTGCGTTTATTTAACTAATCCTTTCCTTCCCGTAACCCCTAATGGGGCACGGGGCAGACATATTGCTGTGTCTGTTTCACTAATCATTTTCTTAACAGGCAAGTAGATGATCAGCCTTCTTTGCCTACCCAACCGGAATATTCATGCCTCCCCCCGAGATTCGAATCCAGATCTTCCGGCGCAACACGCAGACACCTAAACCATTTAGCCACGGAGGCGGCCTTGCCTTTACAGGCAACTAATATCAGCTTTAATATCAGGATATTCCGCCTAATATATTGTCAGATGGGAGACATATGCATAGACATAGAGGCAAAGGTTCAATTGACAGTTTCTTCTTTTTTTCAGCACACAAAGAAGGTTGCTATGTGGAGGAGGTTGATGATGTCATACCTTTTGGTGAATCAGTGGCTCCAGTGGGAATCTGTTATAGAATAGAATGTGATCAAAAAGAAGTAAATTATGCTTCGTAAGTAATTCATTGGATTTATTACTTAATAGCTAACTAACGATCCGCCCCAGCTTCGCAGGATGAAAATTATTATACGTTATATTTTATCCGTTTTTTCAAAATTTTTATATACTTCCTCGATAAATGGACTATACAATATAAAACGAACTATTCAATTCGAGTACATCCTGAGGATAGCACTTTTAAATTTAAAAAAATGAATGTACTATAATTTCATGATATGGGGAAAGAGATCATGAAGTGGATAAAGTAAAGATCTTTACCATTCATAAAAATCAGCACTGTGTTTTCAGTAGGAAAGGGTAGTTAATAATCGTTGCAGACTTTTTTCTAATAAACGATTTTTTTCAGGTGTGGTGTCATTTCGGTAATCGATTCACCGAATTGCTATATAACCGACATGGATCCCAGCTTAAGCTACCCAAGCTGTTGTCCAGACATCAAATGTGACTTTGACAATAACATTTAGTATATATCTAGGAAGAGCATCCTTTTGTAATGGACTTAAGACTCATAAAAAGAGCCATAATCTTGGTAAATTTTCGTAAATTTTCTTTATGGGAAAAAAGATGACTTCTTTACCTATAGGAAAATCAAAGATTTACATGTATACATAGTTTGAACTGATTAGAAATGTAAATTTTTGGCAGAAAGTTTCATCCAAGCTGAAGTTATTGGATGAAGTTTTTTATAGTATGTTATCTAACAATTGCCATAGATATTGCTGTTGAAATGTATTGAGAAAAAACCATAAACCAACGCAACTTTACCGCGAATTGTGTCGTGGTTGTCCTTGGGCACGTTGTCCGCTATTATATAATATATTAAAAAATAATATTGATTTATTTCTTTAAAGTTAGTATATTAAACTGCCAGAGATTTTTAAATTAAAATGTTATCATTGCAAATTATTCGGAATCTACGGAATAATACAAATACGAAACATTAAAAGGCAAAATGTATAATATCAAGAAAATAATTTGTGTAAAATTTATAAAAAAAAAAGCTGTAGATTAAGAAATAAAATTATATTTATGTATGAACTGATTGTATTGATTACTATGATTATTGTTAAATTATTAAAGTGAAAATATGAGATTTTGTCTGTTAGGGATGCTCAGACTTATTTCCTTAGAAGAGAAGAAGAGTTCCTTAGAAGAGTTAGAGATTGCTATCGTCCGACTCAAGAAGCTATCTTGCCACCAAATTGTTAATGTTATTTATTTTACTTCTATTGTTGTGTTAAAGTGTATAGCTTATGTTGTTTGTAAGTAGATATAAGGTGTTAGATTTAATAAATTTGTAAAAATTATTTTCTACTTATTTCAATGTTTTATTGATTTATTAGCTTCGTGAATTCAGGTGATTAACGCCCGAGGTTTCAAGTTGAAACGAGGCGACGCGGTGGTAAGGTAAAATTAATTGGTCATCGTAGTTCCTATACGAATGTACCAATTTTGATAAGGTTATGTTATTTGAAAGATAAGTCATCAAGACGGAACTCAGACAACAAAAAGGCTTCATGAGATATTCTTTTTTGTAATAAACTCGTTATTAATTATCTTCAACTTAAGTTGTAAGTATATTCATTACGTAAATATAAATCTTTATCTCTCTCTCCTCTATAGACAAGGTATATCATATATATCTGGTAAACTACTTAATAATTGTATTGCAAACTATTCAATACTTGTAAACTTCAGTGTTTCAACATTAACTCTTAAGTCGTATTAAATAGTTTTAGTACTGAAATGACTGAATGGTAGTTAATTTAAAACTACTACTCTTTAATGTCTGAGCGCAAATATATTCAAAACTGCAGTGAATCAAATATGACATCTTTCGACAAATTGCCTTTAATAAATATGATAGAAAATAATACAAAATACAAATATGACACATTTTCTCTTTGAACTCCGAGTACAAGTAATAACAAATTACAGGTCAAAGCAAACATCGAATAGTGTAAAAGAGATAAAGCAACGTTCATTCTTTTGAGATATAAAAGGTAGGTATGTACCGAGTTTCAGTTGATGTAAATTTATATGCGTCGACTTTATTTTGTGTATTGCAGTGTGAATTCACAAACGGGGCTGCATTTCACGGAGAGCCATTTATTTACATTTTGAAAATAAACGGTTTTGATATTGAGGTTTTCATCTTTTGGATAGTCTGTGAATTTAAATTTCGTACGTGTGAACCATAGACGATAAGTTATTTCCTTTAATAAAGAACTGAATAAAAAAGGTTTTAATTGAGTCGAGAACTGTCAATTGTCATTTTTATATAAAGGTATGTACGGTAAGTAGATGGCTGATTTTGTGCTTATCTAATCGAAACATTTATTTGTTTTCGTGGGATTCGTACCTCCGGCGCATTGATTGGCAGACGCGTGTCTCTTTATATTTAGTGGATACTTTATATTTATTTTATTTGTTTATAAATAGCTAAAGAACAAATGAAAATTGAATACGTTACATACATAAATAAATAAATAAAATAAACATAAAAGCCAACATTGAATTACGTATTTAGTTAGATATTATTAAAACTAGTTGACAATTATTAACGGTATGGAAAAATTAAACACTATATTTATTATGTAAAAGGAATTCTTAAAAATTGCATTGTTCAAGGGGTTATTTGGGTCGAGACCTTCCCTGGCATTACTTTTCATTTCATGTTAAATGTTCAACTTTAGTTAAAAGATTTTAGTAGCCACTATCAATAACAGATATATAACAGAAATGTTGTGTATCGGTTATTATTAAAATATTTCTCATATAGCGGGAATTTAGATTTGAGGTTATCCGTGGCAAAAAAAACATGCATCCTTTACCGAGTTGCGAGCTGCGTTCGAAACGATTGAAAAAATAAATTGCGGCTTAGTGTACGAACCGATTGGTTTTTCCAATAGCAAGATTTGATACTACCTTTATTCGTAGGTAACTAGTTTATTTGTATAACTTTTATTTATTTATATATTATAGATAACTTCTACAGCGGGTAAGATATATAAATACATAGACTTAATAAGTATTGTGTATAAACTGTGTAAAATATTCTCTAGAAAATGTCTTTATAAAATAGTTTTAAATCCATCGCCTTAGTAATAAATAAACATGTGTTTATTTTGAGTTTCACCTTTCTGGCGGTAGGTACAGAAGGCTGGATTTGTTTCCTCGGGATTCGAACCCAGGACAGCACTACACGTAGACGCGTGAACAACTTAACCGCAGCGATGGTGAACAGAGGATAAAATATAATTGTTACATATTTAAAAGAAGAATGAATAAACCTTAGAATTTGTGACAATCTAAGCCCATTACCTTTTCCTATAAAAGTAGACGATTCAAAAATTCATAAAAAGGAAAGGTAATAGTCGTTGGAGCGAAATTAAGTTAAGAAGCCGTCGGTTTAGTTTCCCCGGAGCAACATTTCTCAGTTTCCATTAAACTTTTAGGATTAATTCCTTCAATTATTTTCCTTATTACTTTGCAACGGAAACAATAAGACTCTTCGTTTGAATGTTAAATAAGCTTTTCAAAACAAGGGTTGCTATTAATGTATCGTATTGACTAGAGGCCCGCCACAGATACGAAGTGTTGCTGCAAAACTTATAGGTTACTAGCATCATCTCGTTTACTGTGTTATTAATTGTAATAATTTATTGTGTGTTAATTATAGATGTTTTATACTATATTAGAAAATAAACAAAACAACCTGAAAAAGTTGTGCATAATTATTACGGAGTAGTTTAAATCTGAAGTTATTTAAAAAGTGGTCTGTAAATTTCATTATAATATGTCATCATCATATTCATCAGACTTTATTGTAGATTCCATTTTTGGAAGTATGTTTCTCTAGTGCGTCATTGGGCACTCTGTATCCATTGTGAGCGAAAGTGCTTCACTATGTCGTCTGTCCATATCATTGGTACAACGCGATCTCAATTCTGCCGACGTCTTCTTTCAAAGAGCCTGCGGGTATTTATAATATGTAATGATTGTTACTTACGATAATACCTTCGTAATTAAATTGGTGGTCATCAAACTTGGTGATATAAGAGTAACTTTTAAACGCCAGTACGAATACGTGGGCATATACAAAACTATAACTCAGAAAAAGTTGGAGATAGAGATAGATGCTCACCATACATTTTTAATATATAAATCCAGAAGTTTTTGATTTTATTTCGTTACAAACTGAAATACAAATCTTTATAACCAAATCTTATAAAACTAAAATATTTACTCATAATGGCAACTTTTCAAAAACCAAACTTTTTATAAATTTTGGCTATTTGTTCAAACATGCATATTGCTATTTATTTTTAGCAGGCGTCTTTTGTTTGACGTCCCTTCTTGAATGTTACTATCCAAGTAAATTGTTGATCAGTTTAAAACTACATTTTAAAACTGTATAAATATTTTGGATTTAATTAAAAATTATGTTACAAAAAATATTGTACCTAAATTTGTTTAACTATAAACTAAAAAGATTAAAGTTTCTTAGTTTCTTGTAAATTATATCCCATGAAAAAAATATTTTTTTAGTTTACTTAGACTTAATTGAGTACGTACGTATTTTATTATAATTTTTACATCGTTTTAAATAATAAAATAAATTCAGGCTGTTCTCGCTTTACTTACATACGTAATATTTGAAGTAGACAAATTACAAGGTTTGTCACTATTAAATTATTATTAAGATCGTGCAGACGAAAAAAGAGGGTTTCATAAGTTTATCTGTTTATCTGTCTCCTAAGCGAATGGAAAGATTTTTTGTATAATCTGACTTAAGTTTAACTACAAGTTATGAAAATCTTTTATTCGTCATCATCCATTCGTCGTGAGATTTTTAAAATTACGTCAGAGTTTTTAAATTATCTTCAACTTTACTAAGTTAAAGAACTTTTGTCACGCCTGATAATAAAAAAAAGGAAAAAAATCATATCAAAAATAGATTATTTAAAAACATTGACAACCCTAAAAAATTCTGTGATTTTTTATGGTTATTACGAAGATGTGGGTCTCCAAAATTGTCCTATTAGTTTTGATGTCTAAAATGCTTTTGACAACTTTTTCTGACTATGAGGTTTTCTGAATAGGTTCACCGTTAATTGTTTTTTGAAAGAATTACTTTTATAAAATTACATTTAAATCCACGTGGATTTGAACACACATAATTAAATAATAATATTTTACTTTTCTCAGCAATGTTACAGGCAGATAATTACAGAATTACTGAATTTTCTACTTGTAATATTGCTGAAGAAATACGGAAGAAAGATCAAAAGCTGAATTTTAAAAAAGAAAATTCATGTCGAGTTGGGATTTCCTAAAAGGAAATATAGCACTTCAATATTCGTATTTGAATAATTTACAAAAGTACAAACAATATACCGTTGCTTATTTTAGCGCCACTAATCGCTATATAGGATCACTAGCTGTGCTCCGCGGTTTCATCCGCGTTAATCTCGTCGTAACGTGATGTTTTATAGACTAAAGCCTTCCTCGAAAAATGGACTACCCAACACAAAAATAATTATTCAATTCGAACCTGTAGTTCCTGAGATTAGCGCGTTCAAACAAACAAACTCTTCAGCTTTATAATATTAGTATAGATATTTTGTAAACCTAGTATAAGTTGTTTTCAGCTGGATACAAATGTAGAAAAAATTAAAGATAAGAAAAATAAACTACATATTTTACTCTTTATGTTTAAAACATTTACTTAAGTACTTTAGTTTATGTTAAAAAACTTTAATATGTAAGGTAGGTTGATGCTTCAAAAGTCGTTTAAAATCATACAATTTGCATACAAAATAGTGTTTCATTCTTGCAACTTTGTATATCCTGTGTACGGTCCTTGTTATTTTATTAATTCCTAAGCGAATAATAGGATTAGAGTTATCTGTACATATAATAAAATTGTAAGTAGTAGTCTGTATCGCTTCTATAAATCACGCGTGTCACAGTTTACATTGCACGGTGGGTCCTGGCTTCAATTCCCGGGGACCAGTTTGAAGGTCGGTTAAAAATGTAGCTAATATATGTATATTTGGAATTTAAAATAGCTTTAAAAAAAACATAATCCGTTCATTCGTATACTTACGACGTCATATCAAATTCTTTTTGCGTTGGTGGTTAATAAAAAAGAAAATATCCCAATAAGCCCTTTTAAGTTATAAAATGTTTTATCTCATAAACTCAATCCATAAATGCGAAAGTTTGTGAGATGGATATGATGAATGATAAATGGATTTCTGTTACTCTTTTAAGAAAGATACTCAATGGATTTCAATTAAACTTAACAATAATGTCATACAATTGAATACCAAATATAATTGAATTCTAAATTTACCATATAAGTGTCTAGTAAGTCGGAGAAAACTTTGCCATCTGCAAGCTATTTAAGCGTGCGCTGCAAAAAAGGGAAATGTAATTTAATTATATCAATGTAATTAATAGAAAGTAAAAGTTAGTTATCGATGTAACTAAGTTGCCTTATCGAGTTGTTTAAAAATTTTATAAATCATTCGTCATCAAAGATAAAAAATGTATATTGTTTCAAAAGAATTAAACAAACTTATTGTATTATACGAGTATATATGTACTTACTATATGTTAGGTTTGTCGCTATAATGATTGTCATTCATTGTATCAGGTTGTAGAATTAGAATTAGGCGAAAATATAAAAGTCTCATGGATTCTTATATTTTCGTTTTTTTTTGGAGTGGAGACTTTGGGTCTATGGTGGCCAGAAGCGCGTCGATTGTTTAAAGAGATATTGAAACCACAGGAAACCCGAAAGCTGGCTCATATTTCGGCCAACGCTTTAGTATAGCAATACAACGCGGTAATGTAGCCAGTATTTTGGGTACGCACCCTAACGGCTTTGATGAGCATTTTGTATTTTTGTAAATATATTTAAGTACATTATTGTAAATATTTAATAAATTATCACCAGAAAAAAAAAGAATTAGAATTTAAATCTAAGTAATTAGATAACGAATTAGTTAAATCTATCTATCTCTTTAGCTAGCTCCCATAAACGTTGCTTTTTTAAGATGTTTGCTATTTTGTCTCGTTTTTTTTTGCAAAAAAATGCATGTGCGAAAAAGTGACAGCATTTGAAACTTTGTTTCAAGTCTTGAAATACGATTTAAAAAGTATATAGTCTTACTTATCAAAAACATGTTATAGATACTTATTAAAATGAAGCTAGGTTCTATAATATTTTCTAGTAAAGATAAAAAACCTTGGATATTTTCATACACAGCCGGGTTGGTTCTTTAGTCTAGTGTAATTTTCGTAAAGCGGATAACAATTTTGTAGGAGAGTGTGCTTGAGTTTAAGTAATGCTCGATATGAAAATTTAAGGATTTATCCAAGAGCTTCTCAAGACATTAATATGCCTTCTTACTCGTTACTCTAAGAGTCTTTTGTGTTGCGTAATTTGACGCAATATAAAATTATTTAATAAAATCGAAAGCTTCTAGATGAAGAGGCATATTTTGCATAGCAACACAGCTGCTTGTGTTGTGTAATAGCGCTGTGTA
The DNA here is from genome assembly GCA_912999735.1 of Aporia crataegi. Taxonomy (NCBI): domain Eukaryota; kingdom Metazoa; phylum Arthropoda; class Insecta; order Lepidoptera; family Pieridae; genus Aporia; species Aporia crataegi. The sequence goes on from OU538749.1 coordinate 6,704,540, forward strand.
GATATGTGTATACATTTTAGTCGCATTACGATAGAACTTAAGATAATTTTGTTTTAATTATAATTAGGATAAAGGTACTATATAAAACGCATTAGGTTTTACGTGGCATGTTAGATTTAAGATTGGAAAATATATAAATTCAAATTTATTAATTAGTTTAATTACTACCTACTACAACCCAATTTCGCAGTGTTCAGTACATTATCGTTGTGGTCTTGTTTTCCGTGTCTACTGATTATACATTTGTTAACATATATTAGACAAAACAAACAGTGCGAATCTAATATATTATAGCTAAACGATAAGGAATAGCGCTGATATACTTTGACAATATGAAAATAAATCATTTTCAGTTGCTTTTAATTTTTTTACAGTAGGTATAAGAGGCAAACGGGAAGGTAGGCACATTTAGGATTAGCGATCCGCCGCCCATATATACCGTCGTCGCCAGTTAGGCCGCGGCTGTGTTGCCGGCCTTTTTTAAAGACTACAAAAAAATGAGGAGGTACTCAATTCGACTGTATTTTTTAAATATTTGTTACCTCAGAACTTTCGACTGGGTGAACCGATTTTGATGTTTCTTTTTTTGTTTGAAAGCGGGTGAAATTTCATTTATTCAAAAGATTTAATGACTTTTCTCATTTAGTGAAATTTGCTTTCTCATGACATTTAGTGTGAATATTTAAAGTTTATTTTGTTCAGTTTTTTAAATATATAGCTTTTATCTATAATGTAGTAAATATAAGCATAAGCGCATTGAAAGACTAACAAAGCGTGGGCGAGAAGTGTATAAAAAAGTCTGTTTTGTAGAGTCAGTAATATTTTTAAAACTCTGGGGTATGATATTTAAAGCCAAATGCTTAAACTTTCTCGTTATCATTAAATCATTGTTATTCGGAAACTGTTTTTTACCTCACTACCGCGGCTTTTATTTCACACTTTAATTTTGACTAATGGTTTTTCCACGCTTTCCAAATTAAACAGAGTTACGGCTTGTTTTTGCAGGCTTCTGGTACATTTTATTTGCAAATATTAATCACAATTTTACAATCGTCTAATTCTTAATAAAACCCGTTCAAATTGTTATCGTTAAATGTTTTATACTCGTGTAAATAAAAGATATTAATAGCGTTATTGATTTTTTGCGTCCATGAATACTAAATGTGTGTGATTTACTAAATGTCAGTGACAGGTGGTGATGATAACTTTGAGGGCTTATTCAGAAAAAAATTATGACACGAAAAATTACGAGCGAACGCAACGCTCGCTTTGAGATCGCTATAAACCTTTATCAGGTTATTGCAGACAGGGATTGGATTATTGAAATTTAGAAATTTTAACAAATCCAATAAAAATTTGTAACAAATGCAACAATAATTTGCAACTTCATCTCCTAGTTATACATATAATTAAAAAAGGTCGATAAAATATACTAATCTAAGTCTAAAAACTAAATTTAATATCTCCAATAAGACGACAGAAGAAAGATCTTCAAGTGGTATTAAATTTGCTGAGTCAATAATTATTTAGTCTTATCTGTTACATTATATTTTAAATAATCTTGATTGATCTTTTATGATCAATCCCTTTGAAATCCCTTTTCCATATCTCATTAATGTTCCTATCAATAAATGAATTTTCATATTTCAGTAGAATTTTATTACAAACATAACTACGAAAATTTCTCTTTCTAATATTAGTCTATATGAAGATACTTTTATGGTTTTATGCTCAGTTTTTTGTTAGTAAATCCAGAGTATTATCTTCGAAGAGGATTTATGTATTAGGTAATGTATTCGGAATAAGGGTTACTGGGTAAGTGAAAACTGTCTTGCACCGGATTATCCTGACGCACCTCTTTTATCCCCCCTACTTGGATTATCTCCCCGCGAAATTCGAATTTCAAACTTTTTCGCGGAGGATTTATTTGTCAGTGTTCTAAAGAGGTTTTATATTTCTTGTGAGAATTGAATGCGAATGGAGGGTTCAATTATTTGACATTTTCAAGTTAAATTATTAATTTCCCTTATCCTTAGTACGGTATGGAGACATATTTTTGCATGTATACGTATTATGTAGCACGGGTCTTTTTCATATGTATACAAAATCGAAATTAAAACGAATTACACATTTCAAACTAAAGCAGATGTTTCTTGAGATATTTGAATGCAAACAGGATGATACTTATATTATTTATTGCCCGCATGTTTGCGTGGAAACTATCCCACGAAAACGTTTTTTTTTTTTCGTTTTTCAAATAATTTCCGGAAGATTCATTATTTGTTGGAAATAAATTAAAGCTATAAGCCGATAATATACCTTTCTATGGCTGAAATAATTTATTAAATTAATTATCTATGTTATAAAAATAAGGTTGTTTTAGTATATCTAAGCATAATTGATAGGGAGGTGGAACATTACTCCTTAATACAAGTACTGAGAAGTGTAAAAGTTTTAGATGTTTTAACACTGATAATCCACTTATCGCGAAGGGTTTTATAACGCAATACACTCACTTGATCCATTTGTGAAAATCAATGTTCAGAAGCTCACATAGATAACTTTGTTATTCCTCAACTGGTTTTGGATGTGGCATTTATTATCTGAGGACTTTTTAAATGTAAATATTTTAACTTATTCCCGCTGTTCAGTATTGCTTAACAATTGAAAAGGTAGAGTGAAAATTCCCGAAGTACAAATATTGTCCTTTAAATACTTTAAAAGGCACATTAAGCGTAAGCTAATTGATAAAGCATTCTATAACTGTCAATTATTTTGCTTGATTTGTTCTTGTTGAAAAATTTATTCTTTGTAAAGATAGTAGTGAAACAAACTCAAACTGTATCGGCCTCATGCCCCAGACATGGCTTTAAAATATTCATAGGTCATTAATTGAAGAATAATATGAAAATTGTTAAATAGGTACTTTCTTAGTCAGAAACTTAATAACCGATTCAATTTTACATCTCTTCCAAATTTTTTTAGTAATCTGCAATATGACTAGTGAGACTTTTGTAACATTTTATGTTTGGGTGTTATTTACGGTTTCCCACAACAGTTGGACGTCGATGACTCAGCTGTATATAGAAACAACAAAATATTTTACTCCCTTACTTTTAAACGTTGTTTACCAATGTTTCAAAACTTCCATCTATTTCACGCTGACGTGCAATTGTGTGAGACTTGCGCAAAGACCTTAGCTGAGCAATATTTAAGTATGGGATTTTTAATTCTTACCACTACGTAGGTAAAGCGAACAAATAAAAGAGAAAATGTTTAATTAGGAAATATAAAATGTTAAATTTATTTAGTTTCTCAATATTCTTTCAATGGTTATTGCTAACTTAATTTTTGTTTCACTTGTAAATTATATGCATTTAAATAATTATTTTTTAAATTCATTATGTAATTTCATAAAATAATACAAAGTTTACTGCTAAAACAATAAAGATCTTGAACTCGTGATTATATAATATATAATATATATAATTATTTTATATTAAACAAATAAACTTAACATCGCCTGTTAATAGCGAATTAATGTTTTAAATATTTAATAATATAAATGCTCTTATTTATTTAAATGCTAAGTAGCTGATTAGTTATGTGCTTTTTAATTTCAATTTATTAACTGCTATTTAAATGATATACTTGCAGAACTTGATGTTTCAAATATTTATTTATATTATTTTTATTTAAATAAATAATTTTAAGGAAATTGAAAAAGTACTCGCAGTTTTTTTAATTGATTTGATTGGCTCATATTTCGGCCAACGCGTTAGTATAGCAATACAACGTGGTAATGTAGCCTGTATTTCGGGTACGCACCCTAACGGCTTTGATGAGCCTTTTGTATTTTTGTAAATATAATTAAGTACATTATTGTAAATGTTGAATAAATATATATTTGATTTAGATCATATATATTATATAAGTGTTACCTTATCTATACTTAGTAAACCGACCGTCTTTTCCTTGTTCCCGAAGTAATGTAACCCGATAAAGGTAGCGAAATCAGCCGCATCTGCTCAATTTTCTCGCTCGATCGGGTCTTGTTTCGGACACGATATTACGTCTTACATATTCATCGATACACTAAACAGTTAGGACAGGATTTTCTCGTCTACTGGTTACGGAAAAGTGCAATCTGTTGGGAGTTTAGGGTCTGTATTTTTAATAAATAAATAGACAAGCGAGAATAAATTGCAGAATGCGTAGTAGAAATTAAGACGCTTGTATAATATTAAGTGAATTTCCGTAACCCCTAGTGGGGCAGGGGGCAGACACATTGCTGTATCTGTTTCACTGGTCATTTTCTTTACAGGCAAGTAGGTGATCAGCCTTCTGTGCCTACCCAACTGAAATATTCATGTGTTTCTCCTGGATTCAAACTCAGGACCTCCGGCGCATCACGCAGTCGCGTAAACCAATTAGCCACGGAGGCTTGTATAATAATAAAGAAAATATAACCTTCTTTTCAAAATACATTGAATAGTAATAAATATTTCCTACTTAACGATTTAGATCTCTATGTAATATTAATACAGTATTGCAGGTAAGATTAAAAGCCTTTAAAAATCAACTAATGCCTCCGGGACATGAATTTACCACGAGGCTCTAATCTCCCTCGCAATAAATCATTCAACCCTAAAAACGTTATTCGAGAGTCTTAAAGTATCCCTGAAAAGCATGAACAGATTCGGAATCCTTTTTATAATTAGGGCCCCAAAACAATAATCGTTGGTAACTGTAATTATAAATAGATCTAAATAAAGTCGGCGAATCAAAATCGCTTCGTAAAAGCTTATTTGAATAAAGTTTACACACACAATTCACTCACACTTACGCACTCAAACATATACACTATATTATTAGATTCGTCTGGTAAACTTCTTTTTATCTTATGTATAAATTTAATGTTTCAAATTAATTTTGAAAGAAACCATTGTATAGTGTTAAGGAAGAGCGGAATCTCGTGACACAGGCATTTCTTGCTTAAAAGGAGGTCCAATCACCATATTTTTTTATCATCACTTTTTCAAGTATATTGAGTGTTTTTGAAGCTAGTAAAAGTTTTGACAGATTAAAATGCATCTACAATTTAACATACGAAGGTCCTAAAGTTCAAAGAGTGGTGTTATAAGTTATAGGTGTTCCACATAGTTGATAGGGAACAACATCATTCCCATTTAAGTGACTCAAAAGGGAGCCCAAAAACAGGCATTAGACGAAGCCTCATTCCGTGCGGTGATATTTTAAAATTTCCAGACAGAGCTGCGCAGATTTACGATCGGATTGTGTAAATTGGAAACTTTGCAAGACATATTGCGTCCGATGGTGAATTAATGCTTCTCGTGTGATGTTTTTTAAAGTTTACCTCATCATTTTGTATGGAAAATGCCTTTTAATATGCATACGAAAGTCGAGATAAATCAATTTGAATTTACAGAGTAATTAAAATACGTTGTTTAAGTTTTGCCGATTGGTGAAGTTGTATTGTTAAATAACGCATTGTGTCAGGAAGGTAAATAAAATGGGTGATCTGGTGCGGTTAATGACTCACCGTTTAATGAATATGAAAACAGAGCATACATTCTTATTTATTTAAATGTTGTTACAACTTGATGAAACAAAAAGCAACTCAAATGCATTCTATTGAGAATTATTATTATTATTGAATAATTAGATAGAAAAGAAGAATGTGAGAACCTGATGAAAGTTACAAAACCTATCCAAACTAGAAATAAGAAATATTTTACAAAGACGTAGGTATAAATATACGATACATTATGTATTTATAATATGCTGTAAATGTTCAATACTCATATGCCACAAATTTACTACAGTTTTACGCAACGAAAACTCACATTTTAGTCAATTTTGACAGATTTAATGGTTTTATATTTCTAAAACCGGCATTATGAGATTACTTATTCTGCTAAGTAATCTCATAATCAGACAGACTCAGGGCACAGATCAAATAGAAGTAACTAGAAGGCATTAGGTACACGGCGTGAAAGGCGAAAAAACAAGAAGATTACTGCAATATCGTAAAACTTTCCAGTAAAAGACATTTACAAAACACAAAGCTATAATTCTCAATGGAAATTGCAACCATTCATAATAAGCAAGATCGGATGCATCGTTTGTCAAATGATTTACGTGTCTCCGGTTTTGAATATCGTGTGGCTGGGCTTAAAAGTAGACGTGCTCTTAAAACAGAAATATTAAAGTACCGTAAAACGAATAGCGGTGAAACTAAAAAGGGCAAATGGAGGATAATTATAAGTTTCAAAAACTTAGCCACATGACTCTACGTATTTTCAGTGTATGATTTGAATGCCAAAGATTTAGATAATAGATAGAAATGATAACTAATAATGTTTTGGAGAATTTTATTTTGGTTTTATGTTTATATTTACGCGCCCTTTTTAGTCGGTTTATAATATAATTTTTATGAGTGAAAAATTCTCAAGACTGATAAAAATAATGAACATACAGTCTAATTGACAACCTTCCCCTTTTTTGAAGTCGCTTCAATAAACTTGATAAACTACTTGATTACACAAGTCATCACGAATTTAGTGCCTGAGTTCTGTGTACCCGATTTTGATTTCTTATACCTAATTAATAAATAAGCGGTAATGTAGCCAGTATTTTGGGTACGCACCCTTTGATGAGCCTTTTGTATTTTTGTAAATATATTTAAGTACATTATTGTAAATATTTAATAAATCAAACAATATTAAAATAAAATAAAAATTAAACGATTAATAAAAGAAATAATATTTTTATCTCATAAAGTTTGCTTTTAAAAGTGGTGGTAACTTCTAAGCATTTGTCAAAAAACGTATATTTTTTTATCATCGTATAAAGTACAAAAGCAAGTTTTTGATTATTATTCAATGAAACATTCATTTAAAAAACAAACACAAAAAAAAAATTTTTTTGACTTGTTATCGGTGAAGTTTATGAAAGTTTAATCTTAAACGTGAAGTGAATAACTAAGTTCAATAATATTTAAAGTATAGTTCTACAAACACATCCGTTCTGATAACACCACTATCATAAACTTCTCAAGTATGAAAATATGATAAAGCTATACAAAATGTGATTTGAATAAAGATTCTTACTTAATATGTAACAGATGTCTGTAATAGTTTCAGTGACAGACCGTGCATTCATACAACCTAATAATATACTATGTAACGCGTTTAACATTCTATCCGTGTTTTTGCGCAAAAAGAGGGAGTTATAAGTTAGGTGTGTTTGTGTGTCTGTATGTGGTATTAGGTACTTATTTGTAATTAACAAGTAGTAATGAAATTATGAACCACAAAATCTAATATTTAAAATAAAGAAAATAATTAAAAAACTTTGTGTGTAAAATAACATAGTTCTGCAACAAGTTATTTCAAATATTAGACCTGGTCTATCGTATATTTGTTTTAAAAACAAGAAAAAGTTAGTTTACTAAGAAACTTATAAACATTAGAAAGATTTCGCAATACTGTTATCCAAGACACGTAACAAGGCAGAGTAGAAGTTAAAGATGAAGCTAAGAAAAATTTATATGATTTAATTATATTCGCTCCGCAGCGATTCCGCGTCATCTCGTTTTTCTTGCGACATTTCCAACACTTATTAAAGTAATTTACAAAAAACCTAGAACAATCGATCACATAAATCCTTCCGGAATCACTTTATCTATTGGTGAAATTAGATGAATCCATTCAGTAGATTTTTAGATTAGCGGAAGCAGATAGAGTTTAGAATGTATTTAAAGAAAGACTTTTCTGTATTTACAGATAAACTTATATCTAAAAAGATAAGTTCAAATAGAGTTCACGCCTTTCTATATCTACCAACATAAAATATCAATTTAAAACATTTAAAATTAAAATAGTGTTTATAAGGGCTTTGTTCCATCTACAGTGGGTTTTTTACTGAAAAAAATCAGATGCACAGAAATTTATGTAGCCCAGTGATTTGTTAGCATGATAAATCTAACAATGTAACCTTTAGTATTTACGATTGAAAGTAGGAACAGTTATATCTATTTATTTATTTAAAAATGAATTGACGTTTGTTAGTCTCACAAAAACTCGCGAACATCTGGACCGATGTGGCTTATTTTGGTTTTGGAATATTTGTAGAAGTCCAAGGAAGGTTTAAAAGGTTGCAAAGTATAAAGTAATTGCAAAACCATTTTGTAATTGCTTTAAACTTATTTTTCCAAAATTTAAGGTAATAAAAAAAATTAATAGTTTATTTTCCAATACAAACTATTGTACGTTCCTACGTAACTACTGTTCGTACCTACTATCAAAAAGGGTGCGTTCAGAAATCTAACCAAACCAAATATATTTTATTTATCTATAATATAAAAATGAATCGCAAAATGTGTTGGTAAGCGCATAACTCAACAACGCCTGGACCAATTTGGCCAATTCATTTTTATAATATTCCTTGAAGTACAAGGATTTTGAAATTTGGAAAATTTTCGAAAAAATAAAATAAAAGGAAAACATTTTTCTCATACATTTTCTATGCAATGACGTTATAGGTGACACTTTATTATTCGGAACTTTGACGCGATACGAAGTTCGTTGAGTCAGCTAATATACAAATAAATAGGTCTAACATGCCCTTTTGGACTTCGCAGTCGAGTAAAAATATTTCCTTCACAAGCACTTCTTCTATGTAGGTAATGAAAAAGTTTGCAATCGTCTCTTAAAAGTGTGAAACTGTTAAGACGTATTTAGGACATTCCCTAATGGAGTTTTCTCATAAAACATCTTCCCTACGTGACATGTCAAACTATGGCTTTAATAGTTTGAAAATATTCTGAAGGAATATTTCAGAACTGACAAGAATACAGCATAACTTATGAATATGTTGCTCTAGGGTACAGTTAATAAATCTTCTATATAAAAATAAACGAATAATGGTAACGCAAAATTCAAGATTAACAGCTGTTTTATGAAAAGATTTGTACTTAAAATTTATTTCTAATGAAAAACCTCAAAAACTATTAAATTTTCAAAATTATTTTGCTCAGGCAAAGGAAGGTAGACTCTATAAGTACAGTATCTACTACTTGCTTATTTTGAAAAAGCGCCCAACTATAAGAATTATTAAAATCACAAATTGAAGATTCGCGGATAAGTAAAATACTTTTATAAATAAACTTTATTAGACAGTAGAAGGCACAGCAGTAGAATTGGTATCAGAAGAATTCGATCCGGCTTTTGCTACTAAAGCAGTGGTATCCTCCGCTTTTTGGTCTTGTACTGTTGTAACATCTACTAAAGCCTTGCTACTTGTTGTTCTTTGAATCTTGTTCTCGCATCCCACGTATACGTTTACTGAAATCGGAGTTCCGTACAGTGATTGCAGGCGAAGGACTAAGAACTTGTGACGTAGGCCGCCTCGGATAATCTCAATTTTTGGTCCGCGGCCTATACCCAAACGGTCGACAACTCTGAAGTATGTTATCTATAAAATCGATTTTAAAATCCATTACAATACAATTTATGTCGTAAGTTTTGCAACTAACTTTGAAAGACATGATTTAACTACTTCGTCCACATGATTTTAAGATATAGGGCGATTATATTTCAGTATAATGAAATGTTTGAATTATTTTTGTTTTGAAATTAATAAAATGTTATAACGCTATTTAAAGAAAATTTGCGCCACCTTATAACGCGTATCCGCGGCTTTTCAAGTGCGTTTTGTTTGTTTTTTTTGGTTCACCTGCATACAACTTCTTAAAAATTAATAATCCTTACCTACAGCGTGAAATCCGTCTTTTAACCAGAAACAGACTGATAGATTAGAGAATATTCATTGCGTCATTTACTAGACGTAGGTCATTTACGTCACCTACTAGTTAATGTAGCAACAGACAAATTCATCACAGTTCAATACAAATTCAAAACAATATTTCATTAATAAATTTATTAACAATATAAAAAATATATTGTTAATCAATAAATTCAACAATTGTGATTTAAAAAAAGTGTCTGGTATCATCAAAAAATAATAAAATTGATTGATAAAATCTTACAGGGCACTTAAAAATCCTTCCGTATTTTGCATATATTTTTCTAAAAGGCACACCTTCTTTATATAATCTATCTTGAGCAACCAGCAAATCATTTTTCTTAAACATACCAACGTAAAAATCTCTACCAAATACTAAATTAAAAATTGAACATAAAACTAAAGCTGTATACGCTTTCATTGTATCTTAATGAACATAAAATAATGAAATCGTAAAATTTTATCTGTAATTATATTTTAGTATCTTATAACTATTTTATAGTTTAAAGCGCGATAAAACCTTTTAGCTAATGTAGTAGAAATTAATTCAAATAAATAAAATTGGACTTTCTGTTTGTAACTATAATTATATTGTGACAGTTTACAGCCCATATTCTTATATACATTTTAGCTTTAGACGCAAATAGAGTGCTGTTATAAGTTTGACGTGCCTGCCACAGAGGCAACGTAGCTTCTAAAGTTTAGAATCTAAACGAATGGACCGGATAGGGAGTGGTTTTTAACCGACTTCAAAAATGAGGAAGAAAAAAAAGAAGTCTCAATTTGACTTTTTTTATGTTTGTTACCTCAGAACCTTCTACTGGGTGAACCGATTTTAATGATTTTTTATTTGAAAACTGGTGCTTTCCATTCAAATTTCATCAAAACCTATTCAGTAGTTTTAGACATAAAATTTGAAGTCTTTTTTAATTTAAATTTTAACACTATATTATTTCTTTGAATGGTGATGTTATCAAAATGGATATTAGCCATAATTGATAAAAATCTGTTCATGATATAATCTGTTGATGATTATTTGAACTTAACATACCACAGGGTTCTTAAACTGTCTTCAATTTCACTTGTTTATAATATTAAATAAATAGATCTAAATGTGAACAATTCAATATTTATCGAAAGCCATATTTGATGCAGGAATTATTGTCAGGTTGTCACTCGAACAGGTGCCTTTAATAAAATTTTCCAATATGCATCCCTGTTCATTTTGAAGCCTGTCGTACGGAATTCGTGTGAGATTTGCAAGAATATTACAATAAACTTGTGAGGAACAAGTATATTTGTGACCAGTCATTCAAAATATGACCGTGATATATTTTATGAAGTTTTTTTTTGAAAATGACGCATTTTAGAATAATGACAAAGTAAAATCTCTCTTCAGTCGTACTTTCATTTTAGAAGGTCGTTTTGTTTATCGCATAACCTAGGTACTCTACATCTTTTTGTCAAGAGTTAAAATAATATATAATATATAAATAAATAATTATAAAATTGATTTCTTGTAACAAAAGGCAGAGTTGAAAAAGAAGATTGCATCCCGTATAGTATTGAAAAATGTAGGGCCTTATTACAAAACATGGACTAAAAATGAAATTAAATTTAAATTAAAACTAAACCAAAACGAGTCATGTTTGTATGAACGTTAGACTTGTATCCTAGCAACCAATACTGAAACTTCTTTAGTCCATGTTTTGTAATAAGGTCCCTAGTGTTTATAAAAATGTATAAATGTATGTCCTATTTGTACATATATATTATAAATTTATCAGAATATCTATATTCAAAAGAAAATAGTTCCAAGGTACTAACATAAAACATACCTGAGACTTCTACTTCTTAAAGTCGGCTAAAAATAGAATCTAGTTTCACAGACCGTATTATCTAGCAAATTGAGACAAATTGACTTATTCAGTGAAATAATTAATATCCCCCAACAATGGTCGTAATTCTGGAGAAATCTAATGTAATATCAGATAATCCTCGGAACGAGATCTTTTATTATGTAATGAGGTGGGACGAAGTTATTAGGTTATAAATTACGTTTCAGTAATTAAGAGAATTGTTTGAATGGCTTTCTATTATACTGATGATGGATCATTCTATGGATTGTTTTTATGCATTCAGATGGAAAGGGTTTCCATACAACGAGTTAGAAATGTTATATCAGTATTCTAAAGCTGAATTCATGACCAAATACTTTAATGTTGATGAGTCTTTCAATAAATACTAAAATGTGATTTTTTTTAAATTTAAATGAGTTTAGTAAAACACAAAAACGTAAATTATTATTTGCGAAATTCTATTTAGCTATTGTCTTTTTTTTAAGGTATTTTTACATTATATTTTAATCTGTAATTTTATTCAGATTTTTTTCTCCGGAATCCCATTCATTCATCTAATTCCATCATTATCTGTGCCAAAGCCATGACACACTTGTTCTACCAGCTGTCAGTCTTTTATCAGTCAAATTTGACACATAACAAAAATGGGCGGTCATGATGATATTTTTGTAAATTAAAAGATACATACTTCTTTATTTTATTTATTTATATGTAATTATCTAGTCATTAGAAAGTACAGTTACAAACGATGTCATAAATTTTAATTTTACACAATTTGTAAAAACTTTTGGCAGAATCCATAATCATGGGAACAGCCAAAGCACAGAGGCTCTGCTTGACGGCCACTTGGAGAGAATGCGTTAAGAAGGTTGTGTTAAGAAGGCGTATCTGGGGACTCCAAACGGCAAGATATCGCAGGAAAGATTTCATGAAAATATTTTTCAATTACCCGGTGTTCTTTTGAAGTGAAAAAGTGATTTGCTCGCAGCGATAACACTAAGTAGCACTTCATCCTTCACGCTGATTGGAAAGACACGATTCATTTTAGTTATGCAATAATGCCATTTTATAAGAGTCCTTTGAAGTGATTTCGTATCCAAATATTATCATTTTACTCCTGGTTATTGCCGCTTGAGAATATACAATATAGCCAATGTCAGAAAGAGCTTTTAAAATCTGTTCAGTAATTTTTAAGTTTATTCATTGGTAACAAACCTACAATTTAATAAAGACCAGATGAATCAGCTATATGCTAGTTTAGTTTTAGTTATATAACAATTTAATGTTAATTTTTTTTTTGTGGAAAAAAGCTTTAATTAATCCTTACAAAAAATTAAGTTTTTTTCCGATAGTGTCAGAGTCCGTTCAAAATTCGTTCAGAAATTTTCGAGCTTTACTGGAACATACAGAATAGCAGATGGACATACTCACAAACTAACTCAACATAAATGGACATAAAATAAACTAAAAATCTTTTCTATAAATATATATCGTATAATCTATAGAATTATAGATACTACGTTGAAAAGCAACGAATGTATGAGTTGCATTATATTCTACAGGTTTGGATATAAAGAGGCATTATTTATTCTAATATCTTTTTTCTATACAAAATGAACTTTTGTACGAAGACGTGTTAGTAAGCGCTTAACACTGACAATAGAATCAGGGGAGCGTTGTTAGCGCTCTCAAATCCGCCTTTCACACTAATGTGTTTATTTATAAGCAATTTCCTTCATAGTCTCAAAATATACGGATTTATATTGCAATAATTCACCAAGCATTTTTCAATAAAGGTGATGAAAAGTTAAAAAAAACTAACAACTATTTCTCTATATATATATCATATTTCATACTATATTCTCGTATTATGAGCAGCCTAAATATACTTATTTAACTTTTATGACAAGCGATATTTCTTATTTAATGTTACCGAAAAATTCTCATAATTAAATGTTGAGACTTACACAAGTAAAGTTGGAGACAGTAAAAAATTACCGACATGATTTTTACAAATAAGATTCATTTCGATTCGGTCAGCTTTCAAACAAAAAAACGCATCAAAATCGGTTGCAACAAATACTCATATAGGTCAATCTTAGTTATAACTTCCATCTTCTTTAGTTAACTGTTGGCTGGATGGATAGGATCGCCTAGAGGTTCTTACTCAACCAGGCTGAGGCCCAGTGGGTGTAAGGTAAGAAATACAACGCTAGTACGCTATAGACACGTTTTGATCAATATTTTCGGAACGTATGTTGCCAAATCTACAACAATATAAGGGTCGGTGTTATAATGAAAAAGTAAAGGTCATAGTGTATAGAAAATAAGTCCACTTTTTCTAATGGCTTCCTAATGCAAACATCTTACTTTATTGAAGTGTTTTCATACATTAAATTTTACGCTGTTTTTCCATCTATAATACGTTATTGATGGTGGATAGGTATATAGTATGTACTGTTGGCCACAAAAATGGTCTATCAGTCTGCTCACGTACAAAATCAAAGCAAAATGCTGTCCGCGTGTTTTGTTCACTAACAAACAGAAACAAAAATTTTAAAACAGTTTTAAGTTAAACCTAATTACAACTACAACACCTAGTAATTTAATTCATTAAAATATTTAAAATATTATCTTAAACTTACGATTAATACATTGGATGTATTTCAAACGAACTAACAAAATAAGAGCTTTCAAATGCGCTGTTATTAACCGAAACGTATTTTTTGCGCCGCCCTGATTTCCATTTGGTATTCATGATCGTAGTCTATCAGTTTTGACAAAAGTTGTAATAGGCACTTTAATAATATTATTGCCCGGGTTCCAATGTTTCATAACATTCAAATGATCCTCAACCAACTCAAGGGTAGACCACATTTTAGTTCGACTATATGGCGTTAATCTTTTCGTAAAAAACAAACTGAAATATCGTCAATTCAATACCAACCCATTTCATATGAAAGCCATTATAATTTATCTGTCCCGGACGGACAATAGTGAAGGGATCCTTTGTGGGCATTTATTTGGCGATGTTTTCGGTCCGTGCTCTTGACTCGTACAACCGACAGACCGCTTCCGGTTCGTGTGTAACGCCCTAACGCCTTTGTGTGGCTTTCAATGAATTTTGAATGCCATTTCTGGGTTTAGCTGAAAAATACGTCTTTGATTTGCTAAGTAATATATAAAAGTAAAATTATGATGAATTTAAGCTTATATGTGTGGGTAGTTCGATCGCTTTTATTACAAAACTTGTTTACCGCCGTGTCTAGGATGGGCGGAATTAAATATGGGCAACAAATGTTCGAGCCTTTGGACCAAGCAGAGCACTTGTAAAATTTATTCATTAGCAAATAAACCAGGAACTGTCAAGAGGTATTGTGTTTGCTGCATCCATGAATGGCCATTACTGATGACGAAACTCTTTATAAAGAAGCAAGTCGTCGATGTTCTGTCATATACCTACATATTTATTTACAAATGAATCTGCTCCAAGTCACTGCCGCTGGGCAGGGTGTGAAGGAGGTTGGCTGCATTTCCGCTTTCAAAATCAATGCTGATTCCATGCGCGAAATACGATCCAGTCCTCTTGTCACCAAAGGACTCGACCAGCTCCAGTACCCCACAGCCCAAGCGTTTCCACACCAAATGTCGCAAACTAATATTACCTGGTCCTAGCATAGTTATTTTTTTTATTTTCAGTTAATTAGGTAATAATTAAAATAACTCAAAATGAGTAATAAAGTTTGATAGTTAAATCAAATTTCATGTTTTTATTATGTAATAGCCGTTGAGGTGGATACAAACTACCTCATTGTGTGTTACTTTGAACTAGAAGAAATTTTTGCCATAGGCTTCACGGGATGACATACCTAATTTCACTCTTTACACAATTATTATATAAATATTAAATCCTCTTTGAATTGGTTATTGAAAAAAATAAAAATAAATGGTTGCCTAACTTTTGTATTTAAGTTATAAGAGTTTTACGACCATTGGATTACAGATTCTTTAATTTAGGTCCAAGTGACCTCGAGTAATGTGGGTACTTTAATTATCTCGGCGCTCTCGTTTAACTGTGCCCCTGCGAGTTGCTTACGTAAATGTTAAAAAGAAAATACGTTAGGCTTCGATCGTTGTTTCTATTTGAGTAGATTGCTGTTTTAGTTAAATCTTATGTTTTTATAACCATTTGGGCGGGAAGTCGTACGTATTAATGTCAGTATACTTGTGTGTCTTCTAGTATACAGTATACATTCTTTGTATTAATTTAATGTAAAAAAAACGATCTGCGCCTTATAATCCTGTACAATAAATTACACAAGTGAATTTAGATTTCACGTTAATGTTATATGTAATAAAAAAAATTGTTGGTAGTTACTATATGTGTAAAATGTAATATGTTAAAATGCATGTATGCATAGTGTGTCAGAGAATGTCAGTGGAATATACTTCTTTATTATTAAGCTTACTTAGTAATTGATCAACCATTATTTAATTTTTATATGCCTATCAAAACAAAATATGGAAAAAATAAATTTTCTTTATTCAGTGCCATAAATGAATCATTACGAGTGACATCAAAAATTTTCAATTTGCAATTCTTTCTGAACTAACAAGCGGCATGTTACTACGAGGCGAGCTGTCAAGAAGTAAATTAAAGTGTCAATCACGACAGAGGGAGGCAGTTCTGTACGTTTATAAATATTCATATTTTGTAGTTACGCTTTAATTGTATTTATCGTCTGCTAAATCAATGATATATAGAGGTATAGAGGTTGTAAAGTTTTTATTTATTTGAAAAAGACCCACAAACGGTTATATAACTTATTTTAAACCTTTGCTACATTATACCTAACTAGTGGCCCACCCCAGTTTCGTGGAGGTTGCCAAACTCTCGCTCACCGCTCTCGGCAACGACATCTGTTCTCACTCATTATCGAAAAAGGTATGAAGTATTTTTCGAGCAGGCGTAGTTTAAAATCCAACCAAGCAAACAAACAATCTCTTAAGCTTTATAATATTAAAGTCTAGACAGAACCTGTAACCATAAGTTACACAAAAATTAATAGCTAGCATGTTAATACAACTATTTAAATAGCTAAATAATTAAATGTCTTATAAAATCGTAAGCTTACTGGTGGGTCGCAATTGCTTTTATTATGTTCTGAAACCTTTACGTTCCTTTTATGTTAGCTTAACTACAGCATTAAAGCTCAACTTGTCGTGGTGACTTCAAAGGAGATAAACACAATGTCCCCATTGTTGAAGATTTGATAAAAGACTGTCATTCATTACGCAAAACGCCAAAAATAAGGAGGTTGTCAAAAGAGATTCGACTTCGGGTAAATGAGGCATGTTACTGTGTCAGCGTTTTTTTACTTGTCTCGACATATCTTGTTAGGCCTTCGTATATGAGGGGATCGTAAGCATACAATTAAATGGCTATTGCATGTGTGCCGCCTCAATGGCTGAGTGCTGTACGTATCAGCGTGTTGCACCGGATGTCCTGAGTTGAATCCAGGGGAGACAATTAATATTTCGCTTTGGTTAACACACTTCATGCCAAAAATGAAAATCAGTTATAGGGGTTACGAGATTTCACTATGCACAGACATTCATTGCTTTTATCGCCATCAAAATAATTGCGCAATTCTTTAACTGCCTTCATTTAGTGTTTAAAAGACTTAAAATTTGATCTATCAACATATTATTCCAATACACAAGTACAAAAGTTTATTTTAATTGTATATCTGGAAACAGATCGGTGGAGGCAACCGCTGCTTAACACAGAATCACAGCTGGCGATCTCTAGACTTCATGATATATCTTCCTGAAGCATTTAACGAGTTATCGCGTGAGAAAAAATTGGTTATGCAAAACTGTTGCTGGCGCGCGGACTATTATTTTATAAGGCGGGAAAAAATAATAGATTTTAAATTTATTTTGACATTTACATAATATCTATTTCTAATACTACTCTTACTATGTAGGCCCCGGTTTTCATGTTGGTGGTACTTAAAAATAAGCTTTAGATAATTTATTTTATGTGTATTTTTTTTTTGTACTGACTAATAAAATTAAGCACTTTCTTCACAAAGGAACTAATATCACTACGTTGTATTATCTCGAACTTATATAATATCTATTTACATGAAAATATTAATAAATTTCTGATTACCCAATTTCAGTCCTTCTTAAGTCTTACCGACTTATTTTCAATGTCCTTTGCTTTGATCCATTCGACCATTTTCAGTCCGAAATTGATTTCGCATTAGGATTTATCTTCAAAGGAGCCAAAATGATTGATTTACATATTTTTTGGATTCGCTAAAACTCTATCCGATTCCTACTATAATATTTATGAATTCTGTTGAGGATTTAATTCCAAAGGATACCACTGAATTTTGAAATCTCACTTTTATACAGATATCTACAGCGACACGCTTAGTTGAGACCGAAATCCGAAAGCTGGCTCGTTTATATATTACACATACATTTAAATAATATTATTATAAAAATGTGTAATTATACAACGTGTTGATCCCTTGGAGTTGCTTAGAAATATAGGTTCCCTCTGCATCTTCTATCGCATTTATCATGGGGAATGTTCAGATGAGTTATTTGGATTAATAACAGCAGCAGAGTTTCATTTTCAAACGTCGAGATAGAATACAAAATTTCATCCGTATCATGTCGATGTTCGTCATTCCACAGTGAGTGTTTTCTAAACCATTTTTTGCCGCGCTCCACCACTGTGTAGAACCAGCTGCCTTGTAAGGTATTTCCGAACCATTACGAATTAAGTACTTTCAAAAAAAGAGCGTACCTCTCTTTAAAAGGCGTTGAGGGTAGGTTTTTTAAAATTAATTTATAACGTCCTTTTTTAAGTACTTAAATCCTAGATCTGGTCCAGGAAATTCATGACTTGGTCTTTTAAATATAGATAAGAATTATAAAGATTTCTTGAAGTTCTTTATATTATTTTGAACTGAAAAATCTTAATCTTAATAATTGATAAACAAAACAACACCCACGCTCTTACATGAGAAGCCTACAAAGTCTTAATTGGATCCTTTGAAGTCTGAATAAATATTAGCTAACTATTATTTTAAGTAAATTGGTAGTTTGAGTTCATTCGAATGTTTGTTTTTGTGTATGATTCTTGCGCGATTGTGACGATGTTAATGTTATAATTCATTTAACAATTTCTAATCCTTGTTTAGAGCGTTTAGTATTTCTGTGTGCGTGACTCTTCCCTCGATTGTCGCTGGTTCCCGCTATGCAGTCACCAACTTATCTGTACCGTTAAAGCCGCTATACCGCATTGAAATGTCATTCCACTGTCAGTTTTTTAGTGTCAGTGCACTCTATGTATTTCACTATTTTTCAGAGTAAAATAGTGCATTAAAAAATCCTTTATCTGGCTTGGAATAAATCTACTCGTAAAAGCAACACTAAAGGTTACAGTAGTGAAGCCTCTATCTTAGAATTTTTATTTATGTTTCAAAGAATATTTAGGGGAAAGAATTTAATAATCTTTGTTAAATAAACAAAAGTAGATAATGCTATAAAATTTTCCAATCTCGGTACTTTGCAGCACCTGCGTCGACCTCCTTACCAAAATGAATATTTTCAACAATATCTAAGTATTCAACCTACTTTAGCTACAAAATGTCTTTGAGGCACATTGGCCTTCAAAACTTAGTAGGTACTAAAATCTCAGTAACTTTTTAACATTTTTTAAAGAGATATCGACGCGCTTAGTTGACACCACGGGAAACCCGAAAGCACCCGAAAATATTAATACAATACAAGTTATATTTTGTTAAAATCAATTCTGTAGATTCTAAAACTTAAATACACCATCACAGTTCACATTAATTGTTTGGTGTTTATCGAAAATTACAAATCATTTTAATCTATGAATTACTCTCGTATTTGTTACTTCGACAGCGTAATATATATCTCTTTCCATTTAGACACTACATTTCACTTTTACACTAAATATTTTTACTAAGACAATATTTAGGTCTTATGTATAATCATTAAATACAGTAAACGAGGCAACAAGGATGACGAGCGTTCCTGGAGCGGAAGATTAAAAAAATATTATTT
Organism: Aporia crataegi; assembly: GCA_912999735.1. Taxonomy (NCBI): domain Eukaryota; kingdom Metazoa; phylum Arthropoda; class Insecta; order Lepidoptera; family Pieridae; genus Aporia; species Aporia crataegi. The sequence continues at coordinate 6,724,342 of OU538749.1, forward strand.
GTATTTTTAATAGCTTTATATTCACCAGTTTTTTGCCTTTTATAGCAAAAAACCAGTGTTTATCAGCCAAAGCATGCAAATATTTGATAAATTGTATGCTCAATCTGCTTGCTGACTGTCTAACTCGCTTTGAGACTGATGTCTAAACTTTCAAGCTATAACGCTATGTAGTCATGCCTAACTTTAGTTACAATGAATTATAAGACTGAAGGATTGGATTTCTCTCTTGTATCCGTTTTTCCGAGCTTTAGCCTTAATACTTTCATAAAAATCTTCAGTTAACTTACTCATAATTATTAAGTATTTGTTTTTATTTTATTCGTGTACTTGAGATAAAAATGCATTTTACATATGTCATCTTATATTTTTTTTTATTATATTATATTTATTATAATTATATTCTTTAGCTTTTACGCTTCGCACTTCTTGTACTTCATCATGATCTCTTGGTTACTTTTTCTAAACAGATTTGTTTGGAGAGATCGCTCTTTAGCGATAAAACTGCCCGTTGGGCTCTTAATTTTTATTAACTGCCTGTAGTATTTTATATATTATTATTTATATATTAACAAATAAAAGTATTGCTATATAGACATTTATAAACGTTTTCATAATAAATTTTAATGATGTAATGGTCTAAATTGACTTACTGGACGATTAGTTCATTTATAAAGGACATAATATTGTAAATTTGGTATAAGCCCCGCAAGATTCTAATAAGCCCATCTAGGTGTTGTAAAATTTTTTTTTGTTTGTTTGAAATTGAGTATCTCAATATTCGTAAACTAAGATATAACTTTAATTGATAATATCTTAAACGCTGTCAAAAATCTTGATACTTAATGAAAAAATAGTAAAATAACTATTTGATTTAGTAATCCCATTATGGAATATGGCCTTAGACATACAGACAAACAAAATCTATCCGGTGATAATTAATATTTTAATGCATTATCTGAAGCATCTTTTCTATACAGGCATTCTCCTGGGATATTAGTAGATGATCTTCGGTACCTACCCCACTATATTTTTTGTTTGAAGTTAATGACAAACGTGTGAACCACTTTACTATTAAATTATTCACTAAATTATTAAGTTCGTTCTACTTGGTGCTACTTTCCTAACTGGTGGTAAGTAGAGCAATGAAGATTATTTTTATCGACAGTTCAAAATGGCTTTGTTTTAATTTTAAAAGTTTAACTTTGTTTTTATAGTTTATTTTAACGTTTTCGCGGTAACTTTATAGATTTACAGAATACCATAGCAAAGAGAAGTTAAAAAGATGAAAGAAAATAGCAGAATTAACATTGAGATTGTAAATGTAAAATAAATTATACAATTTAGAATGCGATTTAGAGATTTGACCCATTCGATACGTGACATTAAATGAAAGTGTAGACGAAATCTCCATATTGGATATCGGTTGCTTATTCAATCGTGTCCGATTTCAGCGAGCGAGCGAAAATACATCTGAGTGCAGCGAACAATTTACAGTTTCATCCAATACACTGCTGGTCATACTTAGTATTTTATTTCATTAAAGTAACTGTCAGAGAACTCATAAAATGGATCCAGAAATGTGTCTGATTTATTAAATATGCGTATTCTGTGTGGAGTTAACAGGGATTATGGAATATCACGTAGTAAAATCTAGGTACAGCTTTGTCCTAACTCAATCGGGCGTCAGTTACCAGGTGAATTGTAAATTTAGCTTCAACCAAGCGTACTTTCTGGTTGCGTAATTAATTATTCAACTCACGGCTAAATATTTCAACAATAATAGACCTTGGATGCGAAAGCAAAGGGGCTTGTTTAAAATCTGATTATGCCGTTGTAATAATACGTTGTAATAATATAAAGAATTCATTATTTTTTTATAGTTTGTTTTTAGGTAATTATAATCTTATTTATCTATATGAGGCTAAATTTAACATAATAATACTTGCTATGAAAAGAAGATCTATTTTTTGTTGACCTAGTTGAATGTTTGAAAGGATTATTAAAAAAAAAAATTAGTAACATTCTGCAATTATTTTCCCAATATTCTATTCATTAAGCTTAAGGTCTAATATAGAAATATTACTTAAAAGAAGTACAGACTACAAACAATATTAAGATATTGTCAAGAACTGAGATTTTAGATTTAATTCAACAATTCTCTTAAAATTTATTTCTATGAAACGTTTTCTCTTCATTATCAATTATTGTAACTTTATGAATTTTTATAATTATTTTCAACATCTCTTTGTAGTTTATTCACCTCAGGTTTATTGAAAGTTGTAGGTTGAATGTCTAGATCAAGTAAAAGTGGGCAAATTACTACAAGATTTAGAAAGTTTTTATAAATTTTTAATTGCTTAATTATATAAGTTCTAAGAAATAAAATGAATTAATATTTTTTGAAAAAACGAAGAAATATGTATTATTAGAAATACAAACCTTGAGAAACAATTTTTATGCGATTTATTCCTTATTCAAAATCGCTTATGTGGCTGTGGTTTATGCTTTTGCATGTTGTGCCTGATATTCTGGGTTTATAACCCAGGAAAACAAATAAATGTGTAGGTTCTGTAAGCACAGAAAACTAAAGAAAATGATCAGTGAAGCAGATGAAGAAATATATTTGCTCCATGCGTCACTAGGAGTACTTAGTCCTCCTTAGACCTTTAGTTAAGACTATATCGTAGACTATAAAATATAAATCAAGAAGTCCTTCGAATTTTTAGCCTATCTGAGCTCATGAAAAAAGGGCGTAAATAAAAATATCGCTGTATTTAATCATATCAAAATCCATCAGCACTTTACTTTGCACTGATCAGCATTATCATTAAATTAGAATAGATAATTATTATACATAATAATATAATATAAAATTACATAGATTTGAATTGCTTTAAATATACTTATTACGTAAATATATCTGACACTGTTATCTTAAAATCGTCATTCAAAAATATTTAAAGTATGTTTTATTTTATTTGTCTGCTAGTGTATACAAAGAGCATGTATTTAGGGTCACATTTGCGAACGTAGTCAAAGTGACGAAACAAAATGACCACTTGTCGTGTAACAGCAATTCAATGTGTTTCGAATTTACTTCTCTTGCTGTACCTTTTATAAATAAATAAATATCATTCAGTTTACTTTTACGTGTTATTAAGGAAAGTTATCCAAAATATTTATAAAGATATTAGTTCTTTTTCATCTGCATACCGCAACAAAAACATATTTTTATACAGTGTTTATCTCTATAGCTAAGTGATTCACTCTTCTGCGTGTTGCACTGGATGTCTTGGATTCAAAACCTGGGCATATAAATAAATAATTCGGTTGGGTAATCACAGAAGGATTTGATTTGATTGATGATCAGTCAAATAGATGTAGAAATATGTCTTCATATAACTTACTTTATAGCAAGTTCAGCCATCTGTACTTACCCATCAGAAACGCCCAAGGATGCCTCGGGATTCAAACTCTGGAGTTTCAGTGTTACACGCTGAAAAGTGAACCACATTAAGCCAATTGCTATCATGCAATATAAAAAAATCTATTAAATTTTATTGGTATCTATTACTTAAATTAACATTCATAAATAAAACACAAATGTATAATTCAATTTATCTTTAGCAATAGTTGACATAAACTTTCTCAACTATGCATGTATAAGAACCTATATAACATATTATATGTAGTTTAACAACAATTATTTCAGTATTAATTTAAAATCAAATTACTCGTAACTTAAGCAACCGAAGTCTATACAAAAGAAACGTTTATATTAATGGGTGTTCTGTTAACCGAAGTAATGGCCGATGTTGTGATATACAACTGTTTGTTGTTTTATGTGTCTGTTTTATTGCTTTTGTTTGTCGCCGAAAGTTTCTTAATGTGCCGGATTAAATGTTGTGTTAAGTGTATTCGATGGAAATTATATATGGTCTTTACTACAATATTAATTCAATTAAATTAGAAATATATTATTGATGCAGATAAGTATAATAATTATTAATTATTCATATAATATGTAAATGATTTCATCTTCTCACACATACACTACATGTACTCACATCACACAAACACAAACACACCCCTACACACACTTACAAATCTTGTTAGTTATAAGTAGATAACTAAGTACACTTTGTTTTCTTTTTTCAATAATCATAAGTTGATAAATGCCGAGGGAAGTTGCTAGTCATTCCCAACACAAGCGTCGCTCGACTACTTTATGGGAAGTCTCCGTATTTGATGTGTAACGATTAATGAAATAAATGAAATAATTAATTTAATTAATTTAATATTCCTTACAAAAGTATTAAATCTTAGTAAAAATTTATTACTATAAATAATGTTTAAAATTATCTTGAAATTAAGATACGGAATAACAATAATTATAGTATTTTAAGAACTGTTTGTGCCCTATTGAATATTCGTATCTTTTTTCACTGAATATTTAAGAGGACTATCTATATTCTTATTTTTACTAATAAAGTTTAATAGTACATCCGTTTCCTTTGCCCATTAACTCATCTTTATTACATGACCATTTTTAAGTCATGAGAACGGGTATATCTTTAATATATCGAAGACTTTCTGACCTATAGAAGTGAAAAAAGCGGATATAGTAAAAGCTGAATTGTAGAGAATTTCTTTGGTGAAAGGCGTTGAAATTTGTAGATGATAAGGAAGCGAAACAAAGACGCTGGAAGTTTCTTTTGTTTGGAGCAAACCCTAGTGCAGTATCAAGGATTACTTAAGTTAACAGCTTTTAGTGAGATATAAGAATTAGCTGACACACTTGGCTAGTGCAAAATGTATGTAAATTGTCTATTTACATAGTGCTTCGTATAAAGTTATTGTTTTGTCTTTCCGAGAGTTCTTTTTGATATATTTTTTGTTTACAAGCCTTTATGCCTTATGCTGCTTTTTTTAAATATTATTAATCATATTCCAGGCACAATGAACAGCGTTGCTCAACTCTTTTCTACAGTAACATTTCTTTTTTTTATTAATCTATGTTTGTCCTGGCTGAATGTATGATGAAAGGAACTACTAATATAGCCGTTGTAAGCTAAAATAATTTTTCACTTTTGAAACAGTTTGTTTATCTCTCATAGCTTTTTTGTTACTGCATCGTATGTATTAAATTTTAATAAGAAACAATTGTTTTGATATTAAAATCTACTATTTAATTACTCTTACAAGAAAAAAATAAAACCAAAATATAACTACTTTAAATTGAGTGGCGCGATATTAGGACTTTTTCTCCGGAAGTTGACCTACGTAACAGCCGTTTCCGTTTCCGGTAAGCGGAAGAACTCCGCCGAGGGGCTTATTAGTATAGGTTTTCAGATTATGAAAACCATTGCTTTCGATAAAAATATCTAATGAATTAGTTTTTTAATGCTTGATTTATCTATATAATATCGATAAAGACTGTAATGATTAAGAAAAGTTCAATCCAAACTGTCATTGCCGCACGAACACGCATACTAACTGTATGTAAATTGCCATATCTTTTACACTCTGTGCCTTCAGATGTTGCGCTCATTTCTCGAGCTCCATAAGTGGAGTGGAAATTTATAACGTAAGCGTTATAAATTTGTATAGAAATGTCATAAGTCGTTATGTTACGATACCGGCACCAAACGTCATTTCATTAATTATGTTTAGCTGCTGTATTATTGTCTTTCTTGTGCAACTTAGTTTAAATTATAATTATTTATTTTATGAGTGCAAATAAAAACTTAACGAAGACATAAACTAGTCGTTAATGTCTCATAAAGACTAAATTTAGTTCAGTTAAGAGATTAAACTTACAATCTAACTGTAACAGTTTTCTAATAAGATTTTCAGTAAGATATCTTAACTGCGTATTGGTGTATCGACTATCGAACGGTATTTGCTCTTGGAATGCTTTCTAGTCCAATTAAGGCAATATTATTTGGGCAAGGAAATTGTTGATTGGTCCAAAATTTAATATAACATCGATACTAAGTAACTTATCATACAATTTAAAACAGATTTTGGCAATTAATATTTCAAGCGTGAATTAAAATGTATTATATGTTATAAAATGTATATTAAGTATACATTTATACGTAACGCATCTATATATAATGTATTGCCTCCTTATTCAAATGGCTCACGCGTTTGCGTGTTGTAGCAGAAAAAAATTAGATACCCGTGTATCCGTTACAATTTTTTGAGGTAAGTACATAGTAATTACTTAGAAGCTTAATTGAAAAGGCTTAACTAAATCGAAGTTTTTGATAAATTGATAACTTTTCGACAATTATTATCATTTCCAAATAGCCCACGTAAGTTTGTGCTAGAGGCATTGTTCTAATTCATAAGATATTCTAGTATTGAATAACACTTTACCAAATTTCTGTTAGATGCTAGTAACGCTTGCATCCCCAAACGATTCACTTAAAGGGTTAATTGAAAAGGTCTAAAAGACGTATCGCCCTTAATTTATCACTTGTTCAACATAATACTGTTGGGTTAAGGGAGGTGAGGTCACGAATCGAACACACATGACCGAAACTTTAATCACATTAATTAATTTCCGGTTCCGATCCTTCCGGTTCCAGATAACATTCATTTTCTCTTTATTAGTTGAGGGTCAACTTAATCATTGGTTCTGAGTAAATTAATGTAAGGTATCTTAATTTCATTTATTAAAACACTAGTGACCAACTCTAGCTTGTATGCATGCACGAGCTTACATCATACATAATTATATTTGGGATACCATCTCTATCAAAATCAAAATTTATTTCACGTAATTTTATTCTAAGAGTGCTAGTCCCTTAGTGGTGCCTTTACATTTTTTAAACGGCCTCCCATTAGATTGACAGGGCAGAAGCGTGCTGGTGAACTTTGGGGAAGTCCTTAGTCCAGTATTATAAAATAATAATTAATAATAATAATAATTGGGACAACTTACATTTCTCTGATCCCAAAGTAAAGATGAAGCAGTTATGTTACGGTAGTCAGAAACAACGAGGGTATTACAATAAATACATATATAAGTTTATATACAACCAAGACTCGGAAACAAACATTCGTGCTTATCTCACAAATTAACCACCTACCGTGATTCGAACCCGGGACCTTTTGATGCAGACGGCAGGAGCACTAGCAATTGCACCAATCGGCTAGTGATGACATCATAAAATTGGTCATTCATGAAATGCCACTACTTTACGAAATGGACAAGTCCAAACCAGTCCATGCTATATCGATGATAATAATTTTTTGTTTCAGAAATTTGTCTGCCCATTTCAAACAGTGGATAAGGGAATTTCACAAAACATATTCACTATAATATGCCACAGACTATCTGTGTGTCCTACATAAATACTTTATTTATTTATTTTTAACTCCGATTTTTCAGGTCAAGGTTTAGTAATAATAAAGAGAAACCTCCGAAAATGCGCAATCAGCTTTTCCATCTATAAATCATCTATGGTTCGTTACCCAGACGGAATTTATATTTCTGTACTTGTTTCTGACGCCTGATTAATGTAATAAATTATTCATTTATATCAAAACAACAATATCTACAATGGAATATATTATAACTATGATTGTAGATATTATTATCACTACATAGTATAAAACAAAGTCGCTTTCTCCTTCCCTATATCCCTTTGTACGCTTAAATCTCTAAAACTACGCAATGGATTTTGATGTGGTTTTTTTAATAGGTAGAGTGATTAAAGAGAAAGGTTTTTATATATGTTTTATACCCGTGTAAAGCCGGGGCGGATCGCTAGTATTATTTAATGACTAAGCATTCTCTGTCTATTTAAGAACTAATATAAAAGTTCCCTAAAGGATCCACAAGAAAATGGAGGAAAACTATGTCAAGATGTTAAATCTATAACTATTTTATTACTATAAATAAAATAAAATGTAAATTTGTTTATAATTTTGACTTTGACACAATAACTATTGACTGGTCTTAAAAATTCTTTCACTGATCTCGATCAAGGTATATTTTAAATGCCTACGCAGACAAAATTATGAGTAAAACGTAGGTATAAAAATGTATCCGGCTGATGTACTCATATTTATTTATTTTATATGTAGCACACAAACATCCTAAATGCTAACCTTAAGCTAAACAAAAAACATAAACAATGGGCATGTGGTTTAAACATATAGGACAATGACATGGGTACTTAAAAGTTTAACAGAACATAAAATCACCTTAAATTGTAAAATAAAAAGAAGAACATTCAAGAAACACTCATATAATCTGAAGATACTAAAAAAAGAGAAATTTGTATGGGTTATTTCAACTAGCGCGGTAACATACAACGCGGTAATGCAGTATTTTAGTAACGCACCCAACGGCTTTGATAAGCCTTTTGTATTTTTGTAAATATATTATATTTTGTAAGTACATTATTGTAAATAGATGTTTCGTAAAAATATTATCAGATCTTTAAGTAATTAAATATAATATAGTAACTTATTATACCTAGTGGTGTTTCAAAGATATTAGTTAAATATTCGTTTTCAGAATAATCGCTTATTGTCACTGTTCAATGCTAATTTTCGGCTAACTGAAAAAGCAAGGACGGATAAACTTGCCGCTTATTTTGAACCTACTTGCGTAACCGGCAGAAACTCAATATAAACAGATAAAAAATCGACGATTCAAAGGTTCTTTCTAAAAGCTTACTTGAATAAGTTTATTTTGACTTTGTTACTACTTTCACAAGATTATATCCAAGTATTTTGTAAGACTTTGTTAACTTTGGGATGTGTGGTGAGTTCGCTTCCGTCATTTACATAATACCCAGTGAAGTCGCTAAAACCTGGTTAGAATGATATGTAAAAATATACTTACTTTAAAAAAATACTGAAACTGTAAATTGTAGCTTATTACATTGAATTTAATTTTATTGAAAGAAAATAATTGGTTGTTAATATCGTAAATTACTGGTCTGTAATGAATAATTTTAATGCCATTAATAATATAATCATCAGTGGCTAGTGAGTTATAATTAACACTAATTATTCGTATCAAGCGAGGTGTTATAGCTTTGTTAACATATCCTTTACACACGACTTCCTCCACGTGGAATACATGAGTATCTACCACCATCTGATGTATAATTACATTATTTTAGTTTCATTAAATATTTAAAGCGTGAAAAATCCATATATCTTTACACATTATATCAAAATACATTTTGAACATTAGTTATAAAATCTTTAAATAATTTTTGATTTGACTGAATGACTGTTTTGTGCTTAAATTTGACAACAAAAAGGATAAGTGCCTGAATTTCACGTAATACCAATCACTAATCAGTGTCGCAAGATAATGTTACCATTATCAGTGAATGAAATTGTTATGTCTGTTGATGGTATGCAATTGAATGATATTATTAAGAATTAAATATGTGTTGCGCAATTGTGAGCTCAATTATTAACCAATTTAAATAATTCGTTTTTGTTTGATATATATGCTAGTTCAAAGATATTCGATATTATAGAGTTTCATTCGGCTTTTCATAAAAAATCACAAATCTAGATGAATTGGTTTCATTCTCTGATCATTGCTAATAAGTCTTAAGAAGGTCCACCCAATAGCGTACTTTTAAAAAAAATCTATTAAAAAAGCTGTTACTGTATTGGATAAATATTTGGAAGTCGGTGCCAAAATGTAACAGAAAATAATAAAAATATCTTTAACCATAATGCCTAATTTTATCTTCACCTAATTTCAATATCTAATAAATTGAAACTTATTAATTTTATAACCTACGCTGTAATATCGCCTCTTGTTTTTAGTTTATCTTATTAAACTCAACATAAACCCAACGCCATTTAAAATTACTGAGCACGACATTTTACCACCATTTTGTGGTAAAATTTGTTGTCGAAATTGCCATTGCATTTTCAAATTAACGTCATCACTGAAAGAAGCTTTGAAACACGCTTCTCTTGTTCGAACGTCATTAAAAATTGTTAGCGAGTTGCAATTACTGTCAATAAAGGAGATTATATTATGAAAATGACAACTCGCCTTAACAGATAGGAAGAGTTTTTATAACGGTATTTCAATAAAGGTTAGTTGGTTCTATAAAACTGCAGGTAGATAATATTATTATGATGTATTTAAGCGTTAACTCACATAGGCACTCACATTGGAGTTTCGAAGTAACAGGGTCCTTTCGGAACTTATTTTTGCGTTGGGGATTATAAGCTATCAACACGAATACGTGACACTGAATCAATGACTAATAACTTAATTACTATAAAAGTTATGAAATGTTCAACAAAATCATCTACAGTTAAAAGCCGACTATTTTTGCGTGACCTCATTTAGCCCTTCTAACAAATGAAATCGGAATGGAGTAATTATAATCGACACGTGTACATAATGCTTTTCCGAACGCTGAAAGTGCCTTTTTAATGGCGCTCAGAACAAATGTTATATGGTAAACAAAATCTAGAATTAGTCTGTAATTACTACTTTTCGTTTATGGAAGTAATATGCTGTTTCAGCGATGGGTCAATACTGAAGTTGGTTACTAGGTTAAATCTCAGTAAATTTTTAACCCAAAGCTATGTCAAAGAAAGAAAGAAAGAAAGAAAGCAGAGGTATAGTTACATAATATTCAAGTTCTGAGTAATGAAGCGACTGTAACTTGTGATATTCATTACCAAAGTTCTATTTTCAAATCTTGAAATTGGTAACGCGCGCTAGAACCTGCCAAGTTTAATAGCAATTCTAATGAGGATGGTAGGTATTAACGTGTTTGAAATTCAAATAAACTGCTTGGAACCCTCTCGCACTCTTCCAATTTCACTATTGCAACTAATTAAAACTTTAGTTAAATCCGACAGTGCCATTATACTTTTAGAAATAGCGGGTTAACCTGCTACTGAGGAGGAAAATCAAGGGACTGTACTCACACCGCACTTAAAGAATCTTTTAATTGTATAATTTCATTTTATATTTACATAAATTTTAATACAAAGCGATTATTGATTAATTATTATTCTCAATAACCTACTTACTAAGCAATATAAATAAATTAATAACGAAAATGTAGCTAATTGTAAGGTAAGGTAAGCTAATAAGCAAAAATTCGATTTACTGACCCTATCATTCAAGATCAATAAATAAAAAATGCATTTATATATTTTCTTAAGCATACAGTAATATAACTACAAATTCAAATTATTCAATAGCTTTTTAGAACAAACATATTTTTAATACGTGTGACATATTTTTAAAGAATAATGAAAATATTCATGTTACATTCAAGTCATCTCGATATTTAGTTATATCCAGACATAAAATTATGAATATACATAAAATCGTAATGTTTAGTATTTTATGATGAATGGTGTGAGCTACGTCCAAGTTTTAAGGTTCGCGTCGAGCGAAAACAACGACTTAAATGGCTTCCTCCCGCTAGCTCCATAACGTACTTATTTTGTCTGTTGACATCCTGATAGTGTATAGTGTGGTTACATTGCACTTTTCACTGTAATAGCGTCTATCTTTCCAATGCAAGAGCCAAAGTTTCGTGTTTGTATAGCTCTATGAAGTACTTAGTGATAACTATTTGGTGCTAAATATTGGTTCAAATAATGAAGTCACGAGTGCATCATTTCTGTAACTGTATCACTGTTACTCTGATGTCCTGGTTGATCAACGATCAACTTGGATTAGATGAACCTGAGGCTACTATACCTGAACATTTTTTTCTTTCTCGGGATTCGAACCCAGGGCATCAGGCGAAATATTAAACGCTTGATCTACTAAGTTACAGATGCAGGGAAAAGGTAATAACACTGATAAACACAATATAAATTAAATCTTACTTTGATGTGCGTTATAAAGTTCATTAGCGCCATCTATTGACACTTAATCATAACATTTCAAGTTCAAACTGATTAAATTATTATTAATTAATTATTCACATTATATTTAGCTGTAATATAATCAATACACAGTAAACAAAGTTTAATATGTTTTTATTAAACTTTTTAATTTTCCCAAATTTCTCAATCAAATAAATCTCGTAGAATTGAAGATCGTAGAGCTCTGTTTCATTTTTAAAGACATGCCCAGGTGTAGCACATGGCCGGTACCCTTCAGTTTGACAAGTAAGTTTGTATGCAAATCGCCCAACTTGTGATGTTAAGCACGTACGTGACTAAAACCTTAGTATTCAGGTATAATACAAGGGAGAAATTTCTTAATTAAAAGAAAATTCATCTTCATAGTTTCACCTCCACTTTAACAAAGACAGCTTTGACAAATCACAAACTTTTCTTAACTTATAATTAGGAAAACCTTAATAAATAAAAATTAAGAAAAAAGCAAAAAGTAGGTCCCTACATAGGTTTGTCTACAGTGTGTCTTTCATTAAAGTCTTTGTATCTATGACGCGGTGTATGAATGTTATTCTAAGAAGGCAGAAATAGATTTTAGAAAATGCTGTTGTCTTTTTAGAATAATAATAATAAATTTAATCTATTTCCAGTTAGATAGTAGCTGGGAAAGTAATTTCATAACGAATATCACTTTCTTATAATTTAAAATTAGATTAAAATTTAATCTAGTTTCAAAATTTTCACCAATTCAGTTTACGTTTTTATTAGTGCGTACAGTGTTAGTTCTGGAATATAGCCTAATCAATTTATTATATCATAATAATCTCTTGTTGCATTCACACGGAGTTTGAAGGAAGTCAACTACTAAGGTATAATACCTTCATGCGATTAATATAACGTTACGTGCAATTAAATGCCGATCAGAGTAAGTCAAACGTTCATAGTTGTATAGCAAAGTTATGAGGTACAGTTTTTGAATTTCATCTTTGCTTTTTATTAGTTACAAGATATTTTATTGATAATTTACATAGAATGCCCTCTGAGGGATGATAGTGAAATAGTGACTTAGTGTTGAGGATCCTTCAGGCGTGCGGAGTGGTTAAGGCTTCATTTAACTCTGAAAAATTGGAAAGCTTTAGTTTAGCAGAACAGCTTAGATTATGTGACATAAATGATCATATAGTATGTGATCCTTTAAGAATAAATGATTTGATTTATTTTTAACTAGCTGTGCCCCGCGGTTTCACTCACTTTATCTTCGTCGTAACGTGATGTTATATAGCCTAAAAGCTTTTAGCTCTAAAAATGACGATACTTCCATAGAACTTTTCATCACTCCTTTCAACCCCTTAAAACCTTTTTTTCATATTAAAAAGGCCTATGTCCTTTATTAGACTCTAGACTATCTGTGTACGAAATTTCATTTAATTTGGTTCAGTAGTTTTGGCGTGAAATTGCGACTTGGTCTGCACGTCAAAAAGTCATTGATTTTTTGTCTATGTAAGTATACCCTTACGGTGCTGACCTGTTGGACTTTCTCTTTCTTAAAATAAGTAAATAAATTTATCGATAATAAAATAATAAGGTAGTAATAAGTGGTATATCAGTTTATATTTTTATATCAAAAGTTGCGTTAATAAATGAAAAAAATTCTTCGTAAACTTCCACAGGTACAAAATACGAGGCGATTTGCAGAACTGACGGCAAATATTGTATAGTAATGGTGCTATAAAAATACATATTGCCATACTTTAATCAATAATAATTTTTTCAGACTTTCATGTCGTTTGTTACAATTTAGACTTAATTATAGAAGGAAACGAAAGTAATCCTGTGTAGATAAAAGCAAACTACATTCAAATTTTATATTAAAAACCTACTATAAATCTTTTGATTGATAAGAGTAATTTCTCACAAGCAAAGAATGTTTGCAGTATTTGACTCTAAATTCTTTGCATACTTAACATTACTTCACATCTTTTGTTTCGTTTTATAACACCGAACATAATAATTCATTTATTTAATTAATTTTAAACATTTTTGTCTAGTGCTTTGGGTATATGGCCTGTCTATGAAATTCTAAAATAATATTTAATAATAAAATAGACTCAAATATATAATATATTTTGTAAGACGTTCAAAAATTGACGCCTAAATACATCAAAGTCACACGTCGAAGTTCTGAGCGATTCGATTCTGGATTCATTAGGGTTTGGTTTCATTGATTTAACTAAGTTAAATATCACAAACTAACATTTGTTAATAAGTAATGTAAGTAATATTGTATGAAATATTGTTACAAAAGGCGATATAGATGTTTATAATATGAGTATATAGCTTACAGGTAGATTCTTTACTAAGTTTTTAAAAAACTTTTTTAGTAGGCGCTTCATAACTTACGTACATATACATTTTTTGTTTAGTGGTGGAATAGAATTCCGAAAGATGGGTTACAAACTAATTACAAAAAGACTTCGACAATAGTATGTACTGAAATTGTTGAATGCTACTAGATAGAATGATATTATTGATATTTTCAATAGATTTTTCTATTCGAATTATAAAAATCGTCGTAACCGTTCAAAAACACTTCTCAAGAAGCTGGTTATAAAAGGTGTAGCAAGGCAGAAAATGTCTCAGAAAACTTTCAGTATTAGAACAACAAATATCGAGGTGAAAAGTATGAAAATTAGTATTGTGCCTCGACTTTCGAAAGTGAAACTCGGCTGCTGGTATTCATCCGAACACTCCTCATATTAAATACGGTCGGTTAGTAGATACACAGTAATTAGAAAAGGTGTGAAATAACAAAGTAATTAGGAAAAAGGTAGCGTTTCGCTAAGCAGAACTTTTGTCAACCACCTAACTCAGGGCGAGTGACTTTAACCACACGGCTCTTTAACTTACTGGATCTGTACAAATAAAAAAATCAAGTTTTTACAAGTTTTTACTAAAAGCATCTGAAAGTATATTTTTATTATTATTAGTGAATTCCCGTAATTCCTAGTGAGGCATGGGGTAGACACAATGCTGTGTCAGTTTCACTGATCATTTTCTTTACAGGCAAGTAGGTGATCAGCCTTCTGTGCCTACCCAACCAGAACATTCATTAGTCCCCTCGAGATTCGAACCCAGGAGCTCCGGCGCAACATACAGACGCGTAAACACTTAGCTACGGAGGCGGTTTATATTATTATACTTTTAGTCCAAGGTCCGAGAGCCCCCAGACGTTATTTATTTTCTCATTAATAATATAAATGGGATACCTAAACTAGTGTCACTACATACCTACTTTGAGTGTGTGCATACCTGCTAGCTTGGGTCGATGGCCAATTCATCGGTACCAGATCCTAAAGGTCGATAAATACAGCACTCATTTTTCTTAAAGTCCCAGTACTGATTTTCACATATTATGTTTTAGATAATTTTGTGACAAATTAATAATAATTGTTAACAGGCACTTTCCGTCCTTACCTTTATCAGACGCTTTAAAGCTCCAGATAAAATAAATATACTACATACTAAAAAACTTAGCTTACAAAAGTAAAGATAATAAGTAAGCGCATTTTTATTCTAAGACCTTAAATCAAATGTAACAAAAGAGACACATTCAGAGATTTATATCTTCGTGACGTGTACCAAGTGTACAACTAACGAACGAGCTGTAAACAAATTACTTCTCTGTTAACTTATCTATTCTCTGCGTTCCCTTATCCGACAGATTAGGGAAAGGTATTTATTACAACCATGTTATATTTATATTAAATACAACAATGACCTAAATAAATTATTGATAAATAAACAACTACGATGCGAGATGGACAAACATTGCTCATTAAGGAAAGTATTGAAGGAAGATAAAGTAAGCGTTAATCGAATATAAAAAAGTCGAGTTTTTACTACTTTTTTATTTCTGCAACCAAACATCCTACATGCTAACCTTAAACTAAAATACATAATCAATGGACATACAACACTACACATAGGACAAACACATGTACCCATGTGTTTTTTGTAAGAAAAGGACAACCAAAAAATAAAAAGCATTAACTAATTTTTAAGACCCCGCAAAGTATCCATCGCCTGAGAATGATAGACACTTATTGAGTCATGAAAAATATCTGCCTCCCTTAAACTTGACAGTTAAGTTATACAATCGACACAATCTGTTAGCCTAACGTTCTAAGAGATGGACAGATGGAGCACTCCTGTCCAAAAAGGAATAAAAAGGTTTATTCCTTTTTGGTTTATTTGAAGGTCGGTTAAAAAGTAAGAAGTCTTTGCCCAGGAACGTGTGTGTTGGAATGTCACGAATAAATTTGTCACTGAGTGTTAAATTTAGCCAATAAGTATGGGGTCTATTAAACTCTTCTTTGAAAGTGTTGTTATTTAGTATTGAAAGAGATGTCTTCATGTCTTTACTTAATGTCACCCATGATCAATATTTTTCTTGTAAACAAAATGCTATAATGAAACTGTGTTTAGCAGTTTAATGTTGCCCAAAATAGATGGATTGGCAGTGTATTTTGGGCCATATTTGGCTATATGATTTATGTAGGTATACTTAATAAAAAGTACATAAAAATGCTTGAAAATGTAATTCCTTTTATAAACAGAAACAGATAGATTCCAGAGAGGAAGCTTATCAAATAAGTTTAACTCAATAAGTTTCAGACCCGGAACGGATTTACACTTTCTCACTATTTTCTCATCTAACTCTTGTACATAATATAAATATTTTTACAAGGGTTTTTCCGCGTATCTGCTCGTGCGGAAACCGGATATTACTATATCTTATGATGTCTTTCCGGTCCCTTTATTATATCTTTTAACATCATGTTCTGGGTAATCATAGGGTCTGTGAGATAAAGTAAAACATACTTCTCATCAAAAAAATATAAACAACTTCTGAAGTTTAGTTTTGGATGAGTTATGTTTTTTTACATAAAAAAATTAATAACGCCAGTTAATTGGGTAACGCCAGTTAATTGGATAAGGCATCGTTTAACGGATCTGAATATTTCAAAAGTTAATCCTTTTCAAATGATGTTAATCCTTTGTTAGTACTCTGAATAGTTCTTGCCATGTTTTGATTTTATTAATAAGAAGCATATATCTCATTTAATGTTAATGAACCATAAAAAACTAAACTAAATTTGAAATATTTTATTAGTAAAACATATATTATTTAACAGAAGAAAACCGACCTCAAACACGGACTAAAAACTGATTTTTTTTTTAAATTTAAAAGAGCCTACTTTAAATAAACATGTAAGTAAATAGATTCATCATGGTTCAGATTAACAGTAAATACACGTTGTGTAAACGTAACAACGTACAACAAGATAAAAATTTACTTGTCATCTTAAGTATTTATCACGAGTGTGTTAAAATTGATTAGTTTTACTCTTATGCATTTCAAATGTCTCTTAAAACAACATCAAAAATTGAATAGCGAAGCAAAATAAAATCTTCGAAGAGCCATTAAGTAGGGTTGATGAGAAATTAAACGCTGCTAAAAATCCCCAATCAGGAAAGCTATTAATTACATCGTGAAGGGTCCATCCCTAAAAAGTTCCCTTCGTCACCCGTAATTAATGTCCTACTTAACTACCAATGAAAGGGATTCGTCAATTTTCCGTCTCCTTTGTGTCTTTTAGACCATTAGGGAAATTAAATATTTAAAACTACATATGGCTCTAATGCGTCTTACAACTGATTGTAAGAAATCAAGTAGTTCAAAGAGTACACTCTTACAAATACCTTGACTGCGTAGTGAACGATCAATGCGATCTTAAGGCGGTTCGCGCGGAGACCGCGACCCGAGACTGAGACGCGAGACCGAGTCGCGGCGCCAACCGCTACCTTTAGAGTGGAGATCAAATGCCAGATAGAGCGAGCTAGCAGATATATTAATACACAACGGTTCACATATTTTTAAAATGATTTTTAATTATTTATTACCTACTCTTTTTATTGCAATGTATTGTCTTAGGTATATTAAGTTCAGGTATAGTTCTATTTTTATTTATATAAATAGTGTAATCATTTTTATCATTAATTGTAAAGTGTAAATGAGTATACAGTATCTAACTGTAACAGAGATAGTAAATGAGCAATATAGGATAACAAGTGAAATTGAAGACAATATAAAAAACCCACTGTTATTCCTCAAATCCTGTTAAAAAATACCTCATACATGCATGAATAGATTTTCATAAACAATCCAAGATCCACCTCTATCATGTTAGCTTTCAAATAGAAAAAAAACCGCATAAAATCAGTCCATTTGTTTAGGATTTATGATGCCACAGAGACATTTACAGACCCTCAAACCTCAGAGCATATAATACTATATCTATTATTAATCTGTTATTTCTTATTCCTATATCTGTGCCTCAAACTCACACACCCAACAAACAGCAACGTACGATATCTTCTTATTCTTTTTTGTCAAGGGTTTAGAACAGAAAACAAAAGAGTGACGTAGCAGACGCTACGATAAAATGAGAAGCCCCTTCTTACTTAAGAAGTTACTTCTAGAGTCGTAATTGAATACGTCAATAAAGTTGTCTCAACTTGTAACCTCTTTCGATTCCGATAACTTTCTTCCAATGTTTATGGGCAGTCTGCGATTGAATTTTGACAGAGTTATTTAAATGGATCGAAAGTTTCTTGATTTAATTAAGAGAGTTCTGTGTTTATAATTTATTGAAGGAAGAAAATTTAATCGCTCTCGGTTTGTTTCAATTAAGGAATGGATCCTTTTGCTTTTAACGACATTTCAATATCAGTGAAATATGTTTCACAAACACATAAATCACATAATATATAGACAAAGTCCTTTACTTCACGTAGTTCAAGAACGCGCCCCAATTTGAGACGGACGTCCAAGAAACTCAGCTCGGTCTTATCTGATTATGCATTCGAAAGCAACCAACCATTTTGATGAATAACTAAAATTAATTTATTAATTACTAGCAACCTCTTCCAGCTTCTATTCTCACGTGTGCCCACCACGTCTTATCACTGTAAGAGTGCTTGAATTTATTTTATCATTATATAAATCATAATATTAATACATACATATTTATATAGTTAATACATACATATTTTATAATAAAGAAATTTATTATAGGTTCACTAAGTTTATTTGTTTCGGCCTACAGACAATTTTATATTATAATCGTAAGCTGTTATATAAAAACCAAAACGTATGTTACGCTGTACGGCACAAATATCAACATGTTTGTCAAACTCAAGGGCCAATAAGGTAGAAATAAGTTATTTTAACTACGTTATACCGAGATGAGTGCTCTCCCTTGTCAAGAGCGATTTATCGAATGTGCGTAACTTTTATTAGATCTCTAAGCATGCCAATAACCCCACTCGTTGTAAAAGACAGGCCAATGCGGAACAAATCACGCAGAAAATAGATGTTTATAAGGCCGGCTCGATTCGAGGTTTTATTTACGTTATTTTGAAGTATATTGGCTACGTACAAACAATTTCTACTTTCAATTTGTTAGTAAGTATTCATTTTGAATCACATTTGACATTTGTTTATACTATGGTAAGAGTGATACAGCAGGGCAATCGCCGTAATTCAAACGATAATGGTTTGGTTTAGATACAGTTCGGATCCTACTTCGGCTATGGTCGTGCTTAGATCTAGCTCGGATGAATTTGGTATTTCGGTAAAGTATAAACGTCAACCGTAGTTGAACCAAAGCATAACCATTATCGTTTTGACGTCATATAGTGTTGTACCATCTTTTTGTGAATCGAAAAAATCGTAAATGTATCGGACGGAGGACGGACGTGACAATTTTCACTTTTATTTGACAGTTTACATAAAAAGGTGATTAATATTGGAGCCAAAATTCAAAAAAATTTACTGCTAGTGCTTATTCACATAATACGTCTATTTTTATTTTAAAGTAAATATTTCGTGATAATAATTGACTCTGCTGCTTAAAAAGTTATATGTAATTTAGAACAATTGAAGTGTTCATTGGTTTATTTACATTAATTTCAAGTACCTTACATCGTACAATAATTATAGGCGTCACTTACAGTCGAAGTTTGTTTACGTTACACATAACATAAACAATTATTGTGCTTAAGGACTTCGTATTTAAATTTTAAACGTAGTTAGTAGTTACTAGTTTTATTAAATCATACGCATCTCTCATAAGCTCGTTATTACACGCATATACTACGCTTTCTACCGGAAAATGGAAGAGCGTCGTCGATGTACCACGGTTCGCCAGCTCGAACTTCTATTGGAGTTCATGGAAAACCACCAAGATCTCGCTCTTGGAAGGGTGAGATCAAAAGAGGGTCGTGCGATTTCAGCACAATTGTGGAATCAATGTGCTGAAATTCTAAACTCAGAAGGCCCTGCTAGACTGGGCAAGGAGTGGGCTAAGGTAACTTTAACTATTTACAGTTACATCATCATTCTCAAATATGAAATAATGTAGTTATTAATGTTTTAGGTGTGGACTAACTTAAAATGTGCAGTTCGTACCAAATTAGTTAGTATAAATGTTTCCCATCGAGGGACTGGTGGAGGTCCAAACAATGACCCAAGTCTGACTCCTATAGAAATGAGAGTAGGTGCAATCTTGGGTAGAGATGTCGGGCCCATACCTAATGTACAGCCAGACCAATTTTCAAATACAGTAAGTGCCTCACTGTTAACATAAATTTTTGTAATTATATAAAATAAATCTAAACAGAAAGTAGTCTAGAAAACTAAAGTAACATTTATTTTCAGTATTGTAACATATTTTATTGTTTAATTTTGGAATCACATTCATATTATGTATTGGTTTTTCTCTAAACATTTCAGAATAATGAGACAGTAGGTCTTGATAACAATAATTTGGGAATTGAAGCTGTTTCTCATTCCCAAACAAGTGGGTAAGTTTACAGTTTAGTGACAAGTGATAATAGAAAAAGTAACAGTACAATTGTACACAATAATATAATTTTAATACTGAGAATAACATTATTAATACAATTTTACTAAAAGATTAATTGCAATTAGAAAGGATCTTGTTAATTTATTAAGTAAATAATAAGACAGGTTACAAAATTATATTGCATGCTGTGCAAAGTGCTGAAACATATTTTTGTTATAATAGATTTAATGCTAATGAGGCAGATTTGAGAGGAATGGTACACACCTCTCCTATGCAGATAACACCTACTTCAGTGTCACCTAGTTTGAGAGGACAGAGTCCTAATTTGGGAAGACAAAGTCCAATGCCAACAAGTGAGTCTATAAATATGAATGTTTATATATTATGTTTGTCTTGGAGTTGATCTCATAATGTTAAATTTTTAGTCTTGGTTATTTTACAGGTAGTCGAGTCAGGACACAGCAGAGGCGACAGCGAAGAGTTGAGCATAGTTCAATCCCACCACCAATTCACCTACAGAGACAATGTGAGTATTTTAATCATAAATTATTATTTATTATATATAAAAAATAACACCAAAATTTTTAATGTATTTCTGACTTTATCCAGTATAGTTTATTTAAAATAGGTTTAAAATTTTACATCACTACAATGGTAAAAATGATATAATTTTTGTAAAAGTATTTCTCTTGTCTTTATATTTAAACAATCACATCATACATATTTAAATTTTATATTTATAAATGGCAAACTTTTTTTCAGCAAGATCTGCATTAGACGAATCAAGGCGAATGGTGTTAGAAATTGAAAAGTTAAGAGCTGAAGCTGCATTGGTTCAGGCACAAGCAGCAGAAAAAAATGCTGAGTCTCTTAAATTGATTGCTGCAAGCATTGACAAATTTTCTGCAAAGGTATTTTTAACTAAATAACTAGCCAATTGTGTTGTATTTGTTATGCAAATATATTTTGTGTTAATAACTAAAGTTAATTAATTTAATCATTATTTTGTTTCAGTTTTGTCAATAATTCATAGTTTGTATAATGCAGTATGCGGCATTTAATGAAGATCATGCTCAAAAAATAAAGTCTGAATGTAATTAAAAAATAAGTAGTATAACAAAAAGTAATTCAATTTTCAAAAGCCCTATTTGTCCACAACCATTGTACGAGAGCTTGCTGGCGTGCGCGGCCTAGTTCCAACTCGGAGAGCGCCCTTCGCACGCTTGGCTCTCGCATGCTTGCCTCAGCCAGACTTCGCTCGAGACGCACCTGCGCGGCAGTTAATGGGCTATGCTGCAAATTTGCTTTATGTGCTATATTATGTAACACACAGCATGCATTTACAATTCGAGCTGCCAACTGTGGTGTATAGTGCAGCTTCCTGTCCACTAACAGGCACCTGAAAGAATAAAATTGATACCTTAACCTACAAATTTATGGTGTACATACTTACATAATTTAATACTATTATAATTTAATATTATTATGATTTTCTGTTCCACCAAATCACAAAGATTTGCTTCTAAGAATAATAATGTTTGGATTAGTTTTTTTTTACTTTCTAGTGCACTTTAAAGTAGGTTTAATTATTTATAAAACAAATTTTATATCACGTAGCTGAACTTTTCTGAAAACAATATTAATAAATATACACACACCTAAAGCGAGCTTTTAAGATTCCTATACAACGCTCAACAGTATTCCTTGCAGCTGAATGTAGGTGTTGATAGTACTCTTCAGGAGAGTTAGGCTCTGGGCTTGAGATTGGAGTCATCATGATTGGTCTCAAGGGATACCCTGAATCTCCTAAAATTAAACAATTATATGCTGCAATTTCTTAGGTACAAAATAGTCATTATGGTCTAGTTAATATTAAATTTAAATTTAAGTTTTAATACAATACCTACCCAAAACATACAAATCTTCTCCAGAATTATTGTGAAGCCTTTCAATGTAAGACTTCAAATGATGATTGTTCCAAATTACACTGTCATGAGTAGATCCCGGATAACTGGGATCTACACTTATAATATTTAAACTAGAGTCACACATCTGTAAAGGAAAGTACATATTATTATAAGTACATTATAATATAGATCTGTTATTATTTATATATCACTTTTAATTTAATGTACCTAAATAATAAAATTACTCACAATTTGTACATTAAGAGAATGATACCCTTTTCTATTGAAAAACCTTTCTTCATTTTCTTTAGGGCGAACAATTGCTACATGAGTCCCATCAACACATCTCAATAAACCTGGCATTTTAAATTTCCGATAAAACCTAGAAATAGTTCATGAATATATAATTTACTAGAACGAAATAACTCAATAAACGTCAATTATTTCAAATAATCTAACTCAATATTTAAATACTCACTCTCGTTTAACATATTCTCTTTCATGTTGTTGAAATGGGAATGCTATATATTTATTAACAATACTTGTAGCATTTAAAGCATTTGTTACTTGGCGGATTGCCTTGCAAACACTTGATTGCGAAACGCAATGTTTCCGACAATCTCCTACTATGGTTTGGTAGGATCCAGTGGCATAAAACGCTAATGCTAATAAAACCTGCTGACCGCAATGTGGGCGGCATATGCGGAGTTAGCTTTTCAAATAAATTTAGAGTCATTTGCTTCGATAATCGGTATCTTTTTATGTATTGGCGATCACTCAAGGCAAAGGCATAATTTTTCATCGTTGCAAATAGGTTTTTTCATTTACTTTGGGCTCGAAAATTCGCAATATCGAATTTATTAGCTACTTTCAGTCAAATTATTTCGGAATTCATAATTATTTATAAACAAAACAGACACAAAACGACACTGAAATTAAAAATACAATATAGCGATATGGTAACGATCCAAAAATGGTTCTGAAATAGTAGCTATTTGGCAATTGTTCATTTGACAGCAGTTAAGGTCGTGCAATGATAATGCTTTGATCCTGTTTAGACATAAGTCATTACCGAAATACGAAAACGTCGAAAATGCCGTGATAATGCTACGATAGTGCTGTGATCGGGTTGTAATACATTACCGCGATTGGCCCGCTGTTTAAAATTTAATTGTAGAATGTTTTATCGCATTTCTTTATAATTTATTTTTAGTTTAGAGGAAATAATCGTATAGTTTATTGAGTTAAAAAAACAATTTGATGGGAAAGAGAGTAGGTATATTTTTCACTTTTTTACATTACTTTTAAACAAGTGACAGATTGAAAACAAAATCGCATCCAGAAATCAGTGGATAACTTTTAGATTTTTACTTGAAACACAGTGTGGGTGGAATATTGAATATTGCTATTTTGAGCTAAGTTGGGTTGAAGTCAGTATAAATATCGAATATTAAAAAGTTGCAAAACTTTTGAGGAATTCGTCGCGAACTTTAAGTAACTTCGCTTGCCAAATATTTCTAGTTTCGGAAATGGAACGCTACAGATTCTACCACGAGATACTTTGAAAACTTTTTAAATATTTCTATCGGTTAAACATACCTAAATAATAATAAAAATACTTTCCTATCCAAGAAGATGGGCTTAAAAATATTTCCTTATCTGGGTAAGTTGGGCTTAAGAAAATCCTCTTGTAATAAGCCTCTTTCAGCATTCTTGAATCATAATTATATATTGACTTATAATCTTATTAATTAACCGACCTTCAAAAACACCAAAATCAGGTTACCAAAATCATCTCAATTCCACGTGTATTTATTTGTTTATAAAATAAATAGAAATTCAATTTGTCTTCCTCTTTGTGGGCATTTGAATTTGTAGCCAATGTCACTAAAAAAGGAGGGCTTTTTAAAATCTAGTTTTTTGAATTTTCAAGAAACGTAACTACAAACAGCAAACGTTCATCATCCCATATGATGTAATTTGATATAAAATATGTTTCATCCATTAAGCTGATGGGTGAAGGTAGCTCTAATAGGTATCCTAACATATCAGGAGATTTCGCAAAATTAAAAATAATGTGCGAAATAATTCAACCTTTCTTTCATCTCCGCGACAATAATTTTTGTTAATGTTTTTTTTTCATGAAGTTGTTTTGAAATTTGTAATTTGAAATTCATCATTAGATAAATATTTTTCTCAGATAGATGACCCTACTTACGATACTCGGAAACGTAATATAAATAGAATCAAAGATAAACTTCAAAGGAAACAGGAAATAGGAGAATAAAAGCATTTCATTACTTTCATGGCTTGTGGTTATAAAAGGCTGATATCGATGTTTCAACTTCTTTCTAACCTCCTTCGTAAAGGAAAAAGTTGAATGTTTTATCTATGATATATTATGATAATACGTACCAATAATAATTTTCTATAGGAAGATAAAGCTAGGTATATTTTTTAGAGGCAATTTGTAAATATAATTTTTTTTTTAAAGTAAGTGTTTTTCAAAGGTATAATTAAAAAAAAAAATAGTAAAAGTGGTTTTGTAATGTGTTTCTATTTTTAATTTTTGCTATTTTTTGCATGCGCTTCTCACCGCATTATTGAGACTGCATTTAGGTTAAGATTTTTTGGTTTTTGTCCCTTCTTGTTATGTGGCTGCTGCCTCGCTGATTGAACATTTAAAATAAATAAAAAGTTTAAGATCCTGGTTAGGATTTTTATACAATAAATTTTTCTTTAAACTTATGCTCCATAAATAAGAATTTTCTGGATTGAGATTGGTCAATATACCTTATAGGTAAACTAACTTAAGCACAAAAGTCGCGGGTCAAAACTAGTGTTAGGTCTACGAAATAACTTGAAACTCAATGATTTCAATAAAATGTCTCTTCGCTAACTTCCTAAGTCAAGTTTTGAAGTATATTACGTATTTTGTTACGCGCCACAGCCTCGATTATGACATCGAATTCTTACACTACATTTAACGATATTTCGGTTCAGATACTTCAGAATGCCTTTATACGATTTAGTTGTTTGAAGTTATCGTTCACTTAAAGAGTAATATTATGCCTACGTAATATTAGATCTTTAATAGATTTTTTAATGTATATATAACAATTATATAAAGTAAAACAAAAGCCCTCCCCATCTGATGCCAGAAATAGGGCCTATGATACCTTATTAAGTTTCCTCGTCAGAGATTATTTTATTTATTTGCGATTGATTAATTTAAACAATATATATACATTTTTATTTTTATTCTCCGAATGGAGTTTCTTAGGCTACGTTCAATGCTTTTATCGCTAAACATCATAAAAGTCCTTGTAGGAATCAATTGATAGCTCAGTGAACATAGTTCGATTATAAAAGATATCATGCGTCTAATATATGAAACTAAACGATTTGAGATCAAAGAGAAATACCTCGCAAACACTGCTTAGACAGCCCTAAGGTTTCCGCATGGTTGGCACTTAATTCGTCAAAGTGAACACCTGAGAGGGATGAAGTCAGGGACTACATGACATTTGGGGCAATGACTTCGGTTAGGTCTTGAAAAAGTAACAAAGCGTGGCGCTAAATATACAAAAATAATATAAAATGATAGATTAGTTCGGTCGGCTGATGTCGCGAACACTCAGGTCGGGATTCGTCTTAAAACTTTTCGTTAACAGGTGCGCGTGCTAGCCGGTAGCCGGTAGTTATTTTTCAACAGTCGCTTTAAGAAGGGAATTCTACAGTTGTTTTTAGAAGTACATTATTCAATAGTGGGTTTTAGAAGGGAAACTCTGTCCAATTGAGGATGTTTATGTATTTCGAGTAAATATGAATGTCATTGGGCAAAGTGTATTTATGCTTTGTGTCGTTCCTGTTATTTTATTAAATGGTAAATTTCTAAATTGCTTAAAATAATAAAAAAATTACGTTAATGCGTCTTTTTGTCTTTTGTGAAATCATAGATCCTAAACATGACGTGAGATGAATCTAAGCTTTTGAAGATCTGTTCATTCATGATATATTCTTATGTGTAATTAACATATGTAACATAATATGTAATTGACCGCCTCCTTGGTCTAGTGGTAAGCGCGTAAGCGTTACAAAGCGTCCTGGGTTCGCTTCTCGGCGGAGATAAAAAAAAATCGGTCTGGCAGGACATAGAAGGCTGATCACCTAAGTAGGTGATCAGCCTTCTATGTGTATGTAGGTCGATTGAAAATCGATCAGTGAAACAGAAGTGAAATGCATCTGCCCCATACCCCACTAGGGGACACGGGACTTCACTTTTAACATAATATGTAACGTGTCGGGAAAAAACGACTTTTACTAGGTTGCATATATATTTCTTTCATAATATTAAAGAGATTCGAGTTTCCTCTTCATTGGTCTTTTTCTTTACAAGAATTTAGTATTTGTACAGAAATCGAGCTCTAGGGTTCTACAGTACACGGACTGAATATCCGAGGCAGTATCATTTAGGCGGTAGCTATCTATCTACGCTACATAACCGGATATCGTATGTATATATATACGAGTTATTTACACCATTTATAACTCAAGAAGGGATGGACCGATTTTGATGAAATCTAATTTGTTGGATTTGTCTAATCCGAGAATAGCGTAATAACTATTAAAAATATAGAAAAAATCAAGGTGTTTATGAAGAAAATTCCTCAAACATTTTCTGAGAAATGATGTTTTAGGTGACACGATATTATTTGGAAATCTGAAGCGATACTAAATTCCCGGGGTCCACTAGTAACTTATATTTACAGCTTGTGCCGTTTAAAATAGTTAATATTTTTTATGTAGCTTACTTAGCTAGCTTAGTTTGCTTAGCTTATAATTAATAAACTGGTTTAAATGAAATTCAAAAATTAACCCTCGACGAAGATTGTATTAAGTGTGTGTAGTGTGTGTGTGTAGGTTTGTAAGTAAACGTGTCTGTTTGTGGCTTCATAGCTTCTAAACGAATGAATCGATTTCTATGTGGTTCCTTTTGGTTGAAAGTTGAAATGATGATTTCATCATTATAAATAAAAATTAATAGTTAAGATCAAAAGATCTTAACTAATAATTTTTATTAGTTAAGATTAGTTAAGATCATTTGATCTTAACTATTAATTTTTATTAGTTAAGATTAGTTAAGATCATTTGATCTTAACTATTAATTTTTATTTATAATTAATATGTTGGGAAAATTAAATTAATTTCCTATGAACGAAATGATTTTTTAATTTAGTACTACCTCTACAATGTTTCCATTAAATTAATTATCTTTAAAATATAAACATTTTATACAAAGTTTTTTAGAGATGTACAATTCTGTGAATAATATCAAAAAGGGTGTGTTTTCATTTTACCAGCTAATCAGCTGGTAAAATGGAAAAAAATTCCAAGAAAAAAAGGTTTTGACGATTTAAATTGCAGATTTTATTCATTCACTCCGCGACTCTAAAATAACCCGGAAAAGCTTATTCAACATCGATACTGCTTTCAGATGCTCATTTCCGGCGGCAGTGTTCTGTGTAATTTAAAACGAATGATTGTAGGGTGATTATATCACACAGAACTACAAAATAAATATAAGGCAATTGTTATCATAAGGTACAATATTTTTACACAAAAAAGATTAACACAAATTGTAAAAAATTACGTAGAAATTATAGAGGAAAACTATAGTGAATACAATGAATAATATAAGACAATATCATGAATAAATTAACTGTAGATGATTCGCGGATGGTGTGGATGCGATGCGAACTGATATAAATATATGAAAATTAATGCAGCATATGCCAATCTTATCATATGTGGTGTAGATGGACCTTGACTACAATTGTTTTTGGTTTTTTTTTTGTAAAAATAATTATTAATTGTTATCGTACCTAAATGCTTTCTAACACGTTTTGTTCTAAATACAATCGCCGTAAAACGTAAGTATGGTATTGTTGTCGCTGCACCCGCGATTATTGTAACATTTGTTTCTGGTTAAGGAACAGTTTACGGGACGAGAATAAAATATCGTAATAATAGAATTAAAGAAAGATATTTTTTAAATAATGATTATGATCGTATGAACTTCTAAATAGACAAGTAATTATGTGTAAACGCTAATGGAGAAAGTTTACACATTTTGGTTTTTAGCTCACCGTATTCTCTATTGAAAATAGAAAAATCGCGTGAAAAAATATTTTATACGCCATTTTGTTCCCGAGATACAGAATTTTTAAAAGTAGGACGACGTGACATCATTTTGGAACAGCTCGCGCCGTCCGTCGCGTCGTTGCTCGAGAAGAGAGACAGAGAGCGAGTGTTGGACTGTGACGTCACGAGCTGACGAACTTTAAATGCATTTAAAATCAAAACTACTTGCTCTTTTTGAATAAAACAAAAACTAGTGTATTTTTATACATAAATGCTATACTTTGACAAAATTTCAAGCGATTTTGCTTACCTAGTAACATTCTCCATTGTTTTATGTGAAAGAAGACATATAAGACAAATAAAATTTTCTGATTTACAAACATGGTGTTCTAAAAAAAATTAAGGTTTACTAGTTATTTAACATTTATATGATACTACAGATCAGCCCCGGCTTTGTACGGGTATAAATCATATATAAAAACTTTCCTCTTCAATCACTCTATCTATAAAAAAACCATATCAAAATCCGATGTGTAGTTTTAAAGATTTCGGCATACAAAGGGATATAGGGAAAGAAAAAGCGACTTTGTTTTATACTATGTAGTGATAAAATAGGTTTATTAATCTACATTTTATACATTATTACTATTTAATTAGTTTAAGTAACTTCTAAATGATTACTTATCTCCACTATTATTATTAAAAAACAATTATTGAACAATATCTTATGATTTTATTGCTTTTTATACAAAATGCTTGAAGGATTATTGTTGAAAAGGAGTATTTTATTATAGTTTTGTTCTTTCTCGATATAGGATTAAATAAACGTACTAAATATGAATAGACGATAGCATCATTAGTCACTAAAATTCGCCTTAAATGGTGTCATATTGTTGGCAGAACAAATAATAAGGACCGAGGGAGTCTAAACATACAAACCTACAGAACGTTTTCATTACGTATAACAAGTTGCTGGATAAAACTACTCTTAAACTAATTCACTAAGAAAAAAGGGCTACTCTTTTAATCTTAGTCTGAATGTCTATTTTTCCTTTGCAATATTTTTCACTGATGCCCCACTCGAATTTGTCGTAGCGTGGTAGACTTCCACGGTAAGTGGACTATTCATGACAAAAAAATTCAATTCAAACTAATATTGACCATTTTTTGAATATATTTTGACCAGTGGTTGAGACCAGCGTGTTTAACCAACTAAAAAAATCACTTCTTTATAATATCATCATACTATTAATGCGTGTAGCAAAAACTTTTTTCCCTTTTAATTTTTTTTAAATTGCGCTAATGGGCGATCGTGAAATTTGCCACAGTTAAAGTTTATATGGAGAATCAGTGTATAAAACTTTTCAAATAAAATGCATTAGAAAAACATTAAATTAATAAAAATAAACATTACACACTACTGCTTGAATGACACACAACATGGATAAATAGATAGATAGATAAACACTTTATTTGCAACTTTAGACACACACACACAAAATACAGCAATTATATAGGACACTAGGAAAACAAATAATAATGGAACACAATTGACTAAAACAATAAAAAATAAAATTAAACAAACAATGAATAAATTCAAGTAAAATGTGTGTGTGTGCTGCAGATTGTCAAAAAGGCCTTGGCTCAGCGTAATATTTTGCAAAGCAAAAGAAGCAAAGTAACTGATTTTCAGCCAGACCTATTGATAGCAAGCAGAGAGAGCCTGTTGATGAAGAGTATGTTGTGTACCCAACTACTTAAATTGTCTGTTTTGAGTAATAATGAGTTGTGGCGTTTCCTAACAGTGATGTACCCACAAGAAAAACAGTAACAAGTGACTACCGAAGATAGCTTTGTTTTTAGCAAACGAAGCGCTTGGGAATACCATCAATTTGTTTTTTTAACAAAATTTTTTTGAAATTCACTTTAAATGTGTATTTGGTATTAACATTACGGATCGGGGGAGGAATATTGTTCCAGCATTTCATTGCCGAAAAAAAATTCGGTCTGGCAGGACATAGAAGTCTGATTTCCTACTTGTCCCTAAAAAGAAAAAATCGATCAGTGACACAGATGTGAAATGCATCTGCCCCATACCCCACTAGGGGGACACGGGACTTCACTCACTTCTTTGCCGCATACACACACATAATTGACTTATTCTTCAATTGTAATCGAATTTCGACCAATAGGCGACTACTAATACAAGTATGGACATATGCAATGGTAGCTTACAATAAATTATATAATAATCTGTAATTATAGAAAGACTTTTAATAGTAGAAAATGTTACGTGTGATTGGCGACTGCCGTATTTTGCTGAAAGTTTATTAACCAACAAGTTAAATTGAATTTCGAATAAACGAGACAATAAGAACGGCTGAATATAAAGTAGGAACGTTAACTCATTAATGTTTCGCGAACAGAATTTAATTATTGATAAACTTAACCACCAATTAATAGTTATTTATGATATTAGTGTGGCAACTTTGGAAATACAAATTCCGTGCGAATGTCACACAATATTTTTCGACACATTTGCGAGACAACAGTTATAATAGGTTATAATACATCTTTTTATCTATACAGATAAATAAAATTGGAGTATCTGTGTGTAATATTAAAGTAACCGCTTTTTACTAAATACATATGGATACACGGTACATATACCAAAATAACATTGTATACAATTTTTATCTGTTTGTCTGCTTGTTCCAGCTAATCTCTGAAACGGCTGGACTGATTTTGACGGGTCTTTCATTGGAAGATAGCTAAAATAATAAGGCTACTTTTATATTAATTTATATGATATATATTATACTTTGGCGGTAAGAGACAATTTTCTGCAATTATCTCATTTAAGATTTCAGGTGAAGTAGATTCTGTATCAACATCGGATTCCTCGCTTAAGCATCATTTTGGCGGAAAGTTCCAACAATATTTTTCTAATATGAAAATGCCGCGTATTTGTAGATGGCGCCACGTGCGTGTGATGAAAATTAGAACTAAATCTTTCATCTCTTCTTTTTAAGGTAAACTCCTTGGTGGATTTTTTTATATCTGTAAGAACAGGAAAGGCCTTTTAATAGATATTACAGATTTGACCATAGCAATAGTGGGTGTCTGTGGGACCAGAATAATAAAAGATGGCTTCTTCTCCAATTCTTAACATTCTAATCTTGCAATCAAAATAAAATAGTGGTTCTCACGGGTAATTACTTTATCGGTCGTCACCAAAACTTATTAGAGCAAGTATATTATTATAATATTATAAATAATGCCGAAGTAATAAAAAGCGATTTGTCAATTGTCATATTATGTGGTGCGCCAGCGTCCCCCGCCTCGACCGCATGTGTCGTTCTGAAAAGACGCCTCGCTTCCATCATCATGACGATTCGCCAGATTGACGTTTGACAGCAGTCAAACGTCAGACATCAATCTAATGATTCTGAGTAATCCACTCTTCTGAGCTATACGCCGTCAAATCTATTTATTTATTAACACTTCGTTGCAATAACAATAGAATACAGATAATAACTTAAGCTAATTGGAGTGCAACGGGCG
Source organism: Aporia crataegi (assembly GCA_912999735.1). Classification (NCBI taxonomy): domain Eukaryota; kingdom Metazoa; phylum Arthropoda; class Insecta; order Lepidoptera; family Pieridae; genus Aporia; species Aporia crataegi. Next base: position 6,756,764 of record OU538749.1, read on the forward strand.
GCCTTATCGCTAATCAGTGATCTCGTTTTATGGAAATTAATAATAAACTTTTATAAATAAATGATGCATTCAATAAATTGTCAAAATACAATTTTTATTTTCGGAAAATGTTTCCTTTTTAGAGAAATTTGAAATTTGAAAGTTAGGTATCAAAAACTTTACCGCTACACGGTAACATATAAAGAGTTTAATCACTTTATTATAAAACGATAGACCATTACAACCACATATCCGTTTTCGATTTAATGGAAACGAACCTTATAATTGAGCTCGAAAATTAAAATGTATTTAATTTTCGCTCAGCAATCATTACAATTTTATTAAAATCTGGTATTAAAATGAAATTAGTGAGATCGGAATATTTCATATTATTTCACACAAAGCCCTGTAACATGTTATACCTATTTTTATTGTCATTTTTCATGTTAGTGTACTGTGATTTTGGACCGAAGAATCTCAATAATTATGTTAGTTTACTTATTTTGTCTTTAAACTGTAATCAATACTAATATTATAAAGCGGAGTAATTGTTTGGTGAAATGCGCTAATCTCAAACGACTCGTTTGAATTGAAAAATATTATATAATATATAAATATTGAGCTATCATATAATAACATAACGTTACGACGAAATTAACGCTCAATATCATAATTCAAATTATCTAAAGAATTTTTTCGTTTCATTCAGTGAAATATTTGATACATTTCAACGTATTCATTAGGATCGTTTTTCTTCACAGACCTTCTGTTCTTTATAAAAATAAACTTTTTTGTTTTTCCCGCAATTGAACTTAGGAAGGCTTAATTAAACCTTGAAAAAAAAATTTCAGGGTCCTTATGTAGCGGAGTGGGAAAAGTTTGATCAATGCAAAGGCCCAAAATCAAAGAATATTACAATAGTGGGGAACCGACTTTATAAAAACGAAGACGATCATTTTATTGGCCAATTGAATATAACCTTTCTTGAAGAAGCAAAAATTGACGAGGTAAGTGGTTCCTAAGCTGACAGTTTTTAGTTTGTGTACCCAGAAGTACCCAACAAACAATTCAAACTCCTCCATATGATGTACTTGAAAGCTACACGGTATAAATATGTTTGATAATATACTCGTGGACAAAAAATACAGTTCAGTACGGAACTCGGATAGTCGGTCTGCCGATTCCTGGTCTTCTAATATTCTAAGCAATTTCTCAAAAACGTTGGATGACTCTGCAACATAGAAAGTGATACGCCTTTTACTCTTGCTGGACTTTCTGACTTCTTCCTTCATCAAGCATAGTAACGATGCGTAGGTATACTTCTGGTGTTAGCGACATGATTAGAATTCAAAAACGTGATAGATAATAATAACTGCCTTTTATCATTTTGATTTGACAGATTGAAAATAAAAGTAAGAAAATCAGCATAAGTTTGACGCGTGATTTGAATTTATTACAAAATTCGAACTAATTAGGTTAAATAAAATTATGTTTTTATTCCGATTACGTTTTATGACATTTAAGGTTTTATATTATTAAATATTAAAATTCTCTTTAATATAACGTTTTTTTCATGCGTGTAACATTATTAATTTTAAGATACAGAGAATTTTGTCGCTGACCCGTATTATTTATACACGAGTATATGTTCAGAAACGAGTGAACAATCAAAAAATAAAAGCTATAAAAAATCCATATTTTTTGGATTTTGTAATTTAATTTTGTAAATATGTAATATTTATTATATTGTTGTAGATAAAAATCTACGTATATACATTGAAAGAGACTGGCAGAGTGCTTCAATGGAACTACAATATAAACAAGCCCTGTCAACATTATGTATTCGCAGCGCTTTTGGAATACCATCTGGGATCTAAAAATTGTTTAGCTAAAAAAGTAAGAAATAATTACTATTTTAAATAACCAAGGATTTGAACCTAGGCCCTTCAGTGCAACCAGATGCATAAACCACTTTGCAACAGCGGTTGTTTCTATAGAAAGAAGCCTCAAACCTAAAAACTTATTTGAGCAAACCTTTCCACGTAGTTCCCTATTTTACGACCTAAAGAACTGAAGTAGTCTTAAATAAAAGTAAAAATATAAAAGAATATTACATTTTTTCAGCAAACATATTATACAAACATGAATCTGTCAGTCCTGATGGCCAAATATATAGGAAATCAGTTCTTTTACGGCGAATATTTGTTTAAGGTGTTGTTAAATTCGAAGAAAGGCAATATTATGTGCATGTATTTTGACCCTAAGTTTAAGAAAAAGGTAGAACAGAAAAATAAGAAAGAATAAAATTAATATATTGGTAAGTTTGGTAACATAATAATATTTTAATCGGTAAGTTTTAATTGGCAATAAAACATTAAAGACCATAACAGTTTTTTAATCTTTGAATATGGCATAATATACTAGCAACATTTTATTTATTAAGGCTTGGTTACAGGACCTTTACACCATTTCTTTATTTTAATTAATGACTATTTCGTGACCCGAAAAATAGAGTAAAATTTTTTTAGAGTAAAATTTACACAAAATGATGTAAATTTTACTTTAGGCATATAAGGAATTTTGACCACATCACAAAAAGTCACGTTTCACTAAATTTTATCACTTTCTTTTGATCATGCATATTGACGAAAAGTTTATGCTTAAAACTCCACCAACTTTACACATAAAATCTCGAAAATACAGAACTTTTAGAAAATAAAATAAAAAGGACTCGCTCGTTGCTGCAATGGCGCCAAAAACAATTGTAAAGTCGAAAGTTCTGAGGAAACAAAAATTAAAAAAACAGTCGAATTGAGAACCTCCTCCTTTTTTGAAGTCGTTTAAAAACTGGGACTGTAGACAAGACCGTCATGCCCATTTCTCACCCACCTACGCTGGAAATCACAAGTCGTGTAGTTTCGAAAACGACACTAAATCATCAATCAAATACTTTACATTTAAAAAATTAAATACCATTTGCTTATATATTTTATAACTTTTTATTTATATTTTAAGTAATTGATTTCACAGCTTATTGACATGGAAGCTCTCTTTATTATTGCCATGGAAATATTAAAAATATACTTGCTTAAATCTGTAAAAAAATACACGTCGAATTGATAACCTACTTTATGGTTTTTTGAAGGTCGGTTAATAAAACTTCTTTTATTCTTTTCTTGACACCTTCGGGACAAATAATCGATTTAGACACCAATATTTTTTGAAAAAGTTTCGTTTTATTTGTCGATATTTCGTGGAAACCAGAAATAGATTACATAATTACACACTGCGTGTGAGCGATTCTTGCTGTTTCTGTGAATTGTGCAAAAATCGCATGCATTTAAATAGAGCATTAATATAGAGTACTTATATCGAATATATTTCCTCGATGAGAGATTTATTTATGCACTCGAGTTTCAGACATGAATGTAACCTAAAACATCATTACATAGAAAATGTAAGAAAATGAATTTTCATCATTAACACTTTTTCGTGAATTAAAGATATGTAGGATATGTGGGACTCAGCTCACTCCAGGTTAATTCTCTGCTAATCAGAGCGCTGGGTGAGCTATGACCCCTAAAACCAACCTCGGTGATACGGTCCTTCCTAGGTTTAGAGGCACCTGGGTTTACTTTCATATTCGACCGGGGCCATATCTGCAGCGGAATTCCTCCACGTCGCATCGTCTCGTTCATTATGGTACTTATTACAAATTAGATTTAAATATTACATTTTAACAACAATATGGACTTTAAGTATTGCCAAGAGATGGAACTGACGATAAATGGCATATATCTATTATAAGGTCATCAAAGTTCTTTCAGACAATTACAAAAGTAATTCATAAAATTCAGTGGTGTATGATTTGGACAGTTGGTGCAGACACAAAAAACTTTGTTGTAGTTTGTACTTTAGTAAGAAGTTAAAATTTCATTATTAAATATTTATATCCATAGGTTAATCGACGCCTTGACTTTTAAACGTCGCAACTTTTAAAGGTTGTAAATTTTTTTTAACTTCAATGAGTACGTTAATTAATCTAGACTGCTTTGACATTCATAAAAAAAACACTAATTTGAACTTTATTTCTTTAATATCAAAATCGTTTCTTTTGATTGATATGCCTTAATAGATGAAACAAATCTTGAGACATATTGTACGGGTCACTAGATTTACTTTACAATATACCTACTTATAATCTTTCGCTATCTTTGGCAAAGGCTTTTCTCTTGGGATGAAAAGGTATTAGTAACCTTTTTGCGGCTTTGTTGAAATTATATGAAAATTAGGACAAAAGTTATGAAATAACTACGTGACGAGCGTGCTCGGTAAATAGGTACAAATCTAAACAAGTATGGAGAAAGGAGAAACATGAAAGTGTATTTTTAGTGAAGTTTGCTGTAGGAATAGAAAATATCTAAGTTAGTGTATAATGTGGAAGAAATAAAGTTTATACCAACCTGTAATAACGGAGTAACGTGAAAACGGAGTAGCGTTATGTACTTTGTTAATAACAATTTTTACTCGCGACTCGTCTACGGCACATTAAAATATAGCCTTTGTTACTTGGAAAGAGTGTAGCTTCCTAGCAGTGAATGAATTTTTAAAATCTATTAAGTTGGACTAATTTCTTTTTTTCACATTTTAATGCCTTTCAATAATATTTGTTAAAAGTGTCTTTTTGTGTCTTTATTTAAATTTATTACATTATTATCATAATATTAATACGTGAAGCAAAAAATTTGTACCTAGGTACCCCTTTTTACAAAAGTTGCGCGGACGGAGGAGTTTAAAATTTCCCACACTTATAGTTTATATAGAGGAGTGGACAATGCTAATATTTTTTTTTAAATTATGCATAAAAAATACATTAAATTTAATAAAATAAATATTACACACGCTACTGCTTGAATGACACACAACATAAACATACATATCTGACTTACTCTTGAATTGTGGTCGAATTTCAATGGGCGGCCATTATTACTAGTATTATATATTTCTTGAAATAAAAAGCTGATCGTTTACCTTCTTTTGTAGGTATAAAAATTATATGTCCTCAATATGAAAATAATGTTTTGTTTTGTTTGTGTATGAACCAACTAAAGATTATGTTTGATTTGAAATTCAAAGCACAAATAAGCGTTTAAAGAACGTGGTCGCAAAGTGATCGTATTTCAGAAAGTTTATCGTCTGTACTTGTTGCGTGTTACAGAACCATGTGAGGCGAATTAACGATCGACTTGCATCATAAATATCGCACCGTATATCTTCATTGTACGCTCTAACTGTTGATAAGAATTTATAGCTTAATTCTACTATGTAGAGTTTAATAATATTAATCCAAATAACGTTTTAATTATGTCAATTTCATTTTGTTTTATAGTGGGAAATCACACACTTCTTTAATACACGTTATATTACAAGAGCTTGTTGTAATATAAATTACTGAATTACAGAATTTATATTGTGTTGTTTATTTGCTTTGAAACGAGATTATTTTTATTATAAACACTAATTTTACAAGAATACATGAACTTAAACTAATTATACAATTAAATCTTACATGAAACGAGAATCAACATTTAATAGTAGCTTTAAATGTTGATTCTCGATTGACGATTGATGATGATTTTAATCGCTTTTATCAATAATTATTAAATTACATTAAATATTTTCTATTTTCTATTCTGACAACATGACACACAAATTCCACCATAGATATTTACATCGGCTGCATACAGCCTCTACAACAATACCAGCATTGGCTTAGATATTGATCTAAATGAAGTAAAACCTACTTCATTTACATGAATATGCACAATTTTAAATTATTCAAATGATGTGAATATATTCATATCGTCACCTAGTAGACTACATAAAGTAATTAATATAATATTTTGTTTCTTTTTCTAGAGACCTTGATTTTTAATGGTTTAGTTTATTCATAGCTTTTTGTTTGGAGTTTTTTTCTAAAAAAATGTTTTCTGCCGCTTGCTGTATTTGCATATTTATTATAAATTATTTCCTTTTAATTTGTACTATTTGCAAGCTACTAAAGCGTTGGCAATTATTATCATAAATGCGTGAACCACATGATTTATCTTAGTATTTAGATTTGCACATGGAGACTTTTATCGGTAAACCTAAAAATGATATATAATTTATATGTTGCCTTTTAAAGGGGCGTCAAAATGTCAAAGTACAATGAACGTATTTTTAATTTTTGAATAAAATTTAATTTCAAAAATAGTATAATCCGCTTCGGTGAAAATCCGTGTTAAAAGCCTTATCCAAACACTTACAAGATTATTTTATTTTCGCCAATATTGTGGTATATTGAATGGGTGCCGGTCACAAAAGCGCTCTTTAAAGGGAAAATGTTTTGTGATTTTTACTTTTTATCTTCTAAAGTTCGGTTTATTTCTTTGTTGTTGAAAATAAATGTGCTCGAAATAAGGTCCAGTAACCTTTAGTAGGGCATAAGAAATCGTCTTGCTTTTAATACCGATTTTTTTTTTTACAGGTACGTGCCGACATTTTTAATCGAATAAATTCTGCGGTAGACATTAAAATGTAATCGTTGTATATTATAACTCTTGTATAAATATAGTAACTACTTTTTCGCAATTGTTGTACTTTCCACAATATCTTATTTATTTTTCCCTATTTGAGCTGTCTAGAAGAAATCGCTAGTTAGAAACAAGGCCACTTGTTGCTTGTTCTTCTGTAACTGTTAATAAACATGCAGATTGTAGAGCTGTGAAGTTTATAGTTTGACTTTTAGCATGAGTATTATAAGCTGTGACCGCCTCCTTGGTCTAGTGGTAAGCGCGTAAGTCCTGGGTTCGATTCCCGGTGGAGATAAAAAAAAAACTCGGTCTGGCAGGGCATAGAAGGCTGATCACCTACTTGCCCCTAAAGAAAAAATCGATCAGTGAAACAGATGTGAAATGCATCTGCCCCATACCCCACTAGGGGACACGGGACTTCACTTACTTTATTATAAGCTGTGAATTTAAGCCATAGACCTCGCTAGTGCGCTACGAAATTTGTTGAGTTCCCATTGCATATGCAATTAAAGGTAATTCCAGTTATAACAATTACAGGAAAAACCCATGTAATTAGTTGTAATTTGAGTTACGTTCGCCGCACTTGATAATTTTCCAATTCCCTTTGCATATTTTATAATCTTATTCCACTGCACTTTCATTACAACCATTTGTAATAATTTCGTGCCGCTGTTTGCTTAGCTTTGCATATTTTATTGACATTACTTATATAAAATTAGATTTCATAAGAATAGATTTTTTCTCTAATCTCTTGGAATCCCGTTCTAATTTAAATAAAATACAAATAATAATTCTACAAGGCAAAAGCTTGGAAGCCCCTGATAGAGTAAGTGTTTTGTGATTTCCTCTTCAAGGTCCCTACATCATTGAGGATGTATGGAGTTATCACAAATTTAAATTTAACCAAAAAAATAATTCAATCGGTCGTGAACAGTACATCTTTAGACGGAATGATCACAGTTTTTTTATTATTTGCAACACAAATACGTTAACAATTACTTATAGCTGTGAAAATCCTGCGAAGCTAAGATGATTATAAGTGTTATTAATATAACGAAGCCGAGTATTATAAATGATTATAAGTACAAGTGATTTATCTAAATTATTTGACATTTAAAGTTTTAATATACCCGAGTAAGCAAACACGGACTTAAAACTATAACAAAATTGCTTTAGTAACTAATTCGAATCGTGTTTACTCAGGTTTACTCGTTTGTGAACTAGAGCGAAGTAAACAGTTATGAACGTATTTAATACGGGTATTGTATCATGTGGATTTAGTACAATAGTGAAATTAAAGACAATATAAAACTCCTCCGACTTATATATGATAAATAAGAATACTCTCATAAATTGTAACATCCATTTCGGTCATATCACATTTCAAACAAAAAAAGCTACTTTTTTAGTATTTACAATGGAAAATAATAAATGTTGCATCATTAAATCAACTGAAACATTTATTGACAATGATATTAAATATTTCTTACAATGAAATAGGAAATTACCGGTAAAAAGCCGAGTAGTCAGGTTACGGGATAAAACTTTACATTGTACTTCATACAACGTCTAAGAGTATTCTTTATAAAAATTTCATATGAGCATTTCACGCGCTCTATAGTAGAAGTATTTAGTGTTTGCCAAACAAACTCTCATGGGAACTCTTAACAGAATTATTGCTCCTGAGAAAACGTGACTCCAAACATATTTTTTTAGGTTTCAACCCTTGAAAAGTGTTTCTAGCATATTTACACTAATCAATGATAATTACCAAGTAAAACATTTTCATATAGTTCGATGATATCTTAAGAAAGTCTGTACACATAGTGGATACAAGTTAAAATAAAACATTTTGAAAATAACTTCAAAAATATTGCTTTCATGACGGTTACAAGTGACTTGAATAATAATAGTTCTGGCGCTCAAAGCGTTGCCGTAGAAAAGTCTCAGGCGCCAATATTGTTACTTCTTAGGGTTCCTTGCACAAAGGGTAAAACTAAAAAAAACTACAAAGGGTAAATAATAGTTTACCCTAGTAATAGTTTCGTAATAACTAAGACTCGTCCGTCTGTAACCAGGCTGTATCATGAACCGTGATAGTTAGACAGTTATAATTTTCACAGATGATGTATTTCTGTTGTCGCTATAATAACAAATACTAAAACAAAATAAAATAAGGGGGCTCCCATACAACAAACGTGATATTTTTTGCCGTATATAATAGTACGGAACCCTTTGTGTGCGAGTCAGAATCGCACTTGGCGGGTTTTTGTATAGATATGCCACGTGGTTTCATCCGCTTAAAATAAACATTTTTCAGATTCTCCGCTCCTATTGGTCGTAGTGTTTTTAAGCCTCGATAAATGGACTATATATAAAAATTTGGCAATTTGAACCTAGTTCCCGAGATTAACTCGTTCAATCAAACAAACAATTTCTTCAGCTTTAAAATATAAGTATAGATTTGGAGATCAAATAATTTTTTGTTTGTAAAAACAAACAATAAATTTCACCTTTGATTTAGGTATATTTGAGTACCTACAATTAAAAAGGAAAAAAATATTAAATATCTTGAGTGTTTTTAATTAAATTGTAGCTTAGGTGGCAATTCAGTTAATTGGTTAGAGACTGGTGTCATTTTATATGGCCACTAATCACTCTACAATTACTGTACGCTTACATAATTCCCACAGCGGCTTTTACTACAATATTTATGTTTCTCTATAATTAAAAAAAAATACAATTTTCCGCAGTCAGGTAAACAGAAGAAAGCTTTTAATCAGGTTGTATGGTTACCAGCAATCAAGTAATTTATCAATCGCATAACAAATGAATTAATTTACTTTAATTGCGGTATTTTTAATTCATTAGAATTGTACAGTGTCATACATTTATTATGTATTTTACATTATGATTGTGATATTTTTTTTTATATATATGTTTTTTAGGAGTAGGAAAGGGTTTATAGGAGATGTATTGTGGTGTAGGTATGGTGGGATTCCTTTTCGATGAAAGCTTCCAGTTGGTTAGTTTTCTATTTAAATTTATAAAAATATTGATATAAAAATGGTTCAATTATTTTCGGTACAACAAATTTATTGCGAATAAATTTGAAATTGATATTCAAACAATGTGAAGGGAAATATGTAGAAGTGGAGAAAGAAAAACCCTTGACTATTTGATTACATAAAGAGGAAACTATATACATATGAAATATTAATTCTTATGAAAATTCTTTTTAACCCCGATGCAAAAAGACGGGTGTTATAAGATTGTATGCCCATCTGTGTATGTCTGTATGTATACTGTAACAAAAAACTAAATATATAACTGCTAATGATTATGATGGAGTTCCAGGCAAAGACACGGGCAATTTACAGCTAGTATCAATAGCCTTCGCGGTTAAGTGGTTTAGGCATCTGCGCTGGAAGTCCTAAATTCGAACCCTGGGGAAACAATTTAGGACAGAAGGCATTAACATGTGCCTCGAAAGAAAATGATCAGTGAAACAGATTTCGAAATGTTACAATATCGATATACCTATAAGTTTGTTACATGATGTTAAGTGTTACGTGCAAAATACAAGAGGTACTTAGATTGAGGTTTTGTCTCACTTCTTAGTTTTAATTTTAATATTTTTGTCATATTGTCGTACTTAAATAAATATCAGCTTGTATTTGACATCGCCCAAATACGTAACATTAGGAAAATTGTATCTTGAACGATTTTCTTACAAGTTTATCGCGATCAAAGGGTGTCTGCCAGCAAAGTAATGCAATCAACGTTGAATAAGGGAAATCTTTTAGAAAATGCGTCATTGCTGGTGAAATGAGTAATACTCGAATCTCATTTTCGTAATATAAAGCCTTCGAATGAGTAATAAGAGTGAATGGTCTATTGCGGTAAGGTATTAACATCCGCTTGGGATCACGGTGTATCTTACTATGGACAGTCGAATTTCATTTTTCATGTAATTTTTTCAATAGGAGCAAGTTAAAATGACCAAAGAACAAGGATTTAATAAAAAATACATTTTTTATAGACTTAATATTTCATACATAAAAGTTATGTTACTATAATTAAGTAATATTACAAAATGAAGTTTGTGTTCTAAAAAAAAACAACATACAGTCAAATGGAGAATCTTCTTTGTTGAAAATACTGGACGCCCTTTGCCATTTCAGACGAGGTACAAATAAGGTTTTTTTTCTTTTTAAGTGGCCCATGCCCACGATTTTACTCTGATGCTTTCTCTACCTCTGCAGATAGTACCAATATGTTTAGAAACTTAGGAACGGACTAATTTATTCAATTCTCTGAGTTTAGAATTTAAGTCGATCTGGATTATAAAAATACATCGTTACAAATTACTATTCACATACACAATTAATGCATTGTTTCTTTTTATAACAGTGGTGTTAGAAAAACCAGTGGTAGAGGTCGCGGTGGGAAGTGAAATATGCCGGGTGAATTTTTAAGGGACGAAGTTTCGTCTCCGCTCTGTATCATTTCAAAATCTTAGGCTCTGAATGGCACTTTGTACACCTTTTGAGGATTTCGCGAGACTATACGAGAAGGTCATTTTAAAAGAAAATGAGATAGGAATTTCAAATTTTTTCCCCAAGTATTTTGGCACTAGAGATTTTAATAAGAGCTTCGGGATCTTATTTGCATACGATGCGAGGAAGGCTCCGCAATTTTTCCCCGTGCCAACACTATCTGCGACTTTGACACTATGGTATATATGACTTGGAACATTACTATTCATATGATGTTTATTGAAATATATGGCTCTCGTTGGCATGTTAAAGTGAGTTCCCGGTCTTGTATTTTTATTACGCAAATGTACTCTTTATTAGACTTTTGAACCAAAAAGAAAAAAGGTGATAAGGAGGCAATTCTCAAATCGAATGTTTCTTTGTAATGCAACTGTGAGGAATGAACATTAAAGGACAATGAAGAGTAATAAACTCAAACTTCACCTGGTATAGTGAAGTAAGTATGTATGTATGAAAGATTGATTGGTTATTTTTCGCCTTCGTACTATAAACGCTGAACAGATTTTGATGTTATGTTGCAAACAGAAAGAAAATTCGTGGTAATTTTTGGAAAATGAAAGAAAGGTCACTTAATATCAAACTTTATTCTTTTACATCCATTTATATTTAAATCATCCATCAAATAGTTAAATATATAACTAATTCTATTTTTTTTCATATAAATAGAATGAAATACACACCATTTATTAGGAGAATATTTTCGTATCTATATATACACGTTTATACAATAATTTTTACATTATATCACTGATATATTTTAATACAGTGTTGACTACAACAAAAAGAGAAGTGCGGAAAATTTTCGAACCCAGGACCTCCGGCGTAATCCGCAGACGCGTAAACCACTTAGCCGGAGGCGGTTATCTGTATCAAAATAGATTCAGCCAAATACGTGCAGCCCTTATGTATGTGCATATACAATTTATTTTTATTGATTATCGTATAGGTTCTAAAAACTGTTTCAATTATGTGAAGTGCTGAAAATTTAAAGTATAAAGGATTTTGAAAATATAGTTAACAATATTTAGGTCGTCGTAGTGAACTATTTTTCATGTTGACCGTAAATATATTTCCAAGTATGAAATTTTCAATAAGTTGAAACCCAGCCAAATGTACCTAAGTTACAAATATTCCGAAATACATTGGCAATATCAATACAGTTGGCAAGTACTATTTATTAATGGAATGTTATCATTTACATACATTAAAAAGTTTTGATTTTCAAGTGTATAATTTACGTATTTTATTGAAAAATTCGATTTATGCGTTTTCGACTGCGATAAATCTAAACTTTGTATATAAATATATACGTATGTTTCTATATGAATAAAAGGTTTTTAACTTTGACTTTAATTACATAGTAATAAGGTTAAGGTACTGTTTTAATGAATAATTATTAGACACACGAGAATTCATGCATTTTAAAACAGAGTAAACTTAAATTTATGAAATGACACGTGTTTGATGTATAATACTGTTCAATTATATTTCAATCATTGTTAAGAACAGGTAAGCATTTTTCAGGAAATTGTCAATGCGAATTAAAATGTCTAATAAAACCAAAGTCTACTCCCGCTAGAATCGTGCAATTCTCAAACTTTTTTGAAAAGTATTCATTAAATTAAAAGGACTAAAACACATTTTATTTTTAATAAGCTCAATATTTCGCTTACTTTATTCATGATCTCAGGCTAACAAACATGCGTTAGAATTATACAATAAAACTGTATTTTGTTTTAAATGTGTAATACCAAAAATAACAAAAAAGGTTAAGCAGCATAAATGAGCCTGAAAGCTTCATTTGTTGACAAACAATCCATAAATTAATAATATTATAAGAAGAATATATTTATAATTTCGTTTACATTAATAAATTTAAGAATAAAGCCATAAGTGCGTCGATGGCTTAAAGAAATATCTACGCACTTATTGTTAGTTGAGACCACAGGAAACCCGAAAGCTGGCTCGTATTTCGGCCAACGCATTAGTATATAGTATACAACGCGGTAATGTAGCCAGTATTTTGGGTACGCACCCCAACGGCTTTGATTAGCATTTATATTTTGAAAATATATTTAAGTAGAATATTGTAAATAAATGAAATATTAATATTTACGATTTATTTTCCATACTCAAAAATCATTGGTCTTATTTAAAAAATTCTTTCAACGATCAACATCGAAAAAATATTAAAAACCATATTTTCAGATAGGTCCATATTAATTTGTCAAGAAATATGTTGAGCCATGGAATATTGTTAACGAATCTTAAATTTCCATTTATTCAAATTTTTAGTCACTGAGCAACAACGGTTTAAATATGTCCGGACAACATCCTTCTAAATCCTAAAGACAAAATTCGCTGTCAGCAACAGACTACTTCCTACAGAATAATTTAATTAAATATTCGTAACCAGTCTTTTTTATAAAAAACAAGAGATTAACATATTAAATAATTTAATATGTATCATTGAGCAGTTAAATTTACTCATTAAAAGATTAGTGCTAATATTAATACAAAATAGTTCGGTAAGACCTTAACACTAGAGTTTTGTTGCCAGTAAATTTCATCTTTTGATGACAGCATCAACGAATCTTCACCATTCTGATCTAGCCGTCCAGGACATGACAGCATTTCTGGTGATATATCTACAAGAACCACTTGATTTTCAGATTTGTCGTCTTCATTCTTGTATGCACCATAATCATCTTCATCATTATCATCTTGCTGAAACGAACTCTCGGCATCAAACAAATCTGTCTGTTTATTAGTGCTCGTCTCATCAGCGTTTCCCTCAATATTTTGTATACAAGTGACTTCATCTAGCGCCTGTCTGAGAGGTTCACTTTTCGTTTCGTTACGCAGCACTTGAATCCAGGACAGACGACAATCACATCTTAATTTGTTACCTGCGAATAAATATTTATGATTAATAAATTTATTCAGTGCTGAGGAATATTTGAAAGCGGGATGACATCGTAAATTACGGATGAATCCACATGGAATCCGCCTACGTAATTTAATAAAGCACGGCTTATGGCTATCGACGTTCAACAAAAGTATAATAAAATTATCATGAGAACAAACCGGTAATGTTTGTTGATTTTTAATAATTCATATTTCTTTGTGTGTACCGTGTTATAACGCTATTGTTGACTTCGTATGGGGACTGTTACACTCATTAATTGTCCTTAACACAAGAGGGGTGCTACTCTAGGGGCTTAAAACCCTATAGGGAGTGTGCCATTGTTTGCTGAAAATATAGTTATTTATCTTCTCATGAACGTACTCGTAATGTGTCTGGTGTGTTATTTACTGCTAAACGACATGTCTACATGTTTAGTTTCATTATTTGACGTTGTAATTAAGAGATCTCGGATACTGAATGGCGTTTAATACGATAACGTATTTAATTAATTTATTTTAGGAAATATTGACATTGAATTTAATTTTGTATATTATAGGAATAATAGTAAACAAAGCTAAGTGTAGGTATTGGTCGTATCATTACTTTTAAATGTCTCTGACATATGGTTGATGAAAGAAAAACTTACCACTTAAATATAAAACAGATGTTGTCAGTTTTAAATTTTCTATTATAGGTTTTATAGTTTCGTATGTAAACAATTTAATCTCATTATTCCTCAAATCCAATAATTCAAGTCCTCTAACACCTTCCAACAGCATTTCATTAATACTTTGTAATTTATTGCCAGTCATAGATAATTTCTGAAGCATCGTCAAACCATCAAAGGCCCTTTCCGATAGATATTTCAATTCATTATTATCTAAAAGGAGTTCATTCAAATTCCACAATTCAATAAATGTCAAGTCTCCTATTATTGATAACTTGTTAGATCTCAAATCTAATCTCGTCAAATTAGCGAGACCTCTAAAAGTGTCTCTTGTTAAAACCGAAATTAAATTAGCCTCCAATACTAGATCGTTGAGTGCGTTCAGTTGTTCGAAACAACCGTCGTGAGCTAGATTAATACTGTTAAACGATAAATCGAGAAATCGGAGACTCGGTAAATCGAAGAAAACATCCCTATGGATCTCGGTCACTTTATTTCCTTTTATAGTCAAGTTTACGAGCGATGGCAGGTTTGCGAACGCGGAAAAGTCCAACTCGATTATTTTGTTGTTCATTAACTTTATTTCTCTGACTGTCGACATGTTCGTAAACGTCTTCTTTTCGATTTTGCTCAACGTAGCGTAGCGTATTTGTAATTTTTGCAATCGCTTTAACTTGTGAATCACATTAAGTGGGATAAATTTAAGACCTCCGTCGGACCGTATATTGAACGTTAGCTTTTCTAAGAGTGGTTGAGAGTTAAAACTCGTCCAAAGGGGGTCAGTTTCATCGATGCCACCATTGAACACCCAACAATCAGCGCGTGTTGCCGTTTTAATTTCAGTATTCTCACAGTAACAGTGAACTTTGGAATCTCTGTTAGTAATATCACAAATATTGTCTTTAGCTTGTACGGAATGGTATCTTCTTTCGGTTTTATCGCGGCGTTTTTCATTTAGACGACTCTCAGTGTAGGATATTTGAACTGAGGTCAGTACGAGAGCTAAAAGTAAATATTGGATGAGGGTCTCCATGCTTCTCAACTTGCTAAGCCTGAAACAAGCAAAACATATATTAAAAAGTGATTTTTTCAATTTGCTTTGAGTGTGGGCGGGGTCATATGGCTTTTATGAATTTTTTGATAAAAGAGTAAATATAAATATTTGATTGCATTTTATAGTATCGGCTGTATACTGTATTGTAATTAAACGATGTCATAAACTGGAAAGGCTATAGATAGCCCTTTAGAGGTCGCATCGCATGCACTCAGACTAATTATTGTTGAAGGGAGCTTGAATCATGCACTTCTATTGTTTGGCTGATATTGTATCCTTTGATCCTGGTGATGTATTGTGGTGACAAGAGAGGCTATTATTGCTCTACTTGCTTGAATTTTTTGAATTTTATATTACCTACACTGTGATGAATTACTTTACTTCTTCACAAGCAAATACTTTTGAAATACTATTTGCGTGTACACACACGACCACGAATTTATTACAAACCATTATGTATTGGATGTCGAATGTTTTAATCACCTATATCTAATATATAATTAATTTAAAAATATAAACGATCATAAAAACGCACCATAAAGTAAAAAATATTTTTAAATAGTAAATGAATCTACTATAAATAAAAAGATAAATAAATTACGGCGATGTAAGAATGGAACCGCGAACAAAAGAGACGTCGAATTAAAAAAACCGGCTATTTTTGAATTAGCACTATAAAAATTAGCTAACGAAAGAAAATGTATATTCATGAAATAAAATCATCATTGCATACATTATGACGTTTCGAGACTACTTAGTGATTGAATTTTCTAATAGCCGACTTATTATATATATAGAGCACTCTTTCTCGATCTTTTACCGAGCGAATATTCTTAGAATATTCCATATAATCTTTGTGAACGCTGACAGAACAGTGAAAGAATGCTCTACGTTTGTTGAAACTAAAAGAATTTGATAATGTGAGATAGAGGAGCATTTGCTCGTCTGAAGTTCACGTGGTTAGCTTATATAATCTATGTATATTAAGATTCTTTCGGTTTCATAGGAAAAGGTTACCATTTAATTAAGTCTTTTAATTAGTCCCTTTCATTCCCGACGGCTTAATAAGAGACAAAAAAGGCCGTAAGATGTGCCTTTGTTTTATCAAATGATTATTACGTATTGGATTTTTGAACCCTTCACAGGATTCGACTTTTTAATTAAGACCACTGCTTTTTTAAAAGGGCACGGAAGAAATATCTTAATGAAATACATTAACTTTGCATTTTTAGAAAATTTAATATCATTGTATCAGGAGGACAAGTTTTGTAATTTAATTTAAAAAATAGCTCTTTACAATCTATAAATCGACTTCAAAATACACTAAAAACAACGTAACAACAATTTTGATACAATTTACATGTATCCATTATCGTAATAAATATACAAAAACATCCATGAATTGTAAATGTTGTTTTTTTTTAAGTATTAAAACCGAAAACTCGCAAAAGCATGAGAAATAGGAAGTTAAATCTCCCAAAGAAATTAGTTGGCGAAAGAACAACTCCTTTGTTCCTTACATTTATTTTGTCAAAGAACTGTATACATTTGAATATTGAAAAGGCTTTGTATCAATGCTCTTTGGATGTTAAAGTTTGTCTGAACGATACAAGAGATTTCGATTGTAAAACATAAAAGTTGGAAATGAAGCAAGTCGAGTTACTTTTCGATTTACAACGATCGTGACGTTTTGTTACTTTGTCGTTTACCTCTTTCGGCGAATTGTATAAAGAATTTGAGATTTACTTATGCTTTATTGTCCATGGTAATATTACAAAGAGAAAATATTGTTTTTTTTCTAAAGAATCAAAGCTACTGTTAGTAAAACCTAGTGTCATTAATAGTAAGAATATAAGTTTTTAGAGACGTTGTTTTACAGAAACTATACTGAATTTTGATGAAATTTAACAATAATATGGCTCATAGATCAGAATGTCAAAACCGCCCAAGATTGAAATAATATTTGGAAAATTATTATTTCAATCTACACAACATGGGCACCTAGTTTTTAAATTTATTTTATTATTTTGCACTTTATTTCCTCTTTAGTTATAATATGTTATTGTTATAATATTTTTCATTTAATAAATAAAAACATTTATTATTTAAAATCTTTGAAAAACAATACATTAACTAAAAAAAGATTTTTAAAAAAACTAATGGCTATGCGCCGATATTTCTTTAAACAGTTGACGTGCTTCTAGCTCCCATGAACCCAGTCAAAAGGAATAAAAAGAATGATTCTATCATATTTTCGTCTTTTTTTGCTTTCAGCAATTGATGCCGCGCCACCAGCAGCCACAGAAGTAGCATGGAAATGTGAAGACGCCAGCGAATCGATGCAAGTACCTAGTCATACCACCAGGACACCATTTATACGCATCACTGCGTATAATGACATTCGGCTCTAAAATGGCCGGCACATTAACGGAGACAAATACTAGACTCTACGGATAACATGATTGATGCTGGAGTGGCGAGAAAAACGACCAGCGCTCTTGAGACATGAGAGATCATAACGCCCAAGTGAATCGATTAACTTAATTAATTAACTTATTTAATTGAAGTATTGCTGTAACATTGCCAAAGGTAATTGTAAACTAAAGGAATAGAGTTTTTTATTTCTCTCACAAAGAATTCCTACTACAGAATTGAAGGCATTTTTCACATCTATGTAGTTTTAATAAAAAATCTCCAGCATTATTTTGTATAAAAGTAAGAGTAGCGTAGACTGCTGCCTCACAACCTTTGCAACTAAATCCAAATTGAATCGGAAAAAATATTGATGATAAAGTAGCCAAAGTATGTTTAGACGCAATGTTGGAAATTAGGCGTTTGGTGAATTATTTTCCATATACCAAATCTACTTTAATATTAATTCCTGGATGACCGATAAATCCATGCTTTTCGCCCAGACCTGCGCTAATTTCAATTAAAGTTGTAACATAAAATGGTTGCTATAAATTTCTCTTTACCTTGTGCTTTAAGTTCCTTATGCTTGTAGTCGCTAGCGGCTTCAGCACTACATTTTACGTTCGGATTTCTTCTACGGGTTCGAATTTTGGGGAAACCAATTAATTTTTTGGTTTGATGACAAAGAAGGGTGATTTACCCACTTGCCTGACAAGATCAGTAAAACAGACCCAGAAATGTGCCTGCTACATACCTACCCTACATTGTGGTCAAAAGTATTAATTCTATGTCTAGTCTCAGTCCAGCGTATATTATAATTTAAGTGATTTCTTCAAATGAAATTTGTTCAAAAAAATTACTTATTTTCTGAGAACAAAAGTTTAACTTAACCATTTAAATAAATAATATAAAACTTTAATTATAATAAATTCTCAGCATTTATAATTTTGTCTCATAAACGAATTTTAAATTCAGCTACTAAGACTTAAAATATTATTTTAGCCAGCACTTGAGCGGTCGTGCCATTTTAAAAATTCATTATTATAAGACTTTCCCTCAGTCTAAAGAATTTTCTCATTTAGCTTAAAAGACAATACTCTTATAGCTTAGCACTATTCTCCATTTCATACTAAAATTACCTGTCCAGTAAAAAAGTCTGTATAATAACTTCTTTTATTATTTTTCTGTGGCAACACTCGGACGCATAACGATACTTGGGGCCCGTGACAAATTCAAAGTGGCTAGTTAAAGCACAGCGTCTTTTTGAATTTGAAATTGACTTTAGACTTGCTATTTTTATTTCTTCACCACTCTTTTATACACATTTTTAATATATGTTATATTTATTAATTTAGATTTTTTTTATAAACCAATTTTAAAACTTCATTCTCCATTATGAAATAGCAATTAAAGATAGCTGCTTATGTGGTGTAATTGTGTGTTATTATTATGTTAATAATGCGTGTGTTACATAGTATATAAAGTTTTGCTTTAATATTCTATTTTTTTACTTTATTTTGACATAGTTTTGTAGGAAAATCGGAAAAAAAATAAAGCACACTGAAAAAATAAACAAAACGTTGACTATTTATGATTTTGAGCAAATAAACCATATCTTATTGTTTATAAAATGTTATGTGTTGTATTGACTGTTTGGGGCCTCTTCTGTCTGAGCCCTTGGCATTTGACCGAATATTATTACGTGACTGGCAACACTGTAGGATCGAGAACAGTAGAGGTTTTAAATAAAAATATTTATTACCTGACCGTAATTACGTTGTAAATTCTAAAAGAACTTAGCAAATGGCTTTTTATTTGAGGCAAATTGTAATTAGTTTTTGTAATAAATGCACTAAAATTTAATATAAGATGAAATCATAATAAAGCCTAATATATCAGTACAGATTATAAAATAAAGTTTTTATTTTAAATTAAAAACTGGTAAATATATTCCTCGTAATTAAGAAAGAACCTAGCTTTCCATTAGTGAAAGAATTTTGAAAATCGATGCAATAGTTTTTAGTAAATTAATTCCTAACAGAATACAAATCTTTACAATTTTCTACACCTTTCTGCTGCAGCTGCACTTTTAACTTATTAATTTACTAATTCACATAACTTACAATTAAAAATTACTTTAGCCTTACTTGACGATTAAATTGACAACTGTCGGACAAACTTTAGCAGAATTTATAATACAATCAAGCAGTTTCTTATTTATTTTTTTAATTTAATAAGAGAGCATCATTTAATATGTAATATTAAGATAGCGTAAGTTCTATCCTTTTATTATCACACTAAATGGGCACGTTAAACATTTAGTTTGGACGTGCAAATACAGAGCTTTCATTTACCTTCCATTGTGCAAATTAAATAGTGACTTCGCTAGTGTGTTGGACGAGGAAACGCATTTACTTTTTCATTAAAATTAGTTCAGTAGTTGAAACCTAAATACTATATTTAAAAAAGTGAATTCCCGTAACCCCTCAGTGGGGTATGGGGCAGACATATTTTGACATTGGGGCAGGCATCTGTATCTGTTTAACTGATCATCTTTACAGGCAAGTAAGTGATCAGCCTTCAGTAGCTACACAAAGGAAACATTCATTTGTCCCTCCGGGATTCGACCCCAGGATCGACTAACCACCTAATCATGGATGCGGTTAAGTTAAAGAATTATAATTAAATAATATATTTATTCTTATTATCTTATTATACGCGAGTATCACAGAGAAAATAATTCAGTTATTAATCAAAATGTAAAATTATGATAACGTGCTAAAACCTGGTTTAACTGTTTAAATTTATTACTTAAATGTAGAAATATATTAAAGCCAATTCTAAGTTTAATTTTATTTACTTCTTTTTAACTATTTTAAAAATATTTTTAATTGAATTACTTGTATATTGATTTGGATAGGACGCTTTTACTATATGAAACTCTTGATTTAAGTCAAATCTGTACCTATTAACGACCAAACCGTGGCCGGAAATGTAACACCAAATTTAATATTAGCGTGCTATATTCTAAACCACATAAAATATAAATTATAATTGTAACTATTTTATGTCAATCACAATTCAAATTCAGAATATTAAAAAGCTTCCTTTGTGATGTGATTGGTTAGTATTTCGGTTTGCAATTTCAATCAAAAATAATCTTAATTACTAGAAGATATTCATTTCTTTGTGTTTTTTTCTTTATCACTAGTAAGTTCAACACTTACAGACTGATACTCACACAACTACTGGACATTGACAGAATCTATTTTTTACATGGGTAGCCATTTATTTTAAGAAGATGAAGAAGAGATGAAGATATTAATTAATGTACTTTCCGAAAATTAGTGAATTTTCTATTAAATAGTATTTATAAGTGTGATTTGATAAAAAAGAGCATTGTGTGGCGGGTCTTGGATTCGATTTCTAGTGAAACAAAAAATATCTTTTTATAAGGCACAAAAGAAAGAACGTTAGGACGTAATATAAATAACTACAATAAATATAATAAGATTATTAAAATTACGCTCAACGTTCATAATTTAGGTAGGTATAATGAATTAGATAGAACAAAATAATTCTTAACCATAATCACTTATTTATTAATAATATTTATGAAAGCTTTTTACATATATACAAAAAATATATACTTAAAAATATTTAGGCTCAGGTATAAAAGGCTCATCAAAGCCGTTAGGGTGCCTACCCAAAATACCGGCTGCATTACCGCATTGTTTGGCTATACTAACGTATTGGCAGACAAATGAGCCAGCTTTCGGTTTACCTGTGGCCTCAACTCTCGTCGATATCTCTTAAAATAATCAATTAAAATTAAATTATTAAATAAATAATTATGTCTTCCAACGGTCATCATAATTTTGTCTATTATTTGCTATACCGACCGGTCGAGACTAACTTTAATTCCACCTGAAGTCGCATAAAATGAAATATGAATAATATTCAGTTACTACGTAAGTAAAAAGTACCTATCTCGAAGTAACATAACATGTTAATCCCACTCGAAACTTCCTTAGACACATCTGAAACGTTTTGTTGGATATTTAAATTGACAAATTAACGTAACTCGACTTTAAGACTTAAGTGCGAGTGAAAAGTTTCAATTCAGGAATTCACTTAAGCCAATTAAATGTACGCCACATTTGATTGACTGTAGGTGTTGCCATTTATTTTGGCACTAAACTAACTTGACTGCTTAGTAGATAAAGTCAATGGGTTTTTATTATTTACTAGTTATATAGATAAACCAAAGAAATTATTTTTATTTTCTGTGGGATCTGTTTAGATCAGAGCGTGATCTTGAACTTGCCTTGCCTTGCCAATTGCCATTCTTAGTTTTTAAGTAACGACCACAAACAAGCGTGTGAAGTATATTATAATGTGAATTTAAGGAATTTCTTATTTTGATCTCGATGTAAACGTTCCTAGAAAATACTTTTTAAAGCATCTTTGCTACTTAGAATCAGGGTTTACAAAAAATAGTGTTAAATTTATTAAGTCAAGCGGGTAAAGTCTAGAATTTAACTAGTAAAAAAGTATTACATACAATATCGATATTGTGTTTGAAACATTATCGAGTTAAAAAGTTTAAGTAAGACTTTCTCGGATGAAATTTTGTAAGAGAATAAATACATAATATTGTTACTAGTGCAAAAGATTTTTCCCCGAGTTCGAATCCAGAACCTCCGGTGCGACACGAATTGAATTCCAGACGCATGCGCCCGAGTCACGAAGGCGGCTCAGCGCCTCTTTATTGAATTGTCAAAAGTGAATATTCCTTAACAATGTCATATTCAAACTTGTTCAGATACCTATATTGTATTTACAATATAGCCATAGAAATAAACAAAAAAACACAGGTAGAAAGCAGGTAGGATGGGGTCGTCAAAATGAATTTGGGTGTAAAGGTATGTCTTTTATAGTATGAAGTATTTGAAAGATATTATTAAGAATTGTGGTCCTTGGCGGAATTTGTATTAGTCACACTCAGTATTGTTTTGTCACGTTTGTGTACTTCAAAAATAAAGCACATTTACACTAAAGTTAAGATGGATCAGAAAACTTTGAAGTCTTAGTACGTAAATAAATTGTTCTAACGTATCTTTTTAATGTTATTTAGGAAATATTATGAAGGGTTACTTATTATATCTTTGAGTACTCAAATGTGTCGTTTTGCCCGCTGCCGGGGCCCAATAACGACCTTACAATATTATTTCTACATCTCTTGAATGGCTAATACATTTGTGATTTGACGTTTTAAAGGGCAGTTTTAGTTTCGTGACGTCATCCAGAAATTTCAATGAATTCATCAATATATACTGAGTGTAATTTTTCAATTGCTGATGTTAAATATAGCGATTTTTATAAATTCTTTATTTTCCCTCAAGTGAATAGTTTTGGCTTGTTGTGGCACCAATTTTAAGCTTAATCAAACAATTAAATTTTCGAAAGTTAATTTGTATAATTACTTCTCATTATCGCACAACAGGTCACTGTAATGCTTTACACATTTTTACAGTTACAATATATAAATGTTGTTAATACTCTTTCATGTCTATGAACGAATTCATAAGCGTTCCATTTTTGCAAACAAATTTATGATAATCCATAGATACCTACCATAGATTATGTTTGTATAGTACTGTGATATTAGCAGTAACAGTTAATTGATAAAGTTTACTTTTTTTTACTTCCAGACTGACAACGTTCTGTCAATCTTTTTTTGAATTAACATAGATGTGGTAGAGTAAACGAGGTGATATTGAAATGTGTTGGAACTACAATATTATAATCCTTTTACATAGTTTCGTAAAATTTACAGAAGACGATCACAGACTGCTTATTAAGGAGACAATTTGTGTTCGCGTCTACTTGGAATAAGAAAATATGGCGGCAATAAGCTAATATTAATGGTTGGGGTGGAGTCTTAAATTACCGGGCACCGTCGAAGTGATTTTTTGACGATCTCTTATCTTTGTCTTTACCTGTCTTGAAGATATTTCAGACATAATAGCTTGTTTTTTATTCCTTACAATATTCTCTTAAACGAGAACCTATTCCAAGTAATATTTTTACATTTTTACTTCATGAAAAAACAGTTTAAAGCGCATATATTTATCAACTTAATTAATTTATTTCCTTTCAGTTGAAATAAAAAAGTCAAAATCAGACATTTTCAAACAACTCAATAAGCATATTTTTGATTCAAGATCACAGACATCCAGTTCATCCATCCATCCACAATAATGTTTTTTATTACTTTCGTAACACTTTATAAAGTCAATAAAGCCATTTGAAATTTTCAGATAATAAGTTTTGATAGATATCGGTGCGTTATCTTTTATTTATAAAGACGATAAGAACGTTTATCCATAATAGATAAGTTTAAAAGCTTTCCCTGTCTTGATTGGCTTAGTACAGATACCTACTTTCTCTTATATTATGTACTATTAGTAAATAATTGTAAGCTATTATAGTTAAACTTAGTAAGACATGAAGAAGACACATTTTTACACGTCTAACCAATCGAAACATTTATTTTTTTACAGGGATTTGTACTCAGAACCTCCAAATACTCAATGAACGTCAGATTCGTGAAAGCCTCGAAGGTGTGCATCAGATTTGCAATGTGTGTAACCAAAAAAGCCTACAGTGCCTTAGTTGACTTATTACGTTCGATTAAGAGAGGAAAAAAGCAATAAAACGAAACGCGCATTTCATGTTATGCTCATCTGGTTTTTGTTTGTTCGTAAAAAGTTCATCTTAGTCTCGATTTTACTATTTACTAGCGACCCGCCCTTCCCTTCAATCACTCTATCTTTTAAAAAACCGCATCAAAATCAGTAACGTAGTTTTAAAGATTTAAGCATATAAAGGGATATAGGGACAGAAAAAGCGACTTTGTTTTATACTATGTAGTGAAGAGATACCCCTAAACTATTGCTGTAAAATACTGCTGTACGTATTTACTATATACAGTTGTATTTATTTATTATGTGAGAACTTTGAACAATTTGGTGTGAAGTGTGAAGTGAAGTCCCGTGTCCCCTAGTGGGGTATGGGGCAGATGCATTTTACATCTGTTTCACTGATCGATTTTTTCTTTAGGGTCAAGTAGGTGATCAGCCTTCTATGCCCTGCCAGACCGAGTTTTTTTTTTATCTCCACCGGGATCGAACCCAAGATCTCTCGGATGTAACGCTTACGCGCGTACCACTAGACCAAGAAGGCCGTTATTTCGTCGGTATTGTACTAAATACAGCAGTATTTATTCATTAATTATGTGAGAACGTTAAACAATTTGGTGCTAATGCTAAAAAACTTCCATACTCGTGTTATTACTTTAACATATTATATTGTACGTAACATAAAAAATTAAATTGAGTACAAAATATTCAGACGAATAAAGAGAGAAGAATAAATGCATTTTTACAATTTTATGGGAGCATTTAGATAAAGTGAAATGGCTTTATTTTTGTACTGGTACCGCGAGAAATTCATACCACGCTTTTCCGGTTTCAACCGGAAAATACAGGTATAAAAATAGTGTCATGCATTTTCATAAAAATATTTTAAAACGAAATTGAAGGCACTTTTATAAATGGAACGATTTCAATTAAATAAAATTGCGGGTGATGAAATGTCGTGTTGCGAGGGTAATTTGGTTGACTGATTGATGCCTTTATATCATTACACCTATCTGATGCCTTGCTCTCGAACTTTGTCTGTGTAAAATTTATAAACCAATAATTAATATCTTTATAACTTTATAGAAACGTAAGACTAAATTTGTGACTTCGAAAAAAGACATGATAGTCTATATCACTCGGTATGATTCTAGCGTCTTATTAGTAAATTATTTACCACTTTAGCCTTTTACTTTATAAAATTCAGTTTGTTGAGTAATAGAAAAAAAAGGCAATGTTTCTTTTTTCTTTTTTGCGCAAAATTCTTTTTTGTTTTAATAGTAACACTAAGAGCAGTGTTCCTACGTCAGAATCCATCGTGAAATTGTACCAAGGCATTCTAAATAACGCTAACAAGCGATCTCTATCAGGAACTCCAGTATTAAGTAAAATATAAAAAAGAGAACTGTCATATCTTTCTAGATTCATTCATAGATTTAATACATTTTATACTAAACTAATTAATAAAAATATTAAATCATAAGATAAAATCTAATTTTAATAAAGTTACATTGTTATTTCACTAAACATTTAAACAAGGATATGTTAAAATTAAGGTAATGGTCTGGTTATCTGAAAATTTTTAAACGCGCAGCTATTTTGGCTTCAAATAACTAACATGGTTTGTTGAAAAGTTTTTAGAAGTTTTAATGGTATAGCAAATAATGATATTTCTATTAGATATAAGTATCATATAAAAACCGAATTCGTTCCATATATATTTTTCTGTTCCTAAAATAGATAAGAAAATATTTCCTATATCAAGAATTTCTTTTTTTGCTTTCCAAAACAGTTTTTGATAGATTTACCTATTTAAACGGCAAACATCTGAGGGATGAGACCATAGCAGATTGCTAGAGAAATATAAGCACACGTAATGTTCTACAAATAATAAAGATGTTATAAATTTAAATATTGTTGCTAAGTTCAATGTCATGTAAAATGTATAAAATTAGAAAGATACCCGTCGAAAAATTCATTTAACGAATACCCTTTAGACATTAGAGGGAAATATTTGTACCTCCCCACCCGCCGCCACTTTATAATCGTTTGCTATCTTATTAAAAATGGATGGTATTACATAACACAGCTTTGAACTTCCTGAAGAGTCAATCTTAATCTCTACAATTACGAAGTAGGGGGTCTTTCGACTTTTAAAATAAGCCCTGGTTTTTATACCTTTAACTTCAAAGCATAGTTGAATTTCCACATAATTTATTTAATCTATACCAAGTTTATAAATTCGAAAGTAACTCTGTCGGTCTGTCTGTCTGTTACGCTTTCACGCCTAAACCACTGAACTGATTTTAATGAAATTTGTCACAAACATAGATGATAAGTTGAGAAAAGACATAGGGTACTAGGGGACGTAGGGTACTATCTAATTTCACAAAGTGGGAATATAATAGATTTATTGTGACCATTTCATTGTGCTCAAACATGGTACCTCTGCAGTAAGTGCTGGCTTACCTAATAACTATTGTATTATTATGTTTAGTCATGTCAGGTCACCGGATACCAAATTATGAATTGATACGACCAATAACAATGGCTCTTAATGCCTTTACCGTCAGAAGCGAGCAGGTGGTTTTCAAACAAAAGAGATAAGAACTATTCTAATATTCAGTCACTTTTACTAAAAAATAAAACTCCTGTCTAAAAAACTGTCTAATGCGGACGAAGTCGCGGGTACATCTAGTAAAGAATAAAAGTAGAAATTTTTTTGTACTACAGCGAGTTCTTGCTACGAATGTGCTACGAAAATCCGTAGCAAAAATATAAACGACTATATACTAGTTCTCTATATTATTTAATTTGGCGCGCACATTCATAACATGATAACAATAATATTTGCGTTTATTAAGTTATTTCAGTGTGTGTCAGAGGGGAATGGGATGTAATTAAATTGCTATAAATTGCATTAATTTTGTTACTGTTATTTATATTATGTTTAATTTATCTTTTCAATTTATGCTTTGAATCAAATCAACAAAGCCTTTTGATGAAATAGGAGTTCATTAAATGTTTCAATGAATGTATTCACCTATATTTATATTAATTAACGCTTTAAAATAATTAGGTTATATGTATATATGACGAAAGGTTATTTAAAGAGATTTTTTAATTTTATTTATAATTATCAAAGTTAAAACATCTGGAATATTAAAATTTTCTTTTACTAATAGAAAGAGATGCATTTTGGCTATATTATTCAAGCATAAATTTATCGCTTTAAATTTTAATTTTATGTACTTAAATTCATATTTATATAAATAAATATATAATATAATTAAATCAATTTAATATACTAAGTTATACAATCTAAGTCATACAGTAGATATGGCGAAATTATTTCTTATAACTGTATTATTAAAACAAAACAACGACAAAGTTACACGTTAACAGTTCCGGTGAAAGCAGACAGTACAAAGAAAAATAAGGTGAAAAGTCGCTAACTCCTAACAACGTGAAAACAAGAAAAATAACGAACTCACCTAAATATGGGATTCCAACTTTAGGCACGCACAGCACAAATTAGTCGCACAAACTTTTAGATCAATTCCCGAATTCGTGTTTCGGTACACGTTCGATGTGCGCGGTCGCCCTGCTGAGACTAAACGGATCAGCGAGTGGACTAGGGGTGGCTTTTTGACAGATTACAACAACTTTTGGGTGGCGAACGTTATCAATGGCTTATCTGATTACTTAGGACTCCGTGAGATTTGACTTATGATCTTTTATGAAGGTAAGAACTAGTTAAGTGACTTTTTTTTACTTTGTATCGACTTAAAAGTAAAGAATCTTTATAAAACTTTATTTTGAAAAATTATCATGCAGTAAAATTAAAAATAATAAAATTATCTTATTTTTTTAATATCAGAAATAAGCTAAATAATAATTTAACCTCGTGGTCAGTCGAATCGTATGTATTATATTTATTTTCTCATTTAAGAAATACTTAGTTAAATGAATCTTATCTAACTTTTAAACTGTTGATTGCAAAATGAAAAACATACCTATATTTAATTCATCTACTGCCTTATTCCAAAACGCGGTTTAAAGATAAGCCGGGTTTGTTACCAGAGAAAATCTTCATTTTTGTATGAACGTTAGATGTGTATAGTAACCAATACTGAAACATCTTTAGTCCATGTTTTGTAATAAGGACCGATAAGTATGCCTTAAAGAACTTTTAAATTTTGATGCGATGTAATTCATGTTCAAATCTATATTAGCAATCTTTTGTTTC
Source organism: Aporia crataegi (assembly GCA_912999735.1). Lineage (NCBI taxonomy): Eukaryota > Metazoa > Arthropoda > Insecta > Lepidoptera > Pieridae > Aporia > Aporia crataegi. The sequence goes on from OU538749.1 coordinate 6,785,871, forward strand.
AATACATATAATACTTATTAAATATCTGTCTGTCTGGATTAACAAAAAAATAATTATATCAAACTCATATGGAACTCATCTAGGAAAGGAAAAATAAAACACCAAAGAGATGTTAGAGAGACGTTAAGAACGCAGAACAGGACAAGACAGCCAACGCCAAAAGCTACATAATATCATTAAAAAAAAATCATATAAAATATAACATAGTGACCATATATAAGAAATGGTATAGTTTATAGTCTATCTATCCCTCGTATAAAATAATTATCTAAAAATAATTACATCCGCTGATCGATAACTGCTCATGATAAGGCTCCCCACACTAATGTGTATTGTTTTGGAAAATGGCCTACTATCCCCACCCCAGCAATTATATGAGTCATCACCTGCCCGATTTAATGGTATTAAAACTGTCCATCAGCCGATACTTGATTGAATTTCCATAAAAGTTTCCGATTGCACTATTTCGATTTTATGTATGAATAAAATATTTGATGTAATATTAGCCGAATTGATACTTGAAAAGTAATAAAATTAATTTTAATAGCAAAAAAAGATTTTTTTATTAAGTACATATAATTTTATAATCTGTGTGCTCTATGTGTAATGTTTTCTAATGTTTGGTTTTTAAAGGCACGTAAAAACAAATTCATCATTTCTGTGGACGTTTGTTAAAGTTCACAGACCACTTGGAGGCTTTAAAAAACCAAGCATTCTTCAATCACTTTATTAATGCTTTTAAAAACTAAGAAATACTTTGATAAACCTTTGAAAATAAAATGCGGCCGGGAGCCGGATGCTCATTTTCTTAAAATTTTTACCCTTAAAGATATTACCTGACAAGAGAAATCTTAACAATTGTACTCAAAACTTTTGTTTCCATTATTTTATTTTGAAGTGTTTTATTATCAAAAGTGGTTTTAAGAGTGTTTTACAACTTTGTACTTGCTCTATTGTAAGTTGCATGTTGTAATAGTACTTTTGAATGGTTACAAGAATTTCAAGTGTAACCTTTGGCAAAGTGCACCTTTTTTGTGCTTTTCGACACTCTTTGGTTAATTACTGAGATTTTATGACAAGTTAAATTAATTACTATAGCATCATCACATTAATAACTACTTATTATTGTATCGCTGTTTTAAGCGTTTTTTCACTATATGTAGGTAGGTAGGTTTTCACGATGTAGGTACATAAAACTTTAAATAAAAAAAAAGTTAAATAAGCATGTAAGCATTAGGTATATTTACTCTGTAAAGTTCTATATTTTTAATCTGTATCTAGAGTAACGTATGACGCATATTTAAGAATGTCAAGTGTCAATTGAAATTGAGATTAAATTTATGGAACGTAGGTAGCTACTCCACCGAATTTTTATTTCTTTATAGACGTAAGTTCGTAGATTGAAGCCTGTCGCTTTAAAAAATATATATTAGAAAATAGTTTTATCGTAATAATATTTGAAAGAAAATATTTACACAATTTGTTACAAAGGTAGTTAATTAAAAACTTAATAACCAAAAAACACAATTAAAGTATTTATAAATATACCATAAAGCCGAAACGAAAAATATGTCGAAAAGTTTTTGACGGAAATAAACATAGATACACCTATATTTTAATTTAATCTAATTTTTCTGTTTAATATTTAAATTGCAGACAATCTTATTATAAGTAACAATACAAAATTAAGAAATTGACTTTCAAACTTAATCCGTACATTATGTATATTATATTAGCCAACGGTTAATCTAAATTACTTCGCCCATAAAGCGGATTCATAATAGTAAAAGGCATTCAAACTGCGTGTGTCCACATCAATGCGAAACATGAATCCGTATTGTTGAATAGGATATAAAAAAATCAAAATACGTGCTTTATTACAAACTTTGCACCCCTCGTTATGAAATTATGATAATGCAGCAATATTGTGTATTAAAGTCCTTACTTATATTACCACAGGGTCTAATTTTGACTGCAGTGACTCACGGTCACGCTTCGTCCCCTTCGTTCATAAGATTATGGAAAAAATCTCCCATAATCATTGTCAAAAGCGTATTGAAGGACTGTTTGGGTCATATTTTTATTAAAGAAATGAATTATGGTGTGTGATTTTCCTTATTTATTGGGGCGCGTATTTCTGTATACCCACTTAATATACTTCGGGTGACCTATTTGCAAATATTTTAAATCAACATTTTTATGTTGCGAAAGAGCTACATACTCTATTTAGTTAAGTCAATTTTAATGGTTCATTTAATTTTACGGCTCCACGAACCTAATTAAGTTGTGATACTTTTTTATTTAACTTTGTGCTGTTTGAAAGCAAAACTAAAAAGTATTAATGAATTGCCATTAATTTTAATTTTATAAAGAATAAAATCAGTTTATTCTATAAAATATAATCTCTTGCCACGTTTAATCTCGAAATCTGCTGTATATATTTTCAATGGTTGTCGTTTTCAGCAATTGGTACAGGGTTCATTTTATTTATTTTTATGTTTGTTATTACATGAAAGGAAGTCTTCACAGCCTTTTGCATGCGTACCTAAAATACTACCAGGTATTAATTGCTATTTATTTTTAATTATAGTTAACATAAATTTGATATTCACTGGACCTAACAAAACGCTGAAATATCCAAATATACCGAAATCACATCATAGATCATAATGGCGGATATCCCGCACGCACCGACGGACACGCTTAAACTAACATAAATAATCCTGACTGATCTACCAGAGGATCATAAATCGCATAGAGATTGGGCCGCGTCAAAGTGATCATTCTATTATTGTTTTATGTGATAGAATCGGAGGCTTTAGTGGTAAGTTCTTTTGCTAAATCTGTAGTATGTGATATTAATTTTATTTATTTCAATAACTTTTTTGTGTATTACCTTTATGTTCTTTTTCACTGATCATTTTCCTAGTGGGCAAGTAAGTGAACATTATTAAAACGAAAATATTTTATTGCTTTCCAGAGAATCGAAATTAGGAATATTGGAGCGAATCACTTTCTCGCCAGACCAAGTAGGTACCTACGGAATTATTCGCGATACAGTTAAAAAAAACCGATTAAAATAAGCAAAGAACAAAATTAACAATCAATTATAACACATTTAATAAAATTTAATCCTTACTGCTATAAAATACAAATCTTCCATATTTTGAAACGATTTTTTTTTACTTGGAAATGGAAATTTAATGGAATTAAAGCTGTTGGAACTACGAAATACTATTAAAGATTTCCAATAAACGAAGTTCTTATAAAATTGTGAATACAATGAAACCCCATATAGTATTTCCAAACGAATAAATGCGAGCAACAAAAATGAAAGAAATTGTAAACTAGTGTTGGAGATTTTTATAATATAAACTTTTAAAATTGTGATTTTTGATGGTTATCAAAGAATGTCATTTGAAATTTTTATTCAAATGACTTGATTACTTTATCTGTACGTCAACCATAAGATTATTTTGAAATTTTTGATAGGTTTTATACTATTGCAAAGCTGGCAACCTCATAGTGGCCAAGTAAGTGTGCCAATACAGACATTATCGAAAAATACTTAACCCGACTTGTGGTAGAGCTACTGTCCAAAATATTCTTTGAACATTAACGTTTCCTTATTAAATCACGACGAAATAGAGGGATGTTCTTGTTTCAGTTGATATGTGTCTATATCTAATAGTAATCTCATAGTTGGCGTTCCGATCTACATAAACGATAATGATAATTCATAGTATCGATATTAAACTCGCTACAGCACTATACACACGCGAAATGACAGTGTTGACAATACACAATAGTATCAGAATTGTAATCTGATGCTTATGATCAATCTTCGCACCGACAATTGGTGGTTGAATGCAGTACAGATGGCGAGATTATCTTTTGTATACTATAGACTCGTTAAATCTTCAAACCTACGACTAAGCCTGATTTTATCTCGAGTTCAGCCTATTATAGGTTTCTGCGTGGTTGTTAAGAAGACTTATGAAGAGGTTTATGTTTTTAAAACCAAAATAAAAATATTTATTCGTAGAATATTTTATTTGGTATGAATATATAGCTGATAGCTGAAGATTTAATAATTTTAACAATCGTAGAAATTAACAGAATAATTTTTTTCGAGTAGAGATTGTAGGCTCAGAAGGCCAGAGATCAATTGTTTAAAACCAGTGGAAATTGAAACTGGCAGCCAGTATTTTGGGTACGCAACCCAAACGGCTTTGGTGAGCCTTTTGTATGTATCTTTTTAAATATTATATTTAATTACATACATATTTATATTGTATATATATGTATTACTCGTATAAATGAAGTATTCAAATATACAACTTTATTTATTTCATTTTTGGCAATCTGTTTCTGTGCATATAAAATATAACTAAGTATTAACATATCTTTCAATAAAATATTGTAAAAGGAAGTTTGTAATTAAAATTTTAATAACGATTTTCACTCAGATGTAATATTAAGTTTTTTTATATCTGACAAAGCGGTGCCCATTCAAGAGATATAAATCATTTTGATCGATACCGTTGAGTTACTCACGCGCGAAATGCGGACGTATTGTAACAGACCTTTATTATAAACTTATAAGTTAAAAGATGTAGCGATTTCCTTCCTTTAATTTCCGGATAAGAATATACTTTCACGTAGCTCTATGAAAAAATAAACGGTAAGTTAGAATTTTTCAAGTGAAATTTTATATACATACTAGCTGACTCGGCGAACTTCGTATCGCTTCAGTGCCGAATAATAACGTGTCACCTAAAACGTCATTCCATAGAAAATGTATGAGGAAACGAATTTGCAATAAATTAAAATTGCGACTATAATTTGAGATTTAAACTATCCTATCTCTCAAGTTGGATCGAACTGCACATGGTGTGCGAATTTTATTATAATCGGTTAAGTGGTTTAGGAGTCCATTGAGGACAAACATTGTGACACGAGATTTATATATATTAAGATAGGACGACTGTGATGAGGGGAGTGCTGGTAAATGTAGTCGAACCTCTCTGGACCAAATCCAGGACATACTTGACAGGTCAAAAGCACCTGCAATCGGCGAGCATGTATGATGAAAGTGGATGTAGCGAATGAGGTATGTACCTACTGATTATGGCAGGTGGCAATCTGTGTCGCTGTCTACCTCTTTGGGAAATAAATAACATAAATTTTTAATTAATTAGATCGCTGAAAAGCAAATCTTTTGATGTATACCCCACATAAAGCAACAGTCATCCATTCGGAAGAGAAAGGCCCTTTGTTAGACCATACGCTCCGAACTTATAATAATAACGAAATACCCCGGATTAATTGTGTTATTTTTATTACTTAAACTGGCTTTGAAACTTAGTGAAACGTAATTCGTTTCTGAAATCGTTTTTAAAACACACCCTGCTTTCTTGCATTTTTCGGTAAACAGTTCCTTTGTTGAGGTAGCCGATTGAAATATAATGACGTAAAAGTGACGTGTGACGGTATCAAGTTAGAAAAAATATTTTAGTATTTTTAGAACATAAAAATATATTTTATTTGTAATTTTTGCTCGATTCTTCTATGGGCACTCAGAATTATATAGTCTATATCACTTCCTATAAGAGATAAAGTTTTTGTATATAAATTAAAATATTTATTTTACAATTATGTTTGTTAAGTGTGCAAATGCTGATGAAACAATTCAATGTCGAGTCGATTAAGGACAAATGGCTAATCATCTACTATGTAAAATGCATGTAAAACAGACGCAGAAATGTCTTTGCCCAACAAAGATTTATCGCATACCACTTTAATAAATTAATAGCAAAATATTTTTTTTGTATTAGGTACATGCCCCATTTGGGAAAATAGGACATAATGCCACCACTTACGTAATATATTTGCGTGAAAACAATATTATATAGCCAACAAAATGCAGCATAAAATTCTTTGTTAAATTTTTTACATCTTTATTTGGTAGTTGGAACCACAGCTAACGAATAATTCAGTTGTGATAATTTTAAACATCAATTTAAATTTTTTTTTTAAATATCGCTGTAAACTGTTTTAACGACTAGACCTTAAGTGCTGCTAGACTTTCAATAAATATTTTTCAAAAATTATTATTCATCATTATGATGAATCCCTCATTCTAATCATCAAAATAAAGTATTACTCAACTCAAAAATTTTAGTGTCCGTCGTATATAAACAGATAGAGTTAGAATTTTTTTTTTCTAACGGGTTAGTATAGTTGGTAACTATTTTAGTCACGCATCCCAAAACCAATTCCTTTTAAATTTACCAAATTTATGAAAAATAACTATTAAAATTCACGCTGTATGAATGATCTTCAATAAAAACTAGTAGACGGTATGAAACTAGAGAACGGTAGGACCAATTCATGTGAATTTATCATATGCAAAATGTAATGCCGTCAAGGCTTGTAGGAAAGTAGTTCAGAGTTTTTTTAATCGAAAAATCAACACTTTTGTATTGAAATTACATTGAAAAAGAATTTATGCTACTTTTACCAACGTCACAAGCTATTGCTATATCTACCTATTAGCAATTATAAACTAATGTCAATTTACGTATAAAAAATTCTAAAGACTACTTTGGCGTGCGTGAGCTAACAACATAAACGTTATATTTAAGCGTATTACCAGATAATAACTCATAGCTGCTCATAGCGATAGCTAAATCGTGATAAACGGTCTTGCGGAAAGGAAACAGAAATAGAAATGCGGTAAAACACTCTGCAGTAGTTGCCTCGTTATTATTAATTAATAACTTAGCTATCGTCTGCGCAAAATTAAGATAAAAATCTTTTTTCATTCTCATATAGGATCTAAAGCGCCTTAAACATAGAAATTTTGTAATGGAGAATGTTCTTCTCTTTTTGAATAAAACAAAAACTAGTGTATTTATATACATAAAAGCTCTACTGTGAAAAAGTTTCAAGCAATTTAACGTACTTAGTAACATTATCCATTCGAATTTTCACAGTTCAAACTTTGGAATAACAAATTTCTGTATATTCACTAATAATTTTCTTAACAGTGATTCTACCATAAGTCTGGTAAAGTATTTTTCCATCTGCGTTAATTATTTGTATGGAAAATCTTACAGCAACCCTTATACGAGCAAATTTAATTGGCCACTATGTGGTTGACAGATTTCCGATAGTGAAATACCTATCAAAAAATTCGATAGTAATCTCAATGTTGACGTGTAGACAACCTTCTATGCCTACCCGATTGAATCATTTTTTTCCCCGTGTGAAGACAGTACATAGGACACTATAAGTAGATGCGTTAATGACATAGCCATTGAGATGGGGGTATCTTTTTTATTAAATGTTTTGTTTTTATTATGTATATATGTTTTATTTTATTATTTGTATTTTAGGTATGTTTTAAATATTATATACTTTGACTTACAGATTTAATTTGACATATCTCTTAAATAAAAAAGCCTTCTAGATCTCTAAATTACAAAAAACATTTTGAAAATATTATGGTCTATATCATGTAAAAGTTTATATCCCTATTTGAAGCGCATTCATTCTCAAAGGTATATTATCGAAGGCTTAAAATTAATACAACTGAACGTTTATTGTAAATTGGTTCTCAACGGAACATAGAGCTTTGCAGGACTTATGTTCGTGCTTCATACACTGAAGCTATAGACTTGTTAATAATTGTGTACTCGCTTTAACACGTAGCTCTGCGTTGTTTCTTCTTTCTTTGATACAAGTAATGTAACTAAAAAGTGTTGTTTTGTTTATCAATCGGTCTCTATCTCGAAATCAGCTGGATCCTTGGTGGATCTATAATTGGCAGATAGATTAAATTTAAACCATAATTATTAAAATTAAAAAACCTGAAAAATTTATATTGAATTGACTAAAGTTATATTAGATATTGTAAAAATACGAGTAATTTAAACTCATAAATGCTGTTTCTAAAGCCGAAAAGTTGAAGTCGCAATTACATCTTCTAATCCACAAGTAGTAGGAATACAATAAATGAGTTTTGCCTACCGGTTGGCGCAATTGGTACTTCTCCTACGTTCTGCGCCAAAAGGTCCTGGGTTCAAATCCCGGTAGGTGCATTTATTTGTGTGATGATGATTATAATAATATGTATTTACTGTCGTTCCTTCGTTGTTTCTGATTACTATCACACAAGTGCTTCAGCTACCTACTTACTTTGGGATTAGAGCGATATATGTGAGTGGTCCCAATACATGCACAATTAAATGCACAAAATTAAACATGTGAAATTGAAGAAAATTTAAAACCTCTCAACGTATTAATTACATTAAAAAAAAATTCTTTAATTGTAGCTAAGAACCCATCCTCTTCACATCAGCTTCCAAAAACATCTTTATCGTTTCATTCGTTTAGAAGTCGTTACAGACAAACGTACATAAACGTCAAATTTTTAACCGCCGTTTTTGCGTAGAGGTGTAAATTAAGCCTTTAAAGTCAAGTCTTAACCTAAGAATACAATATATCAGTAAAGTTTGTACATAACTTAGTATATTGTTTAACGAAAACAATGGCTCACAATGAATTGAATCTGAACAAAGCCGTATTCATTAACTAACTTAACACATAGCAATTAAATCATTTTCTGAGTAAGAAATAGATTCTTGCCTCGGTCTCATTGAACTCTGACCTAATTATACAAGTAGCGTTTTATTGAAATGCAATACCTTGAAAGAAATGAAAAGATTATAATCTTTCAACTGTATGATCGAGGTAAGAAAAGGTTCGTCACGTTCAAATCGACATTTACTTATTTTCAATGCAGTTATAAGTTCTGCCAACGTTTAATTTCAATCGAAATAGAAATATCACATAGATGTTTGCAATAAGTGGCTAATCGACTGAGTGGCTAATCGAGTGACCAGTCAATCAATAAAGAAAGATGAAGTGAAATCTGTCAAAGGGAAAATAACGGTAAATTTGACTGATCTCAAACATGTCAATTATCGTATTAAATTATTGGCTTGATCATCGATATTTTGTATTATTTTTATAGAATTAAAATAAGCTGTAGTTGTTATGGTATAATTTATTTGAATTAGAATTATTTTGGATCACAACAATTAGATACAAAAAAAAATAAAAAATATTGACACTGATAAAAATTAACAATTAAATAGAATATATTTGATTTGAACTCTTGCGAAGTTTTTTTGACTAGGCCATTAAAAAGGTTTCATGTTGACATGAAACTAGATATAGACATAGGTGTATACTATTTTGACTCTTGTTATCTTATCAAGTAAGTAGAATTTTATATGCACTTATTACTATTTTGGTTTCAAAAGATACTGAAGTGATGACTTTATAAAGGAATGAATTTAATAAATGACGAAGGATTTCGTACCCCGACTGTACATCCTTATAGTTTTTAAATTTTTGTTAAATTTATTATTAACTTTTACCATACAATAAAGCCTATATTACTTAGAGTCCAGCTTCCCCGCGATACTAGATTTTTTAAAATCAGATCAGTAGTTATTGAGTTTATTTGTTACAAACATACAAATCTTTATCTTAATAATATTAGTGTAGATTCAACAAAACTGTATTTACATAAGCGATTATGTATGTGATTCTATATGAATAAAGATATTTTTGCATTAGAATTCAAAAGGACTATGATAAAAAATCCAAATTCAATAGTGCAAACTGTGAAAGTAAGTGAAAACATAGGCTCAATACATTTCTGCGTTTGGTTCACTGATCATTCCCTTAACAAGCAACTAGTCCTCTGGGTCCATACAAAGGCAATATTTACTTTTCCCTCGGACACCAGACCTCAGATACAATACGGAGATGTCATTTCCAAAAAATGAAGATTTTTTTTTATTACATTTTAGTGCACTTTGGAGTCGTTTTACAAATATAATAAAAAGTACAATGAACATAAAACACAAATATCGTATCTTTTGAATCTTACTTTCAATTTTAATAAAACATTCAGAATCTATCGGGGATTTTATATTTTTACTAGCTGACCCGGCAAACGTTGTTTTGCCATAATAATTTTTGGGGTGGGCTACCCTTATCACTAAGGGGTATGAAAAATAGATAGTAGCCGATTCTCAGACCTACTGAATATGCATATAAAATTTGGTAAAAATTAGTAAAGCCGTTTCGGAGGAGTAAGGTAACTAATATTGTGACACGAGAAATTTATATATAAGATTCTTAAAATGTCATGTGTCCGTGCATTGCCATCTGAACAAACATAACAAAAATAAATAGAACCTCCTCTTTAAGTCGGTTAAATAAACGCAATATTGTCCGAACTCTAAACATATTGTAACGTAACCTGTTCGATATGTTAGTTTTCTTAGAGGATTCAGTTTTATGTGTGTAACCAATAAAACGAACATTGTAAAATCCAACTCGATTTTTACAGTTCAATATGAAGATATTGGAAGCGTGGTTTATTTGTAAGATTTTTATTTGATACGTGATTTTCCGTATTTTCAAAGCTGCTATTGTTAGCTTTAGTTTGCTAATAATAATTTATTTATACATTGGTTGCCTTTAATAAAAATTATTGCCAAAAAGACCTGGGTTCATAGCCCGGTTTGTGCATTTATTTGTGTGATGAGCACGAATGTTTGTTTCCGAGTCTTGGTTGTTTATATTGTTGTATTTATTATGGTCCCCTTGTTGTTTCTGATTACCATAACACAAGTGCTTCAGCTACTTACTTTGGGATCAAAGCATTTTATGTGAGTTGTCTCAATTTTTAACAATTATTATTATTCAGAACTATCTCGGAGGAGGCCTTCATCCTTGTATACATATGTATAATGATTTATTGGAAATTCTGTAAAAATGTCAGAAATAAAAAGATTTTTATTTTATTTATATATTATATAATAAATTAGTTTGTCTGAAACTTTGACAGTGTTAAAGTTACTTTAGACAGCAGTTATAATTTTTTAAGTATCAAGTATAAGAAATAAACATTTTACTCGAGCGGTCTATGGCTAAGCCATACCCGTAGGGCTTCCAATACCCTGCGAATTCAGTATAACAACATCTTCAGGATGCTGTTGCGCCTACCAAGAGACTGTTTGTGGATGTTTGCGGAGGCGCATATTGACGGCTTTCATGAAATTATTCGCAAGAAGGTCGTCTCTATGCGGCTACGCGATAGAGGCAGTAGCAATGGCATTCTGGAGATGATTGCTTCTCGGTTGGATTTCCCAATACAAAATAGGTGGATGCGCATTTTGTTGGACTGATTTTAGTTTAGTTTATTTTATTTATTGTTACCTTATTTTAAAAAATAATATGAATTTAATATTTATTGTAATTTTTGCATTCAGAACAGTATAATGTACCTATGGATTTTTTAATTATTCGAAATAAATGGATTATTATTATTATTATAAGTACTAAAAAATATTATTGCTTATTTTACATTTTTATGATCTTAGCTGCAATCCAACTATGAGATATTCTCATTTGTGATCATCACGTATTTATATTATTTTAGTATAATGTCCAGAAATCTTTTTCTACTATCCAAGTACTTAAATTTTAAATCCTTAGTTTTAATGATAACAGTTGCTAAAACATCGCTTTGCACTTCCCGTCTTATTGAACTTTAATACAAGTTTCAACTAAAGATGTAATTGGATTTGCAGCTTTCTACTTTAGTTAATACAAATGAACAATATTATAACTAATGAATAAAGTTTTTAATGTTTGAACTAGAGATTTTAAGGTGAATGAAGCAAAAGAGGTTACTGTCTGTTTTGGGAAATACGCGTTTAAATATAATACAAGTATATATGTATCAAATTAAGATTTGAATAAAAATCTTTAAAACCTTCCTCTTTTCGTGACAAAGTTTAAAAAGGTATCACTAAAGATATAAAAACGTTTGCGTGTATGTACATATTTCCTTTGGCTCACTTAATTATCTACGCCGAAATAAGCCGATCACTCACCGAAGGATCTTCACGCTAAGTAAACAAGGGGAGGGTAACTTTAAATACATAGTTTTACTGGATGAGTTCACCGTCGTTTTTAATACGAATTTTTTATATTACACCTTACTTATTTATAAAGTATACTCTAAAAATCAATTTTGCATGATTTAAAACAAACAAAAAATTCCCCAAATAAAGAACGAAGAAGATTATTTTTATCTTTTTCACTATATTCTATACAGGCATAATATTTTATATTTTTATAATGAGTTGCATCACAAACCAGTATTTTAACCAGTAACAAAACATAACAGTATCATACAGTATCCAGAACATAATCGCGCACCAATGCCGAAATAGTACGTAAGTAACCTAATTGGCTCATCAATAAACCTTAACCTAATGTATATGCCTTATAGAATGATTATTTCTGTTTTATTTTTTATTTTTAATGCTGAAGTTAGTATTTCGAGTCTGTTTATAGCTTTTATAAAAATGCCTATTGTTGAAACTAGTATTTAAGTTCAATAAGGCGGTAAGTGCAAAGCAATGCTTCCGTATTATTGAAACTTACAATTTAAATTTTAGAACTTAATAGAAATTTCTAGAAATTCTACTATAAAACTCACTCACTCTGTTGAGTCTTCGCTTCCATCATTAAGAATTGCCACCTTTTCACTGTGAAATTCGCATATTTTATGTTGCTTTAAGAGTTAAGATTTTATATTGACCAGAAACCTTTATATAAAGAAATATTGTCGTGCTTAATTGAAACTTATTAGGTACCCGAAAGCTGGTTTATTTTTGATATTCTGTGTAATAAATAAAATACATTAGGTATTTCATATCCAGTGTCTTATCGCTATGTTTGGCTAGGTGAAGGCAGTTGTTTAATTTGCCCATTGATTGCTCATTGTTGAGGGTCCTAGGGTCGTATTCCACTCTATAATATAGATTAAGGGTGCATTATACAGGGGATCAGTGTTTACAGAGTGTGTTTATTTAAAGGGTACATACATTATTTAAGATAATTTAAATTAAATTATATCTCAGAAATCATTCGGATAAATACGGGATTCTTATGAATATGCTGATTTTGTATAAATTGTTTGTTCTGATTTATTTTAAATATTATTACAATTATTGTAATTTCGCTTTGTCTAGGCTTTGCCTAAACAATGCTTAAAACAACATTTAATTAAATATTAATTACATTTTGGTTTTGAATATTAAGTACCTACTGGTCTTATTAGAATAGCGAAGAATCTACCTAGAATGTCATGTAGATGACGAACAAAAGATGGCGCATACGTAATTTTTTTGATGTTCCTGTAACATGGCAATCTGTTTCCCAACAATAATCCACTTTTTTGTTTGATTTCTCTGTTTATGTATTTCTCGAAAGCTATACTTGTATAAAAATTCATTTCACACCACTCTATTGATGTCAAGTAATTTAATAAATAAAATTTGACACATCTTTTACTCTATGTTTTCCACTAATTACAAAAATGAGGTTCGCTGTTATTTTGTGCGTTGTTTGATTAATTATTATTTTATTATTTGTAGTATCGAGGTAAATCGACACAATTTTTACTAAAATTTCGCACTTTTGGAAAAATTCACAAAACTTTAAAACATTCCAAATTACCACCTCTAAACCTTACACAACTGCCACTCGTTAGCACTGTCCAAGAAAAGACCACCTGGACTTGTGAGCCATATCTTTGTGTATCTAGTGCCGAGCTTTTTTGAGTTTACACCCCTACCACATTCCCTTGAACGACTTATTCGACTTTTACAAACGACATCTGACACTTGGTAATTAACTAATGCTATGAGAGAGTTTTGGCGCCATCGCAACAATGAGCGCGTCATGTTTTATATAAAATTCTGTAAAAGTTGTGTATTTTCGAGATTTTATGTATAAAATTGGTAGAGTTTTAAGCATAAACTGTTCGGCAATGTGCAAGATTAAAGGAAAGTGATATAATTCAGTAAAACGTGCCTTTTTGATTTGGTCAAAATTTGGTGGAGCACGAAATAAAGACATTAAATAAAATAAAGACAAGACTTAAATGTCTTGTAACTAAGCCAAAACCTTTATAACCTAACAAATAAATTTTTTATAACTTAACCTTACCTAACCTAACACTAAAAAAATAAAAAAAAAGATAATTTAAAGAAGTATTTGCAAATATAAAATCTTTAACCCTAAGGCGCATACGGTGACTCATACATCGAAACTAGAAATGGTTAATTAGGACGAACTTAACTAGGCCTTATCAATCCCCCGGCTATAAAACCCTCGAAACTCTATCCCACGCATCCCCATTTACCAGTTTATTCAGGGTATAAAGCATTAAATCCGTGACGAAATTCTTTCTCATTGTTCTATAAACATACATAAACAGCAGGTATTACGCGTAGTTCTCGGCTCCCCATGGTAGCTATAATGCATTTCTACGGTACAAGTTATAAAATTTTACCCTGTGATGCCTAAAAATTCTAAACGCCTATCCTTACTAATTTTAAATGTGAAAGTAACTCTGTCTGTCTCTTTGTCTGTCGCGATTTAACGCCAAAACTACTAAACCGATTTAAATTATTAATTATTAAAAAATATAGAGAATTGGTACACAGTTAGTCTAGGGCCTGAAAAAGGACATTGTTAGAGCTTAAAGCTTTTAGGCTATACATTACGACGAAGTTAACGTGGGTAAAACCACGGGGCACAGTTAGTATGTATGCATATCTGTCATGCGGTATCAAAGGAAAAGGTTCGTTAATAATTATTATATAATTTATTGCCAAAATACTAACTCTAGAACATATAGCCCAGGCTTCTAATGTAGTATACTGTATTTCAGAAGCCAGTGACTTCTCAGTTGCATATTTGTGTAGCAATAAATTTATTTTTTATATGATATACTCTCAATTTAATTTATGTGAATGTTTTTAGGTGATTTTAAAGGTCATACTTAAGAGGTATGAATAGATTTGTACTTTAATATTGAGCCTATTTATGTCAATTTTTAATTTGTGTTGATTTTTAATTGTTTTGGGAATTTTCTACATAAATGCGTGAAGTTTGTTTTTAAAAAAACTTAAAACGACTTCAAAATACATTAAAATGATATAAATAAAACACAAAAATTTACTTTTTAGAATGATTATTTTGAAGTCGGTGCCGAACTGTACCGAATAAATCGCTTAAGGTTAAAACTTAATCGCATAAAGGGAGCTTACATAGTGCCTTCAGCATAATTTTCCGGGCCGTAGCGTAGACGTAATAAGCAGTGTTTACAAGTCCCCTATATACTCAGAGGAGCCATCGCCGGCCGCTACATATTGCTCCTAAAGAACCAAGAACTTATACGAAAACTTTATTGACTTTTCTGGCCAGGTCCTTGCTGATGAAACAAACATTATTATATTACTAAACATTAATCATTATTAATTAGTAAACATTATTAATTACCACCTCTATTCAACTATTTTAAGTCTTTTTTTCGCAATAAAAGCTAGCTTCTATCCTTTCCAAAATTCTAGTATAACTCTGTGTTAAATTTCATCAAAATCAGTTCTGTGGTTTAGGCGCAGTTAGTGCAGTTAGGCGTGCAACCGTCAGATAGCGTAACGTAAAAGTCATAGGTACAGAGTATTACTACTAAAACTATGATTTACTTTCGTGTTTACTAGTAAAAACTATCAAAGTACCATCTCTTGACATGAAGCCACAACATTTCAAGTTCATATTATTCATATTATTTATTTTCAACAAAAAAGGAGGAGCTACTCAATTCGACGCTATGTTTTTTTTATGTTTGTTACCTAAGAACTTTCAACTGGGTGAACCGATTTCGATGTTTGAGAGCTGGTGCTTCATTTCATCAAAATCTGTTTAATAGTTACAATTAGAAGCCGTTTTTTTTTTTGTTAAAATTTTAACACTATATTATTTTTAATATAATATGTAATGTGAGCTCATGGTTGTGTAGCTAGGTCCAATTTGAGGTAGAGCAGCATTGGTTACAGGTAGGGCGGAAGTACAAAATTATCATAATTGATCTGCTCTCGAAGTACGGGCTCTTAAATGAATCACCATGCACTGACCTCTAGCTTAGTGATGGTAGTTTAGTTTTTGGTATTTTTAAGGTAGGGCATTGTGATTTCAAGGTAGGGCATTGCCCTCTCCTAGCTACGGCCCTGACCGGGCTGTGTACCTAAATGACAAATAAAAATTAATATGGATATAATCTTAAATCTCTTTTGTCTGTACGATTTTAATATATATTTCACGTCAATTATACTTGAACTTGATATGATTTCTCATATATTAATAAAAGTACAAAGAAAATCGTAAACCTTTCTCGATAAAAATTGAACGCGTCTATGTTATCGGGTTGCTCATTCTTAGCTTTCTCATTTGATTGATGCTTTTCGATTTCTCTATGGAACATTTCGTTATAAACGAGTCGAGTTATAGAAATTTAGGTCTTTTTATATATCGCTTATCATATTAACTAGCTGTATAATGATTTCGTAGCGTTCAACAGAAAAGGATTTCTTCTTAGTTCTTAAGCGTGTTCAATCAAACAATCTCTTCAGTTTTACAATATTAAGTAGAGATTTTTAACTAGCAATAATTGCACCTTAGATGAATCTTTTACGATTTGCCCGGCAATCCAATAAATGTTTTGGTTGGGTAAGGACAGAAAACTGACTTGTCTGTAAAGGAAATGATGACGCAAAGGTAGGATAGCTCTCATGTACACATAATTTTTTTATATTATTAAATTCAATTTAATAATATTAATGAACCCATGACTACGTCTGTCATTGTACGTTTTTGTCATAAGATACAAAATATATTAAGCTGAACCCCTAATGGAAAGTGAAAAAAGAATTAACGTTAATCTCTTCTATCTACTAAAACGAACCCATTTATAACGAGCCTTGAATTTCTTAAGGATGCTTATGTTCGCTAAATCTTGGCAAGAGCTCCGACATATTCATAAAACCCTGGTACAATGCATTCTTATCAAATTTACAAGAAAATTAAAGCCAGATTAATAAAAAGAATTTTACTAAGCAACTTTTTCCAGTGAATCTTTTAACGAATCATTTTTTTATGGCTTTTTTATATTTGCACTAAACTTATCTTAAAAGTATCTAGGTACGTGTGTGGAAATAAACATGTTTCGATTGAATAAGCACAGAAGGCTGATTAGTAGGTACTTTTTTTATTGTCCATGTAAAAACAATATTTTATAAATAATATTTTTTATAGGTAAAAGAAAATTAATATTATTTTGAAAGTAGTACGCAGACGACGCTGGGGGCAACATCTAGTGAATATATAGCGCATTTGTCAGGGTAGGCTAGTCGACGATCAATCAATCAACCAAATTTCTCATTAGCCCTATTTAATAGGGAGAATACAGTGTACCTAATTATTAACATCGTTAAGCGATTGGCGTTTGTATTTCAACGCAATTAAGTACCATAATTGGTTGTAAGTTTTAGCTAGTAACATGTCTATAGCTGCCAGCGCTCAGGGGACACGAATGACAAATGACAGTGATCGTTTATCTTCTTAACTGTCACGAAAGCCAATCAACATAGAGAATGCTCTTGCACAGTTGAAGGTAATTTTTAAATTTGCAACAATTAATCAAAATCTAAATAATTATTTATAATCAATTGTTAACCCTCAACAAAAAAACAGAAGTGTTTATTATTTTATAAGTTGGATTACTCTGTGTGTCTGTTTTGTCACCTGTAAACATTAATGCATTTCCTGTGTCATAACGCTTGTGGCCGCCGCGCAGGCGGTATCCATGCGGCATCTTATAAAATTCACTCAGTTATTCTATTTTCAATATACTTTTGTTTTTACATAATTTCTTACACATTCAAACAAAATTTGGCGACCATAACAGGACAAGCATAATCACAATTCATATCAGAAACATTTATTTAAGAAATCATATACATATATCGGCTCAAATCGCATAACAAACATTTAAAAAAGGACTACAGAAGTTTGAGAACGTTTCCAGTTTTGGCAACATTTGAGTTGAGTTCCGAGCCGACTGTGAAGTTCTTTCCTTACACTCGATTCTTCTCTTTCCTTCCACTTCCTCTTATTTAAAAAACCTTTTAAATTTCTAGATTTATTCTATATTTCTATATTTCTTCTTCACTGTCTTTTCTCCTCTCTTGTAAGAGTTGACTGGAAAAGAACATTTGATATCGATAAGGCATTCATTACACTTCCATGTTTTACATTAATTTTTTTTAATTTTTTTTTTTAATTAAAAATTTATAAGATAAAATAAATACATTAGAATTTAGAACCACTTTACACCAGTTAAAAACTACAAAAACAGAGATCAGATTAAGCTTGTAGTTAAATGATTGCTGTGAAAATTGACCGATTAAATGTTTGTGAAGTGATCAATCACCTGCCTCTAATCGCAGATTGATTGAGGGTCTCCAATGATAGATAACTAAGGCAACATAGGCCAAACTTTAATAAACCTCGTAGGGCACCGACTTATACAAATTTAAAGAATACAGTTTGAACCAATTAATGTACTTAATTATATTTACAAAAATACAAAAGGCTCATCAAAGCCGTTAGGGTGCGTACCCAAAATACTGGCTACATTACCGCGTTGTATTGCTATACTAACGCGTTGGCCGAAATATGAGCCAGCTTTCGGGTTTCCTGTGGTCTCAACTAAGCGCGTCGATATCTCTTTATTTAATTAGTTTTACATTTATTTAATTACTGCTGAATCCGCGAATTTTATATCGCGTCCGAGTTCCAAAAAATCCGAATAAAGTTCCGAATAAAGTCACATCACTACATAGTATAAAACAAAGTCGCTTTTTCTTTCCCTATATCCCTTTGTATGCTTAAATCTTTAAAACTACGCAACGATTTTAATGCGGTTTTTTGTAATAGATGGAGTGATTAAAGAGGAAGGTTTTTATATATGTTTTATACCCGTGAAAAGCCGGGGCGGGTCACTAGTGTCACATAAAACATCATTGTCAAAATTTATAAGTAAACGATATTTATAAATACTTTTTTATAATTTTTTTATGTGTTTTGATAACTATTCTACTATTCGAAATAGACGCGAATCCAACAAAATAGAGATTAAAATTGATTTAGCCGTTCTTGAGTGTAAATAATGACGTTGTTTTAATAAATAATAAACTTGATAATGCTATTTTTGGTAATTTAACGTGATCGAGATGATTCTTAGCTACAATTTATGAAGATAAGTTCATCCATTTATAAGCTGTTATTATTTTTTATTAGCATGTCGGGGCTTTTAAATTGTCTTCAGAGTCACTGATGTTTTGATTTTGGTACATTTTGTCGGTTTATAATTTTTTTAAAAATTTTACAATACAATATTTAAAATATACACTATTTTAAAACGTCCCCACAAGAAAATCTGTCAGTAAACCAAGCGTAATAAAATGAGTATTAGGAGCCATTGAAGCGTAATAACGTTGACCGACATTTAACTATATAGTTAACTTTATGAAGAACGAATTTTATTACTCCGCTTCAACAAATTGCCTTAAGCCGTAACTCTGAAGTGGCCTTAATGAAATTATATTTTAAAAGTCTTTTTATTTCCTCATAAAAGTAATTAAGTGAAAATTTTATCTTGCTTAATGTAATATTGTTGTATCGCTTCCGTAGCGAAGTGGTTAACGCAACTGCGTGTTACGCTAGAGATCATCGGTTCGAATCCCGGGGAGTACATAAATATTTTGGTTGTGTAGGCATAGAAGGCTATATATCCGGTATACTTGCTGGTATTCTTTCCGGTAAAGAAATCAATGAATCTGTCGCAGAAATTTATCTAACTAATTCCCCACTAGGGTTTCATACATTCATATAAATTTGAACTGTAATGGCTATATATCAAGAGATAGCGTTGAGACGTGTAACTTAACCCAAACATTTTCTTCTCCATGATTCGAAATACCTGTGGCGCTACACAGAAGTGTCAACTACAAAGGCGGTCAAATTCATACTGTTTAATTTTTCTAATATAATATTTAGTTTTTAACGGTATATACAAAAAAACTTGAGAAGTGTCAAGGGACACCCGGATGTAATGTATGTTATTAATGTATGGATGTTGTAATAAAAATTTAATATTGTCTGTATAAAATTTCTACTTACCTAACTCCATTAGCAATATCCAGAACTTGTGCAGAAACACTGTCAGGATTCATTATTGTTATTATTTCACTCAACAAAAATAATCGTCACGACACCTAAATGTTCAATTTATTTTGAAGCGATTTTATTTTGTATGAAGCTGAAGTAATTAGATAGATTTTTTTTTTTGTGTTTGCATTTTGCAATTAGCCGTTGAAGACTATAAACAGATGAGGTGTGAGCTTTTTTGCGTGATAGGCAGTACTCCCAGTGGAGCAAGCCTATTGATTTTAACCATCCTATGATGGATGGTTAAAATGAAGAGAGGTAGATAATAATTTTTTTTCTTTATAGAACAGGAAGAATAAGGGCAGGAGGCTCGATACTCTATTAGGCCTATGAATAGCGGTTTGCCGTTTATGGACACCCCTAACGCCAGTTCGGCAAAGGGTGCGTTGCCGGCCATTTAAAGCAAGGTACGCTGTTTTCTTGAAGATAAAGAAGTCGTAATGATTCGGAAATACCTCTGTAGGTAGCTGGTTCCACAAAGTGGTGGTGTGTGCCAGAAAACACTCAGTTGTGTAATGGCAAACATCGAAATGATACGGATGAAATTTTGTATTCTTCCTTGACGTTCGAAGATGAAACCTAGCTGCTGGTATTAGTAATCACTACCACAGATAATTTTTAAATTGTCTTCTGTTCACTTGTTATAATATAATATTTAGTAAAAATTATCAAAAATAAAGACAACCAATATTTGTATTTATATTTGTTACAGTCAAAGCGTCCATTTAGTAAATGAATTCACTTACTAGTCAGTGCATACATTTAGTAATCTCATTCGTCAATGCATGAATTACAAACAAAGTTCAAACTTTGACTAGTTCGTGTATGCATTTTCTATGACAGCTTCGTAAATGTTTGCGAATTTATTTAAATAATATTTGAAAACATAAACTCTATTAAATCTGGAAAAGTAAAATCGGAACTAGTTACTTACTTTTATTGTAATTTTAGGTTAGAAAATTGGTTTACAATTAATTTTGAAGCTAGTCATTTATTTATTACAAAATGATTTCGACTGGTTAAAAATATCAATGCTTTCATTGTTAATATAGAGTGTACAAATACAAAAATTAACCTTCAACATATTTTTTGACTAATATATTATAAAACAAACTAAAAACTTTAATCCATTTTCATTTAATACTCCATCGTTATTCTAAAAATATATCGATTACAAAATATGTATCCGTAACGATTGTAAATGTATCTTCCATTTCCTATAGTCCTAAAGTGAAAATCATGGTTCTACTAAGGCTTATTAGTAAATGAATGCATTTGCTAGACCATGCGTGCATGTACTAGTTGTAGTGTTAATATTTCTATTATAGAATAGAAGTGAACATAGGTTCACTTCAACTAAAGGAGCAACTAAATGCATTCACTGACTAATGACTGGATGGGATGGTGTTCCCTTTACTAATGGGAACACTCTTACTGTACCATCTACAAAAATGACCAATGTTTATGTAATTTTAATATAAATATTCTATTTATAATTTGAAATC
Organism: Aporia crataegi; assembly: GCA_912999735.1. Taxonomy (NCBI): domain Eukaryota; kingdom Metazoa; phylum Arthropoda; class Insecta; order Lepidoptera; family Pieridae; genus Aporia; species Aporia crataegi. Next base: position 6,807,611 of record OU538749.1, read on the forward strand.
TAAATTTCTGTTTATAATCAGTATTAATAGTAAACGATGTGGGCAATATATATAGGACTCCTTGCGAAGCTGAGTTGGCTAGTAATATATAAAATATCATATCGTCGCTTTATTTTCTAATTTCCAGCGTTGGGATGTGAACCGACCGTCTGTTAATGTCTGTATCAACCATTTCTTTAATATTTTTCATTTCATTTTAAGAATTCTTTTATTATCCGACGGCTGGCAACATTTTCTTATTTTTTCATCCCATTGAGAAAGATATAGAGTGTTTTGTGACGCGTTTTCAGAATTTGTGAGTTTTTTAAATAATTCTCTGAACTCGTTCTCTGAAAAATAATTCATCTTTAATACGATTATGGAGAAATGATAATTTTTTTTTCATAAAAAGCAATTTTATCCTGCTTTGAAATTTATAACTTTACGCTTCTATTTAAGAGCCAGCCCAGGACTCCTGGGGTCATTTCATTCAATCCCTTGATACCTCCTGCAAATATACTAGCAGCGCATTCTTCCACTATGCACTGCCCCGCTGCAGACGATCACGTCTGCAGCGGGGCTGTGCAGTGGCAGCCCGCTGAGTCCTTGATGCCTCATCTCTGCAGATGGTAATTACAGTGACCCACATCGGTCCGTATTCTGTTCAGCTTAACCCATGCATTTATACAATAATTTAATAGGCTTCACATTCGAGTAGGAAATATAAAAGTTATAAAAACCCTCTTCTTTGAAAATTATCAAAACACGAGAAAACACCTCTGAGGTTTTTCAGCGTTCATCCGTTGAGGCTTTAGATGATGTCGAATAAACAACAATTTACAAGTAAAATTTATAACGCGATGATAGATAAGAATTTTTCATAATCTGATTGATCAGGTCAACTGTAAAAAAAAACATTATAATTGGTCGATTCGTTTATGAGCATGATGCCACAGATAGACACACAGATACTTCAGACTTCTAACACGTTTATACAAGGTTAAGGTTGTATGGGGTTTCAATCGACCTTTAAAAATCCATTCATTAATTACAAAGGACAATATTCACATTGTCGTATTATTTCACTCAAATTGTTATAAGAAATGAGAAATGTTGAAACGTAGGTAATTACCGCCGGAGGGAAACTTCGAGCCACTCAAGATGCTTTTTTTTGAGACTTATTTATGAATTTGAGATTGTCTTGTATTTGCTTTATATACGAGGTAAACATCATTAAACATAATTAGACTTTGTATTTTCATTATTTTTATAAATAAATTTCACTTTCAAAAACCACGTTAAGTGATTTAGTTTAATATTGGTCCAATACGTTGATTTTATTTATATACAGCATGCTACATACAATGGACAAACACTTGAGACGACATAGAACATCACAATAAAATAAATGAATGAAATATATTATTAAAGTTTGTTTTGTTATAACTAATAAAGTTAATAAGTGAAGCTATAGAGTCGGGAGACAATACTTGTAAAATACAATTATTATTAGTGGAATGAGGAACATCACAGAGAAGGTAATCTAAGAGCGGCCGTACACGGACTGCTTCGAGCAGTTTGAGACCGACTGCTTGAAGCCGCGACCGCACGGTGAACTATAGTCATTCATTCGCTGCCGTACACACGACTGCTCGAGCAGTCGCGACCGCTTCACCTCTAGTTCACCGTGCGGTAGCGGCTTCAAGCAATCGGTCTCAACTGCTAGAAGCAGTCCATGTACGGTACCTGCAACTAATGAGAATAAAAAACTAAGAAAGTTAACGATCGCAAAGAAAAGGTAACATTGACACGAGTCAAAGTTCAATGTGATAAATATCAGTTATATTTATCACATTGAACTTTCATTACACCTTAGTTAATTTAATAATATAAGTAAAACAAAGTCGGGATACTTATAATATTTATAACTCAGGAGCGGTTGGACCGATTTTGAAGTGAAGTCCCGTGTCCCCTAGTGGGGGGGTATGGGGCAGATGCATTTCACATCTGTTTCATTGATCGGTTTTTACTTTTAGGGACAAGTAGGTGAATAGCCTTTTATATCCTGCCAGACCAACCACCAGACCAGTTTTTTTTATCTCCACCGGGATTCGAACCTAGGACCTCTCGGTTGTAACGCTTACGCGCTTAACACTGGACCAAAGAGGCGGTCCAATTTTAACCGAATTTAATGATCTCTAATTTGTTAGATTCGTCTAATCCGAGAATAGCAGAATACCTATTAAAAATATAGAAAATTACATGAAAATGTGTTTAGGAACAAAATTCCTTTCCTCATACATTTTCTGTGGAATGACGTTTTAGGTGACACGTTATTATTCGGAACTCTGAAGTAATACGAAGTTTTCGGCGTCCACAAGTTGATTATACTCGTAATTCAAAGCAGATATACGAATTTTTTTACATTTTATATTACACATCTCTGTAATAGGAAATGTAAGAGCGTAGTGAAATATAAACGGTGCAAATTATCGGAGGTTGTATGCACCGCCCACCCAATTTTCGCGCTTGCTGGAACGCCTATTTTAATTTCCTGTCTGATCTCATACTAAACGAAAGCTTAGATATCGTTTGCGCATGTGATATCTACAGAGACGAGCTATTTTAATTATTAGGACCTTGTATAATCACATTAAAGTCTTAACCCTTAAATCTCTAATATAAGTGTTATAATTATTTAATATGTATAATTTATACTTATAAATAGCGTATTATTATTTTCTACATATAATTAAAAAATAAGAGTGTCTTAGTCATGTGCTCTGAAAGAGGGAGGTTATCTGGAAAGTTTTTCGGATGTGTCAAAAACTTTGAAAATATCTTCTTTCTAACTCACCAAACGCATTTCACATATGTGCAAAAATAGGTCTTTCCCCCTGGTTACGGGCTTCACCAAATTCTAAAGCAGTACATCAAGTACATTTTTTGTTTTCATGTGAGCGCCTCCTTGGCCAGGTAAGCGTATGTGTTACAACCGTGAGGTTCTGGGTTCGATTCCCGGTGGCAGGACATGTCTGGCAGGACATAGAAGGCTGATCACCTACTTGCTCCTAAAGAAAAAATCTATCTGTGAAACAGATGTGAAATTCTTCGCCCCATACCCTACTAGAGGACACGGGATTTCACTTTCTGTGGCTTCTTAAAAACATTATTACGGCTCTGAATCATAATTATATATCAAAGTAAAGGTAATGGTTTGTCTGTAACTGATATTCCTATCCTCTCAATTAATAATAGGTGTTGATTATTCAAAGGTTAACCTTTAATTCTACATCTAAAATGATGTTTAATTAAGTATGTTGTAATATATATTAGAAATTTGTCAATGTACTATGAAAAGAATAATAAAAACCACATTAAACGTAAATACACGTCGCCCAACGACTTGCTTATTTACTCAGAATACATAACCACTGTTCAATTAGACAGAGTTTTCCCTTCTAAGAAAAACTGTAGGATGCTCTCTTCTAAGAGCGACTGTTGAATAATAGCGACCGACAACCAAACCCGTAGTATTATATATTATATTAACTGTGAGTTCTTCCTCGTTCCTGATACAGAGTGACACGGCTTCGAGCTAAATAGGCTAGCACGCGCACCTGTTAACGACAAGTTTTAACATGAAACCCCACCTGAGCGTTCACCACATCAGCCGACCCAACTAATTCCTTACAAAATCTATTTTTAGTAGAGACGTTGTAGAGATAAGGCAGAAGATTGGTAGTAAAACCAACTTTATTTCATCCTTTTGTCTTTTTATTTACTATATTTCCGTATTATATACCTATTATGTCAAAAACCAATGATAGAAATTAGCTATGTAATAAACAATGAAAGTTTATTTACTAATTTATTGCTAAAACAAGCAATTTGTATTTTAAATTACCTTAATGGTACCATGTCGTTTAATAATAATTATAAATGTGTAATAATTACTATTACAAAGGACTGTATTAAAATGAAAAACGTTCTTTATAGTACAAACTCTAATAATGAAGAAAGCAATATCAAAAATTCATTTAAAACAAAACGCCAAAAGGGATTTGAAAAAAACAAAACAGAAATACAAAAGGCATTCCATCGTCATCACATAAAAAGAGAAAATTTAATTATTATTGTTTGTATAGAATAACATCGTCAAGTGAAATTGAACACAATTTGAAACATGATAAAAATATTATAAATAAGAATATTTCATGAACGGATCAGCACATCTTAAATTATCTAAGATCCCTCTCAAAACATGGATCCATTCGTTTCACACAGATACACAACCCCATATAATAATATTTTAAGATGCCACAGACAGACAGACATATTCAGGTTAGACTTATAAACCCCTCTTTTTTCGTGGAGGATTAAAAAGGTTATTAAAAGCTTGTTGAACCGCGACAACAAATGAAATCTCATCTAAGCGGTCCCCGGCTTTACTGCCCCTGATGGATTTTCGATTTGAGGCGTAACCGCACTACCGTTTCAATTATTCTTCCTCATACGCCCATCAATCGCGTCTAGACCAATTCTATCATATTATCAGTTCCCGCGCCTTCGTTTCCGTGGTTTTAAATCCGAATTCATACTTCGTCTTGTTTGATGGAAAGCAAACCTCCAATCAATAATAGGATTCAAAAACATCATGGAACTATAAAATAAGTTAATAAAAGCCCGAATGAGTAAAAACACTTTTACATAGAAATTGAAACTAAGAGGTTATTGTTTCGGAATTCAACTTCATTACTAGCTATCGCCCGCGGCGAAGCCTCAATTTTCATCTCTACGCCTCGTTAGTGTCAAGTTTGCTCACTGAAGTCCCGGAGTTATAAGAAGGTAACGTAAAATTCATACTGCACGTAGAATAATAAAATTGAAATTTTGTTATTAAAGCTTTTTTACCGAGGAACAATGAACAGCTTCATAAAAATATTAGATTTGATAGAACACGGTATTATTCACCGTAACTAAAAATAAACCTAAAAAATTACATGTTCATGTATTTTCTTAATAAATATTATAAATAAATATTAATATCAAATGAAAGGGTACTAAAAATTTATTATTAAAAAATAAATAGTAATCTACATGGGAAATATTTAAAATTCGCTGCCGGTGTCAAAGGTTTGACGATTTTGGATTAATTCTATAAAAGTGATTTTTTGCTTTCGTTGATTAGTACTGTATTTTGATCTATTTGTAACAAAGTTACAAAAAATTTTAGATTATAAAATATAATCTAAAAATTGAATTGAAAATGAATATAAATTCCTTAATGTGAGGATTCATATCTTAAAATACACATTCATTTCACTATAATTTTCCATACAAGCGTATACTAAAACTTCACACTTAAATGAAATGTAACAGACCCAAATAGACAATCTGTTTTGTTTAAATAATAGAAAACCTTTGTAGGGTAAAACGGGGATTAAATTTAGTCCGAGGCCTTCCGAAAAACTTGTCCGAGGGCGTATGGTGCTTCAAGTATTAATTGGGTTTGAGCCCAACAAGGGTCTGCCAGACAATTCTACGCTCAATTTAAACGCTTATAGTCCTCTACTTATCTCAGGTGTGCAGACTGTATAATTTAAATAGACAGACAAACGGCTTTTCAGCTTCAATTACTAAAAAGAAGAAAACGACTGAGTTTCTTGGTCATCTTTTCTCAATTGATAAAAAAAAAAGAAATTAACTGAGTTTCGTCGTATTTTCAGAGCAGGGCGCGTTTTTGGACAACCTGTAAATAGTGTTTAAAATCACGTTCATAAGAGGTCATGTATGTGATTCCAAATTAGTATAAATATTTTTGCCTTTTGACTTATATATAAATAAAATAATTGATAAGTTTTATTAAGTATTGAAATGAGAAAACAAAATTAACCTTAATTAAAATTAATTAAACAAAAATAATTAAGAAAGTATATTTTGGGTTACGAAGAACCGAGAGTGTCTGATACTTTTCTAACAAGACGTTGCTAGGCAACCACAGATCTATAATTATTATAGAGGTCGATCAGTACAAGTGGCCTATTACTTAAACTAAGCCTTTTTTTAAATTAAAAATTTACAGTAAAACTGATTCTTTAAATTTATGTCTTTTGAATACACGTTTTGTCTCGATGAAACAACAATTGCATATAAGCGAGAAAGGGACGCCGCATTTAAGTTTTAGTTAAGCAATATTTTAATTAATTTTAATGCATTTATTATAAATACTTTCTCATTAAGCATACTCTTTTTAATTAAAATTTGTACTTATTTATACCACACCACAACAGCGATGTCTTTTTAAAGTATTAAAACTATGCTTCGAAGTAAAGTATTGACGACACATTTTCGAGACAAACAATGTATGATGTAACACAGTGCCACGACAAAATGCTTTTAAAAGCTTGCCATCTTTTAAAAATATAACAAATCACCTATAAAACACTTCAAACGAGTTAATACGATATATTGAGAGTATATCAAACAGTTTGCATATTTCAAGAGCACCTACAAATGTTGGAAATTAATATTATTTATAAAAATATTTGAATAAGCGGTGTAGCGTTCTGATTTACTGAATTTATTAATTAAGCTTTTAAAATAATTTAACGTTTGATATTTTTATACCGATACAAAAAAGAGGACATATATGTAACTCTAAGATTCGGCGTCCTAATGAATACTAATATTTGTTTTGGATTTTACAATTTAGAGTGCCTTAATATCGATTGTCGTTCTTCCTCTGTTAAGCTAAGATTTCCTAGCGACGCATTTTTCGCATCGCGTGCGACGTGTTACGCTCATATTAATATGTCACCATGTCCATGGGGCGGCGTGGAACGTGTTGCGCTCTTCAGGAAAACAGTCATATTGAATCCCTTAGGAGGACTAGGTAACGTATTAAGCTGAGCGTAACACGTCGCACGCGACGCGAAAAATGCGTCACTAGGAAATCCTAACTTTATATCGAATTCTGAAACAGGTCTTGCTGGCTACGGTCTTTATTTTATCTTCTAACCGTTTAAATTGGCCGCTTTTTCTCTTCCTACTTGTAGTCTAAGATGATTTAGTTCCATATTTCTTCGCTCCTAATGGAGTGTCCCGTTCGCTTCAGCATATAGTGTTTATAATGTTTAATTTTTATATTGTTCTCGTTTAATGTAATTTGATTAGCGCAGTTTTAAGTAAATTCATATTATTGTAATAAACTTTGAAACTCTTCTATAAACTTTAGCAGTACTTACAATAAAATAAATCATTTTACTATTTGTTAAATCGTCTGGAGGTTTTTGCAACTATACTGTTAAGTAAGTTGTTATTTTATATAGTCTCAAGATTTGACACATCAGTTGTATTTAGAGATTGAGGTCACTCGATGAAATTGACATTTCCAGCTTCAGGTATCGCAAGCAAAACTTATCTCATAAAATTTGTTGTCATCATAAATTCAAATCAAATTGAAGTGAGTTCTCCTCTCGGGAGTGAAAACTAGACTACGGTAACCCTATTCTAGAAACGATATAAGTATTGACATTGTGTTTCTATAATATTTTTAACGCAAGTTTTTCACTATAATATTAAAAGTTCGTTTATGCATTTGTTAAAATGTTATAATTTATTTTTATGTACTTGGCTTAAGAGAAAGTAAAAAATAGTTAGTATTTACAGATTAAAAACTGCTGCTAAATTTCAAAATAAAATTTTTGAAATTCTATTAGGTACTAGTAGAAAGCCGACTCTTAACGAGCGAGAAAGGCCACATTGTATACCCACGCGAACGAAGTCTCTAGTAAAATGACGCCTACTAGACACGCCTTAGTTTATTATGCAATGCTTTATTGGAAAATATATAATCACGCAAGCAAATTGAGAACATCTCATACAGAGAAACTAGGTTAGCTGAGTCCATTTCAAATTAAACTGACCTATTTATTTAATACTATATCACTTCTACTAATATTCGTTAAGGACTCCGATTTTGATTGTATTTCGTATTAGAGGATATTATAAGTCAACAGTGAGAAAATCAATGATAATTCTCAACCCCACGGCTATTTAGTATGGTAATTAATAAGAAATATACTTTTCCTATATCCACCGGAATTCTATATTGGATTTTGTTTGTTTGGTTGAACGAGCTATTTTCTGTCTAAGGTTAGAGAAGAGAGCAAACTGCTATTCCTCTCAGGAACTGAACTACTTCGAATCAGTAGATTAGAATTGAAAAATTAGTTTTGTCTTTAATTGTCCCTTTATGGAGGACGGCCATATAAAATCACGTTATGATAATATGCCAATACCAGGCAGGATTTAATTTTTCTCAACTATGCACTAGAATGCGATTTATTTATGACAGGGTTAGGAGTGTAAGAGGCTTCGTAAATTGCAAACTTATTAACGGCTGATAGTTTTGAGTTTCATAACAAATTAAATTGCATCGAATTGATATTGCCCGTCTTTCATACATTTTCATACTGATTAAATTATCCGCCGATAAAATTTCTGCAGCCTGCGGTAGCGCTTAGATAAAGAATGCAAGAGGTACTTACCTAGATGTAAATTTTTTAACTTAGTTTTATATACTAAGCTAGCTTTTACTCGCAACTTCTTCCGCGTAATTCGCGTTTTGCGTAATTGCGTAATTCGATGCATGAATTTCTAAAATCGGTCCATTAGTTTTTGAGTTTATTTGATACAATCATGCAACTATACAAATCTTTCCTCTTTATAATATTAGATAGTATAGATAGATAAATGTTGTCAGTGAAGTCTGTTCTGTTTGTCATAAACTAAAATTACTTTTACTAAAACTATATCTTAGGCTTTATAATAATCGACCTGTGATCCTTGGAGGCACCGCACCGCATAAGTGAAAAGCCATTTCCCCTGGGCCATGAAAAGTTAATAACGCACAGACAAAAATATGTTAAACTCACAATTATACAAGGTACCCTTTCGTTTATTCACATTTAAGTAACAAGTGTACACAATTCTTTTATAAAAGCTATTCTGTAAACATTTTTCACTTTAAAAATTCTTTTGTCTTCAGGTCGGAATAATTAAAATTTAAATGCTGGAATGAGTTAGAAAAACTCAGCCCTTGATGAGAATTCAACTGCGGTGATACCAAAGCTGGAATATTTTTAAGTAACTTTCAGTTACTTAAAAATATTCTTGGGACGTAACATTCGGAATTCGACCATAAATAAAGAGTAAAATTTGTTTTTAAATCAATTTAATGTACTTTTAATGCATTTTATATAAAAAATAGCTTTATGCCTATTCGCTTCTTCTCCAAATACACTTTAAATGTATAAAATTTTACGTTCGCGAAATTTTCTTAAAAAGATGTAAAAAGTTTTCACTTCACGTATTAATATATAGCTGTACGTAAAACACATTCATTCATATGAAGGATTAGTCGTCAACCTACAGCTAATGATACGCAACACGCAACGAACAAATCTTTCACAACGCATAAACAATAAAAATACTTGCTTTATTTTTGTACTGCTAAAGATTCAAAGAAACGTTCTTTAAAAGGCTGCACGCAAAACCAAGTTCTCATTTAAACTTATAAAGAAATTAAATATTTTAATCTACAGAATAAATATAAAAAAATATGTATATAAAAGTTGAATATAATTTTAGAAACATTAGGCACATATCCAACCCGTCAAGCCGTAAAATTGAACCGATTGCGATGCGATATTTTTTTAAAGCTACATTATGAAGTATTTTTAATTGTATTTATCGTATCAGGGGTCTCATATTATCTTCGATTTCTTTTCCAAGAGCCCATTTGAGACACTATATTACAAAAATTATTATTATATACAAAGCATTCTCAGATTATAACCAAAGTTTTAAAATAAATGATGAATTTATCTAGCCATTTTTGTGTGTTGCTCTTAAGAACACATTTACATATTCATTCTTATTTATGAAGATGATAGAATACTACATTAAAATGTATTCGCAAAACAAAAGGACGAATAATCAAAGCATTTAATATTTTCTGAAGAGTCAGTCGCTTCCTGGTTTTGGAATACTTGTTGAATTTACAATAAAAGCCTATCGCAACAAGCAGATGTCTCAATTAAGAAATGCCGGAGGGATATTTAAACGAGGTAAGGAAACAATTGAAACAATTAAATCGCTATCAATGAAAGAATTTTCGCAGTATTCTGTCATTTACTGTCGATAATTTGAGATTCTGTGAGTTGGTTTTCGTAGAACCAGGAATATAAGTAACGACTTTTTGAATAAATATTACATGCAAATATTATATTACTCATAAATGTTGTTCAAAAATCTTTTCTTAAACAATTGAACGTGAGCACGAAAGTGACAGAAGATTTGAAACATTGTTTTCAGTTAAGCAAGGTTAATAAGTTAGGAATAAATCTATACAATGCTTACGGATCAATACTGTATATACAATATATATGTACAATATTGTATTTTTTTTACATGTGACACAGAAGAAAAATTAAAATATCCCGCATGTTAGTTACAAATAAGAATAGATATTCAAAAATTCATATTAAAAAACCGAATCGGTCTATTATTTATGGAGCTATGATACCACGGACAGATAAATAGACATTAGAAATTTATATCACATCTCTTTTTTGTCGGTGATAAAAGGCTGGATCGAATATGACTAATTTATAAAAGCACTCAACTACTGAATAAACATAATAAATATTGAGTGCTCAAATATTATATTTTAATATTTTTTCATATTTCAAAAAGTTTTCTAACCGATCGCAGCGCGGGAGAATAATTAAATGAAACTCAATTTTATTCTACCTATTTCACTGGTGAGCTGTATCGTCGGTATAAAAATGCACTTGTTTATTTACTCCGGAATAACACTAAAATGTTGTTTTCGTGTTTTCAATTTACACATGATAAATTTCAGGATTCGGTTGACTTTAAAAATATTGTTTTTAATATTGAATTGCATCCATTGTACTTGATGATTATAGAATATCAATAAATTGAATATATTAATATAAACTATTAAAAAATATTTATTTATTCACTCTTTGCTACGATGAAATAAAACATTTTGTAAAATAAAGAACTTGTGATAATTACCTACGAATTAACTCTCGTTAAAAGGCCAGCAACGCACCTGCGGCCCTATTAGCGTTATGGGTGTCCATGGATGGAGGGAATATGGATTTAAGAGAGCCTTCTTCCCGTTTGCGGCGCGTAGCATAATAATACGAGCTACGGTTGCATACATTCTACATCCTACGTAGCACTTGATTCTACCTAAAACTTTAGTACTTTGTTTTAGCAAATTGTTAATTTATTTTAATAGTATTTACCATAAAATCAATATTTTTATAAATATACATATGACATATTTAAAAAGTTTTGAGTTTATTCTCAAAAACTACTAATTTTAAATGTTCTTTCATTGACGGGAACCTGAATATGTGTGTATATTGTTTCAATATTTTCCCACCCGAAAGTTACAAATCAATTTATAGTAACACGTACGAGTTATACTTGTTAAAAACACAACCGAAGTGCAATAATACTGATTTTGTGCACTCCATAACCTTATTTGAAGGAGAAAAAAAATTAACATATATTTAGGATTGTTAGTTATGTAATTCCGAAATTAATGTGTTCATTTTTAGTAAGAAGATGTAAGAAATATACAGTTTTGATACGGAACCCTGCGGACCTCATTGAGTAGTGGTTTCATCGATTATTTACAGTTTATTGCTGACCATAAATTTATATTTACGACGCCTAATGCTGGCTTGCACTGGTCAATGGTTGCTGACCAGTATCGGCTTGTATACTATCTACTTACTAATAAATATTATATGTACTAGAGACTTTATTTCAGTATAAACGATTAGCTCTGTTTGTATTTGTATTTAATATGAATTTATTCAGAACTAAACTCAATATTTCTATATCTTCATCAATTTTCTACAATGACGAACTTCCATACAAATTTTTCTTTCCTATGTCAATTTTTTATTTTCGCGACAAAAAGTAGCCTATGTCTTAAGTCAATCTATGTCAAATTTCAACATTTGAAATTTGTGAAAATGAGGCCTCATGGCTAAGTGGTCTTATGAGCCTACCGCGAAGCTTGAGGTATCGGGTTCGATCCCCGGTCCCGAATACAATTTATAATTTAATTTGTATTTGGTCTCTGGTAGGACTGCCACGTGCCAGACACGGTGTTATAAGTGGCACGGAAGATTCTCTACAGGCTTAATTGAAGAGGTTCAACCAAACCAACTAAAATTGTGTGTTGCCTGGAAGAGATCGCTGATTAGCGATTAGGCCGCCCGTTGCACTCCATTGCAACAAAGTGTGAAAAAAAATGTTTCAGTGGTTTTGGCGTGAAAGCGTAACAGACAGACCGACAGAGTTGCTTTAAAATATATATAAGTATATGGATAATCCGCCTTGTTTAAGTAAGCTCAGTTTAAAATATTTTTATTAACATTTGTTCATTAATCTTTATCTCTGCACCTAATTGGGACTCGAAAGCTATCAGAGTGAAACATTTTATGTTACAGTTTGGCACTGACTTAAATAGGATACAATATTAAATTATGTATTAAATTTAATTAAAACTTTGAGTCAGTACATTGTTGTAAACACCGTTACAATGACTAGGTATATGATGAAAATTTTCAATTGTTCGTGGTTAGTTTTAAAACTGAAAATAAATAAATATTGTTATGTTTAGACGAGAAATAAGTTTCTTTAAACCTATATTGGTCCACGCGGTGTATAGAATGTATAAAATATTTGATGTGTATAAAGGAACTAGCGTGAGGATCGTAAACTCAATTCGCAATGAACCGAATTGCCATCTCAACCCAATTGACCGATTCATTTTTCCAGAGAGATTTATTTCAATTTTACTTTATTTTCTATTAAAATTGTGGTTTCAACTGGATTCTACAAAGATGGACATAAGTCTTTTCTGTTTTGCAATTTGTGCTCGAAAAACTAAATAACATGGTCATATTTATAATTACCTATACAAGACTTAGACCGCTTCCTTGGCCTAGTCCTAGAGGAGAGCGCGTAAGCGTTACAACTGGGAGGTCCTGGGTTCGATACCCGGTGGAGATAAAAAAAAGAACTCGGTCTGGCAGGGCATAGAAGGCTGATCATCTACTTACCCTTAAAAGAAAAAATCGATCAGTGACATAGATGTGAAACGAATCTGCCCCAAACCCCACTAAGTGACACGGGACTTCACTTTATACAAGACTTAAGACTATAGGTACATTTACTTACGGGTTTTGTTCTTGGTTGCATGGATGGAGGATGTAGCAGACACATTTCTGTGCCTGTTTAACTGGTCATTTTATTTACAGCCAATAGTTTATATTCTATGCCTTCTGTTTATTCCTAACTGAAACATGTTTTTGTTTTCCCGAGATAACAACCATTCAGCTCAACACGCAGAAGCGTTAATTGACGCGTTTTTAGAATTCACCCTTGACCCATTATTATTTCGTTAGTATTATAAAATTCCGTTTTTCTAACCCTATCACAAATTGTGCGTGTTTCTTGTTATATACAATGTATTGTTACTTCACAGTGGGTGAGCGTTTTCTCAAATATAAACATAAATTTCTCACTCGTTGCGTGCTATTTACTATTTAGGCCGTTTTTTACCGACTAAATTAATTGCGTTCAACGAAAAATTAAACTACTTTTCAGTAGTAAACAAGTTTAGAAGCTACATTTCGATTTTACACGTTTAGTTTATTCTTAGTTCAGATTCTGAACGCGGATTTTTCTAGATATTGCTTCTTTAACCTCGTTTGCAGGCGCGACATTATTTGAAGTTGGAAAGAAATGTTTCTTACTATGTGAAATTTTGATGATCGGTTAGCTCTACAACTTAGTTACTCATGCATATAATATTATATACTCATGGCATGAATGTCTTGCGTTCGTCTGTCGGAGAATCAAAAATGTTCCTTTATGGGATCTCTAGTGGGATATTTCTGCGTCCTTTTTAGAAATTTCTATCTAGTTTATTAAACTAGGCTTCTGTGCCTGCCAAATCGATTTTTTTCCTCTTTATTGGTTTTATTTGTAAACTTCTTCATTAACTGAAACTACGAAGATGGTTATACAATTTATAACCTAACATAAATGATTTTATTTTGACTCTCATATTTAATGTTTTAGTTTCAAAATCTGAACCAAAATTATGTAACTTATGAAAATTTATTCTTCATACAAGAAATGTCATCGCTTTGTTAGAAATACTAAGAAATACCAATTTAACCTGAATATTATATCTTGAATATCTTATATTTCCATACAGATATTTTCATTCAAATAGTTTTGTGACATGCCCACTTCTTTCTAGTCTAGTGAATTCATAGACAGTCAAAAGCTAAGATGTAGTTGGATACATTTCTTGGAGATTTTTCATGTGTTGTTTGCGCACTCATATGTGTCTTAACATATCCTAGTACTGTCTTTTGCAGCTATCTTCAGCTACAGTGAGGATAAAACTTAAGAAACAGTACAGAGTGTTATTATTAAATATAGCGGGACTTATCGCGCACAGAAACATTATTTATAGAACAGTAGACCAGATCAGGTAATATAGACCTGGACCTGGTAGTATAGACCAGAATGTCCTTGCAATTTGGGTTTGAGAGTTAAGTTAGTGAATAATTAATGCATTCGAGGAGTTCCAAAGTGTAATCACGGTTGGTAAATGTTGGAAGATACCGCTCCTTATTGCAAACATTATAAGTTTCTGAGCTCCCAACTATTCAGTTAGCACAATCTATGGCTATAAATTGGCTTTTATATAGATTAGCTTATCACTAACCGCTGTCCGCTATCCATAAGAAGTTAAACATCTCAATAAGCTTAATTATCTAAATATAATGTTTTGTCATTCTCATTCAAATAATTTTTTCTCATTCAAAAGTTTTTTTATGAAATAAACGATAAACCTAGAAACTTAAACAATGTTTTAAATCTATTTTTAACATAATTCTATAATATTATAGCCGTTAATTTATCATAATATTAATACGTGAAGTAAAAACTTTGTACCCCTTTTTACGAAAATGGCGCGAACGGGATCGTGAAATTTGATACAGTTAAAGAAGAAGTTATATGGAAAAGAAGTGCATAAAGCTATTTTTTTATATAAAATAAATTAGAAATACATTAAATAATTAAAATAAACATTACACACATTATTGCTTGAACGATACACAACATACAACACATACATGACATCGACCTATGGGCGACCACTAGTTTTCGTAAATCGTAAACTTGATCACTTCAGCTGTCAAACAAAGAAACCGCGTAAAACCATTCATTTTGGAGGTAAGATGCCATAGCAGATTCAGAGATTTCGTCGAAGCTAAAAACAAATTCCTAATGTTCATTTGAAAAAATTCGTTGATATTTTCTGTATTGAAACAAAATAAAATATAATTTTCTAAAATCTCCCAAATGACAAAACAAGAATGTAAAATTCTTTGGAAACTCAAACAACTAGCGCGCCCCGCGGCTACGTCTAATTGGCGCTCGTTAATAAACATCATTTTTAGAACTTTAGATGCAAAGTACCGCTGCGGGGTAAATAATGTTCAATTATTCTTAAAAAATATGATGATATTACATCTAAACTAATATTATAAAGAGGAAAGATTTGTATGTGTGTATGTTTGTAATAAATGAACTCAAAAACTACTGTGCCGATTTCAAAAATTTTTTACATTCACCCTAAGTAACATAGGGTTTATTGTGATTAATAATATTAATATTGTAGGCGTGGGTGAAACCGCAGCGCAGTGCTAGTATTCTAATAAATTTACATATGTCAAATAAAAAGATCTATTTGTTTGGACAAAGAATTTTGTACATAGTTTTTTTTAAATGTAAAAAATGTTCACAACTTACATGGCAACTGAAATGTTATTTAAACCGAGATGTGCCAATTCTGATGTAAAATTAAAACTCTAAACTTGACTAAACTCAAAAAACAAAGTTTTGAAATAATTGGTCTCGAAATTTTATTATTATTGTTGAGATAAATTTACTAAATTATAATAATTTTTTACCTTCATCAGAATTACCGTAAATATAATATATTGATATTTGTCAAACGAAAGACCTTCATTTTACACACACTAATATCAGCCCATCACACTATAAAATTCTAATGAAAAGTTTTTCGAAAACATAAAGTGATTAGAGGGCGGACCGCTAGTATATTGTATTGTATAGGAGGTTCGAACCCCGGAGAAACTAATAAATGTTTCGGTAGAAGAGGCAATAGGCATAGAAGGCTGTTTACCTTGACAAACTACCTCCCTATCATTGTTGTCCCACTACGGGACTAAACTTACTACTTATATTTTTTAACCGGTTTTTTTGTCTGAATCAATGTATTCTTACTTTGTGCTCAAATGTTCTGTCACTTTCTCAATAACGTACAATTGCTGTTGTAAAAACGAGACAAAAAACTTTAAGCAAAGATTGTTGAGCGTTTATGTGGTGTTAACGTTATTACATAAACTTGTAATATATTTAATAAAATTTATTTAAAAGCTACGTGACACGAAGATGCTTTGGAACGATGCCATTTGTTCACCAAGTCGGAAGGAAACTTGTTTACTCCTTTCTCTTTTCAGCTACAACTAGAAACTTTTCTTTTACGGCGCATCCAAACTTTCACAGTTTCGGTGCAAAGACAGGACCGAACTTAAATAGCAATACAATTAATATTTAATTATCTTAATTTTATTATTATTTAGTGAATGTTAATTTACTCATATAACAATAATACCTTTGCAGTGCAATTTATGTTACGCGCAATGCATTTTTAAATTTAACTTTACTATATCGATTGCAAATTAAAATATATATATAGAAATATTGGGGTAATTAATTGGATAAATAATGTAAGTAATGTTTTTGAAAGTTAATACTATCACCGCATTCTACAATTTCTTAAGTTCAAGTTAGAATGAGTATAGTGAGCTATCCTTAAAAGATACTCTCTCGTACTCGCGGACTTTTTTACCATATTACATACTTTTATTATAGGTCAAAGGATGTAGCTCCCAGTCGGTCTGATTTTAATGAGATCTTTAACAATCATCGCAATAATATTCAACTTGTTTATTGTAATTTGCCAGGTTTTTTATGGAATACTGATATTCTATTCATGAAAACCGAAAAACTAATCGAAAAAACACTCAGATTGACACACAGACCCGATGAGGGACTGGATCTTAGCAATAATTAATTAAGTTGCTGTTGTATTTGTTATATCATGCTGTTTATTTTTCAAGTCCTAAATTTCACTTGTGAATAATGAATATTAATAAAAATGAAGTAGATTTAAAGATGTCTGAGTCTGTCTCTGTATTTTTTTCAATATACTAGTGTTTCTAGATTTGTAGACAACAGGAAACGTTGGAAGAAAGTTGAGTAAAGCTTGGTTTTAAGTTTTTATTGTACAATTGAATTAAATTTGGAATCTATATAACACTTCTTTTAGCTAAAAATTAATGTTTAGCTAAAAAAGTGCTGCCGTTCAATAAGATAATTTTATAATTATGTAACACTCGCACCATCAAGATTAATTTAATGTTTATAGCAACGAATTGGTAAAATACAGGTTAAATATGTGAGCCTCATTTTAGGCTTCATGAAATTGGGCAATAATATAAATTTACTTTAAATAATCTTAATACTAGATATATCTATAAACTGACTCCATAGTGCACTAAATATAACTGAAAAAAATATTATACATGATAAATGTCTGGAAAACGAATGTCAAATGAAAGAAAATTTAGTAACACAACAATATAGTGTTAAAATTTTAACAAAAAAACTGTAAGTCTAATTGTAAATCTAAAACTACTGAACAGATTTTAAAGAAAATTAAATGAAACTAATATATAATAAAGCTTTCGAATAAAAAAGAATAATGGAAATCGGTTCACACAAAGTAGGTAACAAACATGAGTAAAAAAGTTAAAAAAAACAGCATCTAATTGAGTACCTCCTCCTTCTTTGAAGTTGGTAAAAATAGGTTCATATTTTGCCTCCCAATCACGCGACGAACATACAAAAATATATAAACGATTGGAACTTTATCCTTCTCTGTCGGTTGAGAATGGTAGTTCCTACATGGAAAACTGACTTAACGGAAACGCTACACACAGTAACATGAAATGGGATATTTAACAAAAGGCAACCCGGGTTTGGGTAACAAAGGATGGATTAAATTTCTCAAAGATCGGATACGACATCCACTTGTCACTTATCCCGATTTTAGTTTAAACAATAGACCTTCAAGGCCCTTGACAAATGAATGTGAGCTTCCGTAATAAGCTCAGTTGGTAAGGATGGTACTATTGTTTACAACATTTAGGCTCATGTGTTTGACAGAATATTTCATTTAGTTTAGTTAGTTATATTTTGATAACTATTATAAAACCACTCACTCTGTCTGTCTGATTGCCTGTCCATCTTTCTATATGTCTAATTTTATTGGCATTTCAAACTCTACAGAACGAATTTTCATGCGGTTTTCACCAGTAGATTTCGGGGAAGGTTTATTTGTTTAATTTGTCAAGTTTTGCAAATAAATTTAAATGTGGCGATGATTGAAATGTATTTGCCCTTAAGTGCTTTGTAACGTTACCTTTTTTAATCTATTTATTTTTAATTGTATATAAAAAAATAAATTAAACGAGCCGACTGGGAGCTTTCGTGGAAAGCGATACCTAAAGCTCTTTAGCTAACAAAACAATGTGTGGTGGGATTGTTTTTTTATCTCTAAATATTTTTCGAAAAATGTTAAAGCGACCTTTGCGGTTATGAGAGCGGTTTAACAACCTTAATTTAATGGTATAACCGTAAAGAAATTTAAACTAAATTTGATGTCTAGCTTCTCACTGTATATTTTTCAACTTTGATAACACATTGAGTGCTTGAGTAATATAATCAAATCAACAAATTTTGAGCCACGATTCTTTACACCCGATATAAATCAGAGGGGTGATATAGTTTTATTTGTCGCCCGGTTTGCACAATTGGTAGTGCCTTGTGTAGTGCGCCAAAAGGTCCTGGGTTCGAATTCTGTTAGGTGCATTAATTTTTTGTGATGAACACGAATGTCTACTTCCGACTCTTGGTTGTTTATGAAACTAATATGTATATTTTTTCAAAACTTATATTTATTGTGGTACCTTCGTTCTTTCTGATCCCCTTACTTTGGGGATCAGAATAATGTATGTGAATTGTCCCAATTATTTATTTATTTACTTTCGCTTGTCTGTATGTCTGAAGGTGTCTGGCTGTGACTTCGAAGCTCCATAAGGAATGACGATTTCAATGCGTTTTTTTATTTGAAAGCTGGCTTGATCGGGATAGATCTTAGCGAGAGTACGAAGTTGGTTACTTCGTTTATAATCTATTTATTTCCAATCATCGTATCAAAGTTTTTTAAACTATCTTCAATTTTAATTTATTTAAGATAAAATTTCAGTGTTCCGCTTCTTAGAGGTTTTTTAATCGGAAATAAATTTATTTAAACGTAAATAGAGCTCCAAAGCCTATAAAACACGTAAGAGTGATAAAATTATCCAATATCAATAAATCACAAGAAAACCATGTAGGTAAATGTAAGAAAATCTTTCCAGCGTATATCATTCTAGAGTCAACGAATACTGAGATGGGTTTAAAGGAGTTGTTGATGCCCTTGTGTGTTTTATTAACTAAACCAATCTTTTTTACCCATGACGTTAAAAGAGGGGTGTTATTAGTTCGACACATCTGTATATCGGCATCGGAGCTCTAATGGTATTGCATCAATAGTTTAGCTGCAATTTACGAATATCTTCATCAATTTCTTAGGTATTCATTCATTTCAAAATTTCTTTATTAATTAACTTATTTAAATTTTATAACAATGCTAGTGTTAGGAATAGGTATCCTAGCAGTTCTAACTATATTAGTAGAAGGTTTTAGGAAACATTTGGTTTATAAAAAACTATTTACTGAATTTTAAGACATTTTATATGAAAGTTGGGGGTTTTTAAAATATCTTATTACAACAGTTTCATTGATCATTTTCTTTACAAGCAAGGATCAGTCTTTTGTACGTACCTAGCTGAATCATGTATGCGCGGGTAACCCTGGACCGCCAGTGCAACACCCAGACTTAGACAGTAGACATTTTGCCTTGGAAACGTTTTTTTTACTTAGTTCTAAGCAGACGTAGCCGTATGCAGTTGCTACTATGAGATAGAATCGGCCTAACTGCTACTGAAAACAAATTACATATCACACAAATTCCTTTCATTCGAAAACAGGTGTTTTTAAAAGTAATAGCGAAGTAATTAATCGTTTATTAATTAATTTTCAATTAAACATCGACTCGTTAAGTGCTATGTCATGAAATTTTCGAGAGGGTCGCGTATTTACCGAGTTTTTAATATTATTAACGTACCACGGATTAAATATGTCAGCGAATTATCTTCTTGATGGTTTATTTTTAGTAAATTCAATAAATGTAAATTGAAAATTTAAACTCAAATTATGTATTACTTTAGTCATAGTTATTCACTCATTACGATAACTTATAAAATTTGTTAATTCCTTATCTACAATATAAATTTAATATAAAGGGCTGTAAGTTTTTTCATATATAACTAACACAGATGCTATCGAAAAGAACAATTTGCAGAGGTAATTATGAACATCATATTATTATATCACATATCATCAAATTACAAGTTAAGATCTTTTATTAAGAAAGACAATGTATAAAGCTTTATTTTCCCCTTATCAGCTAAAAAATATACTAATATAGGTGTAGTAAAAACTGTGCCAAAAATAGCATCCAGTTTTAAATTTATCAAAAATATTATTTTGACACACTGGACCGCTTTGTTGTGAATGATGGAAAAACAAACACACGTTTCAGTTTGGTTTTCCAGGGATGTTATTTTGTGGAGTTATATTATTTTTATTTTCGAAATGTTGAAATATTTTGGGCTTTTCGATTTAAAAACTATTTAAATTTTTAAGATTTGTGTCGAATTAAATAATGCAACTCAAATGAAACTTAAATATCTCAAAACTTATCTATTTCGATTCCTGGCAGCTATTTGTACATATTACTATGTTTGAACTTCTTCTGTAGAAGGAAAACATGCTTTGCAAATAAATTGAAACATTTTTTATTTTCCCAGTACTTGAACTCAGAAATTACCGTGTAATACGGATTGAATATTCGATGTGGACTAGCTAAAATGAATTTAAAACCCTATGAAAACTCCTAATTTAGATACACGGGAAATAGCAATAAAATCTTAAGCGTACCTGTACATTGTAAGCACGCTTCGAAATTCATCAAACTGTAAAGAGATGCGCGTCTTATTATGTAACAAATATTCCAAAAATAATCACACAATAACAAGCTGTATTTCATTGTCACAGATGCGAAAGTGGCGTGCAATATTTCTTTATTTACTGCACCTAAGCGCTGCCATGTACCTTCATAAAGTATCTAAGATTCAAACGAACTTCTCTTAAAATTTTCCATTCAACTACAATGAATTTTAAACCTTATTGTATCAGTATAAGGTTGTTAATAGATCAGGGAAAAATATGATCGATGCATCGTTGCATCGCACGGAGAGCACCAATTTGCTTGATTTTGTTACTATACGTGGACCCAATTCCTCATGCCTATTAAACTGCACCTAACTAAATGCCAAAGTTTTGTGCTTGAATATGGTAAAGTTGAGTATTCCATTATGCACCTTATTAACCGCAGGATATTACTTCAGAAGCCAAGACGGAGATTGGAAAAACTGTGCCTATAATAAACCAATATATCTATAGTTATATCAATGAATGAAATGTCTATATGTCTATCTATTTTAGAGCTAGCCTCTAAAATAAATAACATCTATCTATTAAATTATCGAATAGTTATTATTATTATCTCATTCTTGCTGAAGGTAGTGTCTGTCCAGATTTTCATAGATTTTCCTCTTGGGTAAATGTGCTTTTGAAACTTATCTTGAAATAAATATTTCAAATTGTATCGAATTTAGTAATATGGGCTTATAAATAAGGTTTTAATTTATACTAGTGACTTTAATCAAAAAAGGAAATTGTGGATAGAAAATGGCGCATAGCCTAGGCTTCGGGAATGGCCAATAAATCTTACCGAAATCTGGATAGCAGGCCAGGTATTCTAATATTAATATAGTATCTTGGAGCTCTAATGGGAAGTTATGGGGGATTTATTAGTACAGGAATATTAAACATCGAAAGCAATCATAATATTAGCTAAATCTAGTAAAGATAGAGTTTCTAGTCTATCTTTACTAGATTTCACTAGTGAATTCGGCCAAAAGACATCATGAAAACTTATTATTAACTAACCTAGGTTACCTAACCTATGTTATTCTGAAAGAAATAAGCTGCCCATTTTATAAAAATATTTTTTTATCCCCGACGTAAAAAGATGGGTTTGAGGTTCAGTGTATCTGTATTGTTTTCGTGGCATCGCAGCTCTTAAATAAATGTGTTTGAAATCTCATGTCAACGGAGTAATAGTGGGGTATGGGGCAGATGCATTTCACATCTGTTTCACTAATCGATTTTTTTTATTTAGAGGCATGTAGGTGATACGCCTTCTATGTCCTACCCGACTGAGTTTTTTTTTATACCAGGAATCGAACCCACAACTTCCCGGTTGTGACGCTTATGCGCTTACCAAGACGAAGGAGGCGGACATCAACAACTTGACTTGCGGACTTAAATAAATGAACCGATTTTAATGCGTTTTACTTGTATGAAGGCTGATCTTGAACATGTGTTCTTAATCTTTATGAAATCTTACAAAAAACTGTTTATACATGAAATATCCTTATTTATATTCATCATCTCGTTGAGTGTTTTTGAATTGTTTTTAATTTCAATTGAATAATGAACAGTTTCCGGTGGTTCTCGTGTCACTAGGGACGTTCAAATCGCTCATTTACCCCACCTTACATTACGTGCCACCTATCAGCTATCGCTTACTTTATAGCATCCATCATCTGTGACGTGTAATTAATTTGTCCAAATAAAAATTTCAAAATAATTAAAAGATTAAGAAAGTGTTTTTTTTAACCATACAAGAAGCAAACAGGCAGGAGGCTCACTTACGAGAAGCAATCCGCCGATGGATACCCTTAAAGCCTGTTGGGCCACGGGTGCGTTGCCAGCCTTTTAAAAAGAGGTACGTTCTTTTCTTGAAAGTCTTTAATTTGTAATGGTTCGGAAATACATCGAAAGCAGCTAAATTCTGAATGTGTATGAAAATGGGAATGCTTTGTGACAGATTTTTAAGTAACTTTAGTTGAAAAATATCCAAAAATATGTTTTATTGTATATAAATTAATTTGATTTTTGATTTTCTAACCCCGTTGCAAAGTTATATGTTTGACCGTTCTGTGAATGTGTGTCTATCGCATCGTAAATCCTAAACGCGGTTTTGTTTCAACATTTTTCAAAAATCTTTAAAAGTATATTAATATTTTCAACACGGATCAGATTTTTTCATTGAATGGTGATGATAAATGTTACTTCGGTGGACAATAGACTTACCTTTTGTTGATTTATGGCAGTTTAACCGAAGCGATTTAGCAATTCAGTGGTAGCCAGGGGTTTCACCTCCTCTTAAAGGAATTTTTTTTAAACATTTTTTCCTTATTGCAACATTTTTCATTGATGCTCCTATTGGTTTCTTGTAGCGTGGTCTTAATAACCCATAGTTTTCTCGATGCTGCCAACCCATGGTCGTTCCAACACAAAAATCTTTTCGTTAGTTTTTTTCATTTCATACCAGCACAATTGACATCTAAATAATAAAATTCAAAACAGAACGCAAATATATCAGAAACACTGCAATACCATTTATAAAAAACTTAAGACTACACTTTTCCATTTAATTCATTCCGTAAAACCACCTCAATTGGGCTGATCGAACTCGTTCAAACCTCAACGAGCCAAAACTTTCGTTCTTTTTGACTTCTATGAGTAAATAGACTACGTTTTGCGAGCGATTTCAAAACTTTCATTTTTAACTTGTTTTTTATTGGAATAGGTTCTAGTTGATTTCATGTATTTTAACTGACTGCAAAGGAGAATAATATAAATTCGACTGTATGTCTGTTACGCAATCGTGAAGTCAAATAAACCAATTTTTATTATTACTTTTTAGTTATAAATCATACTTTTGCTGTGGCCTTATTTAAATTTTATTATAATTGATTTAGCACTTTTTTAAATATTCAAAAGTGACCTAAGTCTGAAAAAACAAATTGCGATCAAGAGATCAAAACTCAAAAGCAATATTTACGTTATTTACCCAAAAAGGGCAATATTTAGAAATCTTTCACACTTCATTTAGCAGTATTTCTTGGCCCCTTTTCTATCGAAACAAAATGAAAGGTCCGCTTATCTAAATGCAAAAACTTTTTGAGGTCAGAACACCAGCTGAATGTTGCTTACTTTCCAAGTAATCGAATAAGATACTAAAACGAAGAGCGCTAATGAGGCAGTTGTTTTGCTTCTTATTAACTTTGTGAAAGTTATTTACCAAAAATGTAACCCAACTTTACTAACTCATTGTGGCGCTAAAGCCTTTTAGTAGATACGTGATGGAGAAGTGGATATAGTAGTATTTACAAATTTTATTTACATCATATGTATTTACAGTAATAGTATAAAATATATTTAAAATTTAAAAATATTAAGAGAACTCAAATTATAAAAACCAGACTTTTTCCATTTTTTTAGCAAAGAGTGACAGAAAAGACGCAACACGCACAATCGAGCATGCGCACCCCAGTTCACCGGTGACATATGCTACAATAAAATAAAAATAAAAATATGTACATATATGTTGTATGGCGTCGCCACAGCCTTATTTCGGGCCTGTTCGAACTAGAACCTCCAGTCGGACCCATTCTATGGTTTTTGCTTTCAGGTCGTGGTTTCCGATTCCCAAGACTTAAATGTCATCTTCCAGCCAATAAAATGTTGCCTCTTGCAGTATACAAGTACTATTCAGGCACATTTATATTATTTTGATCAGAAACATTCACAAAATTTAATAATAATAATAATAATTGGGACAACTCACATACATTGCTCTGATCCCAAAGTAAGTAGCTGAAGCACTTGTGTTATGTTAATCAGAAACAACGAGGGTACCACAATAAATACATATATAAGTTTATAAAACAACCAAGACTCGGAAACAAACATTTGTGCTCATCACAACACAAATAAATGCACCTACCGGGATTCGAACCCGGAACCTTTTGATGCAGAAGGTAGGAGCACTACCAATTGCGCCAATCGGTCGTCAGATTTATAACTTAGCTTCAAAATTCAAAAGGCTAATTAAGCCAAAATACTGACTCTTCAGTACAGCCCATGTAACAGAAGTCATATGTGTAGGGTAATTACGCTGTACATAATTAGTGCTAATATTAATTATTCCCTGTGATTACTGAGCGGGCAATTTCCAAGCCCTAAATTAGTTTCGCGTGGCTGTCACGAGGCCGCTTTTGACTATTATACCTACGTTTGCTAAGTACCACGTGCATGTCGGCAAACTGCTTTAATATTTTTGCAAAAATTTAATTTAGAAAAAGGCTAATTTTTTAAGTAGTCTTTAACAAGCTCCCCATAAGAAAAGTGGTGAAACATAGGGTACACTGCTATTCAAAAGGAGAATCCAAAGATACAGAAAATATCTTTCAAACATCTAAATTCTTTATCATGTCTATATAGATAAATCTTAATATATATAAATTTCGTGTCACGTTGTTTGTCCGCGATGGACTCCTAAACTACTTAACCGATTTTAATCAAATTTGCACACCGTGTGCAGTTTGATCCGACTTGAAAGATAGGATAGCTTACATCTTAATTTATAGTAGCAATATTATTTTATTGCAAATTCGTTTCCTCATTCATTTTCTATAGAATGACGTTTTAGGTGACGCGTTATTATTCGGCACTCTGAAGCGATACAAAGTTCGCGGGGTCCACTAGTAAAATGTAAGTTTAAGAATGTATTGAGTGACTTATTTGTGCATTATTTATGTTTTTGTTATCATTTCTCTCTTGAAGTTAGTTGATAATATACCAAGTTTTACTATGATTTCATATGTGAATAAAGGCATTCTCTAAAGATATATAATAAAATCATAATAAGAAGATTAAACAGATACGTAGAACTAAATCAAATTCCAATGCTGTGTCGAATGGTTTGCATCCGATATGCTCTTTGCCTTGTAAATACAAAGCCCCCATTCATTGCAACACCAAACATACAATTTCGGTAGTGTGTTTGGGCCGTATCTCGTGCGATTCCGGCCATATTTGTTCGAAGATTGATGTATTGGTCGTGGGCTGCGGTAATTGGAGTGATGGACAGACGGCCTGTTCATTCGTCACACGGTGCCTAATGCAAAACGTTGCCTATTGGACTAATAAGTTTTAGTAGTGTAATTGGGGAAGTCGATTGTTTTGTGTTAATCTTGTATTGATAACTGTACAACCTTAGACTGGTGACGCTTTTAGTCTGCAACTGTCCGTTAACCTCTGGTAGAAGTTATAGTAAACTTCAACAAATCCGCCATTCTAAGACTAAGAAATGCCTCAGTGAGCAAATGTACAGACTCGGTTCGTGTAATAACATTAATTTGTTTTCAGTTATTATAAATAACAACACCACTAAAGAAAAAAATTGTATAGGTATAAGACTTGGTTTATAGGAAATAGAAACCTCCAAAGATTTAAACCCATATCAATACACCCTCATTAGACATTCATTTCATCCTCACGTTTGCTCACCTCAAGTTATTCTTATCTCTAGAATTTATATATTTTCAATGTTTTTTTATTCCTTCTTATACAACATCACATCAACAGTCATGTTATGAATTTATTATCGTGTATTATTAAATCACAATTGACCGCCTCCTTGGTCTAGTGGTAAGCGCGTAAACGTTACAACCGAGAGGTCCTGGGTTCGATTCCCGGTGAAGATAAAAAAATCGGTCTGGCAGGACATAGAAGGCTGATCACCTACTTGTCCCTAAAGAAAAAATCGATCAGTGAAATATATGTGAAATGCATCTGCCTCATACCCCACTAGGGGACAAGGGGCTTCTTTTTTATTAATTAAATCACTGTGCGTAAAAAAAAAAAAACAAAACAGTGACCATTTTCTTTGCGATGTGAGTATAAAATTGCCATTTATATTCGCAATATAATAAAAATTTAACTTAAAAATTAGCCACGGAGGCGTTTTAATAATAATAATAATAACATTTATTGCAGGATCATTCCCATAGCTTTGTTAGTAGCCTTTTTCTTAAAACCTAGTGTTAGTCCTTATATTTATTTACTTAAGAAGTTACAATAATTAAAAATAAAAGTAGTTATGGTACAATATTATTAGCATATACATTGTACATTATGACGTATACACGACTAATATTGTATCGTAAAGTTGTTTGATAGTAATTCGATGATTTCGTACCGTATCTAAACCCCAATTGAAACTTGAAACATAATCGGATATTTCCGGGTATACCCCGAACTTCGTAAAAATTTAGAACGAAATACCGATTCCGAAACTTTTCGAGCACTTTAAAATAGCTAATGTTACACTTAGGAGTTCGAAACTAGATAAACCCACAAAACAAAAGACTCGTATGTAAGTTGGATCACACCTTAGTTTGAAACTAGTTATAAAAGCACTCCAGTTCTCAATGATCGATGTACCTTTGTGTTATCCGATTACTAAAAAGAAGGTGATAATTTAAATAAAATCAGTAAGGTTATGGTGATTTATCAGAGATCTTTCCGCTTTTCAACTTTGCCACATCGTGCTAGCGTCATAATATTGGAACGTCTAACTGTTTTTAAAAGTATTATCTTTTTAATTCAATAAAATTATTAAAATTAATATACAATATATAAAAATAAACAAGAGAAAATTACCTACAACTTATGAAATAACAATTTTTGTCGTAAAATCGATAATTTTGATGTAGAGTCTTCTTCTTCTTCTTGAGGTGCCATCTCCTACCGGAGGTCGGCTATCATTAGGGCTATCTGGATCCTGGACACAGCGGCTCGGAACAAGGATCTTGTGCTCAGGTTGAACCATGTCCTAAGATTCTTAAGCCACGAAGTGCGCCTCCTTCCAGGCGGTCTCCTACCGTGAATTTTGCCCTGCATTATGAGCTGGAGCAGATGGTATTTGCCATTACGCATTATGTGACCAAGGTACTCCAGCTTGCGTTTTTTGATGGTGCTTAGGATCCTTGCCTTTTCATTCACCATCTGCAATACCCTCGCGTTAGACACCCTATCCGTCCACGATATTTTCAAGATTCTTCTGTATACCCACATTTCGAAGGCTTCTAAGCGGTCGCTCATACTCTGAGTTAAAGTCCATGACTCCACGCCATACAGAAGAACAGAAAACACATAGCAACGTGCCAAACGCACTCTGGTAGCTATCCTCAACGAACGATTGCACAAAAGGTGACTCAGCCTTAAAAATGCACCTCGTGCTTGCTCTATCCGGCACTTGATCTCCACGCTATGATCGCATTGATCATTCACCACGCAGCCAAGGTATTTGTAAGAGTGGACTCTTTGGACTACCTGATTTCTTATAATCAGATCCGGAGTTGTAAGGTGTTGTGATCTACCGACTATCATAATCTTAGTCTTGATCAAGTTTATGCTAAGACCGTAACTCGCACTAACGTCGTCAACCCGCCGAAGCAACCTTTGCAGATCAATAAAATTGGATGCTAGTAATATAGTATCGTCAGCATATCGAATGTTGTTCAACGCGTGACCATTTACTAATATTCCTTCTCCAGCATTTTCTAGGGCTTCTGCAAATATTGCCTCCGCATAGATATTGAACAGCAGCGGAGAGAGTATGCAACCCTGTCTGACGCCCCGCATAATGTCGATCTCTTTTGTCAATTCCTGGTCCACACGCACTCGCGCCCTCTGATGACTCTGATGTAGAGTCTACGAGTGTCAAAAAATATTATAGTTACATGAACAAGCGTCTTGATTAAAAAATTCCACTCTATCTTAAGATATTTTATGGTAGGTAAGAATTATCCTCTAACGCATTGTTTCTCAACCGGTGAGTCACGACCCTTGGAAAGGGGATCGAGTTTGTTTTAAAGGGGGTCGCAGTCCGTTGAAAAATATTAAATACAAACTACACATTAAGTACAAAAGATGCATTTTTTTTAAGGTAATTTAAGTGTAGTGTTATAAAACTTAATATTATAGTGGCGGGGTCGCAAGACTTTATACTTAACTTTTTGGCTTTTTCGTGGGTTGCAACATAAAAATGGTTGAGAAACAATTCTCCTTATTTTTACAATACGCCGTCATTCTTCTATCTTATTTTACCTTTCTTTTTTAATTATTTTTCTATTAATTACTTAAACTTTGTATCAAGGAGTCTTATTGGCAGCGAAGTTATGTAATATTTTTGTATTACTATTAAATTTTAGTAAAGTTAGTTCCATAAAAATATAAAAGTGTAGCTTGGATTTATATGTCAGTACACAACGCATAGTGAAACCACTAATGCTAGTTGTTTATTCCCTAAGCTAGCTTATAAAGAACTTGAAACACCGCTAAGTACTTCACAGATTGCACTCCATGTTCATCGTAACCATCAAACAGTTAATTTTCTCGGAAAAACTCCAGCAATTAGTTAGTGATTTCGCGCTTCGAAAGTGTTTTATTGCTTCGAACCATTTTTCAACTAGACATGCGAAATTGAATCATATCGAATGGGAGTACCATATATTTTTGTATGACAGAGTAGTGAAAGTGATGTAAACTTTTTTCACGATCTTTATCGTTTTGAAGCGATGCAAAAATTCTTTTTCTTTTTGTTCTCTGATATCGGTGGAATAAAAAAGGGTTGATCTATCCTTACGGAAGTTTGAAGTATTCGTGTGTACTTTTTTCGATAATAAGTTTATTGAATTTGTTTTTGCTTATAAAAACGAAATTATTTTGCTATAAAATAGCTAATTTCATCGTTAAAAACAATCTATCTTTTATTGCTTACTGCCTACAAGTTACTTCGGAATAAAACATAATGTTGAACAAAAAAATATCAACGTGATATGCAGAAAAAATGAAAAACTCTTCTTTGTTTAAATCTGTGTATTTTTTATGTTAAAAAACTGTTTAATCGACTTTGATGAAATTTAAACGGATAAGTATGAACAAGTTTAAAATATTTATGTATTTTAATCCATTATAGGTATAAAGGTTTATTTTAATTTTGTAAATAAAAGCTTTGTATATCTATTCTGTTAATTATTTAGGTCATGAATATATCCAAAAGTTATAAATTGTATAAAATTAATTTAGATTTTGCAAGAGTGGATAGCTTACCTAAGTTTATTTAGGATAAGCTGTACAAAAACCAAGCAAACTGTTTACCCGTTTATCAAGCAATTTCTGTTGTAAATACATCCCCAATTAAATAAGGACTTTAACATTCATACATTACTTTCTGAAAATTTGTTCGCGAAAATATTATTCTTACTACAAAAAATAAGCCTATGTGCTATAAGGTTAACTACAAAGAAACCATCATTATAATAACAACATAAAACTCGTAATGTGGTATTTCAGAGGATAATTTTAGTCAAAAATTTCAACCAGTTATATCGATTACATAAAATGCTAAATAGTTGGAATGTTAAATGTTGGGTTTCGCATTGAATTGGAATGGAATGATATTTTATGATTCTTGTTTACTTGGTTGGTTCGAAAACGTTCTACTTAAAAGTGTGAAATCAAATTTATCAAAGAAAATATTAAACCGATTTGAAATTGCATTGGAAAGTAATAAATTTACTAAAGGTCTTCTTGGCAATTATTTGGAAGTATAGAATAATGTTTTGATAACTTCTGGGTCTCAAGAGAAACCTTGAACTAAACCCTATAATACATTGATTGTTTTATGACTTCACAAAAGCAACTTAACAGCTATAAAGTATATATAAACTTATGATTAATTCAAAGTCACATATCATTAAAGTGACCATATATTTTATTATTTAAAGATCTGCCACTAACATTTTATAAATATTAAATAATTAATTCTCTATTTGGTTATTTTAAACCGACTTTCTTCAAGCAAAATAAATGTAACGTAATAATATTGTTTACTAAATATCCAACATACATCAGATATAACATCATTTATCTGTCAGCGGAACGTGTCGTAGCTCGTAGCACGTAGCACATTGCATCGTAGCATGGTAATCAGTATTCAACGAATGCGAACATGCATCGTCACTCGTATAAAACCACTATATTGATAATAAAAGGCATGGCATACCTTATTTTGGAAGCTAAGACCTACTTGGGCGCCAGCGAAGTTGTTGTAGTTTATTATTTTCTCCAATAATAAAATATGTGATAATGGTTGTTTTAAGGATGGATTTTATGAATTGATTAAATTTTATTTGCATTTTTATATTTAATTGACTTACATATGTCTCCCCTCCGTGCAGGCCGCATGTATGGGCTCGTAAAATAAATTAATACTCGTAGCTCTGAAACCAGCCTAATTAGTGAGTGATGTGACGCCCTCTAGCGGGATAACCCATACGCTAAACAATAATGCCAATATACTTACATAAAAAATTTATAATTATAAATAAAATAGTGCAAAAACAGAGACACAGAGATTTTAATGTTTTTTAAATTTATTGTATTACCGCCTCCGTTAGCTAATATTATGGCTACGTAGGCGATAAAGTCTGATCGCCTACTTGTCTGTGACGGAATTTCACTATTTAATTTATATTAAAATATATACCTACGAATGAATGTAATGCTTATGTTCTTTTATACAACACTCAAATTCAGAACGAAATACCTTCATCTGAATATTATGAAGATTACATATTTATAAACATATTTTATTCAACCAAGAAATATTCAATATCTCCATATTTTCGAGTAAAAAACCAAGGTTAAATACAACTTGACAAAGTCATCAAGACCTTAATAACTTTGGGTCTAACCTTAATGAAAGGTTTCAGGAAAATTGCTTTTGAGCCTTATCACATTCTGAGAGAGTTAGCCTATATACAAACATATTCTCAATAGTCAATTTAAATTCCATTATGTTTGTTGTATCGTATTAATAAATTTTGAAAAATGCAATAATTATTTATTTATATAAAATGAAGTAACAACTAAGTAAGTAAGAATGCAACCAGAATATTACACTGTGTGGCTAGTGTTCAACTTGTATACAATTATGAGTTACCCGGCGTTTTATTATTAGCACTGATCGTTAGTACTACAATTTTATTCATCAAATTACCATTAGTGAAGTGTAGAAAATCCCAACAATACATCTTTAGAATAACCCAAAAACCTTTAACCCTCCAAATGCGACCACATAATGTTGCCTAGGTTGAACCTTACCGATCAACTAATTTCATTACTAAAATCTTGCAACAATTACTGTGTCAAGTAGCGGTTTCGTTGCCGTTTGCCGCTAAATTGGACACGCGTCACTATCACTCAGACGTTCCTCTAATTTATCGCAAGAAAGCTAAGTACCTATTGATTTATAGGCCTCTGTCAATGTCACAGTCTGTCTTATACAAAAGTAAATTTCTACTTTATTTTTTAAAACCTCGAGAAGAACAATTCTATATAATGTAAGTTATACGCTGATGTATGAACTACAGATACTTGGTTAAGTAGTTCATACATCAGCGTGTTGTCCCGATTCTGAGTTCGAATTCCAAAAAAACAAATAAATGTTTTATTTAAATCTGCAAAGAAAATTGTCTTATCAAAAAAAAGTTTAGTTACGGGCTCTTGTCATTAAAATATAGTCACCCTTACAGTTGAAGTCTGTTAAGGAGCGGATCATTAAATTCAACTAATTCTGAAACGGAATCGACAAACTTAAGGGGTCTAAGACCTTTACAATGGTGTCGCAAATTGTTATTGGCAACGGGAGGGTTGATAGCACTCCTTGTTCGAAGTTAGAATTATTGGCCTTTTATATGTAACAATTTGCACGATTGGTGTTAATAAACTTAGATCAATTTAAATCTGAAATTAAGGTATGCCAAGTTTTGTACTTGGTACCAAGTTCCACTGAAGTTTCATATTACTGCAGTATTTTTTCACTTACAGAAATAGAGTGCAATCAAGGATGTTTATGTATAAAGGTTCTTTTAAAGCAAAAGAACTTGAATAATTTACATTCAAAAACCTTGTGGCAGTGTATTTATGACCTGCGTCTAAAGCTACGACATTCGTAGCGCTCTGTGTTTATTTGCTACGAAATATTTCGTAGCACGTAGTACGACTTATTTGTGCAAACGAGTATTACTATATATAATTTTACACTACTAAACTTTATGGTGAAATTTTTATAAAAAAAACTTGTATTGACAATACCAAATACAATGAAAAGCAAATTTTATAAAATACAAAATGGTACAGTCGACTAAAAATGTATTAGACATTTTTAGTACCGTACGGTTCATCTTCCTCCAAAAGTCATATAGATGCTATAAGTCACGTCATCATCGAACGTCATGAAATCAAAATTATCGGTAGTCCCACTCAAACATACGAAATTTCAATAAATTCATCTCGCTCTTTAGCATTCATTTACTGACGTACACATGTTCAGCAGCTTCAATGTAAACCTAATTTAATTCCACTTAACAAAACCGTACGTTGCACAATTTTGCATTGTTAATGTCATTCATTAAAGTAATTGAAAATTAATGGACGTCGATTAGAACAATAGTAATTTAAAACGATTTTGCATTCAACGATCCGAGTAGCTATTATGTAAAAAACCACTCTGCGACCGATTTACAAAAGAAATTTGCTATTGAAAAATCCATTAATACGGCAAAACGTCTGTTGCATAATAATATCATAAAACACCGGACTCTAAGTAATGCATGGTTTGCATTCTCGGGGCAAAGTATATAAATGCAAATGATATTCACATTGCCTCGCTCTCGTTTCTTAATCTTGCCTTATTTCCTTATCCATATAAAACCGTCACTAAACTCTAAATATTGGAAATGCGTTATTAGATAACTAACTTTTAAAGTAACATTTTGCAAATCATTTCATCAGAATTATCAACCCACTTGTGTAACTACAGCGTAAAAAAAGTTTTATAAACATGATTTGGTCAGTTTAGTATTCACGGATCCCAGGATAGATAAAATGAAAGGGAAATGGATTTAAAATCTTTTTTATAAAAAACCTATGTCACTCAGAGCTTAGCTTCCAATTCGTAAACGAATTTTCAAAATGTACTATTGATTTGAGTGTATTACGAACAAAAATATAAATCTTGTCGCTTTAATACTTCTACAGATAGTTACAATAAATGACATTACTAAGAACTATGTCGTCAAATAGAAAAAAAGGTATATACCGTTCCTTCTTATTTTATTTCTTTGTTTCGTTTCATATAATGATAATTTATTTATATTTTTTCTTTAGTCCGTGATATAGCTAGTAAGGACTAAAAATATATATCTCTAGTATGTGAACCAAACTTAAAGTGCGACTCACAAACCTGTTTGCGATAAGGTAAAATGCACAATGTTATTACAGTATAATGTGCATCGATAAGAAACGTTGCAGGGTTAAATTATGGCCGTCATTTTGACGTGTCGCCTTAAATCGCTGGATAATTGAACCGGCTTTTACCCTAATTTTAAAATATTGTATAATTTTGCACTTTTAAGGCTTTTAAAGTTTCTGCAGCAGACAATATATAATAATTTTATAAGGTGAAAATATTTGTATTTTTATTTATTTGAATAAATCAAAAACTATTGACTTATTTGCTTGACTTTAAAAATTCTCTTTTTTCTTCTCTTAAGATGATTAAGAATGAAAGTACACGTAAAAGTTAGAATAAAAATTTATATGACATAAATAACAATCCTTTTTAGCCGCCTCCGTGACTTAATGGTGACCCAGAAGGTTCTGGGTTTAAAACCCACTTAAACAAAAAAATAATTTGGTTTTGTAGTTGGTATTAGCCGAGAAACTCAACTCGGCAGATTTCGGACAGGCAGCGGGGTTATAAGCCGAGTTATTACTACTACAGTGCGGAGTTTTAAATCACAAACTTGCCTCCAAAAAAAAGATCAGTTAAACATAATATGCAGAAAGTTGTCGATACCATACACTACTAGGGATTTTACTTTCGCCATTTATTTATTTATTTTGGTTAAAAACACACCACGAAATAGACACCACAAATATTCAACCACGAGTTATAACGAGGGCCAACACAACAATTGCTAAAAAAAATTACGTCTTTATTAAAAAGAAGTTCTATTATACAAAATTAAAAAAAAATTAAAAAATAAAAACAAAAGAAAACGCATAAAAATGCCTTTTATCTGTTTTGCCGAAGATTGGAAAAGCATCAGTATTTAAGTTATACATCAAACTTTTTCTTTCAAGTCGCTTTTTCTTTCCCTATTTCCCTTCGGATTTTGATGTTTTTTTTTAAAAGATAGAGTGATTAAAAAGAAAGCTTTTTATATATGTTTTATACCCGTGCAAATCCGGGGCGGGTCGCTAGTAGTGCATATATTGTGTACATATGTATATTTTTGTAATAATATATTTCATAAAACGCCGCTGCAGACTGTGAGTAGCTCACTTTGACTAAAGTAGCGTGTAGTTTTCGCACCCTCTGAAGTCGTACTTTATATAAGACATTTTAGTAAGACGCTTCAGTTTAAACTTTATTTAGGTTATAATATAGACTAGGTCTATGAATGCCTTAGGCGTACTCCGAAATGTATTTGTGGGGCAAACACTTTACTAGGTTATCATTTAAACTTCTCGGGGATTGTTATAAATTAAACTCGGAAAATATTAAAGAATTTCTCACGTGTAATGTAAAAGGTTATGGGACCTCTTATACCCCAGGAACTTAAAGTGTTAAAATTCCTTTAACAGCGTTGTACATTTTAACTATGATGACTACAATTAAATAAGACAATTACTAAAGATAAATCATGTGTTATCAGATACGTCATACCTAACATCATACAAAAATTTATAATGTTAAATTTAATCCAATATATTTCAAAAAGAAAGTCGCAGGCTCCTTCCTGTACAGTCTGTACTATAGCAGAAGCTTGGGATGCTCTAGTAATTTAATGTTCTATTTAATAAACTAATTATTATTTATGAGAAAGCGAAAATTCTTCAAATATTTTAGTTATAAATAGAGTACCTAACCCGACTTTCTTTAACAGATAT
The DNA here is from genome assembly GCA_912999735.1 of Aporia crataegi. Lineage (NCBI taxonomy): Eukaryota > Metazoa > Arthropoda > Insecta > Lepidoptera > Pieridae > Aporia > Aporia crataegi. Next base: position 6,844,055 of record OU538749.1, read on the forward strand.
AAATATTTTAATATGAAGTTTCTAAAGGAAAGTAGTAATTGGGTCGAACGTTGAATAAAAAGACATTTCACAGTAATTATGAAATAATTGCTTGTTAAGAGGCCATTAATTGATACTCGAGAACTTAGTGTCGCGTTAGTTGTGTCTCTGATAATTACTGTTTTACGTCTCAGTAATAAAGATACAAGACAGTTATATAATACATATCAATTACCTAGATGCAGATATATATAAAGACGTATATATACAGTATACTTATTGTAATAGGTAAGTCAAATAAATAGGCGGTTGGATGGTTACAGACGGAAGGAGATATAGAGAGACAGATAGATAGATGTAGATATATGTAGCTATCGTTAAACAAAGACAGAGAATCCCTTCAGACTTCAGACAGACAGAAGATGGATAGGCAGGTGAATATGTAGACACTACCAGATAGACATAATTCAGACAGGCAGACAGATTTGGTTTCAATAATTAAAATAATACCTAATGTACGTACAGATATCATTGATAATTATGAATATATACATCATTCTCTAGACTCTAGGATATTGGATTATAAATTTAGTAGCATTACTAAGTACAATTCTACTCTAGTACTAAGTGACTAGTAGAATGCTTAGTTTTGTTTCAGTAAGAAATTACAAAACTAATGATAATTGAAGTACTGTATAAAATTTATTAGCAAGGTATGTGGTAAGAAAATCGTAAACTAGTTTTAAAACGAAGCGCTCGAGTGATTCTACTGCAAAAGCGGTGGTGTCTTCAATAGCGAATTAATCCAAAAATTACTATTTTATATAACTAGTATTTATTTCGAACTGTATTAACTTAAGTGTAATATGAATATACATTTAGATTCGGATTGGGTGAAGACAACAAAGGACAGTAGATGACTGTGAAAGTTTAGGGTTACGCCATAAAGGTCATAGATGATTGAATTGATATTATCAAAGCTTACTATTTTTTAGAAATAAATAAATAAATAAAGACAGAGCTATTTTTACTACAATTAAACTAATAAAAAAGAAAAACTATTAAGAGACCTTTATAACAGCGCAATACGAATATTTCATAAATGATTCTTCATAAATTTTAGCAACGATCAATCTTGATTACGTACGATTTGAAACAAAATAAAACAACAACATTTTATTGAAACGTATGAAATCAACAGCTTTGCTGATTAATCGCTAAACGATGTCAGTATTACCACAATTGCTACTGTATAAAGTTAGTATTGGTCGGTTCTCGTTAATCAACCGTTTAAGCTGAGCTTAAACTGCAGTTTGAAATTACTCAAAGTTTGATCCGTCGGAGACGAACGCAAGATTTAAGCATGAGATACTGATATTACTTTGATACTTAATGATTTACTGCAGTTAATGAATACTAAAAATTTTAGTTTCTAATTATGATACATTTATATAACATTTCCTGGAGATATACCAAGGTAACAGAAATAGTGGAAGCACCAAATCTTTAACAAAATGCACGTATAAAATTGAATGTTATTGAAATAACCTATGCTAATATTGTAAATAGAATTGTAGTTTTGTATGTAATTATCTCAAAAAATAGAAAATATTAAACCAATTATTTAAAGATACGGTTACATAGACTTCTGGTAATTCAAATTAGGTCAGAAACAGTCAAAGATTTTTTATAAAATAATTTAATTAATAACTAACTTAATTTTATTACAAACCATCTTTTCTAGTCCAAAGCTAGTTCTTTTCTCGACTTACTTTGACTTAAGGTTCTAAATCCCTTGGATGGTGCCTCTGCCCCGTCCGCAGCACGTGGCCATCCCGCACGGTCTTGAGCTACGCGCTTCACTTCACTTCACGTCAGACCAATTGTCCTCGCCTCTGCAGTGGTCGTCCGCTAGGATTGCTAAAGGCGACCATTTTTCCCCTTTCCTTCAGGATTCCATTTTAGGGCTTACCTATATATTGGGAATCTCTTCGGAGCGTGTGGCCGATCCGATTGAAATTGCGACGTTTGATCAGTTCTGTTCTAGTTAACAATTAATAAGAACTTAATCCAAGACTGACCAATACATAGAATTTCTCAGTCAGCGAGAATCGGTTCTAGATCGTGTAGGGCTGTCGCCCACTGAGAAGGATTGTCTTGCAAGTTATTATGTAACATCTATGTAAATAAGTATGTAATATATAATAAACGATAGATTTTAAAAGATGAAAATTCTATAAATCATTGTATTTTATTAAAATGAAACAAGCGGCCGTCAGTTAAACTTTCATTTTAGGTAAAAAAAAAATCCAAAATAACTTGTCACTCTCATGTAGCACAGATACTTATTCTGGTTTAAATTTAACTCCGTCTTATCTTTATACTGTGTTAGTCAAAAACAAAATTTAACTTGACTTTGCCAACAGGTTTTTATAAACATGCATCAAATTGCATAATCTAATTTGACGTATATTTTTAATATTATAATATATTTCTTAAAAGCCAGTAAAGTTGATTTTTATGGATTGCCTGGAAGAACTCGCTTGGTATAAGGCAACCGATTATATTAATATTTTTATCTATCTATTATTATTGTATATAATAATAGTTTAAAATAAAAAAAGTGAAGCACATCCATGATTTCAGAGATTCTAAAACCCATATTACATCTACATCTTTCATCATTCTTTGTTTTTCTTTATATATAATTTTTTGATAATCTATTTTTCACAGAAAAATACAAATAAATATCTTTATCTAAATTCTAAGGCATCGACTTCAAAGTATTTTTAAAGTATTACTTTAGTAAATACAAAATACAATACAAAAATATTTATTTGAAACAGACAAAAACTAAACTATGTTAATGCACATTGAAGCGCTGTATAGTTTTATAAAAATTTGATTCAGTATTCAATTCTGTATATCGAATATACAGTAAAATTTTATTTTAGGATTCTAACATCAACCGCCTCCGTTACTGAGTGGTTTACGCGTGTGCGTGTTGGAGGTCCTAGGTTTGAATCCCGGGGAAACACATAAATGTTTCGGATAGGTAGGCATAGAACATACTTGCCTGTAATTAAAATGGTCACTGAAATAGAAACAGCAATGTGTCTGTCCCCTGCCCCAATAGAGGTTAGGGTAATTCACATTTTAACATTCGTAAAATAAAATAAAAGGTTTTCTAAAAGTTGAATTATTTAAAAAATGCCATGAATAGGTCTCGGATGGACGGCGGAATAAATTGGTAGTTATTTTCCGGTCCGCCGCATTTTGTATTGACGTTGACACTTAACGGCACATAAATCTGTGCTAGAAATAATTAAACCAAATTGCCGCATAGACAATTTTGAACTCCTCCATTTTAAATTATGCATGGGGACATAGTTTATGAATATTTCCATAACTAAAATTTACTATTTAAATGTCAAATGTTAGTGGAAAATTACTATCTCCGATTACACAGTCTTTTCTAATTATATATATATTACATTTTTTTTTTGAAATTATATGTAACTTATGAGGTATAGTAGATATTATAGTAAGAATACTATATCTACCTATTAAGGACCGATTAAGGATAAAAGGTTAGGATATATGTCCTTAGGGACTTTTAACAGACTTATAGGATAGGAATAATTTCACTGTACATTGTTTTGTTATATTTCGAAGTGTTTACGAAGCGTTTTCGATGAAAGCTCCCAGTCTATTGCTGTTTACCGACATCTACAATATTTTCATATTTGTCATATTTCAACCACTTTACAAAAACCTTAACAAATTAATCACATAACGTAAACCCTCCCCGTGAATTAGTCTGTCTGTTGGTGAAAACCGCATGAAAAATTGAGTACATTTCGAGATAAGTGAGAACAAAAGACAAATAGACGTCAAGGGACGTATTTTATAATATGTACTGTTAACGGCTATACATCCAGCATATACTAAAATACGCTTATGGCTTAGTTAGTTAGTGATATAACTATTTCCGTAACTCAATATTCAGCATACAATCAAATTAAATCAATTGAAACCCAATCATACGATCGGCTTTATAATAGTAACTAATTTTATTAATAACAGCTACGGACGTATATTTATAATATCGTTCTTGAATACCTATTATAATTTATTATTTTATTTATATCGAGATTTCAAATAATTTCCAAAAATCGTAGTCAACAAGCTAATCGAAAGAAAAAAAACATCACCAAGTCGTTGTGATATCCTGGTAGTTGGTAGTTGTAGATGGGAAAGGAAACCCACAACGGTGTATATAGCAAGTTTGTATTTCGAGGTTCTCCATATGACAATTAAGCATTAGATCGAATTTTATAATAAGTTCACTATGTAACCCAAATCCGTGCGTCATTATGTTACTGTTATGTTGTTATGTTAGTAATGTCGCAGTGCAACAGCGAACTAAGGCAATACACTATATCGTATACAAAGCTAAATTATTTTTTATTTAGAATTACATAAACAATTAGTAATTACTATTTTAGTATATAAAACAGTTATAGCATTCGTAAGAATTTTATATATGTCGCAGATATATTGTCGAAGAATTACAATTTCACTAGAGATATAATTGAACGGTAAATTATCAATCGACTTTATTTCTTACAATTTAACGGCCTGGTTTTAGTGATATATAAGGATCCAGACACGTGCAACTTAATATGACCTATTTCTCTGCTTGTTATTACTATTCAACATCTATAATGTCATAAGTAATATTATTCTATTTTTATATTCCTCCGGGAATCTAGGACTTACAGAGTTCGTGGAATTTTAGACGCGAAAATAACTAACCCTACCCACAAGCAGTCGCGCGTTTTCAGATTCAAAAATTTGCTCTTGAACTATGAAGGTACTTAAGTATCTTCATACCAAATCACATGCATTTGTAGCATTCATAGGAATATTTAGGTGAATAAGGCACGTGCAACTAAATATGTATTGACGTCGCAAGCTAAGCACTTACCCATTCTCGAGGAATTGCTAGAATACATATAATATGTATCCAAATTGGACGTTCCCGACGTCAAACACGAGCCACGATCACGAATACTATCGCGTCTCACCTATGAGTCACTAGTTTACAGTACTCCTGTCACACCGGTTTGTAATATTTTCGTTTTTTTTAATTTTTATAATGCGGTTTACAGTTCATTCTCTGACAGATAATTATAATTTATTTTAAAATAATTCTTCAAGATTGATCTTGACTAATGAGCGAAACATGACTGTTATGCATACTAGAATGCACACATATATTTCTCACTTGACAATATGAAAAGCACTCTCTTTTTATAAAAAATATGAACTTAATGTATTGTGGTATGTATAAGTAAAAATACTTCAAAATTTGTAATTGTGAGCTACAAGAGTAAAGACAGTTCATATTATTTATTTCTTCTAAAATTATGTAGGTCTTGTCTTTAATAAATATACAATAAATATATTATTTCACTATTTAGTTTCCGTTCATAAGACTATGTTGACTGAGAGAGATCGCTTGGTAGCGATAAGGCAACCCATTACACTGTATCCATTACTTGTATTTTTGGTATAATCGTGTTATAGTATAAAAATTATAAAATAAATAAACACAGTAAACGAGATGACGGATATCGTGCCCTCGAAGCTATTAAGTTACACTACTATGTATTTGAATTCATCAAAAAAGAAGCGAATTCACGCACGTACTGTGAGAAAAATGTGGCAAGGTTTTTCGAAAACTCTTTCTACACCCGAATCCATACCGATACGTACATATTTATTTTCAACTAGACTCTGAATTCCCGATTGTGAGCTGAAAAAGCGATGCGTATTCCAAAATATTCAACTCAAAGAAACCTATTCCCATTTTTGATTACGAAGCGTATTTTCTCTTTTTCCGGTTTATTCAAACTGGTTCAGGAGATTTGAACTGTAGTTTCGTGTGAGTTTGTTTAGCTTCAAACTATGTAGCATTCGTAAAACTGACCACGTAATTAGGTTGTATGTGGCCTATATTACCTACAACCTAAAGATTGAATATTATTGAATATTCTACATCCACCTAGTTTAATTCATTTACGTTCTTAAAATGTATCTTTTTAATGGAAGTGTTTCTAAATACTTGAACAAACAATAAAAAATAGACGTAAAAGTAATTAAAAGTATGGACTTTTAATTAATATTGGATAATTAATTTTTGGATATTTCTCGTTTTATTTTCAAAAAGTTATTATTATCATTTTACCCATTAGGTAAAGCACTTTCGATATCAGTTTAAAGTTTATTGATATCTGTAATAGTTACGAAATAATCGCCTGTACACACTTAACGATTACACCCGGTATATTTTCACTTGTCGATAACATATTTATCGATATTATATCGAATATATCGTATATTTTACGATCTTTTCCCGGCTCATTCAAACTAGCTTAGAGAAATTGAACTGTTTCGTGTGAGTTTGCTTAGCTTCGGTGAGTAGCTTTCGTATTGTCGGCCAAGTAATTGCAAACCACGACAAGTGACCTGAGAATTGAATATTGCATTAATTAAATTTACATTAGGACAACGATTAGGTATAATTTCGTGTAGCTTTCGTCGCACTTAGAGCTTACATTTTCATTTAATATGATACAATATCCGAAATGGATATTCTTACATAAATGAAAACATTCTCGCTCTTTCATTGATTTAGTGAATTGAAATTTAAGATAATTTGTAAATAATTATGATGGTTATAAATATGAATATCCCATTAATGGATGAAGTGGTATTTTTAAGCCGATTACCCTTTTTCAATAGATTTCGAATTATCAAGAATATATTAGTAAGGAATACAAGGGTCAGTTGGCGCACCTGCGGTGGCAATTGAAAAAAAAGAGAAAACGTTAAAAACACCACCTAAAATACAACGCCACCTCCTGGTCTATAATCTTAAGTGTAACTTATTGATTTAATACGAACGAACCCAAAAGTTATGTTAGAATCACGTTTTATTCATACCACATTTCTAATTAGAATATATTTTAGCTACTGTAGACCAACTTTGATATGAAATACATTTATGTGCTCAAAGTTTGCTGTGCATGGATTTAATTCCTGGCATACTAACCGGTTTCATTTAAACCGGTATTATAAATACACAACCATATTGAATTTACTACAAGGTTTTTAATATACACAATTACATATAATATACACACTATACACAAAGGTTAATTATTAAGGTATTTTTTTATTTTATTCTCTGTGGAACAAGTCTTTAGAGACATTTCTAAACACTGACTAAGAAGTATTTAAGAAAAGAGTTATTTTCTTGCTCAGAGACCCACAATCCGTTGCCATCGCATTACATGGTATCGTGGATGTGGGCCATTAAATGAGCTTCCAATCGTATAGCTTTTATAGCATAAAAGATAACAATTATAATAACAGGTTATTTTAGTTGTGCTATAAAATAGAAGCTTTTAGCGAAAAAAAAACACGTAACAACGAAAGGTAATCACAAATATACATTACGAGTAATAATTACTCACCCCTGCAACTCGACAATCGCATCGAGAAACCGGTATTGCATACCGGCTATTGCAAAATACCGGCTTGTAGTCCTAATTGCATGGTCCAATTTGTTTGGTAATCGGCTTAAATTACTTCCTTCTATTTCAATTCAAGCATCTTTGTTGTTCTAATTAAACAATAGAGAAATATGATTATATAACGCTGATCATATTAACAAAAACTCTCACTTAAAGACTGAGCACAAGGAGGAGCTGGTGACATGTTATTACGGGCTTCAGGCTCCAGCCTCTAACTTAAAATAGTAAATACTAAAAGCCTTCTTAAAACTTTAAAAAAAACAGAAATAATAATTCTACAAAGATAAATACTTCCAAGTAGCTGCCTAAAGGTTAAAGCTAAATTTTATTTCATACTTTTCATTAAAATTTCCGAGTTTAATAATAACAATCTACGCCTTGAATCAATTATGATTCATCCTGGAATATACCTGAAAGTAAGTGACTATCCTTTTTATCTTGCAACATAAGAATACTAAAATCACAGTATTTTACTTATCGATTAAATATAAATAGTCTAACGGCTGTCTCGCTGTAAAAACGCTCTTCGATACGACACTAATTCTATTTTCTACTCGACTGCGTGCAGTTAACAAGGAGTTGTTCATTTAAGTTCCCTTTAGTGCTCTAAGCGTAATAATAAACAAGAAAAAATAAATTGGATATCGTTCGTGTCGGTTGCTTTAACACTGTTCACTTTGTTCACTTAAAAGGCTGATTTTTTTGCTCTTCATAAAGGAAAGTTATGAAGGATAAGAAAATATGTGCCAGCGACTTCCGTACTGCATTGTATGAACATCGATCTGTTTCATGTTTCTTATCTAACTTATTCTTAGTCAAATATAAGAATGGTTACATTAGGTAATTTATTATATTTAAATATTAAAACATATCTCCTTACTGTTTTTAATTTATTAATAAAATACTATGATAGTTATTAACCTATGAAGGTTAATCATAACCTTTGGGCTGGGGCTGCAAAATAATAATTTGTTGGTCGAAAAATCAATTTTAATACTCGACATTCTTCAGGCCCTCATAGACCTAAAGCCTCAACTCCAAAATATTATATATTTTATTTTTTAATATTGGACACGTAAAGTTTGGGCAAAAATATTTAAGAAACTCAAGATTTTATTGAAAGCCAACTTGAACAAAAAATATTTATAGAATCCTTTCAAACCATTTGAGTAAATTTTCAAAGCTTAAAAATCAGATTCACTCTTATGATTGCCACAGGAAAATAAAGAAATTGTTCAGCTGTATGCGAACTACAATACCACAGCCTCTTTTTGTATCGGATTTAAATATTAATGAAAAACAGTAATGCAGCACTTTCCACAATTTCAGAAATAGTTTTACTCAATTTTAACATAGAAGCGTAGCTTTATTGAAGTGTATTTCATATTTGCAATATGAATTGATGAGTAAAAGTTTCAACAGCATTCGCATGAGTATTGCGCGCCAGATAAACACTATTATGTTGTTGAAAGTTATCGATCCTTTTCGATATACGGATTTTAAACAAAAAAGAATCTATAATATTATAGCATCATGACTAAACGGTCTTATAAGTCCGTGAAGCCGTAGGTATCGGGTTCGATCCTCGGTCCCGAATACAATTTATAATTTAATTTGTATCTGTATTCGGTCTCTGGTAGGGCTGCCACTTGTCGGACGGGGAGTCTTAAGTAGCACGGAGGTGTGGTTGAATTTCTACAGGCTTGCCTGATGAAATACAACCAAACCAATAAAAATTGGGTTGCCTAGGAGAGATCGTTGATTAGCGATAACGCGGCCCGTTGCACTCAATTGCAACGAAGTGTTAATAAATAAATATCAATCTTATTAGTACGACAACCATGAGATTGGTCTACGTTTTCGATAGGTTTTTAATTATTATCGGATATCTGTCAATCCCAGTGTTCAAGAAGTTTACCACTAGGGGCACTGTAACATTTTCCATACAAATACTTAAAGCAGAGGCTATTGAAAAATAATTTACTTGTATTAGAGGTACAAGACCACCTCCGTGGCTAAGTGGTTTATCCTTATTTGTAACATTTCGGGTTCTTCATAATATTATAAATATAAATATTAAATTCAGAACTTTCTTCTTTTTAAAAGTTTTTCAAAAGTCACTATATCTAAATACTTATAGTATTTTATTAATAGCTGCCATTGAATGAGTGCCAGAGAAAGGAGTGTCCTTTCACGACATAAACACATTATCATAAGCCGAGCATGACACCAACTCCACGTCATAAATCACCATAGATTTTTATTGTCACGCTTAAAAATTTTACTCATGCATAAAACATTTCATTTTCATTTAATATCATTTTCTTGTGCATAGTGGTATCAGCGGGCGGTTTTAAAACGGTAATAAATTCTAATTGCAGTAAGCCATTTTTGGCAAACAACTTGGCTCTTTAGAAGCATTTTTAGCCCCTAACGAAAAAGGAAAGGCTCTATAAGTGTATTGTATGTGTATAAGTCTGTTTGTCCTTAGCCTCGTAGCTTTTAAATGAATAGATTGATATCGATGCGGTTTTCTAGAGCTGTTGTGATTGTGATTCATAGCAGTAATTTATATTTTATTATTTGTATGTTTGTAATAAACTAAAAAAACTACTGAACTAATTTTAAAAATTCTTGCATTTATGAGAAGCTAGACGCTTACTGAGTGAGATAGGCTTTATTGTATGGCCACACGCTAGTAAGAAATATAGTCGAGCTACAATGCCAAATCCATAGGGACTGTTACGTATTCGGAGATTACTTAAAGATTAATCTAGAGGTCAGACGAACAATAATTCCTATTATAAGATGATATATCGGATGTAGTTTATTATTCGTGAGGTCTCTCAGAGTTCTCAACAGAAATCAGACCTAAAATCTTCATTTAATATGTATATCCTCTGTCATCGCCAATATCTTGTCTGTTTAATGGATATGCGTTAAGTTAATATTACACAGGACATGTACTTACTTATTTAAATTATTATGTTATACTACATACATATTATATTATTATATTATACTACATACATATTATACATTATTATATATTTATTGTACTTATTTTTATTTAAAAATATACAAATGACTCATCAAAGCCATTTGGGTGCGAACCCAAAATACTGTCTGCATACATATGCCAACGGATTAGTTGGCCGAAAAATGAGCCAGATTTTGGGTTACATTTGCTATCTTGCTCTCGGCTTCTACGTTAAACCCTCCATGGACCCAATAAATAAATAAATAATAAGAAATGTTTTATATATTGGTTTGTTAAGTAGCGTCTTAATTGAATAATCTATAAGACTCTTCACGGGTTTTGTAGGTAATAAATACAAAGTTTGATACATTTCATCATATTTAAAACTAATCCGCTGTCTTCTATTATTTTAATTTTACCATTGTTTTTATTAATATTATAATATATTAATCATTTGTCATTTCTATGCTCATGTATTATTTTTGTCAAATTTATATAATAGTTTATGTATAGTTTTTTTTCAGTGTTTAAAAGACCGTGTCTTACAGTCTTTTTCTACCTTAATAAAATACAAATATATGATGTTTCATATAATATCTCCAAATATATAAATATTGTATATAGGTACTTAATTAACTCAAACTCAAAAAAATATTTAATCTGTAAAGAACTGGTTAACAGTTATTTAATGCAAGTCAATATTAATATAAAATTACATCTAAATGACTGTATAGTATATTGATGACTGTATAGTATATTGGTGACTGTATAATAAATTTCTAATCTGATAACGCTAGCTTTCAAATAACCGTTGTAAAATCAGTACATTCGTTTAGACAGACACAGAAATTAAACTTACACACCTCTTTTACAGTGAGGATTAAAAATATCTGAACTGTATATTTTCTTGAACATTTTCTATATATCGCTTGTTTTCGACAAATATTTACCGCATCCAAAGTCAGTGGCTCGTTGTTTGTTGGCTTATCTGTTCTATTGTCAAGGTAGTCCTGGACAAACAATTGACTTGGAAATTCATAACCTCACCTTTGTCAACCTCTGATAAATGTATATTATATGTTTCTTTTTAACAATAGTTTTTTATAGTCTTACATTTATCGAAAGAAGACAGTTGCACCGAATTAGGAATAGTTTAACTATAATGATTGTAAAATTTTGTGACACTGTTCTCTATTTTTTTATTAAAACTACAAAAAATTTATATAGTACGGTGGAGATTAAATTCACGTTTTTCCGTCCACCTGATTCGTCGTTACAATATAAAATAAAGACATATGGATATGTACATCTTCTTATTTGCAAGCTCTTGCCAGAACTGTCGTGGTTAGACTGGATGTTCTTCACTTTCCGGGGCAGCTGTCTTTACTTTACCAGGCAATACTTCTCCACTTCTGACGGTTAGCTGTTGCGAGCGCTTATATCTACATACAATACACTGATTAAAATTTTCGCGCACGCACCGGCAGCACGCAGTATCTGTGCCCTAAAACCATATAATAAACATATTATTAATATAAACTTTATGTAACATATTAGTCTATTTTATCTACTTCAAAAAAGGAGGAGCTACTCAATTCGACGCGGTTTTTTTTGTATTTTTAAAATATTTGTTACCTCAGAACTTTCGACTGGATAAAAGCTGGAGCTTCCCATTTGAATTTCATCAAAATCTGTTTAGTATTTAAATAATAGTATATTTAGATACTAAACAGATTTTGATGAAATTTTGTATATAATAAAATTTATTATTATTAAATATAGCGGGACTAACCGCGCAAAGAAACATTATTTATTTACATTTTCTTTACATTTTCTTCTCGTGAAGACCACGACCGTTGCAACACGGTCGACACGTCGAGGTAAATAAATAATGTTTCTTTGCGCGATAAGTCCCGCTATATTTAATAATAATGAGTTCAAATCGCTAAAGTCTTAAGTTTATATTAAATTTTTATTATTATATAGATATCATCGGTTTTTTTTTTTGTTAAATTTTAACTCTATTTTAATATCTGACTATAAATCGAATCATAATAATCCTTCGCAGTTAATATTTACAGTCATTGCTCGTTATTTTTATATTTAATGGAAATTTGAAACATGCAGCATATTTTCAATAACAGCTAAATGCATGAATTAAAGTAGAGAAACATGAAATAAACGTGTAAAAATATAATTACACTGCATTAAAGTTTCCTTGTCATTATAGAAATTGCTCGTGGTACTTTTTCAAATGTTTGCACGTATACGATACATACTTTACATAGGTAAATTTTGAAATAATTTATATTATTGAGTTTTCTAAGGATATATTCATTGTTTTAGCTTTTTCCCGCGACTTCGAACATTAAATTGTCTATTTGAGACGCAATTTTAATTTTTTAGGATAAAACTACTGTAACTTACTGTAAGTTACTTTTAATTTTAATCCACCTCGTAAAAAAGTTACGAATAATCGACTATCATGATCAAAATGTAAAACACATAGGAAAAGAAAACTAAAAATAATTCGTTGCCATATTATAAAAATATGAAGACCACAACTAGATGTAGTGCAATGGGCGGCCTTATCGCTCATCTCTTCCAAGCAACCAAAATATAATAAACACCATATATAACACATAACAAAATAAATACACATCGAATTGATAACCTTTTGGTCCTTTGAAGGTTGGTTAAAAATGCTTAGCGCCGTTTAAAATTGTTTTTGGTTTGAAACGTGACTTTATTAAAGTCTACTTTGAAATAGAAAGAGAATTTCGTGTTTATTTGAGCACTTGGAGAGAATTCATAAAAATATTTTCGCCAATATTGAAGATACTTTAATGTATCAAACAATTTACTATATTAAAAATGTCCATTTTTTTCTGTGAAATATCTTGAAGAAAGAAAAGTATATACATATTATTTAAGTGAAGTATTATTAAGACATATTACACGAGAAAAAATTTCCTATCTGTCAGCGAGACAGATTCTCAGCGATATTGTAAGACTATAGATTATAGAATTTTGTTGTTTTTTTTAATTAATTCAAATAAACGAAATGTCAAATATAACGATTAATTATTTTATCGCGTAAAACAAAAAGACTGGGGTTTGAACATTATTTAAACACTAACGTCGTTTAAATATTTCATTCAAAATTAATATTTAATAGTAATTAATCTAGTGAAGGATCAAACGTGTCGAGGGCATTGATCGCGACACCATTTAATTGTTGGCGTAGGTGAAACCGACACACCCATTAAATTAAACCTATACAAATGTATGTCCAAAAATTTCAAATTAAATAAAACTTACAAATTCCTTAATTACAACTTTTATTTATTAATTAAACAGATTTAAAAATAAAATTGGGTTAGTTACACCATGTAAGAACGGCTGAACCGATTTTAATAATCTAATCACCGATCATTAAAATCGGTCCATAAAGGAAATCATGTTTTAAGTTATCCTTAGGGAACTATCCCTAATAAAATAAAACTTTATAATTTGTATGTTTTATTTTATAAATTTAGAGTAATATAGAGTATAAGCTTATATAAACATCACGTTACGACTACATTAGCTTGTACAATTTAAGATAGCTACCGCCCGAATTTAATCTGTCTGTCACCACAGTGTATTCCACGCATAACCGGGTCCTAGAAGCCACTTTTGACTCCCGACATAAAAAGATGGTTTTTATAAATTTGACGTATCTGTGTGTCTGTGATCATCTTAGAACTATTTTTTAAAATTTCTAATCAATATATTGCAGGTTCTGTAAATTATCTTCAATTTCACTTGTAAAGAACAAGTGAATCAGGTGAGCGTGGAACGGCATCGGTTGAACAAACCGCACGATCTAATCGCTCATTTACATATTTTACAGTGCAATTCATAACAATCGATTCCTAGACAATAAAGCACGAAAGCGTGATTAACTTTAAAAGCTAAAAATTAAGTAGCACACTGTTTTAAAGTCGAGTGCCCCAGTGATAATCCAACTTTTTTTAATACACCATTGAAAAGTACCAGGTGAACATAAAACAAAGAAATTTCATTAAGTGTACCAAAAGGTAACCGGGCACTTACTGCGCAGATACGATCTAAAGCGAGCTAAAACAAACGCCGCACTAAATGTAAATTGAACGATAACTGTTGCCTTTGGGACTCCGCACACGCTATCGTGAATACTTTGTCTCTGTATTTTTTATTTAAACTATATTCAGTGAACGTTCAGTGAAATATTTGAATGTTGAATGCTTTTCATCAAAGCCACAGTAGGTTCTGCAAATATATTCAATCTGCATTTAAATAAAAATAAGATTATTTCATAAAATATTTGATAATGTTCGTTAAACAATTGTTAAACATCGGCAATCAATTGGCATTATCATTTTTTTAATGTAAAAAACAAATATTTTCAAAGTCAGACTTCAAAGGTTCTTTTTTTTTTGTTGAGATATTGACAGTGTATTCAGAGTTTTTTTTTCAGAATGTATCAGTCACAAATGTATGAGAAAAACCACTTTCTTGATGAATTCCTTTTCTTCACTTATGTTTTATGTGGAACTATTGCCCATGTATGTAAATTATTATTGTAAATATTTATTTACTCTAATGATCTGATGTGGTGTGACCCTGAGATTTAAGATATAAACCACGGCCAAACACGTCATATCAAGGCTGAATCTAACCCTCGCTCACCCTAATTTGATTCGACCGTAAGGATGTCATCTGCAAACTTCTGTGATTATGTCACACATCTTTACACATATAGAGTATTTATTGTACAGACGTAGCTTTTGACACTATGAATGAAATACCCTATATACAAGTATATTTTACAATGAAATTTTTTTATTTTTTTTAAATTGATATATTATACAAATTTGAGTAAAATAAAATAAAAGAATCAATAAAATATCTCTAGAAATTAAAAAGTTATGGGACTTTGAAGTTGTACTTGCAAGTTTTGTTAAACGCGGATAGGTCAAATGACGTCACAGGCGAATCAGAAATAGGTAAACTTCAAGAATCTATTTCTAAGTCATTTATTGATGGATTTCAATTTTTTTTTTCAATGATTAATTAGTTTTGATCTATATTTTAATACCGTTACGTTGAATAAATTTAACAACATCATGAAACTTATTTATTCAAGTTTTCAAAATGTTGAGTTGATTGTTACTTAAAATTCTAAGTGACCAGTGACATGTGCTAATAATAATAAATAATATAACTTTTTAAGAAATATCCTACTTATGATTTTGGGAAATAGGCATTAAAAATATATTAGTAAAATGATGCATGATCGGTCTAATAGTAACGAAACTACAATTTCACCGACAGACATAGACACGTGTTATAGTGCCCTTTGCATGGGAGATTAAAAATGTTTATTGTCTTTGACTAATGGTCGAGTTATCTATGGATCAATAAGCCGAGTCAAAGTTGTATGCCTTAGTTACTCTACATCCCCAAGGAAGAAGAGGCGAAGTTAGTATTAATAAAAGCGTTATCTGACCTTTCATCAGTCACCAAGTTAAATTGCCGGCACCAAAAGTCACATATCAACATCCGGCTGTATACTAATTAATATAGAGGGAATATTGTTTGTTTGTTTGTGAATAATTCTACAGCAAATTTACTGTTGGAAATCTTTAGATTTAGTGTGACATAATTGTAAAATTCTATAACCCTGAACGGGATAGCAGATTCATTTTCGCATCTGTGTTTTTACTAAACATTTTCTTTACCGACTAGAAGCCTTTTGTACCTACCCAACATTTAACGGTATTCAGCATTCGAATCCAGTATCTCTGGCGCCACAAGCAGAATAATAAACCACTGAGCAACGGCGGTGGTCAACCCTCAAGCTGCCGAAAAAATTGAAATCCTATCCAAACAAAAATAGGAAAAACACATTCTCGTTCGCCGAAAAGTTATTCTTCTCTGCTATTTATTCTAATTCTATGCATTCAAAGTCACGGGTACCGCTAGTGTATTAACATATTCCTCACACGTTTATGGATGCGAAGAGGGATTATAACTTGAGAGGCCTATAAACGTCAAAACTTTCTTATTGAAATAAACCCTTGAAATGCGTTCTCGACATAAATGATTAAAATTTTAATATTTATATTCATTCAACATCCTAGTAGATTGAATGTGAAACGTAAAATATAATCCACCTATCTTGTATTTTTAACCAACCTTCAATAAAACCAAAAAGGAGGTTATCAATTCGACGTGTATTTAAATAAAATATTATATAGAACGTAGGACCTCGTTGTCTTTGTAATTTTACATTCCTTGAATCAAATCAAATTAAAAATTCGTTTATTTCACGTTGTTAATTGCATGATAGTTTGTAAACGTCACTTATAAATATAAAATTTAAATAAAAATATATAAAATAAATTTATATATAGGCCTGTTCAAGAACGCGCTATTGTTTGTGAAGAACAAGCCAAAATGTTTTTTCAAGTGAGAACTTAGATATCAAGGACCGTTTAAGAATTTTTTTATACAATAATAGGCGTTTGCTTTTGAAATTGCCAATCTGTCTCACTTTTATTGCAAAGGGTGCATACAAATTAGGTAACTCTATTTCATATCACAATCTGACAAATCTTTTAATACCTTAGTGAACGTGCTGTTAATGTTTCGACCATCTGCTGTCCTCTTACTGCGAGACGAATAGGCGCTTCTTGGAGCCCTAAATAGCCTATTTATTACAGGGGTGCCCTGTAATGGAGATCACCGAGGAAGATTAATTGCCTAGGAATATATTTTTAACGAAATAGAAACAAATGGTACTCTGCACGCACAATTTGTTAGCTATATTCAATTAATTATAAAAAGAAGATTTTTAATTCAATGTGAATTTTGTCATCAAACCGATTTTTTATTTTTTTAAATTAATTCATACACCACATAAAATTCAATGCAAATAGATACAGAAGACAATAATAGTTTGCCGTTGTTTAGCAATCGAACTCTTTCAGGCAACCCAGACAAAGGAAATATTTAATTAATTAATTATTTTGTTGTTTGATAGATGATTTTAGAGGTTCCATTAATTAATGTAATTTATCGAAAGTAATTGGATACTTTTTGAATACTTAAAAAATTAAAACAAAACACTTTGAGAATGTTTGTAGTAAACTTTTTGTTCGATTACTACTACAATTCTTTAATTTGCAAAAACGGATACAAAATATAAAATACGTAACGTTTGGTACAATAATAAGTATGAACATATTTAACTTTCGGAGTTTAATAATAACTACTAAGTACCTGTAAACAAAATAATCAGTTAATTTTTGGGCCCCATGCCCCACGATGAGTTTACTTCACTTAATATTTTCATAAAAGTACATTATAATATACCTAAGTGTGTAAAGTTGGTGATTACCACCGAGGCAGTCTTAAGAGAGCAGTCTTATACTTTCGAATAAAAATAATGAGAAATCAGTTTTATTTTATAAATATAAACTTTGACTTATTAAGTTTGACTTACGTGCGCGCATCTGAAAATAACAACTATAGACTAGCTAGGCTGCTTTGTTAAAAAAGAATGAGGTTGCTTACCTACAAAAAAATGACTGAAAGACTTATGAAACATGTACAAGTTAAAATTGTTTATTTAAACACGAATTTGTATGAAATAAGCAAGTAAGACACACGCGATAATTCAATGTGATCTTATTTCATATCGAAACTCTTTTTCGAGAACAAAGAGGTTTTACAAACACATTACATTAACTACACTATCGCAATTGTGCGTAATGGTAATCAAAATGTCGAAGTTTGGTTACAAGCGCCGTTCTATACCTAAGTGCTTTCTGAGCAATTGTGTTGAAAATGTTATTGACGTCTCTTTAAAATATAATAAACTTGAATGTTTAGAATGGACTTGTATAAACAGAAAATCCCGTCAAATTGCCTACATAATATTAGGATTTGGAAGTAAAAAGCGGTATAAAAGGTTCCGAAACCGCAACCGATTTAATTTCCGGGATTTTATGAAAAAAAATTATACAACATCTGTTACACTTAAAGGGGAAAATATAATCGTTTTGAATTTATTAAATTTAATCGAGTTACTGGACATTTTCCTGACGGAACGTTTTTTTTTTGTTAAAAAAGCTTTTTTAATTTTGGGTCTGAAAATTTATTTGACTACACGAAATTACTAAACAACTCGAAATCTCTCAAATGGATGAATCAATTCCTAAATTATAGCTAAAATCCATATCGATTTTCAATTACGTTAAATTTTATACCGAAATAACCACATCGAAAGCAGTCCATTCGTTTAAGAGATACGATGTCACTGACACACATACACGTTAAACAAATCCCTCTTTTTCGTCGGAAGCAGGAGTTAATAAATTTTAAAATAAACCTCTCTCTTAGTACTGTAGTATTATTCACTTTATGAGTTGATTAAAAATTTAAAATCACTCAATATATTATATAAGTATAATTGTTAATTGTTTAATATTAAATATTATGTATTATTATTAACCTTGCTAGTAGCAAGGTGTCAAAAATTGAAGTAAGAATATATTTTTTAAACAACCACTAATACAAACCAGAGTGATTCATAGCCGACCAACCAAGGATTTTACGATTTACATTCATAGCGCGATTTAGAATAATAGTTCTCGAGCCTAGCGCCATCTATTGACAGTTAGTAAAACTAATTGTCGCATTTTAGTAAACTGAGGTAAAATAATAATTGTGCCGAATTTGTGTGGAGTTTAGTATTTTTTATAAAAAACTAGTTCTGAAAAAATGCTTTTGATAACAATACAGTAGATTGCCTATAGATTACAGACTTATTCAGCGTACAGACAGTTATATTTGAGTAAACTCGCAATCCACTGCAATATCTAGATTTCAAGCTGTATTTAAAAAAGCCAGTTTCGTTTTATTAATAATTATGTATTTGAATTTAAAGCTAAGTCTCCGAAAGTTTAGGAGGAGAAGGTATAGATTTAATGGCTCGTCTCCCAGTTTACTACCATTTCCCTGTGTAGAAACGGACTCCCTCTTCTTATTATATTATTATTATTATTATATGTTTAAAGAGGAAATCCTTCAAGATTCAAATTTTATTATATGTACTATGATTTCGCCGAAGTAAAAAACCTGTTAATAACTTTAAGATATGTTAAAAAATATCCTAGGCAGTCTTTAGCAAATCGTTAAATGGGGTTTCTTGCTAGAACTCTAGATTTAAACTTAATACGGGTAAGCCTGTAAGAGCCTCTCGAATTTAATTCTGATATCAATCCAGTGTAGTCGTATCTGGCACTATTTTGTATCAGTGTATTTGGCACTCTTTTGGTTTTTTAATAATCTTTTTTTTAATATAATTATTTAATTTAAATTAATATCCCTACCTGTATCCCTAGTTATTAAGAATAAAATCAACCGAAAACAAAATTCAATGAAGACGTGAGATAAAGAAAATACACACAGAAAAAGTACCAATTTATTTCGAATTTAAATTAAATACATTAATTTTTGTAAATGTGTAATATGTACATTTTAAAATACAAGGCATATTCAACTCGACATAATGAATTAAAACATTACAAAAGTGAAAATAAAATGTGTCTACATAGAAAATTTAAAATCAAAAAATACGTTATATAATAATTCTTCTTCAAATTATGTATTCTTAATAAAAAATATTCTACAACTTAAATAATATACTTATTGAGGCTTTATATAATATTAAACCTTAATTCAAAAAGGGTTTTACGTGCTTCTTAGTGTTTGAAATTGTCCTCAGAAATAATTTATGAAAATCTCTTATATTTATGAGGTGTTATTTCTAATAAACATGTCAGGGCCTTTTGAAATTAATTTTAATTTTGTTTAATGTATAGTCTTAGCTAGTGGTTTGAATTGTAGCAATACTAAAAAATTTTTTTTTTTATTAATTTAAATGAACAGCCAAGAAACCCAATAGTTTTTTTCTCAGACCATTTTCACAATACTTAATGTCTCATAGGAAACATAGGTAGACTCTTTCAAACGCTGTAATGATATATATGTTCATCTAACATTAAGTGCAGCTAAAAATATGTTTTAATATTTACAGTAAAACTATTTCAAACTAACAAAAAGTAGTTTTTTTAAAGTATATACTTTTAGCTCCCAAGTTTCAAATTTTGTGACAGTCTGAAAGTAATTTAATCAAAACTCATACAATCTTAATTTAACTTTTTACGTGATGTTTAAAAAAGCAATCTGTATGCTAATAACAATGATTTTTTAAAGTTATAATTATGTTCACTCTCAACTTTGTACAATTTACTTATTTTAATCTTGAATTACTAAAAATAATGAACATTCGCACTAACGCAACCTTTCGTAACCTCACATGGCAAGATTGCTCGTGGATTCCCACTGTACATACGCATTAAAATGTGAGTGAGAGAAAACTATTTCACTAAAGAGTTTATTAATTTAACAATAGTTTTTGAATATGGTCGGGTATAAGCGAGATATTTCCGCTATTTTTCTATATTAGTAGCCCTTGCATGAACTGCTAGTCAGTCTCTCTTATAAGTAACTAAAGACTGGAAGGTAAGAGACGCATATGTATGTACTCTCTTACGAATTGAAACAAAACAGCGAATCACTAAAGAAGAATATAATATTTATTAATTATTATATTTACAATTTATATAATATTTAAAAGATAAAATAATTGCAATTACGAATATGTATTAGGTGATTACATGTTCATGTTGAGTACTCAAAAATTGATTTTAAGTACTGACTAAAAGACAATAGAGGTGAGTTAGTAGGTACTGCTCATCTGGCTCTCTGAATAGCAGATAATAATCTGTAGTGAAAAGTATTTCCACCTCAGAAACATTTTTTATTGAAAATAGTTTAGTTTCACAATATCGCCGCTTGTTCATGAGGTGAATATTAAACAGCTTGTGGAATCAAATTTTTCATCTTTATGACATTTATTTACCCACTTTGATTGCAAAGCAAGTGTAACGTAGAAAATATTTAATTAAGATTACAACGGACAATTACACCTATTACAATTCTCTAACTTATATTACAATCAACACACAGATAAACGTTAATCTCATAAGGGATTTGACGATCTGAGAACCAGATGTTTTGTAATACTTAACTTCATCTTGAGTAGGAGGCGAATATGTGGATTCGGATACAAGCTTACTAGCACAAGGTAGCAAATCTTTGGGGATGTCAAGTAGTTTCTTCCGGTACTCGATTTTCGAATCCAAATCTGTTTCCTGATCTTGTAGCGTATCGTCGTATTCTTCAAAATCGTCGTCATCATAACTTCTGTCTGTTTTAGGGATGATTTTGTTCGGCTCGTTTCTTTGGATTTTGATATTGATCATGTTTGTTTTTAGTTTGTTGTCCATGATGCAATTGAGGCGGTTTAAAGAGGCTCGTATGCGTTTGCTCTTGGTTTCGTCGCGAAGTTTGTGCAGCCAGGAGAGTCGACAGTCGCATATTAGCTTGTTACCTGTGAACAACAAGTATGAGTAGGAGATAAGCTTAGTGGTTAGTCGGTTATCATTATTGGTATTTATTTAAACAGTCGCCTCAAAAAAGGAAGGCAAAACAACACTTGTTCACTATGTTCCTTAAGTAAAGGGATTTATTACTACTAGAGGATATGAGCCTTCATTTTCCATTTTAGCAAATTATCGAAGATTAGGTATTAAGAAATTCGACTTCATTTTGATAAATAATAACTATTCACATATGTAACAAATAACATATAAATTTATATTTACAAACTTTCCATAATCAAATAACATTTTTAAATTATATTATTACACAGAGAACCTCATAAAAATAAATAAGAATACTGCTGCATTTTTATAATAAAGTGAAGTCCCGTGTCTACCTACCTAGTGGGGTAAGGGGCAGATGCATTTCACATCTGTTTCACTGATCGATTTTTCTTTAGGGGCAAGTAGGTGATCAGCCTTCTATGCCCTGCCAGACCGAGTTTTTTTTATCTCCACCGGGAATCGAACCCAGGACCAGGATTTATAAATATCTCCTATCTCCAATAATGAACGTAAAAAAATTTACTCCGACAGTATTTTAAATCATATCTGAAAATGCAAGTGCAGCCAGCAATTTTGTGGCTGCCATATCTTACGACACGAAATACACTCCATTAAAATGTCAACGGCTTTACCTAATGGCCTGGATGTATGGTCTCGAATGTTATCAAAAATTTAACAGTTAACATCTCCGCGATATTTTTTGTTTCAGTTATTGGAGGTTTTGATATATATTATTTTTAAAGTAGGCTCATTATTCAGTTTTTTTAAATTCATTAACATTTTTCCGAACACCTGCAAGATTCAAAACGAGAACGGGTTCGAATCCTGATCATCCACAGAAGTCTGAGTGACTGTAAAGAAGATGATCTATGAAACAGACGTAGAAATATATCGACCTCCTGAGTCACAGAGACATGCAATTCGGGGATATCACTTTTCATCTACTTTGCAAAAAGATCAGGAACAAAAACCAAAAAATTGATTATATTTTATACAAACTATTTTTAATTGATACCTTTTTCACAAAAATATCAAATTTGTCGTATTTTCCTGTATACTTGCTCATAGAAATAATCATCTGTGAAAAAGACATAGAAAAGTCTTCATTTTGCAAGGGTTAACGAGAAATGAGATTATGAAGTTACTAACATACGTGATTGGATGTAATAATTAACACAAAGTTGTATAGTTAATTTGAAACATAGGTAGTTGTTGAAAGTTAATAAGGGATGGTTATACGAGGGCGTGCGTCCCGAACAGCAATGTTAAGTTTCTAACTTAGTAACTAACTTTTGATGTAATTAAACGTAACATTTTGAACACCTCTAATAATTTATGTCGAATACTTTGGCTATTTAACCAAGTCTATTTTTAGAAGAATTTTTAATTAATATTAATAAATAAATATTACGATTCTTTCCGGTTCTTAATTGTACGCTAACTGTGCGTTCATTACTCAATAAGTGAATAAAACTTTAATAAAACCTAAAGCATGTAAGCACACGTATGCAAGTTAGAAACACTTTATCAAGCACTTTCCTGAGTAGAATAGACTGTATTTATTATCATAAGATACACCTCTATGACTTTTTATGTTAATTTTAACGAAATTATTATTTTATTTGTGAAAAAAGTGTTTTTTTCCTAGTTATATACCCCAAGATCGATAAATTAATATAGTTTTTCAACGAAAACATTTTTTTCCTGAGTTTCGAACTTCGTCGTGTTCAATATTAAATGTATGAACTACATAGCCGTGGGGGCAATTGTTTAAATACTTAAAAAGTTGCAGCCGTTATTTAAAGTATCAATAAATCAACAGGGTTCCGTAAGGTATACTAAAGTTTTAATGAAAAAATAGATTAACATAATAATGCCATTACGAAGTCAGGTATAAACGGAATTAAAACACCAAGTAATAAAGTAAAACAAATATGAAAGGAAACCTACCGTCAAGTAAGATTAGCGCATAATTCGATTTCATGTTATCTATAACAGCTCTCAACGTCTCGTGTTTCAACGTTTCCAAGTTATTGTTTCGAAGATCCAAATAATTCAGCTTTTGTACATCGTCAAACACTCCGTCATCCAACGTCGCTAACTTATTACTGCCTAAAGAAAGTTTCTTAAGTTGTGTCAAGCCGCCGAAACCTCTTTCCGAGATAAATTTTATTTCGTTGCCATCTAAATAGAGTTCTTGGAGACTCCAAAGTTCTGCAAATGCTAGATCCCCTATCATGTTCAATTTATTGTTTCTCATATCGAGTGTAATCAAATTAGATAGCCCCTGGAAATTCTCTCTTATTACAACAGTCAACAAATTATTACTCAAGTCAAGTTTGATTAAATTGTTCAGATGCTTAAAACATCCGTCGTGTAAAACTTCTATTGTGTTCTTGGAAAGGTAGAGTCGCTGTAAATTTGGTAAGATGTAGAATACATCTTTTGTTATTTCTGAAATCTGGTTTTCTACGAGACTTATATTCACTAACATAATTAAATGAGCGAACGCCATCTTTTCTAGTCTCGCAATTTTATTTTTATGAAGAGTTATTTCTCGTAAGGTCGTTGAATTTGTGAAGGCAAACGATGGTATACTGTATATGTTTGCATACTGTATATTTAGGTATTGTAAATGGTCTAATCTTACGATGACTTTTGCGGGGATGAAAGTGAGTCCACCGTCGGTTCTGACGTTGAACGAGAGACGTTCAATTTTCGGTTGGGAATAGAAGTTTGACCAAAACGGATCGTCCTCAGCAATACCACCATTAAAGACCCAACAATCGGCTTTTGTGGCCGTTTTTATTTTGATATTCTCGCAATAGCAATGGACTTTAGATGCTCTGTCTTGTATATCACAAATGTTAACGAAATGCGAATAAGGAGACTTCTCGGATTTCCATCTCCGTTTATCATTTTGACGACTCTCTGTGAGATTTATTTCCACTGTTGCGAAAGCTATCATTAGAATCAAATACTTTAAGCCCATCCTTATTTCTTCTCACATTGGGTCTTCTTTTATCTGAAACAAAGAACTTGTACTGAGAACTCGTTTTACACTCAGCTTAAAATGATGTATACATTTTGAAAGAATCTAAAGTTTTATTACATTTAGCTGACATCGATATTTTGCTTATTTATCGATACATACGCCAAATAACTAATATAAAATATATTTTATTTTTCGAAATATGTAGTTCTGATAATATCTGTCAGCTCAAGGTTGTACCAAATCATTAACTGAAGCCTGAAGGATCAATGTTTCGAAATATTTATACTACATAAATTTCTATCGACTTAGGATTACATTCAAATCTTAAACATAATATTAAAGATTTATTATGTGACCAATTATTATCAAAAACATCTTCTCTTTATTATTTAAATAATAAATAAAATAGAAGTATTCTACAAAAATAGAACTACAAACAAAAAAACTCTTTTTTGAAGTTGCTTCAAAGTAAGCCTACTAAAGTTTTTTATATGGAATAGTTGATATTTATTGAAATGCGTAGCGTCTTTAAAATATTGCAGTATGGATTTATACAAAATATTCCAATCTCAGATGCAGGTGCATTTCTGGCAAAATACGTTGCCGCCTCTTGACAGTTAAATTTTGTTACCCAAGATATTATTTGTATATATATGTCACATGTATGTGTCATATATATTTGAAATACTATATTTTAGAGTGGATAACATACATAGTCGACCCTTATTTTATTTAACTACAAAAGTTTTGTTTGTAATGAATAAACTGAATAACACTATGGACGGATGTTAAAAACTCATTGATAGGAAACAATCATTGATTATATTGATTACTAGCGACCCGCCCCGGCTGCGCACAGGTAGAAAACATATATATAAAACTTTCTCTTTAATCATTCTATCTATTAAAAACCGCATCAAAATCCGTTGCGTAGTTTTAAAGATTTTAGCATACAAAGGGATATAGGGAAAGAAAAAGCGACTTTGTTTTATACTAGTGGACCCCGCGAACTTCGTATCGCGTCAAAATTCCGAATAATAACGTGTCAACTAAAACGTCATTCCATAGAAAATGTGGAAAATGTTCATTCTTTTATTTTATTTTTCCGACAATTTTCCAAATTTTTCTCTGCGTAAGATCCATCATTGTACTTCAAGGAATATTATTAAAAATAATAAGCGAAATCGGTTCAGCTGCTCGCGAGATTTGCGCTTATATTTATTATATTATATTAGCAACAAATTCATATATAGGTCTAATAGAATTATACATCTTATATTATAAAGTTGAAAAGTTTGTTTTGTTGATCGAGCTAAACTTAGGATCTACTTGTATGAATTAAAAAAAAATATGGTGTTAAAATTTTAACAAAAAAAAAACCGACTTCAAATTGTAACTCTATAACTACTGAACAGAATTTGATGAAATTTTAATGCACATGGAAAGCACTAGCTCTCGAACAAAAAAAATCATCGAAATCGGTTTACCCAGCCAACATTACTTAGATAACAAGTTTACCTCCTTTTTTGTGAAAGTCGGTAAAAAATATTATTGTTCCATACACCATTTGTCGAAGAAAATCACACTACATTAAATTTCACGTAGTTGTAACCGCGGGACACAATTAGTTGAAATATATTATTAAAGCAGAAAGACAATTCGATCTCTAAAAACAGAAAATTCGATACAATTCTTTCCGACAATGTAGGCTTAATCCGCGTTATTTATCGAACTTAGGAGCTTCAGCGCTCAAGTCATTTATTATTTGTTATATATAGGATTTATTGATAAGAACAAACTCAGAGCACCTTTTAGCGAGGCACATGAACATAACTGAGCGATATTATTTATTAAAATTGCTGCTCACAAAAGAAAACTCATAAAAATATGGAGATTATGAGCGTGTGTCGTCGTGAAGTTAGAACGAGTAACTTAGCTCGTCGTTACTTCACGTTTTTATTACATTTTTTAGTTTCAACAAAGTAGGGACGCATCCGATACCGTTACCGTTACCGATAATTCGGCGATACTTTGGGTTTGCCGATATATCGGCATCGGCGATATTTTTATTGCCGATACAACGATACATCTGAGAGATTATTTTCCACCTCACGTCTTATACAGACAAACTTCCGAATTCGGCTTTCTCCGCAAAACTTGAGAATGCTCTGTTTTTTAAACAAAAATCTTGTTAATTTTAATTATTAACAGTTATTGATTTTATTTTAATTATTACACTTAATTCTTAATTTTAATAGCTAAACCTTGAATCTCATTCAGTCTGTAACTGTTTTTATTTTTTAATAGAAATTAAAAACTTTAACCAAACTTGTGTTTCATATAATATTTTACCTTAATTTAAATTCACTAAGAGTTTGTATCGGTATCGTATCAGCAAAAATGCATATCGATGCATTCCTACAACAAAGCAATGTATTTGATTCTTACGGTTTTTATCTGCCTTTATTTCAGTGAACTGCTATTGTGACTTGCTCAGTTCAATTGAGCTTGTTGAGTTGAAGTTGAGAGGTAATTGCTGAATGGCTTCTTTACAAAGTTTCAGGTTATGTTAAGATACATAAAATTCAAACATAAATCCTATATCTGTAAAGGCTTTTAATGAGGTTGCTTTGTAATTTTCCACATTTATAAGCTAGAATTTCTTAGTAGAATATCTTATCTAATTCACTTCACTTTGCGTTTATCAATTTTTGCAATATTTCATTTCCTACCACTTACTAACCTTGTGGAATCAGTTATGAAGTATTTCCGAAAAATTACGGCTTGAAGACATATTAACATGTATGTATATAATGTATACAACAAAAATACATAAAAAATTAAGATAGTTCACCAGATAACACGAAAACTGTCGTTAATAATAAACAAACAGTAATTCCATGATTCAAGGGGTTTAGATACAGAGTGGACTAATTAAGTAATTAACTTTAATTGTCCATATGACAGGATGCTGGCGCGACAAAAGGTTTAGAAGCGGTTCTCTTGCTTAACGTCTTTATACTAATTAGCTGTTTAGATTATATTTATCCCAGTATATATGACTGCCTTTGTAGCTCAATTCGTAATTGGTGCATTATAATAATATTGAAAGAAAACCTAGTTACCCTAAACTTACACCATAAAAATTTGGACTGGATTGTACTAGCGACTTCCCGGGTTTGTAATATTTTCATTGATATTCCGCTGTTTTTAGTAATATCGTGATGTTAATATAATCATATGTTAAGAACACACAGCACAGATAAAAAAAATAGTAAATACCTACTAAAAAAAAATTTTTACAGCCTTCTTCAAAGGTAATCCATTGAAGAAGGACTATAAAACTCACTCTAAACTAGGATTTTTGTGTAGGATAGTTCCTACACAAAAATAATTTTCAATTCGAACCAGTAATTCCTGAGATTAGCGCGTCCAATCAAACAAAAAACTTCTTCAGCTTGAGTATACTTAATAATAGAATACATAGATACTTAATAAAGAGTATCAAAACTAGTATCTATTACTCAGGGATACTAGCAGAAAGATAATAACGTAAGAATAACTTAGAACTTTACCACTATCGCCTCCTTGGTCTATTGGTAAGCGCGTAAGCGTTACAACCGAGAGGTCCTGGGTTCGATCCCGGTGGAGAAAAAAAACTCGGTCTGGCAGGGCATAGAAGGCTGATCACCTACTTGCCCCTAAAGAAAAATCGATCAGTGAAACAGATGTGAAATGCAGATGCATTTCACATCTGTTGCCAGATGCCCCATACCCCACTAAGGGACACGGGACTTCACTGTACTTTACCACTGTCGACTTACATAACCCGTAAATAAATATAATTTTAATACTTGATTCAAATTTAATTAAACTGAAACACAAATATAATTTATACTCAAATTAAACTGATTAAACATGCTGGCACGTGTTTTCAAGTTATATTTTCGTCTGACCCTACATAATACTATCAAAGGACCCATAAATTATTAGGACTAGTTAGTTATAACCTCGCCTTCATTAAATACTTTGAGAGCGTTCAACTCTGTAATGAACCCCGTGTAATAGTTAAATATGATTTTATTAACTTTTTTTATTGTAGTTTAGGGTTGACAAAACTTATACTGTACAGTGAACATGAATATTATAAGTTTGACCTGTCTGTGTCTGTGGATATGTCTGTCTGCGGCATCATAGCTTCTAAGCGGTTGGACAGATTCCGATGCTTTATTTACGAACGAATTGCTAGAATCGTGTAGGGGTTATAATAATGTGCATATAATGATCAAGGTTTTTATTGTTTCAATTTGATAAAGATTGGTCTCAGTTTATTTTAATTTAATACTCATCCTATTTTTAGAAGTGAAAAGAGGTACATTAACACTAATTATATTAAGCATTATTCATAAAGGAAAGAAATGCCTTCCAGGTTTAAATCTAATCGGTAGCCCTTGCTTATCGGCAATATTTATTACAAAACATATACTCTGCTTTGCCATTTAAACTTGTTCGTAGCTAATTTCTTAATTCCCATTCAGGTTTATATATAACTTAATTTTGTTACATACTTTATGAATATGAAAGGAACCATAAAGTTTATAGTTTAGTACAGTTTATAGTTTACTACAAGTTAATTGTATTTCATTTGCGTTAATTTCTCTATAAGTTAAATGTATTTATGGATGTTTAACCGCCTCAGTGGTGGTAAGTTCGCGTCTACGGAGGTGCTGGGTTTCTGAATTTTGGGGAAACCAATGAATGTTTCGGTTAGGTTAGTATAGAAGGCTGATCACCTACTCGCCTGTAAAGAAAATGATCAGTGAAACAGATATAAAAATGTCTACCCTAGGGGCTACCGGAATTCACACTTTTATGTGTGTCATTTGGTAAAATATAACACGAGCTAATGGTCGTGGATTTGTGCGAATTCACGATAAATAGTAGCTTATTTCAAACCTCTTCAAAAGAGCTGGTTTTCATTTCAACCGTATACTTTTTTATGTTTATTACGCGATTATGAGTAGTTCTACAAAGCAAATATTTGTAAGTCGGTGCCAAACTAACAAACAAAAAAATCATAAAATCTTTTAATGAGCTTGTAGAATTAATATTCCTTTTAAAATTTTTTAATTTAGTGCACTTTGAATAATAAATCAATAAACTGTATTGTTGTTTAATATAGTATTGCAGTTAAATTATGTTTGCAAGTAGAATGAATCAGATTAATTGTAAAATATTTTTTTCCATAAGATTCAAGTTTGTATCTAAAATAATGTCAAACAAGAAGCCATTTCTATTTCATAGATGAAACCACTCTATCTTAAATATTAAAAATTCATACTGTTAAGTAGGGCAAGAAGCTGGCATTTATCTAAGCCACTTCCGAGCTAGAATATAATTTATATCTACTATATTACATTTATGTTTACAGCAAACTTTTTTCAATCATCTTTGCAAACAAATAACATTTTATTATCACATTAAATTTACGTATTCTATGTGCATAGTAACTTTAATATATTATATACTTCCTAAAGAGAATTATAGAGAAAGTATTATATACTTCTCCAAATATGTAGAATGTATTATATACTTTGCCAGTAGTAATGCCAGTTAATTGCGGAGTTCTTGACGGGTATTGATGTTTCAAATGCTTACTGATATCAATCCCATTTTTTTAAATACCGCCTGAATAGTACTTACTTACAGTATTGTTTCGATTTTTTATAAGAAGCATATAATTCGTCGTACGCACTCTTAACAAAACAATCAGTGACTAAAACGTAAAATATATTAGAAGGAGAAATATATTATATTACAATAGAGAACAAGAGATAAGCCTTCTTCAGTCTATAAAAAATTTAACTACATAGAGGTAATAATAGAAACACCTTTTTCAAATTATAATAAAGTAACATAATATGTACTAGAAAACCTTTGTCAAATCAATTCAATTTTAAAGAATATTTCTAAAACGGGAAGAAATAAAATTTCAAACATCTTGTAAGGCCGCGGTTCTATTATGCTCCCCAACAAAGACATTAATTTCTGTGGAAAGTTCTGTGTCAACAACGTGACGGCTGCAGTACCAGTCGGAAACAGCTAACAAAAGGATTGTAAGAATATAAGTTGCGATATTCAACCGGTAAATGTAGTAGGTACTTTTTTACATACATTATACTTCTTGGTTAAAAGAGTAAATTCCGAATTGCGGAATTGAAAGACAGAAGAAAAAGAAAGAAAGAAAAAATTTCAGTAATCATAGTTACACTTACTGAGACTTCCCATTAAGTAGTCTGATGACACTCGTGTTGGGAATGACTCGCTACTTCCCTTGTTACAGCAACTTAAGATTAAAGGGAATAATTCAAAGTTATAAAGAAAAAAAGTTAAAAATTCATTCTTTAAGTAAATACAAAGCGAATTTACGGTAGTAAAGTATTTTTCCTATAAGAGTGTGAAATGTTGTAAAAGAGTGTGAATTAGTTACTTATTAGCTACAAGATACGTGTGAGGGTGTGTTGGGATGCGTAGTGGTGTGTTGTGTAGTGTGTGATGTGTGAGAGTGTGTGTAATGTATGTGTGAGAACTCAAAAGTGAGTTATAAAATTATTAAAAGGATTAATCATATGTGGACAATAAAAACAACACTTATAAATTCAAAACTTCATGTTAATTATATAAATTTCAAACGTCTTTCAAATGTTTTCAATAAAAATCTTTTGTATAATTTTGTTTACTACACAAATTTTGTATCAGGTTAAGGCCAATTTAAAAACTGTCATCCCTGAGTGATTGTCTTTCACATTTTCACCAAATATCACATATTATCAGTGTAAAAAGATATCCTTTTAAGATAAACAATTCTGTAGACCCACTAGGGAAAACAAGTTTTTCCTTTATATCTTTGAACGATAAACAAAATATTGCTGTTTTATTTAAGTAAAGTTTTACTTAGATTTCTTGAGTTGTTTCGACACTTTATTGGCAAAGCGACTCACGGGAATTCACATATTAAGGTGATACACAATAAAAAACGTTAAACAAGCTAATTTTCACGAATCAACGTCACGTAGAAAAAGTTTCGCTATATTTTGAATAAGCACTTTCGATTTCTTCTTCACTTTTACTTCTTACAAAGTACTTAAAGTGCCTAGTCAAACCTTTTTTAATTTTTCCGGGTACGTAATATTACATAACACTAACACAGCCAGTATTTTGAGTAGGATCCAAACTATGGTGAATTTTTTATCTGTTATTACTCCATGAATGGAGGGCAGAGCAAGTGGGAAGATTTTCGCAGAATAATAAAACTAGAAGTATTTGTAATGTATGTAAGAATTTCAAAATATTTTATACCGCTTAGGCTTTTTAGTTTAAATTCTTATTTGTTATTTTTAAGGATTTAGTAGTTTTCGCACTTCATGCACTCTCCCTTCATTACTTTTATTATTTTCCTTGTTGGGTTGCCTGGAAGAGATCGCTGATTAGCGATAAGGCCGCCCGTTGCACTCCAATTAGCACAAGTTATTATCTGTATTCTATTGTTATTGCAACGAAGTATTAATAAATAAATAAATAATTTTTATACGTTACATTTCCCAACAGAACTGTGCAGCTACAATAATACCGATACGTCGCATCTGTTGCCGTTTTAACTTTTTCACAATGTTTATTTGGACAGGCGCTATCTTTGAAATGGGAAAAAGTTATTCCTTTCATTTATTATTAAATTTTATTATGCTTATTTCAAAGATATTACCTACACTACATAACTGATATTATATTTGATGTTAATTAAGAAATTACATAACGCGAAACAATCGCGACAAATATAATAATTATGTGAATTAATGACTGTATCTATGAACTAAGTAAAAAATTCCTCTGCACATACTTGGATATAAGTTTAGTGATTATGTAAAAATTTATTTCCAAGTAAAATTGGTGTTGTGTAAAATATTCCACCTCACAAAGTAGTATTAATTACTATGTAGGCTGAATTGTGTCAAAGTTAACTTTTTTCGCCGCGTCACTATATTTAAATGAGAAGTTGAGGAAATAATACGAGGGTGTAATACGGGATCCATTGGAGAAAATGGCATTGTAATTGATGCCAGTGAATACTTTATAATATATCAGCAGCCTGAGTCTTTTTGTAGAGCAGTTTTTGTCATCTGAATTCGGAATCAAAATTTAATAAAAATTATAAACTGACTTAAAATTGACTAAAAAAATGTAAATAAAACATAAATCATTTAACAGTAATTAGTCAGTGCCTTACCGTTAAAGATTTTATGATTTTCTGTTACAGTTTGGTCTATTCATGTTGAAGGTAGAACAGAAATAATTATTTCTGTTTAATTTACTACTTTTTCTTATCGTCTTAAGACTTGGTGCATAATTGGTTTCACGAAAAAGTAACAACCATAAAAATAAAAACATGCACCCGAATATTAAAATCAAACTGATATTAAGCAGTTTTTAAAAAAATTTTTTTCGTTTTTTAACTTAATGTTTTGTTTTTTTTTTGCCGTCATAGGAGCGCATTTATTTCTGTTTTGTGTGTTTAATGTGGGCAATCTAAATTATAAAGAAAAAATAAACCACCTTTTTTAATTCGGTTGTAAAACAAATGAGACCACATTATCATGCAATTATTAATTTTTAAAGACACATTGTTGGACCTGTTCCACAGATAATTTTTTTTACAAGTAGGTGGTCGTCTTTGCGTATTTAAATTTAAACCCACCCCAATACAGACGAAAGAACCACCTAGCGACAAAAGCGGTGTATGCCAAAGCATAAAAACATTGGCTTTTAGCATATACGCACACATTCACAAGAAACACAGCTATATAGTGTTAATTTATTGATTTACCTCATAGTATATAGTGTTTATTTATTAATCTACCGTTTTATTTTTTGAACGTTACATATATTTATGGACAACCAAACTTAGCGCTATTTAACCCTACTTCATCACATACACACCTGACCGCCTCCTTGGTCTAGTGGTAAGCGCGTAAGTGTTACAACCGAGAGGTCCTGGGTAAAAAAAAAAACTCGGTCTGGCAGGACATAGAAGGCTGATCACCTACTTGCCCCTAAAAGAAAAAATCGATCAGTGAAACAGATGCGAAATGCATCTGCCCCATACCCGACTAGGGCACACGGGAATTCACTTTTCATCACATACAGATTAAATGTTTTTGAAAGAACAATTATCGCAAAATCGTATACCGTACCTACCTGAATAATCAAGTCAAGAACCCTTGAACTAGAATCGATTGCACTGATACGCTAATAGCTTCCACGAAATCAAGTGTACAAGTTAGGGATGAAACCACCAAACCAGGTTTAAAATATTATTTATTTCACCAAAGACACATGGTCTCACTTACACGAAATAACCTATGTATAAACATTTTTAATTTACAATATATATTGAAGACAAATTAACCCCCAACATGATGATTACAAATTATAATATCTCATAAATGGATGGTAATTATAATATCTCATAAATGGATGGTAATTATAATAACTCATAACCGCAGTGGAAACTTTTACTTATTACTTGTGGTTTATAGGGAATTGTGACCACATCACAAAAAGTAACGTCTTACTTCACTTTTCTTTAATCCTGCACATTGCCGAACAGTTTATGCTTAAAACCCCACCAATTCTATACATAAAATCTCGGAAATACACGAGTTTTAGAAAATTATATAAAACATGACGCACTCATTATTACAATGGCGCCAAAACTCTCTGAAATCTTAAATTAGGAGCTCCTCGTACGATGCCACAGACAAGGCCCACATACCCACAGATAGCTTCGTTAAATTGCCATATTAGTTTTCTTCCATTACAAAAAGGGAATCGGAGGTTTTATATTAAGCTAGTCAGAAGTAAAAAGAGATACTTATATAAGTGCAAAGTTATAATTTCGAATCGTAATCTTAATTGAAAGTCAACTTTGATTAAAGTCGAAGTACATGAATTTGAGAATACAAAATTTGGAGTTGTTTTATCGTTTCTGCCTTTGGTGTAATATAATAATAATTTAATGTTATTAATTATAATAATATTTAATAACTTCACTTTAAATACAACATCCGAGGCACTTGTTGTATAAACATAACTTTCCAATATTACATAAAAATTAAAATTAAACTGATACATATTATAAAGTATAACATTATGTATGAATTTCTTCGAATTCAGCTTCGTAACATCCCTAGTACAAATGCAAAGCTGAACTACAGACCACATCGAGAATCGACATTAATTGCTCTGTAAAAATGACTGGTACAATAGATTCATTAGTATTGCGAATTGTATTCAGCGGTTGCGTTATATTGATGTGTCCACTCGATTTCGATGAATGAGCGGTTTGAATTCAGAATCTCTAAGTGTTAATTATGAAAATTGTTATAATTTAGAATATACTATAATTGCTAGCTCAATTTGTAGTTAGTGAGCTAAACCGCAATTTATCAATAACAATATAATATCAATCTCTATACTAATTATATAATGTACTATTAATATGAAGTATGTATACCCTGCAGTTTCATCCGCTCTCAAAAGGATTTCCGCTTTTGTAACATTTTTCATTGATACTCCGCTCCCATTGATCATAGAATATAGTTTAGCTTATCGTCTTTATCGATAAATGGACTCTTTAACAAACTCTTTTATAAACAAACACGACAACTTTATAATAATGGTAAAGATATGTATATAATACATACATTTTCTGATACATCTGTCTATTGTGAAAGTTATTAAAGTTACCTTGTTAGAACCAACGCCATATTATTCATTAAACACTCGTACACAGTTGTTATGCTAATATGCTAGAGTAATGAGTAATAAGAGATTAATTAAAAATACCTATTGAAAAAACTAAGCCTTTTGAAAAAATAATGGCACAAAACAATTAACTCACTTGAAAATGCACTAAAAAGTAATAAATAAAGCACAAAATATTATAAATATTAAAAAATATGCTTCCGATAAACAAAATGGTTGCCATTATTGTAAAAAAATAGGACTTTCGAATTTCAAATTATACGTAGGTGTCAGGAAACGTTTGCCAGCCTACTTCCAATATACATATTAATAAAGAAAATCTTCATTAATATAAATATTTATCTATGATATTACTATTTACGCTTAAAGTTATTAATTAATAGTACATTAAAAACGCTAAGAATATAACATATAATATTCGATACAATCCGAAACAAAACGAAGCTTTCTGTAGCTTTCCGTAGCATCACGCAAAAAAAAGCTAAATTATATAATAAAAACTAAATAACAAACAAACAAAAAACTTTCTTTAATTTTCATTTCTTTGGAATAAACTAAAAAAGAATTGTGAATTGTGAAAATATTAAAGATATTAGTTAATCCGTGCAATAACTTAAGTTTTTATTTCTATATTTCATGGAACTGTAAAGCCACATGGACAAAATACACAATATCTTAGAAAACATGCGACATTATTTTAAATTGATATTTAATCCAGCTAGGTCAGGCGAGCTGGTGATTAGCCTTACCTGTCGTCTAACTAGATGTAGTTAACAAGACAAAGCTTCGAAAGTCATTTATTAACAGAATAAAAGCTGTTTACAAACCATGATTAATTGTTCGTTATAAGTGGAAATTTCAATACGTTTCGCTTTTCAATACATTTAACACTATAAATAGTTGATTGAAATTGTAAATGATATTTGAAAGGAAATGAACCTTATTGTGGACTTTGTATTATT
The DNA here is from genome assembly GCA_912999735.1 of Aporia crataegi. NCBI lineage: Eukaryota > Metazoa > Arthropoda > Insecta > Lepidoptera > Pieridae > Aporia > Aporia crataegi. Next base: position 6,880,999 of record OU538749.1, read on the forward strand.
TGTGGACAAAATATGTGGGTCACATCGGCATTCCTGGATTCAAATGTTGGGGATATATAATAAATATTTAGGTTAGATAAGCATAAAAAGCTGATCATCTCCTTGCCTGTAAAATTAAAAAGACAAGTACAGAAATACGCCTGTTGGGTCACGGGTTATAACTTTTATAATTATAATACATTATTTGATGTAAATTTTTCATTTTGAAAGAAATATTAGCCTATCTACACACATATTATAAAACGAAGTTACATTGTTACTGTAATGTGTAAACTTAAAATCAACTGAAATTATAAGCGGTAATTTATAAACTTTTACGAATGGGAATCTATTTTATAAGAGAAAATTTTTTTTTGGAAAGAATATTTATGAATACGTAAATATATTCCGAATTGAACGACGAAGGGCAAGATTAAGAGGCAAGTGGAAAGGTCTGGGTGAAGCCTACTTGTGGAGGCAACTATTACTAAAGACTAGTTGAGTTGTCAATATAAATAAGTATACTATTTAAAAAAAATAACTTATGCAGTAGCTATTAAAGGCTTTTATAGTTTACTTACTACCAATATAAACATGGGTGTTATAAATTTGACGTATCTGGGTCTGTGAAAAAAAAATTATTCTAATCCTAAACATTTTGAACGCGATGTTTTTTTTTTTTTTTAATGTAATAGCGGACAACAAGGTTTGCTCTCTTGGTGGTAAGATATAACCGCCGCTAATGGAAAACGCGTTGTTGCGTTGCCGGCCCTTTTGAATATTAGTATTAATTACAGAATTCTGTGAGCCCGTGGTATCACTCCGGATGAGCCGGCCCAGTAAGTGCATCAGCATTACCTTCAGCGTTTCTCTTAATTGCAATTAAAGTGTCTTCAATTTTAGTTCTATAGTTAATAATACTACAAAGCTGAATAGTTTCTTTGCTTGTTTTAACGCGATAATATCAGGAATAACTATTTTTAATTGAAATATTGTCTGTTAGATAGTCCATTTATTATAATTTTTTGTTTAATCTTATTGTTTTGTACTATTGCCTATTTTTTTTTTTTAATTTTTAATTATAATTGGCATAAGTTAACATACATTAATTTTTGTAATCTACTGTTATTGTTGTATTTGCCTTAATTGTAATGTAAGTTTTCGTTCCTTTTGGAGTAGAGACTTTGGGTTCATGGAGCGCGTCGATTGTTTAAAGAGATATCGACGCGTTTAATTCAGACCACAGGAAATCTTGCTCATATTTCGGCCAACGCGTTAGTATAGCCATACAACGCGGTAATGTAGCCAGTATTTTGGGTTTGCACCCCAACTAACATGTATTTTGTGGCGTAACCATGGCGTAACCGATAAATAAATACATCAACTCTACGAGGAAATTAACTCGTATGAATCCGAGGCGCACAGTTAATATTTATTTAAAGTTAGATAGTTCCTTTATATACACACTAGTCTCCATTCCTATTTTTAATCCGTTCCCTTAGAATTAAGTGCTACGATGTGACAGTATCATACGAAATGCAATTTAAACGACAATAGAAATGTATTTATTCTGTATTGTGAATTCAATTCGGGCTAAACGATTGTTAGTCAGATTGACTTGCGCAGATATGATTAACGAATTCAAATATTCATATATTTTAAACAATAATTAACTTGAACGAAACCGGCTTCCAATTATTTGCCTAATATAATTATTTCTGATTTATCTCTTTTAGATTACTTGAAAGTCGGCTCAAAGTTTTTTAATTAAAGGTTATTTGTAGCTGTTTTTAATTATTATTATATATAAACACCAAATATTAAATAATATCTTTTCATAATCAATATATTGAACAAAAATGGTTTATTTATTTGATATTACTGTGTCGAGGAATAATTTAAAAAGTTTCCAAATAACTATATGTTATCCGTATCGTAAAAAATGGTAATTTCTATGAGTTTAGCGCATTTATTATTCATGTATTTTGATTTAGGTTTAGATCGGGCTTAATGACCATTCTAGGTGGCTTTTTAATATATTTCCTTCGAGTGTAATTTTCACTCGTAAAACTATATAAAATTGAATAATGAGGCACTTACCGTTTTATGGCTTTTCAATGTGCATTATGAGCTATTTAAATATATAATTTACGACCGGTTTATTATCCAAACGAGTCGTAGATTTTTTTTCTGCTATAATAATAATATTAGCAACCATATTCCCAAAGCCTTCATGGCTTAATTGTTCGCGTAGTTGCATGTTGCGCCCAAGGTCCAGGGTTTGAACCCAGTAGGAACAAATAAATGTTTCGATTGGGTGAAATAGACGTCGAAATATATCTGCATTCTCCACAAATGTTACGGGACTTTAAAACTTTGCTTGTTGCTTTTTCTACTTATCTCTACAGTCTACAATAAAATTAAAATTAGATTTTAAAGTCCTCTTATCGCAAACATAGTGTTATGCAACGAAATTATCTCCATTCGCCATTACCATAACCATTAATTAATATTAAAGGTACCCTTTAAAATTATTCAAGAGAGTGTGACCGATAAATGCATTCAGTTAATTAGAATGTCGAGGTTGATTCTTGATTAGTTTAGGGTGCAATGGTGGCCTTTGATGGGGTGGGCCTGAAATATGAAATGTTTGCATGCGTAAGTATAATAGTAGTACGACTTTGAGACAGTTTTTATGAGTGAAACGGAAATTTCTCACTGGTTTATTTTTTATACGAATTTCTTTGATGTTATGTTTTAAATTAATTTAAAACATAACATTATTTAAAATATCTAACAAGCGTAACTGCCTCCGTGCCTAAATGCGTCTGCATGTTGCGCCGGTTTTCCTGGGTTCGAATCCCGGGGGGACTAATGAATGTTTTGGTTGGGCAGGCACAGAAGGCTAATCATCTAAATGATTAGTGAAATAGACACATCAATGTGTCTACCCTATGCCCCATTAGGGAATTACGGGAATTCACATACCTACCAAGCCTGTCACTGTAAATATTGTCGCCCCGTTTCATTACCTACTCCTCTAAGATTTTTTACGTGGTTGATCATTAATCAGCCTACCATACCTGCTTAGCTTTCACATATACCCACAGACAAACAATCAGACACTTCAAAGTTTTAAGTTTTTGTTAGGGATTAGAAGTGAGAGGTTTGACTATTTTTGTCTTAAGTCAAAGAAAAAAATTGTTAGAAATTTGACACTTTTATACGCGCGTCGTCTCTTACTATTTTTTTCAGCTAAACTATTATCGACATAATATATAAACCAATTGAATTTATGTAAATATTTTTCACAATTTTAGACTGTAAAACTGAAATAACTCTATCTATAGAGTTACAAGTAAATTGCATCGGCTGATGTCGTGAACGCTCGGGTGTGGTTAACTGGTGCGCGTGCTAACCGGTTTAGCTCGAGACCATGCCATTCTGTATCAGGAGTAATAAAATGGACAGCTCATATTATATTTATTATAAAATGCGGGCTTGGTTGCCGGCTGCCAGTATTCTACAGTCGCACTTAGTGCGAGCATTCACTAGTCGTTCTTAGAATTACAAACATTCTATAAACTGTCTTAGAAAGGGAAACTCTGTCTGATTGGGTAGTCGTTTTGTGTTTTGGATAAATGTGCAAGTTGTTAGACGACGTGTATTTGTGTTTAGTATGGTTTCTATTATTGTTTAATGGTTAACTGATAAATTTCTAACAATATTTAACTTCAGCAGATTTCTAGATTGGCGCGTACAGAAAGACGTGTTAAGGAACTTTGTTTTTGTTTTAATTACTCATTGCAAATTTATTAATAATATTAGGAGATAACGGTAGGTACATTAAATCACGCTAAGTTTTTTAATACAGACACGACACAAATTCATAGATTTCAATTGGTTCGTACTTTATATTTTTCATTGATACTAATGGTTAGAATGGATTTTATTTTAATACTATTGGATTTTAGACAAAGATCCCTATCTATATACCTGATAAAAACTGCTAAACATTAACTTTTATGGAAATTGGCGGCCATTTTAGATTCAAATAGGTTTTTAATCGATGCCAACGCAGGGCGGGAAAAGTGACAATTTAAACAGTATTGCGATTTTGATAGTGTCACTTTATTGCTTTTGATAATTCGTAGAAATAAACGGCACGGCAACGTGCTTCTATTTATTTTGTTTCAATCATTGTATACAAAATAATAAATTATAATTTATGAAATTTGGTACATAAAATACAATTCGGTACATAAAGTACAATTTAAATAAAATTAAGTATAAATATACCTTATTTAGTAATATAATTATTAAATTATTTTATAATAAATTATTCATGTTAAAATCAAATTATTTATAATAAATTATTAATATCTTCTATTGTATTAACTATATATCTTCTATTCTATTTATATAACAATTGGTTTTATGAAATTTATAAACTGATTATGAAAGTACATTTAAATAAATAAAAAAATTGTAAATAAAAGAAATACTCATTAGGTTAAGCAAATATTTGGAAGTCGGTTAAATGAACAAAATTGAAATTACCTTGTCATGTAAATGATTTTTTATTTTGCTGAATTTTTCAAAAAGCCTTTAACCAATCAATTTTGTTAAATTGTACAGGCTAGGCACCGCTTATATGACATGTCATACAAAAAATGATTAATGTTCACATTCACGTAAGAAACATACCAAACAATTTAAACTCTCTCTGTTCCACTCTCTTTTCAAGTCGGCTGAAAATATTCAAATTGCATAAAAAACTTACTATTGTTTTATAAGTAAGCGGTGTTTAATTTTAAATGTTATTACATAAAAATTCAAGATTGCATTACCGTTAAAGTATCAACGATAAAAACTTTTTCCGATACATCCCCAAAGCTGCTTGAGGCTAAATTTTTTACTATCAAAAGAGATATTAAACTTTTTACTTGTCTCGTAAATTTCCGGCCTTTAATATTTATACCTCGTCTTATTAAATGGGAAACTCCAATGTTTTACAACTTAGCGGTTTAAGAAAATGTCCCTGAACTCTTAGAACTTTTAAAATCATGACAATGTTAATTTGCTCGTATCAGAAAAATCAGTCACGTGACATTATAATTGTCTTACGAATGTCTGAGAAAATGAATTGTCTTTATATTTTTAGACTATTTATAGATACACATTTTAAAACTTATTCTACCATTCTAGGCGGATACGAATACAACAAAAGAGTAATTTAAAATCAGTCATGCCGTTAAATATAACGGCATAATTTATAGTAATAAATAAATGATGTAACTAGTACATTTTATATAGACGCACTGACCCCGTGAACTATGTATCGCTTCTGAGTAAAGTCACGTGTCACCTACAAAAATATTTAGACATAATATACGAGTAAGTTTCGCAATTTTATAATTTTTTAATTTTAGGGCATTTTATTATAATATTTTTTTTATTTATCTAAATATAAACTCTCACAGCCGTATTTAAATAAATTTTGTATTTCTTTAACTGTTTGCAAAACCAATAGCTGTTATTTAATCTTGCTTCAGGCTTGATTTTCGTTGTAATTGTTTTTAATCCAAAGTTTTAATTTAACTTGTATTTTATATAAAAAATTAAAAGGATTATCTAGTTTTAAGTATTAATTGAGGACGGCACTTAAACATGTCTCATTTTTAGTATGTCTCAAAAATATGTATTCTGTTAAGAGTTCATTAAAGTGTAAAGATAAGGGAAGATCCTCTTATTGACGATTAAAAATATTCTGTACATACCTACATAACATATCTTCTTAGTAAATTAATTATAAAACAAATTTTGTCTTCATAAAATAGTGTTAATAACAAATACATTTTTAATATGTCTTAATAACATACCTCTTTACAAGAAGGGCACAGCACTGAAAAGTTCACAGATAGTTTTGTATATTATTTAAACTCCTTACATATTCCGCATCTATATAAATATAGTTAAGAAATTATTAACAGAATGGATTTAAGTGAAATCGTAACGTTCGCGCGCACGTTTAAGAATCCCGAAACGCGTCAAGCTGCTACGATGCTATTGCTACGACTGAATTCTGGTAGCTAGGGATATGATTGTCGGGACATGAAAAATATGCTTTCAACATTAAAAGATTGTTTCTTTTTAGATTAATAAACACTTATGATCTCATTCTGTAATTAAGATGAATTATATTTGTTAACTTATCGAACATAAATTTAAATTGTCAGCAAAATTAGACTTTGACTTTAACTTTCTGAGTTAATTTCTGAATGTGTCATTTTAATAGCAATAACAGTGTTTATGTTGCCAGTAAATTAAATTGAACAACGTTTTAAATTTTTAAATATAGACATACTTATAACTTTTCCAACTTTTCGATAGGATTTTTACTATCGGTAAGCTTTATCCCAAAGCGGCCAAGTAAGTTTACGTAACGGACACTGAAAAATTTCCCATATCTGTATATAATTTTCCAGTAGTAATACTTAACTTGAGGGATTTCGAGAGTTTCAAGAGATGTTTTTGGAAATAACATTTCTATTTTATGTTTGAACTAAGTACCTACTAAGAAACTATTATCATATAATAGTTTCAACAAATAATTTTGATTAACAATCATACGAATAAACAACATTCAGTCCCAGAATTTAAGTGATTCTGCCTGTTTGCTTTCTATTTCATAAAAAACTTATATAATATATTGTGTTATGATATGTTTCTTGGTCCGTATTTTTGGTTGAAAGTTCCAATTACCTGATAATTATGTTCTCCAACTATACGTTAGAAAACGAAACCTGGGGCGTAGTGTGTTAATATTTGATTGTATAATTTAACACGTATACCGTGTGTGAATGGTTAAGAAAATTAATATTTTATAAGGGCTAAGTCTGTGAGTATGATATTTCATTATTAGTATTTAAATGAATTTTATGTATGTAGTTGAAATTCTATTATCTACATTGGTATTTGAAATTAATTTTAATAATAACATGGATTAAAATTATTCTACATTAAATTATTAGATAAAATATTATAATATATAAGGAAAAAGCCGAATTTTGAGTTTTGGGTTAATAGATACTTTTAAATAATTTCATTTTTGTACATAATAATATGTAGTCTATATTTTCCTGACATTTTAAAATCTTTTATTTTACTTCCGCTACTTCACTTACAACATGGAGTAATAACTGTATAGAAACTTAGTAATCCTTTTAAATTATTACCAGCGAAAGGCGTTGTAATCCGTTAAACTGTATTTTAACCAATTATACGAGTCACAACGTCCCAACGTGCGCCAATAAATATATTTTGTCAGGACATTACCGAATATTGCTTATACGTGCTCCGTTAGACATTTTTAGAGGCCTGTACCGTTTTATACCTCTTAAAATAAACACCCAATTTGTCGACCTTTTAGAAAAATAACTTGTGCTTAAAACGATAATAAAGAATATTATTCTTAATAATGTCTTTATCTTCTCTCGTAATAAAGTTCCAATTACAAATATTATAAAATGTATTTAAAAAAAAATAACTCAAATTTCCGTGGCTTATTGTTTTTTATTGCGCCGGTGGTATTTGGTTCTAATACCGGAAAAAACGTGTTTCGGATTGAGTAAGCACAGAACGTGCCTGTAGGAATGATTAGTGAAATAAACGCAGCAATATTTTTTTAAATAAATTTCATTTCATGCTTTACAATGGAACATTCCCGAAACCAATATTCAAAATAATGAGAGATTGAAATTAACATGTTGTGTGATTTTAGTTTTCTTGAATTTTTGACAAATTTTTTACAGCAACATAACCATTATAATCTTGCTATAGCTTCACAATTAGGTAGCAAACATACAACAATAGAAAGCAATATACGGTTATACACACAATATAAAATTTAAAAAATTATCAAACGATTTTTTTAAATAATGACTCGGGGCAATCTTCAATTGAGTCTTCAAATCAAACTTTGCTAAGCTTCACGCTACGTCTCTTTTTAGATAAAGTCACAAGCCTCGTTAAAAATAGAGTTAAAATATAATAAACCAACCACTTCGGTATTCATAATAGGTAGATAGAAGGGTCAAAACTGAAACGAGCCAGATATCCGAGGGTCTCAATCGATTGGGTGCGAAATATCTTAAATACGATTTGACACTTTGATATAGTTAAATTATTCACTGGGTCAGCTATCGTTGAGACCACGTCTAACCCTGCATCAGGTTACATGATGATTTCAAATAAGAATATCTCATAAATGGATGAAGAGACCACGTCCCTATTTTAACACCTTCAAGCTCTTCGCATTTATAGGTAACCTATAATATTTCTGAAGCTCTGGTAAATATCTTAACTAAATTTTATTAAAATTGGTTCAGTTCAGGCACGGAAACGTAACAGATAGACAGACAGTATGGACAGAGTAACTTTCATATTTTTAGTTTTTTTTTAGTTGTGAGATAAACATTTAATACAATATCACTATCAAGTTTTGAATTCCTTTATGTTTCTATATTGTATTTTGAAAGACATATTTATAATAACGTAATTATAATAACTGATAAGAAATGAAAAAATAAATAAATCAAAATAATATTTATTAAGCCAAATCAACAAATACAATCTCTGTCAGTGAGATGAAAAGGTTTGAATTCCTTTGAGGTATGGAAAGCTTTTCACTATTGCATTGCATAGCACTTTTCAATAATCGACTTACCATTCTTATAAATCGTAGTACTAACGTTATTGTTCTGTCAAAGTATAAAAGGTAGATAAAAGCTCAAAGAAAAAATATAAAACTCGTCTCCCTGGTTTGCGGCGTTTCGACGGGTGCATTTGATATCGCTTTTCTTTTTAAGATCTTCTTGATAAGGGACCAATTATACAGTATCTTTGATATCTCTGTTTATCCGACTCCGGTGAAGCTTAAAAAGTTATGTTTTTACTTATACAAAAACGGATCTCTTCGAAATAATAAACAAAGTCACTTGCCCGTCTTTCAACCTGTATGTATGCTTAATTTTTTTATACTTCACGCATTTTAATCAATTTTCAACAAAAAATAGAGTTATTTTGAGAATACTTCAACGTATAGTACTGTTTTTTGTAAATACGTTGAAATATGGCGTCGCTTATTGAAAAAGTTACAAACGAGTCTATTCGAGCTATTGTTGTAAACGTAAGCCCCTAAGATATTCGTGTAATAAAACAATGTCCCCATTGTTCTTTTATAGGTCTACAAAAAAATCAGAGAGCATATGTCCATACATTAAGGATAGCTTATTACACTCATACTGATTTCTAATACATATCTAAGCTATTCGTCTGCTTGATTGTTTTTTCTTATCAGTGAATCCGTCCCTCCGTCTGCCAGAACCGATTATGATGCGGTTTTTGTATAGCAAAGCTGATCGAGAATAATCTTAGCTAATATATGAAGATGAAGTATCTCTTTATCAATTCATTAGGTGTTCTTGTTTGTTAACATGTTGCGGGGCTTAAAATTGTCTTCGTTTCATACGTTGGAGAATTACGATGTCAACAGAAGCATCCGTTTGATTATATTAGGTGATTATTATATATTCACTATAAATTAACACTAAATAACAATTTAATTAATTCTATCATCAATCTATCCGCGACCGCACTATTTATGTTGCAAAGTGAAACCAAAATAATACCAAATTGTTTGATGAAATTAATAATCGAATCATGGTATAATATTTATAACTAGCGGCCCGCCCTGACGTTGCAGGGATTGATATAATATGCTACATTTGTCGCATTTAAGAAAAACACTTACTAAGTTGTCTCAAAAAGGATATTTTTTCCATTTTCGCAACATTTTATTGCTTCTCCGCTGTTTATGGTTATAGCGTGATGTTTATTAATTTTTTTGGTTGAGCCACATAACACATGAAAACACAATCTCAGAAAGAAATGCACCAAAAATATTCAAACACGTATTACAATTGAGGCTAACACAACAATACTGAAAAATTACGATGGATGGCCGGCCTTATTCGATTGACAACAATCGATGTATAATATTAGTAAGTACAATTTATAAATATATCTTACATTGATAAACTTAAAGTTTGAGAAATAATAAACAAAACACGCCATAAAAGCTCCGCGTCAGTCCCGTGTCTAGTTAGTTTGAAATATTAGGCCTTATTATGATATATATTATTCACAGAGCCACTAAAAGGCTTCAACATAAGCGTGTCTATGTGTCAAAGTGAAATTGTTAAGTTTTAAATTAAAACATAATTTAAATAGCTACATAGAACAGCAAGGCCTAAATTTTATATCAAAATATTAAAGTTATGGTACTTTATGGAGTTTCTTGTCGTAAATTGATACTACAGCTTTCATCTAGAAATCAAAATTAATCACACAGGATTATTTATATTTTTAACTAATGATAAAAACGATTGATGACATAAGTTAGACATGTGAGTTACCCACAGCCCTACACACGCGTCAAAATAACACCTATTTTATAAAAATGTATTATTCTGTTGTGCACAAGCTTCGCAAACTAAGCGTTTATAGTGACATTAAATTACTCGTATACGTTACTCGTAAGCGTTTCATATAACCTCAATGTTTGTGTTGTATTTTGTACTGGCAATTAAAATTTAAAAACAGAGTATTTCAGAACAATTACTTGTAAGCTATATTAAAAATGAAAAATGGGGTTATTATAATATAACGCGATAAAAATATGGAAGTAGCCACGCTCGCGTTGCGTGGAACATAAACATGAGGGCTGCTTTTTGATTTATTTCAAACATTCGTTAGGGTCACTATACATACCCTTGCCTGTTTAACTCTAATGTGCAATGGACTACCCGTGACCAATGTTTAACCTCCGATGAAAAAAGGAGGACGTGTCTTGGCATCCTAGGTCTAAAGGCCTAAGTGAAAAGGTTAATTTTGAGCGATTTTTACTGATTGAAAGCTGAAATCTCGATGATTTAATTTACGTACGATTTTTTTTACAACATCTCATTAAATTTTCTTCAGTTTCATTTGTGGTAAACAATGTGTTGTGATAAACTGTTACTAATATTGAAACAATATACAAACAATATGTTAACCGTAAGATAAAGGAAACAAGTATGAAGGGAAGCTCCCATATTATGTCTGCATTGAAAGTATAAGATGCATCGCATCAAAGAGATTGTATTATTAAAACTCAGTATACAAACTCATACAAATGCGTCTACTGCATCGGATAAACTAGAACAGTACTCATCGACAATACTGACGCAATTACATTAAAATAACAAGATAAAGAGTTATCTCTCTCTCTGTATTATAATACAGATAATAACATATATTATACATTATTGTGTGTGTAAATTAATGTACTAACCACCAAAATATCAAGATCACACAATTTACTTTTTATAATATAATATATAAAGTTTTAGTCTATATCTTAACACAAGGTAAACGAAATGACGTGAGTATCTATAGAATTAAGAAAAATGTAGTAGGTATAAGCCTAAATCAAATACCCACTTAAAATTGAATTAAGTTCCAAAATGGCGGACGTTCTATTTTTAATTACGTATATAAAATTAAAGCTTTTAGGTGCTAACGCATAGTCTCAATTTTTCTTTACAGGAAAAAGTAGTGATAGCTTATAAGTCACGGACGAGAGTGCCAGAGTAATAGGAGGGTCAGACAAATATATTGGGCCTCTTTGTCCAGAAGGTACGGTGATGACGTCATAAATATTTTTTGCCTTTCACTGCCCTTACGTATAATTTCTTTCACGGCTACTTGATTTTTATGAGAGTTGGGGTCAAAAGTCTTTAAATATAACGTTATTATTAAATCTCTTGGGTTATTGATTATGAATTGATTTCCTTTCTTACTAATAGGAATGAGAATACTAAAGACGCAAGTTAAGTGAAAAATAGATACCTAATAAATGGATGAATACTTGTTTATAAATTGTTACTTTAGACCTTTCAAACAAAATAAAATGCATCAAAATGCGTCGAGTCGACTGCGGTACGACGAAAATAACTTAGAGACGAAGTTAGTTAATAGATAGATTTTTGAAGTACATTCTATAGACTTCTATTGTATTGTGCTGTATTCGCCTTATAAATAAACTTTATTTGCAAGTAAGTACAATAAACTTTTCATAAGCTAATTCGTTACGTTAGCTAGAAAGCCTTGACGTTCTTTAAATTATGCATGAAAATATTTCGTTTTATACTACTAACAATAAATACATTTCAGGTACTCATTAATATTACTATCTAAACGAAAATCTTTAACTACACTTTTCCGTGTAATTGTACAAACACTCAGTGAGTCAGCCCTAAACATTTGTCGTGACGACTGTACATTAAACCAGAGATCGGCTATTTCGAGCGTTTCGCACGCCACCTCTATTCAATATTAAAGAACACTATGTAGAATAAAGTTCTAGAAGAGTTCTACGTGAAAATAGGCAAAGGCTTCGCAACCTACGCTCAAATCCTCCTCAAGTCCTACTCCTCATATTTGAAGGACGTGACCTCCACCTCCCAGAATTCATGGTGGTTGAGAGTTTTCTTCAGACAGTACCTAGACACGATGGGTTCCCACGTCCTTCCAGGTCAGTCTTTTAGAGGGTATTTAGTCCTCACGGTCACTGGTTACCGCTTCACGTGCGATGGGTGATCGTGGTGGAATCAAGTTATTCGGCGTTGACCTTTTACGGCAGGTATGGTCCCACCTGACCAACCCTCCTCCTTTACCCGGGCCAGGAACCGGCAGTAACGCGTGAACGCTACAGGCGGAGTTTAAACTACGCTCAAATACAGACCTTTAATATTATTTATTTATTGAATGTTTAGCCACATAACACATGTTAACACAATCTCATTGAAAAATAGACACCACAAACATCCAAACACGTGTTAAAACAATAGGGGAACAATAGAGGGGAGGGGGTAATTTTGAAAATGATAAGCTTTCAACAAAAAAAAAATACTAATGTTATTAAGTGTATGTGACTTGTACTTTTATATTTAATGAATAAAAGTTACTGGACAAATTTTAAAAAATCCTCCAATGAAAAAAACTAAATCGCTACTCCAGTTTCTATACATCCAGGATTCTTCACGCATGCCAAACGCTTAGGAAGTACATGCAAGTGAAAAATGCTAGTCGCCATTATAATCGACTATTAACTTAACGGTTTAATTATAGAGGGCGCCATTGTAGCGTTTCGATCGGAAATTGAAGCTCTTTAGTGTTAAGTGAACCGGAACACAAATGTAACATTAAGAAAGCTTTATAATTTCTTTACCTGACAAAAAATGTTGTCATCAACATGTTAAATGTTATATTGTTTTGGTTAGTTGAATATATTTTTTTTAAATTATATTCGGTCTACCCCCCTAGCTTGGTGACCAGGGTCGTTGAACTAGCTACCAATTTTGATATTATGTGATATGCGTTTCTCAAGGAGAGGCGCCTCTGCTACTTTGACAATATTCAATAATATTCGCGTCAACGAATCTCATCTACATTCTTGTTTCTCTCCTTTAATTATTTTCGAGGTGTGACCTGGAACCTATTCACATTTCTGGTAGTCTTTCGCGGGTCACGACCATCCCGTTTTCGTATTCCAGGTCGCATCTGAGTGACGCGAATACGGGTCTAGCTGGATATTAAGTTATAATAATAATAAAGCCATTTATTCCAAATCTTCGTTTCTGTTTTATATCACAATGTTTATTAGTCACATACAGGTCACCATAATGATCACCATTTTCACGACATGGGACAAGATATATTTTTGCTATGTTCTGTTCCCAACCAAACCATACTCATATTTTGCCGGAATATGAACCAATCCAACTAACTCGTTTTGAACGTAAGGCATGTGAATCATTTACCCATGTTGGCGGTTATTAAGCACATGTAGTGGCTTAAAAATGTTATAATTTTTTTAACAAAATTGAGTTTGGAGTACCCAAATCATCTCGTTCATAATTTAGGCCAAGATTTAATCTTAATTCGAATAAAATTAGCCAACCTTAACATGGTAATGTCGTAATTTGGGCGTCCCGTTCGGGAGATTTCCGCCTAATCTTATTACTGTGAAAATCGGAGCACTTTTGTTCGTATTAAACCATAAACTGACCTGAAGCATTCTTCTAAATTACTTTTATTAACTTCCAAAATTACTTAAATATTTTTTATAATGGTATTAGCTGACCCGGCAAACGTTGTGACAAAACAATATATACATTATTTCTAGAGAGTTGAAAATTATAACAGTACTATCGCTATTAAAAAATTGGGGTTGTTGGTGTGTGTGAATTCTCGTAACCTGTAGTGGGGCATGGGGCGGACATATTGCTGTGTCTGTTTCACTGAAGATTTTCTAAAGAAAAGGCTACTTTCAACACTAAGGGGTATACAAATTGTTTAGATACGACCTAGGAACCGAATAGACAATGGTTACAAATATGGTTAGACAAAGAATCTTTCTATTTTAAAGATTACTAATTAATAACACTAAATAAGTTTTATAAAATATATGAAATCGATGGGAGTGATAAAATAGACGAAAAAGCTATTATTTAAAATTCTATCTCTATAATGTCCTCATAATAGACTCGGACTCTCTACTAATATTAATTATAATTTGTATAGTTAAATATGCTCCAAGCGTGTACAACATAAATTAACTTTATGAAAAAGTATTTAATATATAAGATATAAGTATGTAACATTTTTGACATCACTTAACATCGGAGATTACAAAAAAAAACACGATAAAAAGATTATTCTTGAATTATAGATTCATGATTTCATTAAAAAGTCAGAACTTCCATAATATATCTCATTAATCATTTATAATCTATAGATTATCAAACATTAGCCCTCGGAGGCTCGCAAAGTCTTGATTTGTTGCCTTAACCTTAGCAACAGAACAAATAGAATTTGCTCAAATATTTGTTGAGGACATCGCGAGGGAATACCGCGGCGATGTCACGAATAAACGCATTTTGCTGTTTATAAGCCCAATCTATATTAACGTACATTAACGTAACGTAAATTAATGTACTAAATGTTTGTAGAGCCTATTTCTCCTTTTAATTATTTTCAGTATTACGTGGCAGATAATTAAATATTTTTTTCAAAGAAAATCAATATTTAAGGACACAAGGGAAGCTCTACATTCTAAGAAAACCTTTTAATATTTTAAATATTAAAATACAAATTGTTGAGAGTTATCTTAACAGTATTAATTGATTGTTCAGAAACTGTATCTGAAATTTAATTAATATTTACTTCAACGTAATAATAGAAATTTGTAGGTATAGGATTATATATTATTGAATTTATTAAATATTTAAAATAATGTACTTAATTATATTTACAAAAATTCAAAAGGCTCATCAAAGCCCTTAGGGTGCGTACCCAAAATACGCAATACAAATACGTAATAATTGACTTCAATATTCGCTAGCATTTTCTAGTGTAAGTCAAGTAAGAATTTAAAATATTTATTTTATGTAAAACTTACTCGGAATTTGGTCCACTCCCGTAGTCATACGTAGCCTATGTCGCGCAGTAAGAATCTAACTTCTCAAGATACACACATCAAAAGAGGCTAGGGATCAAATACATTTTGTTGAGCAGTGATCTGGGTGTACCAATCCTGTCATGACTCTCTGTTTAGTGCCAAGAGCGACAGCCACAGCCTTGCCTGGAATCAACTTGCAACATTCCGACGTCTCTCGTCATCCCTTCTCGTGTTAAATGATGTCGTGTTAAATTTTTTCAGTTTCAATGCAAAAATTGTTGTTTTGTAAAAACTCTATTACACTCTTTTATAGGAAACCTGATTGATAGTAGATTTTCTAATTTTACTTTAATTAAATAGTGAAAATCACTAAAAAGAATCAATAACGATCCAAAAGAGCTAAAATATATTCATCAATTGCGGCGATACTCTTAGGACTTTCGCACATGGGTCGTAGACGTAGTAGTAGACGCGGAGTGTTCTACAAACGAACCGTCGCGTAGACGTATCATTTTGTAATATCTCAGTTGAAATTATGGCGTCAAGCGTACCAGATGTGTTTGGGGAATTTATTGATGACCTTATATTCTCCTCAGACGAAGAGGATTTCTTGTTATTTGATTTCGTTAGAAGTAGAAAGCGACGTGCTCATTAGATCCATCCATACATAGCAAATAATTACAAGAAAAGATTGTTTATTGCTGCACGTGAACTGTCAGAAAATGATAATAAATTCCGCAGTTTTTATTTAATGACGAAGGATACATTTATAATAATTTCGAAATATTTTGGGACCACACCTATTGAAAAATGATACTTACATGAGAGTTCTCCGTTACATCTTTCCTAGAGTAATCACTTAATGAATGATTTAAATATAGGCAAGGAAATGTTTCGATTAGGCTCACAAATTCTATAACTTTTCCAGTATTCATTATAAAATAAAAATAAAAGTCGCTACGACGATCGTAATGACACTGAACACCTCATACGATACGCTGCAACATCGCCTCGTGTGCGGACTTGTTAGAACATGTTCCTGCTCGTATTGCTCTCGTACTGCGCGCGTTCTACGATACGCTTACGATACGACGCCATGTGCGAAGGGGCTTAAACGTACTTGATCCCTAGATACGTTTAATGTGTACATTTTTTAAGTTCTATAAAGGTCTACCATATAGCTAAATTGTTTATCTTTTAGTTACTCGTAATAAATTAAAGATATTCTACAGTTTGGCACCATCCATTAAGTTGTTACTGAAAAAAGGAAACCTGTTTGCACTGAACAGCTGTGAGTTAAAAAGGGTGACAATTGTCAATTTAGACTTGACACGAGCCAATGCAGTTCTACCGGCAGCACAAGCGCAGCCGTTATGTAAAAAAACGTTGCTTTGTTCTGCTCGCACGCATTGTCTAATTCCATGTCATATTTATATTTGTAATATACACATTTCTGAAAGAAAAGAGAACTACCAAAGGTGAGTGCTAATCATAGTCAGATTTCATTGCCGATTCCGTTTCAAATTTACAACGAATTCGTGAACCAGCGACATAATGGAGAAGTTTACCTTTATTTTAATGGATAAATTATAAAAATACCTAAAAAAATCTATAAAATATCTCTAGAAATGAATAATTTATGGAACTTTGAAGTTGCGCTTGCAAGAATAATTTTGTTACACGCGGATAGATCAAATGACGTCACAGGCAAATCAGATGTACCTACGTTAACAGCAATGATCTATCTATTTCTAAGTCATTTATTGATGGATTTCAAATTTTTTTCAGTGGTTGATTAGGTTTGGTCTATATTTTAATACCATTATGTTGAGTATAATATTAACTACTTACATCATTAAACTTCTCCATTAATCGAGGGAAGGATAATCGGATACAACTTCTCGAAACTTAGACCTTCACAACACCTCTTTTTGGGTCGGTTAAAAACCTCTCGTAATAAATTCAAAACTTATTTACGTGCAAAGTAAACTAACAATTTTACTAATGACATACTAAAATGAAAGTATTTCACCCACACCTCCTAAAACATGTTCATTTCAAATTTCATTAACCCTAATGTGACATTGGCACGAAATTTCTGTTTATTATATCTAAATTCGGGATTTTTAGTTCTCCCATTGGACCTTGTAAACAAGTTGAATACATTCTCCAGTAAACTGATAAATGAAATTATGCAGATATTAAATTTTATTTGCGTAGCACGATTATTAAATTTCAAATAGTTTTGAACATTTTACATTGCTCAGAAAGACTATTCTATTTGCGATAACAATATAGGTAATGAACATATTTATTTTGATACATATAGTTGTGTTTATAAACTTTATACTTTCGCAATTTGAACTCATTTTCAGTAAATATAGCGGGACTTATCGCGCAGAGAAACATTATTTATTTACGTATAGTTGTGTTGTTCAGATAAGGGCGGACATATATGTCAAACCAGTCAAAGTATAAACCTCTTCTCGCTCTCAATGTCGGGTAAAAAAGCAAAATAATCCCGATTCCAGTGAACTAGTACAACAAATCACGGTCCTTGCTCGAGATCAAGAAGTCCAACCGGATAATTAAAACGTCATTCATTCCTCGAGCCGTTGGGGTCCGGTTGTGCCTTTTCTTTTACATTGTACCTTTTCGAAACCTTTCTTTCTGCCTGAAGCACTTTGACCTTCTATTTTCATTATTTTAAGAATAAATTGTTAACGAAAAAGCTCTTGAGAGTAATTTTAATGAATGTTCTAATTGCTTTCTATTATGATACGGAGTGAAGTTTTTAAAATTCTATAACTTTCATCGTGATTTGCTTGTAGATACGTTTACGAGAGATATTAGTCTCCCTACTTTTCTTCATCGCTGTGAACAAAGCCACGTTACCAAGTTAGCACTGGTGCGTGCTGATGCGTGAGTTTGTGTTTAACTTCCAACACAAAAAGAGGCGTGTTATCAATTTGTCTGTCTCTGGCAATAGACCACACAGACGTTCAACGTTGGATAGCAACATAATCTGTTCATTCAATGAGTTATTCTATTTCTAATTATCATGTTAACACCTGCCTTTTCGCCAGGGGTCAATAAAAGAAGCTAATCGACTAGAAACAAGAATTGAGATAATACAGATTCGCTGGATATAAGCGGCACGCTAATTCCCTCACTAAGTTGCAGTCATTTTGTCATAATATAACTCGACGTAGAAATATTTCACATAATAAATGAAATAATTGTTCGAGTGGGTAGAACATTTCTATGAATTATTGTGCGCTTATTTACAGGCATTAAGGTGAAATTTTGTAAATTAAATTGTTAAATTTTCACCCAAAACTACTCAACGGATTGGAATAAAATTTTACTGTAACCGAAACTGGAGTGGGAGGTGTCTATAAGGTGTATACTACCAGTATTGATTACTATTAACTATTATTAAGTGAGCTTTCTGCCTATTTTCAAACTGTAACAGAATATGATAAAATATACTCTTAGGCCTAAGGCATCGGCTTTCAAGTATAGATAAAGTGAATTCCCGTAACCCCTCATGGGGCATGGGGCGCCATGTCTGTGTCTGTTTCAATGATCGTTTTCTTTACAGGCAAGTAGGTGATCAGCCTTCTGTGCCTACCCAACCGGAACATTCATTAGTCCCCCGGGATTCACATTCAAGACCTTCGGTGCAATACGCAAACGCGTTAACCACTTAGCTATGAAGTTGGTTCAAGTATATATGTCTTGTAGAATTATTTTTTATGTTTTATCCCAGGAAATCACAAAAATCGCATCATAACTGGTCTAATTGTTAAAAGGTATGTTGCCACAGCAGACACAAAACGTAAAATTAAAACAACCCTTTTTCGTTAGTTATAAAAATAAAAAGCTATTCATATTCGCCGTAGCAGGCCAGCACATTAATGGCGCTCACATTCAAAAGCTTTCCGTGCCAATTGAAGAGTATTCCGTTTCTAATTTGTTTGAAAAGTCACAAATCGCTCGTACTATTGTCGTTTCCGTAAAATACCAACATTCATTAATTGTATATGTATGGTTTTATGCTGTCGTAAATTTTTCGCTTTACACAACACAACAATTACTAACAAATTATGTATATATTTAAATGAAAAGTATATATACTAAAAAAAAAAAAACAAAATAAATACGTAACTTTTTTCCTAGGCGAGACGCTCTTTCGGTTGTGGCTAACACATTGGATATATTATTCGCTTCACAACTCTGCGCCAATTCTTCCAGGCTGCTGGAAGAATGCTTCTGCTCGCTAATTACTAAATAGTGAAAATAAAATAGCTTTTATTTCTATAATTGATTTTAACAACACCTAAAACTAAAAAACTTAACTATCTTATTCAATTAAGTTGTCCTTTGACATAGGCCTCCTCAAGATATTTCCATGTTTCCCTGTCCCTGGCTAGAGAACGCCATCCTTTTGGTAGGTCATCTTCCCATCTTTTTAATGGACGTCCTCTAGACCTCTTATAGTAGCCAGCTTAAATTTGATTGATTTTATTTAAGGTCGTCCTTTAACAGAGTCCTTGACGGCCACAAAATGTTATAAAAAAATAGAAAATAAATATTAAATAGCGGTCTAAGAATATCGTCCTTAGTCATTTATGTGATAGGATTTCATACTCTTTAGTAGGTACAATCAGTTCGGCTTAGGACATCTGAAAGTTGATAAAATCCAATTCCAGCTTCGCTATATATAATGAACAGTATCGTACAATTTTAAGTCCTAAGCCCCAGATTAAAGTTATGTCTTGTTATAATTAACTTGAGTTTGATATTTTTACGCAAATCGGCTTTTATTTTATAGCACAATGACTTTATGTTGCTATGTTTGAAATACAATATTTTCAATAGAGAAAAATAACTGGCCTTGAAATTAAACAAGAGAAAATAATGAAAAGTATTAGACCATAGAAAAAATTGTCATAAATTGTACAAACAATTATAGGCTTACATCCATTTATTCTTATTTGTAACATAAAATACATTATTGGATCCTTTATCGAGGAAAGCTGTAGGATATTCTAAGGTAACATTACGCTACAGCGAAACGCGAGTGAAACAACGGAACACAGCTAGTCTATACAGATAAATAAAATTGTAGTGACTGTTTGTAATATTAAAATAATCGCTTTTTACTTAATGCATAATATTAATGTAAACACGGTACATATTCCAAAATAACATTTTTTTAATTTTTTGTCTGTATATTTGTTCCGGCTAATCTCTGAAACGGCTGGACCGACGTTCACTGGCAGATACCTAAGGAGTAACTTAGGCTTTTATTTTAGAAATTAATATAAATATAATAAAAAATAACTGTTCCGCGCGGACGGAGCACATAATACATGTCTGTTTTTATTTTGCTGATCGGTATTTTAATATATTTATAGGCTATATAACATCACGTTACGATGGAATTAACGCGGTTGAAACCGCTACACTACGTACAGCTAGTTTTATATAAAAAGATAATGGAATAAGAGTCGTTTAATTATGTTGGAAGTGTTCCTGATTTTTCCACGCGGTGGAAAATGTGAATGCTCGAAATTTAGTAAAACGTTGCACATCGGTTGAAGTGGGAAATGGTCATATTCAGCTGAAGTTGGGAAGTGGGAAAATTCTTTTTCAGTATAATGAAGAGATCTGCACTCGGTTCGGTAAATGAAATCTCAGCCTACTCTACGGAAATCCGGCGGCAATTGAAAATTCTTTGTGAATCCATCGAAGTCCCGGAGGTATTTGTATCTGGATGGGTTTTGTATTGACAAGTGAAATTGAAGACAATTTAAAAACCCCTTCCATGATTACAATTGTTAATAAGGTAATCTCATAAATCGATTCATTAATTATAGCCAAAATCCGTACATTTATTTAGGAGTTATGGTGCCATAAACAGACAGACACACAGACAAGAAGTATTCTATTAAATTTTAACGCCTACCGTTTTAAGGTAGGCAAATATGAAGAAAATACACATATTTTTCTCTGTTCATAGTTGGCTTTTCAATCGAGTAACAAAAAAAGCAAAAACATTCAATCAATTGAGAATCTCTTCTATTGAAGTCGGTTAATAAGTCTTAAATGTATAATATTCCATCCCAAAAGGTAATCCGATGAATGAATGAGGTAATTGAACGAAGAACTTCCAGCAATATTAATTCCACTATAGGCTTAAGCTCAGTCAGGTCGGCAATGACGTCTGTAATAACCATTCATCTCATTCAATCCCATTCGAGCGCTACTATAAAATACATAAGTCGAAATCATATTGGGTCTCAACCTTAATTTCATAATAATTACATGTTAAGGACAAACCACAAAATACATAAATACATTTTTCGTGTTTGTTCAAAATGTCAGCGCTTTTTTAAGTACACCATCTCTTGAAATTTAACGCCAACACTTCAAATACTCTTTTGTAAAATATTAAGCTGTTATCATTAATGGTATGTATCACAAATTATAGAAAAGGTGCCTCGCCGCGTCTATCGGCTGTCTGTACGGTTCGCGCTCAAAATCTCGAAATGTGTGGTAAGTATATAGTTAAAAATAATAAAATTTCTAAAATAAAAGTAGCCTAAGTTACTCCTTATTACAGCAGTTATCTGCCAGTGAAAGTCCCGTCAACTCAGTCCAGCCATTTCAGAGATTAGCCGGAACAAACAGACAGACGGACAAAAATTGTGAAATTTTGGTATATCTATATGCATTTAAAAAGCGGTTATTTAAATATTACAAACAGACACTCCAATTTTATTTATCTGTATAGATGAAACAAGAAGTTATGAAAAGCTTTTTGTATATTTTATTGCTATGTATAGTTACCGCCTTCGTGGCTAAGTGGCTTAAGCGTATGCGTGTGGTGCCGGAGGTCCCGAATGCTAGTGCCGGGGAAACAATTGCGTAGTTCTGTTAAACATGATTAGTAAAACGGATACAGAAATGAGTCTGCCATATGCCCCAATAGGGTTTACGGGAATTCATCATTTTAAATAAATATGTATAAATTGTTAGTTATTAAGTATCGCGAATTCAGAAGCTTGTAAATTATATTTATTCTTAACTGCGTTTCAGCTGAGTGAGTAAAATAATTGCTAAGAAGCAGTTAAGAAACCTGTTTATTTAACTCTGGATTTCGGTTTCCTTTGCTCTTATTTCACTTGAAATTTCCTTTTAGAAGCTTAAATTAAGGAAAATCACCGGTATTACATTTCATGAGTGTTTACTGAAGTAGCGTATTTAACATTATTATTTCATCTAAGACTAAATGTGCGTTTCTCCACTCTCAAAAATTATATTCTTCCCGTTTTTGCAATATTTTTCATTGATATTCAATTTCTATTTATCGAAGTTTGTTATATAGCCTTCCTCAATAAAGGACTATCCATTTTTAATCCATTTGTTCGTACAAATAGTAGATTGACGCGTTCAAACAAACTCTCAATCTTTATAATATAAGTATAGACTTAGCTTGAACCCGCAACTACACAGAATTGTTAGATAATTTCTATAAGATAAGTTCTTCAAAATCTTTGTCACCGAGATTCTTAATAGTGGGTTTCAAGTATAAAACATAACCAATAAAGAACAAACCTAAAACTACTCAGGCTTTTGCAATTTTATAAATTTCTTTTCGCCATTAACATATATATGTTTTCCTCGTAAACAACGAGTGAAGAAAACATTTTTTAAATTTAAGAATAACAAGTGAAATCTAATAAAAAATAAAAAAATCGACATAATGATAAATAATAATATATCATAAATTATGAACAGATTTCATAAATTGCACCTCAGTCTCGACACGTCAACTTCCAAACAAAAAAACTCGCAATCGAAATTGATACATTCGTTAGGAGATACGATGCAACAGCAGGACACACAAACAGACATGTACGTAAAACTATATTTTCAGCGGGAGTTAAAATAAATGGCGCAAGAAGCCTAATTATAGACTTAACAATAAAATATTCTCTTGTATAATAATTTAAATATAAATAGGTGGTAAAACGAAAGTGTTCTAAATTCAAATTATATTTCCATTAGGTAATCGTTAAAGAAGCCAGAATCTAATTTGAACAGTCTTTTTGATTAAACAAAAAAGCTGGTGATAAATGGGACGTGTTTGAAATTCGCAGCGCGGCGCACCATTCGGGGCGTCACAATCTTTCAAATCGGAAAGGTGTCCGGATTAATTCAGCGAGGCGCGTGGATCTAATTCAGAATGGTATGTCAGCACTGTCGGATTCATCATAACACGTTCGAATAATTAATAAGAAAACAATAATTATCATCAACTTGTTATATACATTTTCCATTTTTTGATCAGGGTAAAGTTAAAAACTTAAGGTTTTATTTTCACTTGTAATAAATATAATATTTTATTTCCTTAACATACAACAGCCAGAATCCAGCCAGCCATTCGGAGGCCATTTTTTTATAGGTTCCAAAACATTGCACATGCTAAACATAATGACATATATATATAAAACAAAACAAATAGGAGAGTATATATTCACAACTGTTATATTGGAACACTGACAACTAAAATTATTGACGACAGGTTATAAACGTTACCGCTGAATTAGAGGAACGTATAAGTTGGCTATCCTAATACCATGTTACAGTGTACCAGACCACTGGCACAGTAAAAAAATAAAAAGTTTTTTGTATAGTGAGCAGCCGTATACTACGCAATACGCTCTTGGCAGCTGTAAAATAAAAAAAATCGTGGACTGTCTGTGGAGCGCACGCAACAGACACATAGCATGGCCACTCTTCGACGCGACACCTCGAGAGTGCCTCAGGGCGAGATCGCGTCATTTCAATCGCTTTGTATGAAGCTTCCCTACTGCTTTAGCGTATATATTTTCTGTGCCACTAGGTAATGCGGAAGTACCTTATAGCATCTCGAAATTTAAATTCGCAGGCCCCAATCTCGCATTCGATTGTCAAAGACTTACCTCTAAGCAGCTTACGAGTAAGAAGATTTCGGATCCGATGCCAGCAACTTTGTAGTCTTAAAAATTTAAATGCCAGCTTCAAAGACTGCGTCGCTGACCACAAAACCTAGTAATGTTGGGTTTAGGAGGATTATTGAATGCATTTCATATATTTTCATACTAACTAGATAAATTCTTGGTAAGTTTAAAATATATTTACTCAATAGTTATTTCCGTTCTTCACTGCATACCCAATGTAACAAGATGCAAAAAAAACGACACTTAATACAAAAGTCCATAGATATAAAGGCTATTAAGCTAGTCTTTGGATACGTAAGCTAACTGTATTAGATAATTATCATAAAATAACTATTAAAGATAATTACGACACCTTAGGGCACCCACTTACAAATGTAACTGCATTGTAGAATGATAATTTTTACTTAACTTTGATTGTAATTTGTAGTACACTTAATAGTTTTTTTTTAACAAACTTCATTTAACCCTTCGTGTGTTCCCTCTTTAGTTATTTTGACTAACAAAAACCTAAAATACAATTAAATTGTTTATTTGTTCTATTTTATGGGCTCGAAATCAAGCTGCAGTCATTTGATCAATATCACTTTAACAATTGTAGAAGTTACTTAATGGTTAGGAACAAATTACAATACCTGATTAGTTTCCGAGTAGGAAATACGATCCTGATAAAATGTTTCAAAACGTGGACGAACTAGGCAATTTACGTGTAATCAATGTTAGGAGTTTGTAATGTGATTAAACAGATGGTCTAACGTATTTCGACAGTTTTGATTAATCCTTAGATGAATTTCTACTATCTCTAAATACATTTAGTTTCCATTCGAAATGTAATTTTCATGAGAAAACGATAAATATATACAGTCTAAAATGAAGTATAATGGCGCCATCGTCCACTAGAGAGATTGGGTGAAGAATTAGTCAGCCTCCGTCCAGAACGAACTTTGTTTATTTGTCTATTACCTAAATCTGCCTAATCACATATTTTAAAATTTAAATATATAAGCGGAGTTATAGCACGATTTAAAACTCAAAAACAACTATTGGTTTTTATACCTAATCGGCCCAGTGTTTTTGATGATTTAATTTATTTTGTCTCCGCTCTTATTAGAAAAAATTCACCCGAAACGCCCAACTACACCCAATACAAATTTTAAATTAGTTTGTATAAACTAAATTTGTATAATTAAATAAATTAACTTAGTCTTAGATAATTAAGATTGTGTTATATTTTCACATTTAGATATATATTATTATATATATGTCGGGGGCTACTACCATGGGAGTTCATTATTAAATTCATCAAAGTTTATTATTCGAGGCCTCAGATTTTCGAAACATTATTTCTTGTACACTTGATCAATTTAATTACAACAACGTAATGTTCAATCATTTAAAAAGATATTTCTTCTGGAACAGATCCCACCACCGCAGTGAAGACTGCCACGTTGACAGTTGACCGTTATGTCAAATGTCATTTTTATCATGACGCTGCTAACCGCAGTGTCGAATGCAACCAAGTAAATTAACTTGGCGTTCCATTGTGCTCTGCGACATTACATATAATTTATTTTTAAATCTTAATTAACTTGGTGGGTAATTCAAATTCAACATTGTATCGCTTTATGTACTCGTTGTTCGAATATTTCATCTTAACATAACCTAAATAACTCCGCTTTTTATTAAAACAAGTTCCTGCAAATTAGCGACTTTATGGCGGGGACACATCCTAATCGGGGTCCGTTTAAACTGCCTTAAAATTGCTCAAAACTTCAGCATCCCGCACCGAACCACATTATCTCTACGAAATCTAGGACGGAATTAAAATGTCCACCAGTCTAATGGACCAAGGGGTGATTAATGTCTTCAGGACATTACATTTAATGAGGACAAATTGCATCTTTGAGCATCCCTTAATTATTCTTTTGAGCACCTAAAAGCTTTAGATGCCAATCAGTTTTTCTGCTATAAAATCAGAGCATGGTTAAGGCTGCTAATGTACCCTGGACATCTTTGCATGATCATTTTAATTTTTTTTTCTATTTTCTGTTAGTGATTTTTTTAGATTTTAATATTCATACAATATTCATAAAATTTGTATGCCAATATAACTTGAGGTGCGTACCTGACTAGAAACTAATTAAATTACGACAAACTGCATCTACTCTTATAAACTTAAGATAAGCTTTAAAATTAAAATACAGATTTTTATATACATTTGACGATTCTTGAGAAAAGTTAACATATAATTATTATTAGTATTAAATAGAAAATAATAAAAAAAAATTGTATTTGTTATTGGTATTTTATTTATTTTTTCTATTCCTTTAAAAAAAAATTGAACCCATCAAAACCAAACTCAGAGGTATGTAATTTACTATTTTTACAAATTGTTCCGTTTGAAAAAGCCTTCTTCGAAATTGCTGTTTCGAATAATTTGAAATTCAATCATTGAGGCACTAAATTGATTTTGAAAGTTAACGATCGCTTAAGAAGCTCTTTTATAGTCAAGAAATTTCTATGAACAGATGTTTCTTGGAAAATATTTTATCAGTATAAAGAAATAAGTAGTATTATCAACTTCAAAAAGGAGGACGTTAAATACAATGTTTGTTACGCGATTGTGAGGCCAGTTGTGAAGCAAATTTAATAATAATTTTTTGTTCGATTGGTCGTACTTCAGATGGCGTCCCATTTAATTTTGTCGAAACTGATTAAACATTCGTTGAAAAATTTAATTTATTTTAATTACTTATTGACAATGCAGATACTTCGAAATAATTATAAAAGAAAATAATAAATACGTGTTTAACCCTAAATAAAATTCGTTTTATTTATTTTGAGTGCATTCTGAAGTAAGTGCAAAGTTTTTTGTAGAATATTCTCTTGAATGAAAATGTTTTCTTTCATAGAAATCAGTTGTTATGTTTTCCAAAATACTAAATTAATTAATATAATAGCAGTATGATGCTCGGTGCCGGTGTGCGCTCTGAAGCCTTGATATGTGAAAGGGGTCAGGCAGTAAGTTAAGCCGTATACAGATAATTTCTTTGTTATCAAGACTAACAACAAACGATGTTCGTTAATTCTATTTTATTTATATGTACTGTTCTCAGATGAGGCAATTTATTTTGAGGACATTAATATCTCTCCTCGACATAATCATTAAATATTTTTGCTAACTCATTAAATATTTATTTGTATTTAACCCATTGGTCGAAATTCGACCACAATTCAAAAGTAAGTCAGTATGTATGTGTATGCTGTGTGTCATCCAAGCAGTAGCATGCGTTATGTTTATTTTAATCAATTTAATGTATTTGTAATTCATTTTGTATAAAAATAACTTTCTGCACTTCTCCATAAAAACTTTAACTGTGGCAAATTTCGTAACACGTGGAATTAATAAACTCCTTGCTGGTTTTTTCATGATCGGTTTTAAACCCCTGACATGTTGAATACAAATTAAAATATCTCATGAATAGATAAAACGGACTACCATTAATTTGTAGCTAAGATCTATCTTGATCACGTCAGCATTCAAACAAAAAAGCAGCCATTTAAATCGGTTCATTCGTTTATAAGCTATGACACCACAGGCATACACTTTTTCTTTTGGACCAGTACATTCTTTAAATTTATATAGGTAGATACCTATATATTTAAAACAAAGTCGGGTTAATTATACCATTTAAAACTAAAGAACTACCTCTGTTTTGTTAGATTTGTCTAATCCGATAAAAGCAGTATAACTATTAAATACATAGAAAATTTAACGAAAAAGTGTTTATGAAGAAAATTCGTTTCCCCATATTTTTTCTATGGAATGACGTTTTAGGTGATACGAAGTTCGCGGAGTCAACTAGTAAATAAATAAATGTGAACTCTACTTTAGACTGTAATTTTCCGCGTCATCTGCTCCTTTTTTAGTTTCCAGCGAACCGTTCCGATAGTGCCGTTTTATCCCTACAAATTGCCGCTTAAATGCTGTTTCATCCTGAGCCAGGTAATAATTATAGTAACTGCCTACAGTGAGATATTTTTATTGCTTAATTACATATAAATCAACCACCATTGATCAAATTGTATCATACCTTTCAATTGAGGGCACTCCTGCGAGTTTTCCTGCCCAAAAAATATAAATATTAAATGATTTTTTATCTATTAATGACACTTTGTCTAAATTAAAGAAAAGGTTTATTTTATACTCTTTATTTCTTAATACTTTACATTGGAATACATTTATATAGCTACTTGTAATGGTATTCAGACTTCAGCGTTAAACCGTCAAATGCTTTCACCTTTGCGATAACCAAAATGTGATTGACCTATCAGCTACAAGACATTTAGAATTTTCATTTTATTTATTTGAGAAAGAAATGGACAGCTAAACGATCACAAAAATGTGGTAATTGAAAAGCTATTGAAATGGTGATATTAAGTAAAAGTAGGAATAATATAGAGGAGAAATATTAAAAAACTAAGCCAACGTTAAAGAACATTCTTCAGTTCTTCATTTGAAACAACATAATTATTTAATCACGAGTAGGATTAATTACCAGTATAGAAATATCAACTTATCAGATCAGAAAATAAAGTAGAAACAATCGAATTAAATGAATTTCTTAAGTGTTTGTGTAGATTACACTTCAGCGCCATCTTTTAACATTTATGCACAACATTTCAAAATATGTTTATTTTTTAGCTGTTTTGTTTAGCTCTTAATTATAATTAGTAGATACACACAGTAAACGAGACGAAAAGCGTAATGTATAGGAGATGCATACGTAAAAGTTATTTTATAAATATCAGTTAACAGTTACAGATCTATAAATCAATAAATGCTCTAAATCCAATTTATAAACCTGTACAAAAAATTCTTAGGTACAATAAATAACAATTTCTTATGAAACTTCCTGTTTTAAATAACTATGTAATCAGCAGACCAGGTATTTTTAAGCCAATAGCACTTAGGAGAGTTGAAATGTAAGATTACCCTTGAGTAAATGACCTATATCAACATAATATTCCAGTTCACACAATAAAACGTTGGAACTTATTATGAATAAGACAGATGTTCTCAGAAAATCTCTTGTTGATTTTCATTTCATTTCTATTTTAGAATGTCTATGGGAATTTTCTATATTAAATGTGTGCTCGATTAAACCCATAGCCCCACAAGTGTAATCAGACTACGTTCTCAGTAATTTTCCAGACGATCAATTCAATTTAAAAATTTCCATCGTTGTTGTAAATTTTTCTTTTCTGTTAGATGTGGCATATCCTTCCCTTTCTTTTTTTTTAGTCGTAGAATAAGTAATTAAAGAGAAAGACAGACGTAAATCAATGAATTTGACCTTATACTCAAATAAGCCTTGGAAATAATAATTAGGTATGTACTTGTCCTCTGTACCTTTATGTTAATTTCCATATATTTTTTAAGCAAATAAACTTCCTAAATCCACCTCCGTCGCTATGTGGTGTACGTGTTGCGTGTTGCGCCGGAGGTCCTGAGTTCGAGTCCCGGGGAAAAAAATGAACGTTTCGATTGCGTAGGCACAGAAAGCTAATCACATTCCTAGCTTGTAAAGAAAATAATCAGTGAAAAAGATAGAGAAATTTGTCTGCCAAATGCCCCACTATGGGTTACGGGAAGTCACTTTTACACAAACTTCCTAAAAGGGCCTCAAACACAATAAATGGCATAGATGATAAATAAAAACTGTTTTATTAAAAAAGATGAACAATACCTGACATGTATCTCATCAAACAAAATGCTTTGTTATTGCATGAGCATTGTCTATTAAACTAAAATGATTTTGAGGATTCGTTTTAATTACTCTCCGTTCACTCAATTAGTGTGCACCGTGATCATTACACCTATTATTTTTGAGACACTATAACCACTATAACTTGGCCTACCTAAACGATTTCCTACATTCAGAGTGTACTAAATTTAACGTATTAATGCTCATAACAAAGGATTGAAAGATCATTATGAACTGGCGGTTATTCCCGAGTACATTCGTTTGTTTCGAGATTGGTCATTTATGCAAAATCATGAACTGCATGGAATTGTATTTATCGATGTGGAATAAATCGTGTAGTGAGGTGTGGCTGAATTTGTAATCCATGTTTCGTTCGGAATGCTCATTAACCACTTAACGAATATTGTATTTGCTTATGAAAGGCTAATAGATTTTCATATAGCTTTTAACATTATATTATGTTAGTTACTGAAGATAATTTTTGAAGTTAATCATTTGATCAATTGACTTTGATACGATTTTACGAGCGCCTTTAGAATTTTCTTTAGACTTTATATTCTACTAATACAAAATAGCATATATTATTTTACAACGTCCAGTCATCATTAATAATATAGTTTAGCTTTAAACATGAAATAAGAACTCAAACATTCTCAATCTGATTTATAAATAAAAATAAGAATTATTTTCTTAACTAATTTTTTTTTAATTACCGGAAAAACATTAAAATTCTCTTTCAAAGGTCCAATTTCTGATCGTCTGCTTGCCTATAAAGAAAATAATCAATGAATCAGACGCGAATTAATGCAAACTATACGCATATTTTTCAATACCCTACTTATAAAGTTAACGATACTTTACGCCTTCGTTTTTTTCGTATTTGAGCGGCACTTTTACAACAATACTTTTATCATTACAAAAGTATATTTCAAAAACATCCTTTTATTCTTTTAAATTGCATCAACTTTGGTCGCACGATCATTCATTAAGTGTCATTGTCGGCGCGCGCGCACTCGTAAATGAATCGAACTTACAGTCTTGTCAAAACTCTATTGTATAATGGACGTGTAATGTGTTGTGTTCTGTGACATTTAATTATTTGGATTAATTAATAATCAGTAAAATGGCTGTCAAAGTATCTATAATTATAATTGTTGTTGGTAAGTAAATTATTTTGTACTGAAATTATTTTCTTCTTTCAAGCGAACAAATTTAATACTATACTCCTTTTACCCCCTTAAACATTGCTTACCTTTAATCTTTGCTCAACTGTTGTTTCTCGTTTTTGTGACAATAATTTCAAGCATTTGGGATTCATTTATTAATAAATCACTCCAAATTACAAAATATTATAGAACTGCAAAAATGTTTAATTGATATTTGAATGAGATTATTGATTGAAACATTTTCAACAATCACATCTATTTAGGTAACCTTTTGTAAGACTATGTTAGAGAAATTATATTATTATATTTTTGTTTTGGGACATTTTAAACTCACTAAGTCAACATAAACAGTGCCAAATTTTTGATTAAGAGGTTATCGGTGGCAAAATGTCAGAAAAATATAAAAAGATACGGAAATATATTGTCCATGATTCATGAATAATCTGTTACTAGGTCTACATATCCACATTTTTTTTCTCTCTCTGCTCTAATCCCAAAATAAGTAGCTAAAGCACTTGTGTAATGGTAATCAGAAACGAGATACCACAACAAATACATATATAAGTTTATAAACAATCAAGACTCGGAAACAAACAGTCGTGTCATCACATAAATAAATGCACCTACTGGGATTCAAACCCGGGACCTTTTGGCGCAGAAGCACTATCTATTGCGCCAACCGGCCGTGAAACATTGTACCGGCATTGTACGCCCTCCCACTTGTTAACCTCTGATGTAAAAAGAGGGATGCATGCGTTTGACGTATCTGTGTCGTCTGTAGCTTTATACTCGAGTGCGTTCCTAATACGACTTCGCAAGATTCTCATTTATATAAAATTACTTTAGCTATTTCATTCCGTATTTGTAGTCACAGTTTCATGACGTCACTTAGCAGTTTCAACGATATCGTTCGTTTAATTTGCTCTAGAATTTATAATTTATTACTATTTACTAACACTTAAATATCAATTCTAGCGATTATTATTTCTCTAAAGGAATCAGGATCAGATTATAACTAGGTATGAGATTGGCACGTGCCAAACTTCTCGTTTCCGACTCGATTTTGTTTAAAAGTCAACCTAAACATGTATACATAGGCGCGTGCGGAATGTTAACTGTTTCAGTTTCCTACTTCAAGTGAGCCATTTAGCTACTGGACTAGGACACTATTGATATTTAGAACTCCTTTGGCTGAAAGTATTTTAATTACATTACAATAGAAGTAAAAGGTAGTTCCCCCGTTTAATAATTTAACCCATTTTTACTACATATTTCATAGATGCATCGCTACTTACTATTATATTAAATAAAAATTTATTCATATATTACAATGCTTATAGATTAACAATAAATTTCCCGTATGATATATGTAATTTCGTTGGCGACGTAGGTCGTGTCTAAGTGCTACGAAGTTCTACGTGATGGCGTAGCACATGAACAGCCACGTAGCTTTAAAATTAAATACATGTGGCGAATTGCGTGCGGCCTCCTTTCTCATATAACTCCTTGCTGCGCGCTAAGTGAAAAGAATAATTCGAATATTCAAAAAATCTTGAGTCCTTCCATCTTCCATCAGTCCTCTCCGACTCATCGACATACTTTTGAATATTAATAACTAAATTCTAATTATCAGTGGATTTACTATTATGATGTAACTATTATCTGTATAACAATAAATAATCATCAGTGTTCAGATCTATTATTTGGAAGCCTCACTACGACATCATGAAAGAATAGGGAGTCAGATAGTTAATAATACTAAGAGTAACATAGCTATTATATACTACGCTATATACATTTTTATTATCATTTAATTGTACCTACATTATCTATTTACATAAAAAATATGAGCTATACAAATATTTTTCTATTTTATACTTTTTTAATAAAAAAGAGGCAAACGCCGTAAAAGTTAGTAAACTATCATGACTTTTTTCAACAAAAAAAAAAGTCTTAATGATTCGTAAATACCTCTGAAAATAGTTGGTTCTACAAGGTGCTCCCAAATTCCTTAGAAAACGCTTGGTTATTGGTTAAAAAACGAGGTCTTTTGACAAAATCCGGATTCTGCCCCGAATTTCGAAGAGAACATACAACTTCCTTAAGATATTTATTAAATGACACACACAAAAATAAGTAATATTTTATTGTATTAAGGCTTGTAATTAATAGCAGTGTAGTCATAAAGCTTTTCGTTAAGGTCACAGTTTTGAATAAAACAATACATATTGAAATCATGTTTAATCAGATAAAATAGTTTTAAAGGTTTTTAAGGATTCCAAATTACGTGAAATAGTGCAGACAGAACAACATTGAACCAATGAAAGCTATTACACTAAATGCATACGTGTTTTATTTTATACTTATTCTAAAAAAATATTCATGATTTAGGGCTTATGTCATACATTATCGTTTTTTAATATATCTTTTTATTTTGTCATATTTTTATAAAACAATATACAACTTATTGTGTGTAATCAAAGTACTTCTAAAAATAATGAATAATAAAGCAAAAAAGTGTCGTGTTTTCATGACTAGTATTTTATGTAAGTGAATTGCCACGCCCCACTAGGAGTCACGGCCCTAGTGGGGCATGAGACAGATACATTGTTTGTGTTTGAATTTTAATTTGACACTCCTACGACATTAACAGAATCCATGCATAAATAGTAGGCCTTTTCATGAAGAAGTACCCTTACTGACCGAATACATTATATACTAATAAACATTATTTCTACAATTATATTATCTGAACGAATGTTAGTTTTGTGCCATAGTTACACTCACACTTTATAAATAATGCAGTGAAAGTCACACGAGAACTTCTAAGATTGATTTAAAATGCCAGTGCCTTTAAAATAGCTCACTTTTCTGTTTCTGTTATCTTAAATTGACTTTTTTGTTCTTTAAGTAGAGCCGTTTATTAATACCATGGCTTCTTAGCCTATTGGATATTCATGATCACATCAATCCTGACATTAATATTATTTATATAATATCCTGGTCATTTAACTGTAGAATAACAAGACCGTATGTTATTATGATACCAAGAGCCTGAAATAAAAAATTATTACAATTTGCTTAGTGATTGACTTATAGACCGGGAGGTAGCGGTGCAAGTTAGTTAGCTGGCTAAGATTGACATCGATAGTAATCTTATATGACCAATACGTGAATTCACAGTCAGCTGCTCAAGTGGTAGTGGGTGTAGGTGTGGGGCGTTGCGAAAGTGAAAAAATAATAATAAAAAAGTATATAAAAGTTGTTATATAATCGTATTTTTACACGTACCAAAATCAGACGCATATACCATTATTTTTTCAAATTAGTATGATCACAACTATTTATGAAAACAGTTTCAGGCGGCGTACTATTACTTAATTTTCTTTTTTTTTACATCTTTCGCAACGCCCCAAACCCACACTCATCTGGCACGCAGGTGTGCCAGCTGACTCAGGTTTCAAAGTTAAATAAATTACTAAAGTTATAATGATTTTGTTGAACGCGTTTACTCCGCAACCTTTACTAAATTTACCTGACCAAGCAGTGCTCGAGATACTGTAAACATGTTCATCGGCCTCAAATCAGGAGTATTGTTGAGTAAAAGGAGTTGAAACGTTTCCAGTTCCAAGGGCATTTCCTCCCCAAACGGGGTAATAATTAAAGGTAAATATCCTATTTTATGCTTTATTATCTCTATCTGAAATATTATTACTGTTTAAATTTCTTTCTTTACTATTCAATATTTAAAGACTGTTGCTATTAAAAAAGGTAAAATAATTATCTGAATAATATTATTTCTGATTGGCATGTCATACATCTAGAACACCTTTGACTGAACACCTTGGTAACTAAGGAGGTTAATAGGACAAGAGCCTACAGACAATTGTTTAGACGTGTGCTATTTTTTCGTAAATGAGCCTTAAGGTAAGGTTCAAGGAAAAGAACGTACTACTGGCGAGCGTGACCATGGTTGGCGGACTGCACTTTCTACTTTATAAAGAAATGTTGATAATCAATGAGTGATTAGGAAAATATATGATAATAATTAGTGGTAACCTGGTATATTAAAATATTACTTAATAGGATCTATGTAATACCTCGTTAGATATTTTGTACCATGGCTCAAAATATGTGACTGCTCTTAATAAATCATATAAGAGGAACATAATCTCCGGGATCAGATTTTCTATTGTACCTAAAATAATTTTCTTTAATTAAGTTTCTGAATTAAATACAATATAATTAATTATTCATAAATGATTTTACCGTTTGCATTTCCAATGTTATTTAAAGCGTAAATCACATTCAACAAGTAGGAGGAAAATCGGACAGCGTACAGAAAACCATCTAATGAATTATACTGAATTATGACATCACATCCCAACGCATATGCCTTGCTTAATTCTCGAAGAGATACTATACCTTCACTTGGCAGCGGTTTGATGCGCTTATCTAAAATATAATTTAAAAAAAAATTAAAAATTTTCAAAATTTATAAAAAAGAAACTTCGCCAATGCGTACGATACTATTAATAAGTGGGTATGATCGGTTATAAACGTTACTATAATCAAATTTTTCAAACTATTCAACAACGTCTCCAGGGACTCTAGACATCTAACTTCACGCTTATTTTTCAACACCCACTAACCCTGGAAACTTGTATAGAAATGACATGAGCCTGGCCCGGTGACACTTTACTTCTTAATTTTATATGAAGTCGGTATAGTTAAATAGAAGTACTTAACTTTGATAATTCATCACGTTTCAACTAAGTACTAGATTTTGTGGAATAACTATTATAGAATGTCAAAAGTTACTTTTAAGTGGTGGACGTCAGTTAGCTAAAATATTAATTCTTACCCAATTCAATATCAGATATAAGTCCTGTAATCTCAAGTTTAATAGCCTCCAAATATCTATGTATCTCAAATGCTATGCAAAATATTATGTGGTCGAGACATATCAAGTTGATAATTAATATATTAAAGGCAAAAGTATATAATATGAACCATGGTGTATCTGAATCTGAAACATAATTTCAGAAAAGCTAAAATATAAAACCGTGGCTAACGCGTCTGTTTATTGTGCCGGAGGTCTTAGGTTTGGATCCCGGAGAGACAAATGAATATTTCGGTTAGTTAGTCACAGAAGGCTGATTGCCTGTAAAGGTAATGATCAGTGAAAAAGATACACAAATGTATCTGCCGCATGCCTCACTATGGGGTTACGGGAAGTTACTAAAATTTATATAACAAACTCTACAAAATAAAACCATTTTAAAACTTATACCATACGTAAATACCTCATTCGATTTGCTCATTTTTTATTCTAAATTATCGCTTTGTTCATTTATGTTTTCATTTTTGAAGTCAATTAATTCTGAAACTATATCTTTCACGACATGTTATCAAAAAAAACATTTACCATTAAATAAAATTTAAATATTTTACTTTGTCACTTGACATAAATCTCATGACTGGTGGTAAATGTAGTAGTTAGATTATACTTTACAACTTTAGCTGTAGTCCGCCCCTTTTCGCGCGTTAAGTCATTTGTGTGGTTTAAATCGATATTATATGCATGAAATGTTTAAAATATAATATATAACTCGATAAATAATCATACTAACTCCGTTTAAATAGTTTACCAATTACAATATTATTTTTGACTATTTTTTGTTTACTTAAGACAAAATATGTCGTTGGAAATTTTCGTAGATCAACATCGCCATATTTCAACGTTATAATTTTCACTCGTCCTTAAAAAGTCATAATACGCGTTTACCTTTTTTGTAGAACATTATGATTACATATCAATATGTACATATACAATATGTCTGTACATGTTTGATAATATTACTGTTCTAATGAATAAACTTCAAAAACTACTGCACTGATTTTAAAAATTCATTCACTGAAGCTAGAGTCTTTCTGAATAACAGCAAAATATGATCACGCGGGCAAATCGCAGATTTATTAAAGAAACATCTCTGTATACTTACATCCATAAAATAGATGAAAATTGGAAAAACTAACATAGTAACTGGAAAAAGAACTTAAAAATAAACACATAATAAAATATAACATTTTTTTTCGTTCTGTTGAAACATTGTAATTCTTGTTGATCTGCAAAAAAAACGGGTTTCCATTCAAAAATTTGTTTAAAAAGCTTTAAAACGACTTCAAAGTGCACGAAAAGTACTTCGTAAATAAGACAGATAAAATCATTTAAATTTTCAATTATTGTTGAATTTTTCAAAAAGTACTCACTCCATTTCGATCAAATTTGTATGAGGATACAATACATACATTCGAATTGAAACATACATTGGAATTTGTTTGAACATATTACTACAATGATAAACACACGTCATTTGCCCGCGATTTCGATTGAACAATAATCACTTCAGTAATTTAGACGTGACTTTTTAGATTTATTTTTTATTATAATATTTTTATCAGCTTTCAGCCATCGCCTTCGCCTTTACAACTATATTTACAATTGGCTTTACCTACTATGGCATTGTAATATTTTTGTATTTTCAAGAGTTGATTATGAATAAATAAAAGTGAATAATAAAAATACCGGTAAAGATTCGATTACAATCGCTATTCGTTTTTTACTTCCCAGCAGTCCAGCGATCATAGTTGTTGATTTCAACAGCCATCGCAGAAAGTATATTAAGCCATAGACAGTGTCAGCATTAATAGCTTTTAAAACGACATCCATAATCAACTGACACGTAATTAGCAGAACTGAAACGAAATGCAGTTAAAAATTCGAAAACTTTTGAAACAATGTATTAAACACTATCGCTATCTCGTTGAAAAATCTTTGAGTACAGATCTTACTGGGAACTCAAAAGATCCTAGGCAAGAGGAGGGACCTTTAGGAGGGACTCATTTTTAAAATTGTTAATAAGATTGGTCCTTCCTAAAGGTTTGTGATTAATATACAACGTGGTGAATCAGTATTTTGGGTACATAGATTTGAAAAGATTGCAAAAACAAAGCACTCGTAATTTTCTCCACACTTCAAAATGAATTTAACTCTTGAAGATACATTGAAGATATATATATTATAATATATTTTAACATTTTTATCTTTATCAATATACAAATATTTACGTGTAATTTATTAAGTTTTTAGTAATTAACAACTTATATACTTATATATTATAGGAAATATTAATACTTCAATACTTACTAATAAAAGCAGAGAAAACATAGCTGTAATAATCGGCCGCTTTCGATAGAGCAATGTGGTATCCTCCTTCAACTGGTTTAAATGCGACTGGTGCCAGGCCAAATACCCGTGAGATTCGAAGTACAAACAATAAGGCACCATTTACTACGCAAGGACGTTCCATAGCTGCGTCTTTAATAAAAGTTTTGAGAGATATTTAAGACCTTGAACTGAAAATAATTACCCTGAAATGCAAAAAGTGTAAATTAACACTTTAATTAAGCCATTACATAGATGTCGCCAACGTTTTAATGGCATTACTAATGGCATTAGGCGTTAAGCGATAGCTCGGGAGTCGGTTTTTTAGATACATCAAAGAAGATGAATCAAAGATGTATCTAAAAACCAAGTTCGAATACGATGCATTTGAATCATCCACCACTCCTTTTGTGGTCGTTCTTTGTTTTTCAATTGCATAAATGCATATAATTTATGATGCTCATTGTTGCAAGTAGTGAAACTGCTTTAATCTCCATTTTGTGTGTTCACGCGTTAATTCTTGAATAATTACCTCTAACCTCAATGTAGCCAACGCGCATTTTTAAATATATGTATATAACATTAACATCAATGCTAAAGTGGTAGCCTAAAATAACTGAAACGATTTCGACTTTTAATGAGAATTAGAGACATATCAATAAATTCAATTACAATATCATTTCTATGATCATCACCTATGATCAGTTTTGAACGAAAATTGTCGCGTAAAATTACACTGAACATAATATTGGAAGATATGGAAATATATATTATATTGAGTCGAAAGACGTAGATCAAGATAAGCCTTATTGTGAGTTTTTCAAATAAATAAACCGATTTTAGTGAGAAATCTATAACCTTGAGTAGATTGATACTGCTATACTCAAGTAATTATTTCGAGGAGTCTGTACTATGGTTACGTGTTGAGAAGTGCTACACGATTGCGTAGCACATAATCCCACTTGCGACGAACTTGTAACAAAATACTTCCTGTTAGTGAGATAATTTTAAAAATCGGTCCAGTTTTTCGAAAACAATTTACGCAGTGTTGTATATATGACAATATTATACCTTAACGGCTTAACACTTTTATCTAGAATTATTGACACTAGTATTAACAATATTACAAATTTTAAATTTTTAACACGTTTTTAGAACAAACATTAAAACAGCAAAGACAATAGTGTTAAAGTACGTTTGAAAGCCTCTCTTTTATAGCTAAAATTTGTATCCATCACAAATGCATACTAATTATTACTGCATTAGTGTCTAGGTATAATTAAAAATGTAGTCTATCTGATATATATTACTTTTGATTCCAATAAAATTTACATTATTAAAACATAATTATAGTTCGTGGATATAATTCCTTATATCAGCGTGTAGTAGCAGGAATTCCACACTAGTATGCACAGATTGTATCTAATAAGTTAATAAAGAAATTAAAAAATTAAATTAAAGTAGCAGGAATTGAAATAACACAGAGTTAAAATTTTAACAAAAATTTAAATTTTAACTTCAAATTGTAACTCTGCAACTACTGAATGAGACTACACAGGAAGCACCAGCTTTAAAATAAAATAAGAGTCTTCGAAATCGGTTCACCCAGTCGAAAGTTCTGAGGTAACAAACATAAAAAACAGCGCCGAATTAAGTACCTTCTTCTTTTTTGAAGTCAGTAAAAGAAGTTGGTTTTGTCTTCTGTCATGAGTATATATTTTAAATAAAAGATTAGCACTCACATAAATAGACATCAATCAGGTATGCACGCACAGCTTGCCCCGCCATAGTCACTTTTTTCACACTTTTGTTTCTAGTAGGTACCTAATTCTATATTTTTACTCACCCATTTAATAATATTGGATCTTTGCTCTTAATTATGAAGTTTTTTATATTATTTTATTATTTTTACACACATGAAAGCTTTTTTCAATGAATAATCATTGAAACTGATACACCACTGGGTTATACAGGGTACTAATTACCATTATTATTTGTTTAGTGAAATTAAGACAAGAACATTGATGTTGCCAAAATCAAACGCTAACTGGAAGCAAAAAAAGGCATAAAATAGGACTGACATAAGGTCCTTCCTCAAACAGGCCAGGTAATGAGCTTTAGTGTCGCAACAATAATAATATAATCAAACACGGGTCTAATTGTATAAGATTGTTGTTGACAACTGCCTGCTTATCTCGAATACCAACATTAGATTTGAAACTAAATATTTAAACATTTGGCACTTGATTGGTCGCAGAAATAATGGTTTCATAACTGTAACTATAATTTCGGTACAACACGGTAGACATTAAAGGGATACTAAATAGTTGAAGTTGCTACAAGCGATTAACTTACGAGTGGATGTTGTCCAAATAAGTAAAATCGATTTTTATGGTAATTACATTGTTTGAATTTAAACATACCCGGTTAAGGGCACTACCACCTATTATAGATTATATAATTTTAACCAACCTTCAAGAACAACCTCCCGCCTCCTTGGTGTAGTGGTAAGCGCGTAAGCGTTACAACCGAGAGGTCCTGGGTTCCATTTCCGGTGGAAGTAAACAAAAAAAAACTTGGTCTGGCAGTACATAGAAGGCTGATCACCTACTTGCCTCGAAAAGAAAAATCGATCAGTGAAACAGATGTGAAATGCATCTGCCCCATACCCCACTAGGGGACACGGGACTTCACTTTTACCACTTTTCAAGAACAATGAAGAAATTATGAAAGTCAAAACATGATTATATTTTCATAATCTTTATTCATATAGCATCGCATATAAAATCATCAGATCTTAAATGTAATTAAAACAGCCGAGGATCTCTATCGGATTTTCATTTTTCCCGATGTATACAAAAGCTACATTTTGAAAGAAAGCTACAAGAGCAAATCTTTCCCAAGCGCAAGTACCATTCAATCAATTCGATATTTGAAATTTGCGCGTCTTGAAGTAGTTTTATAGAGGATTTTTATGAATGGTTGAAGCTTCTTGAAGCAGTTATTTTTATTCTTGCCGTTTTAAACTACGTTCCCTATATAGACTTTTAAGTAATTGCCTTCAATTGACCATAATTAAGACGACATCTGCGACAATTTGTATGAGAAAAATTAATATTACTATTTTGCGATTGGTAAATGCAAACAATATTGTTCTAAATTTAAATTTATAAATAACAATAAAGGAATAAAAGCCTAGTAGCAGACATATTCTGCACTAATTCAACGATCCTTTGTTGTTATGTGACTATCCTTTTCTGCCATCCATACTAAACCTTTTTCTTTCCGGTAAATCATACAAAGTATTTTCTATGAACCCTACATCGAATGTCAAACTGTAACTTTACAAACAAATTAACAACTCTACAATTTGAAAGCTACTCATAAGATGATAGGTAAAATGACTTAACTTCAGTTTATTCCACTTAGGAAATCAATTAAATCACTCATCAAAAGCTAACCGCTTAAGATATCTCTGTAAGTTACATAACAAGTAAGTGACGTCCTAAATATGGTACATTAAAGAATTAAGGAGCGCGCGACATCAATTCAGCATATTAAAAGTTAACGAGAAACGATGGGATGTTTCATGTTATAAGCGATGCAAAGAGCCCGGGAGTTGGCGTCTTTGAATCTTTCATATACATAATATTATCTGTAGTATAGATTCTATACAGATAAATAAAATTGGAGTGTCTGTTTGTAATATTGAAAAAACTGCTTTTTTACTAAATGCAAATGAATGTATACACGGTATATATACCAAAATAAATTTTTTTACAATTTTTGTCTGTCTGTCAGCGTTCCGGGTAATCTCTGAAACGGCTGGACTGATTTTTTCGGTACTTAAATGTTTTGATTGCCAAATTAAAAATATTTTTATATTTTTTATATTTTTGACGAACAATTGGCGCAATTGGTAGTGCTCCTGCCTTCTGCATCGAAAGCCCCAGGTTCGAATCCCGGTAGGTGCATTATTTGTGTGATGAGCACGAATGTTTGTTTCCGAGTCTTGGTTGTCTATAAACTTATATATGTATTTATTGTGGTACCCTCGTTGTTTCTGATTTCCATAGCACAAGTGCTTCAGCTACTTACTTTGGGATCAGAGCAATGTATGTGAGTTGTCCCTATTATTTATTTATTCCTTTCTATATATTTTATTTTAATAATTATATCGGTCTAATGTTTCGAAACTTAAACTAAAGTCCCACATAATCCGCAAAAGAAGTTGTACTGCAGAATACTATGTTAATGGCAATACCCACGAAAAAACGGGAACCTGTCTAAAAAGACCTCGACGCGAACATTTTATAAGATATTTTATAAAGACAGTTACTTCATACATCACTCAACTTATTTGATATAAGCTAATGCCCACGATATAAAATAATAATAATCGATATAATAACTGGAACAGCTCATTGTGACTGAAAAGATGGCAGGAACAAGATTGAGAGGCAAAACCCGTAGAGATGGTTTGATCAGGTGGATTAAACCTTGGCTCTAAAGCTAGTGTGGTGTGGCCATCCAAGAAGCCACTGTCCACTGATCGGCATAAATGGCGGAAAATTGTTCACAGAGTAATTAGACGGGAACATCACGATGCTCAGCCGTGAGCAAGCCACTGTAGGAGGAGGAGGAATGCCCTTGAGTTCAATAACCAATATTAAGGGACAACAAAATATACTAAACTTATAATACTGGCGACCCACACCACCTTCGCATTGATTGCCTGTCGTCTCGTTTACTATTTTTACCTACCGATACCACCTGATGATTATATATTTTTTCTTTTCTTTTTTCTTCATTTTTTATCGCACCATTTTATCTCTTTTTTTGCTTATATTATTTTGTGTTTATCTTTTAATATGCCTTTACTATAATACAAGAGGGCCCATTGCCTGTAAATAGGGGCGTTTTTGTGGTTTTTTCCCTTAATGTCTGTTCTTTGTTTAATGTAGTCCTCGTGATCAATCTAATAAATAAATATCCAATGTGTCTTGAAAAATCAATGACTAACTAAAAATTTTAATCATACCAATAAGGTTGTGATTAAAATATGGTGTAATTATTTTTTGTTTAAAATATGAAGGTCTGTCAATACCCCATTGCATCTAAACAGACAAAGCCAGCTGATTCCGTAGCAATATATACAAAACCTATTAACAGGATACATGGCGCGGCAGTCAGCAACGCGTGACCATACATTGTTAAAGCCGTTCATTTTTGAGGCTATTTGCATAATTAATTATTTAATCCACACCCGGCCAACAACTTACTTATGCTAATAAAGCCTTTATAATAAGGATGGCTTAACGATGGATGACCCTAATTATCCTATTACGGCTCACAAATATCTCCTCGTTTTTAATATTTTTAGGCCTATTTAAATGTTTGTTTATATTTAGTCGTTTGTGTTTGGCGACATCAGACGGTTTTATTTTATTTTATTTACATAGTCGAGAAAAATGTAAAAAATAAATTATGGACATAATTTTCTAATACATTATATTTAATTACTATTAAATACTACATCATCATTTAATACTACTTACATCTACTGATGTGACCCGCGGTTTCGCCCGCGTTAATTTCATTGTAACTTGATATTATATAGCCTATATACAGAGTAAAATAGTGAATAGCAAAATAATAATAGATATGTATTATGTACTTCGCCCGTTCGGAATAGTTTTTTTATTATTTAATTATATTAATTTCTAAAATAAAAGTAGCCTAAGTCCCATCACAATCAGTCCAGCCGTTTCAGAAATTAGCTGGAGCAAACAGACAGATAGACAAAATTTAAAAAAATGTTAATTTGGTGTAAGTACCGTGCATACATCCATATGAATTTAGTAAGAAGCGGTTATTTTAATATTACAAACAGACACTCATAAATTTAACAAATAATTAAATAACGTCAGGGTTGAACTTATTGAAGTGGCGCATTATAAACATATTTTTTAGCGTCAATGTAATAAAACGATTTAATATACGGGACGGAGGACAAATTCATAGACTCAAAATCTCTACTTTAAAAGGAATGACAATATATTTCGGTCTTGTAAGCTACCGTGGATACCGAGTTTGATTCTCAGTTTGAATACAATTTATAATTTAATTCGTAGATAGTATTCGGTGTCTAGAAGGGCTGACAGTGGCCGAGCGAGTGCCTATTACTGTATTAACTGTCATTATCCTCCGTGGGTGAGCCACGCTGAAACTTATGCTGATGCACT
The DNA here is from genome assembly GCA_912999735.1 of Aporia crataegi. Taxonomy (NCBI): domain Eukaryota; kingdom Metazoa; phylum Arthropoda; class Insecta; order Lepidoptera; family Pieridae; genus Aporia; species Aporia crataegi. The sequence continues at coordinate 6,925,961 of OU538749.1, forward strand.
AACTGGGCCGGCTTGTCCGTAGTGCCACAACGGGCTCACAGAATACCAGCGTGACACGGTACTGGTACTGTTTCTCTGAGTGAGTGAGGATCCGGGAAAAACGCGGATCGTGGCACAGTTCTCCATGGTCGGCTGAGATATTTTACCATCGGGGGACCGCCTGTCTTGTCAAATTTTCCTCCTTAAATATATTTACGATTTTTTTCAATAACCCGGATTTTTTGTAATAAGAATATTTGTTTCAGTTGCAATATTAGCAATCCGAGCTACAGAGGTGAATGTCAGCGGTGAGTGGAAAACTGATCTTGGCTGGGAGGTAATCTGCGGTTGGAAGACCTTGTCTAATGATACTTTGCAGTCCGTGCGACTCTACAAAAATGGACAACAGTTCATGATTTATAGACCAGAAGTAAGTATATCTTAGCTAAAATTTGCTTCGAATCGATGCATTTACACTAACTGGCGAAACACGTTTTGATGATCTCTGTTTTTGTTGGATTCGTCTAATCCGAGAATATCAGAATAATATAGAAAAATGCACGAAAAAGTGCTTATGGAGAAAATTTGTTTCCTCATACATTTTCTGTTTAATGACGTTATAAGTGACTCGTTATTATTCCGAACTCCAAAGCGATACGAACATATTAAAATGACTCCGATGATAAGTTTTATGTTTTAAAGTATGATGTACAGACAGAAGGTTATCTTAAATTTTAGTATTTAAGTGTAATCAAACATTCTACGAGTTTTAATTACAATGTATGTATAAACAGGCAATGATCAGGAATCATACTTGAGGTCATTGACTTAAAAGTCATGATTTCTTAACTTGACATAATTAATCAAAGTGGATTAAAAAATCACTTGAACTATGTACGAGTACATATATTAAGATGAACCCCAAGGCAATGCGAAATAGAAATACTAAAACGAAATAATATTGCAATATTTCCAAACAAAAAGAAAATTTCATCACATAATACAGCAATGAATGAATAAGTTAAACGTACTTAAAACCTCTTTGATGATAATTCATTGTTTCTCAAAAGAAAAAAGATTGCTAATTTAATTTCTTTAGTACGTCTGAGAGCTTGAGTCATCATTTATTCACATTTTAAGTGCCTAATACGGGCCATCCGTCTTATTGTCAGTTCCTGCTCATTGTGAGTGTATGATAGTCTAAATAGACGATGGGATGCTCACAATTAACTCATAAACTGATCATTTGGTGAGCTCTGTTTGCGGGTCGTATTCAAACATTAGAGGCAGAAAATAACTCATATCGGTTCCTTCAAGTTCCCATTAAAACTTTACTTCAAATTGTATTAGATATATTATACTGACGGAATATCGATGGCTTGCACATTTAACCGACCTTAAAAAAACAAAAACGAGGTTATCAATTCCACGTGTATTGGACAGTATTAAGTCAGTGCCTCTCTAATTTCAGACACATGGCGCATCAAAAAGTGAAGTTTTTCGAGCACCTGATCACAATATAAATATTGATTGTGCTTTGACCTCAAAGAGGGGGCAGACGGGACGGTGTATCCTCATATTGGAACCCCTTCAGCCACCTTTGGAAGATTCTACGTTCACTTGCGAAGTTTCAGGAGAACGGCCTATGTTTCGAATTGGCAAGATGGACTATCTACTTAAGTCATTAGGTATGAGCCAAAATATCTCCAACTGATAGAATTTGTAAAATTTTTATTCTAATTAATATTATACATGCAATATTTTTTGAATATACTTAATTAAACTGCTTTGAAGTTGATAAATGTACGTTACTTTAATATGACTGTAATTAAGGCTTACGATTGGGTTCAATTAATTTTTATAAAGAAGAAATTTTTATACTACTTAGTATAAAAGTTTTACTTGTTCTTGGATTAAGTTCATGCTATTTTTCAATTCTGTAGAAATGAGATCGTTATCTAGATAAGTTAACGATTTATATTGAATTTATCAATCTTTTCACAAGAAACCTTATTAAAGGTACCTTTGACGAAGTATTAAATTGCTTAGTGAGCTATCGTTTGTAAAATTGTCATTTATATTTGATAAAGCTTTGACAAATGTTGAAATGTAATTTGTGATCTATTCATAAAATTATATACCTACCTACAATTGTTTTTGGGATAACATAAATGCTTTAGTCGAGAAAAATTGTGACAAGCGCTTCCTTTTAAGTCAAGAGTTAAAATAAATTTTATTCATATAGGATCACATATACGATTGCTTACATCACTTAAAAGTTTACAGGCTTTTCAAGAATCAAAATTTAAGCAGCCAAGAACCTCGGTCGGTTTACAATAAAAGTACAATTTTTAACTGGAGTGCATAATTCCCAAGCGCTAGTAACATTGAGAACTACAATTTCAGACACTACACCGCTACCTACAAACATTAAACCAATAACACCCAGTTTGTCGTAGGATGAAAATAGCTTATGGAAATATTTTGCTCTGCAGTTTTAAGTGTACTTACTAGCATGAGTCCCTTGGGCCACGTGTGCTGTGTATGTGTAACCTGTTTTCTAAAGCTTATCTTTCCCTCAGCCCATTGAATTCAGTCCGCGCCGAAAAACTGAGGTCAACTTACATTTTACTAAAATAAATGATATGTTATCTGCCATCGTTAAGTTTTGTGTTTTACCTTTCGGATTTAACTATTATATTACTAAAAGATAAGCTTTTAACCGCGACTTCAACGACGTGAGTATGTAATATGTAATAACAATATAGCCTATGTATGAAAGATACCTTCGATTAGCGAAACCATTTCTAAACTCAGTCCAGCAGTTGAGTTTATTCATTACGAACAAAAATACAAATTAGTATAAATATAAATTAGTATTACCTAAATGTAATATACAATCAGTTATCAACTATATGTATAGAATAAAATATTATTTAATTCAGTTCATTAAATAATTTCAGTGGGACCAAGTGACGCACGCTTAGTGGTAAAAGCTTCTACAGATCCTACTTCTCCACGAATACGTCTTCACTGTTCAACTGAAGGACTTCCGGCACCATCGTTACATTGGACCGTTGGCAAAGACAAAGTAATAATATTATGACATTTTTGCTAATACACAATTGAAAGTCAATATAGTAGCATGAGGAACACATACTTCTGAATACATTCATCATTTTCTTTACAGGCAAGTAGGTGATTAAGCCTTTGTGGCTACCCAACCGATATGTTATCCCGGGATTCAATCCAGGATCTCCGGCGAAACGCATATATGTGAACCACTTAGCATACAGGCGGTTTAACATACATTTTACGCCGCTGCAATAATTACAAAATTAATCTATAAAATACATTTCCATTTTTTTAAGGTTCAATACGTTCATTAAATATGTGTGTTGGTCAATTATAAAATGTATTATCAAATGAGTCCAAATTAATATTGTACCTAGTACTCGCCAGAACTGAAAATTGATTTGTCTTTCTATGAATCAGCTGTATTTTCTTTTAGTTATTTAAAACTACAAATGTGTTACGGTTTTTATTTATATTTTAGATTCAACCCGATTTCAACAGACGGGAGTGGAGCGCAAGTTCAAAACTGTGGCTAGCGTGGTCGTCTCTTTCCTATACACCAATAGACCCGTCTGTGGCTGTCACTTGCTTGCCTGTGATAACCCGAAATAATGAGACTATTAAAGGAAAACCAGCTGTGTATAACTCAGCTAGTTTATTTAGTAAGTAGAATAGACCTGAAGCACCTGGAGGCCGGAACTACCGATGTATTGTGTGGTGAATGTGACGAGTGGATGAAATGAAAGAGATATCTAAAGAGGTGGTACCTACCCTATATCGTAAGTAGGGGGAGGTCTGTGGTCGCGCTCTTTGGGAAATATTCGTAGAAAAATAAAATACATTGATATGCTAAGTAGGCAGAAAAAGTATATGAAAATTCATTATTAACGCGCTATTATACTACTGGCCACTTTAACCAATGATTAAAAATTGTGACAATCGCCCACGTGCTTTATACTGTGCTTAACTTTTTCCTTCTCTTTCAGGTTCCAACGTATTGACACTACTGACAGCGACAATACTGCTTCGCTTCAGATGATACATTCCAAGGAGGTTACTTAATGAAACACGTAATTTAATTATTGTTTTATTCTTGTAATATCGTTGTAAACGATTTCCGGTTTTACAATAGTACCAAGTTACCTATGACGACAAAATGTATGAAATTATGACAACTGCTTAGAGGTATTAAACACCAAAGTAAAGGTATGAAGAAATATAATATAAAGGGCATTTTTTGATCATCTTTCCAGTCAAGTAAAAGAAGTAAGTCCTAATTTTGTTATGACTTACTTTTTTCTTATTGTATTTTGTTAGTTCTTTGATGTTTTTGCATTTGGTTCGCGTCTGTAAATGAAGGCTGTTTTGTCTTTTTGTATTGTAATGTTGCCGATTTGTTGGCGCAAATAAAAATAAATAAAAGGAAAGGTAACTCAAACCGTAAAAATCAAAAATTTTTACTAATTTACTTACGTAAAAAAACATTTAACCTAAGGCAGACTATATGAGATAATAATTGTCCGGTTGAAGACGCTAATAAATTGAATTGAATAAACCTTTACTTTGGTCAATATCAGAGCTTTTAGTATTGGCTTTAAAACTCTCCGGCGTTTTAATTATAACTACCTAAGATTTAGTTGTAAACAAAAAGCGTTACAATTTTTAATGCTACCATGAATTAACATAATATAATTAATTACTCTGTCGATTAGGTATAGGTTCTTCTATTTTTCCTCATCAGGACATTGAATTTAATAAATAATATTATAAGAATATTTCTATAAGTGGATGAACAAAAAACCGCATCGAAATTGGCATTTGTTTTAAAGATCGATGAATATTTTCTTGTCGAGGGTTAAAAAGGGCCACTAAATATCCCACGAAACTTCTAAAAACTTCTAAAGATTCGTGCTTGGGTGCGTGGCCGCGTCGTAGACAACGACTCGTAGCAATTTTAGCTGGTATTTGAATGTAGAACCTGAGAGTGAACGCCGGAGAATATATTTTGTAGTTTTATACATGGTCATAGATAAGAGTAAAATTGAACAATTCAACAATGTATTCTGTAGAAATATTTTAAAATATCAACGCAACTTAAACTCTACATAAACTGTAAATAAACATTTTGGACAAAACACATTTTTATTTGTGATTTTTGTTTAAGCATCAGTTGCTACATTTTACTGACCGACAGTTGATAGAAACGTAAATGGAAAAGTATCCTTAATCTTATCTAAGTTTGGACGTTTATCTAAAAAATTGTACCAATTCAAGTAAAATATACCCTTGTGAGTGTATTAAGCAACAATTGACGCCTACTAATTCCAGTACTCAATATGTTTTCACACTTAACAATAATGCCCGAAAGATGGCGCTATAAAATTGTGACATCCTTTAACTTTTAGTGAAAATAGGCATACATGCATTTTAATTATTGATTAGTATTCTATGTCTAGCCAAACGATTGTTTCCGCCGAATTAGAATCCAGGATTTCTGACGCAATACGCAAATGCGGCGTAAGATGGCTATCTTAGTATGAATAAGAATTTGGTGGCAAAGCGTCTGTTTGCAAACATTTTTTTTTTTAATCTGCGTATTAGATACAATTTATATACTAAATATTGTTTGATATAATTTTAATACCTAAAGGAACGATTAACTTATTTAGATTAATATTCGATTTCTATAATCAACAACACGTTAACACCAATTGTATTTAACGTGAGGACGTGTTGTTAAGTAACTCGTAGCGTTTAAAGTTAGGTACAATTGCCGCGAAGTAGCATTCGTATTGTAAAATAAAATTTAATAAAGACTATTTCATTAAACGAAAAGGTCGGTCCCGTCAACACTAAACTACATTAATGTCGAAAAATGTAGAGAAAATTTATATCGAATTAAAAATCCCGTTGACGAATAGAATTGGTTTTGAAGACATATTCATAATTACGATATATTATGTTCCATCTTTCCTAAGCATGCTTTTAACGCCAAAGAAACATGAAATTTCTCAAACTTTGATAAGAAAAATATATCAGGGTATAAAGCGCTAAATCATTAGATATAGACTCAATGTTAGATTGTTATGCATTCCTAATTTTTTCGGATGAAAAGTTATTTTTCATGAAAGCAACTGCGTTCTATTTCAATGAAGTTCCATAAATTTAAGTCTGAATCGGGGTATGTGTTTATTAACCTGAAAAAGCTAATTGTTTTACATAAGTTATACAAGATTACTTCCTGATATAAGCAAGAGTAATAACAATTCTATATATTTTAGATTTTAATGATTTAATGCCGATTAATTGATATCTTACAGCTATATCTTTGGATATCGACCCATTCATTCCGATGAACAATATAAATCGAATCATTACAAAAAATTTAAGCGGCTCCAAAATTCATATCGCCTTATAAACTATGTTAAGATGTTTACTCAATGTATTTTGTGACTTTTTTACAACAACACCTGCACATCAGAGAAAGTGACAGAGCATTCGAAATATTACTCCATGTTAAGCAACGTTTATAAGTGCGATAATAAATTATAAACCCGCTTAAAATTATCACCTTTTCCACTGATTAACATGAGATATAATTTAGCTTTGATATTTAATTAACCGTTGTTTATTGTGCCTGAATTAAAGTAAAATAATGATTATTATAATATATTACGATATGTCAGCGTAGTCATGTCGAAATTTCAGTAGGTTTTTGGCTGTTTGGTTTTAGCAGCCATACTATGTATGAAACAAAGGTTAAATACTACTCATTTGTTTACTTTTATTCATCGTTAGCATAAATATTCCTTTATTTCTTCACGCATTTGGCTAAACATTGACATTATCATGGCTGTTATCATGATTATGTGCAATATACAGATGCGCTATGAAGGTGACAGATGTCGTAAAAGCCTTTAAAATTTCGATATCAATTGTGATGCAGATATAGATTTTTAGTTTTAAATTGGGACTAAGGTAGATATAAGACTAACTCAATAGGTTTTTACGTTTAATGTTAGTTTAAGATTGGGTAAATAAATAAACATTTAAACGATACTTCATTGACATACACCAAATGAAGTGAGTGAACTTGAATGAAAATCTGGCGAATGAATGAATGATGAATAAAACTACAATATCACAGAACCGTCGTCAATATTTAAGTCCGTTCTCAATCCCGCATCGTCACAAAATTTATTTTTAGCTAAATATTTTCTAAATTACGAAGCTACAGTTAGTTTTAAACTAAGAAAATTCAGTTAAAGCTGTTATTTCAGCTAACTTACCTTATTTATATATTTTTAAAGAAATTCATAATTTTACACTTAATAATAAAGATAAAGTTCAGAGTTGTGCGTTATAAAGAAAATACATACTCATTGATAAAATACTGTTTCTGTTATCCCTAAGCAAGAACTAAACATTGCTCAACTTTGATCATTTTTCAGTTTTTTTGGAGTTTTTGGAAGAAACCTCAAAGGGCTGAAAGTATTTAACTACTAAAAACGTTTTACCAACTGTTGCACTGAAGTTTGAATCAATTTAAAAATAATATTCTAATTTCGGCCTTAATTTTTTTTAATAGAGAATTTAATTTAATAGCAGTTTTTTAAGTGTTTTAATACATAGGATATAATATCATTTTTGAAAATAATAAAGCAATATGATTTAATATTGTGACTTTCGAGACACACTAAATTTGTTTAAATTTAAAATTTATGAATATGTTACTCTTCAAAAAATCTAAACAGATTTTCTGTGTAATGTAAACATTAAAGAAAAATAGTATATCATTTGACGAATATATCAAATGTTTAATGATATGAAACCTCTTACTATTAAAATGCCGCATAAATAGTACCTTTAGAACTGTTTCTATTTGTTGGAAGAAAAGCATATATATGGCATATTATTATGTTATTTAATATTGGTATCATATAATAATATATAGAACTATATACGCTATTTATTGTACATATAGGATTTACTTTGGCATATCACGTGACTAGAGTAAATGACTAGAATTTTGATGGAATAACATTAGAATGCTGTCCTTTTCATTACGGCTCGTTATGATAAGGACGGCATGATTTTTAGGTTACAACTTACCTAACACAAGGAATATTACATAAAAAGAATTATGAACTAATTGTGCTAGAAGGACACTTAGAATATACACACTAGCGGTCTCTTGCGCCTGACCCTTTAAACTCGGAAATTTTTATCAGCGAAATATTGAAAAACGGTTAGGCCCAAGAGTCCCCAGTTAGGAGAAAATATCACATCGTGAGATTATAAAATAGAATAAAACGCTTAATACTATTGTGACAAACATCTTAAAGACGCTATTTTGACTAAATGAGGAACAAAATCCCGAAAAACTGTTAGAATCAATGTCAAGAGCAGTGCCTATATTTTACCAACAGTTAACAGTTACTAAATACAATAAGCTCTGAGAACTGTCAATAAAATAACTGGGATTCATGTCTGGGATACAAATTTTTGGCTTCTTTTTCTAACTGACCTTCAAAAAAACCAGAGGATGTTATCAATTCAAAATGTCCTTTTTAGTAAACAAATTTAAGAATCTGACCATGACTGTGTAGTTCATAATATTAAAAATAATCATCAATATATCCAATTTTTGTTCTCAGATGTGGATAAGTTTTTAAGGTTATATTTCTGAAATTTTTATCAAAGATTCGTATTTAAATATGAATAAAATGATTTATTATTAATTCTAATAATGGTACTTTTGTGTTCGAGTAACCTTTATGTATTCAGACATGAATCTTTAAACTCAATCCCGGAACCATAACGTAACTGATTTTAATGATATGACGTAAAAATTGGCAAACTTGACATTTTTAAAAAATCTTGAAATTGGCCAAAGTTTCTTAAATATATTAAAGCTATTTTAATATATACTAGCGAGTCGTTTCAGCTTCGCAGGCTTTCGACGCGACAAAACATCTGCGAATCTGAATTAAATTTGTTACAGGAGTTATTTACGATCATCTAATCATTCTTGTTCTATATTGCTTTATTTGCTAATTAATATTAACATTCCGTTATGATGTTTCGAAGTGCAGTCGAAGTTTTAACGAAACTTTTCCTTCAATTCGTGCTAAAATTTTATTCTTCGCAAGTGTTAGAGTTTAAGTTTGTCATAATATCAAATTTGAGCATATCCAAATATTATAGCCAGAGAAAGTAAGCATTATTAATGGAGCTTTTAAGGGGTGACTAAGTAATAATGGAAACTTACTTCGAAAACAATGTTTTTGTTGAGACATTGGACATCACAATTAAAAATACTCACCCCTATTCGATGTGAAAGTTGACAAGGGTATTCCATCTACTAAGAACCGTTAAGATTTATAGAAAATAGAATCATGATACTAACTAAAACGTACTAATTATTAAAATGGTGGTTTTATTATAATTACATTAATCTAAATACTAACAAAGCGAACGGCTTTGAACAAGCACAAATTCGGCATTACAACAACCCAAAACTTAACTCATATTAACTTATATTAAGAGAAAATAATTTAAAATACCATTTCTTAATAATACAGAATACAGATTGAATGAAAAAATTCGTTGAAATTGCTGTGACGTAGTACATAGACGTGTAGAAACAATATATAGACTATGATTCAAGTGCTTTTAAAAGCTTTAAATTTTGACTTTGATTTTGAATAATTTTGAGATCTTCATTGGATCTCTGTAATTTTGTGATTCACGTAAAGGACCGCTTCATTCAAAAAACGTATTTTAAGCCCAGTTTAGTTATAAAATGTTTGCTTTTCACATAACATTTCGTTATTTAAAGAGTGAAAAAGCTTTCTCTAACTAAAGTAAACTAATTGAGATTATACACGACAAGAATGTACAACTAATTGTAACCCGTAAGATTTCTTGAACCATGTACAGACATGTGTTTACATTATATAATTTATATAGGAATGATATATGTGGAATGTATTATATTGTTAAAGTTAAGGTGTAGTTTGAAGCCAAGCGCGTAAAACTTTCGCTTTTTCGGCGACGCTGTCCGAGTTGTCTTGTAATGTCGGCACCGGCTGAAATTTTATTGAAAAACATAAGTATAACGAATTAAAAAAATTATCTATGCCTCTGTATTTATTTATGAAATCTTCGAAAAGATTGCGGCATGTTTATATTAATAAAGAACTCCTTGATGCCCGCGACATTATATTGTTCTGTATATATGCGGACAATGTCGGATGTGATGAGCATTTCTGATATTTTTGAAAATAAATTAAATTCCTGAAATAACGCCATCTCTGGAAAAATTAAAGAACAATTTAAATGTGATAAGGTACGTTTTTACGTACATTTTTCTCTTTAAAACATGCATCAGTGGGCATTTGACAAAAAAGTCCAGCCTTTTTTGGTTATTAATTTTCATTCAAACATAAATATACTTACAGCTGATAAAGTCATCCTTGTTTGAGAAGTGGTCGCCACGTTGCAGGAACTTGTCTCCGGTGAGGCTGAAACATTTAATTAATTATCACTTAACAAAAAAAACCATTTAAAATAAAACCAGATAAACAATATATATGAATCTTTAATTATTTTGAACCATTTATCGTTTCAAGAACTATCTGGAAAATTTGACAGAGGAAATCTGTTTGAGAAATGTAATTTCAGTTCGCAGAAAAATTATAGATACTTATTCTGTTATACTTTTTAAATCGAAACAGAAACATTTCCCCTGGAACTGAACCCAAACGGCTATTCTTTGCTCGACCTTTATCGACTGAAAATGACTATTATTGAATATAAATATGTAAATATAACATAAAAACTAAAAAATCCTCATTTTCTCGTTCTAGTAACATACCCGTGTTAGGTCTCCTGACGTCCAGCGCCCGCCAGATATCTCTGACGTCAGCATGCAACGCGCGCAACGAACGTAACACGGCCCCACCTGTTTCCACTTCATTCGCAACTTCGCTACCAGATGATCCTTCGCTTGTTGTCGCCTCCTGGAAATTACTTTCATACTTAAATTATAGACAAAATGACGAAAAATATGTTTATAATGTGTAGATATAAATTATTTTCTACTTAATGCAAATGGGCAATCATTACGTGCATCTTTGAATGTCAGGAATAGTAGTATTTATTTTTCACGAATATACCTTCTATGTCATAATGTTAGGTTAGGTTTATTTTTGGTCTGTAATGATCGCATTAGTCAAATATGAAAAACTCTCCTATATATAAACTTTAGTTTAAACAATGCCTTAAATGTTGTGTCCCTTTCTTGCTTGTCTTCAATTATATTTGCAAAAATGAGACAAGACACTTTACACTGTGTGTTCTGTGACTAACAAAATGTTGAAGATCATTGACAATTGACGTGAGGTATTTAAAATAGATACCGTTATAGTACGAATAATTACTATCAGTGTAGTTTTTAAAGTGTTTGTTTTAGTTAGAGGAAATAAGATGTCCAAACTTCATATTTTTACATTATTTTATCGGGGCAAGATATAATATAATAATAATAAGTCTATTTGTGGATTTGTGTTGGTAAAAAATGTTTTAAATTCGTACATTACTTATTATATAAACTCTACTAACAAAGCTATGGGAATGATCCTGCAATAAATGTTATTATTATTATTATTATAAAAGCAGATATAAAAATTATCACAGCATCAAGCCATTATTAACTAAACGAAAATTGAGAAAATTGCACATTGATCAAAAAAATCAATTTTCTAAAAAAAAAAATCTAAAGAAACACAGATGACATTTTAATGACATTTTAAAATTGCGTAAAAATTGTGTGAGTAGTTTAGTATTGAGATTAAGAATGGGTACAACAAGAAATATCTTTATTTTTCAACGGTAGAATTTAATTTATTCAACAACAACTCCAGAGAATGTTACATCGTTAGATAAATATGTGATACAAAGCCAATAATTTCTCATAGAGGTGATAAAAAGTATGTGGACCTTCGGGAAGGACACTATTATAAACTCGAGTGACGCACTTTGAATGCCTCGCTCCACTCTGGATTCAAAAAACACTCTCGCCTTAAAAATAGTGGTTTGCTCCCTTGGCAAACATTCTACTATTGTTTTTTACTAATAATAGGCAAACGCAAAGATTCTATCATATTGTCAAAAAAAAAAAAAAAAAAGACTACAAACATGACATTTATAACATCACTTAGGATCATTATTTGATATTCACACAATTTCCACATAAATTCTTACAATGGTTTATGAAATAAGAAACAATTTCTGAATAAATCGAGCAAAATAAAGAGTGATTTACAACAGTAACGATAAGAACGCAATGCCACATTTATTAAATAATTTAATATTTATTTATAGGAAGGCTATTTACACTTTCAAAACGGTCTAAAATTAATTTATCGGCAAATATTTTATGCAACGAAAAGTTTTAAGAGGCATTTCACGTAAATGACAAAATATGCGAAAATTATACAGATTTATCAAATTCAAGTGTGTTAAAAAAACATTAATTTTTGCACGCAATTTTAGCTTAGGAGACTCCTTAAGAGCTCGTGTCACTAAATGTACCATACTTTATGGCCTATATAGTCAAGAAAAACCATTTTCAGAATTTTTACCATTTTCAAAATAGTACAATCGTTTTCTAAAACGATAAAATAGGTTAAGCGTATTCAGATTGTTTTTTTTTTCTATTAAATTATTTCTATTAATTCAATTAAGCACATTTTAAGGACAAATTTTGTAATGAAGGCCAAACTAAAGGTCAGAATATTTACCACCGGGATATTACGTTTATGTGTGCGTACGTAAATGCATTTATTGAAATAACATGTTTGTAAGCGCATCAGTTAAGTCCGGATGAATTATACGTATTCTACGCGTCTAACAAGGCCATAAAGCGTAACACACAGAAAAACGATAAATCTGTATGAATCGCGTTAGGCATTTAGGAGTAGAAGGCGTCTAAGGCCTAAGGCCTCCACCTGAATGAGAGGCGGCGTATGGGCTTCAGCCAGCCGTCGAAGCGCGCGCTCGATGTGTCGCAGCCTTATCTCTTTCTCGCCGAGCAAGGCGCGGGCACGGTGTAACGCCACCTCAAGTTCTGTGGCCTCGCGCTCCTCCTATTATAACTGCTACATGTTTACTCTACAAATGCTGGATAGTTTGGATGTTTGAAAACACTACATGTGTTTTCAAGATTGTACCTATTTAGCAAATCTTCTCGCTCGTTGTGACAAAATAATGCTGACAAAATGTAGAGTAGATAAACAATCCAACCAAGTTCAGAAGCCAACATCAGTAAGGTTTAAACTGACATTCAATTTGTACGGCAATTAAAAAAGGATTAATCGTTTTAGATATTAGATTATAGATTTTAGATTGACAATACCCATGTATGAATATACAATCCCATACTGATAAGTCCGATTATTTTATGCGAAATTATTTAATATTCATCTTACTGCCTTGCCTTGTATATTTACAATTAAAAACGAAACCACTTATGGTAGTCATAATAACATACAAAAGCATTTTTTTTTTCAATAGAAATTATTTAAATCATAAGTTACATACCTAAAACAATGTATGGAATAATAGATACAAGAGAAGATAGAAATGATTTCGTGCAAATACATAACTGCGCTACGCAGTTTACTAATTTTCCAACCATTAAACTACATATATAATATTTAAATATATACTTTAAATATAAATAAAATAATGTTTTTGTCTTCGCTAGGAATTAGTTTCTGAGCGAGTTGTTTAATTGTGAGCTTTTGAGCTCCACATAATTACCAATGTTCCGTCAAATACAATAGTACCACCACTTTTCCACAATTATTGACATCAATTATTACTTATTGTCAACACCTATAAGCAGATGCTTAATTTTTGAATACAATTTATTAAAAAAAAAAAATGTTCTCCAGGAAAATTAGTTGAAACTGTCCTAACTCGCTTTTTACGTATCAAAAATGTTCGATAGACATCCTCAATATTCGTGAAAACACATCAATCTTTACTGTTGTTGAAAATATCAACATCAACAACAATATTAAAGGATGAGCTCATGCGCGTGCGCATACGTACGCATGTGCGTATTCGTGCACTTGTAACTCACCGAGGCAGCCCTATGCGGCGAAAGCGACGCGCGGCTTTCTATAAGCGCGGCCTTGCGTCGCCTCAAAGCGGCCCTCGCGCGTCGCATTCCCTCCCGCTCTACGAGAGCGCGATGACGCACGAATTCCAATTCTGGCGTGTCTGCGGCTGCAACGGGACCTGAAGTGTTTATTAATAAGGTTTCACTTCTGTCCAAGCACATAAATAAACTTTCAGTTAAATGAGAACTAAGTACTTACCTAATTCAGCAAATGGATATCTGAGGCTATAGGCAGGCTGACATGCGAGATCAGGGAACTGGTCTTCCAAATCATCCAGCTTCCTCAATTGCTGCCGAAGTGATTCTAACGGACTTGCCCAGCCTTCACCGCGTCTGATATTATCAAAAAATTTTGATTTATAATTTGAATAGTAAGTATATTTGTGGAAAATACTTTTCAGATTGAGAGGTTAATATTAAACGCCTTAAAATTTACTCTACTATGAGCTAGCAATTTAATTAAATTTATACAATTTTTAAGAGTCCTGTAAAATCGACACTGCGTACTTATTTTCTACGATCGTAATGTTCCACAAGTATCTTTTCATCGCGCTCCTATCTGGCTTCGTGCATTTAAACTTTTCCCAAGAAATTGAAACTTTGCATGATTATAATCAGATTTAGTTTAAAAAAACATTAATGTAAATAATCTTACTTAGGAGAATAGTTTAATCTGGACGTCGATGCCGATTTTAACCTTGTAAATCTACGGCGCATTTGACCTGAAAAATATAATTTTTCCATAATAGATGTTTCAGGTGTAGCTCAAATTAGATATGCTAGTGCTTAGCAGTTTAAAATATCCAGGATTTAATTCCTGGGAGAGTAAATATGATCGTTTTTAAAAGGCGCAGAGGGTTGATGGTCCGACCGGTAAAATATTTCTACTCACCACAAACATTATCTTTAGTCTTCTCATCGGCAGTGGTTGCGTCGGATGAATCTTGACAGTCCGTAACGACGCCTGTGCAAAGTACTATATTATCTTAATTAACAATCCTTAATGTTCTGAAATAGTAAAATTTGTATTGCATGATAATTTATTTATAAGCTATAACAATTTTTCATCCACACAAACTTTCACATTAATTAAAATTAAACTGAATGGATTTTAACTTTGATGTAGCACATACATTAGAATAACACATAGTATATAAATGTATAAAGATTTTGTGTAAATTTATCAATCTTGCACTTAGCAAGTAGATGCCGGACTCTTGAGTAACGACAGAAACCAATGGATGAAGATAATTTTGATAGGCCCTTCAGAGGTTGGTCCATACAATTTAATCTATACAGATAAATAAAATTGGAGTGTCTGTTTGTAATATTCAAATAAGCGCTTTTTACTAAATGCAAATGGATGTATACACGGCACATATACCAGAATAACATTTTTTACAATTTTTGACGGGATTTTCACTGGCAGATAGCTGATATACTAAGGATAAACTTAGGGTTCTTTTATTTTAAAAATCAATATAAATAAATAATATAAATATATTAAAAAACTTCGTATTCCTATGGGCCAGAGTATGTTGCGTCTATCCATTGATAGGTGGCAACAGCAAGAATTACCTATATATACAGTGTTTATAAGTGTTTTTCAACCTGTGTCGCTGTGTGTTGGGGTCGCGAAGCTTCTGTAGGGGGGTCACCAGAGGTCGAGAGAACTTTAGTAAAAAAACAATAAAGATTAAAAATATTGATTTATTAAGTAAGAGAATTTGAACAAAAGGATATATTCATAAACATTTGTATGTTAATACAAACAAATTAACAAAAATTTGATGTATGTAGTTGTAAAATAATGTGTTTTATTTACTTATAGGGTTGGGGGGTCGCGAAATATTTTTTCATACCAGGGGGGTCGCACAATGAAAAGGGTTGAAAAACACTGCTATATAACATCACGTTACATTGAAATTAACACGGTCGACACCACGGGGCACAGCTAGTCTTACCTACATCCCTCTCCCTCTCGCGGCCACGTCGCGGTGGTTCTCGAAAAGCGACGCCCGTCCTTCGAACCCTCGACTGCTTCAGCGCAGACGTCAAAGACGTCGCCGCCGGCTGTTCCGTACCCTATAAAGAATAAACGTCGCCATTTCATAAGTGAGAACAAAATAAAAATTAATTTTAAACAAAAAAATAAGACCGACCTCAAAACGCACTGAAAAGTAAAAAAATAAATTTTGAATTATAAATGAACTTACTATAAAATATAAAAGACGTAAATAGTGTTGATAAATAAAATTCATGTGAAATTTAACAAGGGCACAAACCTGTCATGTTGCTCTTTGAAAGGCGGTGCCAAATATATAAATAAAAAAATTGAATGAATATCCATTAAAATTTCATTGATGTCCTTAGATGACGCTATAGTGAAACAATTTCAGGATTATTCAAATAGCGGACTTTAGATTATGTTTCTGTAATCACGAGCACGGATATTACGCAAAATCTACTCAACAAATTTTGATTTAGTATTTACTAGTGAGCTTAATATTCCAAGGTACATTTTTCAAATCCCAAAGAATCAATAAATGCAACAGCTTTTACAAGTGATAAACACTTGTAAAAGTAATGATTTGTTAAAAAGACAAAGAAATGTGTCTGCCCCATTGCAGGCGCAATAGGATACCACTTTAATTTATTAAGTGTATTTTTAATGTTTAATTTGTTAAGTATGGCCTCATGCAGCCGCTCGACGCTCGTTTGCAACGATAAATCTGGTCACGTGACACTATTTTGAATTTTCGCAACTCAAAAAAATAGCGCCAATAAGTAGCGTAGTAGCGTCAACAGGGCTGCTTGAAGGATTGATCTGATTGGTCTCGAAAGCTGATTTCCTGGTCCGTGATATGTAGCGATAAAGCTTTTCAGCTTTGGCGTTCCATATCAAGTGACGTCCTAATATGTTTAATCAAAAAAAATTAATGTAAACGCTACAAAACTTACTGAATCCCTATTTTTCCAATCGTTGTTATTTTCTGACTTGACATTGGATTCGGAAAACGAGGTCTCGTTATCACATTTGGTGGAGTTGTTAATGCGTACACGTGAAGGCTCAGACTCTATTACTGCACTTATTGACGTTTCGTTAACTTCTTTACATCTGAAACAAGTCAAATAGAAGACGATTATAAAAACCACGAGAACAACAAATGATGTCTCATGAATTGATGAACGATATTCATAAATAGCTAAGAGCAAACTTCATTACATCAGCTTTCAAACAAAAAAACCGCATCATTCGTTTAGGAGCAATGATGCCACAGACAGACAGACACTCAAACTTATTAACTTATCTATTATCTACTATTAACTTATCTGATTAATACATAAATTAAGTAGTTATTAGATTTATCCATTTCGAACATACACAAATAAAATTTTGTGTCTCTTTCCTAGCGATCCAGCTCGTTGCAAGAACGCTCGATTTTTTTTTGCGATAAGATATTAGCAATTATTATTAAATAATTTTAACAAAAGAAAACCGACTTCAAATTGTAACTCTAAAATTACTGAACAGACTTTGATGAAATTGGAAAATGGGAACACGGAAAGCACCAGCTTTTAAACAAAAACAGAATCATCAAAATCATTCACCCAGTCGAAAGTTCTGAGGTAACAAACATTAAAAAACATACGCGTCGAATTGAGAACCTCCTCCTTTTTCGAAGTCGGCTAAAAATCGAGACGAACACTAAGTGAATGAGTATAAATGTGAAGGTTTCCTGTTTAAAACAATTTCTTACCGTTCCAACGACTGCGTCGCTTTATGCGAGTTAGATTTCTCAGTCTCTGAACCAGTAGTCATGCTCATTTCGCGTCTTTTATTGCGGCGTTCGAAAGTTATCTGAAATTTTTAAATAGAAAATAAAAGTTTCTGAGTATACGTAATAAATAAACAGTAATATTATTATTATTTGCACACTTTATTGCACTGGAGTGCAACGGGCGGCCTTATCGCTAATCAGCGATCTCTTCCAGGCAACCCACATTTTTTTTTTTGTTGGTTTTGGTTGAATTCCTGGAGGCAAGCCTGTAGAAATTCAACCACTCCTCCGTACCACTTATGACACCCCGTCCGGCAAGTGGCAGCCTTACCAGAGACCGAATACAAATACAAATTAAATTATAAATTGTATTCGGGACCGGGGATCGAACCCGGTACTTCAGGCTTCGCGGTACGCTTATAAGACCGCTTAGCTTTGAGGCCTCAATTAATAAAATTAATAATTTTTATTATTTATAATATTAATTGTGTTACAAGTTAATTGCATTGGCTGGTGTCGTGAATGCTCGGGTTTCAACAAGTTTCCAACAACTAGTTCCAAGGCGTTCCGTGCTTGGCTTCTGGCCAGGATTATTATTCAACTTTAACTCTTGTAGGGGAAAATTCTGTAGTTTTTCTTAGAAGAGGAAACTCTCTGATTGAGCGGTCGTATTTTTGGTAGATGGACGTAATTGGACGTGTATTTATGTAGTGGGGTTTCTATTTTTTAAAATGGTAAATTGATAAATATCTAACAATTGTATATTTGGTTGGCAGTTCTTTGGATTTTATGATTTCCTGTTAATATCTGGCACGCTTTCAAATATATACTTAAATTATAATTTTTAGCGTACTTTTAAGTCAGTTAATAGTTTATTTTACTTCGCGTTCGTGAGTGGTTTAACAATGAAGAGATTATCATGTCGTTTAGGTATTTGAATTTCTAGTGTTTGTTGAACTTTTTAATCAATTTCGAAAAATTAATCTATACTATTATAAAGCTGAAGAGTTTGTTTGAACGCGCTAATCTCAGGAACTACTGATTCGAATTGAACAATTATTTTCACAGCTAGTGTGATATAAAGTGCGACCTTCATTGCTACGTAACAAACATACCAAAAACACCTGGGAACCTGTCGGAAGTCAGTTGAAGATAAGAAGCATTACCATAATAATACTTCACAAAGCTGGACGCTAATGTTGGGTCTATGAATGTGAACAATGTCTTACCTTGACATCATGTTTCAGTCTGGCATACTTCTCTTTCAGGCAACGATATTTCTCGTGCACCGCTCTATCATCCTGTCTGACGGCCGCCGCTCTCTCGCCAGACAACCTCACCCTTAACTCTTCTATGTAACACGCGTGCTGGCTTCTTAGCCGTTCCACCTGAAGACCGAAAAATAGACGGATCATATTCATATAGTTGAGCCATTACAAACGTGCGAACTGAGTCATAAATAATTTTTATCAGATCTTTCGCTCACACTTATAGGCATATCGGGACTCTCGCTCGCACTGCTAGCGTTGTGTGTAACAACAAAGAAGGGATTTGCCGATAATTATTAGCAGGTAATTAAGGAAAGGTTAACGAAAAAATGCAAAATACTTTTTAGGACGTATTTTTAATTTCTCCTTTTAAAACATACAATATATTGAATGTTTAAAACTTAAATTAATATAGTTATACATATAACAAATTTTAAACAGAATCAAAGATCAGCTTAAAGGTGGCATCCCTTTTTCGACGAGTTGTGCGGCATTGTCACATCCCTTTGACTTAATGATTTATGACTCAGTGCGCGTTTGTAATGGCTCAACTATAGTGTTAAATGCTTCAATAAACCTATCTTAGTTATACGATGGTTTAATGTCTATGACCATTTTCGTTACTATGGGTCCATGGGGACCAAAAGAACGTTAATTTGTTAAGAGTGAGTGAAGTCAAGTAAGCGTGTCTATATCAGACACGCTTACTTGACTTCTCGGTACAATAATTTTAACAACTTCAAATTGTAACTCTAAAACTAATAAGCAGAAGTTGGAATGGGACCACACGGAAGCACCAGCTTTCAAATAAAAAAAGAATCTTCAAAATCGTTTCACCCAGTCGAAAGTTCTGAGGTAACAAACAAAAAAATACAGTCGAATTGAGAACCTCCTTTTTTGAAGTGTGTTTAAAAGTTATTTAATATTCTGGTACATCAAATCTAATGTCGAAAGCGCGAAATTGGATAAAACTAAATTTTAATAAATTCATACTAGAACTTATATAGTAATAATATATATAAAATTCTCGTGTCACAATGTTAGTTACCTTACTCCTCCGAAACAGCTTTACTGATTTTTACCAAATTTAATATGCATATTCAGTAGGTCTGAGAATCGGCTACTATCTATGTATCATACCCCTAAGTGATAAGGGTAGCCCACCCCAAAAATTAATATGGCAAAACAACATTTGCCGGGTCAGCTAGTAAATTTCTAAATTTCATACCTCTGCCCTATAGTCATGTCTTAGATCCGTTACTCTGGCAGTGTGTTCTTCTCTTAATGCGTCTAAGATCGCTCGATTATCTTCGAGTATTCGTGACTTCTCTTTGTACAACGTCAGTTGTAACTGATCACGTACTTCAGAGAGAGTGCGTTCATTTTCTGAGGAAAAAACCATAAAATATGAAGTCTCTTAATAATAGTTACAGGATTTTAAAACACATATAAAAAAAGACAAATCCCCTATTACGGCATACTCAACCAGAAGATATCCTCGATGTTGCGACGCGTAACGCCTACGCGGGTTATTGTTGTTGATGTGTATTTTTTCAATTGCTTTGTATTTCAATCAGGCGTTTTTTGTGTGGTATATGACTGAATGTAGCCGCCATTTTGTTTTTATTATTCATTCGCTAGCCGTCCTCGTGCAACAATATAAAAAACGTGTATATTTAAAACTTTGGGTTTTTATTTATTAAGCCCCATTTATGCTAAACTAAAACACTCGGGTTTTGAACCAAGAACCGTGTCTCCCCCGGGCGCATGAATTCACGTGAATTTTGCAATTTTTCTGGCAAGATTCGAAATCGGTTCTTAATTTTGTTGGTTTCGATATGACATGAAATTTGTTATATAGGCTAGTTGATTCATATTAAAATCTATTTAAATAACGTTTATTTCAAACGTTATTTCGCATAAGTGTTTTATTAATAAAAGTAAGAGATTAATATTCTGTGTTTTCCATGTAATTTATTAGAAATCATGATTTTTGACATCCAAGAGGTTGTTTAACCTGTTAAAGTTATGTTTTTTGTAGTTTCTAAGATTAAAAAAAATACCATTTTTTTTGTCTAATGTAACAATTATGAACAATTTAGACTCTAATTAAAAAATGGGTCAACTAGCCTATTGCAAAATGTTACTGAATATACTTAATTTTTGCCATTGCATTTTTTATAACAAAAAACAACTCTTGTGAATATAACGTTCCTGTTTCGGCACAAGTTCGAGAAAAAATAATTAATTGGACTTACCGATCTCCAATTGTTCCTTCTGTAACTTAAGTTTCATAGCGTAGTCTTCCTTTATTTTGATGAGATTACTTTCGTGTTGTCTCTGAACAGCGGACACTTCGTTTTGGAACTTATTTTCCAACTCTTTCAGTCGAGTTTCTAATGTTTCCTGATAGTTTTTCTCATTTGTCGTCAAAACCTTGAAATGAAACATTGTATAATGATAGATTTAGTTTAAACAATAAGTGGTATGATGATGACACGAGGAACAGCAGGCTGAAATCGGTTGACCCTGATCAAGGACAGGGAGGCAAGGAAAGAGAAAGAAGAAGCCCTTACTCAATGGGGACTATCGTTTTTTTTCTCACCAGAGATGTCCAGAGGAATAGCTGTTAAAGGCGACTTTATAAGATCGGTGCCGAAACAAAGTTTTGAATCTTGAATCTCATTAATTAATTATAAATAATATCTCGATATTAATTAAAAACAACTGTCATCATATTTTGCGCCTTTTTTTCACGAAGATCACTCTTCAACAGGTAAATTAAAGAAATTATAATTAATGTCACGAAACCCGCTAAAACTAGTGAAAATTTAATTTTTTGAACATCACGCGACACAAGCGCCTCTAGTGGAAAACTCATACGCGATAGCATTAGGGATCCACTGTCAGACATTTTATACTAACAAACTAACAGCTAATACAGCCATTAAGTATATATAATTAATACTAACATTTAAAATTCATATAAAATTAAATAAAAAGCTCATTATACTAAGGTGTATTAGTTAATAGTCAGTTTTTTGTAAATTTTCGCTATTTATAATGTATTTATATATTTATACTGTAAATAGTAAGTCACTAAATAATAGAAAAAGCAACTTACATCTTCCATTTCGCGTTTGTGTCTCTCACTCTGCTCACTCAACCTCATTTCCTTCTCTATCAAAAACTTCTCTTCCGCTTCTCTCAATTCCGTCTGCAACTCCGCTCTCAATTTCCTCTCTCTTCCACTAAACTCCATCCGAATCATCTCCAACTCTTTCTGAATATTTAACTCGAGTCTTCTCCTTTCGTCTGCTTTATTCCTTTCTACCATTTCTCTTACTCCCATGTCTGGGATAGGAGATTTTATTTTCGGACTCTCATCTTGAGTTTCGAACTGATAGACCACTACCACGTTGTCCGAGCTGGATTTCCCTTGAGATAACATCACTCCATCCAGTCTAGGACTTAAACTCTTCCCCAAGGATTCTGAAGATTTTAATGGAGTTATTACTTTATTTAACGGCTTAAAAGTGGATAAAGGAGCCCAGGGTTTGTTCAATTCTAGTCGTCTATCAGATCCCAAACTAGGTGTAGGCGACAGTTTCAACGTAGGTCGTAATTCTTTTGGCATGTCTATACTATTCGATCGTCCACTTTTTGGTTCTTCATTACTCTTTTTGGAATCTTCCGAATCTGATGCAAATTTGGCTAAATCTAATTTTGGAATTTTGATTGACGGTATCGGAACATTTAAGTTTCGTAAGGAATCAGTCTTGGAATGTGATTTTTCTGAGCCGTCTTCAATCCGCGGTGACTTTTCCGTGTCTACTTTGTTTTTTTCTTTTTGGTTTTCGGTTTCATCGAGATCATTAAGATCGATATTGGCAAATTCTCTATCGGGAGACTCTATTGAGGTTTCAGATTCAATACTCTCCATTAAATTTATGGATATTTTATTTGATTGTGGTATGAGAGGCGACCTATAAAGTAAAAATATATTTAAAACTAGTTAAACGTGATTAAGATTCTGGTACACTGATTTCTTAATCATTCTTTTGTTGTTATTAATGTATTTAATTTAAATTAGTATCACAAATTTAAAAGAAAATTCACAGTTTGAATAGCCTTATGTGTTTTAGATTTTTATTAATAACACGATAAATAAAAGGCACAACTAACAAAAGAAATATTTAGCAACAAACCTTGGACGAATTTCCTTTTCAGATGTAAGATCTTCTACGTTTGACATTAGTTCAATTTCTGTTTTACGAACCAAGTCGGAGATTTTTTGGAAATTCTTTTGGAATAATCCAGGTTTTATATAATCAGACACTGGAGGCTTCACTAGTCTTCTACGAGGGGAAGTACCGCGACTTTCTTTACTTTCACTGTCTGAAATTAACATTAATTAGATATATATATCTAATATTTATAAACTGAAACGCAAAAATCTCTCCCGAATCGATGTTTTTTTTTCTTCATAGAAATATTTTATTTTTTTTAAGTAAAATGTATCATTCGCATTAAAATAATTATTTCTTTTTATATTTTACATCAGAGTTTCATAAGCAATTAAACAAAAATTAAAAATTAATTTACCTAGACGAAATAATTATTGCAATCTTGTTTCATTTTAAATTTGATCTCGGTACTAAAGCTAATGGTTTGGTCAAACAGCAGACGCGACGGAACAACGACGCTAGCGTGACGCGAGCAGTTTTAATATACCAACAACTCTAGGTGATGTCTCAAGAGACAACGCGTCGGCTCCGTGTCAATACACTTGTAATGTCACGTCGCGCCAGCTTCTCACCGCCACGCCGTCACGTCACCGTCCGTCGTTTGATCAAACCTTGAATATTAACTAATAAATAAATCAAAAATACCAAATTGTAGCAGAAAATTACCAAATATCTTTAACCTCGAGATTAAACTGACTTTCAAGCTTTATCTTGTAAAATTAATTTTAGTGCACTCTGAAGTCGGTTTAGTTTTTTTTTTTAATTTACTTCTTCATACCTACAGAATCCTTTTCAGAGCCATAAATATTCTTATGGTCCCTTGGGCTATCGATGCGTGGAGGGATCGGTGGTCGACTGACTAAAGGAGAGAGGACAATGGAATTTAAAGGCACATTGGATGTTTGATTTTGTATAGGATTTGATGATAGTACTTCAGTTTTATTTAAAGGATTAAATGGGGGTATTTCGAAAGAATCCTTAGGCCCAGGCGCGCTTATAATTGAACTTTGTGCGTCATTTTGTTCTGAAGAGCTGTTCGAACCGGGGCTGATTGTTGGCTCGGGGAGGTTCTCCAGTTTAAATCTGTGAGCAAATTATACCATTTATACACCTGAAGATGAAAATATTCCTGGATTCGAATCTAGTGTTAACAAAAAAATGTTTCGATTCGGAATATAGTCAAAATAGATTTATGTATGTAAGAAAAGAATAAGTGAAAACAATACTTTTGAAAAAAAATTAATGCTCAATAAATTAAAGGTCCCTTAAAATATATTTTTATGTTTATCCATTACAAACAACACCCTACTGGTGTTGGTAAATAAATAAATATATAAATTGTATAGATTATAATTACCGAACACTTTTTTTATCTTCATCAAAACTCGTAGTTTGTTTCGGTTTTCCCATAATACTTTCGATTTTCCTTTGTATATAATCCGATGATTTTTCTCTCAAAATACCCTTTGGTGGATCACTTTTAGTGAGAGAATCCAAATGTGATGACTTTTCTGTGTCTGGACTAGGAAGGTTTGACCTTGATATTCTTAAGAACATACTGCCTTTACCTGAAAATTAATTAACAATTCAACAAAACTCCCCCACATTTTAATTACAAATATCTCATTTATGGAGGAACAAATATAAAATTATTTGTGACTCTCCTTCAAATTATTGTGTTTGAAAAGAAAAAAATCCATAATATAATATACATTTATTTTGGCATTTAAGTAATTTATGAATCCAAACAGAAACAATCAGAACAACACAATGAAATAAAAACTCCTGAAAATTAACACACATTTATAGTAGTATAATTATTATAATTAATAGTAGTCACAAAGGTTGTAAAGAAAATTATGAAATTGTATTTTAATTACCTGTTAAAGGTATCCCTTTATCGACCTTAGCTGAAGCCAACAACGGACTAAAGTTTTCTTCTTCTGGACTATTTAATACATGCATTTTCAAATCAATAATTTCTGATTGCTGCTTAAACAATGTCTTAGGCCTTTCAAATGGACGACTTAATATGTCAGAGGGATTTCTAGTAATAGATATTTTTGGAGAAATTGGACTGTCTACACTTCTACGTAAGGGTGATATTCGTAAATCTGCTAATTTCTTATCAAGTCTTGATAGTGGAGCTAATGGTGGTCTACCCAACGGCCTCTTACTCCCTTGAGTTAGGGTTGCATTTTCCTTGACATCCGATGCATGGTTTTCACTATCAGTATTCAATTCATCTTCATCACTTTCAACCTTTGTTTCAACTCTTTCTAGGTTTTTTGTGTTTTCTTCAGACGTCAGTAGTTCCTGAAATTGACCAGGTTGTCATTGTTTAAAGATTATTTATCCTGCACCTGGTAGGAAAGTAACATTTATTTGTTACTATATAATGAAACAAAGTAAATATGTCATTACTTTCATAGAAATATGCAGGCACAACATCAGTATCAAATTATATTGTTAATAATGTTTCATACCAGTACAATATTTCAATTATTCTTTGAATTCTTCAATGTCTTTTCTAATTGTAAAATATAATTAGCACTAACAGAACTTAATACTGCAATAGTCAAACCAGAAATCTAAGTCTTAAATTACACTTATACTTAATTTATTGTGAATATTTAACTTAATTAAAGTAAAAATAACTTGGCTATTCAAATGAAATTATTAATAAATAAATATAATACTCTTTGTTAAATTGATACCTGGTACAATAATAACAGACATGAACATTTCAAAGGATTTCAAATTATAAATCTGACTAAGAAAATTTACCTGAACAGATGCACAAGTGTCATCTAACATTGAAGCATCTCTAGCTTTTTTTACCAATTCCCTGTAGACATGGTCCAATGGATGTTCCCATTGAGTATTTTTTGTCTCCTCATTATAGTAATAATGGCTTTGTAATTTCTCATCAAAACTAGAAAATTACAACATATAAATAATGATAATTAGAAAGTTACTAAAGTTTTATTTTAAGAAAAAATTGTTCCTATGAGTTTGTTTGTTTGTTTTATTGAATTATAATTAATTTATACAACACTATAGCAGCTGAAGTTCCTTGGAGTCAATGATATTGTATTATTAAATTATATAATAAATCAAAAATAATAGAGAAAATCTCACTATGCTTTCCATGGTGGCGGTAAAGCTTGCATGAGTCCATCCCGAGCCAGAGGTAAGAGATGGGTCTCACTTTCAGGATCAATCCCCAACTGGCAGGCATATTCTGATATTTCTGTACAAAACATAAAAAATATTATATCTACGATATTACTGTTTAAGTAAACTAATTACTAAAGCAATAAGAAATTTACATGCGAATATTTTTATTTCTATGGACAAGATAACAACCAATTAAAAATAATTACTATTGATTTATTTCAAAGAAATACAAACAAATCGAATAGATAAGTACAAACCCTCTGCAGATGGTTGGCTATTTTCATCAAAGATCTCACGGCACGCCACTACTGATGATGAATTCATGTCGAAAATTAGATTGAACTATTTCATTTTTTATTTATAAGTACCCACATCTTGCTTGTTTGTTAATAATTTGGAACACATAATTTCTTTTGTCCGAATATACAAATCGGCAAAATTTCATTCAGCCGCTGCCCATATCACAGACTAGTAAGCCAGTAACATTGTAATTGTATTCTCTTTGAAGTTTGAGTCAGACTGACTCTATACTCTATAGTACCGTGCAGATGTATAAGTGCATTTTTAATCACAGATTTTAAATTTTCTGCCTTTAAACCGTTCCTAAAATATAGTATTTTATGTAAGGAATGTTTCGTACATAACTGCCTACTTATTTAACGAAAAGACACAAGACTTATTACTTATTAGTATTTAGTTGCATTAAACATAATCACCAGCTGTGGTATTACGTATCTTTGATGTCCACCAAACTTTGATGTCGACCAAAGTTCGATGTCAACCAAGCATGACATAATGTTGGTATTACGTATCTTTTTCAGTGACTATCAACTACGGTGACGTTGCGGCTCTTTCCGGTGTCTTTCAACAAACCTCTTGACAGCATTATAATGTTATCGCTGTTATGTGGCTAACTAAAATGACTCATTAGGAGCGTTTATTTGTACCGACATTATGAGTATTTAATTTGAACGGTTTAACAGGTAAATACCTACTTGTGAATGTTTTTAAGTTTTCGGCGGTAAATTCATATTTCGTTCAACAATCATTCTCGTCTCGACGGAGGGAGCACTCAGCTTGTGTATAAAGTGATTAAGTTTAGGAAATAAACAATAAAAGTACATAAGTGAAAAAAATACGTTTTGTAATATATAATTAATAAGAATTGTTGTAAGAATAATGTTCTAACAGTATATTACTTTTGATTCAATATTTTTGTAAAGAATTTATGAATATTATTTAAAACTTTTGAGCATATTTCATTATTATTCGACCTCGAGGAAAGGAATATTGCTGTTGAGGAACGTCTTGTGACCGCTATAGAAGCGATGCTAAAGTTAGTCAGAGAAATTAAAAATCATATATTATAGTAACACGCCGCTAGGTTATCTCTAACTTAACTTAGTAATTGAATGAAGTCTAATGCTTACCTAAATATACCGAAGTTCATACCTAATAAACAATAAGTTAATCAATCTATGTACGTTTTATTTATATATTCAAATAAATTAACAGTTAATTAATATAGTAGATTGAAATCCTTAAATAATTTATTATCTAAATTGTAGTTATTGACATGTCTTTTTTATTCACATTAGTGTATATTCAAGGCCTAAAACTTAAATAGCTTTCAGCATTCAAAATTATATAATCATCTTTTAACAGTAAAACAAATATTAAATTTATAAATGACTCGAAACACTGTAGATCCTCTGATAACTGCCATGAATCACTCATGTTGCGCAAACAGCGTCTTTTAATTCGCAAGACATACTTTCTTTTTCCGTAAACCACAAGAAAAACGCATGCAACATGATAATTTAAGCGATGCAACAAAAATAAATCAAAAAGTCGATTCGCAACAATTCACACAAAAATTAAAATCTGTAATCATAAAAATTTGTACAAATTAAAAAGTCATCAATTTCATTACAATATATCGTATCAACCTACAAATTTTAAACAGCCGGTTAATAGTGTTTATCACTTTCGATCTATAAAACACTGCTCTATATTCGTTGCTTTCACGAAATTGAGTGATCATCAAATATATATTAATTTGATGTCCATAGTGGACATCAAATTAATTACACTTACACAATCGCAATATTTTGTTTATCGATACGAAGATACTTGTTTAAACGTTTACGGTGCTCATCAAGTGTCTATCAACGATACTCGGTGCTCATGATGTCATCTAAGTTCTTCACTCACGTTAGCGAATGCGAAAATGGCTGTTTGACAGTTCATCGTTGAATACTTTACACAGTGATCATCACTATGAGCTGTCAATTGAGATACGTAATACCACCGTAGGTCCAGTGGACGTATTACTCCTGCATGTAATGTCAAGTCCTATAATGTGCAAAACGCTTTATGTTCGTGGACTTTAGGGAAGGGTAGGATCTTTTAGGTTAACATTTAGAAGAAAAAAAACTCGTTATTTGTTAATTGTCAAAGAACAATCAAAGTAGAAGGTAGGTAGGACCTTGTTCTATGGACTATGGTAGGACCTACTCGGCAGGCAAGTCGGCAGTGCAAAAAATAAATAGTACTAGTATCAACTTACTACAATATTAGAATTGGAAAATCATCAAAGAAAAATAATTCTACAATAATGGCATCAATTAAAGACGCTGCAACTTTATACCAAAATTTGAAAACTGAGTGGGCAAAAAAACCACGAAAATTAGACAAATGCGGTGAACTTCTCAACAAAATAAAGGTGACAATGACTTAGCGATTCTTGTTAGGAAATTATTCTTATTTCTAGGCCTTGCTATTCAATAAAAGATCAAATAAATCCTTTAATTTCCAGATTGCCCTGACAAATTTAACATTCCTTCCCAGTAACAACACTGCAGCTAACCAGAAAGAGTTAATATTAGCAAGAGATGTCTTGGAAATTGGAGCACAATGGGCTGTGGCAGTTAAAGATGTAAAAGCTTTCGAAAGATTCATGTCTCAGTTAAAATGTTATTATTTCGATTATAAGTAAGTTATTAATTCTCTCACTATAAGAAATTCGATTTAATTACTACAAAAGTATGTCTGTATTTAACCTATACAGGGTATTACTGCAATCTCTTATTTCTTTCAACTTTTTAAATGTTAACTGCCAAATAGATGTTTATAAAAAAAACATTAATTAAGCCTTATAAATTCCTTACAGAGATCACTTACCAGAATCTTCTTTTATGTACCAACTTTTGGGCTTGAATCTGCTGTTTCTTCTTGCTCAAAACAGAGTTGCAGAGTTTCATACAGAATTAGAGCGCTTGCCAGTTGATGTGATAAGGGCGGACCCTTATGTCAAACATCCATTGTCTTTGGAGCAGTATCTCATGGAAGGAAGCTACAATAAGATATTTTTAGCTAAGGCAAGGAAATCCTAACCTACTTCATGGGATTTGGAGAAGTCCCTAATATAACTCATAAATAACTCAAATAACCCTAATATTTTGGTGATGATTAATTGTGACAGGTTAAACAATAATTTTTGCAAGATTTCTTCAGTGCAATTCAATTTAATTTAAATAATTTAAAGAGGTGCCACTTATTATTGATAATTAATAACATAAAAAAATGGCAGTACAGGTTACAGTTTGTAGTTTAATAATCTTATTAGTTAAGCAATCTTATAATTTGAAAATAACCCAATTAAGTTTCCATTTTCAGGATAATGTTCCAGCAGAGAGTTACACATTGTTCATGGACACACTCTTAGATACAGTCCGAGGGGAAATAGCGGCTTGCATTGAAAAAGCCTATCAGAAAATACCTTGCGCTGAGGCTGCTCGGAGGTTGAATTTAACCACACAACAGGCTGTACTAGATTATGGCAAGAGGGTTAGTAATCAATATTTTATAATAAACTAACTTTTAAAAGTCTGTGACTACATCCTCTGTTTGCTCTATTTCTATCTTTGACATTGACAAACTAACATAGGTACATTTTCATTTTCTATTGCAACTAATTTGTCTTTTTCAGTTTTGCTATTAAAGATACCTTATGTCATTTTCTAAGCTCTATTCTATAACTGTGTCAATTACAGCTAGTAGCTACATTGGTTCAGTTGTTTAGGGGTGAAAGCGTATCAGACAGACATTTACTTTGCATCCAATATTATCCCGTAGTATACGAACAGGAACTTCATACTTAAGCATTGTTATTTGCGAGTTGCTACTGGGCAAAGAATTGTCATGTTTAAGTATGCAATGTTTTATTCTAACATCATATATTTTCAGCGAAACTGGGTTCTTGGTCCAGACAATTGTTACCAGTTCAATGCAACTGAAGAAAGTTCTGCAATAGCTGCTGGTTTCCCTTCATCAGAACTTGCAGAACAAACAATTGAATATGCTAGACACCTCGAGATGATTGTTTAAATATTAAAATCCTAACTTAGAAAATTTAAAAATTCATCTGATTTCATAAGTCTGATGGAACAATAACATGTTAACATCTAATTTTAATATAAAACATTAAATGCTGCTTTTCTAGTTATGTGTTTTTGATAAATGCTGAAGTACATAAAGTTGGATAAATAAAGTTCAACTGATAATGAGAAGAAAGCTGAGCTCTGTTAAAACAATTTCATTATTGTGTGCTAATTATTATTAAAGTAATAACAACCATTCAGTTAAAAATTTGTTTACTTATTACATTATTATTACCTTTTTTGTGACACTTGTATTTATGAATGTGGACCTTTTGGCATGCACAAAACAATATTCAACTATTAAGTAGGTATTAAAACAATTAAATACTCAACTATGTTAATTATCAATAACTTTTTTTTTTGTTTGGTTTGTATTGTGTTCGCCTTGGTTCCTACAGGCTACATTATCTATAAATCGAAGATTTATTAATAAAAAAAAAATCACGAATCCAGAACTATAATCCTAAACCTGATAAAATGGAGGAGAATATTATCAACTTTTAATAAATTCAACATTATCTAATTTAAGTAATTTCATGAAATACTGAAGTGCAAGTTTTATATCCCAGTCTTTTTCTTCCAAATACCTGTAAAAAAAACGTTATATATCGTCAAAAATATAATACTCGTATTAGTTATTTTATGTACAAACAAAGTTACATAAAATAAAACTGACCAATAAGGTGAATTGTAATGCTTCAAATAAAATCGAACTTATTAAATACCTTAAATGAATCTCAGCCAAATTAAGTATTGTAAGGGTCAAATCATCGCCGATAAGATCGCGTCCGTAGCTACGGACGCGATTATAATTCATCCACCGGATAGTGGCCATCTCATATTAAACTAATAAAATTCATAACTTCGATAAATAAAATTTACTCTACAATACATAATTTAAATATTGTAATAGAATATTATGTTTTTATTTACCTCAAGCTTTGACTCGAATCCAAACCGGTTAATTTTGAGAAAATATTGATTAATCTATTCTTACATTCGTCATCCAAAGGAGTATCAAATTTCAAGTCAAATGTTTTATTTTGTATCTAAAATTAAACAAATAACTAGAATTAATAAAATAATATTTTTCATTTTAAAAAAATTACCTAAAATGATAATAGAAAAATACCGGTTTACCGGTTATTAAGGAAGTAGCAACACTCATTTGTCGGCAACGTCTTACGTCAGTAGTCATTTGTCAAATTACCAATGATCGTAGAATAATAGATGTCAATGTCAAATATTAATTCCTAATAATAATTTCCAATTAGACAGCGATTTACGTCTAAAACGGCGTGGGTCCATTTTATTTTACAATAATAACAACTTACCTAAGACATAAGTTATAAAAATGAAAAAACATCAAACTAGACAAAAGACCGTTAACGATCCTCTAATTGTTTCACGTGTTAAAAACTATTTAGCAGAAAATGTCGATAAAACATTCGTCGATGTTAGTCAAATGGCGCGGTCACTCAAAGAGCGCTATCGCGAATACAACAATAGAAGCGACAACGCCTTCTGTCAGATGGTCGAAAGTGCTTACAAAGTAGTATTGCAAAGTTACGGCTTAGACGGAGCTTCCACATCAGAGGGCTCCGAGGAAGAATCCGATTTGGAGCTGTTGGACGACAACAACAGTTCCTTGAACGATCGTTTACTTACAATGTACAATATGCAAGATAAAAAAAGGACAGCTGCATCACGCCGGGCAACTGATAAGTCCGGTGAACCCATCGATATCATTAGCAGCGACGAAGAAGGGAGCGCGGCGCCTAAACTTCCAAAAATCAATGATCAAATAACTATAACCCCTCATATTCCGGTTCGAAATAATACATCTGAAACCTCCCAAAAACCTGTGCAAATGCCAAATGCGAATGAGAAGAAGCGTAAACCAGATTCAAAGACTGCAGTAACAAAAAAGAAATTTGAGATTGGTATACCTAAGAACATAAAAGTTAGTTTTGAGGATGTTGGTGGTTTGTCAGAGACAATAACACAGATTTGTGACTTAGTTTTGCATATGAAGCACCCTGAGGTATATGCTAAGCTGGGTATAAAAAGTCCAAGAGGAGCTCTATTGCATGGGCCGCCTGGTACGGGCAAAACATTGTTAGCCCATGCTATAGCTGGTAAGTTAGAATTGCCATTCATAGCAGTAAGTGGAACTGAATTAGTTGGAGGTTTGTCAGGTGAATCTGAAGAAAGGATCAGAGAGCTTTTTGATAGAGCTGTATTAGAATCACCTTGCATTTTATTCATTGATGAAATTGATGCTATTTGTGGGAATAGACGTAATGCTCAAAAAGATATGGAAAAAAGAATGGTTTCCCAGTTATTAGCATGCTTAGATGGCTTGGCTGAGGAAAACTCCTCTGTTTTAGTTCTGGCTGCAACAAATAATCCAGATACTTTAGATCCAGCTCTAAGAAGAGCAGGTCGCCTCGAACAAGAAATAACTTTAGGAATTCCTTCATTGAAAGCCAGGAAAGAAATTCTTACTATTTTGTGTAAGAATTTATCTCTTAGTGAGAATGTTGATATGAATACTTTAGCTCAAATTACACCAGGCTTTGTTGGAGCAGATTTACAAGCTTTAGTAAACAAAGCAAGTACTTATGCAGTGAAAAGAATATTTAAAGATATCCAGAATTTAGAAAAGGAACAAACAAAAAAGGCTATAGACAGCATCACAGCCAGTGAAATCACAAACGATGTGATACCAAATGGTGACAAAGAAGCCGATGAACCTATACCAAATATAGTAACAGAGACTGATGATTCAGAAAATAACACATCTGAACCACAAACAGAAAAAAATGAGATAGCTTCACATAATACACAACACAGTGAAGCTGTTATTGTTCCCATAAAGGAAAGTGATAATACTGATGAAATGAACAAAGAAAGTGATCCTGTCACTGAAGTCTTGGAGTTACTAGAAAATTCAACTCCATATTCTTCTGACAAACTACAAGGCCTTGCAGTAATGCAAGAAGATTTCCTTAATGCTCTAAAAACAACAAAACCTTGTGCTGTGCGAGAAGGTATTGTTACAGTACCTGATGTTACATGGGAGGATGTGGGTTCTCTAAGCCAAGTTAGAAAGGACTTACAGCTGGCTGTATTGGCTCCTGTGAAATACCCTGAACAAATGAAGAAATTGGGCTTAGTCTCGCCCAGTGGAGTTTTGCTGTGTGGTCCACCAGGTTGTGGTAAAACCTTATTAGCTAAGGCAGTTGCTAATGAAGCTGGGGTTAATTTCATTTCTGTCAAAGGACCAGAGCTGCTTAACATGTATGTTGGTGAGAGTGAAAGAGCAGTACGTACATGTTTCAGGCGTGCAAGAAACTCTGCTCCATGTGTAATATTTTTTGATGAATTTGATGCTTTATGTCCAAGACGTAGCTCTCATGATAATAATGGACCAACCAGAGTTGTTAATCAACTATTGACTGAAATGGATGGCATAGAGAGCAGAGAAGGCGTTTTTGTGCTTGCTGCATCAAATCGGCCAGATATAATTGATCCAGCTGTACTACGTCCTGGGCGCTTAGATCGAATCATGTATGTTGGTATGCCAGCAAGAGATGACAGACATGATATTCTACAAAAACTGACTAAATGTGGCACTAAGCCAAAGTTAGACCCTGATGTAGATTTGCATGTCCTTGCAGAGTTGACAGAGGGTTACACTGGTGCAGATTTGTCTGGTTTGGTACGGGCTGCTGCTACCAATTCTTTGACAATGCACATAACAAATGGCACTCTAGAGGGTGATATATTTGTCACATTTGATGATTTTAGAGCCGCCTTGAGCAAATGCAAGCCTTCAGTTTCACAAAAAGAGCGAGAGCATTATGAAAAGCTGAGATTAAAATATGCAGAGGGTGTTGATGAGAAAGAAATGGAAATGGAGACAGAACCTACAATTGAGGAATCTATGGACACTGTGTAGCACATGCATGCACTGTGATAAATCTCATACATGCATCATGTCTTATATTTTTAATACACTTAATTGTAGGAGTTTTGGTAAATATATGGTATTTTGCCTTAAGACATTTTAGCCTTATAATGTACCTACAATGTTTTTATTCAAAAACATCTTTTAGTGATTGTGTGTACATATGTAGTTGATATGTTTTAAGTTGCAATTAATAAAGTATTTTTACTATGTAAGCCTTATTTCATTTTCTTATTATTTGTGTGTAAAAGTGTATAAGATAATATATATAGTATATATAAATGTTTACTGATTGCACTTTTATGTTAAAGCTGTGTAAAGCTTTTTGTAAATTTGCAACAATTGCCGTGGTTAAGTGGCGCATCTGCGTGTTGCACCGGAGGTCCTAGATTTAAATTCCACGAAATAAAATGTTTCGATTGAGTAGACACAGAAGGCTGATTACCTACTTGCCTGTTATTAAAATGATCAGTCAAATATGCCCACATGTATTACGAGATTTCATTTTAACAGACATTTTTAAATTAACAAATAGCTAATTGCTTACAAGCTTTCGTGCTTATCCTATTTCAATCCCATCAAGCCTTTTTTACGCGATAAAAGGTATGCAAGGGTAAGTTTTATCCAATTGCTGCACCAAATTTCATCAAAATCAAAGAATTGGATTACAATGGATGAAAGTGTCATACATTCGACGACCGATTGGCGCAAAAGGTAGTGCTCCTGTCTTCTGCATCGAAAGGTCCCGGGTTCGAGTCCCGTACATTTATTTGTGTGATGAGCACGAATATTTGTTTCCGAGTCTTGGTTGTTAAAGAACTTATATATGTATTTATTGTGGTACCCTTGTTGTTTCTGATTACCATAACAAAGTGCTTTAGCTACTTAATTTGGAATCAGGGCAATGTATATGAGTTGTCCCAATTATTATTACATGGACCTACTTTCGCATTTTGATTGTATAGATTTAAATGTAGGTACTTACAATAGCGACTTTGAATGCGTTTTCAGCACATTCCTTAGTAACTTCATCCCAATAGAGCATCTCATTCATGATCTTGTACTCAATATCGTCCTCACGTTTGAGTAGAATTGTTCTAGTAAAAGCCAAAAGCTTTTCTTCGTCAGCCAGTGACGCAGACCTTGTACTAACGATACCATTGACACGTAGGAGTGTTGATGTTTCCTAATAAAACATTAGGTTTAAAGAATTATACAATTATGCATACCTAAGTTTTTTTTTGCATGTGGTTCGCACCTGTGGCTGCGTTTAGATTATGATTTTTTGTTTCTGTTGTGTTGCTGTGACATTTAAAATATAATATTATCACACCAATTACCCAAATTTAGGATGGAGACACAGATGGAGGTCTGTATCGTTGTTCCATATAATTGGTCCATTAAGGTATCCATTATAATTCGGATAAAATTATGTACAAAATAACAAAATTAAATCACCATTACCTCCAGGGTGAAGTGGTTCACGTGTGTTCTATGGGAGAAAGAATCTTTTGGTTGGATAAATATGTGTACCTACTCCGTGCCTAATTAAGAAGTACGGGATTTCGTGGATATTTAAGTTGTATACTATAATTTTAAATTTTTAGGTTGTAAAGCATGAACTATCAACTACATATAAAGTTCCGGGATACAATCCCTACACGTATCGCTTCATTCACTTTCATTACATTCACCATACATTTGGATTGTCCAGAAATATTTGACTAGGTCTACCAACACTTACCTACCTCACACACTCACTCTTCACACTCTTATATCAAACTCGCGAGATTCCGTTAATTCTCTCCAAATCAACAAATTGATTGGGTAATTTTTGAAAAATTCAAAACACTAAAATTTCACATAGGTATCTAGACGACACGTTGATTTAAATATTTATTTATTGATATTATTGGTCTCGGTAATGTTCCACTCAAAATGAAAAAAAAAAAAAAAAACATTTTTAAAAACTAGTTAAAAATGTTTTTATTTATGTTGGTGCATATCGACACAGATTTATAGTTTTTTCAACACACTTGCTAATAAAGTGACTTATGGCATCGCAGTTAGATATATAAAGGTGCTTGTAACCAAACTGTGGCATTTTGTATGTAACCTTTTTGTTAAACCTCTTTGTTCTCAAGAAAAGAATTTCGCTACGAAATAAAATCACACTGGAATATCGCGTTTAATAATATAAATTATTATCTATATTCGCAAGTGTGTTGAAAAACGTGTTGATATACATGAGTATTGATGATTACCTCGGCTCTCTTTAGATCAGTGTTTTGCAATCTGTGGGTCGCGGTCAATAAGGGGATCGCGAAGCCTTTCTCGGAGGGTCGCTTGTTTATTTTCTATAAATTTGTCAAATTGTGATGAAACTTTTAAAGTGTTAACAATTAAATAATTTTCTAATAGAAGTTTATTTCTCTTCTTTTAATATCCAACATTGAAGGTACGTCAGTTCACATACATAGTTACAACTTAAGAGCTTCGCTTGCCAGCTTTGGATTCTCTAGTTTTATTTCCATCCTAAACACGTTAACACTTTGCGAATGAAATTCTATTTTAAACATAGTGTTTGGGTTTCTGTCTTTGGTCCAAGAGGGTCGCGACAATTTTACAACCTATGAAGGGGTCGCGTATTCAAAAAGATTGAAAAACACTGCTTTAGATAATACGGCCTCGGCTGTAATCACTAACTTTACACACTCATATCATAATGGATTATTACAAGTATTTTGTTATGTTGTCAGACTCCATACTCATTGGTGATCAGTCAATTTCCCCTCTGTATATACTTACTGTATGCATCATAACATCAACGCTAATGGAGTGTAAATCGTGTCTCAAGTGTGGCCATATGTATATCAAATTGGTGATCTTCTCTGAACCTTGTACGAAATCATAATTGCCTTCTTCCAATCCTCGACTTCGGAGGAACAAATGACGCACGAGATCATAATCTTGATCGTAACCTTTGGACAAAAGTTCTTATATATTTTCAGCGACAGTGCCAACCAATACCACTCCCTCACAGGACCCCGATGTGCAGTAGGGACAATTTTCTTTGCACTTTCTACCAAGTTCTGTTCAATCAAACATGGCCTACAGATGCCAGATGTGGAGTACAAAGAATAATATAAAATCACTAGAAATTTGTCAACACATATCTGTAGTTTAAAAAAAAAACCGTCTTCAAATTGTAACTCTAAAACTACTGAACAGATTTTTATTTAATTTAAATGGGACTATACGGGAAGCACCAGCTTTAAAAAAATATTTTGGTTCACCCAGTCGAAAGTTCTGAGGTAACAAACATAAAAAAAATACAGTAGATTTGAGAACCGCCTCTTTTTTTTGAAGTGAGTTAAAAATGGAAAAAAGCATACTCAACATAAAACTAAAAGACAATAAGAGAACGACCTATGATTATAGACATAAAATACTGGACTAACATTTGAAATGGTCGGTCAGGACATAATACGATAAGAAGTTAGACAGAAAAGTGGGCCAAAGGAGGCCATAGAAAGAGGGGTAAAGGCAGACAATATCGAAGATGGTCAAAGTGTGAAGTACCGTGTCCGATGCATTTCACATTTGTTTCACTGATCGATATTTTCTTTAGGGGCAAGTAGGTGATCAGCCTTCTATGTCCTGCCAGAGCGAGTTTTTTTTATCTCCACCGGGAATCGAACCCTGGACCTCTCCGTTGTAACGCTTACGCGCTTAACACCAAGAAGATGGTCAGATAAAAATGATGGTAGGAAAGTGTTGGATGACGTTTACAAGGAATCGGTCGCCGTGGAAAGCAATTGGGCAGGCCTATGCTAAAGAGCAGACAATAATTAAACTGGTGCCTAATTACTACGATTTACATGTACATTTATTTTTAATAAAGTTTATTATTATTACAAAGATACTCACGTAATTTATTCCTACTGGTAACAGTGAGTAATGCATTTTTATGGTACATGTTCTCAATAAGTTTTCGTTTCTCTGGTTCCAGGTCTAGAGTCCTGAAATATGTGCTAACGAACTTTTCGGCCACCGGTTGAGCATCTTTGAAACAATAATTTCGCTTAAATTCTGGTATTTCACCTTCGAGCTGGATTGATACACCATCCTGCAAATTTTCATGTGAAATTGAAAATGATTAAAAAAAAACTCCAGACATGATGACTAATGCACCTTGTAAATGTTTAAAACAGTTTGAACTGATTAAACGTGTTAAATACAAATTTTGAAGCAATTGTAAAATTTGTGTAAAATATAAGCGTAAATATATATTTCTTTAAATGTGTGATAGTTGCGTAAATAAGACACTACTACTAAAAAAGAACAAGTGAATTTAAAACCGCCAACATGATGACTACAAATAAAAATCTCATAGATGGATTAAAAAATCTTCATAAATTGTAGCAAAGATCTATCGCGATCAACCAAAACCGCAGCAAATTAAGAGTTAGCATGACGTTAACATTGTTCAGTCGAT
This sequence comes from Aporia crataegi, assembly GCA_912999735.1. Taxonomy (NCBI): domain Eukaryota; kingdom Metazoa; phylum Arthropoda; class Insecta; order Lepidoptera; family Pieridae; genus Aporia; species Aporia crataegi. Next base: position 6,965,596 of record OU538749.1, read on the forward strand.
AACATAAGCTTAGCTTGATATATCTGGTGAAAGTATGAAAAACTATATTTTTTGTCTGTCGCTTCTAGATTGGCCCAATTTTTGTATACTTATTATTTTTTGTTACTCTTTGTATTTCACTAACTTTAATTTTCAAGCTCAATTCCTCTTACTTATAAACATTATTCAAATTAACAATGTCTCAAATGCGCTTTCGTTACTTTGAACAAAGTTTCTGAGTTGAGCGATGTTTATAAGCAAGGAAGCGAGTCATTAATGGATCTGTTTTGTCTGAATAATAATTAGTTAGTTAGTTATTATTCAAAAGCACATAAATAACAAAATACTAACTCACCAATTTCTTTAAACTGGGAAAAATTGTTCTCACTACTTTGATGTAATAGTCTCCATCGATATAATTCAAACACAACGGATTCCCCTCCAGCGATAACGTTTTTAACAACAAACCACGCAATGGCAACACTGTTTTTATACTGTCAAGTAAATTGTATGATAGATTTAAGTGTTGTAATCTAGGCAAATGTTTTAGTAGGCCAAAATTTTCTATCGTCCTGAAAAATACAAAAAAAAAATGATTAAATATTAAAATTTCAACTTATAAATATGGCTCAAAATAAAGTATCTTATCATCCGGGGCTCCCTGGCGGGATGCACGTCGAACCTTTAGGTCCTTTTGTACTTAAGTAAGTTTATAAAATAGACTTTACAACAAAAAAAAAACCAATTTTTTCTACTTTTTGTGTCCTGCACGTTTTGCCTCATCTTTTATAAGAAAATAAAAATCAAAATTTCGTCAAATTTTGTACCCTTGCATATGAAATCGCATAAGCCGTGTGGCGCTTGGGGCACACATTTCCCTTATAGGCAAGTGGCAGGCTTTCTGTGCATACCCATCCGAAATAATTATTTATCGTCCTGAGTTTAGAACCCTGGACGTCCATCGCAACATGCAGATGCATAAATCATTTATCTAGACGATTGTCAATAATATTGTTATCTATTTGTAAGTTTCTAAGTAGCTATATAAATATTTAATTTTACATGTCTCAAGCTCCTGAATTACTAACTGTTGAAAATTGAAATAAAAGCAGATTTGTTGATTTAAACAATTATAATGAAAAGTATTATCTTAGCCAGTTACATTGGTAGGTATATATACATAGCGTGAAAAAAGAAAAGAGAAAGAACAAGAAATATAGATAATCAAAATACTCTGCAGTCCACAGATAAACTAAAATTATAGATTACTTACGTAAGCCTATTGTAGGACAAATCCAGTTCTCTCAAACTTTCCCATTCCAATCCTTTTAACAGCTCCATTAACTCCCCTTGATTCGACGGCCGGTTTAGTGGAAAGTATATGAAATTACTTATATCTGTAATTAAAGTTATTAAGCAAATTTTAACTTGTACTTCATAAATATTTCAATTTTTTTTGTAGTTAAGCCATCTCATTCTTATTTTTACTAAAACAATCTGTCTAGTCTATTTGCCATTAACTTATAGACTGAATAATAAAACTAATTATTTATTTATTTTTCTGCGCAGTGTTGGAGAACGTAATATTGATGATTATCGTCTTCAATTAAGTTGAGTTAATGATGAAGCGCAAACAAAATTGAGGCAACTGGAAATTAAAGGAGGCCGACGTAAAAAAAATTAAAAACAATTTTAAAAACCTAGCTGGTGGTAATCACTAATAATCTCATAAATATGAAACGTCATAAACGGTTATCTCCATAAACTGAAGTATTTAAATATCTTAAAAGCGCACGAAAAAGTAATAATACAGAAATGATTTCTACAAAGCAAATATTTGAAAATCTATAGTTTCTTTGATGATTTTATAAGTTTCTATTAGTTTGAACTATGTTTATGGGCAAGGGCAGTGGGGCACAGGTGCGTTACAGGCCTTTTAAAGAGGCTCTTTTCTTGAAGATCCCTAGTAGATGTGTCTTATTTTGAAGTAGATAGAAAACTCACCACTTTTCAGCGTAAATTCCTTCAAATCAGCTTTCCCATCGGTACAACACCACGCCAATCTGTTCCTTATAACCAAACGGGGGATGTATTCCAATGCTCTCGTGTTCAATATTGTCACCGATATCATTATCATCAATTCGACGTCGCCTTTGCGTATCGAGAAGCCTTGGTAGTGCAGCGCGAGTAACGCCGGGCGACATCTGTTTACTAGGAACTTGCACTTAATTTTGTTGAACTGAAAAGATTGAATGTTACATTAAACAAGTGAAACCCTCGACATGTTGATTAAAAATACTATAAATTAAACAGATCTTCATAAATTGTATCGAACAATCGTCTTAATCACGTCAGCTTTCACACAAAACAAAAACCATATCATAATCGCTCCATGCGTTTACAAGCTACGATGCCGAACACAGATTCAGATACGTCATACTTATGTAACCCCTCTTTTACATCAGAGATAAATAGGATTAAATTTAGTATAGTTACTTCTAAAGTATGCACGCTGAAGTTGATTAATAGATTTCTTTTTACATGGATTTCGTTGAAGTTGACACTAAATATCTATAAAATTAAATTATTGTATTGAATTTCACTTAATAACAGGTGATAATAATCATAAAATATAATATTGAGTAAAACAAAATTAATAAAAAAAAACAAACCTCAATAAAACATGGAATAAAACTGTTGTCTTTAAGAGTCTCTAATATTGCATCCAAAACGTTTTCTTTGCTCCATGAAGGGGGAAATCCTGTGACCTGAAAGTCAATATAATACAAAATTAAAACAGAAACTTATTGTGAAAAAAATGTCGACGGAAAAAACACCCAATACGGTCTATTTTGGGAATAAATATTGCATTATATATTTTAACTATTGGCGCTATTTAGTTTCCTTGATGTAAAGTTTCTATTTTGTCTTTATTTGTACCAGAATAAATAAAATAAATTTATTTTTATTTACTTACAGAAACAATCATAAACAAGTTGTCATTTTTGTATTCCTCTTCCACTTGTTCACGCTCTAACATCATAACAGTCTGAAAAACGTAGGACCTTATTACATAACATGAACTAAGGATGTTACAATATCTACTAGTTGCTAGGATACTAAACCAAAACGAGTCATGTTTGTATGAACGTTAGAATTGTTGACTAGCAACCACTAGTTACTACTGAAACATATTTAGTCCATGTTTTGTAATAAGGCCCGTAAAATATAATGTCTGTGATGAATAATTAAAATAAACCTTCCACGATTGGTATGTAGGCACTTCTGAGATATTTAGGCTGTATTGTACATATTCAGGTATACAAAGTTGCTTGTAAATAGTTTATGTATGCACAGATATATATTAAATTTATCTCGCGACTCTGTCCGGACTGATCGTCATTTCAACTCATCCAAGGCTTTTCTCACAATATCACTGTATAAAATTTAACCGAAATTTCTTCAGTGGCGAATATAATCCTACGTAACATAAAGAGTTAATTACGGATTTATTTAAGTAGCATTATTTACCTTAGAAGATCGCATAGTAACACTCCTCCTAAGCGGAATATTATTTTTCCAGGGCCAATGATATCGAAACTTGGCCACAATCGGATCCATACTTGTCATAATCTCATCCCGTTCGTACACCGGGATTTCACTTTCTTCTACTACTTCTCTGCAAATGAATAATCATTTCTATGATAATATTTAATACTTCCTATTTAATATATTTTTATGCGAATATTACACATTGTCCCCGAAGCTTGAAGAGGCGTGTTATAATTTGACGAATAGACCGATTATGAAAAATGACGTCATTTTTAAAATGACTTTATTTATTTTATTTATTTATTAACACTTCTTTGCAATGGAGTGCATCGGGCGGCTTTATCCCTAATCAGCTATCTCTTCCAGGCAACCCAATTGTTGTTGGTTTGGTTGTATTTCTTCAGGCAAGCCAGTAGAAATTCAACCACACCTCCGTGCCACTTATGACACCCCGTCCGATAAGTGACAGCCCTACCAGAGACCGAATACAAATTAAATTATAAATTGTATCCGGGACCGGGGATCGAACCCGATACCTTTGGCGCGGGATATACAGAAGAGACGTGGCGAGGACGTGCGGCGGTGGCGGATAGTCAAAGTTAACCTTTATATAAGTGCATTTAAAAGTCTAAACCATGCGGACGATTTAACTGTTAGTTAATATTAATAATATTAAAAATATACCTAACGGGTTGGTCCTTCTTAAGGCACAAATTGATGGTTAATTTGGGCGTTTTTGCTTTCTGCGGTCCCAATCTTTCGAAAGCACTCTTCCGTTTCTGCTTGTTTTCTAATGCATCTGAAGAACTGGATATTTCTGATTCTAGATGTCGTTTTAAACCAAATTTAACTAACGGTAATAAAACAAAATCCATGTTGACAATAAATTTTTTAAATATATAATACTCTAGAAAACTTTGTAATTCAAAATACGATATGAGTTTTGAATTACACTAAATACACGTAATTGTATAACTCGAAAACGTCGATATTCGAAACCGCAGCTTTTTTATTCATAAAAAAAGCTATGGCCCGCTGTTACACGGACGTTATTTAGAGGAAAAAAGCTACTAAGCTCTCTCAAAAAGAATAATTTGACGCGTTTTTTTATACGCATCGGTCGTAGCGTGGTGTTATGTAGCGTATAGTTTTCCTTAATAAATGGACCATTCAAAACAAAAATATTTTTTATTAAAACCAAAATAAACTTACTTCAGCTTTATAATATTAGTTTATACTTAGGTAGATCAGTGAGTATCAGTTTCAGTACGTAAAGTAGCAGCGGGAAATAAAACAGACATTCTTCTTACCATTTTCTGATTGATTATTTTCGTAGACATCGCTCGGCGAATATTGTTCTCTAGGAGCATTAGATGAATCTTTTTGACTATCTACTTGTATGGGTGGTAGTGGATTGCCATGTATGATCGATTGTGAAAACATTGGTTTTTGCTGCCCAGTCCATTGCGATGGCTGGCTTATCATTGAGGAGGACTGTCCAATCATTAGCGGTTGTTGTCCAATCATGCATGATGGCTGTCCAATAATTTGTGTTTGTTGACCTATCATTTGTGATTGTTCCATCATTAACTGTTGCTGCCCCACCATTTGTGGATGTCCCATCATTTGTAGTTGTCCCATCATTTGCGATTCATCAAAAATTTGCATTTGCGTGGGATAGACAAAAGTTTGATTAGGTTGCCCTTGCATTTGCATTGGTTGTAATGAAGGATTTGCTGGCATTGCTTGTCCATATGGTGTTACTTGGCCAAGAGTTGTTGTTTCAAGTCCTTCGTTTAGTTCAACTAAAAGAAGTATAGTTCCTGTTTTAGTTAAAGACAACATATGTTTATCAATAACACGGGTTTATACTACCGATTTTATTAATAAAACACGTTAATGAACCTCGATTTATAACTGGAAAGCAATTAGAACCTTGAGAAGATTCTTGCTCGACCAGGGCCTGGTCCTGTAGACAAGAATATCACACTAACACTGGAAATTTGTGTGTAAATGACGTTTGGTGTCGGTATCGTTACGATACGACTTTTGTAACTGCCATACAAATTTCCAGCATTAGTGAGTGTTGAGAAATGTGTGAAGTCCTTTTCTAATGCCCCTGGATGCAAGAACACCCTTAGCGAAAACATGTTATTTTTGTATAGGAACTTTACTGTCAATAAAGGACTTCAGTAAACAGATGCAAAAATGTGTCTGTCCCTGGTTTAACGAATGTTATTTAAGGAAAGTTCAATATTTATGTGGAAAAACTAATATTCCTTACCATTTTGAGGCATTATTGCGTTTTGATTCTCTTGACGCGCCAAAAATGTAACGGGTATACCTGAAAGATGTAATTTTTGTTATCTTGTATATATTATTTATGTTCAGTAGCAACAAATATATATCTGATTTAAACAGATTAAAGACTAGCTGGCTTATCTGCATTTTTTACTGAAAGTATATTACTATTTACAGGTGACGTAGTGAGAGAAATAAACATTAAAGGTGAGGCCAAACGAGTGTAATTTTGTGTGTTGTGAGTCGCGTAATTTACCTAGGTCTTGTTCATTAGCTTTCATAGAAAAGTCGAGTCGGCAGACAACTCATTTTGCGTTGCCGTGTGGCACAAACTGGACTTTTGTATGAAACCGAATGCAGCAGAAATTACGCGACTCACAACTCACAAAATTACACTCGTTTGGCCTCACCCTTAATGTTCAAATAATTAGATAAACGCAGCGCCATATCACTCCTTCATTTCTGAACATAGCTGGATGAAATTTATTCTAGAGCTTGAATATATCATGTAAAAGTTTAGTCAGCGAGCCAAGTTGGTAATAACTAGGGATGCATCCGATACCGATATATCGGCGATATTTTTATTGCCGATACAACGATACATCTGAGAGATTATTTTCCACCGCAGGTCTTATACAGACAGAATTCCGAATTTGGCTTTCTCCGCAACACTTGAGAATGCTCTGTTTTTTAAACAAAAATCTTGTTAATTATAATTATTAATAGTTATTGATTTTATTTTAATTATTACACTTAATTCTTAATTTTAATAGCTAAACCTTGCAACTCATTCAAAGTCTGTAACTGTTTTTATTTTTTAATAGAAATTAAAAACTTTAACCAAACTTGTGTTTCATATAATATTTTACCTTAATTTAATTTTAATTTACTAAGAGTTTGTATCGGTATCGGTATCGCAACGGCAAAAAGGCATATCGATGCATCCCTAGTAATAATCTATACAGGAAAAACAAAGTATGAAACTAACAAAAGGATTGCCTTATCCATAAAGCTGAAAAATCTGGAAATATTTACCTTTAGGACGATTCATGACGACAGAAACTGAATTTTTTTCTAAAAAAGAAAAAATACAACAGATTATTCTAACTTTCTTTACTAATATTATAAAAAGAAAATACATATTTGAATTTTGCTAATTTAAAAATAAATTAAATAATTTAAATTGAATATACCATGGAAAAATGAAGTCATTCAAGTTGGTAATAACACAAACAGGGAAATCAAAATTTGAAATTATCACATAGCTATCTATGTCTTATAGGTATGTTTGGAAAGATTTACCTTTAGGATGATTCATGATGACAGAAACTGATTTTTTTTCTAAAAAAATACAATATGTTATTCTAACTTTCTATAGTGATATTATAAAAAGAAACGATTTGTATTATGCACTAATTTAAAAATTCTTTCACTGATGAAATTTAGCTCTGAATGACATAGGCATATTATATATGCTCATGCTGACAAACTCGCAAATTAAAGCTAGTGTTGTAACTTGATAGCTTGTTGTTTCTAAATCAATACTCCAATACATATTCTTGTTTTCGGGCACACAACTGATCACCTTGTTTCAATCCATATGATAAAAAAAGAGAACCCAACTGGTTTCTTGGACGTTCTTCTCAGAGCAGAGCTACTTGAACAGTATGGAAACTTAGGCCTAAGTGACAGGGAGACATTATTATCTTAGCTACTATTTTGGTAAGAGCCAGGTCTCAAGACACAAGACCCTAATTATATTTAAAATGTTGTATGTAAAGTTTCAACTATTACTACAGCATAGACCAGAATCAAAGAAGGTTTATAGTAAAACAATGATTTTAAATTTCTTGTCTAGATAAGCATTTATAATAAATAGTACCAAACTAAAATACTGATTAAACTTTAAGAGTTCCGACATACCTGATGAGATTAAAAATTAGTAACGGAAGAACATTAATTTTGTATCTTATATGTTGTATTTAAATGATTAGGTAATACTGATTATTGCAGTTATTACAACATGTTAAATCAATCAACATATTACCATGAAACATAATAATGCTGCTCATTTGTAACTTACTTTTTTTTTGTTCGCTTTGTACAAGGGTACGATCAATCAAAACATGAATGTTTCTTGGAGTACCAATCACTTTTTCTTTTATTTTAGAATTTGCAACATCAACTCTTTGTGGTCTATAAAATAAATTGAAAAATTAATATTACATTGTTAAGCTCAAATACCTTATCTTCACAAATAAATAATATTAAAAATTATTACGGTATTGAGTTTTCTATAGGATATCGCGCAGGATTCACAATTTTGTTCTTTTCAATTTCTGACTTAGGACTAACTGTCTTTGTAATGTTTTCTATTACAGTGTTGAATGCATTTTCACTTGTTGTTTCAAAGTTTATATAATTTTCACTAGGAATTTGCGGATAAGTCCATTTTAAATACTGAGCTCTCCTCCTCTCTACTCTGCGACGTTTTTTTCCAGGTCTGTAAAATAATGTAGTTACAAGATTGAGTTTAAAGGTTTCAAACATTTCAAATCAATATATAATTTACTTTGGTGAATCGGTTTTGTTAGGCATTTTAAATTTAACAAGTTGGGTTTGTTCTTATTTTTTAATAAGTTTTGAACTGGTTTTGTGCAATTATTATTTTTTAATTAAACAAGATACAACCTCCTAAAATTACATATTATTATTATGCAGTAAGTACCTATTTCGTAAACAAGTCTGAATTCTGATGCACAGAATATAATAGTATATCAAGTTCGGATGAAATTGAAGGTTATGTCATTGTCATTGTTAGGACGAAATCGAAGGGTATGTCATTGTCATTGTTAGGTTTAGGTCATGGAGGTTAGGGAGAAGGAGAACGATCGCTACGTACTAAAGCATTTATAGCCTGCCTGTCCCTGAAAATTTGTAGAATTTTTGCCGTCGGTAAGTAGTATCTGCGAAGTTAGCTGTTTATGACTATGTACAAGTAGATGAAATTTGTTGAATTAATATAATTTAGCGATCGCAGCGCCTCACTTATTTTGTCCATATTTCTTGGACACTATTTTTTATAGCGAACATTCTAATTCTCTCTAACCTCCATGGTTAGTAAAATTTATTGCGTTATAGTTTTTGATACCTGACAGCTGTTAGCATATATAATTTAACAATATTTTTTGGCTTGTTATTTTTAACAAAACATAGAGGTTGTTTATGTTGATGCTGATTATTGAATAACAACAAGCAAATAAAATATTAGAAGCAATCTATTCTGTGTCGGTATTTTAGTTTTATTTTATTATTCATAGACATAGTTTCATCAAAAATTGGCTAGGTATTTTAAACATTTTAAAAATTGACATCATAGAGACGGAGATTAGTAGAAGAGAGTTAAGCACTTTTATTTAATTCTAATTAGCCGATGCTTGCTTGGGCTTTATTCATGATCAAAAATAGCCGAATGAATAATTCAGATGAACTACTGCAAATTATTCAATAAACATTGTTGCGATACCTATTTATCCAACGGATAAAGATTATATGGGTATATACCCATATTTTTAAGGCCATTAACGCACCTGCAAGTCGTCTGCTTGTTTATTATGTCCAATGTAGCACAGGTGAAACGTCCAGACCGTCAACCAGTTAATTTTAATATACCTATTAAAGCTACAAAGGTGAGTTTACGTCATAGATCTATGTTTTATACAATATGATTAAAATATCATCAATTATAAAAAAATTGGGCGGTAAAATTTTATAGTGAATAATCTGTTTAATTTAATATTACATTTTCTTGAAGAAGTGCTGAGCTGCGTTCAACGCAACTATTTTTAACCGATCTTCAAAAGCCACGAATACCTTATAAATTCACCGCATTTTTAATTGGTTCTGCATTTTTTTGGTGAGTACAGCCTTTATCTTTGATATAATATCTTAGATGATAAGACGTGTTTTAAGTTTCTTTTATCTAAATTAAATAATGTGAAAATATATATGTTAAGGTTGATCGACCTAAAAAGCCGACAACGCACACGCGACTCATCCCCATGCTAAGTGTTCATGGACAGCACTCATTATATAAAGTAGGTATTTTCTCTCCACAGTCTTACGCGTTTGCTCCGTTTTATATAACTTTATATAAAAAAACATAAATTCCTGACAAGACTATTTTTATCCAAAAGGTATAATATAATTTCAATTTTGCCTATATTTACCTACTTTGTATTTATAATAAGTGTTACTTTGTAGTCATAATTGCGTTTGCCGTAATAGTGATGCGTTTTTGAATTCTTTTGCTGTCGATTTTTGGATAGGGCCGCTAGATTCCACACTGACATCAGCTAGCATTATAGTCTGTAATGAAATTTTACAAGACAAAGTACATGACGTAATATAAATGTAATTTTAACAGAGAAGTTAAGCTTTAGTTCGTACAACGGGGAGCCATAAGACGACACTCAAGTCTCAAGCTATCTTTACACAAGCATGCACTCGCCGGTCTATGTACAGAGTACAAAATGCAATATTACTTGTTAAGCCCACTTGACCTGAGGGCCTGCGTTATACAATATACAGGTTGCTTCAAATTCAAAGGTTTTTAACACGCTTTTATTGTATATCCGTTATATATCTATAAGGCAATGGAATCTTTCTAGGTGATTTAAAGTACAAAACATCACCTTAAATTAAAAGTTAGAAAGACAATACACTAATTAAAAAACAGTTGAATACAATGAGAGTACGAAGCATGTTTGGCACTGCACTGATTTTATTGGGTTTTGATACTTATGTGACGGAGGGATACCTAAACCTATGTCGTAAATTTGTAAGTTCTTTACTAATATTATAAAGCTGAAGTATTTGTTTGGAACTATTATTAGATACTTTTTGTCTATTGGACTATCCATTTATTGAAAATAAGCCTTTATACTTCGACCAATAGGGACGGAGCATCAATAAAAAGTGATGCAAAAACGAGTAAAATATTCTTTTTAAGACCGGGTGAAACTTCGATGCACAGATAATTTATTAAACATATATTTTTTATATAGTTTAATATATGGATAGCTAAATTCTAATAAGACATAAATCATAAATTTAGCAAGATAATTAACCACCGACTCTTTCTACGAATATCCGTCAAGAAATATATTTTTTCATGTAAAAGTACCTAATTGGTCTGGCCTAAATGTTGTCGAATGGCAGAGCCAGGTGGGGCAATTAACCTCCGCTTGTATTTTCATTTTTGAGGTACAACTCGAACTCGAAAATATTTTCTGAATCCTTAGAGACCCTCATCTAGATGATTTGTATGGACTACCAAATGTTACCTTGAACTTATCATGACACGTGAAATTGAGTAAGCTACAATGCCATAGACCACAGCATAGGTAGACTCTTTTCTCGTTAGGGGTAAAAAAAATGTATATGATCGATTAAAAAGTTTATTTGTTTGTTCTGATAGTTAAAGCCTAATAAAACCTTTTTCACACTTTTTTTATATACTTAGGTAATTTTTTCATTATCTTAATTAAACTTTTATATTATACTTTATTACTTATGAATTTATTTGTATAACTTTGGATAAAATGTTCTTCTATTATTGTATGAAAATTTGACAAGATTAGATCGTAATTTAATGTTAATGTTATTTGAAAGGCACAAAAGAGTGTTATTCTATATGCGCAGTTTAGCGTAACTGATGAATGACAGGATAATTTTATTATTGTGTCACAAAAACTAACTAAAGAGAAAAACTAGGAGGCACCCATTTACCTATACATATATTTTGAATTGAAAACTGAAATATTATTTGCATATATTTGAGTTTAAACGATCAAAATTAGTTTTCTTAAACGCATAAGTTTGAAACGCAATTTTAAGGTAATTGTTATGTACAGTTGGTGGTAAAATAATTGCTTTTTTTGTAAATAAACAATTGCAAGCCATATATTAGCGGTTTTAAAACCGATATACATACTTAATATAGTATCTTATTTAATATTATAATATTTTGAACATCCTGTAAATATATGAGGCGACCTGTTAAGGTCAGGGTCCTAAATTAAGAGCCAATCGAATGTTTACGAGTATAATTAAATAATTTACACTAACTCGATGAACGTCAGTCTGAATCGCAATACTAATTCGCTCGGGCGCATTTTATAATATATAAACTAATAATATTTTCCTCATAGATAACGTTAATTATAAATATCACATTTCCTGTTGCCCTGCAAATCTTCGAACAGCCTGTATGAGAAATTTTTCGTAATTTCGGCGCCATCTTGTTTTTATTTTTTGCACCGAAACGTCAGTAATCTTTCTCGTTTTAACTTACGTTTCGCTCTTTTGTTCAAAAATTTTAATTGCAATAAGGTTTTATGCAAGTTTGACCTGAATCTGAGTTTGGTAAGTAATATCACGTATTACTTAATATTAGTTGAGGGATCTTAAAGACGTTATTTTAAATGTGACAAAACCGGGCGAATGTAAGACTTGTTGCCCCCAACGTCGGTGGTATTTTAATTAGATACAGCATCTTTGATTGCATGATTTTATATATAATTTGTACTGTTTGTGCTTTTATATATCGACGCGCTTAGTTGAGACCACAAGAAACCTGAAAGCTGATTCATATTTCGGCCAATGTAGCCAGTATTTTGGGTACGCACCCTAACAGCTTTGACGAGTCTTTCTTTATTCAATAAAATTTGTTCAAGAAAAACTGATCTAATTTCAACCAATCCATTTTTTCTAAACACAGGAACCTATCTAGGTACATAAGAACGGCTAAATTCCATATAAAATACGTTTATGTATCTACATAAATCCTGGTTTTTAGAAAGCTTGGTTACAAACTAAAAAAATCTTTGTGTATATTATCTATTAAATATATCTAGCTCAATATTTCAACGTTAAAATCCATTGTTTATCCAAAATGATTGAAATGAAGCTTGTTTTAATTTTTTCACTGCGTTTGCGTCAGTTTCTGAGAATTTTGCTTAAATGGAAAAGCTCAAAGGAAAAATTTGTAAAGAACATTTGTTAGTAAATAGAACGAGTGGCATTTCGAAAAGACGACGATTCAATGAACTGAATATCATTTTGTTCCTATAACTCGTAATTTTAAACTTTAAATTGTACGTATATGCTTACATTTTTACCAAACCCAGACGAATAAAGTGTTTAGTAATGTCTTTTATTTAAATGAGACAGTTTTAACGGATTAAAACGGTTTTCTTTAAAAGAGGGGTGTTATAAGTTTGTTGTCTAGCACAGACGACATACTTATGCGCGTCTGTGTGTTGGTTTGTATCATTGTAACTCCTAAATTAAAAACCTTATCTATATGGTTTTTTATTTGAAAACTGAAATTATACTATGTTTTGTGTTATAGTGTGAAAATCATTAAATAAATATAAACGATTTTTTACCGGCAAGCTTATATGATTGATTTTATAATTAAAATATCTTTCCTATGATATCAATTTCTATTGGTTAACTAACTAAGAATAGTTAAGAATAACTTTTTTATTTTTTGTAGAAGCAGAAATGTCCCAATCAAGACTATATTAAATTATGACAACATCTATTAACAATGTGCTTCTCGTTTGGATCTTTGAAGCTATTACGGTTTTTTGTTAGGCAGAAATCGAAAGTTTGTTCACAAAGGAAGTATAAAAAGTTTGGCGGGAAAGACAAATTGAAAGTAGGATGGCATCGACAGCGCTAATAGTGTGAGTATCTATAGTTATTTACAGATAACACAAGATATACGACAATATAGTATGAAATTTTTTTGGAGTAAATACGTGGCCTATCGCCAATGAAGTCGCATAAAAAACCCCGTAGTTGTAGAAAATTAGCGTGTAAGGAAATAATAAAAGGAAAAATATTATATTCGTAGATATTAGAAAAAACACCCAACCCTACTTTTTAACCATTTTTGGCCTAACCAATCTTAGTTAACACATTTATTTATCGAATTTGTTTTGAAAAAAATTCTTCCTATTACGTCCATATTGTGTAATTACACCAAATTGTAACAAATTTATTATTAAATAACATAACCAATTACCAAACAAGTTTCTGTTACTTCGATAATCAAAGATTGATTATAGATGTAACAGAAACTTAATTATAAAGTTGAAGATTTTTAAAAATAGTTTTTTTCGTTTATATAGAAGCTTTAGTGGTATGTATTAAATAAATCACAGGTAATAAATAATTATTAGAGTAACACCGTAATCGTTATAAGCTAGCATACCAAACATTCATATAAATGTGAGTCACCTTAATCAATCGATTATTTTAATGCTTTGGCAAAAGGTAGGTACTGTATATTTATCGAATATGTCTCTAATGGCCAAACTGGGGTTTTAAGCCAACCAACATTTTAAAATTGCTTATTTGTACTTAACTTTCTTGTAATATATGTGCGTTGAGGGATTTACAGTCGAAACCAAATTTGGTTCGGAAGCAACAACTTGACAACGTGAATTCAAAGGTGTTCGACTATTACAAATCTGAACTATATTTGAAAAGAATTGAAACGACAAGACTTACTGTGAATTCCTCTTGCTAATTTTAAAATTAGCCACTTTCGTCTTGACCTCATGAAATTTTCATAAAAATGTCAATGCAAACCTTAGGATTGATTTAAGGACGTTAGGGAAATTACCTACGCTGCGAAAACAATTTTTTTTATACGGAAATAGGTGTTGCAAAGTTAGCGTATGCGTTAATGTCATTCCCATACAGAAAAAATAGCGAGATCTCGTAAATGTTTTCTTTAGAATAACCATATCTCCATATCATATATTTTATGAAATAAGTACACACATGATAATACATAATTATGAGTATTCAATAATGATATAGTCGAACGCGAATCATTGATCGTTGACTTTAAAACGATGTGTCCAGTTATAATTTCCTAAAATGCATGCAAAGTTTAATCTGTGCGTTGACAAATCAGGAACAAGTAAGTATATTTTAAATAATAAAATATACAAAATGAGGGTCCCACTGGGCAACCCGCATCCTATTGACCGCAAGACGGGTCATATCTAATGAGCTCCAAAGATCGAACAATTGAAGGTCTCACAAATTCAATTTGTGTTTAGGGCAGAGGTCTCTAGTGTCAAATAAGACTATTTTGAATAATGTTGCCTCGGCTCTTAAACTTTGGCTGATTCTACCGATATTAAATGCTAATATTGCTTATACATATTAAAAGATGCCTTTTGCGAGTTCGTCCGCGACTGAACATGCTGTAAGTATATAAACTATAAAGCATATGCCACTTAGAAAGTAGTTTTCCATTATTATTATGAAAATTTAAAGTCAGTCTAGTTTTGAATACAAAATACTGATTTATAATGTCTTTCATTCCCGTCAGTATTATACATTTATTAGATTAAAGCACGTACATTTACAGTATTTTTCTTTTTAAATTTCGACTGAAGTCCTAATTACTATCAATGGTCGCAACATACCTTACCCGGGATTCGAACCCAAGGACTCTAACACAACGCGTATTTTATGTCGCGTGAATTTCTCTGAGAATTCTCAAATTCATACGTCGGGTAAGTCAAATTCACACGTAAAGTACTTAAATACAATTAGTATTTTTGTGTTTTTTGACATCGAATACATACTTTTCTAATTCTATAAAGGAAACTATTCCTTGACATTCAAAATATAATTTTCAGGGATAGACGTAAATATTCATTACGGTTATTTTGGTTTTTCCTCCAACTCAAAAAGCACAATTGAAACAGTCGTGAATAAAACTGTGCGAACAATCGACTGGGGACTTTAAAGTTCTGTTTTTTCAGGCTAACACTATGCGCACTTCAGCTTGGCTATGGCATCTATGTAAACGAAGTTAAAGAATATCATGGACTTTGCTTAGACGTGTTGATTAATAAAATGGTCGCCCTACACAAGCTGGATAATTGTACAGTGATTTTGGGAGACCTAAAATTACGACTGGAGAGGACAAAACCACGTGAATATGTTAATGTCAGATTTCCTAACTTAAGAGAGGTAATATATCTATCCTTACATAATATAAGTTATAATACAATAGTATTATATAATATAGTATAAGTAACAATAATTTTTAGGAATTATTACTACTTAAATAGGTTGTTACATTGTTTGTTATGCTTTTATGCCTAAAATATCTACCATCACGTAAAAAGGAACGGAAAAGTAGGTACTTAGGATACCATCGCGGACCTTAGTCCATTTAGACCTCAGTCATTTAGGCCAGTGTTAATGTATTGTAAATTTCCCTAGTGAAGCATGGGGTATACATATTATTTCTGAATTTAGAATCTCGGGCACACATAACGTAACCACTTAACCCCGGAGGGGGCTGAAATCCCTTTCTAAGATATCTAAACGATATATGCGTATGAGGTAAATAAATTTCAATGAAACTTCCGCTCCAAGAATGTATTGCGGTTATAGAATTGGCAATAATATTACATTATTACGAAGTTATGAGGTTCGACGGGCCCGTAATATGAATATTATGGCTGCTTTGAAATACACTACATCCGAACTTGAGCTTATAAAGAAATAAACTTCATGAAATTTATAAGGACCTGGTATATCATACCAGTTTCAATATTCGACTTCGTATGAGAATAGAAAATGTAGCCTATGCCACTCGGAACGAGTCTGCTAGCTATCAGTGAAAATAATTTATAAGATCGGTCCAGTAGTAATGGAGTTTACTGACAAATAAAACTTCAAATCTTTCCTTATAGATATAGACTGGTATTTTATAAACCGTGTTATGTGAAATGTCTTAGTTTGATTCTTTAGGAAATAACAAATGTTTTAGTTTAAATGGCTCTGTTTGTCTGCTTTTCCCGAAAAGAATCAAACTCAGACCTTCGAGGTCATTAAGTGACCAAGAAACCGCATGAAATTTGTTTAAACATTAAAAATTTATATATTTACGCATCTATAAATGATTCGTAAGAACCAAAAATACTACTTATACTTAAAAAAAATAAGATTTCGCCTAAATAAGCTAGGAGTTTTTAAGTTCCAATTCAGTGTGCCAATAACTGTTTAAACATTCGCATTCGGCATAAACATCGAATATGCATATTTCTCAAAGCAAAACAGCAGATTTTTACATAAAAAAACTCGCTACATGTACCTTACCCATTATCATACATCCCAATCGTAACGATTTCCGAACAAAAGCTCACCGAAACGGAAAAATAATATTTGATAATGTTTCCGTACGAAAGTAGATATAATTAATGAATCGTAAAAAGAACAGCTTTGATCTTGATACTTTCATCGATAAAGGTGAACGATTTTTCAAAGCGTTTAAAACGTTGATCCATTTAGTTTTATAAATCGTTTCCAATCTGAACGGAATGTGCATTGAAAATGTTAGAGAAGTTAGCTTCTAGATTTCCTGATAGGTTTATTGTCGGATTTGAGCGAATGAAAATACTTAAGGCCCAATGAATCGGAACGAAACGGAAATTGGGCTAAGCTGTGTTGTATCTGCTTAATCTAAGACTAATCAATATTGTATTGCATTTGTCATTATCTAGTATTTCTTTTATTTAACTACAAAGGACGAGTTAGTATCCTAAATCTAAATGGTGTTTTATGCAATGCATTCGCGTCTACGCCCTATTTCAGTCTTTTAATAAAAATTAACCTATGTTCTTTCTCAAGCTCTATTCTACCTATGTACTAAATTTTTTCTTCTTAAAAAAGGGCTTTCCCTGTATTTATTAAATTTCATCAAAGCAGTTAATTTTTTCAGGCATGAAAGCGTAACAGATAGAGTTACCTTTGTAATTATGATATAAATAAAGATTATCTTAAATATAAAATTCTCGTGTCACAATGTTACCTTACTCCTCCGAAATGGCTTTACTGATTTTTACCAAATTTTATATGCATATTCAGTAGGTCTGAGAATCGGCTACTATCTATTTTTCATACCCCTAAGTGATAAGGGTAGCTCACCCCAAATTTAATGGTAAAACAACGTTTTCCGGGTCAGCTTAGTAGTAACGATTTAAAACTCGTGTAAGAAAAACACTTCAACACATTCGTTTCAAGAATTTTTTCTACGACCATTCATTAGAAAATTCCAAAAAAGCTTCACGGCCAAGAGCCTTCATTTCATATCTGCGAAATTAGCTGTATAAGAGTATAAGTAGATGAAGTTAGTTAAATTGAGACAATTTAGCGATCGCAGTGCCTCACTTATTTTGTCTATTTTTCTGGGACACTATTTTCTACAGCGTTCTCCTTCTCTCTAACCTCCATAGTATTTTCAAAGCCACTACGGGTCGGAAAGCAGAAGCAGATTCTACCTATAAGAACCTCAATAAAGAAAAAAGACACTCGGTGGTTACTCTTTTGAACAGTCAATTTTGTAACTTGGAATAAATACTTGTTTCACCTTTTCTAATTTTAAAACAGGTTACAGGCTGTTTAGCGGTATATGGAGCGTCGGGCTTGGAGTCCGTAGGCGGGCTCTTCCCAAATTTAATGAGAGTGCGAGGAAACACCTTGATTAATGACTATGCTCTCATCATCAGTAACATGCCAAGTCTTAAAGAGGTATGCTATGCTATTAAACTTTATTGCCTGTCAGCTAATTCCATTGCAGGTAGATCAATATTTGTTAAGATAGTTTGAAGTGATTTTGTTAATTGGTTTTTTGTTAATAATATAAAAATATGTTCACTATCAAATGTGTGTGTGTGTGTGTTGTCATTACCATCGTATCGGGAGTCCCACATACCTGGTTGCCTGGCCATAATGCGTAAAGGCATGTTCTCTCACTAGAACATTGCGGGTAGTGGTTGTGTCTGAGATTACAAAATACCATTTAACTAATATTAAAAAGTATAGTAATTAATTGTATTAATTGATATTTTAATAATAATAAGAAACAATATCACCTTTTTATAAGGAAAGCCGTTTTAGCGCACATTTCCGGCACACTGATATGTTATCAAAATTAAAACTAAAGCTGTCCGCTTAAAAATTAGCCGCTGTAATATTTTTTAAATAATTATTTCATAATTCTGAGACGAACATTCCCAAATACACAGAGATTGAAAACAAAATACCATCCAGATATGTGCTATTTAGTTTTTGAAAAGTTCATCAAAAATAAATTGAAAATAATTATAAATACCTTAGACAAGTTAAATAAGAATATCTCATATTTATGAACAGATCTTCATAAATTATAGCTAAAATCACAACCACACATTGAAAACCCGCATCAAAATCGCTCCATTTCTTTATGAGCTATAATGCTACATTTTTTTTTTAATTGGGACAACTCACATACATTGCTCTGATCCCAAAGTAAGTAGCTAAATCACTTGTGTTATGGTAATCAGAAACAACGAGGGTACCACAATAAATACATATATAAGTTTATAAACAACCAGGACTCGGAAACAAAGAAATCAATTTTTACTCATCACACAAATTAATGCACCTACCGAGATTCAAACCCGGCACCTTTTGATGCAGAAGGAACATTACCTTATATATTACAAGCGACCCGCCCCGGCTTTGCACGGAAAGAAAACATTTATAAAAACCTTCCTCTTCAATCACTCTATCTATTAAAAAAAACCGCATCAAAATCCGTTGCGTAGTTTTAAAGATATAAGCATACAAAGGGATATAGGGAAAAAAGCGACTTTGTTTTATACTATGTAGTGATTTTAATTTGTCATTGTTTCATCAAAGTTAAGTGGTAGTTCGATTTTAAAAACTGTGGTAATTAAAATAGAAAAATTGCATTTTGTTGTATAAAACATTAGAACACACGACATCAAAACTAATAATATTTAAGGAAATGAACAAAAGACATTGACAACATCGTTCATCTCTCTTTGTATTAGTCAACAATATTCGTTTTGTAACTTATTCCGTTGTTTCATTTATATTGATTTGTATTTTTATTTTTTATTGTAATGTCTTTACTAAAATCCAAAAGGTCGATTACCCGTATATGTTTAGAGGTAAAATTTATCTTTGCTTTTGTGCTCTCAAGTGTTTTGATATACATGTGGGCAATCTAAATTATAAATGTATGAATAAATAGTTTAAAAGAAATCTCTTTCCAGATTGGCTTAGCAAATCTTCTGAAGGTGGACAGAGGTGGAATTATAATCTGGCCAGGTCCCCTCACCTGTTACGTTGATTCCGTGAATTGGAGTGCGATTGCACCAAATGCACGGCACGTACTTAGCGGCATCGAAACATTTCATAACCCTTGCAAGTCTTTGCCCTGCTCGTGTACAACTAATTCTTCCACCAATTTTTGCTGGAATAATAAGTATGTAATCATATCAGCTTTTACCCACAAAGAGACTAATATGTAGCTTATTTAGCATTATTTCAATGACAGCTTCCTACTTCAAATTGTAATTCTAAAAGTACTGAACAGATATTGATAAAATTTAAATGGGACCACACGGGGAGCACCAGTTTTCCAAAAAAAGAAGCAAATCAAATTTTGAAGTCAGTAAAAAATACAAACGTTTCTTCCACCTCCATGGCTGAGTGATGTATATCTACGTGGTGCGCGGTAAGTCCTGTTTTCAAATATCGAGGAAAAAAAAACATTTCGGTTGGGTAGGCTGATCTTCTTGCCTGTAAAGGAAATGATAAGTGAAACACACAGATGTTAACCAAGGGACATAAACTGTTTCGATCTTCATTTGCAGTTTGTAATTGTATTCACAAAGGAACTTTATAAATGCATAAACTATTTTACACATTTATAAAATTCATATAATACGAATATATACGACACATAAATATGAATATTATCAATAAAGGTTTTTGTATAGCATGACAAAAATAGGGATATTTTCAGGAAATGTCAGCGCTTCCTCGAGGGCCCCGAGGCGGAAAAATGTAGCCCGGAGTGCGTGGGGTGTCTCAAAAGAAATGGCTCGATTTGTTCTCTCTGCCGATATTATGTGTATCAAAATCAATGCGTCAACACATGTCCGAATGGAACGTTAGTATTCTTTTGTTTGAAATATACAGTGTCTGTCTTTGTTTTGACGTGTCAGTGTCTGTCTATTGTATGGATCTTAAACAAACGGATATATGACACTTTTTCATTTGAAAGCTGACATGGTCAAGATGAATCATATTTACAATTTAAATGTATTCATCCATCTATGAGACATTCTTATTTGTAATTAATGAGTCGTGGTTTTTAAAGTGTCTTCAATATTACTTGTGGCATCAGAGGTTATTAAACTAACATTGCATACCTATTATAAAAAATATTTCATAATCGAATTTCAATTATAACTGTAACAAACGAACAGTTTTAAACTATTTAATGAATAAAATTGTATTATTTAACGTTTTAAATTTCATTCATCAAATATTTTTATTCTTTTGTTGACGAAATACGAGGAAAGATTTACAAATTCGTAGTATTGGAATTCGACATCCGATATCCAACTCAAATCCTGAGTAATGACCCTGTATCGACTCTAAATTAGGTACTTAGTTGCTTGTTTTCGCCTTTTGTGTTCTTTTATTCATGTTTACCTGTAACGTACGTACATATATCGAGTTTCTTGGGGTTTGTTTTGAGTTAGAATGAATTTCTTATGGTGCTACAGTTTGCGTATGTATCGCACGACTCGTTTATATTATACGTGAATTTTTTGAATAAATAAAAACATTTCATGTCTCATTCGAACTATAATCTTAAATACATTGTAATTTTGTATTTAATAAGACAACTTTATAATTAAAGAAAGACAATTTAAAGGACAATTTTAAAATTTAGCAGTTATTAAAGTAGGTTATCCGTTTAATTTGTGAACATCTTGGTTGCCTTTTTATGTACAGGTATGTTCTTTTATAAGTTCTCATGTGAAATGTGTTAAAACTAAAATTAAAGTATTGTTTATAGAAATAAATATATTTTAACCGACCTCAAAATACCAATCTCTACTATCTTTACGAATTCAATAATGAAAAAAATAAAAACTTTAAAAGCAAGAAAGAAACCCATTTAATGTTACATTTTCTACATCTATTCACCTAATTCTAATACAATTGACTGCTATAACAAAGAGTAATCAGTATTGAGCAGAAGGATAACTTTTTCTCCCTTTCTTCTCCAGAATACCTCTAACAGACACTAATTACTGTGTAACAATAGACGAGTGTACACATTTGGAACGATGGCCGTGGAACAATACGTGTGTCTCCGATTGTCCACAAAACTACGTGAAATACAAGAATGAGACAACTTGTGTCCTATGTGAGAATTGTGATCTGGTACGTGCTTTAGTCGTTACTAGTTTTTCATTAAAATGAGCATACTAGCTTTAATCTCGTCAAGCATTTTTTCGCAATAAAAAGTATTCTATGTCCTTTCTCAAAATACTGTACTAAATTTCATCATAATTGTATGCGTGGCTTAGCCGAAACCGTATCCGTATGTTGTTTTTGGATAATCTTAACACAGATTCCAAGGTAAATTGTTCCTGTGTTTGTTTTTAATGAATAAACTCAAAAAATACACATCTACTAGCCACGAGAAAGCTAGTCAGCAAAAATTGATTACGATATGAAATGTTTGCAACATGAATTTATGATTATATAATAAGGGTAGTTCAAAAAGTCAGTATTTGGTTATTATTTTTATTGAATAATGTTCGCCTTAAGCATTATCACCATCACCACTTTAGGTACCTTCTACTACCAACATCATGGTATACAATCAATATCCTTAAAATATACACAAGATTTTGCAAGGCCAATATGTTTTATATTAATTCTATGTAGGCAAAATTGCTGGCATCATTTCATAATAAAAGCTACTCTTTCTTTGTACTTACTATAATCAGTTCGAATAATAATCTAAGTGAAATTTAATATATTTCATTAATATATTTTAATACACTTTCCTTTCAGACTTGCAACAACGTGACCATCCAAACATTAAAGTCGATTCAAGAAGCTGCCAGATGCGTCTACATAAAAGGCCATTTAAGTATTCACATCAGATCTCCTCCTGAAACTATGAACGAACTGAGATATTATCTAAAGAGCATTCAAGAGGTCACAGATTACATTGAAATAAGAGGATCGCTTGTCATCACGTCCTTAGATTTCCTTCCCGCGTTAAAGCGTATCAAAGGAAAAAAGCTTTACAATAATAAGTACAGCTTATTAATCCACGATATGCATAGCCTACAAAGTTTATTTCCACAAAATGTGACGCTTAATTTAAAGGTTGATAGAGGATCAGTAGCGTTCTATAGAAATCAAATGTTATGTATGAGTGAAATTGAAAAACTTGTGCCTTTTTTTCCAGTACGGCCCACAGACTTAGATATTCCACAGGGATTAAATGGGTACAGTGGTAGCTGTTTTAATGTCTTCTTTAATTTTACAATACAAGTCAAAAACGAAACTAATGCTGTAGCTATATTATATTCCGAATCAAACAAAAGTATAGAATATACAATTTTGTATGTTAAAGTTTCTGATGAGTTCCGTAGTATGCTTATTCCAGAAGTTTGTAGCGAGTTTGATTGGCATGCTATTAGTATTCAAAAACCTGTTGATAAATTTGTGGAAGTAGAACTAGCCTCATTAAATCCAGCTACAAAATATGCCATCTGTATAGAAGAGTTTGATCTAGAAAACGGACGAATTGCGCGGAGTTCAGTAAAGAACTTTTCAACATCAGTAGGTAAACCTGAACCACCGTTTATAGTTGAATTAACCGCGAATTCTTCAGAAGAAGTTTTCATTCGATGGGTTGATCATTTAGACTACCTTCCCTATATTACAAGATATGAATTAGATGTGACGTTAATAGATAATATGGATAAAATAACAAAAAATCACTGTTCAGAATACGATGAGTTTGACTGGCAAGAAGACTTTTCGGTTCACGCCAGAATTATGACACCACCAAAGAAATATGACAAAAGCTGTGAATCTATATGTGGTCTTGTATCAAAAGCAACGGTTGGCGCAATGGTAGACGAGTATTTTGATGTTTGTAATGCTATAAAAGACTGCGATCAAAAACCTGAGAGGCCGTTAAATGAGACTGTAGGGAATTATGTAAAAAATTTGGCTTTAAATATTAATGGTAAGAGAAACGAGTTTCAAGTCGGAGGGTTAGCACCATATCGAGATTACAGATTTCAATTACGAGCTTGCACTGACAGGAACTGTAGTGTTTCGTCTCGGAATGTAGTTAAAACTTTACGAGCGATCAACGCTGATATACCAACGGTAACCTTTTTCACTGCTAGTGAAAAGGGTGACGTTTCTGTGAAATGGGAGCCTCCTCAAATTATAAACGGAGCGGTATTGTCTTACACAGTTGAAGTAACACCTGTAATTAAATTTAACAACTATAGTTTGCTCTTGCCTCATACTGTTTGTGTGTCTAGGAATATAACAAGTTTGATAATTAAGACGCAAATTGCTAGTAAATATGTTTTGAGACTATGCATGAAAACGCTTGCGTCTAGTTACTCTTGTGGCGAGAGGATGAAAGTTTTAGTATCGAGTGAGGTGTATTCAAATATAGGGTACAAAAATATATTTTTAGCTCTTTTTGGAATTATTTTAAGCGTGACGTTATGCGTTGTCGGTTGGAGATGGAAGAAACGAGATGTAAGCGATGATATTCCCTTGGTCGATGTAACTTCTATGTATCGTAATGAAAGTGAACCACCAGCTGTGATGATGTCAGATTTTGCTCCAATTTACACTATACCATGGAGAGACACACATCTATAACTAGCGGCGGTCTGCAAGTCTCCGTTTCCAAGATTTCACTAATGAAAATGAAAATCCAAGTGCCTAAAACGTGAGCGTGTGATAATCTTTCGCATTTATATTTTTGTAATTGTTGTAATAGTGACGTTGTTTATGTGATATCAAAATGTAATAAGTGAAACCAATTATTGTTATACTGTAGACATTTTTACCTGTAGTTTTTCCATGTACGAGATAAATTATAATTATATTTTGTGTACTTGTAACGAATTGTTTTTTTACAAACCCAAAGTGTTTTATTTGGTTTACTAGAAATTATCCAATCATAAACTATTAGATAGATTTAAAAAAATTGTCTCCATTCCGCCGACAATCCTGTAATTAAATCCAAGGAAATAATGTTTCAGTGGGCGAACAGACACAAACAGCTAAGCCTACTTGTGTTCAAATAAATTAATTTTAAATAAAAAAATAATACCAACCTCATAACGCACTGAAAAGTGAAAAATAAATTTTGTAATATTAATGAACCTACTATAAATAAAAAGACGTGAATAGTTGATAAATAAAATTCATGTAAAATTCAACAAGAGCATAAAACTGTCATGTTGCTCTTGAAATGAGTTACTCTATCGTTTGAAATCTCATTCATCCAAATCGGTTCACGGACGGCGACGTTGGAGTGGTACATCCAAAAAATAAAATAAAAAATACGCGTCGAATTGATAACCTCCTTTTTGACTTTTTCGAAGGTAGGTCAATAAAATGATCAGTCGTCAGTGGAACATATTATGTATAAATATCTCTACAGGAGTAACGGAATTATGTATCTATTTATATTGAAAATTTATAAATTACTATACCGAGTTTAAAAATTACTTCATTGATTGAAGCTTGACTTTTTTTGAGTGATATAAATATATCTATATATTATATAAAATTCTCGTGTGACAATGTTTGTAACCAAACTCCTCCGTAAAGGCAGAACGATTTTTAGGATTTTTTTTGTGTATATTCGGTAGGTCTGATTTCTGGTAGTAAACTTTTTTTCGCTCTCCTATAACCAACCAATTTTTTTTAATCGCGAGAGCGGCTGAAACCACTTCGCAAAGCTAGCAATATATAATAACACATATACATGCGAACAGTCGCGAGTAAAACCTTTTTTATAATACAATATCTCTAGCCATCAACTGGTTTATTAAAATTTTAATCTTACCTTATTCTCATCTATTCAAAAATCCTATGAATTTTATATTTAATAAAAGCATTCAATTTCCTTAATGAAAAATTGCCGGTAATAAACAAGTTGGAGCGAAACAAAAAGGATTCGCTTGAGTGGACAATCCAGTATCATCTCTAATGGATGGAAAAGTAAATGTTTTCAAAATATCTTTGCCATAATTTATAACTTTAAAATAATAAACAGCGAAAGTTAATAATGCTTTGAATTTACAAATGCGTTTTGGGAGAATCATTTTTGATTAATTAACAACTTTAAGAACATTTTCGATTTCATTTCAGTATGAAATAAATGCTTCTGTTATTAAATGATGCGCGAAAGACCCTACGCTCTATCCCCGAAACAACAAACATATATTTACAACAACAAAATTATTTCCTCGCTTCTAAAGAAATCGTAAGCGAATACTTATGAGTGTCTTCAGAATTCGACTAAATAAAAAAGGCTAATTTAGAAATTTTCTGGTTTTAGAGTGACGTCGGAGATTTTAAAATAAAGAAACTTTCCGACTAAGAGCTGAGTAGTGTCGCTAGTAATATAATTCTTAGTTAAAAAGATATTGTGTTTTAGTATCTATTGCTACCTTTAAGTTTAAATATGCTCAGTAGATTTCTTCAAAATAGCACTTATTTTCCATAGGATTAAGAAAAATTGACAATTACTTAAAGTTATCTGAAGTCTATAGCCTGGTTCTACGAATAATATGTTTACAAACCAATTACGAAATTCTATTGTAACCAACCAATTGCGATTAAATAGCGCACATTCTAAATAAAATGAATTTGACTTTGCATTTGACTTAGTAATAAATAATCCACGCAAATGGCAAAGAAGAAAGTATTTTTCTTATTATAAAATATACATAGAAACTGTTATAGCTTTATAGCACTGTTTTATGAAGTATATTGTTCTGAACGAACAATAATTCCAAGTATTTTATAATAGCTGAAGACATTCAGAATTTTCATGTTGCAAATTGCCTTAGCGATAAGAGGATGCACTCAAAATATCTAAAGCATTCTAGCTTTAGACTATTGTATAGGTTCGCGTAAAAGCGTTTTATGAGAAGAGTATATAAAAGCAATATCCTGTTTGATGATTCACAAGTGAATGAATATTTGATGTTGATGTCGTGGCCAAATCCTTAAATTAGCCATTTCATGATCTGTTTGGTCATGTTATGAAATACCAGCTCAAACTGGCCACACGTTTTATCAACATATTATTCGGCTGTTAATGTAGGGCACTCATGTAACTCGCGCTAAGTGAAATACTTACGCGTCTGCATGATGCGCCGGATGTTTGAATCTCGGGAAAAATTGATTGTGAAGGCACAGAAGGTCGATTGATCGATCTAATCTTACCTACTTTTCTGTAAAGTAGATGACATAAATAGAAGCAGCAATATCTGCCTTATTAATTTTTATCTAAATTAATTATTAATTGGCCCTGGGTATTTCATGAAACGGCTTGATATGGTTATTTCATGAAGTTGTAGCATATTATCATGCATGGCCAAGCAGTTTATGAAACAGCTTATTTTATTATCTGGCTATGACATTAATACGACGTATAAATGCGACTCATAGCTTGCCATTAAACATATGCGACCAAAATACGCACTCTTAAGGAGTTCAAAGAGAAATTTGTTACAAATATGGGGACGTGGGAAATATTAAATAAGGGATTATTATCCTGTGTTATTATCAATATGAATAAAACCGAAGCTTAATGACGAGTAAGTAGATGTCAGCTAAGAACGGATGCCGAATTAAGGGGTTGCTGTGTTTGAAACTTTGTATGAAAATCCTTTTAAGTGTTCTAGTAAATATTATTTATAGTATACCTAACCTATAGTATATACATTCGGTATTTAGGTCAACAAATAAACAATATTATACATAGTTTTAATCACCAAATGTAACATAATACATTAAAAAATAATGAGTCGAATAAAAATGTAAAACCATAACCCGTGGGTTTGTGGCACATTTCTGCATTACTTGCATTGATTTTCCTTTATAGGTAAGTAGACAATTACTGATCACTTCTAGTTTCTATTTACTGAAATAATTATTGGTTTATCCACCGGCGCAACACGTAAACGCGTGAACCGTTTAGCCACGGAGTTTGGGGGTTTATTATGTCACAAGAGGTATAATATAAATCCTATTCTGAGCATAAGATTGTATCGCTTTCTATCGGAATAAATCATGATGTCCCCTGTTCTTTGTGGACATTAATGTTATTAGGTTTAGCCGTAAATATAAGTCATGTAAACATAATTAATTAGGCCTACCTGCGTAACGTGACTTATAATGTAATTGCTGCGAATTGTATTTCAAGAATATGGCCTACTTTATATAAAGGCACATAAATGTTTCTAGTTATTATATAATTAAATAGAAATATAAATATTAATATATAAGTTATGTTTTTAGTTATAGATGGTGATTTGGTAGATTAAAACCGAGGAAGTTGATATTAATTTAGAAATTGGCAAATCGATAATATTAGTTTTAAAAAAACTTCTGGTTTGGATCCAGATAAAAAGAAATTACTTAAATTGAAAAAAGTTTGTATAATTTTTCATTTCTGTGTTCCGTACATTGGAATAAGATTAGTATCGGAATACTCAGGAAAGAAGGTGAAGCCAGGAATGGTTGCAAGTGCTATATAAAAATTTGACCGTAAAGTTGCAAACTAAAATATTCCGTTCGTTGTAAACCTACTGTATTTGTCTTCAAGTTGAAAGTCGGCCAATAAAGTTAGTATGGGACTTCAGGCAACATATTTAAGTTTAGTAGAAATTTTTGCAGTAAAATTCATAGTTTTGTTCGTCTAGAATTCTAGATAGATAAGAATACTTGATCCTAAATTTGTTCTGAGAGTTTCCGATCACGGTTTATATGTTACATTTAAGAAACTGACAGTGTTCAAATGAAAAAAGTTATTAAACTGAAGACACATGTTTAAATTACTTCGGTGAGTTTTGGCAACAGCGAACGCGTCATGTTTTATTAAATTATCTAAAAGTTGTGTATTTTCGAGATTTCATGTGTAAAATTGCTGAAGATTTAAGTATAAACTGTTAGACAATGTGCACGATTAAAAGAAAGTGACATAAGTCAGTAAAACGTGACTTTTTGTGACCTGGTCAAAATTCCCTGCCACGAGAGAAAATTTCTGCCATTTTACTTGGGACACGAAATAAAGAAATTAATTAAAATAAAGCGATGGCTTAAAGGTCCTGTAACCAAGTCAAAAACCTTTAATGAATAAATAAATGAAACACTGTGACAGAGTCAGTTGACTATGAGTATAAGATTTCTACACATTACAGCATAAGCACAAGTGAAATTGTAGATAATTACAAAACCATCCCTAACACCTTAATTACAAAAAGAATACTCTATCTAGAAGCATCTATCTCAAGAAAGTACTCTAGATAGATGCTCAGCTTTCCAACAAATAGCACATCAAAATCTGACCATATGTTTAGGTGGTACGATGGTGGTACACGTCAATCTTATAACACCCATTTTTTTGTATCGAAGGTTCAAAACGGAGTTTCTATTGCTTCGCAATTCAATAGGTGTTTTTGTTTCATTGCTGCTTTGAAGCTCATAATAAAGTACTTGACGTTGATTTTATATTTTTTACGAGGTGAAAACGTCCTTCCGTAGGAAACCACATAAAGAAGCCTACGTCTGAGTTTTATGTTTTAAATTTTCGACAATAAATCCTTGACGTAATAAATTTATGGCTTTTTTATGAGCAGTGCATTTTCATTGTACCACTTCGACATTTATGGCTCGCTTGACGACTACCTATATTTCAATTGAAAAAGCTGTCAATTTTTTCCAGAAATAACGTTGCAATAAAACGTCTATTTGAACTGCAGTTATTATATTTGATTGATCTATATTTCGATCCTCATATTTAAGTAAGAGTTTAATTCAATAGTTAACTTATTAATTTAAAACTAAGGTAATAATTTATTTAATCTACTTAGTTTTTAGATACTCTTTTGTGATAAATGGTGAAATATTACTTCTTACAGTCTATTGGTGAATTAAATTCAGACTTCAAATAGATATTATTAATAACAGTACCTTATAATAAAACTTTTTATTTAATAATTCGCATTTACGAATAGAAAATGAAACCACATACTGTTTTTATTCTTCCAAGAATATGTTGTGTATTTTCAGAGAAAATCAAATTTGAATGTGCGGTGATACCTACAGACTCCAATAAGTGTAAAGGTTCAATTATTTAGATTCAGTTATTAAGGTTCAAATATTTCAAATTAATAATATTATTATAACAGTTACTCTATTTAATTATAATTTCAACTTTAATTTTCATTGTACATGCTCCTTATTAATGAAAAATATGACCACGTTGTACTTACAACCTGAAAAATAAGAAAATCATGCGGAACTTTATTGCGAACTAAATTTAGCTCAGTTTGCATAGCTTAGCCAGTTTTTGCTAAGCTAATTGGTTTAGCTCGTAGTGTAGCTATTATTATATTGGGCCCTTTAAGTCGAACCGATAATAGTAAATTCTTCTAGAATAAAAATATATTATTATATAAAGCAACTTGTTCCATGAAGTATTTCTCTACCTTGGAAAATGTATTTAGCGTAAGAGGCATATATCCTAGCGACGTTAAACTACACGGTTTTTGGGCCCTGAAACAATTAGTTTTATTAAATATTACCTTTCAGCGATGTCTCTACATCATTTTTTACTAAGAATATTTTTCTCTTTTCATTGGATTGACGAAAACACACAGGCTTTTTCGAAGTGACTGGCAGAGCCATAGTCATAAGACCCCGAGGAATAACTTTTATTTCAATAAATAATTATTTATATGATATAAAGTTAAAGAAAAGTCAAAAAAAAAAAACTATTTTTAACCATAAAGACCGTATTAGGTACAATCAAATCTTATATTTCATCATAGACAGATTAAACTTTATATGCTTTGTTATAAGTTGAGTGCAAGTCCATAATATTTTATTTTATTCACTTTTGATTAATAAAAAGTAGTTTTTGTATTTATATACCTTTTGATAACAAAACAAATAATCCTTTGATAGCTTGCGCTTCCTTTAAACCACTTGTTATTAAATGCGGCTTCTGCAATACCGGCGCTCTGAATAAAAATTAGAAAATATGTAATTCCTGGTTACAAGTTTAACAATAAAGAAGATTCATAAGATATAAAATATTTACATTTAAATGAATAATAGATGGAATTATAATTTAAAAAAACTAGTAAAATTTAAATACACTAACACAGACTCAATATATTTATGATTTAAAATTATCTTTATTTAACCGCGTTTTAATCAGTTCAAACTGAATTTTCTTTACATGTTTCGTTTTATTTTATGTACCTACAATCTCTGTGGAACCAACTACATTTTCCGAATCAGTACGGCTTCAATAAAAACGCTTATCATATCTACATTAAAGCTTTTAATCAGGTAAGCCTCTAGTCCGTTTGTTTAAAAGCAATGACGCATTGTTTTAAATATTTATAACCTTAAATGTATCTCAGTAATAGAAAATTAAATAATAATTTAAAAATTATTATTTATGTTTTATAATAATTAAATAATTAATATTAAATAATAATTTAAAAATTATTATTTATATTTTACTAGTTTGGCTATTGCTGAACGTTAGAGGCGTTGAAATATCGTAAGTTTTTATTTAAACACCACCTCTTCTTTGAGCTGTTCGCTGTAATAGCAAAATATGAATGCAGGAAGTAATAAGGCTAGAACGGCGAAGAAATTGTTTACAACCTCCAATGTACTCCGCGCCACCTATAACAAATTGTTCATTATTATTACATTCTCCTGCAAAAGCTTTCGTTAAAATTCGTAACCTTAATTGGCTCATACCTGCATCTTTGTTATCAGAGGCAGTCCAATATCAATTCTATCAAGTTTGATTAAAAATTTCGACAAAACTAAAAGCTTATATTTTATAGATGATATATATTTGAATTTTAATATTGATATCAGGGCTGTATGTCTGTGACAAAGGGAAGCATAGAATCTTTGAGTATAACATCTAAATGTTTGCTTGTAGAATAATTATTTCTATTTTATTCATTGCTTATTGACTTTAAAGTAGATTTCTAGTTTTTTTAAAATTTATTGTAATAATGTGCTTTAATAAATAATGTTTCGAAGCTACTTCTATAATAAAATATGGAAAATATTTTCATACTTACCGTAGCGCTAAATCCGTAGAGACACATTATAATAGTAATAAAGAGTAAATCGAAAAACAACATTTGATTAAAAATATCGTTAAGCAATTCATTGTATCTGAAATGTTTTCTTATTATTTAATTATACTATTTATTAATCTTTATTTCACTATACACTATTATAGTTAATATAATATAATTTCAAAATTATGTTATGCGTCTTTATAGTGGCCCGGCTAAATGATGTCACATTTGTTATCGAATTCAAAAAAGGAGGAGGTACTCAAATCGATGCTATTGTGTTTGTTACCTCAGAAATTTCGACAGGGTGAACCGATTGCGATGATTTCTGTTTGAAAGCTGGTGCTTCCCGTGTAGTCCCATTTAAATTTCATTAAAATCGGTTCAGTAGTTTTAAAGTTACAATTTGAAGTCGGTTTTTTAACACTATATTATTTATTTTATACTTTTTGACGCTAGAGGTATTGATTTTAATTTCGAGAAAACGAAATATGTTTCGTTTGGTATGCACAAAAGTCTGATCTTGTAAGATTCTTCCAAATTCTTAAAAAATTGGTCAAAGGAACAGATGCAAAAACGTGTCTGTGCCACGACCATGGATAAAGTGTAATTATCGATGATTTTGACTTCATAGGTTAAGAAGTATAATAAAGTAATAAAGAAGTTTCACAGAACAGATTCACTGTTAAAATTGTATATTTTTTTCTTTCCAACACAATACTTACAATAACAGCTGCTGATGTTTTCGAATAAGGTCCTGTATAGTAACATTATTTGTTTGTTCCAAATCTGGTTGAATGAACTCAAAATCATCTCTTACTATCGCAAACTCAGCACTCAAAAGAGCACATAGAGTCACCATAAGGATTTCTGTGCCTATGTAGATATACACAAATCGAAATACTGGAAAAGAAAACATTTTATTTATTTGCGTAGAACGACACTGATGTACAAAATAACTTCAAGTTAAATACAAGACAATATAAAACATATATGTGTATGGATACAGATCTTCATAATGACAGATCCATGTCGATCACATCAGTTTTCAATAAAAAAACGCATCGCGATCGGTCCGTTCGTTTAGAAACTACTATGCCACAGACATACACACAGACACGTCAAACTTATAACAACCGTATAAAATTAAAATTATATTTTGGTAAGGGGTCATCTCGGCCAGGAAACAAATCTCTTTCCGAATCACATAGGCTTCTAATGTACACTTTGTAAAATATAACCTGAATACACTTGAAAAGCATACACCATGATATATCTCATCCAATTTTTGAAAGGATCAAAGGGTAGTACAAAACCAAAAGGCAGCAGAAACTCTGTGTTTTGCCCGATCGCCATTTTGCATAGAACAATCAGCGCTGGTGCAAGCAGTATGTTCCAGGTTGGTATAACACTACCCCAGTAAAATACTGCAATATAATTCATTATAGAAAATAAAAAAACCTTATAAACACTAAAAATATTCATAATATTATATCGTAGCTGTTTCTAAAATTTATGTCTGTAAATTGTAAAGTTTGTGCCACGCCAAGTTGTACTTAGAGACTAAATATATGAGAGGGTTAAAACTTTAAACCTTATATACCATTAGGACTCTCAGTTTTAACGTAACCTAACATATAAAAAGTGAATATATGTATAAAGAAATAAGGATAAATAAAAAATCCGTGAGAAATAAGGTCACAGAAGGAGCCCTACAATTATGATCAGAAGTTCAAGAGGTAGAATTTTGGAATCAGCGAAGCCTTTGAGTAGAATTGAGCAATGAACAACAAAAATAAAATAAAACCATATTAAAAGTATAAAACGTTACTTTACACTAATATTATAAAGCTGAAGACTTTGGCGGAACGCGGTCATCTTAGAAACTATAACCAGTTCGATTTCAAATAACATTTTTGTGTTGGTTAGTCA
Source organism: Aporia crataegi (assembly GCA_912999735.1). Classification (NCBI taxonomy): domain Eukaryota; kingdom Metazoa; phylum Arthropoda; class Insecta; order Lepidoptera; family Pieridae; genus Aporia; species Aporia crataegi. The sequence continues at coordinate 6,999,690 of OU538749.1, forward strand.
AGCAAGGCATACATCACGCTTGAACCAATAAAAGCGGAGCAAAATATTTCTCTGAGAGCGGATGAAAACTGCCACAGCTTATATATAATAATATATACTTACTAAGGAAAGTTGACAATTGTGCAAAATTTCAAAGAAATCTAAAATTGGGTTTGTGCAAAGGATGTTATTATCATGATTGAAATCTTACCTTTAAGACAAAAGTCCAATCTTTTCAATATGAATTCCTTTTTAAGGATTTGTCGTTCATTCAAATTATCCGTTCTCCAACTAGAACCAAGTTTTTCTATAAGTTCAGCGATTTTAATTTTCTTCGGTAGAACAATTACGCCTTTGAATGTGGCTGCAACAAAATATTTTACTTAAACTTGTACTTTATATTTACATCATAAATGGCTTTTGAAGAATTGTTTCTATTAGTATAGTCTAGAGCCGCCTGTGACTTGAAAATGTAACAAATACACTTTAATTTCGTCTAACTACTACAGCTGCGGGCCAATTTCAAAGACTTGTCAATATTATCTTCCTAAAGTGAAATAGCTTATTGCGCCATGAAGCAGACACATTTATCTTTAGTATCTGTTTCATTGATCATTTTCTTAAAAGGCATCAAGAACAAACATTACATCTTCTCAATATTCTACGTGTCGTAAAAAAAGACGATATTTAAAAGTATGAGTCGAATTGATAACCTCCTTTTATTTTTACCGATTTCAAAAAAGGAAGAGGTACTCAATTCGACGCTTTATGTTTGTTACATCAGAACTTTCAACTGCGTGAACCGATTGCGATGATTCTTTTTTGTTGAAAGCTGGTGCTTCCCATGTGGTCCATTTGAATTTCATCAAAATTTGTCCAGTAGTTTCAGATTTACAATTTGAAGTCGGTTTTTTTGTTAAAATTTTAACACTACATTATTTTAGACTTAAAAATAAAAATTAAGCAGTTTTTTTAATAATTTATATAAACGATATTGAATGTTAAAATAATAATAATAAATTATTTTTAATTTTTAAATTATATGTAAAAAGATCATTATTATATTTTAGAGTATTTTGTTTTTAAAAATTTTATGTCATAATACATTCTTAGATAATTAAAATTAGTATCTGTTTGTAATATTATAATAACCGCTTTTTACTAAATGCATATGGATGTATGTACGGTACAAATACCAAAATAACATTTTTTAAAATTTTTGTCTGTCGGTTTGTTCCGGTTAATCTCTGAAACTGCTTCACCGATTTTGATGGAACTTTTACTAGTAGATAGCTGATGTAATAAGGAATAAAGAAACTAATATAAATAATTAATAAAGAAATAACTATTCCGCACGGACGAAATACATAATACATATCTATTATTATTTTGTTGTTCGTTTTTTTTTTCTATTTATAGGCTATATAACTTCACGTTACGATGAAATTAACGCAGGTGAAACCGCGGGGCACAGTTTTATATGTATAATACGTATACAAACCTTGTATTATGATAAGAAATGTTGAAACCATAAACGCGAGCTCCGAAGCTGGAACATCCCTCGAAAACATTTGAATCGTATACAAGCTAAAGCTGATATAGAAAATAAATGAGAAAGGAATTATATATATGAAACGTAATTTTTTCCACGCGGAACCACTATTCCAAATTTGTACATTACATCGTTCCAAGGTGTAAAAACTTAGTTGGAGAGGTTTTAAGAACTCCTTTGGAAATCGTTCCATAGTGGTGAATGTTTGCAGTTGAGTCGTTTAACTACAGACTACAATTTACTTTGTCTTTATATTGAGACATTGAATGTATAATTAATAATGTTAGTTTCTTTTGTTGGGTTAATTACAATTTTTCCAGCAGTGTATTTTTCATTTAAAGAAAAAAAAATACAATTTTAAATGAAATTTTTGTATCAAACTCAAAGATAATTTTTTTTACTGAATACCATTTACATATTAATTTATGACAGTCACTCTTGTTATAATATTCCAGAAAGCTATCATGTTTTAAGTATATTAGTGATTTAAGGCACCTGCCACGCAAAACTACCTTTTAGAACCTGCCTCATGAGGTATTTCCTGATAAGACTTGCGACCTTAAAGAAAAGAGCGTACCTCTCTTTAAAAGACCAGCAACCAACTCGCGGCTTAGCTGGAATTATGTTCTTGGTCGGTCGTCCATTACGAGTCGATTGGCCATTTAGCTCTGTTACCTTTTATAAAAAAATGAATAAAGAGAAAAGAAATAATTTTGTAACGAATAAACTAGAAAACAACTGGACCAGTTTTAAAAATTGTGTATACATTTCGAAGTCAGAATTAAAAGTTAGTGCCTTATAAATCATGCATTTTATAAAAAACACACCTTATAAAAATTACTGAGAACAATCGCATTTGTGTAGTTTAAAGTTTTATAGGCGTTAAATTTTATTGTTTTAAATTACAAGCCACTAACATATGCAGATTACAGAGCTATTTCATTTTATATCAACGATGGAAAACAAATAGTATATGATACAAAAGAAGCTTACTTTAAATATTTATTATTTCTATGTTACAATTGTCTATCAATGTTTAATTATATTACTTGCTGCACGACTCAGCTACGAAAGGATTACGGGGTACCCGCATTCCTTTTCTTAGCATTGCGTTTTTTTGCGCTACTTATTTTTAAATTTGTGTTGATTCGTAAGATATTCATCAAATTGAATGGTTTAATTCTATCTCATGATAATATTATAGATTAAATTATATATCATAAACTTTAAACTTTCGCCTACGGCATTCCACGATGTCAACAGCCTAAATCCATCCTTCCAATTGAAAAATAAATTATATATGCCGGAATATCGACGGCTTGCTTTTTAAGAAGTCTTATCATCAGAGGTGTCATCCACAGATGTAGTAAACACAACACTTCTTGATAGTTCTTGATTTATTTTCTAATGAATACCGATTTTACAAAAGCTCTGCTGGTCCGAAGCTTTTGCTTTTGTAAAGCTTTTGTAAAACAAGAGTGTGTATCAGCTATCTGTTGCTCGTATTTATACCCCACTTAACCAAGACTTGGCGGTTAACGAATTTATAATGAAATCGATCAAATTACCGCGAATATTTTAATCATTCGCCCGAGTTATAGGTTGAGTATTTTACAATGAACTGAACGTTTTTAAATGCTAAACTAGAACCGAGTAGAAATCAGACGCAATCCGGTCCCTAACTGGAGAACTGCAACTTGGTTGCATTAATTGATTGTTTTTTGAATTATTATTCTAGAATTTAAAAGAGACATGATAATTCTCCCGTGTTAATCAGGCCGCTGTCAAATAGGTTTAGTTCGGATTTCGAACGCATTTAAATCTAAAATATCTACATTATAAAAGAAAGATTCTCTGTTTCATCTAAAGATTAAATTATGGCGATGATTATTGAAGATATCGAAAAAAGCGAGCTAATTGGTTGGGCCACGTGGACGAAATCGCGAGCAGAGCTAGAAATATAACCTTAAATAGCTTCAAAAGAAACTTAAAAAATGTCCAATTTAAACTTGGCATTAGGACCGTTTCAATTCATTGCTTAGCCAATGATAGCTTATGAGATGAAATAACCGAAATCAATTTAACTTATAAACCATATCACAAACTCGAATCGTACCTGCCAGTATTTGAAAGTTTTTGCCAACGCAGGCTTACAGTAGTTTCTTGGGTGAATGCCAGCGACTCTTTGAATAAGAACACTTTAACGTTATCGCTTATGTAACCCTATCATTTATTGGGTAGGATCAACAGATTTTTAAACGTGTTTTCTCTTCTGAATTTAAATACGGCTGCAAAAAATATTACGTACATGCCGATATTCTGAAAACTGCGTCTGGAGGCGCCACAGAACATTTAATAAAAGCCTACGTTTATTAAATGTTCTGTGGCTTTAGTTAAGGAGCGTTTATCCTATTTTGTAGGTTAAAGAATGTATTTTATCTATTTTTACATTATGTTCTATCATTTTCAGAAAATGTTGTACTTTTTGTTTTTACATTTGAAAAAAACTTCAAAAGATCTTTGTTTTTTCAAAGAAAAAGCTTTTGAGATGAAAAGGACTTCGAAACATGTGACCGATCTGTTGCAGCATTATGAAAAATGTTTAAGTTCGCTTTCGCCAAAACACTTATTTTAATTTCTAAAGGATTTCAACTCACGAAGTGAAGAAAGAACTTGGAAGTGTGTAGTGGAGGAAGATTGGGAAATACAAAAAGGGTTGGAATGGTATCAGATGTATACATTAGGTATATTATATATATAGTGAAGCCTATAGAGGATTTCAACTTTTAGGGAAGGAAGAGGGAATAAATTAATTTTTATTATCTGTTTATATTACATTAATAATTTATAATTCAGGTTTTTGTCGCAAATAATATGGAACACACAGCTTAAATTAAGTAATATTTTAAAATAAACCGTCTAAAAAGTTAAGCGAGCAAATTATCCAGATGAAGACTCCATTAAACACAAACAAAGATGTCACAGAAAACTTTTTGCATTATCCACCCGCCATTTTGAGTGTTCAATTTTGTGCAGATCTCATTACAACTTCCTATAGTTTAATTGGCTAGACCGACGTTTGTAGAATTGCAATGTATCCAATTTAAATGTAACTCCCTTGTTTTATTATTCAGTAACATAATCGCGAATTTTGCTGCAGGTGGAGAGAAATATGAGGGTCTAAGTATGATGGTTGTGAATGCAACATTGTCCTGTTAGTTGGATAACTGAAATTGTTGTTTTCAGTATTTTGAACGCATGAAATTGTATGAATGAATCTTATTCCAGAACTGTTTGTGTTTTGTGGTGTTTACTCGCTTAGCTTTCGTATTTCACTGTAATTTCTAAGTAAAACACGCTCGTGGACATTTGAATGTTTGAAACATGACAGGTTCAAGTTAATTGTTTGTTTTAGTAGTTGGTAATAAAGTTTTGTACATAATAAAATGTAAACTTTTGAAGGAAATTTACTTGTTTATTATATACTAGCGACCCGCTCTGGCTTTGCATGGGTATAAAACACATATAAAAACCTTCTCCTTCAATCACTCTATCTATTAAAAAACCGCATCAAAATCCGTTGCGTAGTTTTAAAGATTTAAGCATACATAGGGGTATAGGGACAGAGAAAGCGACTTTGTTTTATACTATGTAATGAAATTAGAGTACTATTATAAATATTTATATAACATGGAACCAAACTAAAAAATAAATGCTGCCTAAATTATAATAGCGAACCGCATGCAAGAATAAAAAATTGTTTGTCAAACTGTGAGTAAGAGTTATTGAAAAAGTTAAGCTTAAAAAAATGAGAAGAAGGGGCATAAAATAAAATTTGTGTATTTTATTTTGCGTGTTTCTTTTCGTGGTAATCATAAATCAAAAATAGAAAAAAAAATCTTGTATTTGTTTTAGAAGATCTAAGCAAGAGTCTTCGATGCCTAACCAACAGAAACATTACCCGCAGTATTCGAATCTAGAATCATGGGCAAAACAAACAGATAAGTAAACCATTTAACCTCGATGGCGATATTGAAACAACAGCCAGTAAAAGAGATGAGTAAGTCAATTTAATTTCCCACAAACGAACTAAAGCTCTGACTTAAAATATCTATTCTTCAACTACGATTACTGTTCAGTGGATTAAAAAGAGAACTAGCCTTTTAATATCGGCTGTTAGTACTTGTGAAACTAACAAAGCAACATTGGCTTATTTTGCATTTTCATCGGAATATTAAATCGTGGGCTTTGTTCTTTAAACTTTTATATTTCAAGCGCAATGCACAAGTGGAAATGCGATGTTACTAGCTTCACGGGAAATAAAAGATGGCCACTTTTATCTACTGTTTAATGTTTCTCTACCTGCTTCGTTGTTTAAAGAAGTTAACGTAAATTGATCCCGACTGATTTCTTGTATATCTGTTTATTAGTTAGAATGGAGGGACGATCATTACTTAATACCTTACATGATATATTTTTTTATAAACAACTGGAGTGCTTTAACTACGCAGGGATTTAAGTTAACCGCGTCAACTCGTTTATCTACTCGTTTAACATACGTCGTATAATTATGATTACCAACAGTTAAATATGTTACAAATGTCAAGAGATGGATTGATTTGATGTACTTTAAATCGCGCTTTTATTGTTGTTTCTCATATAAAAGTAATTAATAGATTTCAGTGATTAAAAAATGATCTTGTTACTTATAAATTTTTTAAATTTCTGAACGCTTTTTTATCTGTTACTGTTACTAAAAGTATGGAAATAAATTTAAACTAAGCCAAATTCGACGAAAAATTCTAAACAAGATTTGGTTGTCAGATTGATGGATAGCTTTACACAACAGCGAAACTGAATAAAAGTAGTGGATATCGAGCTTCACGCATTGAATATTTCAATCAATAACTAAATTTTATAGTCGACTTTATTTTCTATTTTTAAAAATTACGAGAAGTCGCCCATTGGTCGAAAGTCGACCACAATTCAAGAATAAGTCACGTATGTATGTGTGTAATGTTAATTTTATTGATTTAATGTATTTTTTATGCATAATATAAAATAAAATATTAGCATTCTCCACTCTTTCTCTATATAAACTATAAGTGTGGGCAATTTCATACTCCTTCGTCCCCGAAATTTTCGTAAAAAGGGGTACAAAGTTTTGCTTCACGTAATATTATGATTATTCTTAAAAGTAGTTAAGTAAGTTATGCGCCGGCAAAGATGTATTTACCGCCACATAACTTGGCAAGAGTCGTTAGATTTGGGCCCATTATTATTATCAAGACAAAATATAGGCATTCAACGAATTGTCTTATCATTAAAATATATTGTTGATAATATAATGTTAATGAATGTAAATATTTGTTGCTGATATTTCTTATATTTCTTTCTTATTGAAACATTTAATTGCGCATTCAATCCACTGGCTAATAATTTTGCAATCGATGTCGACTCAAAAATAAATAGTAGAATAATAAATTCAATGTAAAAAAATGGCTTTCAGCCATTGGAGAGCTACTTTAAGTAGTAGATACTTTTCAAGAGAACGGTTTGAACGGAATAAGTGCGAATGTTTATCAAATTTAGGTACTAGGACTGTAGCAGAATGTGTGGTTACAATTTGTTGATTTTTTTATTTATTTATTACGTAATTTGATATCGTAGACCACTTCCGTCGTCTCCGCAACATCACTATGATAGGGTCAACATCACCGCCGCTAATAATATCTTTGTAATAAGTATTTTTACAATGTACCACTACTGACTACATGACCATACAGGCTGTAAAGTATACGAAACGTCGCAAAATATAGTAAGAAATAATCTGTTCAAAATGTTTCCTTAAATGTGATACTCGCGTAAAAGACAATTATGTTGCAGACTCTATGGCATGGCATTGAGAGGCTTTACTTGTCAATTAGCAGAAGGAAAGAGTTGGCCTCTTAACTATTAATTAATAGAGTTATTTATTCCCGAAAAGCGGAAAATCATATCAAGGTTGTTAAATGTACATTTTGCTACCAAATTTTCGTGACCTACATTTGTTACAATCCGCTTAGCAACGGCTCTTGGCGATCTCGCATTGCCTCTTTGTATCATGAAAATAATGTATTTTTACCTGTTTTCCGTTTTCACCAGAATAAAAACATTCAAAGACGCCATTAAACAAAATAAAAGCCTCCATTTTCTTGTATTTATGTAGTCGAATAATGAATATAAATCTTATTTTGATTTAAAACAAAATTAAGTTTAATTGTCTAATGTATTTTATTAAATTTTCAAGAAAGAAAACACATACATGTAGATACAAATGTAGAACATACATACGATGATATACAAGATATAAGTAAATAAAGCCTCAATCCTCAAAACGTTTCACTGGTGAAGTAAAAAAGATCTAAATTAAATTGATGCGTAAACGACTTAGCTATTGTAGTATCATTTAGATGTCAAAGATGCTTTTTTCTCAACTATTTCATAAATTTATTGACATATTTTCGAAAATTTTCGATATTAATAAAAAAATTGGTTAATAAACGATCTTATTGCATATTCTATATTTTTTCATCATATTTTCCTTTTTGTTTATAATATATGCTATGTGTACATTATATATCTTTTCATAATAGAGGTTATCAATTTGATATGTGTTTAGGTATGTTTTGTTAGTACATTATATCATGTTCGAACGTTATTTCCTATCTGATGGAAGAAAAGCAATTTGCTGTACTCGTAGTTTGAAAGAGCGATCGTTTTCTAGTTTCAAAGTCAATTGACCATCGCTAGCGTTCAGTTCGAGAGCCCTTCACTCTAGCTCATACGTTTTATCGCCTGCTAACGATACGTATTCGAGGATAAACTTCGTTTCATTCACACTAAGTGTTATTGTTTAAGGAAAAAATAAGTTTTTAATCCCCGATGAAAAAAGAGTATAAGGGTTGAAGTGATTGTCACTTGGACGTGAGTCTATATAGGAGCTACAAGCTCCTTAAGCCCCGATTTCAGTGTGGTTTTTTGTTTGAAAACTGAGCTGATCGAGACTTATCTTAGCTACAATTTATGAAGATATGTGGGGATAAATTAAATTACTAATTTGTAATTAACTTGTCGATGGGTTTTTTATTAATGATAATTTTATTTTTTTTTTCACTATTTTGACTCTTATTTATTCATATTTAAAATCTCATAGATATGGGTAAATATTTTAATGAAATTATACAAATGTATCTTTTAAATCGTATAGCTATAGTATATTTTTCTCTAAAAAACATGTTAAAAAATTAAACCTCGAAAAACTTGTGTACTGAAATTTGTGAACTAAAAACCTACGAAATCCTAATACCGCGACCTTTTAGCAGAGGCAAACATCGTGAAATCTGTGGCAGCTATTCATCATGTAATCTCTTAAGATTGACGTACATTAGGTGAAAGAAACGCCTTCAAATATCTTAAGAAATAATAATCAATCAACTATATCCTGAATATATAATATAGAAATACCTAAATCTTATTATTATTACTAAAAAATAATATTAATTTCAATATCTCCTTTAGATTTTTAATTAATCTTTTAAGTCACAGGCTCCTGTAATGCAGTTTGTTCTACAACATCAGCCTGGGATGTGTTTATGGAATTTTTGTAAATAAAAGCATTTTATAATATAGAAAGTTAATGATATTAATTTGTGGAAAAACCTACTAAGCTCTCTAAATAGTTGTCTCTTTATAATATTTTTGCAGCATTTCCATTAATCCAGCGCAACTTACAAAGCATGATATTTTATATAGCTTTCCTCGGTAAATGGACTATCCTTTACAAAGCTAACTTTTCATTTAAAAGCTGAAGTAGTTACTGAGATTAGCGCGTTTAACAAAACGCGCCAACCAACAAAATTTGTAAATATTTGTATGGGTCCGCTCATCTACTGAAAGTCAAACTTTACTGTATTCATCAGTGTCTGCCGCCATTGTGTGCACTTTCTTCTCTTTGCATCCACTCACTATAACTTCCCGCTGACATATGATGCTGAAATATGAAACCTCGCCTACAAAAGACTGACCAAACATTTGCCAAAATATTTTATATCTATCTAATTTTAAAAAAATAGAAAAATATATAGATATTCTAAGTTTTTTTGTTTATTATAAATTATTTTTCTAAAACATCAAAACTTATTCGATCTTCGACGAAAAAAGAGGTTTTATAAGTTGAACGAATCTGTGTCTGTTTGTTTCTGTCTGCGTCATCGATACTGCTAAATGAATCCATTGATTATACGGGTTTCTTTGTTTGAAAGCTAATGTCATCAAGATATAGCCCAGCTACTTAATGAAGATTTTTTCATCCATTTATAAGATATATAATCAGCATTTTTTTATGGTATTATGGCTTTAATTTGGAAATTACTGGATAAGATTACCAATTTAGATTTTACGGAACGTACGTTTCAGTATAAATTCATGCAATATAAGGTAAGTACGTTACAATATGATTTTGAATTCCACCTGACTGGTTTACACGCGCTAAAATCAATCTTGTACAACTTGTGCTACCTAGAGTAGGGAATAAATAGAGATTTAAAGAGAACGTAATGTTGTATCCTCCTCTTTAGAAGTCTTTGAGCTCTTTTATCTTAGTTCCATGAAGACGAAAGCGCGAGATTGGTTAGTAATTAACCTGTTTTATTCATATTTATTATGGATTAATAGTTTAAAACAAGCATATTTAAAAACTTTCTAATATAAGGAATAATAGAAGATTTTAATCCAATAAAAGGTTTTCTATGAGATTTGAAAATGACTATAATAGGAATAAAAATGTCGCATTTATAATTCAATACAGGCATCGCTTTCATATTCTGAATATTTAAAGGTTTTCAGCTATTTTAACTTGATTTAGGTTTATGAAAATAGAATTTATCGAATAGTTCATTAACTGTTGGATATTGGAAAATATTTGAAAGCGTAAACAAAAGATACAATTTTAATGCTCATCGATGTTGCCATAGAGCTTTTAAATTTTTACAAATATATTTGAATTGCGTATAAGCAATATAAATCAATACAAAAATATATGATATCTACATAACTGGATATATTAATTAAATATATTATCTAAATTAATATCTAACTAAATATATTAATTATATGAAACAGAATATATTTTTGAAGTTTTTTGACTATCCCTATATGCTTTGTTCAAACATTAGTTAAATGGATAGAGCTTTATTAAATTTATAATACTACCAGACTTTAAAAATGTTTTGATCCGCTTCCCTTCTTCGTTCAGAAAGATACTATTATATTCAGTAAAATAATTTTTTAAATCCAGTCTTTTTTATTTGGGAATTTAAATCTCGTTAACAAAGTTTTTTCATACAAACATAATTCATAGGTTTCAGTTGTTTATACTTTGTTTTGAATATATTAATTTGCAGGTTTTTCATAAAATAGTCTCTGATAAAGACAACTCTGTGCGCGATTCAACATAGCGTGCTAAATGTGTTTAGTCATCTCATACGAGCAATGTTAAGTTCTTAACAGTAGTATAAGCTTTGCATTGCAAGCTCTGTTTTCGTGGAAGATAATACGATTTGCTTGTTCATAATGACATCGTTTAATGAAAAAAATTTTACAGTTAATATTTTTCTTTACACACTTTGTTGCACTGGAGTGAAACAGGCGGCCTTATCGCTACTCAGCGATCTCTTCCAACCCACAATTATTGTTGGTTTGGCAAGTGGCAGCCTTACCAGAGACCGAATACAAGTACAAATTAAATTATAAATTGTATTCGGGACCGGGGATCGAACCCGGTACCTCAGGCTTCGCGGTACGCTTATAAGACCGCTTAGGCCTCTACTATATGTAATATTGCTGTTCATATTAATAATTTAAAGATAATCTAACAAACTCAAAACATACTTTAAAATCATATTTAACTGAGCTGAAGCCGTGTTAGTAATTAAAATATTGACTATATTTGAAATACTAACGCGGGTAACAGTCATTGAAAAACATATAAAGAAACATGCAAATTTGAACTTATCGTTTGAAATTTTGTATCCATAAAACTTTTTTCATAATATTTTGTAGATAAAGTAAAAATCTACATTAGAAATATGACAATAAAAATATTTATTTGTCGGTAATCTTTAATCAATACTTAAATTAAAAGATAATGTAAAGTAATCGGCTTTTAGATAATAAAAACATTAAATGGTATAAATAGTTATAGAAATATGTAATAGGATAACCAATTACTAGAAATCGGTGATTCCATGAGAAAAATGAAACTACCATAATATATTTTTATCGATGTCGCAATAATATTTGGAACGTTGCCATTTCTTCTCTACACAGTGAGAAAGCCTAGTAGATAAGGTAGATAGAACTCGTTGGCATGAACTATGTAACGGGATATTACCCATAATGTTCATCGAGATTTTATCGGTCTTTTTAACACGCGACGAATAAAGAGGGGTGTTATAATTTTGACGTGTCCACGGGTCTGCTTTGGCGTCATAGCTCCTATAGAAAAAGACTTTATTATTCAATTTATTAGTTGATCTGATGTGATCGAAATGGATGAAAGAACTACAATTTATGAAGGTTTATTTATCTATTTAAGAGATGTTCTATATTTAATTATCATGTCGGGGTTTACATTTAATAAAAAACTGTTTTTTGTTGTTTCAATCTGTGAGTTCGTTATATTTTCTAAAAGTGTTAGGAATTATAAAGTAATTGTAAAAGCCTCCAGAATTCTTATATGTTGCTCTTCCGAAAAGTGCTACTAGGTTCATGGATATGCGTAGGCTACCTCTTGTAGAATATAGAACCCAAGTGATTTGCACAAATTGACAGATCAATCAGAGCGAATGTCAAAAGCCTTGGGCCGCGGGGCTTACAAATGCCAGCAGCACTTTGACACGGGTCGATTGCTATCCCAACTATTATAACCTATTACTACATTCCCCCATCGGGAGAACGAAAATCTTCCTCCAAATGGCCTTTAGCTAACTTATAACAAAATGGTCTCTAATCTCTATACATCATTATAATATAACACAGATTTAAAAAGTGTATTCAAACTTATTAGTGTGTGTCTATAGCCTAAACCGCGTACGTGTCTAAAATAAACTTGGTTCGCGTCACGCGTCTGCATGTTACACCGGACACCCTGGGTTCGAACCCCGGGAAAACTATTTCGTTTGTGTGGGCCTGACCATATAATACCCTCTAAAGAAAGTGATCAAAGAAACTGAAACAGAAATGCGGTTGTCCCATGCCTCATTAAGGGCTAATTTTCACATTGAATCTGTGACTTGACTAAGTTTCTTGGCCATTATTCTCAGACCAGGACCTATATACTCGTTCATACGACCATAGTGTCGCCTGTCGAAAACAAAATTTGTATTATGTTATACATACCTAAGTCGTTTCGATGATTACATCATAAAACGTTACCATATAAATTTCCTTTGCATTAGGCGACATCACACACTTATGTCGCTCGTCGAAAGGCCTTGTGCCCTTCGCGCTAATGCATAACATGTGAACGACAATAGGATCTCTTCAAAACTTCGAACGTTATGATAATTTACAATAATCTGACAGCGGATCAGTTTGAACGAAATCTTGAGACTTCAGTCAATCATAAAAAGTCCCTACCTAACCCTCCTTGCCACATCATAATCGATTCATTCGTTTAGAATTACGATGCCAGAGAGAGATAAACTCGTCCAACTCATAACACCCCTCTTTTTTGAGTCGGGAGTTAAAAGCCATACGCCCTAATGATATGATGCAGCGGGGCTAGTGTGGGTTGTATAGGGAATATATAAAATACAATAACGTTTGCATATAAATTGGCCTAGCTCTGTAATCTGAAAATGTTATCGGCTTGTAATTTAACGCGGAACAAAATCTAACGCCTAGAATTTTTTTAACCACACATGTGTGATTTTGCGCAGTTATTTTCACAAGGACAGTGTTGTTTGGAAAATGTAGGACCCGTATGAAAATAAAAATATTATGAGTATGGACATCTCAAACTAAGATAAAAATTACTTACCTACAGAATCAAAAGCTATAAGCTAATATTTAATTAGGGCAGTAGTATTCCAAAACTTTATTTTTTATTTATTTCACTTTTTCCAGTGTTGTCAGAGAGAAATTGCTTGTTAGCGATAAACCCGCACATTGCACACAAAAACTTTTTCTTTACTATGCAACTGCTAATATATATTTTCCAGAAATAACTCAATCTCAAATACGAAACTCCAATATTAAAAATTCATACTGATTCAATAAAAAGCCTTACGTCAGTTCTTTCGTGACAATTGCAATCAGACTTCCACAATGGACCAATTTCCGGACGAGTTCATAAAGCCCCTCCTTCTAAGTTTTGATATCTTGGAACGATGTAATGTACAAATGTGGAAAAGTTATTCCGTTTGGAAAAAATTACATTCCGTATTTATAATTTTTTTCTCGTTAATTTTCTACATCAGTCTTGGTTTATATGTTGCTCGAGCATTTTTGATGGAAGTGCCCGTTTCGGAACTTGCCTTTATGGTTTCAATATTTTTGATGCTAATACAAGGTATGTTTGAGTGAAACTTTTTGATAGCAATTTTGTTGTCCGCTAACTGATAAAATTGACAAATTTTCAAGGATTTCTTACAAAATAGTTCTATCTAAAATAGTTATATCTAAAGAAATAACGCGAGGAAAGCCTAAGTAAAAGGTAGTAAAACATATAAGAGTGCAAAAGAGGCTTCTAGGCACTATGCCAAACTTTTTATCCATGCATGTGTATTGTGTATTTGATAATGTTAACGATAATGTGACGACCGGAATGTTAAAGTTGCAGAATTCGAAAACTTAGTTATTAATAAATACAATTGCGTAGTTTTACGCTAAGTAGTGTAAGTTTTAAGAAGGATCCTTATATCAGATTATTTACATCTATAGCTTATTTTATTTTTAATAAAAAGTGTTTGTTATCTAATAATGTAGTGTTTATTCATTAATATATTTTGTTTATATCATGTATTGTTTATACAGCTTAAAATACCATTTATCTAATTTAATTATAACCCAGTCTCTTCTAAATTCACCTCGCATCTATAGCTGAAAGTAAAGTCGATTTCTGGCGTGGCGACGCGTCGCCACGCTATATAATGGTATATATTTAGTTCCTGTCATAATGTGTTCTTTTCAGCTTAGTACCTTTACAAAATAATGTCGATGTTTCACATCTGCCAGGCGTCCCGTGACGGCTCACCATTTTTTTATTTAATACTATGATTTTTTTGTTTTAGCTACATTCAAAGCGGTTTTTATCCTGCCACAGAAAACGAAAATCGTTGAGTTTATAGGAAAAGTAGGAAATATTTGGAGAAAAGGCAATGTAAATGAACGACAACTCCGTAAAAGGGAATTTATCTTCAAAAGGTTGAATTTTTGTCTTAAAAGTAAGGAATTTTTATTACTATTATAGAGTAAAAGTGGTTTTAAATAAAAAAATAAAAGCGGATATAGTTCTGACTATTTCTGCTGTTAATAGCAGTGCAAAAAGATTAAATAACAAAAGCATTTTAATAATTAATATTGTAAATAGACTAATTAATTAACATATTGGGTGATTTTTAAATTTTATTTATGTTGTAGTGTTTTATCGGGGTAGTTTAATAACTTCCTGGACCATTTTCCTTGCACCAGCGCTGATTGTGCTTTGGAGGATGGCGGTTGGGCCAGACACAAAGTTTCTGTTGCCTTTTGGTTTTGTACTATTCTTTGATCCTTTCGAAAATTGGATGAGATATATTATGGTGTATAGTTTTCAAATATATTCAGGTAATTTTATCTTTTACTAAAAATTTCACCCGCGTAGGTCTGTTGAAATTTAAAATATGTCCTTTGCCACTCGAGAAGACCACCTCCTTGGTCTAGTTGTAAGCGGGTAAGTATTACAACCGAGAGGTCCTGGGTTCGATTCCCGGTGGAGATAAAAAAACTCGGTCTTGCAGGACATAGAAGGCTGATCACCTACTTGTCCCTAAAGAAAAATCGATCAGTGAAACAGATGTGAAATGCATCTGCCCCATACCCCACTAGGGGACACGGGACTTCACACACTCGAAAAGAGTTTAGCTTCCTCTGGCGTAGCTTAGTAGAGATTATCTAATACAAAAAAACTATTATGTCTCTTCTGTTCTTTATTAAATTAAAAAGAAATTTAAAATTTCTAATTTGTTACAGGACAATACTTTATCTACGATCAATGAAACAATCTGAAATATGTCATGTAATATTTAATTTGTAATATTTATTTTATACAGGATTTCGATTTATATACATCTATATAGGCACAGAAATCCTTAGGATTACTCTATGTGCTCTTCTGACTGCTGAGTTTGCGATACTAAGAGGCGATTTTGAGTACATTCAACCAGATTTGGAACAAACAAAATATAATGTTACCATAAACGATCTTATTCGTAAACATCAGCAGCTATTGTTGTAAGTATTTATTAAGCCCGGCTTTGCACGGGTATAAAACATATATTAAAACTTTCCTCTTTAATCATTCTCTCTATTAAAAAACCGCATCAAAATCCGTTTCGTAGTTTTAAAGATTTAAGCATACAAAGGGATATAGGGGAAGAAAAAGCGACTTTGTTTTATACTATGTAGTGATTAACAGATTCAAATGGACATTACATTGCTTAAAACAAGTGAAATTGGAAACAATAAAAACCCTCCGACATGTTAATTACAATTATCTCAAAAATGGGTAATTAGATCTTTATACATTGTTATTAAGAACGGTCAACTGGCGACGAAAAACTAGTTGTGTCACACGACTTTACCCGGTTTTTTTCCGTTTTGCAACATTTTTCATTGAAGCTCCGCTACGATTGGTTGTAGTGTGATGTTATAATATGGCCTACAGACTCGATAAATGGACCATCTAATAATAATAATTTTCAATCGAATCAGTAGTTCCTAATATTAAACAAACAATATAAAGTCTGCATATTAATAATATCTATTATTATAGATAAACATCAATTGAAATACTTATTAAAATTTCAGGTACAATGAATTGCTCAACGATATTTTCAATAGAATTTTATTCCTTGATTTACTCTTCATTAGTGTTACATTAAGTCTTTTTGGTTTTGGTGCGACTGTGAGTATTATTTATTGTTCTTTCTATTATTTTTTAATGGTAAATTGTTCAATTGCTTAAAATATATTATAAAATCGTAATAAGATACATAAACCTGTTCAGATTTTTCCGGCCACAAGTTTCGTCATTACATATATAAAAAATACAAATGTGTGATTATGTAAAGCAAAATACAAGGATAGGATTGCCTGCAAAATTTATATTAAATTTTATATTATTCCTAATTAATCCTGTTTGAAACCTCGATTAAACGTTTTAATAACGATTATTTCTAATTTAATACATTTTTGTATAGCATTTCTACATTTTAATATCTTGGGTTTATTAGGTTCGAAATTCAGTACAACTGCGTATGGTCATTCCTATTGTTACCAATACACTGGTGTAAATAGACAACTATTGAGACTTACTTGACTGAAGGTCCTATGACTTAAGAACAGGGCTTCAGTATAAGACTTCCAAAGCTACAAGCCAATTCGCTCTAAAGTAACTATTATTCTGTATAATATATAATAAATAATTTGTTACAGGTGGCGAGGAGTACAGTGGAGATTGTCACCAATTTCGTCGCTGTTCTTGCCTTGTTGTTTTCCGTTTTCTTATTTTGCTATTACAGCGAACAGCTCAAAGGAGAGGTGGTATTTTAATAAAAAATACATTATTAAATTTAAAACCTCGGTCTACGCATCTGCACACAATACATTCGGTTGGGTAATCACCGAAGGCTGACTATTTATGACTGTAAAGGAAATTATTAGTGAAACACTAGAGGTTGTATGCAACGAGTCAACAATTTAAAGTCCGAAAAGGGAGGTGTGTTATAAGTTTGACATATCAGTGTGTCAGTCTATAGCACCTTAACTAATAGACATATTTGGTGCAGTATTTGTGTTTGAAAACGGACGTGACCGAGACAAATAAATAATGTAAATAATTGGGACAACTCCCATATGTACATTGCTCTGATTCCAAAGTAAGCAGCTAAAGCAATTGTGTTATGGTAATCAGAAACAACGAGGGTACCACAATAAAATATAAGTTTATAAATAACCAAGACTCGGAAACAAAAATTCGTTCTCATCACACAAATTAATGCACCTACCGGGATTCGAACCCGGGACCTTTTGATGCAGAAGGCAGGAGCACTACCAATTGCGCCAATCGGTCGTCAAGAGATGGATCTTAGCTACAATTTATGAAAAATCTGTTAATCCATTTATGAGACAATTGTATTTGTAATCCTCGTTCCCGGGGGTTTTAATTGTCTTCAATTTTACTTGTTTGGCTACTGTTTCTAACGCTCGCAGTGTTAGGAACATTAGATGCTTCCTTTGTTCTAGAGCGGTGGTATTGCTGATGCGGCATATAATAACAAGTGGTATGGAGCAAGCACAAGCTATCAAAGGATTATACGTTTCGTTATTAAAAGGTAACACAACCACTCAGATTCGCACGATTGTAAATAACAAAGCCTTCTACTGCATATTAAGTGTATCTCATGTGTGTATTTTAATATTTTTTTTTTCGTCTGGAATCGTGCTATTTGATCTATTGATTTTATAATTTTACGTGGGCGTTTTAGGCGAGTTAGACTTCTGCTAGATTTTTTAAATTTTCCCTAAGCACGTCTCCCGCTAGACTCAAACCTCTGCTTGGGCTACGGTAAGAGAAACGCTTGCCTGAAAGGTGAGACGGAAGCTCATCCAGGTAAGCGAAGTGCGAAACAAGTCTTTTGTTTCACACTTTCACATTTCAAATCAAAGGCATTTTAGTCGCCTCATGGTGTAAACTCTGCCGCCAAACCTCTCTTTATTTAGCAGATGGAAAGAAAACAGTTTAAAGCGCATAGATTTATCATAATTTTGGATTGTTCAACTTATTACAATAAAAGTAAACTGTAGAGTTTACTTTTATTGCTACTTTTCTACTGCCTACTACATTCATTTAACTAATCTATCCTATACTTAAAAAATAATCAAAGACACATATTATAACATATCCCATAGAGTTTACAAGATACACATCGTTTGTATCATCGAGGTCATGCACTGCCTTAAGGTACTCCTGTCAGTTTTGAGATAAAACGTTGTTGTGTTATATGTATGTGGAAATTAGATATTTCTTGTGATTAGGGTATATTATCTACCAACGAAAAGCATTTGATCCTTGGCAAGTGCCTAGAGCGATTCTAGGGAGTCCCTTAAATTAGGATTGAGAAGCAACGAGGTGATTTTTAATAGGTATGAGCTCACTCGATACGCTTCTGAGTAACGGATAGTCTTATAGTGATTTGTCGGGAGTAATAATAACAATTAGGACAACTCACATACATTTCTCTGATCCCAAAGTAAGTAGCTGAAGCACTTGTGTTATGGTAATCAGAAACAATGAGGGTACCACAATAAATACATATATAAGTTTATAAACAACCAAGGCTCGGAAACAAACATTCGTGCTCATCACATAAATAATTGCACCTACCGGGATTCAAACCCAGAACCCTTTTGGCGCAGAAGGCAGTACTACCTTATTCCTATTATAACCGGCCGTCATGAAGTCCCATTAGATGGTCAGCCATTTAGGATCCGTAAAAGAGATTTTCCTTCAGTAAAAAGACCTACCAAACCAAAAAAGACCAAGTTATACATGCTAATAAATAATTTAGCAACTACAAAATTTTAAAACATAATACATATGTAAAAAATGTTGTGTAAAAATCAAAATACATAATAATTAAATAATTAAAATTGTTATTAGTTTAGCCTCTCTCTGCTAATAAATAAAGATCTAACGTATAGATATTTAAGTCAAAAGTTAGTTTAATTAAGCTAGTCTTATATAACTTTTTCAGGGCTCAAAAGCCATGTTACTTAACGTCGTTAGGGTATATGCCTATTACCCTAAATACATTTTCCAAGGTAAATAATTCATAATCATCATTTTCTCTACAACATAAATTCAATTTAACGAATTAATACATACAAATTTGTTAATTCATGTATGATATTTTTATTCGTAATTAATATGTCGGGAGGTTTTCAATTTAACTTTTCATTGACACTTTCAAAAACCTATTGGAGTGTACCTGAGCACACTTCTCGCTAATAAATAAAGTTGAATGTTGTTGACTTTACTTGTAAATAGACTAACTAGTTATATATAGTTTGAAATAGGTATATTATTTTATTAAAATTATAATTTTTTTCAGGTTGTAAGCACAACGTGGTCGTATTATTCATTGATGAGAAGTATTTATAATGATGTTTGAATAACATTGTAATTTTATTGTAGCTGTTGTCATTGACACAAAAAAACGCACTATCATTTATTTTCTATCGCTGTTTTTAAGAAAGTTTAACTAGATTACAACGCATATATTTGTCACAATATTACAATTACTTAAATTATTATAGATGAAACCCTCCTTTCGCGGGCTTTACGGTCCATCCACACCGCAGTTAACTTTTGTGACGCAATACGGTAATATTAGGTAACTATCCGTAATTTTTGTGGTTACTCATCGCATCCTTATCGCCGGTAACATAAAACAACAGAAGTTATTTCGGCAACAATCGAGTAGCATGACAACTGACATATGTTCGTCAGCTTCTACAGGCAACGGTCGTGTCGCCTTGGAAGTCAACATTCTCTAACAATGTTAGCGATTGTTAGAGATATTGTTTTTAACAGGGCAACTATATACAACTATACTAACAAAATATATTAACAATAACTAACTTTTTGCTGTTGGATGTTATCGACTTGGAAACGTTGATCTACAAAAAGTAACCGAGTGTGGATGCACGGTTACATAATTCTTAAATTATTATACTTAAAAACGCTATAAATATACACGTTTTCATCTCGTTGAACTATTTTATTTTAAATGTGTGTTAGTAGCGTAAATAAAATATATTATTGAACAGTTCTATTTATATCTCCTTATAATGTTGTCATAAAATTTAAAAAATATGGCGTTTTTATAACAAATATATTAACTAAAATCGCACTAAGCCACCTCCACGGCTAAGTGGTTTACGCGTCTCCGTATTGCGCCTGGACTCTTGGACTCGAATAACGGCAAAAAAAGTGAGCAGAAAGTGTATTTTTTCAGCCTTCAGTATATTTATGTTTAGTGTGGTTTCTATTATTTTTTTATTGGTAAAATGTTAAATTGCTTAAAATACCTACTCCATTTTAGAGCAGCTTACCCGATGTCACTAACGACATTAAAGTTTTCAACTCCATCAATTCCAGCAATTTTATGAATTGATTCGTGCAAAGCACTCGAGACTCGCATCGCTCTACCCTCGTGCTCAAACATGATTATGAATTTTTATTCAACTTTCAAACGCATCGTGATTTTTCATGTATGTTATATTTTTCACTCGATGTGGTTGGAATATGAAAATTTTGTACTAAGTTATATTTTTCTATGAAAATTTCTTCCTTTTTATAATAGATCCATAATGCAAGTAATCTATAAAAATAAGTTAGTTGAACTAACAAATTATTTAAGAATTTTATCCTTACTAAAATTAATCGCGAAAGTTTGTATGTATGAATGTATGGGTGAGTTACACTTTCAAGAAAAAACTACTGAATGGATTTGAATGAAATTTGACACGCAAATAAAATATGATCTGATTTAATATACTTTATAAACCGGTAGCGTATTCCCGTGGGATAATTTAGAGATACGAGTATAAGATAGCCTTTAATAACATCGCATTAGGACGAAATTAACGCGGGTGCAACCGCGGGTTGCAACTGCGTTTTGTTAATAATTATACAAATGTAAATTAAAGTGTATACTAAAATACTACTGTAAACTAATAATAGAATGTCAGCACGAAAGTGACAAATAATTTCAGCAATTGTTTTAAGTTAACCAAAATTTTATAGATAGAATATAATAAATTTAATTCAACAAGTCTTGATCACTGGTCGATGATTGCAATATAGGTCAATCAAATATAATAACTGCAGTTCAATAGAGGTTCTGTTGCAACGTTATTTCAGGTAAAAATTACAGCTTTTTCGTTTGAAATATACGTATTCGTCAAGCTATAAATGTTGAATTGGTTCAATGAAAATGCACTGCTCTTAAAATAGAAAAAAAAAATAACGTTGGTGGTTTATTGCAAAAAAATTAAAAAGTCCAGACGTAGGCATCTTTATTTATTTAATTATTTTGGATAAATCCAGCCAAAGGAAGAAATACACACTAGAAAAATTCAAACACGGGGCACAATTTGGGGGCCAAACACAATTATTAAAAAATACATCTAAATTAAGTCTTCATACGTGGTTTCCTACAGAATGTCGTTTTCTCATGAACGCGAATATAAAATCAACGTTCAATTATCTTGTGCCGTCTGCTATGCTTCCTATTGCACAAGATTAAGCCACGCCTTTTACCTCTTAAAAGATTTACTGACTGAACTGAACAGAATTTTAACGGATTTTATAAAAAGATTTATACGTTGTTAAATTGATGGGTATTAGCTATTCTGGGAACAATTCAATAAAGAAAAATAAATATTCATAAGTAAAATTTACGACCATTTCAAATACAGTCCGATGTGATTATTAAAAATATATCTCATAAATAAAAAAAGAGTTATTCATAATATGAACCTAAAATACATCTCGATTACATGAGCTTTAAAACAAAAAATACCGCACTACAATCAGCTCATTTGTTTAGCAGATATCATGCCACAGACAGACAGAAAAAAGATCACGGCCAGATATGTATTAGCAGAAAGCGACGTCATAGAATATAGTAAAGAGTGAATATAAAAATATGAAAAGAAATTGAATAAATTGATGTACAAGTTATTTCCATTTACGCAGCTTTCAACGGACATTTTAAATGTAGGAAAAATGGCCAATTTCAGCAAAGCTATGATGAAAATAAACTGTAAAAATCTATTGAAATGTTCATTTGTTTAATTCATGGTTTTTTATGTTTGTAAGTAATAAACTAAAAAATCAGCTTTTACAAGTTCTTTGATGAAAAGCTACTCTATCTGAGTCTATTACTGGTCTATTAATAAATATTTTATAATATTATCAATTTTCCGTAAAATTTACATCCATTTTCAATCAAAATCCCCACTAATATTAAAGTAACTCTGTATATACTTTCGATTTCACACTTTGAACGACCGATGTTGATGAAATTTGGTCCAGAGATAAACGAAAGCTTGGAAAAGGACATAGGCTACATTTTATAGTGAAAAAATTAAATAAAATAAAAACACGCGTACTAAAGTCGAGGGCCTAGTTTGTATTCAACTAATGCTATAAACATTTGGAAAGCCATTTTAAAAGAAGTTTTAATTAACTGATCTTTTTAATAGATTTCAAATTTACTTAATTTATAATCGAAACAAAACAGTTGCTATTATAAATCAATAAATGAAAGCACGGCTTTAATTGTTTCGAGGTTATTAACCTGGAATTCCGTTTATATTTAATGATTTTATAAAAATTGGGTTTATTAAAATCTTAATATTTTATTGAATAGTTTGAATAACTTTTGTTTAATTTAGTAAAATTTAGTTATAGTCGAATAATTTTGTAAGATTTATTTTATTGTTATAATAGATGGATATAATAGGTTTTGCCGAAATAAAAAGTCTATGTTCTGACTCGAAATGACCTCTATGTAAGTATTATATGAAATTTTTTGAAAATCCATATAATCAGTAGTTTTTGCGTGATTTACAGACAGACACTTAATAACCAGACAGGTAATTTGGAACTCTAATTTTGACCCTCATTTTTCTTTTATATTTTTGGATACGCACCCTAACGGCATTCGTGAGCCTTATGTATTTTTGTAAATATATTTAAGTATATTATTGTAAATCAATAGTAATTATGTGAAATATTAATTTTCAATATAGTGAAATAAATTAGTGATTTTACTTAAAGCTTCTTTATTGTACTTTCTATTCCTAGACATAATTTTTTGCTTTATAGCTATCCTACATATTTAACATTATATGCATGGCATACTTTTGAAGTCTGTATATATCACATGTATTTTTGCTGTTAGCTGCTAGACAAAAATAGTAAATAAAAAATTGATGACAATTACAAAAAAACCCACATAAAAATTACTCTATTTGTTTAGGAGTTACGATGACTTAGACACCAAAAACTAATAACACTCCTCTTTATCATAGACGGTATAAAATAGATATGAAACGGAGCGACCACTACACGGAACGTGTTGACGTAACTACATGAGTACTATTGTTTTATGAAATTAAATTAGTTTGGTACAAGCATAAATTTAGGAACAAGTTACCGTTAAAGTTTGCAAGCTAATCATATAAGCGTCTCTTGAGGTTCGGACAAGTTGACGTAAGACATCGCGGTGTAATCAAAGTTTTGAGACAGTGACAATTTACAACTTCGCGTTCATGTTGATGCATACATAGTACGAATAATATAGAAGCTTCAAAGAATTAATACAGTAAGTAAAATTGAATACAGTTTAATAGTTACCCGACATGTTAATTACAAAAATTCCTACCTCATGAATGAACAATACTTCAACCGCGAGTGTAGTAACGAAATGTTTATTATGTTTTTTACAATACCAAAGCATTCAATCCCATAATGGTACATGGGCATAGTTTGCATAGTTTGGCGAATTGCGTATAGCCTCCTTTACGAAGGAACTTTTTATAAAGATTGGAAGCCAGCTGTGACATCACAAAATTATATACTTATTTATTTCATTACCACTTCTTTTATACCATTCAACGAGTCATAAACATTATTTCCTTCTTCTATCTTTATATGTGTTTTATATAGTTATGTATTACTGACTTCTTATATTAAATTATCTACAACATTTAGAACTATTATGTATCTGCAATAGCAAGACAGTAAAGGGATGTCGCAGCCTCTAATAACAAGAATGGAATCAACGATAAGAAGGAAGACCAACGAAATAGCATAAGAAAACGTTATAATGGTGACCCCGACGTGATGGAGTCAAAGTCACCACCGAACTGGTCGCCCAAGCTTCACACGAAGCCAAACATAAGAAGAAACAATTTAATACAGACATCGAAAACTATTTTATCAAACTTGTAGTTGTAAACTAGTACTATTATTAAACTACAAATCTTGATAAATTGTAGCTAAATCGATCACGGCTTTCAAACAAAAGAAATATATGTAAAGCTTTAGAGCCCTTATGTTACTTATTTTTTCTGCCGGGATTTAAACTCAGGACATCAAGGAAAGGACAAAAACATGTCGAAATTGTAGTCTATGAATTCATTGTGTTATGAATGTAAAAAAATCAGCTTAATAAAGTTTAACTTCTTCAGTTTTGTGTAAACACATTGTCATATATTCTTTTAATGACAATTCGCCTTAATTTTCTGCTCCTAATAGCCTAAAGACACTATTAAGGTTCTGAAATAAGGCGAGGCGGCGAATTTGGACAGTGGCCAACAATGGTTACCGTAATGGGTTAGCTGCAAATGTTTGGCAACAGAGGATAGTGCTCAACCATAACAATCTCCAGCATATCGTGTTCAGTAGATGATTGTACAACAGATATTAGATTTTTCTTATTATATCGTTAAAGATGAATCGGTGGCCGTCGATAAATACTTTTACGCGGTCAAAATTAGACACAAGGTATACATCTAGGTACCTGCCCCACAACGTGGTCGAATTTGAAGCACTATATACCGTGGTGTCTTTGGGGGACAACTATTTAACCTACTAATTTGACTACTATAAAAAACGAGAGGCAAATTACATTCATGGATATGGAAACTACCACAAAGACTGTCACCACAATTCACTCGCACTCCTCAAATATTGACGCATCAAATGCATATTGCTGAAATATTCGTGGCAATGAATTATTTATTCAATTAGTTTAAGCAATTAATTAGTACGCTTAAATATTAAAAATGTTTTAAAAATTGTTAAAATAATATAATTTAAACATTTATATTACTTATTTAGTACCTTGCCTCAAAGATTTCATGACTTTCTGTAGTTTGGTATCGACTTACAAATATTTGCTTTAAAGTATGATTTGTTCTGTTTTAAATTTTAATCACTACTTTTTAGTTCACTTTAAAGTCGGTTTATAATTTTTTTAAATAAAGTTTTATTTCACACTTCGGAATGGAACACCTCAGACAACAATGACCAATGAATATACTAAATTAAAATTATCCTAATATTATCTGGTAGGTACAATAAATTTTTGGCTGTTGAATTTTTCAAAAAGTACAAATTTAATTTAAATATAATTTATATGAAAACACCTCAGACGTATGACTTTATTTCACATTATATCGTTGTATAATTGGCTTCAAAACCTATATGATTATGAAGCGAAGTATGTTAAAATACAAAATACATAAATCCGAATTAAGAACCTATGTACTCTTTAAAAGATAAAGTCAAAAATGTATAATATAGAATCATATACATGATCGCTTATGAACGTTATCTATACATATAAATAAAATTAAAAAAAAATCGCTTTTTACAAAATGCATATTAATGTGTAAACGTACATATACCAAAATAGCATTTTTTTTGAAATTTTTGTATGTCTGTCTGTCTGTTTGTTCCGGCTCATCTCTGAAATGCCTAGACAGATTTGGACGAGACTTTTACTGGCAGATAGCTGATATAATAAGGAGTAACTTAGGCTACTTTTATTTTAGAATTCAATATAATTAAATAATAAAAAAAACTATTCCGCGCGGACGCAATACATGATACATATTTATTATGATTTTTCTGTTTATTATTTTACTCTACGACAAAATTAACGCGGGGGAAAACGCGGAGCACAGCTAGTTTAAAAATAAACTTACAGGCTGTTCAAGAACGCGTCGAAATCTGAGAATAACCAATGAAATATGTCGAGTTATCAATTTTTCCGACCATGTTAAAAAAATACACATTTTGTACTGTAGCAAAGCATTTCCAAGTTGATAAAAGATTCAATATTTTGTTTACACCCAATTAACACACATAAGTACCGGGTCCGGGCCATTTGATGTGATGAATGTTGACGCAATACAGTAGGATGTGAATTGAACAGGCTTTGTCTGATGAGTAGGCGTTAACTGCTTGATATACGAACAATTTATCTCTTTGGCCCGCCCAAGAGCTTCTACGTAAAACTCATGAAAGTTTCACGCTACTTGTTATTATAAATAAAAATATGTATATATTCCAAAAAATATATATTTTGTATGTTTTTTATAATTTAAGAAACTCAACAACATTGAATACAATTTAAAAATCTCCCCCATTTGATGATTACAAGTAGGAATACCTTAAAAATGAATGGACAATTATAGTAAATTATAGCTAAGATTTATCTCAAATACTTCAGCTCGATGCCGCAGCTATCTTCGGGTCTTTGTGTAGATAAATCTGGCCCCCATGGACCCAAAGTCTCTACTCTGACGGACTGAAAATATAAGAATCACATAGACTTTCATATTTTCGTCTTTTGTTGCCGCAATCGATGATGTCACGTGTAAACACTAGTTGAATATGAGCCGTACAAAACTTTGCAATTCAATCTATTTATTTGTATTCATATTTTCAAGCCTTATTTTCGGCACTTGTGATATTGGAAAACTCGTAACAAATTTACGAAAACTTCCGTTAGTCGCCAGGGACCTTTTTTCAATCCTTAACAATATTCTTTTCAAACAAAAATCTACTTTTTGAGTAGATTTTTACTAGTTTTTCTATAACCGATATTCATTGGAAGTTGCTCTTTCTATTATTTAAAACAATAATTTTACAAAAAATTATACATTTATAAATTCAATACAAATTAGCAAAACCCTAAACATGGCCGTTGGGTTTATGTTCAGGGTAATATGGCTGTATTACATACCTCCATGTATTGTATTCGTTGAATATCATCAGACATTGCGTTAATTTAAACAACATTTATTGGATTAACCGTGTATGTAGAGTATGTTACGAAAATTCAATATGTGATGGGTTCATGTTGGGCTGGGCCTGACTTCGTATTCCAAGAAAAATATTTGGTTTGATAGGCACAATTCAATCATCTATTTGTCTGTACTTTGGGTCCATGGGGGCCAGAAGCGCGTCGATTGTAGATATCGATGCGCTTAGTTGAGAGCGATACAACGCGGGAATATAGCCAGTATTTTGGATACGCACCCCAACGGCTTTGATGAGCCTTTTGCATTTCTTTAAATATATATTAAGACTCGCAAGAGACAGAGAGGGTTGGAGAAAGCTAGAGGAGGCCTTTATTGAGACGGACACGCCAATTCAGAGCCTAATGTGCAGCAACTTAGTAAGAAATTTAATTAAGTAAAATAAGAAAATTGTACTTTTCTCTCTAGCAATAAAAGGCTTTGAAATTGAAATAGAAATATATTTAAGTACATTTTTGGAAATATTTTTAAAAAAAATTAACTGAGTTAAAAAAAAAAAAAAAGTAAAGTACGTATAACTTGTCTGTTATAATATCAGTATAGGAGGCGGAAGTGTGTCTGCCTCACGAAGAGTTATACTTTCACTTTCTCAATTTAGTTTTTTGTAATAAATTTAATATTCTTATCAGAAAATATTGTAGCAATATCTTCTCAGTACTATAATGTGGTAGTTGAGTATTTTTCCCTGTAACTGAACTCCTGTACACAAGATTTACTGGGTTATTGGAGAATGAGATTTAAAAAGCTAAACAAGTATAATTGAAGACAATTAAAACCCCAAGCATGATGATTATAAATAAGAATGTACACTAATATTATAAAAAGGAAAGATTTGTATTGAGTACGTTTGTAACGATTAATCTCAAATATTACTGGATCGAATTTAAAAATTCTTGCAATGTTGGAAAGATAGACTTACTGCGTGACATAGGCTGTATGGCCACGCGGGTGAAGTCGCAAGTCAAAGCTAGTATCTCATGAATGGATGAATCTTCGTCAGAGTTGAAGGACCCCAAGTTGTTCTGATTAATTATTATTATAAATTATGTAACTACTAAAATGAGCTGTTCGAATCTGACGGCCGATACAATCTTAAGTGCTCCTTTGATTAATGAAGGCACTATAACTTCACTTTGCTCTATTTTCAGGCGACGTTTTTCATTGAAAACTTTGAAACAACTTTTTTGTTATAATATTTTCAAAACTTGCTTTGCTTAAGACTTTGGCGTTCTTGAGCATGTAACTTGATATGTTCAAAGTGCTCAGTTTTATAGCGAAACCTTGAGGACTTCAGGACCTTCAGGACTTCTATTCAACACTAGCAATACTACTTTGGCAGATTCTTAAGTGATATGATGTCATCTTTCTTTCAATAACGACCCGATAGTATAGACTATTTTCATAGAAGCTGAGTAATATAGATAATCAATATTCTTTATCGAAAGCTACTTTGAGAACATATGGTGGAAATTTTACGTCAGGCTTTCAACTCGACCGTCTATATAGGTCAGAGTTGACCCTGGCTGCTTGCCAATTGCTAACCCGCGACATAAAATTAGACCAGTAAGTGATTTACTTGCTTTATCACTAGAGACGTATCTAATCTTATTGTTTCCAAGTTACGACTTCTCTTGAGCATTACCAACTTTTGATCAAAATTTGACACATTGTGATTTTTTGCTTTTACTATTTGCAATATATATAATGTACATAATATATATATATTATGTATGTGTATATATGTATGTATATATATACATATACACATTATATTATATAATGTATATTATAAATATACCATAAAAAATAGAGACCACACCAAACATAAATAAGTGTATTTACGCCCAGTGACTTGCATATTTGCTCAAAATATATAACCACTACCAATCAGACAGAGTTTTCCAAGACATACAGAATATTGAATGTCTCCGTTCCAAGAACAAGTAGTCACCTAGTGAATGCTCCTTCAATGCTGGCCGGTAACCAAGCCCGACATTTATATTAGCTGTGAGTCAATCCTCGCTCCTGATACAGATTGGCATGGCATCGTGCTGAAACGGCGATCGCACACACCTATGAACAGGTTTCAACTAGAACCGAGCATTCACGACATCAGCCCACCCAATTATCTTGTAACAGTACTTACTCGTATTGATAACTTCACTCTTGAACATCCAACGGAAAGAATCCCTACTAAAAACAATGAAGTTTTACTGTATAAAATGTAATCAGATAATTTCAAAGAAAACTTGTATCTAATTTGCTAAGAAGATTTTCAATGTAATATTTAATTTAATAGAATGCTCTATTTAAAATATTATTGAACCTAATAACTAAGAGACAAGGTCAAATGTAAATTATTATTGAAATTTGGCAGAATATTCATGAGTATTAATTTAAGTTTGTTTGTAGTTGGTATTAGAGTTTCGTAGTTCATTTAAAATTGTCTATTTCTTAGCTAGCCTCTCAAACTGAAAAGTCTGGTAATTAAGCTTATTAGAAACTAACTTTTACCCGCGACTCTGACTTCGTATTAATCCTTTTTATATATCTTCGTCAATCTTCGTTAATGACTAACTTCCATACAATCTTTTATTTCCTATTACTTGAAATATTTTTTTCGCTATAAAAGGCAGCCTATGTCTTTCGTAAAGCAATTTTTAAATACACTTTATATATAAGAAAAAGGCTTATATTTTCTTTAATATCAATATTATTATACTGAATTCACTAGCCATTTTATGTCTGTCATTTTTGACGTTCTTTAAGTGTAAAAATGGATAGACCAATATTATATTTCTTCTAGATTGAAAGTTGTTTTTTTCATCAAAGTAATTGGGTCCTTAGAATATCACTCTACGACAGCTCTCTAAAACGCTAATAGTCGTTTAAATTTTTTATGTAAATAATAGAGAATGAAGCAATAAAAATTTATTACTCTTAGTCAATAACTATGTACAAATGGCATATCATTTAGCATTGCACGTCGCACGCGAAGCTAATTCACTTTCATTAGCGTCTAGCGGTCACAACTGGCTTGCATTCCATTGGTTTCACTCTTAATCGCCGTTCACAATCTATTTACATGGATAATTTGAAATGTGTAAACGATGCACGTATGTGACGAAAATACATGCATCGGAACTTTATTTATAAGTTAATAGTATTTTCTTTGCCAAGAGAAGAAAATGACCAATTATTAGCAGTGCATAGTTATAAAAATTTTTTAGATTTACTACTTGTAATACATAAAAGTCGCCAGTCGCACTTTCTTCCGATGAACACAGCTTTTAACGCAGCAGGGCCATTAAACGATAACTTCTCGCTTATTTCAACGCTGGAACGCTGGAAATTTGTATGGATATGACGTTTCGTGTCGTTATCGGAATGATACGACATATTATGTCATTTCTATACAAATTTCCGGCATTAGTGAGTGTTGCGAAATAAGCGTTATCTTCTTTTCTTAAGGCTTTTAATTTTAGCATTAGATTTTTCCTTACTTTTACTATGGTAATTAAGTACACACTTTCTGTCTCATTTAAAAAACAGTAAGTTACGCTTCTAGCAGGTTTGTTAAAAAATTCTTTTCGTAAGTAAACAATGTAGGATGATATGATATTTAATAATAATCTATAAGTATTAAGGTTTTCAAAATAGATGATTTTAAATATTAATAATTATTATTCATTTTAATTTAAGTTACTTAGTATAGACAATATTAAGAGCTATGTGCGCACATAGCATTAATGTAAGGCTAAACTTATGCCATACGCAAAAAATTGTCCCGTTTGTGTTTTCACCTTTAAAACCCACAAGACTAGAATACTACTCATAACTCAAACAACAATCACGGCACATTGACAGGCAAAAACATTTGTGGATCACCCAATTTGGGTTCAAAACGAATGTTGACTTTGGTATCACCGTCTCCTACTTCTAAAAAGCTATTCCAATCTAGCATCCAATAGAATCCATTTTTCTTTGGAGGCGGGAGCTCCGAATCGCCGGGTTTTTCAGGTACTGGCCCTCCAAATGAATCTTCAAGGTCGGTTATTGATGCCCCTGCGTCTGAACCTAAAGACTGTGAATCTGATGCATTATTTTTGCTTTCAGAAGCCACAGTTGAACTTTTCTCAGCCAAACTTTCGGTAGTTGTTTCTGTTTCATTAGTTTGCCTTTTGGCAGGATCACTTTCCAATACTGCCTTTTCTAGTTCTATGGGGTCAGGACCAGTATTGAGAGGAATTACTTTTACTGAATCATAGTCAATTGGTTCATAGTTTGGTTGTGGAATAGACTTCGGTTTGCGGACAGGCAAATCTAAAGGTAACATTGTTTCATCAGATTGTGAAGCCGCTGTATCTAGTTCAAAGGGTAGTTCCGGCTGCAATGGTTCATACAGAAAACTAGTTTCAATTTTTTTATTTGCGGTAGCAGCTTTTAAATCAGCTGGGGAAATTAAATCGTATGTGAGGAGAATATTTTCTGGTAACTCTACATTACCATCGACAATTTTAGCAGGAGGAAGAGGTTTGAAGCCATCTAATGGTAATAAAAAGTGATCCTTCTCTGGATTTCCCTTTAAGCCATGTGCGTCTAAAAATGCTTGTAATTCAGTTGGAAAATCGAATTTTGGTTCACTCGCAACTTTTGCATTGTCTGTCAAATTATCTTTTAGTTTTGATGATTTCTGAGTTCTCGCAGGTTTAGGTGTAACTTTCTCTTCAACAACTTCAACTCGTGGGGGTCGAGTGTATAATTCTTGTAAAGACGCTCCATCTCTTGGAGTGTAGGGAAAGACAACAGTTAAAGTTTGGGCGTTTGACTTTGTAGTACTCTCTACGTTATTACGAGACACGAACGAAGAAGATTGGTGGTTGTTGTATTTGTATTTTTCTGGTGACGGTGTTACTGGATAAATTTCATTGTCATCTTCAATTTTATAAGGTGTCGTTGTTTTAAGTTCTCTGGAAGGAAGCCGTACTTTAGGTGTTGTATTCTGCTGTGCATCTTCTGACCTTATATCATTTAATAACTGTATAATTTCTTCTCTGCTTAGTCTTGGTAGGAGGTCGTTGGTTTTCAGTATACTTTGTACTTGTTTTACTGTTTTCTCGACATCTATTGCAGCATTAACCGTTGCTAGGAATGCTGCTGCAAAACAGCACCAAAACAGGTTCATTTTCTGAAACCAAAATATAAAAAATTAAAAATGACATTTTGACTTCGCTGAACATTAATCGTTGTTCTTTCGTTAACCATAATTATGTATAGTTACACAGATATTCGTCACGCAACGATGCAATGGCCTTTCTCACGAGATGTCTTTGACACGAATACTAATTATCAATATTCAAAGATTAACATAATATTATTTACAAACATTGAAATTATTTTTATTTTTTGTTGGTTATGAGAATTAAGAAAGTTAGTCCTTAAGAATAATAAAAAAAACTTCTTGTTCTGCAATACGTATTGAATGAAGCATTTGTTTGGAGGCGGTCTTAATTAATAGAGTTTAATATAGTGGCGAAAGAAAATAGTTGAGCAGCGAAAATGTGCATAATCTTGTCTCTGAACACAGGATTGCATAATAAGACCCACCTGTTGGCCTAAAATATTACATCCGTAAGCTTTATACACACATTAAAAATTCACTTTAGTCTGGGTATATATTTTTTAAAGTGTTATAATAGTTTTAATGATATCATGCTCATATTATGGTTCAGTTTTATGTTGATAATGTAATCTATACTTTTGTGTTAATAAAAATTAGTTGCTGAATTTGTAAGCGAATAATTTTAGAACGACTGAGCCTATTTGATTATATTTTTGTTGTAAGACAAGGTTTTTGTGAAAGAAAATTAAGTAAAATAATATTAATGAACCGAGTGAGACAGAAGTTGAAACTTAATTAAAGGTAGGTACATGAAGTCACGGACACTCGAATATTACTTATTCAAATCTTGATATACCTACTTCTTTTAATTTTATGAACAATTTTGAACAAATTAATATTTATTATAAATAAAAGCCTGGCTATTTTAACTGGTAAAAAGTTGATGTTAATTTATTAATTTCAAAATTGATTGAATTGAAATTTGGTTTGATTTATAATCTTGATGCCTTCTCAAAGTTGGCCTGATTTACATAATATGCAAATTTACTAAGTAAATATATGGTTTGAAATACAAGTTATGTCACACCTACAACGGCATCCGTAGAGTATCCTTTCACTTTTAAATAGTCAGTTCAAATACAATCCCTTTTGTTCGTTATTATTGAGGTAAATAAACTCATTAAAATCTATGTAAACAAAAATGTTTCTAGATAGATCAATAAAATCTATATCGTTGTTAATAATAATAATAATTGGGACAACTCACATACATTGCTCTGATCCCAAACTAAGTAGCTGAAGCACTTGTGTTATGGTAATCAGAAACAACGAGGGTACCACAATAAATATATATATAAGTTTATAAACAACCAAGACTCGGAAACAAATATTCGTTTATCACACAAATAAATGCACCTACCGGGATTCGAACCCGGGACATTTCGATGCAGAAGACAGGAGCACTACCCATTGCGCCAATCGGTCATCAAGTTAAAGATGAATGTCCTTATTAAACATCGGTATGAAAATTACGATAAATATATCTGTAGGTATTCAATTTAAAGAACAAAACTAAAAACCATGAAATTTATGAATAATTGTTTTCGTGTTTGTATGAAAAAATTTTAATAGTGCGATTAACTACTAAAGTGCATCAGTGCTTTTGACAGTTAGCCACCACATTTCAGGTGCAGATCAACTTTTTTTTCTAAAAGTTACATTAAGCTCTCATTATTAATTACTATAATCAATACACTCAGTAAAGGAGAAAATAAAACTTGCAAGGAAAAACGAATTTCTTCTTTATTACTATTATTAATCCGTGACGCAAAAAAGAGGGGTGTTATGTTCGATGAGTCTATGTAAGTATGTTTGTGGCAATGTAGCTACTAAATAAATAACCGATTGTAGAGATAATATGCCATTAGTTTCTAAGATGTTGTTCTTAAATCGATCGTTCTTCAATCAACCTATCAAATAGTTGAAGAATAAATTTTCTAAAAGACTGCAAACTACGTCAACTTTTAAGTAAAAATCTAGGTACATACGCATTCATGAGCTTCTTATGTATAAACACGTAGTAGGTAGGAAGTAATTGTTACATGGTTTCAATTACAATAGCTTTTGTTCCCCATTGTTGAGGTTGAATGACCCCATTAACAATAAACTGGGTATAATGAAACTCATATCACTTTCGTGTTTTCCTCAAGAAAAAGTGGTATTATCTAGTGACCTTGAGCTTTATATTCGTACGTGAATGTGTGACTCTAGTTTTCTTGTAAGATAATATCAGTAAGAGAAAATGACGTATATTAAGAACAGAGGGGCGTTTGATGAATCTGTCTGTTTGTGGGTCAAGCCAGTGGAATTTTATCTCCTTGATGAATGAATCGTTTTCGATGCAGTTATTTGTTTGAAATCTCACGTGATATTTGATCTTACCTTCAACTTATGAATGATATACATCCATTTATGGGACATTCTTATTTATAATTGATAATATCACTTAGTTGTCGGGGTTTTTAAAATTATCTTTAATTTCTCATGCAAATATAGGGTTTTTCAATAGCAAACTTTAACAGCGCATAGCGGCCATCATTGTAAAGTGATAGCTGTTAAATTTGGCGTAAATATATATTTGGTCGTGATAGGAAACATGAAACGTTACACGCTTCAACAAGGCGTAGAAATTGTTAAAATTTATTATTATAATATGTGCTCCATTCGCCTAACGTTCCGTGCGTAGCGTCCAATTTATGGCGTTCATGGCCGTTCTGCAGAGTCCACAATCCACAATAAAAACAAATTTTTTGTGGTCTAGGTTAGATAGTACCTATGTCACAAACATATGGTTTCAACAGGACAGCTCCACTTGCCATATAGCACATGAAACTTTAAATTTATTGAATAAGAATTTCGAGGACTACGTCATCTCGCGTGGTGGCGATATCAACAAGCCACCGAGATTGAGTGACTTAGCACTGCTTGATTACTTTCTGTGGGGCTTTGTGAAATGTAGTCTATGTGGACAAACCACAAAGCCCTAAAGGCTAACATTACTCGTGTTATTCATAAAATTGAGTCCTATTTATACGAAGATGTCATACAAAATCGGTCCACCGGGATACACCACCTAAGGCGGAGTCGCGGCGGCCATTTGACTGAAATTATATTCCATAAATAATGTCATCGAATATCTTTTAAAATATAATAAAAATTGTGGCAACCACACTTAAACTGGTTATTTCATTTCAAAGTTCGAGCACTCTTAATGAAAACTCATATATATGAAATGACACTTGTTTCCGTTACTTTACTTTAAAGTTTAATTTTTTCTATTTGGCCCTTCTTTTTATTGGAGTCTTAATTATTTAAAATTTGGTATTCATCGATAGTTTTTTTTTTGTTCATAGTTTAATATCATTTTTGCTATTTATTTGCAAACATAATATTAAACAGAACTTTAAAAATATAGGGCTAAGTCCTATGTTTCGATACAATGACATAAAATGGCAAAACTAATTTCATATAGTAACCCTTTTGAATTTAATAAGACTTAAAATACAAACAGGAAGTTATTTTTTCAAGAAATTATCACTTATAGGGTTGCGAATGATGGTGAAGCTTAAACGCGACACCGTTTGGTAACCGGTGTCGCGCGAGTAAAGCATCCAAATGTAATAAATTGACAATTGACTTTAATATAATTGTTACCTAATCGTAAACCAGCGTAGTGTTAACTACGTTCGTTTCGCTAGCTGTGTTATGTGTGCATAGATTATAAAAAAAAGAAAAATACAAAACAGAAAAACTTAAGTAAATGCTAGATTTCATTTGTTGATTGATTTATTGTATATTGTACTGGATGCTAATATAGAAATTCAAAGATCATAATTTTTCTTGAGTATTTTTAAACAAGCTGTGCCCGCATTCATACACAATCTTTGTAATTTTTACTTAATCACTTAATAGATATGTTGGTTTTAAGTTTAATAATTTAAATTAACACGTAACGGATACACGAAATAATTTATGTAAATATAAAACTTAGAATTAACCAGTAGAAACATTGCTTATACAACAAACCTTCCTTAAATGCTCATAACATAAGTCAAGGATGTAGGAACCTTTACTTGATTTTTATTACATATTTTTTCTTACTGCTCGATTATTATTATTTATAATAGTTTTTGTCTACAAATAACAAGATAAATATATAATTATTTATTTTAAATAGCTTTCCCTCTCTATGTACCTACAATCAAACGATTTATTAACTGCGTTTTTTAGGATTATATTTAAGAGTAGGTATTAAATCGTTATTGTTGTTGAACTCAACTTTAATATACGTACCTATTTATTTTCAAGTTATTAGTTAGAATTTTAATTTAGCACAGACATAATATTATCCTAAAAACTCGATAGATTTTCTCGTAAAAAATATATTTTCGTATTTGATTACATTAAATAGATAGAGACCTCAACTATCTGACAGTCTTACAATTAGCACGGAAAAAGTAGATAAATTTCCAATAAGTTTTGATACATGACGTAAAAGTATCTATTTTTGTCATAAATCACTTAGGAGTCCCCTAAGCTAAAATTGTGTTTCTGTAAATGGCAATTACAGTCTCATCTTGCATAACAATTTTAAAATCCTTCACAAATAATTAAGTTTCAACCTTCGAAAGTCAAGCATCGTAATCTTACGACATGATTCCGTAAACGGCGTAAAGACCGTCAATTTGCAATTTGAAATCCGGGAACCGATGAACAAGTAAAATTCAATGAATTAAAAACCACTGACATTTTAATTTCAAAATTAAAACATTTCACAATGAGCTAAATCGATTTTCACGGAATCTAGCTAAGAATACGTAGTTGGCCTCACGGCAGGAATGTCTGTGAGACTGTGTCTCACAAGACTCGTAATTCAGAGAGACAATTCCGGCTGTGTGAGGCCAGCCTAAAAAATAAAATTAAAGAAAATAAAAATCACATTCGGGGTGGAATTGGCAATTACATGGGAATCAGAGTCTTTGTTATTGAAATCGCTTCAATTAGTCTTCCGGTATGACTCTGGAGACATCATTTGAATTCTTTTGAAATTACAAATGATTCCTTTATTGCTTTGGCACTGAAGTATGTCTTGTTACTTAGCCTTAACTAATTGTTTTGATATCGGTTTTGATATTTTTAAATCAAATTACTAACTGTATTCATTTGAGTAAATAATTTATTTTCTGAAATGATAAATATAGTTCGCAACTAGCATGAAATAGAAATAAAAACAGAGTGAAAAAATTACAAGAATTGGTTTTGAATGTCTAATTATAAAAACGTGTGAACATTATAATATTTAAATAGCATTTTAGAGTTTTTGAAAAAGCTAGCAGAACCATCACCTGATGATTAGTTAAGAATTTGATTTTTTGACCTTTTAAATCTATAACAGAATGGCAATTGGTCTAAAAAGGAGAACACCTTTTATAGCAACTGCACAGAGTATCTATATGGTACCTAGTGTGTAGCAAAAAAATGACTAATAAAACAAGCTACAAAAGCAGTTTATATATAAATATTTTAAAAAGTTTAAAGAAAATATTACTATGTTTTCTTTCAACCGATTGAAATTGACATTCTTTAACCCCATGTATACACACAGTTTTTGCATACATATCACTGATCATATTTCAGGCAAATCGATTGTTATCAAACATCAGTTCCTATTCGATGAGAGAGTGTATAAAACAGAATGTCTGGAAAAATTCACTCCATTATTTTTTTC
The DNA here is from genome assembly GCA_912999735.1 of Aporia crataegi. Lineage (NCBI taxonomy): Eukaryota > Metazoa > Arthropoda > Insecta > Lepidoptera > Pieridae > Aporia > Aporia crataegi. Next base: position 7,038,339 of record OU538749.1, read on the forward strand.
AAATATCCGTTAAGGTTTTAAGAAACGGATAAACGTATGCCACTTTTTACTTAACCTACGTGGACAAATCCACGGGCGTCATATTGTTTAGTATATATTTGTAAACGCAATAAGTCCATTATTAAAACTTTTCTGTATGAAGAGAATACTAAATGAAAAATCATCTATTTTTATGCATTGCCTCTTAATCAAACAAATCAGGAAAAGAAAAATATTATTTAGATAGATCAGAGAAAAATCGTTTTATTTGTACTGAATAAGTAGCTTCGTTCGTATAAATCGCATAAAGGATTCTATCTATACTAATATTATTAGAAGAAAATATTGAAAATTACAGAAATTTTGATCCTTGGTCCTATGGAAAGCTAAATTCTGTTTGAGTGATATAAATTATGTTTTATATGTCCGCGCGAATGTAGCAGCGAGTAAAAGTTAGTAATAAATAAAGAAATTAATGCCATAACAGACCTATTGAACCATGATTTAACTGTACGGTCACAGAATAACTATTCATTATTCATCATATTCATTTAAAGAAGTCTATTATTAATAGACTTCTTTATAAGCGCCTCAGATACACACGGCGAAAAAACGCTACATAATATATTAAACAATGATATTTCCATGTATTTTTAGTTATGATATACCACATTAGTTTATTAGAGAATGACCCACCAATTATGGTAACAATTTAACTTACTTAATTTTATTAATGCAATCTAATATGCTTTGCAATCACAATTTATTGGACGTAAATTAAAAATAACTTCTAACTTCTGTTCAAATTATTGATCACTTCACACAAAATATGTAATTTTTCTCTAACAAGTTTCTCTCAAATAACCAGAATAAATCGACCTACCAATGCACTTGCAGGCGCAATCCACTTCACTTCACTTCTGTATCACGACTGAGTGGTCGCTACCACCTCTTACCACACAAACGACAGTCACTTAGTACATGTTGCTAATCGATTTAAGCAATGCTCAAATCCTAGGAAGCTTTTAATGTTATTTTAATTTATTTGAATTTAATAATTTTTGACCCTCGACTAAAAAGGAAGAATGTTCCTTATAGCCATCTATGGCTACCCAACAAAAGCAATAATTATTTCCTGGGTATTCGAACCCAAATTTCCGCGCAACACGGAGATGTTTGAAACATTTAGCTTCAAAAGCGTAGACAAAGAAGGTGACTTGATACTTTTTATTAATTCCACAAAACTAAGAAATCCGAAATATTTTATCAAAATTAATTTGTTGATTTCAACATATATCTGAGATTCACAAACCACTACAACTTAATTACTTTGATACACGTGGGCTTTGAACAAAAAACGGACATTATTTTTTTTTAAATTGTATTAATATGACTTTGTACATACGAATACTGTATTGTAAGTTTTATAAATCATTTTGTGTAGAAAACTTGAAAAAACGAAAAAAAATACTAGAAACTGTACTAAAAGTAATAAATAAAACTGAAAAAAAATATACTACGGAGCAAAACATGTTTGTGAGTTGGTGATAAAATGTAACAGAAACTCATACAATCTCACCAATACTAAATATAAGTGAGCCAATTTGGATTGCTTAGAAACAATTTTGATTAATATATATGGTAAACAAAATGAAGAAAATAAGGAAAACCTCAATAATCTTTACTCAATAGAAAATACGATTTGTTAGATATTTTCGATTCTTGAATAAGTCACATTAATTATCTAATCACGTCATTCATAGAGCTTATTACTGGAGAATAATAATTAATTAATGATTTACGCTACTTCGTTAGTGTATATTAATATTATTGACCTACTAATTAATTAGGACACGTAAATATGATATTCATTATTTATCATTTGATGACATTAAATGAGATGCTTGCTAGAATGACGTTCTTGCTTTGGTCCGTGTTTTTGAAAAAAACTTACTTATCTTACCGTCTTTAAACTATTAATGAAGGTTCATTAATAGGTATTAATAGGTTCTTTTATAGGTATAAAAGCCCTGTGTTGTATCATAATCTAACGACAATTATGATATTATTGATTAGTTTTAAATATTTAAATTTGAGCCATTAGCTTGTGCTGAGTAGGTATGCCACCTTTTTAACTGTTGTCACAATTAAATTCAAAAAGTACAAATGTATGGAATATCTGTAATAATTGAAAAAGTTCATTTCTTTATTTCAAATACGATTCTGAAGAAAACAATAAAAACTAAAAAAAAATTAGTTCTTCAGGACTAAAAACTTCTTAATGGGACTGTCTAGTCTCTGATAAAACAGACAAGATTTTGTCCCGATTCCCACACAGACCTTACACCAATGAGGTTGGCTCCTTTCGTCAGATGGTGTCAAAGCCTCAGACAATTTAAAGAGCACGATTACCAAAATGCTAGCTGAAGTTTTAATATTTTTATCACTGTTCTTGCAGAATATCCTTAAGAAAAAAATACAAAATTAAAAAAAATTACCGTATAATTTGTATAAAATTATTTATATAACCGATTACGAATGTCATTTAAAAATTAAGTTTATTAGATACAAGAGCTGCATGATCGAAGATTTCGATAGGTTTTTTTCTAAATTTGTGCATCTCAATCTGACAAAGTTTGTTCATATATGTAGGTATAATTTATAGTTGACGCTATCTGCAGATGCTAAACACATGGCACGGCTTGCAGACGTAAATTAGAGTTGCTCTCGTCCTAGTAGTTCTCCATGACATAGTTTCAGTCAAAATACCGTCTTGATGCAACAGAGCAAAGATCACTCTACAGTATACAGATGTTAAACAGGTGTTCCAGATGGTTTTGATTGACAACTGTTGGAACGTAGTTAGCTAGGTTGCTTAGTTTTCCTTACAATTTTGTCGAACTTTTCGTCTGTTTTGGGCAAACATTGATGGAATTTAATTTAAACGCGCTAATTAAGGTTATAATATCGAACTTAAAATTCAAATAACTGTCGTCATAAATGTTGCTCTTTGATTTTGTCACGTTCAATTAACGATTACATAATTATTAATTTTTAAAGTAGATATGTACTTATGTTATTTTTGTGGACGTTGGTGAGAGATATTAAGAATGCGCAATAGTGCTATTACTTTGTAATAATTAATACGTATTAAAAATACATCCGTAGCTGCTACATTATAAAAAAATGTGAAATAGGCTCTATCTGAAACATATGCTAGCTTTTTACAGTAGGTATATAGGTATTTCAAACATGTCAAATAGGTATTTATACGCAGACCAAGTTACTTTAGCTATAATTATTTTTAAAAATATAAGGGAAGTAATCATAAACCTTACGGATATGAGAAATGTAATTATATACTTCAAAAATAATTTTAAAATAAATCAAGGTTAATATGCTAATATAATATGCGGTGTTTGTCTGTCCCACTTGCTGTATAAACAGTGAAAGTTGCCAATGTCAGTAAGCAGGAAATGACGTAATATTGTGTAACGTTAACCTCTCCATTATATTATATAACCGCTTCCAATTACGTTCATGATGATAATATTATAATTTTTATCGGATATGGGATTTCCGTACAGTTTGGAAGTAACTTTTAGTTGCAGAAACAAATAAATGCAATAAAATAAACTCTTGGACAAATAAAACAGGTTAGCGACAAAATCCTCCGTAACTTGAAAATTAATAATGTTACATGCATGAAACGGTATAACTTTACATTAAAAAGAATTCTATTATCGTTTCATTTAAACCATAATTAACATCATATAACGTAATTGAAAAAAAAAACGTAGCAAAAGTTCGAATCTGATATAAAATTCAAATCATTCGTGTTTTACTTTTGCTTATTTTCTTTACTTTTGTTTCCAATGTGTCGAAATGATAAAAAGCAGTCAGCATCGTCTTCCTCGGTCATTATTGAATTACTATCATGTCGCTAACACCGGAAGAATGAACATGTCAAGAACAAGGCAGAAGTCAGAAAAGTGCAGCGAGAGTAACAAGCGTGTCACTTTCTACGGTGCAAAGTCGTCCAACGTTTCCGAGAAACTGATCAGAACATTAAAAGATCAGGAAACGGCTGACTGAGTAACCGAGTTTCGTACTAAACGTATTATTTGTATGTAAATGCATATGCAATGTTCTTGTTTTTGGTAGAAATGTAATTTTGCAAAATATTTGGATGTTTATGTTGTCTACCTCTCCCAGTGGTTATCTTACATGGCTGAACCGTCAATAAATAAAAAAATAATTGATAATTCTAACTTCAAATTGCAATAATAAGCAAGAATTGTAGAAAATTTGTTTCTTTTATGCTCACCTCCATGTAGTAGTTCACGCATCTATATGTTGGGCCGGAGGTTTGAATAATAATTTTCTTTAGAGACAATATTTCCAAGAATTTTATTATTTACTAACAGAGTAAATATGTTTAAAGAATATTTATTTCCAAGCAAAACATGTGTTCCAAAAGGTACTTACAACAATATAAACGCCTATCTTGTATAATCATAACATCTAGTTATAAATTCAGAGCACGTAGGACTCAAAGGACCATTCCATACTAGATAGAGGTCTAAGATGCATATTGCATTTTCTGATTGGTACTATGTGAAGTAATTATAACACATATGTTCTTAGACATTCGAAACAGATACACCCATTTTTACTAAGTTTAACATTTAAAATAAACAGTTTAAAAAAGCATCAGAGATGGAAATTACTTAGTGTTTAATTTAGAGTCTCATTTAATTTTAAAACGTAACCTATTTCTTTGTAAAACCCGGTTTTAGATAAAGTGCGGCTTCCAAAGCTTTCAATTTAGCAAGCGACCGTTACTTGAGCATTCACTTAAGTTTTTACAAGTAAAATTACTCAGGTACTCTCTAGTCAGTTTTAATGGATAAAATTTTTAAGCACCCATCGAAATCATGTCTAACAAGAGACAAACTCCTTTGTAGCCCTTCGATTACAAGTTGGTAATTCGGAATTAGTTATAAAGCAATATAGCCTTTATTGTGAGGTCGTAAAGCCCATCAGCCGCACGTCTCAGACTTGACAAAGTGAAAGGTGTTTACATTTTACGACATCGATCTTTAGTGTTTAATTTTGCATAATTTATTGTAACATTTCATTTGATTTTATTCCTAGAGGCTGCTTAAAAAGAAATATTTTCGTTTTGAAAGTTTAAATTAAAAACATCTGCTTACATTATCGTGTCGTGTCTAATCTGTATTAAACTTAATTTCTCATTCAATTAACAAGGTTTTATGTATCAGAAAAATAAGGGAAGCACAAATCGTCAAGTCTTTTGTATGGTAAGCGAAGACCATACACCTACATTCCTATTAGGAGTGGTATGTTCTTTATGGCTCTTAGATCTGCTTAATAGCTAAGTAGCTGATGTCTACAGAGAGATGGTGCCCGATGGTCTTAGAAATGTGAAGAGATTCGAGAATCTAGTAAAATCGTTCACATTATCGTATCGTATAGTGTAAATAGAGTTCACCCATTGAACTTGATTTGATATTCGCTACAGCACGACCGCAAGAGATCTTTACAAACAAAGCCTTTATGAAATTGTCTATTTTATTGCAGCCACCGAGCTAGCTAATACTTCTAAGTATTTGAGATAAAGTAGATATTAAATGATATAAGAATTTTCTACGTATATTTTTGTTACTTTGATGTTTTTGCAACTCTGATGTAAGATTATTGTTCTGTTTCAAGTAGAAACAAATGTTACTTATTGAAGTATATGGGTAATAGATGTTCACTTTAGGTTTCCTCGGTATTCGAATCCTAGACATTCCACAACAAGTATCTAATATATTGTATGTATAATGTATTCTTTTCTAAATACTATTTTCTTTCAATGAGTATAAACATTTTTCCAAAATATGTCCTAAATATTTAGACAAACTGTATTACAAAAGAGGTTTTAAAAACTTTAGAGTATTACATTTGTTTAACTTGATTTCTCAGCTAAAAGCCGCGGCGGACACTCTTCTGTTTTGTTTCAAAGACCTCTCTTTGAATAATGAGAAAACTTTCCAAGTGCAAAGTCGTCTGTTGTTGTATTGCAAGCTATTTTCAATCAGGCGCCATTTTACGCGGATAATTTATGCTTATGAATAATTTATGATTGATCATTGTAAAATACTAGTTTCATCTTGGTTTTATTCGATTTTATTTATATTTTATTGATCACGTATAAAGATGTACTTAAGCGTTATTCAAAGGATAACTGATTTTTTCTTTAACGACTTTAAAATGTTTCAACCATAAAATTCATTTATTAAGTTTTGAAATCAATTTTTTGTATCAATGAAAGATTCACTATGTTATGTTACTTTTAGTTGTCTTTGTAACATGAAGGTATTAATATTTTTGAAATTTATAATTTTATCATTCCATCATTTAAGATAATATAGAGTATAGACACACAAACAGACAATTAGATCAAGAGAGTTTTTGCATCAGGGGTTAAAAAGACACATACATACATAATATTGCTATTTTATCTGTGGCTTTTGGTACTTGTGGCTTTACCTTTGACAATATAGTTACTTCATCACTTTCGGTGCCTAATTATTAATATATTTAAAATAACAAAAAAATTGTCATCGAAACGATTGTATTGGTATAACGCAATGGCTTACATTTCCTTTAGTTCGGACAATTATTTGGACATTTCATTATGGTTCCAATTAACGTTTCATTAGCGCGGCCAATCAAAAGCTTTGTTACGAGGTCAATTAAACTCATATTAATAATCCTCTTCGCTTAATACTGATAACTTTAACTTAATTACACTGGTTTGAATACTAGCTTTTACTCGCGACGCTATCTGCATGGATACAAAAGTTCTTCTGTTCATCTTCCTGTTAATGTATTATAGAATCAGCTTAATGGGTTTTTAATATATCACGAAAAAAGGTATTATAACTTGTAAGTGAGATCCTCACAACCATGTCTTTTAAACAAAAATTAACTGTCATAATTGATTCATTAGTTAGGGAAACACGATGCCACAGAAGGGCACACATACAGGAATTAAATTTGTAACACTTTTGCGAACATGGTAAATATTGGCAAACCTATTACGACCACAGAACTGGAGAGCGGTTTTATAACTATTTAAGCGGTAACACTAGGAAGTTTTAATGTAAATCGTAGCGAGTTAAAATGGCCACGTCGCCACATTCAGTATTCACTATCGAAATTGTTGAACCCCGCATCCTCTGTGCCACTGAATCGAAAACAAGCTGAACCAAAGCAAAATGCCGAAGCGTCTGATTACTATTTGCAGAGTCACCCTTTGATACTCTGAGGCCCCATTTCACTATCGACTTACCCACACATAACATTATCTAGCAAGTTACAACTTGGGAAAGATAGAAATCTATTGACAATTGACATATTAGAGGTACATTATATTATGACACAAATAATACTAGTATATCTTTTTTATAGATTAGAATTTGTGTTTTATTATAATTATAACACATTAAATAATTTTATTTTGCTAAAGATACATTCTGTTTTTTAGTTTTTAGCAAAACTGTGAATAATATGTTTTGAAAGTAGAACGGAATAATATTGTCATGTCTGAGATATTAGTTAAAATATAATCACTCAAAAAATATATAAATGTATTTGATTTCAATTTTATGTTTCTTGTTCTCTCTTTACAGTAAGTAGCTTTCTGTGCCGACATACCAAACTGGGATTCGAAGCCAGGATTGCGTCGGAGCGCAAACACAGATCAATTATCTTCTTCTAATTACTCGGCTCTACGTCATATAATCTGCCTCCTATTAAAATGAAGCAGCTTTGTATATAGCCTTAGGACCATAACTCCGAAGCCCCATAAGTACGCGTGGGCGTTGGATTTATTTTGGATGTTTATGCATGTTTTACATTGCGCTTGTCCACAACACAAGTGAAATGGAATATTCATTGCGTATTTACGGAATGTTTTCATTTAAAATCGGGGATTGAACGTCACATAATGTCCGTAATTATTCAGCGAATCTCTGTGATGGAAATATATTTTTACAATTAGTTTAACAACGGAATAAAGTACTACATTTTAAAATTATATTTCAAAATTAAAAATTAAAAGATTTAGAATTATATTCCATCTTTATATATCTAGATTTGTCTTGTTATTTTTTAATTTATATTACCTTAATAAGCTAACGTTCAATCTATTGATAAAAATAAGCCGAAGCGCGTGGAAATAAATACAAGTTATTAATTGAATATGTATCTACAAAGTCCCAAAATCTAAAGACAGAAATCGGAGAACTGAAAATCCTTCATAAATCTGAATAAGTTTATTTTTAATTATGTAAAAATTGCCACAAGAACAATGCAGTACATAAGTTCACAACGAATAATTAAAACCAGACAACTTCTAAAAGTAGGTAAAATTCAAGTCACGTTTAAGTATTCCGCTGGCCTCGCGAGATTAACTACGACAGCTGACATATCAAATAATATAAAGCCGCGAAACTTCTGAGAGATCGCGAATACGGCTACCATCCAACTGTCTGAAAGTTGGCACCACCTGGGAATAACAGAGATGTCATATTTACGATTATTCTTCAACTAATGTTGCGGACTGGGTTAAGGTTTATTGTCTCTAGAGAGGTTAGATGCCTGACAGGTGAGTGTTTGCACTGGCAAGTGTTTTGAATACTGGGTAAAATTTACAGCAAACTCATAGATGTCTTCCGCCTTTTCATGTCGGTTCAAAAAAAGAGCGTACCTCTATTTAAAAGGTCGGCAACGCACCCGTGGCCCAACAGGCGATGAGGGTGTCCATGGGCGACGGATTGCTTCTCGTAAGTGAGCCTCCTGCCCGTTTGCCTCCTATCCGATAAAAAAAACAGAAGAAAACAGAAGTTGCGTCTTTTTAAAAAGTCTCTTCATCAGGGTCAGGTCATCCAAGGATGTACTAAACACAACGCTTCTTGTCCGAAGGCTCGATAGAATTTAAATATTTTTAATAAATAAAAACGATCGAATTACCCGCAGAAGTTTGAGATCTAGGTTGAGTGTTTACAACGAATTAAACGTTTTTAAATGCTAAACTATAACCGAATAATGACTTTAAATGAAAACGACGCCATCCTGATCCAAACCAAAGATCTGCAACCTGGTTGCGCCTATATATATTAAATATATTTATGTCTTAGGCATTTGCCATCGCTTATTAGATAAAAGATAGGAAGTGCAAAGATAGGACTAATTAAATAATAAAATATAGACTTATGGACTTGACTTGACTTTTGATTTAATCATGGAAAATACCTACGGCTTCGTTTGTGTAGTGTTTGGTTGCTTTTGTTTTAAACCCTCGGGGTTAAAAAGTAAGGGGGTATAAGTTCGACGCATAGGCACACACTGTTTGTCTGTGTGTCTTTGGCATCGTAGCTCGTAAACAAATTGACCGATGGAAGGTTTTTTTTGAAAGATAAGCTTAAGAAATATCCTATTTATAATCGTATCGGAGAGATTTCTTTAGTGTCTAAAATTCTAGATTATGTATGGAATGAATTGTCTTTCATGGCTATAAATCAAGTCCTTAAGCTGTCAAGAAGTAACGAAGATTCGAGTTGATAGTACTAGCCTCCGCCCGTGGCTTCATCCGTGGTTACATTCATCATACAAAGCGAGCACAGCTGACGAGCTTCGTACCAAGAATCAATAAGCGTTGTGTAAATTTATTAGCAGTAGGTATTAAACTCAATATTATACTCATATGAATGTAACAAAAACAAGGCTATTTATTAGAATTGCCCTGCTCACAAATTTTTAAATATTTCTAAATATTTTAATTCTTAAATATATCAATTTATTTTTTTAAAAGCCTGTAAGCTGTAAGGTGGTATGGTTGAAATTTATTTGTTGAGTTACGTTTTATTTGTGTTTTTAAATAAATAAAAAAACAACTTACCTATCATTAATTTTAAATTAATAAAAAAGCTGTTTTATCACTTTAAAATATTTGTAAGTTGACTGGATTAATGTGAAGAAATAAATAAAATGTTGTTTTTTGAAATTTTCAAATTACTCTTAATTTAATATTATTATGTTTACTTTTAGTTTTACTCATCCAATCTAAAAACCTATATTTTAAGAGTAAAAAGTATAGCGTATCTCACACGAGAATACGATTTGTTTGTTCTGATGATATGGTTCCCTGGGGTCTGACGACCTACATCGTTGGCATCTTTACTATGTGTCAGTGAACTGGGGTGAAATATCATTATGTCATCTTTGTAGGTCCACTGAAGATATAAGCCTATATTTACTCTTTTTTATACATAAAATAAGCCTAATATTTCGTTCCTTTCACCTCTTACCTTTCCACTTACCTCTGCTTTTACTGTTCCTATTACCTTTCATCTCACCACTCCTCTCACTTCTTTTTTAGTTAAAGAGATACGTTTGAAGTGTTTGTGAGTTTTGTGGCATCGTAGCATAATGCTAAATAAATGGACTAGTTTGCTAACTATGAACAGAGGAAACCTTATCATTTTTGAATATTTAGATAAACTTTGACTTCTCAATTCTGACTTACAAAAAATCCATACAACTGTGGTACATTACATAACAGACATAAGTCAAATTGAGATACTCGCATTTGATGTTGGTTGAAAATGCGTGTTGCAAAGTAGTCTATTTGGAATGCTTGTAGCGTTGCCTTGCCGGATTATTATAAGCCGATAATGCAAGGAACAAGGTTACCTCCAGAATAAGGTAGCATTATATACTTGTATTAGATATTGGCTTTGCTTTAATAAGAAAGGCTCGCATTTATCATTTGTATCTGTAGATTCAAGTTCTATAAAGTATTTTTCGATAGCGTTATATATTTGTATGGAAAGTTCGTTAGCGCGGTTACGAGCAAATTTATATGGACTATATAGGATGAAAACTTTTTAATAATAAAACCTATCGAATACTTACAGAGTAATCTAAAGGTTGCCATACTGTATGGCTTATGATTGTTAATGCATAGTTATAATGTTAAAGTTGTGTAGTAAAATAAATTGTAATCACAGTCTTTCTTAAAAAAATTATGTGAATGGTCTTTAATTAGTAAACTATATAAGTGAAATTTAAGACATTTAAAACTCCCTGGCATCTTAAGAGCCCTAATGGTCCAAGATCCCAGAGCCCCCAGACGTCACTTATTTTCTCATAAAGAATATAAATGGGATAAAGTAGTGTAAGTACATACTTTGAGTGTGTACCTGCTAACTTGGGGCGACGGCCAATTCATCGGTACCAGATCCTAAAGTTCGATAAATAAGTACTCACTTTTTTAAAATTCTAATTTTTGTGAAAAATTAATAATAATTGTTACCAGACACTTTCCTTCGGCGCTATATACAAAATTGTGTTGACACACAACTCTCAACTGACACGCACCATTTTTGTAACGATTTTACACTTGTAATTTCGATTATTAAACAATTTATGATTAATTTTTTAAAAAGCAATCTGCAATATTTCTTTGTCATGAATTAACAAACATTAAGATATAAATTACGTAAAAATACGTTTTTTTGGAATTTTGTAGTTATGTTTGGGATTTGATTTCTAAAAGGTATTTTAAAATTTGGGGACAACTATGGACTTTAACACTATTTAATGGATGTTTCTTGCTCCACTAATTCAATCCACGATCTCAAAAAACAGTTGTCACGCATTTTATAAAAATCATACTGCTGAATTTTGTATATATTTGAATAAATTGAAATATATTGCAAAAAACGAGGTCGCTATGGACTATAATAATAACTGTTTTATACTATTCTATAAGACAAAGCTGTAAAAAGTTTTCAGTTTCAAAGAATCGTCAAAATTGACGAATTTATGCAAAAAAGTTAAAATAAGGCCTATTTACGAATAAGATTTATTAATAAAATTATAAGAATTATATATAAATAAACTATTTAGGAGTATTTAGCTACTGATAGCATAGCTTGGTTAGTTTTCACAAAAAGAAAACCTCGAAATAAGTCCATTCCTATAGGAACAACAATGCCACAGAGATACACAGACATATTCCTTCCAAACAAAGAGGCAAACTTTTAAACCCGACACTTGTTAACCAGGATATCGAATCCTGGATATACAATTGAATGCCCAACCAACCAATCTACTGAGGTGCCATTAAAGACACTTGATCATTAATTGACGTAGGAAACCGGAACTGGTAAGGAGATTGTCAATATTGAACCACGCTTAGACAAATATGTTGGCTATTTACCATGGACTTATAATCTTACTGCAAACACTTGTCAGTTAGCTCTAATAGAAGGCATTTGTGTTTAAGCATAGAAAATAGTAAGTGATATCATTTTTGTTGTAATCTATAATAATATTATAAATTCGAAAGTGCCTTTTACACTTCTGTCTTCACGCCTAAAATTCTAGAAACCAACAGAGCTGATTTTGATGAATTTAAGCTATTTAAGTATATTTTGTAGGGTTACCTGGAAGAGATCGCTTGTTAGCGATAAAGCCGCCTGTTGCACTGCAAACTAATAAATTATTTCTTTTTGTATTGTAGTTTTCTTCCTCTATTATTTTCTTTCTTTTACAAATCAGATTTAATAAATAAAGTAAATAAATTTATTTCCTTAACTACCTTAAATATTTTTATAACTTTTAACTAATTTATCATTATATTAACAAGGTTTTATAGACTATTTGTCATTCATCTATTTTTACGTCAAAACTGAAGTTATGCTTGTTAATTTTTTATCGGTTTGTAATAGATTTAATACTTTCGTTACGTGCCCCTTTCATGACTAAGTGGAAGTTGTCCCGGACTCCGAAGGCTCTTTTTGGGTTGGGAGACTAAATGGTTTCATTTAACATAAAGACAGTAAAAAGTATTACGAAATTATGTTAAAAACACAGACAGCGAAGAAAAATTTTAAGTTAATCGTTAAATGTAGATTTGACAAGGCTCATATATTTTCTAAGTGATCTTGTCTCAAAGATTAATTACAGCAGGCCTTGCTATTGCGGAACTCCGAAATTAATTAAGATCTTTTTGTTTTGTGAGACGTCATTAAGCTTTTATCGATTTTGATAAGTTAATACTAAGTTGTGTGTATAGTGATTATACAAGTATTGTTACTTTGGCTAAATTTTTTTCATAAATTTACGTATGGAGGTTTAGGCTAGTTACGCGTATTAGTTTTAATTTTATACAAAACTAGCTGTTATTCGCGATCTCGTCTGCGTGGGCATATACAATATAATCAATATAAGTCAGAAATAATCTAGCTTATAATTAGTGAAATATTTTTTTAAATCAGTCTAGTAGTTGAGTTTTCTGTGATTATAGTTTAATTTTTGATTAATTTCGTGTTTGTGAAAATTAAGGCATCATACATCGTTATTATCTTATCAAAAAAGAAAATGAAACAGAAAAACAGCGAACTAATAGAAACAGAAGTGTCGGTCTCGGGTTATGGGATTTCCTATTTTCATGATGATGATCAAAAATAAATTATAAGCATCTAAAAATGATTTGTGCCTTAGGGTTAAATATTTTATCATTTTCATATTACACTTTAAAATTAGTATTGTTTAATTAATATTATGTTTTAGTTTAATATGCAACGCTTTAGGACATTACCGAGATCAATAACAATGAACAAAGTTTGCATTTAAACATATCGTACGTTGAATTTTTCAAAAAGTGTCCAAACCTTCAAAAAATCATATTTTGCTTTACAATTGTTTAACATAAAAAAAACACATTTGAATTGAGAACTATCCATTTATTTGTTTGAAAACTAGATTTAAACATGTGAAAAACGAGGCCGAAATGATATCTAAAATTGTCTAAAAGTTTCATTTTCACGAGGGTCTGCTTACACGGATATGCCCTTAAGCAAGAGACATCAACGTACGTCATCTGTTTTCAGTAAAAGTCGAGCGCAAAGTTTTTCAAACATTCGAAAGTCGCTATAACGAATTTATAGACTTTATCTGCGACAAAAGTTTAATATAGCATTAATTTTGCAACGCCATTAGGTTCTCACAAGAATCAAACAAGCTTAACATTTTCTCAGCTTTTACTTTTTTACCACCAACACGAAAAGAGGAGTGTGTCTGTGTGTATTTATATATTTAGCGGTTTTTTGATTGAAGGTCAGTTAATATTTGATTTTATAATAAATATCAAGATCCGTTAGTATCTGATTGTATAATATATATTGAATGGAATTGATAACCTCTTTCGAAAGTCAGTAGAAGATAAAGTACCATAAAATATAATTTTATCTGGCAATTTAACTTATTTGCATCTTCAATGGGCTGAAACATCGACCTTGTTATTTTTATAGAAATTGGGTCAAAAGTTTCCGCTTGCTTAACTAAATATCAAAGGCAATAAAAATACAGCCAATCTCACTTTTGAATATAAAGTAATTTTAAATGTGGAAAATAAGTAGAAAAAAAATGATTTATTAATTTACTAATATCCACCCTTCAACTCGTGAAACTAGTTATGCTAAACAGTTTAATTCTATCATCTGTTTCAATTACTTTTTTATATTTTCCTCCTAAAGTATGTTTAATACCTAATTTCAAATTGACCTCACCTCCTCACTCAGGACATAAGGAAATGAATGTGATCCATTAAGGAAATGCTGCCAGTGCCTAGGGCTAAAATATTGTTAATACCGTTGTAATTAAATAAACTTTGTACAATTTTTTATTTATTTACAAAAGTATTTTCGAGATTTCAAGAGATCCGTTTCACTCCAGATTATTTATATATTTTTTCTTGCTGCTTTGTTTTCGTACAGCAACTAACTGTTAAATTTTTTAAATTGTTATTTTTCAACTTAGTTTTACATTTTGATAAACCGTTAATTTCACAGTGTAAATATTACACTGTAAAAAATACAAGTTGTATTTTTGATTTGGAGGCTGCGTAAAAAAAAATTAGCCGGAAGTCTTAAAAGTCGACAACACTTAACATATTAAAAGTTAGGAGCCGTGTGTCGGAGGCTCTACATCAAACATGTATGAGATTACTGCAGACAATGTGGTGAGAGGAAAACTTCGATTGGGTTTGTGTGAAGCTGTCTTAACTCTGCCTAATCCCAGCCTTATTGAGTCCACGTAACATGTTCGTGAGACTTTGTAAGATACTTTTGCCGCGAGTTTTACTTGGGGCTTTGCTTACATTTAAATAAAGTGAAAACCAAAATATCTGCGATTATTTTTATGTCACTGGTTCACGCTCACAATCAATAAATTAATTGTAAATAAAAAAATAAAACTGACGTCAAAACTCACTAAACAGTAAAAATTAAAATTTGTATTATAAATGAAATTACTATAATTAATAAAAATATGTAAATAGGGTTGATAAATAAAATTCATACAAAATTCATCAAGGGCTTAAAACTGTCATGTTGCTTTTCCAAAAAATTCCAAATTGATCTACAGATGGCGATATACGAGGGGAACATGGGAAAAAAATAAATGTCGAATTGATAAACTTATTTTTGTTATTTTAAGGTTATTAGAATAAATGGAAGCATCGATGCCATCTGACTAAAACTAGTAATAACCTTTGGTAGTTCCCTATTTGCCCATGATTCTCCTTTTACTCCAGAAATTCCCAAATAATATGACACGAAAGTAAATGCTAAGTCTTCATGCGAGCGCAGCTGTGATTTTACTGTTAGTACAACTACCTATGTTCACGCGTGTGATAATAAAAATTGACAATTGAAAAAAAGGGGGATACTTTTTTGACTGACTGATAAATATACTTATTATTTAAAATGGAAAAATTATTACAACAAAGAAATTGACGAGTTCCACCGATTTTTATACAATACACAATGAATCAGAATTATTTCTTTGTCTGTGCAATATTCAATCTATGCCTGTAAAAAAATCATTTGACAAAATAAAACGTCATAGTGTTTTGTAAGCAAATGTAAATTTTAAGTGAAAATGTGAATAAATTAGAGGTATGATTGTTTGTGCAGATTTGAGACCAGCTGTAGACCAGGATGAGCTCATGTTCAGACGACGAGCGCTTCGGGATGCTGTCATATGTATCGGATGGATTAAACTTGTAAGAGTGTACTTTAAACTTATTTAGTACAGTGGAGTTATATCCTTTCGTTGTTGTCATCAAAAAGTGCTGCACGATATGGATCGTCCTACGTAATCAAAACAGCGAAGGAATGAAACTATTTCCTGCACAGTTTAAATGGGTTTGATCCGGTCTGGTCTGACCAGAAAAACGTGCATCGCATTAAGCCTCTTCACCACATAACATCAAGTAGAAACCTAACGCTTGTGTAATTTTTATTTGAAAAGGGTAGAATTTAAACAGAGTGTAGAGGAAATAAAGTGTTTCCTATTCACATCTATCTTTCCAAATTATTCTTAAAATATACCTATTTAATTAGATTTTCTGTAACAAACGTATTATGAAGCTCCAAATTAAGTTTTATTATATTGTAAGATACATAGTATTAGCTTAGCTAATTACGGGAACACTCTTGAATCCACCCAGGGAGGCCTTGGAGTCCCCGCTTCTTACTGAATAAAGACGATATATCTTGATTGTGCGATGTACGACCAAATCAGTGTTTCATAGGGCAATTAATACCCTGAACGATTAGTTCCCCTTTGTTATAAAGAACTTTGTTGTTTTTTTATGAAATTTAGTACAAAGATAGAATAGTCACTAGAGGGATCGCTTTTGGTCGCTGCCTACACTTTTAGGAAACAGACGTGGTAGTATATAAGTAAATAAAAATAAATAAATATTACAGCATAAGACCGAATGTTTTTTTTATTCTGAAAGAAGGCTTGTAGTGGTTGAAATAGAGCAAAAACGAGGATAGAATCACAGACAATCATAGACAAAGTCGCTTTTTCTTCCCCTATATTCTTTGTATGCTTAAATCTTTAAAACTACGCAACGGATTTTAATGCAGTTTTTTTAATAGATAGGATGAATAAAGAGGAAGGTTTTCATGTATGTTTTATACCCGTGAAAAGCCGGGCATGTCGCTAGTAATAGAAATAAAAATGAATTTTTGTTTACTAATTTTCAGGTTTCTACAATTTGCTACATAATTCTCTACTTCCTAGTCGCGGCGAACAGTAAAGGACCAACCTCGGAAATAATACAAATAATGATACTAACTTGTATAGCACCGTTAATACTTAATGGAATTTTTCTGTTCCTAGGAGCATTGGAGGTGAGGAAATTTTAATTCTAGGCAATTTAAACTGAATCTTTAACATGAAACTTTAATTGATACTCGGCAGGATATCTGAATAGCTAACGTAAAATTTAAATCTATTTCCATCAAAATAATATTAATAAAATGAAAATTGAAAATAATTTAGAAATCTCCCGAAATGGTATAAAAATAAGAATATCATAATAAAAGGATTAATTATTATTATTAATTATATCTTTTTGAATTGTAGTTAAGATACATCTTGAGTCAGTTCCAACAAAAAAACCTCATCAAAGTCTTTCCATTCGTTTAAAATTTACGATGCCACAGACAAACAGAACTTCAACAAACAAACTCATAAAACGCCTCTCTTTTGGTTGGTAGTAAAAATAGGAAGAAGTGTAGTGATTACCAACGAGGGTTTTTATTTTGGTATAATTTTGTTTCAAATATTTATTCATATAATACTTTCTTCATAATATATACGTTTACGTACTCAAATAAAAGTTTGATTCCCAACTTATCTCTTCTAGGTCAAACTATATTCTCATAGTTACTAATTTTGTTCAATGATAAACAGAATACTATTAAAAATTACTAATATTATACGATTCTCAAAGATTTAATTAACTTTTCAGGAAAAGGCTTGGGCGCTCGAAGTGGCGCTATGGCTTTGTCTTCTCCTCGCCTCATATAACACAGTTCTAGGTATCACGGGGGGTATTTATTTCATTCGAACTGGCCACTTTACTGTTCACTTTATGCTCGCCGTTATTTTTGGACTGTTGGCCATATCATTGTGTAGTAAGTATATCAGTACACATTATAAAACGAATTCTAAGTTGCAGTGAAAATTGCGTGCATAAGATAGGATAAGTTTAGGTAATTCCTTAAGTGTTAAGTGGCACTATCAACCGTTCTTTGTAGGAGAATAAATATATAATTTCTACAACAATATTATCTTTTTTAAAGTGAACGTTGGATTATATGTTTTAACATACATGTATTTTATTGGCTTACCTGCAAAATAAAGGTTTTTGATTTGATTTAGCGAATTGTAAATAATGTTGGTTATGAAAATTTTAGCAAACATTGTTAAATTACCGAACACGTAACCGAAAATAAATTAGATTTTTCATTTCAGCTGTCATTTGCCACGACGTGTTGATAATTTTCTCTTACAAAAAGCTCCTGCAATCTTTATGACATATTTGTGGAATGTGTTCGAAACCTTTTCATCTCGTTTGCGAATAAACTTATTAATGGTAAAATATTGTTTATCTTTTTAACACACAGATTTAAAAAATACATTTTCTTATTAAATATGTTTGGAATTACTTAAATTTAATTTAAAATACCACCTCCGTAGCCAAGGGATTCTACCATCTGCGAGTTAAAATTAAACCATAGTTTGACCGCAATCTAGCCTGATGTTAAATGATGTTACTTAGTGAGGCATAGGACAGACAGATTTCTGTTACTGTTACACTGATATTTTACAGTCAAAAAGGTGATCAGTCTGACACCGATTGTTTTGATTCCCTAGGATTTGAATTCAGTATCTCCGGCCCAACACGCATAATGTACGCGAGAGACCCACTGCGGCACCATTTAGTAGTTGTCTAGTGTCTACCTTCATTCTACACAAAATAAAATAGTAAACAAAGATTCTATTTAAATATTAGCGAATAATAAAGGTTTAATTAAAAATGAAGTTATTTTAATAAAGCATGCTCAACGTTTGGAATTTTACATTTATAAACATTTTACGATCTCTTGAGGAATCTCATTCAGTCTTGGACTCACCTTATCAAGGAAAATATTTTTTAAATTCAAGCCACTGAGGACTTATTTATCGCGTTTGTCATTCGTTTTTTTTTATAAATATTTTTTTTACGAACTGTATACTTTCGAACTCGGCATCTATTATGTTGGGTCAAAATAACAAATTTTGGTTCTAATTATCGTGGTAAATGTAGTGGTAATGTATACATTAATCATCTTGGTTACCACTTGGGTAAAAATTCATGTACGTGTTCAGACACGTGACGTCATAAATTACAGAACTTATTTATTTTAAATATCTTACTAAATATATATATATATATATAAATGGCTGCTCAAGTATGGGTGCGAACAGCATGTAAAAAATAAAAAAATATAAGTGCATTAAAGAAGAGAGAGAGAAATAAGAACTATGAATTATAAAGAAAAATGATCATAAAATACTTCAATAAAATAAATTCCAATAAAGTAATTCTGAAATATTATTGTTATTACACTTGTTACTATAACATACTCGGTAGATAATTGAAGTTTAAGTAAATCACTACATAGTCGCTTTTTCTTCCCCTATATCCCTTTGTATGCTTAAATCTTCAAAACTACGCAACGGATTTTGATGCGTTTTTTTTTAATAGATAGAGTGATTAAAGAGGAAGGTTTTTATATATGTTTTAAACCCGTGCAAAGCCGGGGCGGGTCGCTAGTGCTATATAAATTGAAATTTAAAAAAAATATTTATAGGCATGTAAGTGATCAGAACTTCGTTCCTACCTAAGCGAAATACAAGCAAAGAACCTTCGGCGAAACACGCAGGTGAATACACCAAGGAACCTTAGTCACTAAAACGCTATTAGCAATCAGTAGATTATATATATCTGATTTTGCGCCAGTATAAATTGACTTCTACTAATAATTGCCATTTACGATAATACCGTAACATAGAAATACCCTAATAAGACTATCGCAATAACGCAGGCTGATATCCTCATTGTGCGAATCATAATTTGTTCCCAGCGCAGCGTTAAGTTAGACTGTGTCGGGATGATTAATTACCTGAGGGATCAGCCAATTGGGAATTTAATCCCGCTATCAAGCACCGGAAACTAAATCAAATTCGCACAACTTTTGGCTTCAATAGTTTCATACTGCGTTTTAATTATACCTAAGCACGGCATTTCTACATTAAATTATTTTAATCAGTAAGCGATTTTAATGATTTTAATGGCAAACAATATTATGGTAAACTTTGTAAAATTCCGTGACTCCGTAACTTCGTCTATTCATGAAACATTTTCAAGTAAAGTCAGGGTTTCAGTGTCATAATGTAAACCAATAATTAGTCACGGAGATTATAAATAAAACGTGCTGTAAACGGTTCAAACGAACTATAAGTTCCTATACTAAAACATTATATTTTATAATTTTTACTCTAAGAGTTAGAGGTTAAAAAATAAAAGAAACAAAAATATAATTCAAGTGAAAACACTTTTTTTGAATTGCTTCAATAGGAAGTGATATAGTGAATAAACTCAACTTTAAAACCTGGAGTAAATTTCCAGAACATATCTGGCTTAAGGAGCGCCTCCTTGGTCTAGTGGTAAGCGCGTAAGCGTTACAACCGAGAGGACCTGGGTTCGATTCCCGGCGGAGATAAAAAAAAAACTCGGTCTGGCAGGACATAGAAGGCTGATCACCTACTTGCCCCTAAAGAAAAAAATCTATCAGTGAAACAGATGTGAAATGCATCTGCCCCATACCCCACTAGGGGACACGGGACTTCACTATCTGGCTTAAGATTATAAGATTAAACTCAACTTAAGATTTTCAACTTTATCGACATTCCAATCTAAAACTATTTACAACCATCATAATATAAAATAAAAACACAGTATACGATGCAGTTATAAATAATAACATAATAACCACGCCAGGCGATGAGTTTTGAAGGCACGAGTTTTTCGTCAAGCAAAATCCACACATTCCAAAATTAATGGCCCAGTTCAAAACCATATGAACAAACATATACCAGAGGTATATCTTCACAAGCAATTCGAATCCCCTCAACGTACCAATAAGTAGAATAAAACTCGTAAACAGAAACACAGAAACAATTAGACTTATCAGTGTAAGGTATACGAATAAATCCTGCTTCTTCTCATACAAACTTTTCCATTCGGAGTAATTTATAACGATGGACAAAACTAGGATCAGACCAGCTAAGCCGTACATCATTCCCAAGATTGCTATTATTAAAGATCCATCCTTCACATCCATGCATAGTAGAAAATCCTCCGTCGTTGGGAAATAATCCCATATATCGGTACTAGCGTAAACTATGTTTCGGACCCAAGTTTGTACTCGAGGACATAAGTCTTCCATGATTTGGACATTTCAAGACATTTATGACAGTAGCACGTCATGTTATAGAATAAAACAAGCAAACATAAACTATAAAGTACAGATAATAGATAAATCTTTGAGGACTTTCGTTGAATGTCAATTTAACTTACAAATTACTATTTACATAATGCTAAATTTCAATGTTTCAAAATTTATGTATGGTCATGAGTGACAAACATGCATTGTTTTTAAGCATCCTTGAATATTGCTCACAAATTTGGAACCCTAAATACGAAATATATATTAACCATTCAAAGAAAATTTATGAAGTACCTACAATTTAAGTGCAATAAAGCAAACCTGCCTCCCAGGACTAGAAACGTAAGTTCCCCGGATTTTGGAGCTTTCATCCCGGACATTTCAATACTTTTTTCATTCACTTACATCTTGATTAAAATATATTTTACTCCGTACTTGATGGAACAAAACTTTAGTTTTAAGCCTCTTTTGTTGCATGAAATAGTGGTCTTGTGACGACAAATGAGTAATTTTTTAAATATTAATTGCTTTTTTTTAATCTTCTTAGGTATTAAATTATTAAATTATGGGAACGGGATCTGATCTGAACCCAGACTTTTATTGTAGTCCAAAGACTACAATTTAAACCCCGCCCGGACGCTCCCAAAAACTAGGACAAATCCGGGAAAACCCGGACTGATGGCAGCCCTAATTACGAAGTGAGATACAGAAGACATCATATTATGCTGCCCCTCCATATTAGACGTAGTATAGCAGATTTAATGCTACTTTCGAAAATTGCCCAATCACAAGTGGATTCTCCATACCTTCTCTGTAGAATAGGTTTAAAAGTCCCCACAAGATCCATGAGACAACCAATCCCTCTCCAAGTTCCACACAGTTGTACTAATTATAGATCAAACTCCTTTTTAATTAGATCAGCTAATTATTTCAACAAGCTACATGATGACTTTCCCGAACTAGACTTATTTAACCTTTCTCCTAACAAAATTATTTCTAATAACTGGTTTGATGCGTGTCCTGAATTGTTAGGTTTGTAGTTTATTTTTTAGTTTGTTTAATTATTAACTTAACATTAATGCTGTTTAATTGAATCAAACGACATTGTACGGGATGTAACAAGCAACAAATTTTAGTTTCAATATGTGAAAACTTAAATGGTATATAGTAACTTAAATTGTTAAAATATATCTGATACGTTATATCACTGTTAGTTTTCCAAATAAAATAAAATAATTGTAAAACTGTGTTAAATATACGCGGTTTATTTTTTGAATATATACGTATATTGTATATGTTTTTCCTCATACGACATAATTGTTTTGCGTAATTGTAAATTGTTTGTGGTGTAAATTTAGTGTAAATATATTTACTACTAAATAAAGGTAGTAAAAACTCAAGTGGATTAATTTTTCACGAAAAGTAAAGCCTTTTCAAAACGATTGGCTTGCTTTTTATACCTGAATAAAAAAGACTATCTCATAATAACATTAAACAAAAAACAATTTTATCATACGAGTCTTTTATCATATTATGAGTAATGAGTATCTCTTATTCAAACAGAATTTTAATATGCTCTAAAGCATTAACGTAACCTTTAGTACTTAGAATAAAGTAAATCTAATATAAAATTGTAACAAAAATGTCTTTTAGATTATTACGCTTAAAGAGTCTTCTGATGGAAATTTAATGTTAAGTACACACTTCTAAAGCCTAGCGTCTTTGACTTATATATCTAGCTTTTACTCGTGACTTTGTGTGTGTTTAGTCTTATTAAATAAAGTTAAAGCTAGATGTTGTTTGAGTAAATTTATTACAAACAACAATATTATAGACATTGTTTTAATTATTTTTATTATTTAACTATTTTAATTATAAATAAAATTTATGATTAATTTATGATTAAATAATAACCAATGTAGCTGTTATATAATATTTGCGGCAAAAATATAACCAATTGTTAAATGTTCGAGAGAACCATCCCTTGTAAGAATCTTTTACAAAGTTTGTAATAGAAACAAAATTAAAAATGTATGTAGTTCTCAAGTTGTCTAATTTTGACTTTTATTAACTTGCTTCAATCAACTCTTTTAACTAATTTTAAACTTACTGATATGTGTCACCTAGAAGGAGTCTATCTTCCTATTATTGAAAAAAAATTAAAATATTTTCTCCATTTATTACACCTACATTAATAATATATATACATGTACATGGTATTGCATAGATTTATCCCCTAAAACAAAACGAGTAGTTCATTAGTATACGAGTAAATATAGATTATACAAGTCTTCAAGTAAATCCTCTTACAACGAATAATTAGGGATCAGAGCAAATGGAAAATTAATCGGTATGTTACAATTACCGCATAGTGATTTCAGCATTGTTTCCATTCGAGCTCGCCTCGTGAACTATTCTATGCATAAAATGAAACAAGTCTCATATTGGCGTGATATACAACTAATCATTAGTTAATCATTACATATACGTTGTAGAGAGCTGTAAATGAGTGATTTTCAATTGTAAACCTTCTATCGCTAGCGAATTCGGATGGGAATAAGAGACTCAAAGTCTGTAAAATTATTAAAATAAATAAAATAAGCATATCGCTTTATAATATACTAGCGATCCGCCCCGGCTTTGCACGAGTATAAAACGTATATAAAAACCTTAATCTTTAATCACTCTGTCTATGAAAAAAACTGCATCAAAATCCGTTGCATAGTTTTAAAGATTTAAGCATACAAATGGATATAGGGACAGAAAAAGCGACTTTGTTTTATACTATGTAGTGATAAGTATAAATATATATATATAAGTTTTATTAAATTTCAAATATTAAATACAGTTCAAAACTTAATACCCTAAGTTTTTCAATAGATTTTTCTTTGACAACGACCTCCTCCAAATGTTGCTAGTGCCATTTGACTCTTGCTACACAGATCAGATATATTAGCTACAATTTGTGAAAATTATAAAAAAATTATAAATTTAATAAATTCTCATTTGTAATCATGATGTCGGTGGCTTTTTTTCAATTGTGTTCTATTTCACTTGTTCGAAGTCAAAATATTTGAAACGCGTGTCAATGATTTATTAGTGAGATGAAAATGAGGCCATTAATTTTGATCTCGTGCCGCAGAATATCAATAAGCTGCTGTTTAGAATGCATTCAATGCTAGATTCACGAATCGAGGATAGTAAATTTTAATCAAATCACAAATATTGTTCTAATGTTGGAAGAATATTTAAACATTTTTTTTTCTATCGGAAGAAATTACTTTTTTAAATGAAATTTTGCCTTTTTTAAAGACTTCACCGAAAGTTTATAATTATATTTGAATAGTTCTTCTTTTTCACTCAAAAGCGTAAAATAAAAATCATCAAATAAAAAGTACAAATTACTAGTAGGTAGGTAGGTTATCGATCAAAGTGCAATAAATACCTATACTTAATACAAATAATAAATTTTACAAGGTAAAGATGTGAAAGATTTAAACTGTCATAGAATCAAAAATGTTTTACATCCAGATTCTATAATGTACGAAGTAAAGTTACATAATTTTATGGACAACAGTTGGCCTATAGATTAAGGTAGTTGTTTATTGAAATTCGTAATTATTTTAAATATTTGTTAGTGTCGTAAAATTCTACCTCTCATAGCAATAACGACTGGGATTTTAGTTAATTATCAAACCAATTTGCTAAACCCAAAAGCCAATTGTGTTAAATCCCAGGCATGGTCAGACAAATTTCTCTGTATCTTAATAATTTTCCTTAAAGGTAAATAAGTGACCCCTTGAAACTGTGATGAATTTTCATTTATTATAACAACAAAGCCTATTTAAAAAAGTAAATCTAATTTTTTATTTAGATCACTACAAAATACACGCAAAAATAATTTATTAATTTGTAGTATATAGGACCTAGTTGTATAGCATAACAATTTATAAAGAAATTCGTTGTTACATTTTCGATAATCTCATGAAATTTTCAAAGAAAATTGTGCCCTCGTTACTTGGAAATTCTGAAGCCTAACCCGTAAGTTACTGACATAAACAATAAAAACTTAAATTGACTGCTTTTGGTCCCTTCACAATATTACTTAACCCTTTTCAAATAGGATATTTCTAAGTGGAATGCTTTAGACCTTCTAACTTTGTATAACTATCAAACTATTAGTGAATTACCACATGAATTATTTAACTAGAAATGTTATAAATGAATAGAAACTTTCTACCAAGAAAATATTTGGATTCGGCACTTTAGTTTATTTATTTATTTTTGATTCAACCACATGTTGTATTAATGTAGTAACCATTTCATTGCGGATCTCTTAATCGTAATTCACGCGGTGCACGTTGCATCGCGTCAGCATATTTGACCCGTGGGACCTACTTTATTAAATTCTAGTAACTTTTATGATTGTGTAATTTTTTCATTCTTTACCTAGCATCGGTAGCTTTAACATATAAATTGTAACTCTAAGTTAATTTTAAATATAGTTTTAAATCCATTCTGGTTTTCTTTGGAACCTTCGGCTGACCTTACGTAATTCACAGTTTATATTTAGAAGCAAAAGCAAATCTACTTGGACACCATTAAGTTAGGCGGCTAAATTTCCGCATCTAAGTATCGAACAGTTTTGTAAGTTTGACGATTATAATCATAGATTATATAACAATCATACAGTATATTATCACGCAGGTGACCGGTGATCAAGCTTGTATAGTTTATCTTGCAGTAAATGTAATTAATTGTAATATTAATTAATAATAATCTTTATACCGCCGGAAACACATGTTTTGGATGGGTTGGCGTAGAAGGCTGATCGCCTACTTGCCTGTAAAGTAATAATCAGTGAAACAGAACAGCAATGTGCCTGTCCCATGCCCCACTAGAGGTTACGAGAATTAATTGTATTGTATAAACAATAATTTAATGACGTGTTTTGTTATATTGGCCGCCATTTTGTTTTTAACATTCATCATTAATTGTTAATGATGAATTGTCTGATTTTTACTTTGCCAAAGTATAATAAATAAATATATACATAGATATTTTACTCCTGAGGATAAATCTACAGTTTTAAGACGGTTTTAATTTCTTTAAAATAAATTTTAAATATGTCTTCTATGAATCGTTAAAATCAGTTCAACGCAGTCGCATGAAGTAGGTACTGAGCTAGTAAAAGACATAATAATAGATCTATGAAAAACGAGTAAATTTTCCTTGAAGTGCTCTTTGGGCGACGATTGGGTTTACGTGACATCTACGTTTTCTGTTTCTTATACGTTTACAAAGATATCTGCAATTAAACAATTTTTAAACGCGTTCATTTCATGTACATGTTTGTGACTGTACCAGTCTGGCCAATTTGGTTGGTCAGAAGAGCACTGAATGTTACAAACTGAGGATCGGTTATGCGTACGGTCGGTCGAGCACTAAAACCGGTCTAGAGATATAGTTTCGCTTGAATTCGTATGAACTAGACCCGACTAATGCTCGACATGCGATAAAGCCTTTGGCCTCTGCATCATTTAGGTTCAGACAGGCTGAAAGAGAATCAGAGTATTTTGTATGAAATATTAGGTATCTCAAATTGTATTTGAATTTTGCCGCAGAAATATATTGTAAACTACTCGGTTTTTTATTTTTTGGATATGTCAATGGGTATTTCAGTAGTCCTTTAATCTGTACAAACACAATTCATTTTATTTATAAATACTTAAATTAAAATTTACATTTAAATGTTATTGTTGTATAATAGAAGTTCATTTTTCTGTCGACCAGATTTGCACTACCACCTTCCAGAATTATTATATTATATTTTGTGATAAAAAAAAAGAAAAAGAAAAAAATATATTCATTAACAATAATGATTAATGTAACTTGTGATATTATTTGTAATAAATTATACGATATTGACTATAAATATTTGTATATGTCTTCGTCTTCACATGTATGTTCTTTTTTGTTCCTCATAGTGCCAGAAAGAGCAGGATTTGGATAAACTCAATTTTTATTTTTTTCTAGTAATTCTAAACCATGTTTGAGATTTTGTTGTTCTAGGGTGATCGATAATTTCATTCTATTCACGAATTATTTGAATTTTTATTGTAAGCATAGACTTACTGTTTTCAAATTAAGTGAAAGGCTACAACATTAATTGAAAATAAACAGTTAACATCTCAATTACGTTAGATTGAACGCAAATTCTAATTACATTGTATAACTTGTTTCTCTTGAAGTGAACTATTTAGTATTTACATTTTCAAATAATATATACATATCTATATTAATGTTTTTAAGATAATGATCGTCTTTTGTTTGAACTCATACTACTCTGACGGATTTGAGTACACTTTCGTTTTGGAAAATACTTTTTCTGAGTGACAATGATATTGTATTTGGCTTTCGATGGAGTCGCGAATAAACGCTTTTTAATTATAAAGACTATACGGTTATTTTTTTTTATCTTATAATATATATCAAATTTTCAAAACTATTTAAAAAGTTAAATTGAAGACGATTTAAAAAACCTCCGAGGTGGTGATTATAAACAATAAAGGATTTAAAAAAAACGTAGCGAAATGGTATAATTATTTATAAGTTACGAAGACACAGACAGACACACAGATCCACAGACATGTTAACCGTAAAACACTCCGTGAAATCTTGAATTCTGTCTCGTTAACACTAACAAGAAGAGATTCAGCCACGGTCGATAACTACTCGTGTATACCTTTATACGTTTTAAATAAACTTCAATAAAGCTTATTTAATAACCAACCCCACAACAATCCATTTCCACTAAAGGACGTGACCCACATATTTTTTCAGACAAATGAAAGTATTTACCCAAAAAGCCTTCTATACTAATATTATAAAGGGTTTTTTTTTGTTTGTTTTCAACAAAAACACTCTTTTAGTTTTTAAATTCTTTCACCGAAGCCCTTCTGGGTGACACAGGCTATGTTGTATTTACTCGTAATACTTCAAAGTTACGAGTTAAAGATGTCAATGATAATCTTAAAAACTTTTGCGTCGGTTTTAAGAATTCTTTCACACATGGGAAGTTATACCTTTTATATTATGTAAGTGACTTGGATCATAATTTATTTGGCCCCGTGAACGAAAGCTAATTTCAAAGATCGCAAATAAAAATAAATAATTAAAAAATAGCGAAATCTTAAAATTTGCTACTCATTTATTAGAGCTTTTTTTGGTTTGAATTTTTAAAACCACAGGCAACTTATTATTTATGCATGCTCCACCAAAAGTTTCCAAACATTCCCTTCTCGTAATTTGTTCTGTACGTCAACCATGAGTTTAATATTGAAAATCTCGAAAATCAATATGTTTTTAACTGTTGACAACCTGTCAAACCCATAGTAACCATGCAAAATTTGCATTTTGTACCGTAGGCTGCTGTCACATTTTTCATACAAACATTATACGGACAGAAAAAAGCGTATTTACGAAAATTATATTACGTCGATGTTTTACGTAGATAGAAAATACTTAGTAAGTCATGGTTCACGTACTGATCTAACTCAAAAACGTTAAAATTAACGAGATCTAATAACGTTAAAAGCCGGAAAACCGTAAATCAATACTGTACTTGTCTAAGAAATGTTTCCGCTTTCATTACACATCGCTGACTTTCATTGTTCAATTAGCCGTAATGATGCGCTTACTATGAAATACGATACATTTGCTGAACACATAAAAGCCTTTTTCTTAATATTGATAACACTTCAATTAATTATTTTGTTTAAGAAAGTTATACAAAAATAGAGTTAATAGTTCAAAACCGCAAACGCATTTCTGCGTCTACTTTACACATATTATTCTTTTACAGAAGGTAATCAACAAAAAAAAAGTGATTTTTGTTTAAGCGGTATTCGAATCTAGAGCTTCTGACAGACCCATCCGTCCAACGCTATCCGTTTAAACAAAAATCAATTTTTTTTTGTTGATTACCTTCTGTAAAAGAATATGTGTAAAATTTAGTAAAAAAATATCCGGTCGTTCCACTTTCAACTGATCTGTAGGCCAAAAACTGGACAGTGCCAAGCAGAACCATTAAGTTTTAGTAATCACGAATTAAAAGAAAAAAAACAGAGTCATGCGAGGTGTTGTCGATTTCTCTCCCAAAAAAGCTTTAGCATATAGACGTAGCGATTAGATTCGTTCGTCCGTGATGACTGTTAAGTGGGATCGGTGCCTTGCATCATTTATCAAAGATGGCTGTTTGCTTATAAGACTAACCTTATAAGGTTAGTGGTGTATTTCTTCTTTACTATTTTACTGTATGCTGTGTTTCTTCAGGTTTATTTCAGAAATGACACAATTTAAATACGGGTTTTCTAATCTATAATGGCAAGTTGCCGTATATAGAGTTCATTTAAATTATTTGATTAGGCAGATGAATTCGTGGGCACATTTAGACAAAGTAATACAAAATTCAAATTCGATATTTCAGACCATTGATCTAACAAATTGGTTCGTTATAAATTACATTACATTTTATTTCATTGAATTTAGAATACTTTTTAATTTTCTATAAGCGATTCCCAATTATTTGCCTTTTATTATTATTATTTCTGTATTTATTACGCTTTGTGCACTTTAAAATCCTTTATAATTTATTACGCTTTGTCCACTTTAAAATCCTTTATAATTATTTTTAAAATGATGGTTTTAGATCTGACGGTTATCATTGAAGTTGGCTTTTTTAACCCCCGAAAAGATGTTTGACGTATATATGTATCTGTGTATGGCATTTTAGGTTCTAAACGATCGGACCAATTGCAATGTGGTTTTTATTTGAAAATTGTCGTGATTGAGATGGTTCTTATCTACATTTGTGAAAATTATTTGTTCAACCATTTATGAGATAAATTGTAAATATTGTCGGAGTGGTTTTTATATTGTCCTTAATTTAGGTTTATTTCGATTTCATTCTCACAATAATAAATATGTAATGAAATCGTCAGAAAAAGTGTCCACAAATACAAGTTAAATAATTATTAAATTTCTTTGCAACAGATGCATTAATTGTTTAGTAATTGTTTTTAGTTTATGAGTTTTAATATACATTATTTAATATATATTGTTTTAATTATTATTAAATAATGTAAGATGAGTTACAAATTGTGCTACCTCAAAAGATTTTATTACATTTAAATGTCTGAATAGTTATTAATCAGTTGGTTTTTCGTTTCAAATTATTGCATTAATTAGGCCATGCTCTAGTAACTAGTTGATAGAGGTATGTTTTAGGATAAAACCACAATGTAATCCGAGTATAAAGTATGGGTATCATTAAGAGGATCGAGCCTTCGTAATAGACGTTCTTTGTCGCTAATGTTGCCTTCCAAAGGGACAGAGCTATAGAAAGCCTAAGCAATTGGGCTGAAACTCAAATGTGCAACTATCAGTATTCATTAACTTACAAACATATTTATTTGTATACTTTTATTTATTTTGGTTGAGACACATCGCACCCTTAGAATGAAAGTGACTCAACTCAAAATTCCTGTAACACTCGATTTTACCATAAACTGACCTTATAAAGCATATTCTAAAACCTTGTAAAGTAAAAGTGACCCATATCTTAGTATACAGGGGGCAACGCATATATTATTAAGATGTATTCAATACTATAATTTTTTGAAGACTTTAATGCTCATTTACCACAAATTGCATTTTTTGGATTAGGTCACTTTCATTCTAAGGGTGTGACATGTTAAGACAATTGCAGGAATAAATAGAAATTTAAATACGCATTATTTGTACAGTAATTATTCTATAAACCTTTTACCTAAGTGTTTTTCTTATATATATATATATATATATAGATTTATTAAATATTTACAATAATGTACTTAAATATATTTACAAAAATGCAAACGGCTCATCAAAGCCGTTAGGTTGCATAACCAAAATACTGGCTATAATATCGCGTTGTATTGCTATACTAATTGCATCTCCTTGCTACTCCCGTGGCTGCTGGTGGCGCGGCATCGATTGCAGAAAACAACAAAAGGCGAAAATATGAAAGTCTCATGGATTTTTATATTTTCTTACCTTTTGGAGTGGAGACTTTGGGTCCATGGGGGCCAGAAGCGCGTCGATTGTTTAAAGAGATATCGACGCGCTTAGTTAAGACCACAGGAAACCCGAAAGCTGGCTCATATTTCGGCCACAAGTATGTGTAATTAAATTGATTAACATACTCACGTTTTCATAAAGAAATAAATTGCTTCGAACATTCGTCATCAAACATTTTTACTAATATCAGGCTCTTCGTATCGGTGCCTTGTATCTGAATTTAAAGCTGTTATTCTAGAAGCTCATAGATATGGTGTTATCTCTTTTTAACCGACTTAAAAAAGGAGGAGGTTCTCAATTCAACTGTATTTTTTTTGTTTGTTAGGTGCCTTAGACTTTTGACTGGGTGAACCGATTTTGATGATTCTTTTTTATTAAAAAGAATAAGATCTTTTTTTTAATCAATATCTGTTCTGTTTTTTTAGAGTTTAAATTTGAAGTCGGATTTTTGTTAACATTATTTGTCACTGCAGCAAATAGTCATATGATGTTTGTTATATGTCAAGTAGATAAGAAGTCATGTTGTTACAGGCGTGTTTTATTTACTGATGAACCTTCAGTCTTAGGTTACTCCCAGTTCTAAATTGTTCTTATAAGCTCGCCCTAATAAAGCGACCAAAGATGAAAAGATGACAGCATCTAAGGAATCTCCATAATTAGCTATGGAGATTCCTTATGTGTGGTAAATATTTAAATAAAAATTTAAAACTCGCGTTGGTTCACCTACACAACGCGTAGTTTAATAACATGCTAATGAATATTAAATTAT
The DNA here is from genome assembly GCA_912999735.1 of Aporia crataegi. Classification (NCBI taxonomy): domain Eukaryota; kingdom Metazoa; phylum Arthropoda; class Insecta; order Lepidoptera; family Pieridae; genus Aporia; species Aporia crataegi. Next base: position 7,070,643 of record OU538749.1, read on the forward strand.
AGTTGAATTATACAAATCCAATATTGTCATTATAAATCCTTTCGGATTTGACTGATTTACATTCATTGTTTAGCAATTTAGCTTGTGATAATATTATTAAGCTATAATCAACATCATTTTGATGATGGTCAGTTGGCGTAATAGATAGTGCTTCTGCTTTCTGCGCCCAAAGGTCCTGGGTACGATTCCTGGTAGGTGCTTTCTTTGTGTGATAAGCACGAATGATTGTTTCCGAATTTTGAATGCTTACAAACTTATTTGTGTAAGGAAACATTCTTATACTGGAAGTTATAATTAACTAGTTGAGAACTTAAAAAGTTTTTGTAAATTTGATAAAACTTTATAAAAGGCAGTCAAATGTTGGCAAATTGATTATATCTTAGAATGTCCATTTTGGGAATGAAGGCTATTATTTTTTTTGTAACGTATAAACTATTGGACCCGTTATGATAATTCTCATTAAGTATTCATTTTTGTTTGAACTGATATACTTCGCATTTGGATCATAAATACAAGCTGTAGTTTTTCAACATGATTAATTTTTCTTGGGATGAAAAATCCTGGGTAACTAACATTTATTAAATCAATATGATCTACGAAAGCTCTCGGTTAACTTCACAAACGAAAAAAAGAAATAGAAACATTGTTTTTTCTCACGAGAATAAACCACGATACTTGCATTCTTCCAATATCAAATGTCTCTCCAACTGAGCTAACAGAGTAAATATAAGTAAATGTTATTAAAAATGTGCACCACAACGCTTAAACAAAATTTATACGCTATAAATTTTAAAAATGTAGGCAAATGTTCCGAGTTACAAAAATGGGATACTGCAAAAGTTGACAGATGCAAACCGAGATAATACAGCAAACTTTCTCAGCTTGATTCTATCCCTATTTGGAATCTGCACGTTTTGACACCCAGAATAATGGATTTATATCCCTTCATTGTATACAGTGTCGCACCGTACAATTTTATTCGTTTGACGTTATTAAAACCACGAAGGAACGTAACTTCTTTTCCTCAATATTTTCTGAGATCTCTTGAACAAACTGGTGACTAGGCACCTCACTCACAATGCCTTAACAAACTTACAAAAATGTTTTGAAAGATTGACTGAGAATTAGCAATCGTTTTCGTGTAGTGCTTTTGTGTATGTAAATAAAGAATAATCAAATTATTATTAAGAAATTATATAAACTTTCTGTTTCTTTTTGATTGCGATGCGACAAAATTGTTGTGCAGCTCCATCATTTTGTAAAGCCTTTCTTATTTTGTAATTACATTTCAAATCGAATTGTCTAGCATGAGTTTACGAAAATATAATCGAGTTTTATCGAAGTTTTTAATACTGAGGTCTATATCGTTCGAATAATGATTTCTAAAGTACTCATATAATTTTGTTCTGTGACACTTTTGCATGAAACAAATATTTCATGGAAACGCTATTGAATACTTTACGACTCTAGGTTGGTTATAAAGTTGTTGCTTGAAAGCTCAGGTTTTTACTCGCTTGTTGACTGCCTTGTAGAAGCTCAGTCGTTCCCACATTTTCGCCATTATTTACAAACCTCGTTTAACTTTTATAAATGATTACTGCTCTGTTGCCTTTTCGCTAACGAGAGATATTGTATAAATAAGACTAAGCAATTTGAAACCTAATCACCTAAAAAAAGAAAGATTTAGACGTGTGATCACTTGCTTGTTCAGTCAGCGAATTTGAATTTATTTCAATATCTAATAATCATCATAATCATCTAAAAATTATTTAAAATTTATAAATACTTTAAGGTTAATCAAATAAAGCTCAAAACGTTTTAACACCATCGATAAATTCGTTCGATGTAATCTTGTACTAGGACTGTTTTTCCTTAAAGCAAAAAATCTATTGTTAAAGAAGAAAAAATTAAAAGCTAAAAACGATTAATCACTTTTCTTTCATGTAATGAATAGCATATTCAATATTTTCAACGAAGCTAAAATGAAAAAGAAATTGATGTTAAAATTGTGTATCTAAGTTGAATAATTAAATACGTCTATCTGTGCCCTACAAGGCTGTGTACATGTGTGATAAAGGAGACTAAATCTCTTCAACCAAAGACCGATTCACTGATCATTTTCTCCTGATAAGTAGTTGATCAGCCTTCTATGCCTACCCAATAAAATATTTAATTTCCCGGGATTTGAATCCACAACCTCCAGCGTAACACACAGAAAGTTGAACCGCTTAGCCTTGGAGGCGGTAAAATTTTAAAGTTTTAGCCATTACTAAATTAATAACAATGAGGCGTCTATTTCCTTTAGAGGCAAGTTATAAGTTTATTTCTGTTTGCGCGATGCAAATTCAGGAACTCGGTCGCAACACGCGTTGCCGCGGGGCGAGAACCACTTAGCCTAGTAAGTGAAGCTCTGAAGTTATAGCCATTACTAAATTAATAACAACAAGGCGCTAAAAGAAGTGAGGAAACTCCACAATCTGCAATAACCCATAGAAGTTTTAACAGAGTTATCTCGATGCAATGTTCAGAAGTGAGCTAACTAATCAAGGCACTTTTCCCTCTAAGAGACAATAAACAAAATTTCCACCTGAAAACCGTCTATGAAAAATAAAATAAACTCGGGCACCCTCGGGTGCGTTTAAAAAAACTTTTCCGACCTTATTCGAGGCATTAATTAAGCGAAACGGGCCTAATTTCGGCCAACGCTTTTCTGGCTAATTGAAATAAATGTGGAATTTTAATCCGAGAACGGTGCAAGAACTGTTTAGTTTATTCATTTGAGAAAACTCCTCAATTACTTAAAGTTAACACGTAATTATGAGCAATAGCGAGTGCGGCGAATGTACTATTCTTAACAATTTGTCTTTAGCCCCCGACGGTAAAAAGGTTTGTTTATCTATAAACCATAAATGTATTTATATGTGTAATCTTATCACAAATTACACAAACACTTACTTTTATCACTAAATCTTTATTTTTTATCAATTCAAAAACACACTCCTCACTCACTCCTCTTTCTTCTTCCTCCCTCATTCATACTACGCTTCATTTCATACACACATACATAATACACATATTTAAAACAATGTTGAGCTATTTACACCATTTATAACTCAAAAACGGTTGGACCAATTTTGACGATCTCTATTTTGTTGAATTCACTTAATCCAAGAATAACAGAATAACTATTAAAAATATAGAGAATATACGAAAAAGTTTTTATGAAGAAAATTCGTTTCCTCATACAATTTCTATGGAATGATGTTTTAGGTGAGAACTCTGAAGCGATACGAAGTTCGCGGGGTCCACTAGTCAAATATAAAAGAGTCTGTGTGTATAGATACAGACTTGTAAGTGTGTCTCTTCTTAACGAATGTACTGATAACGATGATTTTTTTTCTATTTGAAAGCTAATTTGATCGATATGGATTTTAAGTAAGTAATTTACTTTATTTGGCTTCATAATATTTATAAACAGAAATGATTTGTATTTTTTAATCCTTGACCAAAAAGTGGGCTGTTCTAAGTTTAGGTATAGGACCTAAAATACCGAACATAATGCCTTTTTAGAGTAAAACGGAACCCTATTACTAAGACTCCGCTGTCCGTCCGTCAGTCCATCTGTCACCAGGCTTTATCTCATCGATGGCTCCTAAGTATACTGAGTCAACTCTACTTTTAATAACTTTACAGGAAGTCGATAAGAAGAGCATAAGATTATATTTCAAAATTTAACACAATCAAGAAAATATAAATAATCATTTTGAATTCAATATATTGATAGCCTTCACCAGTGTCAAATAAAATTCATATTATTTTATTAATTTATGAGATAATGTAGATACATTAGTGTACGTCGATTATTTATTTCTTGAAAATGGATCAACTACCACTTATATTTTTATACGTCGTATTATTGAATTTACGTTTTATGTAAACATTATTTAGTAAGTGCAGTAAAATTTATTTTTACATACTTATTAATTTTTTTATGTGTTAAAATTTCACCGATATACATTATTTTTATTAAAATATTAAAAGTTGACTCACTATACATGGACATAATTTCCAAGTAATCAATCCTTATATTGGGTCAAGTGTATTACAAAATAGGTAAAGTAATTTAAAATAAATTAAAAAGTAATTTAAAATTTAAAACATTGTTTAAAACTTTAATTTTTATTAAAGAGATCACAAAAAGGAATTAGTAACCTTAGCACAACTTTCAAATTTTCATAAAATTAACACTACTAGAAATAGGGAAACCAATATTAAAAAATATTTAATGTTTTAATTGCACATTGCCTTATTAAAAAAATAATAATAATTGCTTGAAACCACAATTATTTATAAACAATCATCTTATTAGGTACTTACGAGTATAATGAAAATCACAGTAATTATATAAGTCTAAATATCTTTGATACAATCTACGATGTAGGCACAAACATCTTATTACTTATAATTAAAATCACAGCATGCATACTAGTCTAAATATCTTTGATACTAATACAATAAAAGCTTAAAATTAAAAGTCTCAAAAGTTAGCATATGAGGAAAGTACTTAATAATTACGTAAAAAAATTTCAAATAAAATAAAAAAATAAATATATTTTTACTTATTCTGAATCGCTTTCAACTATATTGCTATCAGCTTTAATCAAATTAGAAAAAAATAAGTGATATTCCTTAGGTATTATCAGTTTTTGGCACATGTCCATTAAATCTTTGTATTTATTTTTATCGATTGGGATTGGCCTATTGTAAGCTGGGCGAAGATCACGAAATTCTGTATTAGGGACAGTTTTGTTACGTGTTGCTTTAGGTTTATTAGCACAATCAATCCAGTTATACGAATCTTGCAATTAACTAGTTTTATAAAATAATTTGTAAGGATTTTCTGCCTCAATTCTTATTTCGGTGACTTTATTCCACTGCATCTTAGACCCATCACAGCTAAAAATCCAGTTATTAACCCTTTTAAGCATCGTTTTGAAGTCCATTAAAATATCTTGACACACTTCTGTGACCTTATAAGGTTTTTCATCGGTTTTTGCAAATTGAAAGGACGTATACCATTGGGCAGGTATATAAAGTATTTTATCTCTTGTCTGTCTTTCTATTAGGGCATGCATGCTATCACCCTCGTTCTGTGTATGACCAACAATTAAAAAACGATGATTAATTTGTATTTTATATTTATAACTTGCCATCATATACATCAGAAAAACGATCCTGTTTCGATTCTGACCACCGCAGTTATCAGACCAGAATCGGTATTCCTTTATACCGTCGTTGACGGTTTTCTCAATAAATTTATATACACAGCTAGCAATTTCATTTGCTCCTCTTTTAGCAGTCTGTTGGTGCCAGCAAAAGCAATAACCCTGACGACGTCCTATATCAAATATAGTAAAATTATAAACCGTAAGTTTTCGTTTATAATAAAATGTGCTAACGTTTCCATGGGGTACATTCAAGCACTTTTGGAGGTCGTATACTGCTGTTAGAATTTCAGGTTTCTGTTGTGCTAGTTCTTTGTCTTCTGCTTTAACTTTCTCGCTAAATCTTTTTGTTTCAAGTGTTCTTCCTTTTTTGCTATTTCTTGCTCTGTATGCTGTTTATTGTTTTCGAATATATGACATTCTTCACAAATATCTTTTTTGGGCCTGTGGAAACTAATATTTAAGTTTCTGATGACAATATCACGATATTGTCGCACGCTAGTTACTTTATTTGTATACTTATTTGGATCAAACCATTCTTGATACAATTTATACATTTTAGGAAACGATAGAGATCCATCAAGATACTTTCTGGTGGAATCTTTACGAGTATAGTGAGATTCCACACTCGACAAATTTGCAACATGATCAAGTACACTACATTTCATTTGATCAGTTATTTTTTTCATATGGTTAACATGCTTTCCTCGCTGATCAGACTGTACAACTCCTTGTCCTTTTTCTAGTTTTTCTAAAGCTGTATAAAGGAAATTAACATTTTAAATATGTTTGCTCTATTCTCTTTCGAAATTTTTTTACTACATTTCTTTCTACATGTTGCAGGACATGGAGATTTCAGTAGTCTTTTATTATGCTTTGCCATTTCTACTTGTATATTGTAAGCCTCTATTGACATTCCGTTTACTTACCTCATCTTTCCAGTCCTTCATAAAACGTTCTCTTTGTCTACCTTTGTCTTTCTTGGTCCCTGAAATTCGTTTGCGACTCTGAGAAGTTGAAGTAGCCACTGGTGAGTCTGTGTCGTTAGCATAAGTTGCAGGCGTAGAGACAGAATTATCTAGACAATAGGCGTCAATGCAAAAGGATTTAGGACTAAAATCAACGTATGGTGATGGCATCGGAGTATCATCATTTATTTTTTCATGACAGTTACTGGTACTAGGGTTTTCTTTGACATTAAAATCCAGAATGTTCATGTTTTCACAAAAAGATTGATTAGGTGTGTTTGGTTGAGAATCTTCAATTTCTGATGGCGTTGAAGATTTAGTAGGTAGCAAAGTCCCAGTTTCATTAGAAGGTTCTTCAGTAAAGTATTTATTGTTAGGAACTGGTGAAAATTCGGGAATATCATTTGAAAATATAGATAAGTTAGATGATAGATCTGGTAAAAAACCCTCCGGAATCATCGTATCTTCCAAATCAATGTCGTCTAATATTGATAACTCTTCATTGGTGAAATGTGCACCTGCAGGTAGAGGAGAATCTGAAAAAAAACAACATTGAAAATCAGTACAATGAGTCAAGTTAAAACTAGGCAAAAATTGTTCAACGTATACTGATCTATCTCCGTTATACCAGTATACGCGGTTATACTCCTAAAATAAAAAATAATTAAATTAAGTACCCATTTTAATATTTTTATGAACTAAAAATTCAAGATTTCAACTGTACTTACATCATCCACACTCCGCGACTTCCCGACGAATACTGAGCCAGTTGAAACTTGCACCAAAATTGCCGCGTTCGCGTCTCGCGTATACTGGTATCGTGCACTTGACTCAGTGTACTATGTGCAAAATAAATTAACTATGTATTTGATCCAGTGTACGCCATTTTTTCTTCGTTATTAATAGGGATATAAATTTTATTTTAACACAGGTAGATAGGAAATTAAGTAAATGTTATTAATATCTTAAAAAATGAAATTATCGAAAATTGTTAGTTGACTCAGTATACTTAGGAGCCATCGTCATGATAGTTGTTGAAATTTTCACAGCTGATGTACTACTAAAAACATAATAAAATAAATATTCAAGGGGGCTCCCATATAACAGACATGACTTTTTTTGCCGTTTTTATAGATAATGGTACGGAACCCTTCGTGCGCGAGTCCGACTCGCACTTGGTCAAGTTTTTTTTTTAAAGCCAACGTGATTGAGATAATTTTTAGCTACAATTTGAAAATTGGTTCATCTATTTATGAGGTATTCTAATTATAACCATGTCGGGGATTTATAGATTGCCTTCAATTTATTTCCACGTTAACATTTATTTAATATGAACCAGCGTATTATATTTTATATTTAACATTTATTTATTTAAATTATGCTTAATTATCGCTGATTAATTAAATTAAACATAATGAAAGGTTACACCGGGTTTCAAGTTTTAATCAGGTTACAGTAATTCCATATATTGTAATGGCGTTGTTGACGTAAGTGTAACACTGAAAGACGAGCTGTAATTATCTCATCTTCCACGGTTTTGAAATTTAAATAACCCAACATCATTTTCTTAATTTGGTCGGAATTGGTCCATTCGTAAAAGTGATGCCACAGCAGACACACATGTGAAATATATAACTCTTTTTTGACGACCGATTGGCGGAATTGGTATTTTGGCCTTCTGCATCAAAAGGTCCCGGGTTCGAATCCCGGTAAGTGCATTAATTTGTGTGATGAGCAAGAATGTTTATTTTTGAGTTGTGGTATTTTATAATCTTATATGTGTTTATTGTGGTAGCCTCGTTATATATGATTACCATAACACAAGTGCTTCAGCTACTTACTTTAGGATCAGAGCAATGTATGTGAGTTGTCCCAATCATTATTATAAATTATTTTTTCGTTAGAGCTAGAGAATTTTTAGCTTGATCTCTATTAAAAATAATATTAAGTGGAATTAATAATTTCCCCGCGAAGGATTTCACGGGAGATCTGTGTGCTCCGTCTGGGGTCCTTTGTTCGAATTATGGAAAAACCAATAAACGTTTCAATTAGGTTAAAGACCGTTCACCTACTTGCTTTACAGAAATGTGCGCTTGGTTTTACTTTAACTCTACTATATGTTAGAATTAATTAGGTTCTGTTAACACGTAAAAATTATATGGTGGTCATTTAGATACATTTCCAAAACGGCGAAGTAAAAATTCAATGTTCGTACGAAAGGGTCATCCATTATCTGTCAGTCACCTAACCTCGTGTACGTGTCGGTAAAACTCTTAAGCGAATTTTGATGAAATGCCACTTTAACAAATGTCCTGATTTTACTCGGTTAGCCTAGAAACCCGCAAATAATATTTATTGGCTTATACTTCTTACATATTAAACTTTGACTTATATAAATCGTAGCTTATATATAAATAAATGAAACACCGAAATGGATTTTTGCTGTATCTGTTATGGATCACACTTGTGTATAATAATAATAATTGATACAACTCACATACATTGTTCTGATCCCAAAGTAAAAAGCTGAAGCACTTGTGTTATGGTAATCAGAAATAACGAGGGTACCACAATATATACATATATAAGTTTATACACAACCAAGACTCGGCAACAAACATTCGTGCTCATCACACAAATTAAGGCACCTACCGGGATTCGAACCAATTGCGCCAATCATCATCTAATAAATAAATACCTTAATGATTTACATATCGATTTTATATTAAAAAATCAGCCAATAGCTTTTAATTGAAACCTAGAAATTCTATATACATATATTAATTAATATGAGTCAAAGCGGTAGCATATGTATGAAGCAATCAAGTTGTAAGTCTGTTTATGCTGTTACGTATTCTGTTAGCGACAAGCAAATCGACTATGATTAATTGAAACTGTTTGTACCATGTATTTCGAACTACCTGAGTATTTATAAATTTCATTATGCATTAAATATAATATGTTTACAATAGACTTCACAATTATGTATACCAATTAATTATTATAAGCTGAAGTTGAAATATCATCTACATAGGGAGTTTCAGTTTTTATTGATTTTTCCAAAATCCTTATGCAAACTATTTATTACAAACTCTAATATAAACTGAACAACATATCAAATTTTAACCTCGGAGTTGTGAATAGTTTAACGTAAACAGAATTTTTTTTTAAAAAATATCGATAGTACTCACAGATACTGAAATAATTTAGTTTAAAATTTTATATTAAAAATCAGTAAAAGGATGAAAAGGGGTGCGTGCCTAGGGGTTTCAATTATTTCAAGTAAAAAATGGGCCCTTCAAGTACTTCTAGTGGCTAATTTATCAAGACCCTTTGTTGTTTAATGATTATACAGTCAATTTAAGTCTTTAACTGGTACAGAGAAAATGTTCAGATTTTTGAATTAGGAAAATAATATCAAAAATAAAACAAGTCTAATTAAAGACAGCATATTATAAGAAAACCTCATAAACTTCATAAATTGTAGCTAAGAACTGGCTTAAAAAAACTGTGGAGCTGTCAGACCTTACCTGTTTTCTGATAAATAAAATATTATGTATGTACAATAAAGTATTAGTGTCTACAACGAACGTAAACATATTCTCTAGCATGGTCCAACTGGACCCTTTTCAAGGTAGTTAGATGATACCCTAGTTATATGATGAAGTAATTTTTCCTTTTTCATTCATCGTGGCTGAGTTAAGAAAAGTCTCTCAAATATTTGAAGTATTAAGCGATTAGAATTTTAAATTATAAAAGGCCTTTTAAGCAATTTGTAACCTGTTCAGATAAAAAATGACCCTCGTATTCTTTATAATGCGCTTTCATAAAACTTTTGAGAAACCAGACTCAATAGAGAGGTCTTCTTAACTGGTCGGTTGGAATATGAAATATTCATATCGAATGTTTCAGAGAGCTCCCGATCGGTTTTATTAGCATTTAGGGCATCATGATGCGGTTTTTCTTCATACTTATATCGTATCTAATCTCTTATTTATGGTAGAACTAACTGTGCCCAACACTTATTTTATATAACTCAGGTTTTCTAACTTAAAATTAAACTTTAAATTACTTTGTACGCTACTAAACGACCTATATTTAAAATACCATAAACGATTTAATTAACTAGTCAAATTGAAGACGATTTAAAAACCTCAAACATTTTAAATACTAGTTAGAATATCTCATAAATGGCTAAACAGATCTTCATAAATTGTAGCTAAAACTATCTCAATCATGTCGGCCTAAAAACTTACCTACCTACCTACTAGCCTCTATCGCAAACATATAACATCCCACTTTTTAGTCAGGGGTTAAAAAAACAAATCGTTTTAAATATAGTATTTATCTATATTCTACTTAATATAGATAAATAATTTTAATTTTGTTTCATCAGCACTTATTAAATATAAATAATTGAGCATAATCTCAAAACTTCAATCTTCAAAATTTAAATAAGTGAAGAACAACAAAATTAATTTTAATGGTAAAGTTTAGTTCATTTGTTTTGCTCGCTTTTGAAATGTAATTAATAACTTTAATAATAAATAGAATTACTTGACGAGTCTAATTTAATTATTAGCTACGCCCGTGACTTTGCCCTAGGGAATTTAAAATTTTAATCTCATTAGATCTAGATTGTTCTATGCTCTAAACATTGACAGACACACTTCAAGTTGATTAGTCTTTTCGCCTAATCGCCTACAAAACTTGTTTAAGTTTAAACCGAGGAGAATGTTTATTCTCCTCGGTTTTTTTTTCTTAGGATTCAAACCCTTCTTGAACGTTTTCTTCGTTGATAAAGGGTGTGTCCGTCCTGAAATTTTTCAAATCCAGCACCTATTGAATGTCAAATTCTTGAATGCTATAGAAGCAGTCGCCCAACTATTAACTATGTTGGCCTGCAAATAAATGAAGTTTATTTTTCAAGACAAGATCCATCTGGACACTATTAAAAATCGCTTCGAAATCGGTCCAATCGTTTAAATAGATGACAAATATAAACAGATCCACAGTCACACAGATATGTCAAACTTAAGACCCCTCTTTTTGGGGATAAAATGATTTTACGGAAATATATTAGGCACAACTCATTACATCTATTCAGAGGTAACAATGCGAAATAAAAAATGATACAGTGGAATAAAACGAAAGAGTAAGGGACATATTGTTGATCAAAAGAAAGAGATTTAACGAACCAACATCCCTTTTCATTGAATTTCTATGTTGCTAGATAACGCCTACTGTTTGTATTCGATGCCGATACATAGGATCAGAATATAAATAAAATTCGTTTCAAAAAAACCTATAAATCAACTTCAAAGTGATCTAAATATAATAAAATATAAATAACCTTATAATATAATATATAATAAATATATTATATTGTATTAAATATAAGTATATTTGAAAGTTTATTATGTATATATTTAAATATTTTAATTGGCATCAGTGGTGTTAGCAAAAAAGAAATAAACGAAATAACTTTATTATATATGTCATTGTTTCACCCTTTGACATAAATAATTATTTGTAGCGGAAAATTGACAAAGAGCCGATGACAACACAAACCGCTCACTCAATTTACAATATGGAACAACAACATTTACAAACAGAATTCATATTAGAGAAAGCATCTAATGTTTACCTATAAACATATTTCCTTGCGCAAACAATGTTATCGATATATTTCCCTCTGTATGCCATTATTTTTAGTCCTCATGACAGCTAGTGAGAAATACCCCAAACATTTAACACGCGATTTTGAATTCTACTAAAACGCAATAGAGTCTTTATGAGATTCAAAGTTCTTATGTCAAAGTCCCAGGTGTTGCCCTGAGCAAAAATTGAAGTGTAATATTCCGAGTTCCAAATTCAAATTCAGTTAACGTTTTTATTTTTAAACCTTCAGTAGCCGTGACTTATGCATCTAGCAGGTACACGTTAAGTTATTTTGCTTAATTATTGCCTTTTAGCTTTATCTTGTTAAATTGAAAATGTTCCTAAAAGAGCGTTTTAAAACTTGAAGTTCGAAACTATGTTTAGAACTTCAAGTTTTAAAACGGTAAACGGTAAAATGGTCAAGTCTTAATACCGTAAACGGTATTAAAAATAAATCAGTTGCTTGCAAAGGTTGTTATGTGCGAAACCCACTTCGGACTGTCGCAAGATCGTTTGAGTTTATTTTTCACCCGTTATTTATTTCTGTAATAACTCACAAGATATTCATTAAAATTGTAGTGTTGAGAGAAAAAATTAAGGTAAAATATTTATTTAAATTGCTTAAATATCTTTCTAACCCTTTTTAGGAAGTTTAAGGTATTCTCAGGACTTTTTAAGCGAACGTTTAACTTTAAATTATTATATTAAAGCAACTTAATTGACTCTGATTATACTAAGCTGCTTCCTTCAAAACCTTGCTTAAATTAACAAATAACAAAATACTTAATTTAATAGTTTATTTATTCAAAATCACACATTTTGCTTCCAACTTCATGATACACAGATAAATTATTTATCTCTTTTTGACCATCATATAAGATGTGGGAAACCAAATTCTACTTGCTCAGTAAGGTGGCGCTATAAAATATTATATAAAAAATAATTTAAAAAAATTAACAATAATATGTATAAAGATCGACTTAAAAAAACTAAATATCTCTCCATATTGTTCGAGCGGTAAATAATTATGTAAATTATTATATATCATCTTCATCTCTTTGTATATACACTATTTTGGAATTAGATCTGGTTTTTGAAATTCTTTTGTTGTATTCTGTGTAGTTATTCGTAACCGTTTTCTGTCTTATTAAAATTATATCGAGTTAAATCGTTCCAACACTTGAGCCCTAAGAAGCAAATCCTTTCATCCGAACTATTTTACAACTTAAATGCTTCCTCGATGTAAACATATTACGATTTATTCGCAAAACGATTTAAAATTGGATATAAATGTTCGCGTCGATAAATCTAAGTGAACCGCTGAGAACGTGCAAAGTACTTTTGAACTGAACTCAGATATCGGCAGTACAAACTGAACTTGCACAAATTTATACCTATATATTATTGCGATCGTGGTCAGAATACATAAGATATTCTATATAAGAAAAGCTATTTTATTTATATACCCCATTTCGGTACAAACACGAATCTAATGACGTATCATTTATCAAAATCAGTTGAGTCCTTAATCAACAATTCAAATGGACATATATTTAATACTTTCAAATAATACACTGAGAGTCAGTATGTTATAATTGAGCATTAAATATGTTTTAAGTAAGTAGTCAACCGAAGTAGGAACACAGGTTGGACATGACCCTCTTTTGTGATTCGTTGCAGTCGGTTAAAATTAGATTTTTATTCGTGTCTCTTTGTCGCTAAAACTAAAAAAAGGCTCGACTGATTTTATTTCTTTATTGGTTCGTTTTTTTATTCGTTCGAAGCCTCCTATCTGATTAGTTTTGAAAAATCGTGAAAAACGCAAAACTTCAATTGATATCAGAAAACTAAACAAACTTTGTAAAACATTTGACATTAAAATCAATTTAAATTGACTGTCAGATTAGCTAAAAAGTTAATGTATGTAAAAGTAAGTCTTATAAACTTAAAATCGTGAATTCGTAATATTACCAAAAGTAAAGCAAGAAATTTGGCTGCCCATACTAAATTAGAAGAGTATCTGAAAAATGGCTTTTCCTGAGAAATTTTTTCTCTGATTATGGCAATTCCCAGTTGATTTCGTCATTGTATTCTTCGTTATCCTTTAATGGCTCCAACACCGGCGCTCGGGCGAGATATCCTGGAACAAAGGGATTCAATGTATTTAAATAATTTAATAAGCCTAATGCCTCTTTATTAATGAAGCGGAAAAAGTGACTTATAGAAGTCATTCTAATTTTAAATTTCTAATAAGACAAAAACAAGATGGCTGCTGGTTTTCAACTTCAGTTATTTATTAAATTTTGAATTTATGCTCCAAGTTACGGGGTATTACAATTTTTAATTAAGTACACAATACAGATATATATAAAATATTAATAAAAAATAACAATTAATATATGCCAAGTAAATACTACATACTTGTAACATTATAAAGGAGGTTTTTAACAATTTTTATTCTATAAATGCGTTGTAAGTTACAAACAAAGCAATACGAGCGTGAGGATTTACACAGAGCCGGCTTATTCAGACGAGTGGTCTTACCAAAATACAATGTTCCCAGCAATACACTCATTTTAGTATAAACCATAATATACGAACTTTGTTCATTCATATCAAAAGATTTTAGTTTTCATATTTTTTCTTTTTAATAGTTTTCAAAATATATTTAACATTTTACTAAAATTTCCTAACGTTTCGTACTTTAAAGCATGTAATAATGATTTAACATATAAACAATTGTCGATAGCTTATCGCCAAGGATATTGTTGATACGCCAAAGATAGGCCGAGTAGGTTTACATATTAATAAAAACAGCCTGCATAGTAATTAACATTAGTAATAAAATTTATTGTTAAAATAGTGATATCCGAATATATAGTTATTAGCGACATCTATTTTTCCGTAAAATTTTAGAAATAGATTGTAAATTTGTTATAAATATCACGCTGTAATGGAGCCAAACTATTTTCTGATAAGTACTGACTGGTTTGCTACGTTTTTTTCTGCAAAGCCTGCATCGAATGTTCTACACGATTTATGACAGGACTTTTGGAACAGGCATCGATTTTCGATTCTATCCCTTCATTTAGTATTATCATCGGGTTACGTAAGATCCTCAATCGGATTGAATGATATTGATGTTCGTATAAATGGCAAGAGCTTTAGATAAAATGTTCGGATTAGAAGCGTACAAAGTTTTGTATGTAATATATACTTAATACGAAGTTCATTTCTATTTACAAAGGAACAAATTTTACAAGAACGAATGAAATTACATACAATTTAAAAACCTAACATAATGATTACAAATAAAAGAATCTTATAAATGGACTTTTGTCAGCTTTCCCACAAAAAACCGCATGGAAATGTGTCAATTCGTTTAGAAGCTGCGATGCCATAGACTGACACATAGATCAACAGTCACATAGATATATCAAACTTATAATAACCCTCTTTTCTTTATTAAAATTGGTTTTAAAAATTCGCCACAAAGTGTGATAGAGGTCGAGATGTGAAAGGTTGGCCTTTTTTTAACCGACCTTCAAAAAAACCAAAAAGGAGGTTATCAATTCGACGTGTATTTTTTTTTTTTTTTTTTTTTTTTTTTTTTTTTTTTTACCGATGTTCCGCTCGTACGTCGCCATTTGTAAACCGATTTGGATGAGTGAGGTGTCAAACGATAGGGTAACTCGTCGAAGTGGTCCCATTTTTTTTTAGAATTTTTACGATCAATAGTTTTCAGCATATTGAAAGAATAGTTTCACAATCGGACGAGAAATCGCTGAATTCCGCGCGACCATGTCGTGCTTATTTGCTTATAACTCTATGATTTATGAATCCTTATCAATGAATTAGATGTTATTCGATTTAAAATTAAATTTGCAACAAGAGAGAATAAAAATCAAGATAATTTGATTTATAGTTTTAGAGATATTGAGGCATTAAAATAAAAAATTGAAAAATCTTTAATTAGTTCGCTTTAGCAATAGAGATGTCCATGTTGTATCAAATATATACTAATTATAATAAATTGATTTAATTAAAACTCATATTGCCAAGCTTTTGACGGAATTTTATGATAATCTAAGCCATATATTTGATGTTATGGAGCAAAACTTGTCAACAGAGAAAAACATGTCATACCTTATTGTTTACGCGTCCAGTTTAGATCTCTATAGCTCGATGTAATATCAGTTTCTATCGATGACTTACATACCATTTTATAAAACATTAAAAGGGTCATATATGATAGTAAAATGAATAAGGTAGAAGAAATACTTCTAGAGATAGAGAGAATATAGTAACTGAGTTCCTACGGGAAATCACAATGTGCGTTCACTTGCTTACTATAAAACACCATGAAAACTTAATTTATATGAACGATATTACTTAAATTTTTAGTATTAAACGATTCAGTTTTGCGTCTTCTTATTTTTATTAATTTTAAATTATTAAATAAAATTAATTAAATTAGTTTTTAGTGTATAAGGTGAGTGTAAAGTCAGAGCGTCCATGTTAGTTTCGTTTTGATGGTATGATTACCAACTATACGGTTTAGGAGAGCCACTCAAAAGTATAAAATAAATTAATTTTAAACAAAAAAATAAAACCGACCTCAAAACGCACTGAAAAGTAAAAAATAATTTTTGTATTATAAATGAACTTACTATAAATAAGACGTAAATAGTGTTGATAAATAAAATTCATCTAAAATTCTACAAGGGCATAAAACTTTCATGTTGTTTTTTGAAAGGCGGTGCCAAAATAAAGACTGAATGAATATTCCTGGACTTTAATAAAAAAATTAATGGAATGGCTTGGCGCCGGGTTTCAAAGAGCAACATGACAGTTTTATGCCCTTGTAGAATTTTAGATGAATTTTATTTATCAACACTATTTACGTCTTATTTATAGTAAGTTCATTTATAATACAAAAATTATTTTTTACTTTTCAGTGCGTTTTGAGGTCGGTTTTATTTTTTTGTTTAAAATTAATTTATTATTATTACAGCCATGCGAAGCCCGGGCGTGCAGTTTATAATGAACAATACAGTTGACACCTAATTTTTTATATTGCCGTATAATCCTATCTGAATTTCCTGTCAACACAAGTGAGCGGCTAAAAGCGGTTTAAATAATAAAAGAGGGTGAAGACAGATGATCCACTCAGCCCTTTGTTTCGGCTCGCCTCCCCCAGTGCGTATCAGTCCTAACGAACTAAATTGATCCTCAAAGGTCAATAACAAAACGGTGTCAGATAAGGAATTCGCGGTAGCTAATTTACGTTCAACCAGCTACTTGTTCCATTTCAAACTTCAAATGTCTTACGTACCGAGTAATATTTTTTATTTACGCAAGTATTAGCATTTAAAGTAAACAGTTTAAACGGATTAAGCGCGGAATACTTAACACAAGTTTTACAATCTAAACTAGTCGATATGTTAATCTAATTACTACCTATTTAGTTTAACTTGAGAACTTTGTGCTGCTGAAAGTTCAATGGCGTCTTCGAATCTTCATGATTGCAGGAATCAAGAAAAGACGAGAAACTCTCATAGATTCTCATATTTTCGTTCCTTTTGGAGTAGAGAATTTGAGTCCATGGTGGCCAGAAGCGCGTCGATTGTTTAAAGAGATATCGACAAGGCACAGAGCACAGGAAACCCGAAAGCTGGCTCATATTTCGGCCAACGCGTTAGTATAGCGATACAACGCGGTAATGTACTCAGTACGTATTTTGCGTACGCACCCCAACGGCTTTGATGAGCCTTTTGTATATACTTAAGTTTAATTAATGTTCTGTTAACTGTATTTAGATTCAGATCTATCCCGTAATTCAAAAAGAGGGGTGATACAAGTTTGAGGTCATTAGTTCTTAAATTTAAACGAATCTTTATGAAGATCTATTCATGCCTTATAGGGTATTCTTATTCGGGTTTTTAAATTATATTCAGTTTTACTTGTATATAGCGAAATATCTTACTTGTTGAATTCGAGGACTAAATTTATAATCGTTGGGTTCAATTAGTGTTCTGTTATCGTATTAGATGTATTGAATTTTTTACTAACAAAAATATGCTATATTAGGATGAACCAAGCATGTTTCATTAAACGAAACATATAAAACGTATGAAAACTACCTAATTTTCTATAGTTTCTATGGATGTTTGTTTCTCTCCCAAAAATCTATCGAATGGATTTTAATGTTTAGATACAATATACAATAATATATCTCATATATCAGAATGGATGATAATTTTTTGAGGTATTGTCTAAATTAACAAAAATATGACTTTGCCATTTGCGATTAATTTCGTTCTACTAGGTATCATAGTTTTAGAAAAAAGTATATATTGTTTATATTTAAATCATAATTACCAAAAAGTGGTCTAGATATTTTAAAAAACAACAATTTATCTTATTCAGTAAAGAAGTTAATAGATATAACGGGGATAAATATTAAGTTACTAGTAAAATGTAAATTAGGCAGAAGGATTTATATTTCCCGCTGAAGCCGACAAGTTTCATGCTTTTATCTCGTTTCAGTTCGATTAGAATGAAATATTGCTCCGATATCGGGAAATGTATAAACGTTTTTTGAGTGATTTGTCGATACGAAACTTGTTACTCGACTCGTGATTTGTGCTTGATTTTTACCTGAGTATGGCATTTTATGCCCAATTTTTAAAAGGAAATATTGTATAAAGTGGACGCAAAATCTTTTTTCTTTTACACCTTTGGAATTTTAGTTATTTATTCACAATTGGTTGCACAACAAACAAATCAATACCCAATTGAGTAGTGGTTGTGAAATTTGAGTTAATGTGTGTCATTAGACGGCGTGTATTAATGTTTAGTGTGGTTCTGTTTTAATGATAGATTGTTCAAAATATATAATTTAAAAGCGTGAGCATAATTTCGGGATTATTTAGCATTAATAAAGTTGCAGGCCTAAATTAACGTGACAGTGGTTTTTGTTCTATTTCATGTATTAGCATAAGCGGATAGAAGAGATTATTGGCTGGTTATTTTCATGAAACTCCCTCCGTAGCTAAGTTAGTAACCCGTATGATATTAAAGTCAATTTGAGCGTCAATTAGAATTTTCATTCATACATAATCCTGGAAATGTATGAACGTAACATAAGTTTTTAGGTACATCTGAAATTGATCACAATTTAAAAAATCCCTATATGACGATAAAAAATAAGTATATCTCTAATGGATGAACTCTCATAAATCTCTCTTCAGAAATTGTATCTTATAACCACATCAGCTTTGAAACAACAAAAAACTACTTACAACTATTTACAGATGCGTCAAACTTATTTGAATCTGGGGTTAAAAAGCATGGTCCACGGCAAGATTTGATTTCTGGGACATTTTATGTTGAAGGCACACACAGAAGACCACGATTAAAGATAATAAGACTTTTTCACTGGCTCACAATTATACAGGTACACGTGTAGCCATTTGACTAAGAGGTCGATAGCTATCCCCTTTACATTCGTACAATTCGACATATCTATTAAACAGTTACAAACAAAGGGTACACCTTTCTGATTACGGAACCGTGGATCCGTTTTCAGAGTCCGATTTAGGACAAGAAATTCAGTCGTCGGAGTTACTGATTACATATTTACAGAGCTCTGAATCAGATGCTAAGGACGAGCGATAAGTGACGGACGTATCCAGTGATGATAACTGTGAGAAGTGTAGATAAATGGCGCCAATATTTACTGAAAATAAAAATAAAATATTCTAATATCTACCATACAGATTTGTATTTCTATAGAGAGCATATATACAGTTTTAGATTGTCCGCATTATTTTTAAATAGAATCTTTTAACAAAAACATAAAAAACATCTCAAAACAACACAAGGTTAGGCACGCGGCAGTAATGAAGTCACCCGCAGAACAATCAGAGGCTGACCGACACGGGCAACTTTGTGAAAACACTATTAACAAGTCCAGTCACGATTATTTACTTCATTTATATTTAACATCCAATCTGAATATTTTATTTTCGCTTTTTTGATGTGATTTCATTTCGGTTTTCTTTGTGCCTCCAAAATATTATGCTGCATATACGCGGCCAAACACGTTTTACAAAATATTGTTAACCACTGAAATTGAGGAGTTACTTTAGTTTTTATATGTAAATATTGATAGCGTAAATTAATTCACATCAGGACCATCAAATTTAGCCATAATATTTGAATATCACACTCTAAAATAATATTTATATCTAATCGAGACTACACGGTTAAATAAAAAAGGAATATAAAAAGTTCCCACTTTTTTGCGTCGGTATGTGCCATATTAAATAGGTATGTATGCTTACCCGTAATAGCTCCTGTGATGAAAGAAAGCACAAGTGTAACGATCAAAGCGAGAAATTGGTTCAGAGCTTGCTTGCTTGGCGTTCTTGCGAGGCCATCCTGGATACAAATACAACACAATATATCAGCCGTTTAATATATAAAGGAGTAATGTAAATATAACACGTAATAGAAATACGTTTGCTTCATACTGTTTATCTTATGATCTATTATACGTCTGGTAAATAGATTAGTACTTAGATAATAAAATCTTATTCTGTAGTTTATGCGATAGGAATACTGTATTTTATAATAAATAATGTATTAAACCAGATTTCACTGGCGAATATTTCTTTCGAAGCGTAAAATGAAATAGTTAAAATAGAAAAAAATAGTTTAAATAGTTAAAACAAAATATAACCAGACTTCAAAGTATACTAAAAAGTAATAGATAAAAAATAAATCGATATTTTATAAAATCATAAAGCAAATATTTATAGGTCGGTGCTAAAATGTAAAAGAAAATCATCTCCAAATATTTGATTTGTAGAATTATATTATTTTATTAAAAAAGTTTTAAAGCTAACGCTAGACTAATAATTTCAATTTACATAATCTTCGGAACCTAAATTTAATCTAACAAAGTTACAATTAACTTTAACAAGTGCGAGTCGAACTCGCGCACGAAAGGTTCCGTACCATTATCTATAAAAACTGCAAAAAATGTCTGTTGTATGTGAGCCCCCTTAAATATTCATTTTATTCTGTTTTTTATTATTTGTTGTCTCTATGTCAACAGAAATACATCATCTGTGAAAATTTCAAGTAACTATCACGGTTAGTTAGATACAGCCTGGTGACAGACGGACAGATAGCGGAGTCTTAGTAATAATATCTCGTTTTAACCTTTGAGTACGGGTAAAATGAGAACCCAAGAGAGAAAACCCTAAAACTCGATATATTGAATTCTCTTTTGGGATTTTTCTGAACAGTTATGACTAAGAGACCTCAATGAATAGAGCATACCTCTCCTTTAAAATCCGGCATTGCAGCCTTATCCAACTGGCATTGTGGATGCCATGAGTAGCAGTCTACCTACCTATTTTATAAAATAAAAACTTACCAGTTTAGTAAAATTTCTGTACCTCTTTCATAGCTTCAAAAACACCAGTTAAATCTGTCCCATATTCCTCTTTAGTCGCCAGAGCAGCGAAGAGAATTGTCAGTAGAGCAGAGAGGACACCGGGCATACCATGAAGGTTGTGCACTCCACAGGTATCACCAATTCCAAGACGTGTCAATAATGGCTAAAAATATATGAATACAAGTGAAAGTGTAAAAATTCTAACAAAGATCCATTTCGGTCACATCTAGGTCACATCAGCATCCAAATGAAAAAAAACTGCATCAAGAACGATCCATTATTTTGGGGTCTTTGATGTCATATTCAGACACTGACACGGCAAACTTTCGTTTTACGTTGGTGGTTAAAAAACAGATGGAGCATAGCAGTCATAAATGCACCACTATTTAAGGGAAACTGGCCCCTATATTACAATTTATATAAAGAAAAGAATGAAAAAAAATATATATATACGAACCAATAACTAAAATCAGTAGTATATACATTCACATTATGTTAATTTTAAGTAAATCGTTATTAATCTGTGTAAAACAAAAATGTTAATTTAATTTTAAATTTCCAACAAAAAAAAAATTTGAAAACATTTAGGAGTTGTAATGTAGTCAATAATTATGCACACTAACCGTCAAGTATCGGTAGCCCAAAACGCTCAAAATACCAGCACCGATGCCAATGGCGATAGCGCCTCCGGGTCCTATGAACATATTACACACAGACCCCACAGCCACACCACCAGCCAACGTGGAGTTCTGAACGTGAACCATGTCCAACTTCGCTTCATTCTTGCTTACCGCTGATGATAGGACAAATGTTGTTACCTGAAACATTTATAATATACATGGGAAATTTATGACAATTAAAAAAATCGATGTTTACAAATAAGAATATCTCATAAATAAAGTTGGCTGCCGCTGACGGCAGTCGGCGGCTGCAGTTACTTCTGCCATTGGAAACATGCCGTTCGTGTGTTTGGACGCTTATTTCAACTGAGATCGAATTCGGAATTTTTTAATAAAATTGTTACAGACAGGCATGTATACAATTTTTCCTACTAGCGTGTATAAAATAAAGTCTAGTTACCCATAAGAGAGAGAATTTTGAAACATACCAATAGTTTTAAAGTATGATCATTACAAACATAAATACAATAGATTATTGATAAGGCTAAAAACTACTGATTTTGTTTCAAATAAATGTAATAATTTACGATGATACACAATGAAGAATTCCGCTGAGTCGTAAACACACAAATTGCTTTTTTTATGGTCTACAATTCTGTGTTTATTAAATATTCTTATCATATCTTTAATAAGATATTATGATATTCATTTGGTATATAGGTAAGCATTCGCCTAAGAAGATTAGCTGTATCAAGAATCAATGAGGTTATGACTTACGGTAGCAGCTGCTAACGACAAATACGTATTGACGACCGCTCTTTGGTACTCGCTATTAGAGTTAGTGAGAGCCGAGTTGAAAGATGGCCAGTAGATCCAAAGGAATATTGATCCTAGAAAAGGTACATTTCTGACACAATACTTATACAATTCATATTTCTACATAAAAGAATGAAATTGCTTTTCTACGTTTGTTTAACTAATCATTTTCTTTACAGGCAAGTAGGCGATCAATCTTCTGCGCCTTCCAAACCGAAAAATTATTTGTTTCTCTCGTATTCGAACTCACGATGGAGCGGTTCCATACTTCCATATTAAAAATCCTAAAGTGTGTTGCTTAAATCGCTGAAATTAAGTAAACTCAATAATTGAGGCTCATATTACAAAACTGAATCAATATTAGGTTATAGAAATTATCAAAAAATTTAGTTATTTTGTAAGCACAATCAGACGCAGTCACAGGTAAATTCTCGTATTAAATATTCAATAAAGTTGATTAGCATAAACTCAATCGTAAAAATAAAATAGTCGAGAGCACCTTTATTTTTAGTGTTTCTACGATCAATTTTACAATTATTAAAAGATCAAAGCTAAAAATACAACGTTAATGAACAACAATTACGTTTCGTTTTTGGGCTTATAAAAAGAAAATTGTTATTTTTAATTTATCTAAAAAGATTAGTCTTTGTTCTTTTATGATTAAAGCGATAAAACTTAAATGATTTACTAATCTAATTTGTCCAATTTTTAACCAACAATGGGATTTAGGGATTTTTTAAGTTTGATGTGTCTATTTCTCTATGTGTTTGTCTGTGGCATTATATGTTGCAGCTCAATCCTTTTTAAGATAATTTAATATGTACTATATTACAGCTTCTCATACAAAATATAAGGAGAAAGTTTTTGGCCATTTCTGCAATTTCTAGAATATCTCAAATGGTCTCATAGATTCTTTTGATACCTACAAGAAATAAGATCGATAAGCATACAATTTTTTTGTTATTTTAGCATTTATTTGCTGACTGTAGCTTTTTTACAAAATCTGTTAATTTTCAGAATATTTTAAAAAATTATGTATGGTCTCCTAGGAACGTTTTCCTGTAACTATAATGGTTAAGGTTAAAGTCCCGTCTCAAAAATCCAAGAAAACAATGAATCATATATTTGTCAAATAATATAAAAACTCTTCTAACGTCTTGTTTTCGAATCAGAGAGTAAGACAAAAATATATTAGTAAAGTAACCAAGAGGAAAACAGATTTCTGCGCCTACATGGGAGTTAACCTTGTATGTAAAGAAAATTTTTAAACATGCCCCGCTGTGGGTAACGGTATCTCAATCGGAAGGCTATTTACACGTACTTGCTTAAAAAGAAAACGAACAGTAAAAAGACTCACTGATATCTCTGCCCTATACCCCACTACGGAATTTTATTCATTTCCTACTTAGTAAAGAAAAGTGAGACTCACCAATTTGTCTGCTATTTTTATAAATTAGTTAACAGTATGTTAGTGGATAAACTATGGATTCTGACGCAAAAGTCTTTATGTCTTAGATCTATAATACAATAACCTCAAAAGAATACAAAAACAAACAATGATTACAATCAATGTAATGATATTATAATAAGAATTATTTCTAATAAAAACTCGACAGCGATGAAAAAATAGTGTGTAATCAATGAATTTAACCGCCTCCGTAAGTAGTTTACGCATCCGCGTGTTGCGCCGGAGATCCTGGATTCGAATCCCGGGGCTAATGAATGTTTCGGTTGGTTTGGCACATCACCTACTTGCCTGAAATGATCAGTGAAACCGACACAGCAATGTGTCTGTCCAATGCCCCAGTAGGGATTACGCGAATTCACTTTTTTCACTCAATGAATTGCGCTGTCAAGATAAATCTAATGACATGCTATCATAATCGGCTGATCAATTGAGTAGTTACCAGCGGATAGAGGATATATACATTAATAGCTCTCTCGTTTTGGGCTTACATTCACAAGTTATAAATACCTTAAAACATTCATAAACCAACTCATTACAATATTCTATATAAACAATAAAAAGTAATTTTAAAACAAACAAAAAAGAAAAAGACAGTTATGCTATCTTTTTAAACGAACCTATAAATACTAGAAGATTATATATAGCCGTTATTATCACCCGAGCCACGCAACCTTTGTATTTTGTACAAATTTGTTTCGCCGACGGCAATATAAAACTTCGTTTCTATTAGTCATAACTTCTGTAATAATGTACAATGTAGAAAAGCCCACGAACGCATATAAAGAAGATATTTTATAGATATCCTCCTGGTTATATTTCGACTATTTTATTATATGTAGACTAGCTATCTCAAGTTCCCACTTACATATTATATTGTTTTGTATGTTTATATAATACATATGTTAGTATATTGTAGCCAGTGTATTTTTTCGCAAATATAAGGTAATTTACAATCCAAAGTCGATCAGTTAGTAAAAATTAATTTGTTACTATAGTAATGAAACAATTAAGTTAAATATGTATAAATATTTTTGATACGATTGCTATATAATTGTGATACGATACAAACATAAAATATTATATATTACTAGCGGTCCCTAGACTCTACTCATTACTATTAGTGGCCGTATTGTGGTACTGATCATAATCTATAATAATTATAGATTAGAGCTAAATTTTATATTACAATTTATTATTTTAAGTGAAACACCTCTCGTTTAAAAACAACTCATAAATATTTAATCATACTAACATAACTAGTTACATACTAAATCCATCAAATTATATGGATCTGTCTGTGGTCTGAACTATAAAGAAATATTTTCTCTTTATTTTTGTTTATGTTATTTGATCTTTTAATATGTTATTGTATATACAGTTTATACTATAACATATTAAATTCTCTCTAGTAGCCATAAAGAACTACTATTGTCCGTAAAAAGGAGCTCATTATTTTGTTTCTTTTGAAATGTTTATTTGCAATGTAAATTGTAAATAAATATATAAATTGTGAAAAACTGACATGCTTCATACCTATCATGGCTGTTACGTCCGATGTATAACTGGGGCCATTAAGATCGACGGCTGCTGTATTTGACGCAGTTTCAGATTTTGTTTTCCTTGCTTTCAGCGCCAAGCTTACTCCGAGGCCGAAGTAGGCTCCAAAAGCATGGATAGCGATTGAACCACCAACATCAGCTGCCTGTAGGAAAATGAAGCGCTTGTCAATACTATCTTTTTGAATCGAGGTTCAAAAACCAAAAAACGGTTATCAATTCGAAGTAATTTTTTTAAATGAATGTCAACGAGCTTCAGGCTTACGTAGTGAACCAGTGGTTGTATTTTCATCGTTTTATAAAAAGGCCGTAAAGGAGGTAAAATCATTTCTTGAAGTTCACTAAATTAAACATAATATATAGTCGTCGTTTATATATGTTATATGTGAAATATTATTGAATTTTTCGTTTATATTTTAGAAACTAAATTTCTGAGTAACGTACCTGCTATAAAATTTTTCATACCCATATAGTTCTTTCAGACTATTTTATCGGTATATTTTCCCAAAATCAAATATCATATTTTTGCGCGCATTTCCTTTGTTCGGTAGCATACCAATGAAAGAAAATATTATTCTCCCGTGTGTACGAAACATATTTTCGTATACATTGCAAAGTTTACGTTCGTTAAGCCGTGTCGTTTGTAGTTTTTGCAAGAATTTTGAGCTGTATTTTTCCGCCGGCGTATATCAAGGTAGGACAGTAATGATTGAATTCGTTTTTTCCAGTTAACAATTTAAAATTACTTAAAAATATACAATTTGTATGTCATTATTTTATTTTAACTTTTCATTAATACTATGTGTATGTGCCCTTAATAAACTTCTTACTCGAAGTAGCGAGCGTACCAATACCTAAAAGGCTTGCAACGCTATAAAAGCGCGGATTGCGGCGCGGTGGTCCTTAGATGGCTTTGATCACTTAACATCTCTCTTTTTATATAAAAAGTACGTTTTTAACGTACAATACTTATGAGAAATTACTTTAAACACGTCAGCAACAAGCCAGAAGTTCAAGCAGCCGACAGCTGTCTCAATGATGGCAATGAACAGCAGTTGAAGTCCACTCGCAACGCCGAGAACAGCGCCGAATGTGATTAAAACTGTCGCCGACATGATATCCGCCTCTGAAAAGCACAAAACGAATACAAGTTTACCAAGGCCAAAGTGATTACCGACCGAATCTTCCATTTCTAACCTCCAACGCAATAAAAGGCGTTATAAGTTTAAATGACTGTCTGTTAGTAGCATCGGAGCTCCTAAACGAATGGATGTTTTGGTTTTTGAGAAAGCTACTTTGAGTAACAAATGAAATTGAACACAGTTTAAACAACAAATTTTCAATACTATTTTTTGTGAGGGTTAATAAAACAAGATTGGTTCAGTGCAAATATAAAACATGTAAGTTTTTTTTACTTTATTAAGGACTAATATTTTTTATATACCACAATACCAAACCACTAAATGTAACAAGGATGAATATTAATTGCATTAAATTTGCGGTCGGAATAACAATATTATCGGTTTATTCGGATGAGTTCAACTTCAATAAGGATGCTTAATTGGGAGATTTTGAAAACTATAAAATCTTGGCGACGATTGAAATATTCTATCCCTTTTTCACTGACATTGTAAAAACAAGACAAAATATATCAGCAAAGATATTAGTTTTGCATTGGATTGAAATTGGAATTGTATTTGAGAGCAAACAGACTAGTAACAAAAATTTGTAGAAGGATCACCGATGCCCTAACTTATATTATAATTAATGCAAATTTATGTTTTTTATTTGTTACGCCATCACGCCTAAACTGCTTAACCGACCATCATGACCTTTTGGACACTGTTGGGTATAGAACAGGGCATAGGATACCTCTAATAAAATAATAAAAGTTAGATTCAATATAAAGACTTACCCAATATCAACTTCTTGGTAATGTATATTTTGTTGTCTTTCATGTGGAAGAAAGATTGGCAGAGGAGGGCCCATTGTATGACGAGGGCTGCAAGAAACCAGTTGAAACCAAGCGCACTGTAGCTATACTTTTTCAAGAACGTCATTAGAAAACCGAAACCGATGAAAATCATCACATGGGTGTCTTCAAAACCTGGGAGTGAGAAAAAACGATATAGTATTAACCAAAAATATCTATGTTTGAGCTTCATATGAACGTCATTAAACAACAAGGTTGATTCGCCCTTGCAATAATAATATTATGATATATTCTTGCATAAACTCGTACGAGTATGCTATGACTTACATATTCTTGGCCGATCATATAAGTAGCTCTTATTAAATGAAATCTTAAGTTTTTATATCTGTATATTATATGCATTGCGTTACCACCTCATTGTGAAGAGATATGCGGGTTTTTTTGAGATTTCATACTTTGGACTTATATAAATTTTATTAAAATGAACGGCAATGTTGATTAATAACAGAAAAAAAGAAGCAATATTCCCTCAGGAATACAATAAAATGGATTAAAATAAATAATAATACAATATCAAAGTTGATGCCAAATTATAACAGACAATAAGATATTTAAATTTTTTAAGGCTATAAAAACATTTTAGAATATTATTTATGTTTTAATAATTGTATACCTAGATAGAATTATCGTTAATATATAGTACAGACTTTATATACAGACGATGTCAGCATCAGCTACTAGTTCATTGTACTGGACAATTTCCAAATTACACTTGAAAAATGTCTTGATAAGCTTTAGTGCAGTCGCATTTCATACTTACTTTAAAAATTCTGCTGTTTTTAAAGTGACACTTTATGAAAGCAAAAGAAATAATTTTAATGTTATAATTTATAACTGGCGTTTATTAATCCGTCTACGTGTTAGACTCGTTTTGTCGATTTCTCGTGGGAATAGAGGATTTATTCTTTATTAACATATACCCTAATATATATATATACCCTATACCCTAACCTGACTATTATATAAAAATATCGAGGCTATGCAACGGAACATACCTACACTAAATACAGACATAAAACAAAAAAAATCGTTGAATCAAAATACAAATACAGTTAACCTCAACTAAAAGCATACCTATGATCTAAATTCTCGAAAATAAATGAAATACTGCCGACGAAACAGCACAATGTTCGTTAATGTGCCTCCGGGGTATGATGAAAAAAATGATTTCAGTAAAGCATCCCAACACAGCTTTTCATTTTATTGCCTCGGCCGCTTTGAGCTACGAATATTATTATAGCATTTCCATAGTAATATCACATATTACAGTTACTTTGAATGTGTATGGAGTAGAATTTATTATCTTTGAAACTGGTTCGAAGGATTTTTTTAGCTAAGTCAAGGATTGTCTGAAACAATATATATATTACTAAACTATATATTAACCGCTTTATTTAGATTGCTGAGTGTACTGATTATAGAGTTAAATACCTCATTTGAAAAAATAAACAAATTGACCTTGAAATGTTGTGATTAAATGTAAAGAATGGGGCTGATGTAGCTAGTTTAAATCGCATTATTAAAGTTCATTCATACAAACATGATAGTAATTTATAATTCAGTAGTTTGTATTGCTTGGAACATTATTTTGGAAGAATATAATAATAACATAAGTGTTCTTTTATTTTGATTTTGAGCATATATAGGTACATAGTTTTATAAATTAAAGTAAAATTTTGCTAAGCTGATTAATTCATTCTCAATCAAAAGCAAATGCTACCTAAGTATAAAAATTAAGTGAAATTTTACTATCTTTGCATTAATTTAAGTTATTTATTTTGAGCCATAGCTTTTCCAAGTCTACCTGATTTCAAAAATCAAAAGCCTACTAGAATTCTTTTTTTTTTTCTATAAAACTTGTCAGATATACGAGTCCTTATATCTGTTAAATTTTGTGTTATTAGTTTATATAAATTGATAAAGTTTATAGCAGTATTGTTTACATTAATACAACACTTAATTAATCTTAAAATATCTCCAAGTTACAAACTTGATCTTATTTAAACTTTACCTCAAAGGAGTCTAGAATATAGCACGCTTAACAACTTGTACTGAAATCTCTGTTGTACTTAACGTAATCAATTAATATGTACTTAATTGATATCGTAAATACGATAGTTTGAGTCTCATTCTAATGGGGCATGGAACAAATTCTCATTTGCATAAACAATTTTTTACCTGCAAGCAAATAACATATTCCCGAACATAACCATTACCCTAATAATAAATGCAAATGTAGCACCATCTGTCTTTTACGCTCTCACCTTTAACCTGATGATGAAATTTAGTATAGAGACAGACTTAAGAAAGTAATTTAAAAACCTTTAAATGCGAAAACTCAAAGAAAAACTAACGACCAACCTCCACAAATAGTGGATATCAATTTTCATTTCAAATATTAAATAAGTAAAGAAATATACCTATATGCTGATACGTGAATTTATGAAACTTGCCAGACATTATAGAATATCAAAAAATATTCACAAAAAATCCAGCTTACTCACATAAATTCCTTGATTAATCATTTCTTTTAGCTAAAATGGCTTGGACAATAATACTTTAGATTCTGTATAATAATTAAAGTTGACATCAAGTACAAAACAATTAGAGAAGCACACATTAACTGGCAACAATCTGACTACATTTCGAAATTTAGTTACAAAGTCCAACTGTTCATACGATTAATAGGCAAATTACAAGTTAAATTAACTGGAGAGCGTAGAATTGAATACATTCGACTTGAAACTTTGATGCTATCGCATTTTATATTGAAGGAGTTTTGTAGAATTCATAACTAAATAATGAGTTACAAAATGCTTTCAAGCTACTTCGAGTAAGTTTTATGGGGGTAATTTTTAAAAGCCTATTTAAGGATTTGGTTATTTTAATGCTTTTTCCTAGTATGAGTTATTGACTATTGCATGTGACTTTGTTTGTATTGGAACAGTACTAAAGTATTTTTTTTTCAGATAGCTTTTAAGTTATTTGTTAATAATCTATCTGTGAGCCAAGTTGCATTAAAAATTGCTGTCAAAATCATAATTGAATGTATGCCGTTTTAAATATAATTACTAATATTGTAATATAAATACTATATATATGAAAGTAACTATCTTTCTGTTCCGCTTTCACGACTAAACCACTGAACTGATTCTGATAAAATTTGACACAAAAATAGAATAGAGCTCATAAAAAACATATCTTTTATTGCAAAACAAAGACTTGGTAGAAATAGGAGATGAAAGATAATACGAAAGTTTGACATTATCGAATTGCCGAAGGTATATACACGGATACAGGAGTACACACGGACGGAGCCGGGGCAAAAGGTAGTTGTAAATAAGTGTATTTCCGAGAAATTTATTCAGAAAATGCAACAATTAATTTAACTAAGTTTTTTTACAAAATGGTAAACACTTTTCAAACACTCATTAAACATTTCTTCATTAAGATTGCTTTATTTATATTTCTTATAGATAAAGTCAATTTATTTCTTGTTTAAAAACAAAAAGATTCTAAATTTCATTATGCAGTATATTAAAGTATAACAGTGTAAAGTCTATGCATGTTTGTAACAATGTACTGCTACGCCACGACCGTAGCTTTTGTGCATAGTTCAAAATGCTACGCCGTAGCAGCTGCTTCCGGCTCATATCATGTGCTCTATTTAGGGAAAATAAAATCTTAATCTGTAAGAGTTATTTACATATGTAGATTCAGACCATTTTATTCTCTTACTGGTACAACTCACATTCTTACCTCAAAGTCAAAATATCTTTAGTCATATAGAAACAAATACATGATTGCTTATGAACGTCAGATCTCAGTTTTCAAAAACGCGCCTAAATTTTTGAAGAACAGCCAATTCTTATAAATATTACAAATATGTTTTTTTGTTTTTTTGCTATTATATTATAAAAACTCTTTTGAAAAATTTGAGACCAATGATAGGATACTCAATAGATGTTGAGTGATAACTGCAACTATTAATATAGGAATAGATATTTGTAATTTCAATTAGCCCGCCGTTATTGCCCATCTATGGAAGACCTTAAATGTGCCTCGTATAAAGTTCACGCGGGTTCTATCATAGCGAAACACCGTTATCCAAGACACAAATTTTAGCTTACGATTGCTCTTTTTATCGTAAATCTTAGGTTTTGATTTTCTAAGGTAAAAAAATTAGTATTCCAACAGAATCCGACCTATATGTCGATGATAAGATGAATAGAGATTAATAAATACTCGATTACGATTTTGTTCGCTGCCAAAGAGGGCTTTTCAATACTCTGCAAAGGCCAAATGGAGCTTCATTAAAATGAAATTTGGGCCACAGCTTATATTTAACAACTGATTTTATCATTATCAGAAGATTTTTTAAAACGTGTTCAAATGATTTTTTAGGTTTTATTCATTCTTACAATTTAGCGTGTTATCTTTAAATACCTCTTTAAGAAAGCCTACCTGATTAACATCTTTTGTCTTCATTTATTAAATAAATTTGAAAGTAAACAAAATATTAGTTATAGATTTATTATTAATAATAAATAAAATATTTTAGATTTTCATGAAAAACTAAGTTAATATTTTAAAATGTTAGTACTATTTTTTTGGTATTCATACCGTTGCTAAATTTTAAACTTGAATTTGATTTCAGTTAAATGTAATTATTTATATTAACTGTTCATGATAAAAGTAAAGTGAATTCCCGTAAGCCCTCAGTGGGGCCCGGGGCAGACCAATTTTTGTTTATGTTTCACTAACCATTTTCTTTACAAGCAAGTAGGTACAGACGCGTAAACTAACTAGCCACGGAGGCGATACTATTCATGACAGCTTAATAAATTAGTCTACAAGGTCAAAAAAACACGTATAAATTTAAAAATAACAACAAAGATCATACAACATTAATACGTAAATTGTTACCTACGTCTTATGTATGGTTTTAACCCGATAACACTAACAATCGATAAAACAAACAATATTTTTCATAAACGTTACTCGTTGGACACGCCAATTTCTATAGGAACGAATATTTCTCAGTTATTTTTGTGGCTTTAAGCTCTAATAAGAAGTAGTTATCTTATAAAAAAATGTATTGAATAAAACAATTCCTTCATATCTATTGGATAGATCACTTTATTTTATTCAAATGCTACAAAATATGTTGTAACAGTTATTTATGTTATTAAGCAAATTGAAATTTGACGTTATTTATTTCAGAACCATTTCCATTGGGTATACAAAAGTATATTAAATCAGCAATAACTTTGATAGGTACTCCACCTCAAATAAGTGAGAAGTAATTTCTATAGTTATTTAAATAATTAATACCTATTCTCAAGTTTGTAGCTTTTTAAAATTTTATTTCATGCTTTTGAGTTGAACATTCCCAAACATGTCATATGTGAATATTTAGATTTTATTAAGACAGAGAAGTCGCAAAGTCAACAATGACGGAAATCAATACAGTTAATTAGCTTCATCTGTAACTGAACTTGGGTTTTATGAATAGGGTACAACCTGAGGCCTATTGTTATGCACCCTACTGTGAAATGTATCGGGGTATACCTGATCCTTCATACAAAATCATTCGACGATTAATTTAATTCACATGATTCGATCCCAACCGATCTTCGATCATTCCTTAATAACGTCTGATGAAATTACTTTAGCATAGGGTTGCTAATGCGGCTATGTTTTACTGTAATTTTATAATAATATTATTTTTAAGAACCAAAATTGTGTCGCCTAAAAAACAGTTTTGTTACATATTTTGCTAAAAACCAATTAATAATTCAAAATGCAACTAACCTGAAAAACAAAAACGACTGTTAATGTTTTTTTTTCATATTAGAAGTCACAATTTACAATAACTCAATTCAATAATTCATAATCCGAATCACGTTTTAGCGAATTGATATCAAAATTGAAACTGACAACTGACACTTCAAGAATACTAACATGATAAAAATAAATATTATATTTATTTTGACAAAAAGTCTGTAATATCAATGATTTTATAATCAGTGTGGTGCAAAAAATGGATAGACAGGTGTAGGTGATACAATGTTCACTGGCTCAGCTACATATATATAATTTAAATATATTATTATAGTTGGTAACCCTACTGAAGCGGGATCGCCGGATAGCCATAATAAGGGACGATTGTTCTCACTAAGCCCGCCCCGGCATATATCGCTAACAATGGGAATCTTGAAGTAATTTGTATTATGTTACGTACCGATAGCAATGGCTTCAGAAAACCTTTCCTTATTAATAGTAGTAATAATGATAGAAGATATGCGTTGATGGTGTATTATACACGTCTATTTACACAATACGTTCTTATTTTGAATCAATTTCCGGCGGGAAAGGTTATCAAAACACACTTCGCAATAGAATGATTGTAATTTTTAAAAAACTTTATTTTTAACTGTATTTTGATGCATTTTACTAGTACCTACAACATAATACTATTACTAACTTAACTATAACGCAAGAATATATAAGTTAAGTTTTAACTGCTTTTTTAACCGCTAAGTTTATTAAATCTAAATTATCTAATCTATTTTGAACTCTGTGATAAATTCTTGAACTGAACCAATTTGATCTAAGGTATGGACATATTTTCTTCTTTTAAATTCTTAGAAATTTTAAATTATAACGTTCATTTACTCAATAAGTGAATAGCATGTTAGTTAAATATATAAATTACATTCAATTGAATATAAAAATACCTTTAATAGGAATAAAATAACGCAAAACTATTGATATTTAAATTAGTAGAATGTAAAATCGTGAAGAAATAACTGATTATTAACAAATGAAACGATAGACAAGTTAAAAACATTCCAATGCTTATTTATTTACGCTTAAATATAAATATGAATATTTCGAAAATGGATGAACAGATCTTCATAAATTGTTGCTAAGATTCATCTTCATTACGTCAGATTTCAAATAAAAAACGCATCTTAATGAGTTTATTAACATGACTAGTGGTCACCCATTGGTTGAAATTTGACCACAATTCAAGAGTATTTCAAGTATGTATGTGTATTTTGTGTGTCATTCAAGCAGTAGTGTGTGTAATGTTAATTTTAATTAATTTAATGTATTTCTAATGATTTTTTTATAAAAATAGCTTTATGCCCTTCTCCATATAAACTAGCTGTGGCAAATTTCACAATCACCCGTTGGCGCAATTTTTGTAAAAAGGAGTAGAAAGTTGCTCCACGTATTAGTATTTTGATGACATAACAATTATTGATAATAAAGCGTTGTAGTTAGTATGCGAAAAGGCATTAAACTGATTATTATGACAAAACTTTTCCAGTACTGGGTCATTCATATCTTCAATAATTAATGCATGTTCTACATATTATGTTACATTCCGACGCGTGAGAAGATTAGTATCTTGATCATCAAGAGGTCGAAATAATTACAACGCAATTAGTATTACGAACAAATTCTTCAATAATGCTTAATACTCGGTTCAAGGAACAAGGTTACAAAAACTCGCATAGAGCTAAAAATTGGTATAAATGTTCGGCACCAGTTTTCATTTTGGATTTTGTATTACCCCATTTTATGATAAAATTACAGCTTGGCTATAAAAATCACGCCATGAAGTAATGTTTTTTGGAAGATTCAATAAACTACTAACATGAAATGCGATGCCTGGCAAACTTTGTCTTGTCTAGACTCATTGTATTCTGTATCACATTGTTCGACGTAAAATATTAAAGGTATCAGTAACATTTGAGACAAGAAAGGTAATGATTATAATGTTCTCTTTTATCTAAGGTTATTGTCTCTGATTTTGAAAGTGCCACGTATAGCGGTTATTGTCCTTAAACATTTGCGCATTTGTTTTTCAATGAAAAACCAATAAGAGGTTTATATAATGTTAAAGGCTTCGTTCAAGAGCAACGTTCTTTTGTTGCCGCAGATGCGTTGTCGGTCTTACAAAGAGATTCCCTCTCTTTGCTTGAATCCCCTTAAGTCAAAATGTTTTTGTTTCATTCAACACTAAGAGCGTTTTTGGTTATATAACAAAATTGTCTTACACATTAAAATATCAACAAAAACGAAATTCAATAATTCAACAGAAGAAAAGGTAC
Organism: Aporia crataegi; assembly: GCA_912999735.1. Taxonomy (NCBI): domain Eukaryota; kingdom Metazoa; phylum Arthropoda; class Insecta; order Lepidoptera; family Pieridae; genus Aporia; species Aporia crataegi. Next base: position 7,106,545 of record OU538749.1, read on the forward strand.
GAAAAAGTATAAGTCACCTAAAACTAATGCTTATATCATTATATAATAAATATATATAAATTGATTAAATAATTGCAAATGTTACATAGTCAAAATGCTCCAATTTTATCAACTATAACCAGAAAACGGGAATTCCTATACAAATGTAACAAAAATCGAGCTTAGATAACGTTTTAAAAATAAGCAAACCAGTGAATGGTTATTAATATTCCGTCGTGTTCAATATTACTTCATAGAAAATAATAATGCTAGTTTAATTAAAATGCTGAAGGCAAGGAGCAAAGCGCTTTTAGCGATGACAGCTCTTTCATATAGAACTAGGTCACAAATCAGAATCCTATTTCAATGACGTCAGCGTATACTTCCGGAAAACAAGCTCAAATGCATGTAAATTAAATTTAAATTGACTTCTTGATGGATTTATTGCGATATTTTTTAACTTAGTACAATCCAAGTATGCATCTATAGAGGCTTTACCACCTCCATGTAGTCTTGTGTGTTACACTGGAGGTTCTTGGTTTGAATTCCGAGGAAATTATTATTTTAGATTTGGTAAGCACAAAGAGGTTACGGGATTTCACTTTGTATAGCTTAAACCCCGCAAAATTGAAACAAATGTCTCTTTTTCGTTGGTTATGATTATGTTGATTCTGAAAAGCGATAAACTATCAAAATAATTTTCAAAAATTGTGTTTCGATTACCGTATTATTAAACCATTTATTGAACAAAATTTATTCGTTTTCGCAGTCTAATTAAGACAATTTTATGATATTTTGTTTACGTTTCTGGATATTTAAATTTAATCCTTTTAATCTATCAATTATCCTAAACAAATATGCAAAATATTATTTAAAAAGTTAAATAGGTATATTATAGAGGTATTAATAAAATTTAATCCTTGGCGCCACAGATTTGAGTTTAAAATTTATTTAAATAATAGGATGATGTGTAGTGAAATATTATATTGTGTACTAGCGGCCACTTCCATCTTCGTAGGGGTTTCAAATTGTAACCCGCAGTAAATTCAAGCAGTGCGCATCGTAGCACAAATTTATCCGTCCAAATAGCTTTCCAATTACCCTATTGTAGTTACCTTTAAAGGAAGATGTTGACTTTTAATAGTCTTACAAAAAAAACAATCCTACCATATATAATAAATTTATTGTTATTTCTTTTGATGAGGTTTAAAGACCGTATAGTCGATGAAAGCTCTTTTTTTCCCGACACCTTTAAGAACTCTATTACAAAATTAGGTTGATAACAACTCTCATACAACTGCCCTATCACAGAACTGACACACGCCATTTATTAAATAATTTACCATTTGTAATTTCGTTTATTAAATAACTTATAATTATTTTTAAAAAACTATTTGCAATATTTCTCTACTATGAACTACCAAATATTTAAGTATAAATTTTACGTAAAAATACTTATGCAATAAAGAGAAATTGACAGTTAATTCTGAGCGTTTTTTTTTTAATTTTATGGTTATGATTGGGATTTTATTTCTTATAATTTCATAAGTATTTCAAAATTTGAGGCCGCTATAGACTTTAGCACTATTTAATGGATGTAACCAGGATCTCAAAAAACAGTTTTCGCGCATTTTATGAAAATCATACGACTAAATTTGTGATATATTCAAATAAATTGTTTATTTATTTATTTATTTATTAACACTTCGTTGCAATAAACAATAGGATACAGATAATAACTTAAGCTAAATGGAGTGCAACGGGCGGCCTTATCGCTAATCAGCGATCTCTTCCAGGCAACCCAACAAGGAAAATAAAAAGTGATGAAGGGAGAGTGCATGAAGTGCGAAAACTACTAAATCCTTAAACCTTAATATGGTTCAAACTAAAAACTAAAAAGCCTAAGCGGTATCAGCTGTTGCATGAATCACGAACGTTTATAGAAGTAGGATAAGACAAGGAAAAGAAGTGCCTGTGGAGGAGAGATTTGAAGGAAGACAGGGTGGGAGCCAAACGAATGGAAACAGGAAGCGAGTTCCAGAGCCTTACCGCGGTGACCCTGTAAGACTGTTATATATTGCAAAAAGCGAAGCCGTATGGATAAAAACTTTTTGTATAATATTCTATAAGTCATATTTTTCAAAGTTTCAGTTTCAGTGAATAAGAGCGAGAGTGACCATTTTATGCATAAATAAGGTTGAAACGTAATAAGCCTTTTAACACTCGCCATTTTTCAACCAATTTACCACCAAATATACTATTACTACTGAACGGCTATTCCTGCGGTTTCTTCGAATAAAAATGGCAAGAAATCAGTTCAACAGATTAAGCCCAACACGGTTGTGTGTGCACAAATAGCGTTGTTTTATAATCGGACTAAGCAATTACGACAAAAGATAGTTTCTTTTCTTAAGTTCATTTTTTATCTTTGTTCTGCAAGATAGTCTAAGACAAGTGTAAATCAGACAAGTTAAACCTTACCTCGAATATCGTGGCCCTCCTCCCCTCCATATTTCACAAATACGAAGTAAAGAACCATTAGGAGTATTTGAAACACCAGTAGCGGCGTGTACTTCATATTGACTAATTTATAGCCCATTGTGAGGTCTGTAAATAAGGAAAAATTATATCATTAGTCTTAGTAACTCCCAACCTATACATGAAATTAAATGGATTACATTTCGCGCCCAAATCAGAAGCATTACCAAGTACATTGACCAAAAAGTAATAAGTATATCTGCTTAATTATTATTAACTTGTTATTACAAGTTATTCGTCCAGTGTTAGTCAGTAACTGCGTTATCAGAACTCTTATTATTATCAAGATAAAAATTAAGTATTTTCTTGGGTATCTTTCGCAAATTGTCATGCTGATTAATTGGTTGTAAATAAACAATAACATTTTACTATACTTGACACCATTAAATTCAAGTTTGAATTATAGACATAGACTATATAAAAATAGATTTACAAAGTTGACAGACAATCAATATTGTTAGGTACGATCATATGCGTAAAATTTACTCGGCTTTTTAATGACATTTTAGAAGTGTTTTTCTTGAAGCATACCCTCTGTAAATCGAAAGCATTTTAGCAAATTAAAAAATAAACTATTCTTGAATTTAGGGTTTCAGTGAAAAAAAAAACTAAGACTTCAAAAATTATTCAATATTATTAATAATTATACATTATTGAAGATACTATAATTATGGAGGAATTTATTTTCTACTATAGGAATCCCTGTCTAATAATCCATCGGTTACAAACCTTTTTTGATACGACCTATTTGTTCGTAAAATATTTAAGAAATATGATGTTGTTTTAAGCTAGACGTACACTTGGGGCGGGTCGGGCCGCAACGGTACGACGCGCATTTTTGCGTACTGCGTCTACTATACATATTTTTAACAGTCATACGTATAACAAGCGAGCTATGGTCTACTAGAGGCGAGGCAGGCCGAATCGACGGAAAAATACGCTAGCTGAGCGATCCGTCGACGGATTCCGTCGCGGTCCGGCCCGTTCCGTCTCTAGTGAACGCAGTTTCATACAAAATGCAAGCGAATTTTTGCGTTGCGATGCAACCTGATGCGGCCCGCCTGGTGGATGCCAAGCTTTACTCTGTTTTTCAGTTAGCCATTGTTTGCGCCAATATAAAAAGTGAAGTCCCGTGTCCCCTAGTGGGGTATGGGGCAGATGCATTTCACATCTGTTTTACTGATCGATTGTTTCTTTAGGGGCAAGTAGGTGATCAGCCTTCTATGCCCTGCCAGACCAAGTTTTTTTTATCTCCACCGGGAATCGAACCCAGTACCTCTCGGTTGTAACGCTTACGTGCTTACCACTAGACCAAGGAGGCGGTTTGCGCCAATATGCTGTCAGTTAAAGAGAAAATGGAAGACAATTGTTAATTTCGCACTGTCCTGACATAAACAGCTGACATTTGTAAAAAAAATTAACAACGCGCACGTCTCTCGGCATAACGCCATTTTTCATTTTCTTGTGATTTAAAACCTTCTGGAGTTGAGAGTAACACCGTCGTCGATAAAAGTGCTAGTTTTAGTCGGATTGGCTTAAAGATTCTTTTTTTGTTTTGTAGGGTGATTATTTCTGTACTGTACCTACTTTTTGAGTACACTTTGAAGTCGAATTTTTTAATAAATTTTATTTCACGTTTTGGAATGGAACATTACCAATACCAATATTAAACAATAAATAAAATCTTGTTTAGAGAGGTAGAGGTATACAAATTTTAGTTTTTGTTGATTTTTCTAAAAATTCTTCATATATTTGGATAAAATTTATATGGAACCGCCTCTGAAAATGAACTATGAAGCTAAAAAGAACAATAGAAATCTGTTCATAATTGGTTTTATTTACAAATCCGTGTCCTTAAAAAGTATGAAATAAACCAACAAGCTCTCCATTCAAATGCAAGTTATTTTAAATAAAATTTTATAGAATTTCCCTGCGATTAATACCTAATAGAGCGCCACAGTTTTTGCAACGAGAAGTAATTGAATTTCAAATCCCTAAGTAGAAGTTGGTAGGAATATAACCTAGATTTTATCGGTGTCTTAGCTGCTTGGTTTTAATAAGCTATTAACCGTGACTCATACGAAAACTTATTTAGTAATTCATTAATATAAGCTAAGCTATTTACAAGATAAAGTTAATTTTGACGACCGGTCAATAATATTACATATTAATATTCGTAGCAAGGATGTAAAACTATGGAATTGTCAACGCTGCTACAACAATGCCCCAAGAGAGGTAAAATAATTGTCTTTAATTAAATTAATTAAATTTAAATCTTCATGATAAACTAATTTCTTAATTTTTTAAAACCATCGATTGATGCTTGCACTTTATCTACTCCAATTCAAAATGTATTTTAATTTGTAAATATGGCCGGTTCTCAGATTTGGGTGCGATCTTGAGAACAGACGGTAAACTTAGATTTAAGGTTCATGTACAGTAGAAATTCGATTATCGGGCCCTCAGTTATACAGATTCGCGATTATATACCATATATACCAACCGCGACCAATATTAAATAAGTGCATACATCGTATGTCTTAATAATTTCTTACTAAACAGTGATTTTCATTGATACGTATTTGTTGTTTTTAATAAACACATAATATTATATACTACATATGCACAAAACCCGCTTTTCTTAACAATTATTCCGGTTAATCGAGTTTCTACTGTATTTGATGCTACGTAAATAAAGATGTTTTTGATTTTGAAATAAAAAAAATATACCATCCCTCTTTTTTAGTCGAGTGTTAAATTCAAAACAACATGGGTCCAATTGAAGTGACCATAATGAGTTTGTCAAAGCATTCTCAAACGTCGATTTGTAACATTAATATCGAGACATCGCATTGAAATGAACATCCAACTCCCAACAGGAAATGCAATCTAGTCAAGACGTCGCTTGACTCTGCACTTTGTTGGTTCAGCAATTTAAGATGACGTCACAACGTTGATTGATGACGTAATAGTTCCAATTGATTTATAAATGAAAGTGTTTGTTTAAAACGGATGGTTGATAGCTTTAATTTTAAAATAAATAAAAAACATTTATTTGACAATAACAAACAAGTGAAATCAATTTAAAAACCCCGCGACGATTAATTAGAAATAAGATTATCTCATAAATAGATGAAATTAAAATTATAATTTATAAATTGAAGCTAAGAGCGTCAACGTCAACTTTTAATAAAAAAAAATCATCAAAATATGTAGATTTGTTTAGAAGCTACAATGCCACCGAGAGACACACACGTCAAAGCAATAATATCTGTTTGCGTAAGGGTTTAAAAACAAATTACTGAATGGTCCATTTTTTTGAGTCGATCGTTACAAAGTTTTTGTTAAAAAATATTTGGTAACTCAACACAATAATTACATGATAATTGGCTCAGTTGATTTTATTATTGGTCCCGCTATCTACGGAGCATAAAAATAATACTAAGAATTATTACCATACCTATATTTTACAAAACACAACTCTTGCTACTATACTTATTTAGGTGCCATACATTTGATCGAAGTACATTAAACGTTAAAAACATGTTAGATCCCTCAATTACTCAAAGAGCTCATCTCAATATTCATAGCCCGTCGTTAAAACGATAAAATGACATACTCAGCAAAACAACCTTTTTATAACCGACAGAAAATGAAATGATCACGCAGTATTACATGTTTTCACCGTGTCCATAGGTATTGCCACAGTTTACAAGGTTGTAAGGGCGTAAACGAAATACGTTATTTTCTACCGTTCCTAGTATTTTTTACAAAGAGTAAAAGCACTACTGGAATTGGCTATTATTTATTCTAAAGAAGTGGTTATTAAACAATGCAACACTTTCTAACAAATTATTATTAAATAGTGGGAACACGATGGAACCACCTATAAAATAAAAAAAATGTGAGCCGTCACGGGACACCTGGCAGATATGAAACATCGACATTATTTACTATACATAAGTATTACTACATATAGACTGTATATATATACCATCATATAGCTATCGCTGGAAATCAGCTTTACGTGCAGCAATAGATGTTTCACATCAAAAATAGCTTTCTAACATAAAATTGGTTGTCTGTAAAGTCGGTTTATGGACGATTATTTTACGTGATAACGTCACAAAAAGTGATGAAAAATTTCACGCATGCAGTCGGCGTTCATCGATTTATAAGACGTTATTACGTCAAAAATATTTGAAAAAAAAAAACAAGTGAAATTGAACATAATTAAAAAACCAACATGTTAATTACAGACCTATCTTGATGACGTCAGCTTTAGAAAAAAAACTGTAATAAAATCGTTTTGATGCATTCGATTAAGAGCTACAATAGTAAATTTATTATAATACCTCTCTTTTTGCGTGCGGGGATTAAAAATCCATAAAAATCAGTTTATGGACCTCACAATCACTTAATAAATAAATAAAAATACAGGTGAATTGAGAAAAAAGCCTTAAGAAGTCAGTCGAGAAGTGATTACGAATGTTTCTAAAGCACGTGATTTACAACATTCTTATAAGCCCTGAATGCAGGAGCTGGTACTGCCTTTATTCATCATTAATACGAGTTTGGAGTTTGAAACTCCTGCTTTGATAAGAAGAATGGAAAAAAGTTTTGCATCGCCTGTATTTAGGCTGAAAAATGTAAAAATTCGCAACAAGCGCGGTGTTTTGGCGTCGTTAAAATGAAGATGAATTAAAAACTGGACCAGTCAAAGAGGTCGATTTTAAAGGGGTTTTTTTGTTGTAATTGAGTTTAAACCTGTAAAAATGCTATATTCTGTTATCTGTAACTAAAATCTGTGGTTAAATGGTTTACGTGTCAGAGATTTTTGAATCTGTAATTTATGTAAGAAAAAAGCCGTAAAAATTTTTGTCCGTCAAAATTTTTTTGACAGCACTTAAAAAACGTCCACCTTTCGCTGTTTTCTAAGGTTGAGACTGAGGAGAGAAAAAATAGTGAAGGAAAACTGCGCAGCAACACAGCTGTCTAAATAAATTACTAACGCATTGCAAAACACTAGACAGGTAATTAGGCAAACCTTTTTAGATTTTAAGGAAATTTATATAAATTCAAAGAAAAATAAAACGCTTAAACTATGAAAGTTGTAAAAAATATTATCTTTTCATTTAAACATTACTAAAATAATCGGTTCCGAGCAACGTTCCACCTTTAAAATGGAAAAGTATTTTTAACATCGAAATTGTAACATTTAATAGAGTTAAATTACTTTCCTGAAAGAGCCTTTAATTAATGGAAAGTTAAGTAGGAAGCACACAATTTAACATTGGCGAAATTAATTTTTAACAAGCAATTGAGATGCTAACGATATTGGGCCATGTTTATGTTTTAATCTTTGTTTATGAAGTACTTTGAAATTTGAAGTACCAATAGGCTTGCGAACTAACTAGTAACATTTATATTTTAGAACATTTTCTTTTTAATTTATAGCGATATATGTGGCAACATTGCACTGACACACAATTTTGATATAATTTCGTAATTTAATATTGCAGCTCGCTGCTTCAGTAATATTTGTTATAAAATAAAAATAAAACAAGCAATGGATAATTTTTTATATTGCACTGGAGGTCCTGGGTTCGAATCCCGGGGAAACAAATGAATGTTTCGGTTGGGTGGGCACAGAAAGCAGATCACCTACTCGCCTGTAAAGAAAATGATCAGTAAAATAGATACAGTAATGTGTCTACCCCATACCCCACTAGGGGTTTACGGGAATTTACACCAAATACATAAAATTCGCTTAGGTACTTGATGATATGTAAAAGTTATAATTTTTAATAACAATATCATGTAAACATGATATTATATCTCTATTATGTATAAAATTATGTGATTTTTTTATATATTGAAGACTAGCTTTTCGCAACTTTGTCTTTATGGACATAATTTTAATATAATATACATACATAAACATAGTGTAATATATATAATATAGTAATTTAGAGCCTAGCTCTAATGTAAACTAGTTTCGTAACAGTAAAGTAATTTTTTAAATCAATCCAGTAATTTAAAGTTATTCATTAAAAGTATTAAAAAAACAAGTATTGTCTCTGATAGTGTCTAGTATTACAAGTGTTGTAAATAAAAGAAAAAATAAAATATTACCTTCTGAAAGTCAACACAAATTAATGTACAAATACAGCCCACATTCCAATTATACGAAAATAACGAGGCTTGTAACAATTGATGTTACAGTATTACCAGTTTTACACTCTGCAAACGACTGAGTTGCGATTCCATGTGACATTTCACACACATCTGTCATACAATGCCACAGCAAGAACGGGAAATGCGTCGTTTAAATAAATTATCGCATTTAAAACTTTAAATTTTACTTTTAGTTTACGCTTTAAGTACACCAGTATCAGGGACACGGAAAAAGAGAGGCACTGAAAAGGTTTTCAGAAAGATTCCGTTACAATAAAAAAATATAAATATGATTCAACCAATTTACAAAAAAACAAACATTGACTCAGCGAGAATTGGTGAAAAATACATTGACTTTTTTAAAGGTTTTAAGTTTATCGCGAATAGACAAACAGACTCAGCCTGAGTAAATTAATACTTGCTTATAGATTTTAATATGCACTTAACAGGTCTTCTTGCTTCGCAGCATTTTAATTAAAAATCGTATAATACCTTTATTATGCATGATCACTAACAGTGGTAATGAGCAAATTTGTATATGAGTTTAAACGTATATAGTTTTTAATATTAGTTAATTTACAATAGAGAATTTTTCACTGAGTAAAAGTTGTTCCCATCAATACAATTTTTTTTAAAATTGAGCAACTTTTTAAATTGGATTGCTTGGTAAAGAATAAGAAAGGTATACTTAAGTTCTTAGTCTTTAAAGTTTCGATATTGCATATATTTAAAAACCTTTAAAGAATTAAGTCTTACTTTTATCTTGATTTTTTTATATATGTTCTACTAGTGATGTATGTATCTATTTGTTTTTTTAATAATAAATAGTTTTTAAGTAAATACAAATATTACCTCCGTAAAACATAGGCAACATATACAAAAAAACCTTCAATAAAAAAGATAAGCGTCACAGTTTAATCTCCCTAGATGTATATTTCTTCCATACAGCATTCGTTCTCCCGAATAAACCTAATATTATTGGTAAACAAAGCAGAGAACAACAAATTGTTAAACGCTTTGATAAATATTTAATATAAATGAATGTGTCTTAATGAATCACTACATAGTATAAAACAAAGCCGCTTTCTTTATCCCTATATCCCTTTGTATGCTTAAATCTTTAAAACTACGCAACAGATTTTGATGCAATTTTTTAAAAATAGATAGAGTGATTGAAAAGGAAGGTTTTTATATATGTTTTATACCCGTGCAAAGCCGGGGCGGGTCGCTTGTAATGAATAAGATATAATAAACCAGGATAACGAATAAGGTTTTGATAACAGTGATTATTGGGAAATTGTTTCTTAAGTATTTTCAACTGAAATCTGTTAACAGTTTAGGAAAATTTATTACTTGAAAAATATTCATGTCACATGTTTCTTTATTATATTGAGTGTGTAATGTCTTTACATATACGTTGGTGGAAGTTGATCCTTTCATTTGATTTTGCCGCTCTTAGAAACGGCTGGAACGATTATAATGAGTTCTACAAATGTTCAGATTGTAATATCATAAAGGAGGCTATATTATTTAAAGATAGCTATGTCGGGACTTGGTCTAGGAACTTGAAGTTTTTTAACGTGTTAATATATAGTCAGATATTAAAGTTTTTTGTCTCCTTTTTACGAGGTTAATTATTACAATTATTTCATGATTTGACTTAAAACACGCGAGGGAAATATTATTGTCCGAAAGAATAAATATAAATTATCGTTTTTGCTACATTTTTTAATTGATGCACCATTCATATAATTAGGTCATAGCGTGATGTTATATGCTTTTCTCGATAAACCACTTGAGATTAGAGCAATCGACTAAATACACAAGCTTTATAACACACATTAAAATATATTATGTTTTATCGTTTTACTGAAAACATGCAACCTTGCATAATCCGTTACATAAACATTACGTGAATTATCTCAAATGTGATTATTTCAGTTGCTACGGGGAAAATTTTTGCTAGAAAACAGTATTTTCAGTTGTTCTCAGGGACCGTCTACCTGCCTGAGGTGGTACATGGCATGGTTTATTCTAAAATATTGTGAAAACAAGTTGTAAATAATTTAAAAAAACTGTTAAATCAGTATATTGACTGAGGAATTTTAGTGATAACGATACAAGCCGACAGACCTATATATTCGTTACAATCATAACATTCCGTTTCTCTTAAATAGGAGGCAACCTGTTTGCCGTTATATATATGCCGTTCACGAGCACACACAACGACTATTGGACCGCGGGTGCGTCGCCAGCCGTTTAAATAGAGTTAAGCTTGTAGCATAAATATCCGTAATTCGTAACGAAAATACCTCTGAAGACAGCTGGTTTCACAAAGCTTTGGTGGCAGGAAATTCCTTAGAAAACGATACTGTTCATCTTTATGAATAGAATAATATTGTTCGGTCGGCTGGTGTTGTGAACGTTCGGGTGGGGTTTCGTGTTCAAACTTGTCTTTTTAGTGTATATTATTTTATTAATGGTAAATTGTCAAATTGCTTAAGATCGATTAAAAAAATATTCATAATATTTTAACTGCAACATACCTTAGATACTCTATAATTTATGAGTGGATTAGACTTTAAATCGGTTCGCAGGGGAGCATGCTCATTACTTTCAATTACATTGAACAACCTTGCACCTCAATATTTAACAAGCTAGGTCAAAACTGTTGGTAGTTTCAAGAAAATAATCCGATAAAAGAATATCTTTGTAATTCTAAAGCTGGGATTTTTGGTCTGTAAATGCAAGTGTACTCATAGAGTGACTATTTCTTAATACCATATTTTTTTTTGCACACTTTATTATTGCACTGGAGTGCAACGGGCGACCTTATCGCTAATCAGCGATTTCTTCCAGGCAACCCACACACACATTTTATTAGGATGGGAATATAAACATTAGTGCCTACACGTAATATAATATACTTATCTATATAAATAAAAATGAATCATCGAAATGTATCTAAGCGCATAACTTCCGAACGGCAGCACTAAATTTAATAATTCTTTTTTTTCCGATTAGATTCTTATGAAATAAATTATTAAGAAAATTGCGCGGAACATTATTATTAGAAAATTTAAGAAAACTTAACAACAATATCAACATTTCTTATGTTACCTTCTTAGTGCTTTTGACAATATAAACTTTTCTAATGTAATCTTATTAATAAAGCTGTCAGTTTTAAATGTTTACCTGTGATAACTTCTCATTTCTGACACACACACACACACATTCCGCTTGGAATTTAAAATTATGTACCTACGTACATATTTTAAATTATTACGCCAATTCTATGCGAATTTAATATTCATAGTAAAGACAGGACTACGTATCTGGGAGTTTTAATGGAAGACGCTGCCTAATCCCTTTGAGACATAACAAAACAATGCATAACGGAATATTCCTCTTTTATAGATGCACAAAAAAGTCCTTGGTGGTATATATGTACTTTTCAAGGATAGCTTACTATACCCATTCTATCTTTTATTGGCGGTACAAAGTTCACCGGGTTAGCCAGTATAATATAATTATATAATTTATTTAAACTTTAAAACATCACATATTTGAATTCTAAATAATGTCTTTACAATCCAAGGATTTGTCATGTAAGTGATAAGCGGTATCTCACGAGGAGCGAGGAGGCACGTCCGTTTCGTAATTTCTTAATGTGATTAACACCTAATCCACACTCATTAATTTAATGAAAACCTCACGTTATCAGCAAAAACGTCTTCAGAAATGTCATGCAGATTTAACGCTTTCAACTAAGGGGATTAGCTGTTTTCAATCGATCCAAAAGCAAGGAGGTTCTCAAATCGATTGTATTTTTCTTTATAAATGCGAAGCCAATTAACAACCGGTGTTAATTAACACTTTTTGAAAAATTCAACAAATATTTGAAAAATTGGTAACTAGAGGACAATACTGGAAAACATCATAGCCGGTGCTTTAGGGGTCGGTGCCCCTAAAGCAGACACAACTTTCATAATTAAAGATTTTATGATGTCACGTTACAGTTTCGGCATCGACTTTGAAAATATTTGTTTTGTCTGATGATTACATCTGTTTATTACTTACTTTTTAATGTACTTTGACGTCGGTTAATTTATTACTATAATTTTCAAGTTTTAATAATTATCAGTTTGCATATTACGTATGATTATTATTATTATTTATTAGTAGTAAGCTGTTTATTATTTACAATAATTATGATTTACGTAAAATATGCAAAAATTAAGAGTTTTATACATATTGTGTATATTTGGTATTTGTTTTGTATTTTAACACGATTAACAATAAACATGTAATTTGTTTACAATATTGTAGGTGTGGTCATACATTTTGTCAAACATTCGTGTCTCTTTATTTAGCAGCTACTTGTATCATATAGGTACCTAGTTGTGAATTAGTACACAATATAAACTGCCTCGCCACCTATCTGTCTATTCAGTCTAATCTCAAAATTGTCTGAATGGATTTTTATGCAGCTTTCACCAGTAGATTTTTCTCCTTTCTTCTTAGATTAGAGATCAGGCGCATTCCTGAACAGTTTGTAAACTAAGTGACTTTCAAATGCGATCATGTACGTGAATATGAATACAGATATTTTGACTTTGAGATAAAGTAATAAAGAGGAGAGTTGACATGTATAAGGTTTTTTGTAAATTGGTTTAACACGGTCATTATTGTTGAAGAAAATGTGGCTTTATACGACCTCATATTTATTTGTCCCAGCAGTTTTGCCTGAAAGATATCACTTGTTAGCAAAAAAACCGCTTGATGCATTCTTTTTTAATTATTGAAAAATACTTCCTGTCAAGAAAGAATATTGTACAACTAAATGTAAATAAACAAAAAGTTAAGTTTAGGCTTAGCAATTTATTTGCACATACAAAATTTCAATATAAATACATCGTTGTATAAACAGAAATAATGTTAATACAAAAATACAATTATAACGAACACACACATACGACACAGCAACTTTAATGAAACCGCATTTAAACTTATTAAAACTACGTTAATTAATCAACTTCGCCGCATTCGTATGTGGGACGAAATACTTTACAGCACTTGCAGTTATTCCAATTTGAACAGATGGAGAGAATTAACGTAGACTCATAGGTTAGGCACTAGCTTTAGGACAAGTAAAGCTTTTTCGATAGTATTGGCGTTAATTATTTGTATGTCAAATCGTACAGCGCCCCCAGTGGTTATTCGCACACTTACTTGGTCACTATGGCATTGATAACATTCGTGCTCCAAAGGTCGATGGGACGGATCGCATGATCTGATGCGGCAGAAGATGCGAATTATCATAAGTCGGGTCCCACCCATGTCGATGTGAAGTTGTGTAGTGTTCCACACTAACACATTCTTTACGACACGAGCCGTCGAATCGAGTCGGTCGAATAATTTGATCACCGCCCTTTTTTGGCGGAGATCAAATTATTCTTTAAGTCTAAGATTAGTGAGGTTAAAGTTCATTCCCAATTATTATAGCTTTAAACGATATCCTTCCAGCCATTTTCTTAATGCGCTTGCAAGTCCAGAAAACATCCGTTAAAAGACGAAACAAATAATAAATTAACTTGCTAAGTAGCAACGATTATATAAGAGCCCAAAAATGCTTTTCTTTAAATTGAGACTTATGGATATTATTTTAAAGTCCAAATTTGTTTACCGGAGTATCTCTATCCATTAGGCATGCTCTTAAACTTAGCAGATCCTTTATTCCCATAACGTGAAGAGCACTATCGCCCATTGAAACGCCCTGTTGGCCTAGCGCGTGTATTACAGGAAAATTTGGTCAATTGATTTTTTTCGATTATTTATTAAAATATTTATATCGTATTATACAAAACTTTGTGATTTAACTAAAACTCGCTTATGAGATTCCTAAGCAGCTTGATGTCACCTTTTTTTCATGTGACAATAATAGATAGTTTTTTTAGAGCTTTGATATATTTACATCACATACACTCTTACAGGGTAAATTGATAGCATGACTGATATTGAGTGCGTATTGCGGTATATAACAAATAAAAAGTATAGTATTGTAAGGTAATTATAAGGAAATTGTAATTGAATTTGTGTCTGTCCCTTATAAGACTTCAGCAACGAATACGTAAGAAACATTGAATTTATTACTCGATATCTCACTTGCGAGATATCACATACTAGGCTGGCTAATCGTGTCTTAAAATAAAATGAATATCCTCTTGATATCCACATCTTCGTTCATACAATATTTATGCATGAGAAAAACATGTCGATAACTGTGAATTGCGAATTGAGGACTCGGTACGTAATATAATTTTATTTAGCGACTTATCCTTATATTTAACAAAAAATGACTTTAAATAAAAAATAAAAGCGACCTCAAAACGCACTAAAAAGCGAAAAATAAAATTCATGTTACACTATTTACGTCTTTTTATTTATAGTTCAAAATGCATTTTTCACTTTTTAATGCGTTTTGAGGTCGATTTTAGTTTTGTATTTAAAATTTAAATATATATGTTAGCTTTGTACGCTATGACTTTACTCCCACTATCAGTTACTTATTTCTCTGTATCTCTAGCACTGTACATTAGATCTTATTGACTTAACTACAATATAAAGCCCATATATAATGGCAAATTAAATGATGTGTCAACTATTAATGTTAGTTCATATAGAAATAGGGACTTAAATTAGATGCGGTATGGCATACCTACGCGTGTATGATCGGCTTTTCCCCGTTAAAAAGGTTTCCTCCTTTACTTCAAAAATATGATTTAGTTTTTCACAAAATTTTGTCATTTACTAAATATATCTATTATTTAATGAAAGTATTATATTTTACCTTAATTCAATATCTCATGTACCTTTGGGAGTTCCAAATTGTTTGTTAACCTCTTAACTAAACTATTAGGCTAGTTATAATAATTCTTAGTTATTAATAGATAACCAATTTAAATGAAATTTGGTACACATATAGTCTAGAGCAGAAAGAACAAAGGATACATTTTAATGCGAAAAACAGTTGTAAGGGGTTGAAAGGGGGGGATGAAAAGTTTCATGGAAGTACCGTCATTTTTAGAGCTAAAAGCTTTTAGGGTTTTAGGCTATCACGTTACGACGAAGTTAACGCGGGTGAAACCGCGGGACACAGCTGGTTTATTATAAAGTAATTTCACGTGTTAAGAATTGTGTCAGGGGTACCTATTATGAACATTTTCTGGCTCCTTGGAGATTACAACGAAGTGCGCTGGACTTTAAAACTATTTGTCTCTAAAAGATTTGCAATGAAAAGATCTCACTGCTTAAGAGATTTTAATATTTCATGTTCTCGTCTTTAACACGAGAATTATTATTTAATATTAGCATTTCTATCTCCAATTCTCTTAATATTTTAGCATATTTCATTATTTATTTAAAATTAAAGCTAAGTTGTTCACGCATGTATCACCAGTGTCGATTGTGTAGGTTTATTCCGAGTTCAATTAAATCCGATGAAAAAAACTTTCCACAATGTTAATTACTAATTAATAAGAATATGTAATAAATGCATAAACAGATCTCCAAGAGTTTTATCTTAATCAGGTCAGCTTTCAAAAAACCGCATCATATTAGTATTTACCACATTTGTATGTACAAAAAGAGCTCGTTAGTGCCATGTAAACAGGGGTCAGGGAGCAAAATAGCTGTTTCATCCCTCAGGGATAAGTGGTTTGAATTCGGAATTTGGATATTGTTTAGTCAATGTTGATCACAAGAATTAATTGAAAAAGTTACTGGCTGTCAAAAAATAATCCGAGCGCGAACCAAATAAAAAAAAAGTTTCTGTCAAAATAAAGACGCGTGAAACTCATTTTTTCTCTTGTACCTAACAAGTTCGTTTGTTCAAACTCGGATTTAAGATAATACTTTAAAATGATGTCTGACTCAAGACTCTTATAACGGAGGATAAAAATGTGATACAAAGCCTACAAAATCCAGAGAAAAATATCTTGTCATAGAGGTGATAAAAGTAGTGTTTATCTAGGTAGCAACAGCATTTCAAACTTGAGTGATTACATGAAATAAGCAAGTATAATTTATACTATTGAATGCGGTGATAAAATGTGATTTTATTTCGTACCGAAACTTTTTTTTGAGAACAGAGGTTTAACAAAAATGTTATCGCACTTGTGTGTAATGGTAATCAAAATGTTACAGTTTGCTTACAAGCGTTTCCGTTCCTAAGTGCGGTGCGATAAGAATCACTTTATGAGCAAGTGTGTTAAAAAAACTTAATTAGCGATCCTACTGGTTGTTGGTAAATTAAACTCGGCAATTACTTGAATCTAAAATTTAAAATAATAACAGTAAATCGCGAAAAGATGTTAAATAAAATTATCTATATAGAAGCCCATAAAACTTTTGAAATTAATCTCGGTTTAAGATAAATTCTTTAGTGACAACAATATTCTTAGTAACGTGCTAAAAGCAAGCCACTAAGTGTATTATCTTGTATATAATATGTAAAGTTAACTATTATGGCAACACATAATCTTATAAGAAACTTTGTAGGATATTAGCCAGTATGTGCCATGTAAGTGTATTAAAATTACTTTCATATGTATTGTCGCTGGCTTGCATTTTGTCTTCCACATGCTAAACCTTTTTCTACGCCATCTATTGTGCAGCTTAAGCAAGCTAAAGCGAAATTTTATAGATCTATCAATGATGAAAATTTTTTGGTTGCATAAGGTTGGGAAAATTTAGTAATAAACTTATTACTAAATTTTATGTAACTAAGTATATAACTGCAAAATTGTGCTAAATATAGGCGCCTTTAAGTTTAATATTTTTTAAATTTTATTAAATTTACGCATATTATATTCAATCCGTTTTTCTTTTATGTGTATGATAATCGCGAAAACAAAAGACATTTTTTGTCAGATAACGAAAAACACTTGTATTGTATCATAGCTTCAGCGTTCAATGTTCAATGCTTCAATAAAAAAATATAATATAACCAGTGTTGGATAAATCTTTTGAAAGCTCACTAATCTCCTCCGAGCTATTTGTAGCATCGTTTTTATGAAATCCAGCATCCGGCGGTATTGACTGTCGAGAATTCAACTCAAATTTATAAATGAAGTTCTATGTCTAGGTTTTTTGAACAACGTTTTTTAACAACCTTTTTGTATAGGAATTAATAATTATCTATTTAGAATTAAATTTTTAAAATCTTTCAAGGTTCTAAAAAAATGGTGAATGGTGAAAAATCTCACTCTACATTGTTTTGTTGTATCTCAGCAGCTCCCAGTCGGCTCAAGAAATTAAGAAGGAGGTTATCAATTCGACGCGTTTTTTTTTTGATACGTTACCGTCCGTGGATGTATTTTTTTGGAATTTTTACAATCAATGGTTTTCAGGAAAGTAAAAAGAATAGTTTCACAATCGGGCAAGAAATTCTTGAAATTTGCGCGACTGCGTTGTACTTATTTGCTTATAACTCAATGAAATATGAATTCTTATCGATGAATTGGATGTTCTTGGATTCAACATTCAATTTTCAACAAGAGTATATAAGTTTCAATATAATTAGAGCAACATAACAGTTTTATGCCTTTGTTAAATTTTAAGTGAATTTTATTTCTCAACTCTATTAACGTCTTTCACTTTTTAGTGCGTTTTGATATCGGTTTAATTTTTTTATTTACAATTATTATATTTCACACACAGATCACATGAAATCTTCAATAATCATCGCTATATTTGAAATCTATATACATATAATCTTTCTGGGAATACCTGGGAAACCCTATATTTAATAATTTAATTAAAAGTGAATTCCCGTAACCCCTAGCGAAGCATGGTGCAGACATATTTTTGTATCTGTATAACTGATCATTTCCTTGACAGGGAAGTAGGTGATCACCTTTCTATGTCTAACCAACTGAAATATTCATATGTTTGCCTGTGATTTGAACCCAGGACCGCCGACGCAACACGCAGATGCATAAACCATTAAGCCGCGGAGGTAGATAATAATTTAATTAACCCTGCAAAAATCTTTCTAGATCGCTAACAGAAAGACGCTGCTTGGCATTTGTTCTATAAATTACTGATGACGTTATAAAAAGGTACATAATTTTCTCATATTCTCCAGAATCGTCACTTGAATGTCATAGCACGAGTCAAATGAGAATGACCAGAGGCGACATTTCTCGCCTTCATTACCGAGCTAGAGTGCACATTAAAATGTATTTTATGTAAATTTCATGAATAACAATGAGAATGAATAGTAGGTTACCATTGCTTTTAATAAAGTAATTACATATTTTTATTATATTAAGACTATTATGTAAGACTACGCGGTTTATCCGAACGCATATTATAAATGCGAAAGTAAGTCTGTCTATCTGGTATGCATTCACGCCTAAATCTGAACTGATTTTAATCAAATTTGACATAGATATATGATAGGACAATAACAGGAAAGTTGCAAGAGGGGATGAAAATTATTTGATTGATTCTGTTTAACAAATAACAATCAATAAAGCACAAAAGAAATATCGGCTACCGCAAGCTTTGTCCCAATTTGGAACCTTATGAAAGTTTGTTCCAGTCACAGTGAAAAGCTGAAAATGTATTAAGCACAAACAAAGCCGCGCTCCAAGGATTGTTAAAAATAAACTGCGCAAAGATAATTCACGATTTAATTGGATAAAATGTATAAACAAAATTGAAGTTTAACAAAGTTCTGTTTGATTACTAATAATTGAAATGGATAAGAATTTCATTCAGTGCTTTACTTTTGAAGATAAACAAGTTTTCAGAATTAATATCGTTTTCACTTGGCTACTGAATATTTATAAGTTCAAACGTGATTGGTATAATATTTTAAAACTGCTCTTTAATTAATGGTATTCTTGTGGTTGCTCACAAAAGGTTATAGCTTAACCATTAATTATGTTGTTGCTCTGAATTAAGAAAAAACTATAAGCCCCTTTTTAAATTTATGTGAAAGTAATATACCATAATTAATAATGCAGTCATTTCTGTATGTGTTTCACTGATCTTTTTTCAGGTAAGTAGGTAGGGCAAAAGAAGGTTCTGTGCCTTAAATCCACGACCTCCGGCGCAACACGCAGATGCGTGAAAAACTTAAGCACGGAGCATTTTTTACATTAATCACTAACATATAATTGTTTGGGTGTGATACTAAAAACTAATTACATAAAATCACAAATTTCATAAAATAAAAGATTAGAATAATTTCCATTTTGTCATTAATACATAAATGTTACCTTATAAAGATTTAATTTAAAAAAGTCTTGGAATTGGTTTTAAAATAAATTATAAGTTGATTAAACTTAAAGACAATGACTCATATTTTCATTAAGGCATTAATTAAGAAAACCACTTTCCCGAACATCTTAACGCACTTTGAAAATAGGACGCAAAGTGTGTCGACGCAAAAATTTACTAAGAGGAAAATACGGCGTCTTAGCGAAGTGATGATTAAAATTTCATTATCCAAAATGCACGCGAAGATTTCTTGAATATTTAACAAATAAGCAGATGGTTTAACTAGGTTGAGTGTCGTTTGATGTTTCGTCTTAACATTAATATTTAAGAAATGTGAATTTTTAAGTATGAGATCCTTTTTTTTATTTATCGAATTTTCTTGGCATGAATGTAGACTTTTCTGTCAGTTTTCATTATTTTTTTTATCTCTATAGAAATACATTGAATTTATATCTCACACAAAAGTTTTTTGAAAATGGTATACTTTTAAAACCGATGCAATAAATAAAGGTGTTATAATTCTGTGAGTGTAGTGGACTGTATATGCAACGTTGCACCTTAATGAACGGATCGATTTTGAAGCGGTTTGTTTAAAAACTTAGTGATCGAGTTACAGTCACGGTTCGAAAACTTTCGTCAGTTTTTAAATTCATTTCTTTATGAAGTTAGTACCTTTTGAAACCAAGGCAATATAAAGTAGAATGCATATTAAATTCTACTTACTTGATAAGAAAACAAGAGTCTATATACCTTTAAAAAGGTTTCATGCCAATATGGAACCTTTTTAATGGCTTACTCAAAAAAACTTCGTAATAACAAAAACATTTATGATTGTTATTAATGCGAATGCGGATAAACTCGTTTTTTATTTTAAATAAATTATATAAAAACCTAATGGTTTTTACTGTAATCAGTTCATTTTAATTCTGCAAGAAAATAATACAAAATGTCGACATAAATAAGCCAATAATTTAATACGATAATTGATTGACATGTTCGAAATGAGTCGTAGGTAGTTGCCGGGTTTTCCCGTTGACAGATTTCACTGCATCTTTCTTTATTAATTGTCTGGTCAGTCGATTAGCTACTTTTTACAAACTTCAATATGATATTTCTACTTCAATTGAATTGAAACTTTGGCAGGACTGATAATTGCCTTGATGGTACAAGAAAATGTCGACTTGGAGGTGACGAACCTTTTTTACCTCGACTGAACATCTTAGCTACAATTCATAAAGATTACATACATTTAAGAGATATATTTATAATTCAAATGTCGGCAGATTTTTATTCCTTAATTTCACTTATTTTGTTTATCTCGTTTTTGTTAGTAAATATTCAGATTTTTTTCTGTGAAATCTTATTATATTTTTTATGTTACATATTATTTCTAAAGAAATACGTTGAATTTCAGTCTCATACTGTTTCCCTCAAACTTCCTAGAAATAATAACAATTACATTTGTTATAAAATATACTTACCCACATTTTATTTTACCGCCTTCATAGTTTAGAGAAGCTAAGTTAGTAAAAATCTGTGCCTACCCAACCGAAACATTTCCATTCCTTTCATTAAAACCCAAGTCAAAACACTTGGTAACAGAAACAATTTCAGAGAAGGCAGATGAATCTATTTGCTCTTACAAATTACAGTCAATTAGGCATCTTGATTACACTAATATAATAAAAAAATAATTTTAATATTTCTTTCATTGACAGTCACTTTTTTCCAGTGCTAAAGTGCATACTGTACATATATTCTATATGATACCCACGTGAACGAAAAGCGAATACAAAAGATTTATCATTATTGACCTATAATTTTGTCCTTCAAATGCCCCTTGAAAACGATGCGAATTGAACAGTCCAAAGAAGCTATCAAGCGGCCGACATATCAACGGCCTTGATTCGTGCCACTTAATTCACTTGAAGAAGTAATTGTGATTAGGGCGGAAAAAAGGAATTTTCTACGTTATCTCCCCCAAGGGAGCAACTGGATTAACGTGAGTAACGTGACCGTGAAACGAAACGCTGCTTAATACGTTACTTTTCTTATATTTGTGGAGTCAAAAAGCCGATTGAGGCATAACTTAAAGGAAATATATTATTTATGTACCATTCTTCGGTTAGCGAATAATTTAAATTATAGTAAATTTGACCGCCTCCTTGGTCTAGTGGTAAGCGCGTAAGCGTTACAACCGAGAGGTCCTGGGTTCGATTCCCGGTGGAGATAAAAAAAAACGGTCTGGCAGGGTATAGAAGGCTGATCACCTACTTGCCCCTAAAAGAAAAAATCGATCAGTGAAACAGATGTGAAATGCATCTGCCCCATACCCCACTAGGAGACATGGGACTTCACTATAGTAAATTTAATATGAAATTCACTATTTAACCTCTGAAGTAAAGAGGCCTGTTATAATTTTGACGTTTCTCTGTCTATGGGTCTGTTTGTTTGTCTGTTGCATCGTACCTACCTCCTAATCGTATGGACTGATTTTGGTGCGTTCCGTTTAAAAACTGATATGAGATGGATTTAACAAATCTTCCTGTTCTAACATACTGTATTTGTTGTTTTTATTTGTCTTGAGAATTGTATGTGTTCTGGAAACGATTGTAGATTTCAAAGAAAGATTTCAACCGTTTCAATATAATATTCGACAGCGGATCTATGAATTTAAGTGTTTTTCGATTGCCAAAATGGTGGATAGTTACGAGGACAATACGCGTGTATGAGAGGAAATTGGGCAAATCAGATCACTCCAAACGCGATTACGAGACTACGCTCAATCTCAGATACAAATCCTATCCGATAATTCTAAATTGAATAAGACTCAGCAGGCGTTTGTTGCTGATTGTGTTATGACGGGCGCGTGAGCCTATTGACGAACAAATTTATTTTTCGATGTGAATATGACTGAATTTTATTAAGTTTTCCACGTCAGTATCGAATTTAGCCTCGCCTGTGTATGAAGGATGCGCAGTTTATACTGAGATTTATAGCCGTACAATTTTTGATAAGGTCTAAATATGAAAGAAATAAAGCCCAGATTTGTATTATAGGTACAAGATTTAGTTTCATCAGTGGATAACTAGAACTTTACTCATTTGACGACAAAAATTACATCAAAAAAGTTATATAATTAACTTTTTTTTAAAAGTAACTTATTTTTAGCAAATAATGGAGATAGGCACTACATTAATAACTCTTTGAATTAATAATCTATAACGCCTATTTTAATTATAGAATGCTTTGTCTCATTCTCTCAAACTTAAATTGTTATTTGAAGGAGAATGACAAAACATTTTATGAGTAAATAGTTATATAGGTATGTTGTGTTCTTTTAATAAAGGTGCATCTCCATTAGCTAAACTATTCAATCGGATATAGGACATCGGCTAGCAACGCTCTTACTAATCATTAACCATTGAGCCATAGCTTAATATTTCACGATATTTTTAGTAAAATTTTATAAATTTAAAAACTTCCTGTGTTGCCAACTGAAAGTAGTCTGGCACACGATTTGCAGCTGTTGTTCAACTTTTACGCTTCAGACGATAATCGAAGTAAGGTGAAGAATTGGAAATAACTCTCAAATAAAATTGTCAAAAACGAAGGCAAATTTTACTAAAACATTAAATTCCATCCATTAAAATTAATTAAAAAGTGTGTCTCGGGTTATAGGTAGATTAAATATTTTTATGTTTTCAGACAACTGTTTAATTTTGATTAAAATATATACACTAGTGGTGGATATAAAGTGCCTGGATTATATTTAGGCTGTTTATATAGATTTAATGGATTAGTTTATCGTCTACAGATAAACCTGTTATTAACGTTGTGTGAAATAGTGAAACAAATAAACGCTGTTTTGTCTTGTTTAGCCCATTTATCGAGGAAGGCTATTATATAATATCAAGCTATGACGAAATTTACGCGGGTGAAACCGGGTCACAGTGGTTGTACAACAACTTTTGGATGTCGTGAGACTTTATATCGCTGAGGGATATTCAAAAGGAACGTCAGGCTTAATCGCTAGTATATTTTAAGTGATATAAGTTTGAAAAATATGATAACGTAGAACAAAATCCATCTATTACGTACACTCCCACGTTTAAGAATGAATAAATTTCAATAGAAAATCTATTTTCAACGAAATTCTCGCACAAAAATGGCATTTTTTTGTAAGAATTGCTACTTACAAGCCAGACGATTTTTTCTATTTAATTTAGGGTATAAATTAATTAAATATGGATACCCACTTAACTGATTTAAGTAAGAGTTTGAACTAACTTAGCAACACTTTGTATGTAGTTTTACAATATCAGCTTTCTCTTTTAAAAAATCTAAAAATATTTAACATACCGACTGATTGTGTATATGAGATGTGGCCTTGGAAAGTTGTATAGCTGCTTAGCATTATAATTATAGATAAAAATAATGCGGAACAGTTGGATTTATTAATAACAAAGTAGGCATACAAAGTACATAAAAGTTAAACATGAAATGTAAGAGTTCCTAACACTGGCTTGCAAATTCAACCCTACTTAAATAAGTTCTCAGAAGGCTCCATTAAACTATGCCAAGTAAGTATTGTATCTAATTTCCGACCCTCAAAAGGTTTAAGCCGTCAAAGTATTATACGAGAAGTCATGTTGTAAGACTATTACGATGACAATGTCATTATTGACTGACAAACTGTATATGATCAAATGATTATCATAAAAGTAAACTCAATAAGTGAAACTGAAGGGAAAAAAATCTCCCTGACTTAAAAAGATTCTAGCTAATATCCATCTCAAACACGTTAACTTTCAAACAACAAAACGCTATGAAATCGGTCCAAGTTGTTTGGGACCTACAATGTCACAGACACACAGACACGTGAAACTAATAATCCTTTGTTTTCGCCGGAAGTTAAAAATGTTTCATTTCACGTAATATCATATTTTGTGAACGTTAATATTCTATACTAGATTATACGGGACGTTTGAGAACTTTCGTCCATTTAAGTCATTATTTCCAGTCATTATTCACATTTTCACAAGATTTATACTTTGTTTGGCAAATGGTGAAATAGCATGAAGGAATTGCTTTTTTTACACACTTTTTTGCACTGGAGTGCAACGGGCGGCCTTATCGCTAATCAGCGATCTCTTCCAGGCAACCCACAATTTTTTTGTTGTTGTTATTGCTTTTGTGTTTGTATCAAGGAACTTTAATAACGCGATTCAAATTACATCAACACCATCTCTTTATATTTACGCACGAAATTTCAAGGTTTAGACCTAATGTTTATTTTTTATATGATATTAACCTGTGATCAAAAATCAGTACACAAAGTTAACGAGATATCTGCGCAGCTGAGACTGGCAAATAGTCTTTAGTTTAGCGAGTTTATTATTATGTATGGGTAGATCTTTATTCTTATCTATACATATCCGATACATTCATACTAAGACAAAAGTCTTCACCAATCGTTGAGAACTCAAAATTAGATTTTTCTTCATGTAAAAGGCATTTTTGTTTCGATTTATCTTTGCCCTATACCAACCTGCCATAAACGTAATATATTCAAAAATCCCTTCCCCAGTGATCCTTATCCCTAATATGGAAAGGAGGGTGTAAATAATGAGATCGTAAATACTGGTTCGTAAGGAAAATAAATTTTCTCTGACGACTTTGCGGACCCGGAGAAATGCAAGTTTTGATAGTATACAGGTAAGTCAACTTCCATATATTTCAATTAAAACTCGTCTAGTGCGGCATAAAACATACATTTACTGAGTTTTTTTTTCACTTATAAAGTCTATGGTATAACTAATATGATCATCACTATCACTACATAGTATAAAACATAGTCGCTTTTTCTTTCCCTATATCCCTCTGTATGCTTATCTTTAAAACTACGCCACGGATTTTGATGCGGGTTTTTTTAATAGATAGAGTGATTGAAGAGGAAGGTTTTATATATGTTTTCTACCCGTGCAAAGCCGGGGCGGGTCGCTAGTTGTTTACTAAAACAGCGCGTAACGTATCGAAACATTTATTTTGTTTTACGCATACTCGAAGGTGATTGTGCAATTGATGCATTCGATTAAACAATGAATAGCTTGAAGGTTTTTTATGAAGATAGATTTAAAAAACTCTATCTCTGACTTAATTAATCTCAACTATGTGTGATATTTTGAAATTGGATGTATATTGTTAGAAATTAATCAATTTACCATTTAAAAAATAATAGAAACCACACTAATGATAAATACATATCGTCCAATAACTTGTCTGTTTACTCAAAATATAGGGTTTTCTACTAAGGGCGGGTAGATGTGTAAATGGTATAAAATAAGCTGTGTGTAAGGTATTAACAAAATTATTTTTTTATTTGAAAGACCCATGTATGCCATTAAGTGTGGAATATGACTGTCGTTTGTTGGTATAGACCTGCGACTTCAAGAAACCCCGCAAGAAAAAGTCTAGCGGGATCAAATCGCATGACCTTGGTGGCCAATTCACATCACCCCTGCGAGGGATAATCTTACCCTCAAATCGATCACGCACAGGTTGATTATTTATCGAACCTGTCGTCTCAAATTTGGCCAGCAAACTTTGAAACCCTTCAACGTTGGCCCTTCACGACTGTGAAGGGCCACCATGTCTACCGTAAAATGAGCGCAATGCCCACAACGTTTTCACTAGCGAACACTCATTTTGATAATAAATTTTTATCATTCGAACGTGCAATCGTGTAACTTGTCATGGTCATTTGGCATAAGTAACTGAATAATAAATAAAACATTTTAATAGATGTAATTAAAACAAAATGGCCGCCACGGGCCGCCAAAATCTACCCATGCTAATTGAAAGACCCTATACATAACGACGAACAAATCTGACAGATTAGTTTAGTGTGGTTTCTATTATTTTCTCAATATAAAGGTTTTTTATTAAAAAACTATTGATTAAATATTTACAATAATGTACTTAATTATATTTACAAAAATACAAAAGGCTCATCAAAGCCGTTAGGGTGCGCACCCAAAATACTGGCTACATTACCGCGTTGTATTACTATACTAACGCGTTGGGTGAAATATGAGCCAGCTGTCTCAATGGTAAATTGATAAATTCTAACACTAGTGTAAAGTTGCATTTCATAACGTATAAAGATTTCTAAATAAGTTTTTAGTACTGTTAGTAAAAATAATCAATTAAACAGTCATAAAACACCTGACTTGTCAGAAAGTAAAACATGTCCTTTCATGGTGAATGTTCCTCAGTTTTAGATAAAGAATAGAGCATAGTATAAATTAACTCAGTTAAATTATTTCTATAAGTGACAAGTTTTTCGAATTAAAACTTGTCAGCAGTAAGCCTTAATATTTTTAACATGTCTCACATGAATATTTACATGCTGTTAGGTGTCTTACAGAACTGCAAACAATTTCGACCTCCATAAAAAATTGTTTGAAACTCGTCATAACAAACTTGTGCCAATTATTTTCTTCTTTTCCATCATTTATTCATTGGTCTTAAACAAGCCTTTTGTCACAATATAGACGAGTAGCAGTACCATCTTTTTATACACGTGGACATAAATTTATTTAAAAAAGCAGCCAGGTTTTTTTAAAATGCCTTTGGTTTTAAAATATTTACATATGTTAAGATTATCTTTTACAATTTCGCAGCGACTATTTACTTACTTTTCGTTATTGAAGTTGGTGTGAAGTTTTTTCAAATAAATTTTATTTCACTAATTATTCGGAATAATTTTTTTTAGCAATGAACAGAGATGAAAGTAGCCTGTCGTATATTGTATATGAATTTTTAGTAAATATCTACGCAACCGAAACATTTAAGGATTCTGCCCACTTTACCATACCATACTGTACATGAGCGTACTATGAAAATATAAGTATTGGAAATTAACACGATACGCTCTTCTGTGTCCACTAAAACGTATCAAAATATTCTCGCTGACATTATGTATGGCACGCGACTGTGTTGGTCAGTGACGAAACGGTCTAGTGTTTCAATACAAAGAATATTTTTTTGCTTGACACGTTCCTATTACGGTCATAGTATGATACTTTATAGGGAACAGAGTCCTTTATTTGTTTCCCTGGAATTAAAGCTGAGAGTCTTCGTGGCAACACCACTTTGCTATGACGCGGACGGCTCGGATGAGTGAACGAGACACTGTGTTATCTCTATATTGTCCTCCATCCAGTCTCTGAGTCACATTCTCTTGCAAATGGAAAACAAATGCATTTAGAAGCGGTTGCGTCTCGCCTTCGTAGCACGACAAATTGTTTTAAAGGACCTAGTTTGAAGAACTCTCTGGATGCGCTATAGACGTGCCCGGAGTGCCTACACTTGAGGAAAATGTGATATTTTTACTGAGACAATGCTAGATCAAGTGATATAGTGTTCGTTTTAGTTTGTTCGGCTTAATTGTGACGGACTTTGAAGAGTTCTCTACTTTTAAAAGGCTATTTGACTTCGTGCAGATATGTGCAATTATTTTATCGTCTATGAGAATATATATTCTTATTTACATCTCATTTCTATTGGCTCAATGATAGTTAACTATTTTTTCAATCAAATTGTAACACGGTAGTCCTCATTTAAGATGTATGTATTTTATTTCTTTATGTTTTTTTCGTGATTGAGAAGCCATTTATTTGCCTATAGGTATTACATGAGAATCCAGGGTCAATACAATTTTGCATTTGATTGCAGTCGCAATGGATGACTTAGGAACACACAGGTGTGATAGAATTTTATAATCAATCTGTTATTTTTAAGTTATCAATAACAATACATCCTATCAATCTTCTCCTCTAATATATTCATAATATAAAATATCCATAATTAATAATATATTATATTTATATTATTATTTATAATCTTCTATATACATATAAAACAAAGTCGGTTTATTTTTACCATTTATAACACAAGAACGGCTGGACCATTTTTAATAATCTCGAATTCACGAATAACTGGTAATAAAGAAATTTTCTTCATACATTTTCTGGAATGATGTTTAAGGTGACAACACTAAAGCGATACAAAGTTCCCGAGGTCCTGGTACATATATTAAAATCTAAAATATTTAGGAGTTAAAAAGTACATATTTTTTCGTATTTATATAAATTCCCATGACATTATGTGACGTAATGTTTTGGGAATTTAAGCAAAGTTGTGCGATAGCTGAAAAATATGCAGTTTTTACGGTGAAGGCTGCTTTAACTAAACTGCATTAACCACGCCACGCCAATAACTTATCTTAGTGGTTGCTAATTTATCAAAAACTTTCGCTATAATTGCAAACCTCTTATCTCACATACTAACTAATCAAGAACTGAAATATAATACAATTAGTAAGACGGTTTTAATCATAGCTTAAATCTATATTATATTATATACTAAGTTGAATGGCATTGGATTACAATTGTCTGAGATTTCGCTACGTAATTTAATACTATGGTAAAGTTCCAAAGTTGAATTTAATTTAAATTATATATTTATGTTGAGATGATACAAAACTAACTTTTGTTAATTGTAAATATCTAATACTGTCCATGTACTATTTACTCTGTGAATATTCAAGAGTTTTATGTTGTCTATCTTGTCTATAAATAAAATAAAAGTGTAATGTGTTATAAACTTTATAGCTTCGAATCTTAATATAACTCAGAAAGATATAAAATTTTAATGAAATGATCGCTTATGAACCTCTCTTAAAATGTAAGTTAAGGTACAGGCTGTTTAAAAACGTGGCCAAATCTAAGAAGAACAACCAAAAAAGTTTGTCAGGTTTTCATATTTTCCGACCTTGTTTACAAGAAAAATAGATTTTTCAACTGGAGGAAAACGTTCCCAAGCATTAGTATCATTAAATTAAATTGACAGCAGTTGGTCATTCCACTTCCATTTTCGGCGCTTATTTACCTTAATGGTAGACTTCCGAGCTGCGCGGCTCCAGCGTCACTAACGCAGCGACAGTATCGCCGCGATAGAGCGATAGTATTATGCAGTACGGAAACGTATGAACTATCGTTCGAACGCAGCGTCACTGTCGCCGGGCGATAGCAATCATACCATGTTTGCGCAAGCACTGTCGCGGAATCGCTGCGATCACACGTCAATTTGAGGCTATCTTATTTTTTGAAATCTAACAAATGGACCGAAATAACATATTCACTGGTGAGGAAGACGAAACTCTTATAAATTTAGTGTCGCAGAATACAATTATGTACGATTTAAGTGAAGCAGGCTACAAAAACGGACCTAAAAAGGACTTTGTCCTTTTTTCTGGAATGAAATTTTTATATTTAATAATATTTAATTGAAAAATGTTTTTGATTGATCGGTTCATTCTGATAATTATAAGAACACAACTGCACCACCGTTAGGCATGGAATAACAACTGGAACTGACACTGGAGTAGCGGCGCGACTGTCGCGCTGCTCGGAAGCCAATCTGCGTCTGTTGCGATAGAGCCGCGCAGATCGGAAGTCTACCTTTAATTGACTTTATGACCCTTATCATTTAAATGGCTGAATATTTGAAAGAATTTTGATATACGTACAAATACATTGATTTTATTGAGGGTTTCGTTCAATGTTTAGTAGGAAAGTATATAACTTTTAGCTACTTTATATTATTGCTACAGTTTTTGTGCTGCAATCAAAATAAAATGAGAAATGAAATAAATTCTTTGTTTTGTCAAACAAAGTCACTTACATCAGTATCATATCAAAACTCAATATTGACAATAATATAAATGAAAATGTTTTCAGAGACAGGAGAAAATTGAAATAAACACTGTTTATCATGTTATTCAATTTCACGCGAATACAAGCTTTATTTGGTAATTCCCTTGTCGAAAGTGCAGCAATGTCAATAAAATAAGACAAAGTAAATATATTATATTATGTGTTAATACAGTACATATTTAAACAAAGATGTCTAGCTGAGGTTATTACTTCTACGAGTCTTTGTTTATAGTAGAGGTTAGACTTTTAAAGATAAACAATATACCTATTCGTAATATATTTTGATTTAAATAATCTTAATTTTCGTTGTGGTTACTTTGTACGTAATAAGTATAAGGTATCTTTATAATAGGCTCATTAGGTTTTACTTTGAGAAAAAGTAATGAATGAAACATGGTAACTGTTTAGATTAATTGGAGAATGAGATATTAATTAGAACTCTTTTATGTAGAAAACAATCATATCAGAAAATTATTAAGAATCCTATGTAATTTAATGAATATTGATATTATTTATTTAACTTTTTGGAGTGAAATCAAAAGACTCACTCACGGTTTAGGTACAATTTTAGTCCAAGTCAGTTAATTTTTTCCCGATATCTTCAACTATCATCACCACATTTCAACTATTTTAAATAAACCTCGACAAATAACACAGTCACGTTAACTTACAAAACCTCTCTTTTTCCTTGTAAATGAATCTACAAGATTTTGTTTAAAAAACAGAACTAATTTAAGAACAAATCCAACGTAATCGGATACCGATGAACGCTAATCTTTTCATTATGGACACTTCCCAAAGGTAAAACGATCCATTAACCCTCAAAAACTCAACTAACGCACGTAAAATAAACAGTAAAATAACTACACTTACAGAGGGATTTTCGCTTTAAACTTGAACAATTTCAATAATCCCGAAAGCCGTCTTCAACCTTTGGTAAGGTTCACTAATTTTGGGTATATTTACATGACCAGGCTAATGAGACCTCTCGCAGGTCGTGGGTTTAACAAGACTTGAGTGCGTAGGAAAGGGATCTTGGCTCAACGGATACTGGACACTGGGTCTACATCGATATCACCTGCTTCCTATTAACGATAGATCGAGTTACGTTAGTGAGAGATGTAGGTATAATGGTTTGAATTTAACTATATTGGACTGGGTTTTTGTAGGGCGCAGATTTTAGGCTGTAGTTATCTATTGAAAACGGATTTGAAATAATTACTTGATATTGTAAGTCCCGATACAAAAAGAGGAGTGTTATTACCTTAACAGTATGTGTGTCTGTTTTTGTGTACATCCCTCGACAAGATGTATACTAATAAAATTATATTATAGTGGATTTAATAGATTTTCATAAATTTTAGCTAAGATCTATATCAATTAAGTCAACATTCATATAAAAGAAGTGTGACAGACACGTAATGCTTAATGAACATCTCTCATTTTCGTCGGAGTTTAAAAATAAACTTAGTGAAAAAACATCTAATTCCGAATCTATGAGTGATTTAAAGTGTATCCATAATTAATATTAATAGTATCATTATTAATATTGTTAGTTTTATTACATACATAGATTTTACTTGTTATAGAAAATTTATGTGTCACCTAATCACAAATAAAAAATAAACTTAAAAATATAATAACTTTAAAATATAAAATAATAAACATGAAATCATGATATTAAAAAAATATTTATGTTAAAAATAATCCAATAAATAAGGCAATTAGTAGAAGCTGAACAATTAGTTTAAATCGATGCGAATTACTCTAAACAAATTGCGTGCCATTTTAGCCGCGGTAAACCAATTTGGCATTTCAGTTCCTACGCCCGATACGCTGCATATAAATCTATTCTATAAATTATTTATTTCCACAATATGAATATTAATTAATGCTATATTATTGTATAAATTGCTCATGCGTAAATAACACCCGTTAGAAACAACTTTGTGTCATAAAATAATTTATTTTCGCACGTGATATGGCCATCTTTGTACTCAAATTGTTAGCAAAAGTACAGTATTGAAATGTCAAGTACGATCTACACATACACTCTGTCCATTACGATTTGATTGATATGATTTTGATGAAATTTGGTACAAAGATAGAAAAAACAAAGGTTTTATTAGAAAAAAATTGAGTTGAAAGAGTGATTACATACTGTCACTCACAACCATTTAATACCGTGAGATATGACAAAAGTGACTTCAAAGTTTTTAGAACTTTCAGCTAAGTTACAAATATTCGGTATAAATTTTCCTCAAATTTTACTCACGGGCTTAAATTTATTTCAGGATGTGCTTGTCGTATTTCACATACATCATAGCTTATCATATTTAAAGAAAATGTTACCTATATGTTAGTATAAAATGCTACAAATTTATTTACAATAATGCACTTAAGTATTTGCAAAAATACAAAAGCCTTATCAAAGCCGTATGACTGCGTTGTATCGCTATACAAGAAGTTTTTGAAGTTGTGTATATCTTAAGTCAAAATCCTTTATACACGGAGTCTCACAGCCATGCCACATGGAGGGGAAGTATCTTTGAATAATTGAACACGCAAAATGGTAAAAAAACATCCGTAATTTTACGATACCGATCAAAAGGCTCAATTATTTTTTTCAGTTAACAAAGCATCTTAAATAAAGACCATGAAATTTAACATTAAAAATTTCTTATTAATATGAATTTATATGAAAATATGATCAATATGAAACTCAGCTACAATTTACGAAAATCTGTTCGTCCATTCACGAGATATTCTTGTTAAGTATAATCAACATATCACTTGTAAAGTTATTTGTTACAATCATTTCAATTATAAAGTAACCTCAAGGCATTTAAATAAAGCTCCTCAATCCTCGGCCGACCGACCCGACAAATTAACAAAATAGATTTCGAATCTCGAAAAAGTTACTCTTATAATCATTACGAAAGTCATTTGAGCAAAAATGGAGAAATTCACGGTACGCAAAAATTGCTTATTTCGCGTAGTCGAGGTGAAATAACCGTTCCCGAGCCTCTTGTACTGTTAAATTAAACCGTTATGCCTCAAATATACGATTTTCGGTCTTTAAATGCTTGCCGTTTGTTACTGAGCGTGTGATGGAAATGTACGCAGTTTGCGTTTTAAATTCAAACTGTATTTTACATGTAAAATTGTGCAGTTTAACGCCCATACAACTGTATTTTTAGCATACCGCCTTGATACAGTTGTTATGCGAAGGTTTTTTCAACATCTATTGTCCATGGACTTTAAAAGTCGCAGTATCTACTGATTGTATGGTAACAAGCCAGTAGTCTCGACTCAGAACTGGTAGATACTTTGCTCAATATGAACATCATGCCCGAGGACATTCTTTTTTATTAAAGGTATATTTTTAAAAATATTTTGTAACCTTAATATATTTATAAAGACCAGTTTTATAATGTTTTTTCCAACACACTTGCTCATAAATTGACTCTTACCGCGCCACACACAGGTATAATGGTGCCTGTAACCAAACTGTGATATTTTTATTACGAACTAGTGCGATAACGTAATAAAACCTTATTTAAACAATAAGGTTTTATTACTTTATGTAATAAAACCTTAACCTCTATGTTCTCAAAAAAAGTTTCGATACAAAATAAAATCATATTGGAATTATCGCGTACAATAGTGAAAATTAGTGTCTTACTTGCTTATTTGTCAAAGAAGGAAAAACAATTGGCTTGTTTGGCTTTTGCCGTCTGTTTTCGTTTTGTTTTGTCGTATTTTTGCCTCAAACAATCTTTCAAAAACGTGAGAGAAGTATTAAGTATTTCACGCGGGAGGAGGTCGATATTTTGATAAAACTGGTGAAAGCAAATAAGCACATACTGGAAAATAAGAAGAGTGATGCGGTAACGTGAAATCAGAAACAAGCCTGCTGGAATGCTTTTTTGAATTGAATTTTGAATCAAAATCAGAATGTTGAAGAAACACCTGTTGGTCCGGTAAAGAGAATATAAAGTATGTAAGTTATCTTTCTTGCTCTTCGGATTGCAAACATGTTGCCAAACTTGCGGTCTAATGTCATATATTATTATATTAAATTACCTCTTTTATTTTGCCGTTAATACGAATACGAGCTGATTTAAGAGGCGTAGGTTCCAAGATAGTTACTAAATGGTTTCAGTGGTTATCATTGAGATCTAGGAAACCTACTTTATGTAAGACTAGCGACCCGCCTCGGCTTCGCAAGGGTATAAAACTTATATAATATTAAAAAACCGTATCACACACTCATAAAATCCTTTGTGTAGTTTTAAAGATTTAAGCATACAAAGGGATATAGGGACAGAGAAAGTAACTTTGTTTTATACTATGTAGTGATGTGCAGCATGATTCTAGTTTGTTTATTAAAATTGCTTCTATACTTAATTGTTATTAAGCACTATTCTGATATTAAATATATTGTTTTTTCTCTAGGTAGATGAAAACTTAAGCGGCCATTTGTAGCTGATTTTAAGATGGAAATTACTCCACTGCAGAAGCGAATTTTGGAAAAAGAATACAAAAAAACTTCAACTTCAACAACTTTCAAAACTTCAAGAAGAAGAGGAAAGACAGCATAAAAGGAAAATTTGAGCACTAGAAAAAAAGGTGTTGCTGAAAAAATTAAATTAAATCAATGAAAAAACATTTTATATTTTACTTTTTATTTCACATATCAATAAATTAATATATTTTAAGAAATTTAACAATTTATCATTTAAAAAATAATAGAAACCACACTAAAAATAAATAGGTACACACACCAATGACTTTCCTATCTACTCGAAATTCATAACTATACCCCAATAAGAGTTTAGAGTTCGATACACAGGATCTCCGTAGATCTCTCTACGGAGATCCTGGGTTCGAATCCCAGAGATCACCTACTTGCTTCTAAAGAAAATAATCAGTGAAACAGACACAGAAATATGTCTGCCTCATACACCACAACAAGTTCAGTTAACTTTAAGGAATATTTTAAAATTTAAAGAAAAATTATAATAAATCAGATATTATTTCCCTTGGGACGAGTACAATATGCGAGCAAATCTTATATCACGAAGAGAAAATATACCTATTAGTTACAAAGCTGTTCTGCTGTGGTTTTCACATAGTCGTAAAAGTTGTAATAACAGTTAAGATACTTCGTTCTACTTAACACAGTGGCTTTAATTTGATCCCATGAAATACAGGTATGTCTGTTAGAACTTTTCACATGTAATGCGTTGCGTTTACCCCACAAAAAGTTTTGTATTGTATCAGGTGAAATCATGTAGACTTCTTAGTGAGTAAACTTACTTAAGATATACTACAGCTAGCAGCTTGCTTCGCAGCGATAACTATATAATATCATCATCATCTCGTTTACTATTTGTACCGAATATAGATTTAAGCTAAACATTTTACAAGAGAACATTTATACATGTGTGTTCATATACATAAATCATTCATAGATTTCCGTAGATACGTTATAATTTATACTAAAAGAAACTTATCTAACACATCTACTACATGTTACAAGCCCCAAAAATATCAGTGCATCCATTTAAAAGAGAAAGCAACGAATAGACAAAAAAAAATCTATTTCAGGAGATATTATTTTATATGCATGAAGTTAAATTTTATTTCTTTGTATAGTTGTAATTCATACTAACTTCTATATAAAGAACATAACGAAGGTATGTCTGGTAACCCCTTAACATAATTCACCAAACTCCATAACTACTTGAGTGTTTCATCCATTATGATATAAAGGTGCCGAGTTGGACAATTTCGTGGCTTCATTTATGCGAACTAATTAAAATGGTGTTAAACTTAGGCCCTTGGGCGTCATAAAAACTTCCTGAATACGAGGTTGCAAGTGAAGGTTTTGATTTAGTTCAGTGTTGAAGTATGTAAGCTGTCGTATAGGATAGCCAGCTCTGATTGCACCGAAGGGCTCTTTATAAAACTTTGTAGAGCATACGTGGCTTCATTAGCACAAAAACTAAAACGCACATTGATGTTGTATTTTCCGTCAAAGCTTTTACGGCGTATAACTTATACGCCGCTAGATAAGTTGGTCACAATCAATCCATATGGATTTATTGTGACCATGGTATATACCATATTGAGCCCAAAAGTACATCTAAATGAAATGAACAGAATGGAGTCAACAAATTGAAATGTGCTATAGCGCGGAAAGTTCCAGAACTTTCAATCTCTATTCTATCTAACCGATTTCGATGCGGTTTTTTTTACTGACTTAACCTTTACTACAATTTACATGAAAATTGCCTTTTATCTCATAAGTCATAAATAGTGACCAAGAAAAAGTGAATATGCCCCATATTAGACACTAAAAGTAAATATTTACTTAAATTCAAGATGCATAATAAATATGCAGTATTGTATTTCAGGAGAAATACAAGAAAAAGTTATATTAAAGATCGTTAATAATAAAACCTTAAGTATATTAATTTTATAGACTGCCAGTTTAAAATCTAATGAGTTTGGGCGTTTTCTTTAAACAGTGTTCTTAAATATAAGTAGCAACGAGGGTACCACAACAAATACACAAGTTTATAAAAAACCAAGACTCGGAAACAAACATTCGCTCTCATCACACATAGCACCTACCGGGGAACCTAGGACCTTTTGATGCAGAAGGCATTACCAACTGCGCCAATCGGCCGTCCATAAACTCTCTTGTATGTTCTTGATAAATAAGCCTGTCTTGTCCGGATTTTCCATGCATTTAATGAAGTAAGTAGTGCTTGTCTCAATGTTTTCAGGAGTAGCTTTCATTGCTTTGACTTGTTGATTTTCATTTTTATTATTTATTTTATTAGTAGATATTCTTTATTTATTCTTTTTATCGTGATTTTATTTGGAGGATAGAACTGTCTAATATTTAGCATCGCCGTTTTTTAGTTTCTTGAGTGCTTTATATAACCCCTGTGGGTAAACTAAATTATAAATGAATTATTTTAAAATATAAAATTAGGTATTGCATTGATACCCTTCTTTGCATAATTTTTTCTTTGGTTGTTGGAATATTACGTCCTTTTTAATTTTTACTTACCTAAAGTTAACTTAGTTAACCGTCAACCAACAATAGTTAACAGTTAACGTTAACAAAGTTATAAAGATTTTGTCTTTGCTAAAACAGTAATGCATTTTTGATGTTTATGGTGTTGTATTTTTGTAAATTTTCGCTTTTGTAATGTGGCATACAGTAAAACACATCACAAATGAACTACGGATGTTGATAGTATTAAATATTAAAACGTAAGGATACGACGTATCTTAGAAAAAATTACTACTTGTAGCAATTACTACTAGTATTTTCGATCATTTTCTTTACAGGTAAATAAAGCCGAGATATTTCTTATTTCCCTGGTATTAGAACCAAGACTCTGCATAGTCAAGGAATATCCATTGTTCTGGTACTTTCTATTGGCTATTTATACTAACTCAATTTTAGGTAAGAAGACTGACCAGATTGAGTGGCATATCTCTTAATGTCTTTAATAACAAGAAGATGACAGCTCTATCTCCTAAGCTTTGTGTGGGTGTAGGTGTGAAGTCCCGTATCCCCTAGTGGGGTATGGGGCAGATACATTTCACATCTGTTACACTGATCGATTTTTTCTTTAGTCTTCTATGCCCTGCCAGACCGAGTTTTTATTTTATTTTTTATCTCCACCGGGAATCGAACCCAAGACCTCTAGGTTGTAATGCTTACGCGCTTACCACTAGACCAAGGAGGCTGTCAAGGGTGTTGTGGGTTTAGGGCTTGTATTTAAATGAAAGAAAATCTTCTTAACATCAACTATATTTAAATTGATAGAATATTAAACTATACAATGAGTCATTCCGTATGCTACAAATTATAAACAATGTTATAATAAAACTATTCATTTGTCGGTACAGATATTTAATACAACTGAATTCTTTATAAAATTAAACAAATATAAAAATGATTCTGCATTCAACATTTAAATAATCTTTTACAGAAACATCGAATAATATTCAATTTCTTCTATGTTTTCTTCAAAATTGTGATTATTTCGATTGTTGATTCCTACTGATACAAAAAGAGATGAGTATTATTCGACAGCGTCAGCGTTATGAAACCATAATCATTTTTCAATTTGAACCTGTAGGTCTTGAGGTTGTCGCGTTCATTGCAACCAAAAAACAAGATTTAATATGTATTATTATAAATTTTCATTTAACGATATCCACTCTGTTATATTTTGATACTTAAATTCATAATTATATTATGTTAAACATGCAAAACTAATTTAAATAACAATATTAATAAGCTGTATTATCGCTAGTTATGCCTCAAACGTGTTTAAAATAAATTTATGTTCGAATCATTGAGCGTTATTAACATGTTTAACAAATTAATTATTAATCGGTTTAAAATAGCAATATTAACTATTAATTATAAAACTAATTTTGTTTGAGTTTTACATTTGACGTTACTTGAAACTTGATTCTTTCTCTTTTTATGTATCCAAGAATTAACAGTTGAAAAATACATCTGAAGGCAGCTGCTTCTACAAGGGAATGGTACGCGGCAGGTCTTAAAAAACGCTTTGTTGTGGAACGACAACCATAGCAAGATACAGTTGATATTTCTATAATACCTCGATGTTCAAAGACGAAGCATCAACACATTCGATAATTTTTTTATGGGATCAGGAACACTTTTTCAAAGCCATTTCCAACCAACCACCGACTTTTAACTGTTTTGTTGATTTCCATTATGGACTCGCACTTTTTTTGTAATGAATTTAAATAAATTTACATTGCAAGAATACATTAATTCTTTAAAAGCTTTATAAAAGACCCAAATGGAAGAAAATGTCTGTAAAGTATATGAGTTTTATTTATTGAATTTCTTTATAACCATTGACGAAGGTAGACGTTCCTTCGGATTAAATGTTTCGCGATTGATGAATAATTGATTATTCCTACGTATTAGTTTAAGTATTGGAAATTTCATATTAAACAATAGAAGTTTTAAATTCTAATAAATAATTACAGTAGATAAAACGAAGAAAAAACTTACCTATTGTTAAATTGAGGCCACCAAAGGAACAATATCTTGACAGGGATTGGCTAAACATTACATTCCCTAATCAGCTATGAACATGTTTACAAATGTGTAC
This sequence comes from Aporia crataegi, assembly GCA_912999735.1. Taxonomy (NCBI): domain Eukaryota; kingdom Metazoa; phylum Arthropoda; class Insecta; order Lepidoptera; family Pieridae; genus Aporia; species Aporia crataegi. Next base: position 7,146,497 of record OU538749.1, read on the forward strand.
GTCATAAATATTTATGTATCACAAGTCATAACACAACGAGTGTAATTTATGAGAATTTTTAATACCCTCCGACAGAATGATTGCAAATAATATTATTTCGTAAATGGATGCTGCCTGGAAATCAAGTCAACTATCAAACAAAAAAAAACTTATCCTAATCAGAAACACAGACAGGCACACAAAACACGTGAAACTTATACACTCCTCTCTTTTCGTCGTGGGTTAAAAATTAATGACAAATCCGAATAAGCAGAAATTTAATTTAGCATAGTATGGAAATATCTAGGAGTTCAAATGAAAAATCATTATGCATTTAGTGATGGAAAATTTATTCTAAAGTTAGTGCAACCACAGAAGCGTTAATTAAAATTCAAGTTTAATTACGTATTAATGGACGTTTTATGATTGTTTTTATGGATTCAAATTTTATATTATTTAGTGAACCTCGCGAACAGAGTTCCAAATTATAACGTGGCATCTAATACGTCATTCCATATAAAATGTAAAAGAAAACCATTGAACTATATTACTAACATATAAATAACTCAATGGAAGAAAAGAATTTTCTTCGTAAATACTTTTTCATGAATTTTTCTATATTTTTAATACAAAGGTCTCTTCTGGTTCTTGAGTTATAGCGTCTCGTAAAAAAATGCTTCGATTTTATTCTCATCTACTAAGAAAAAACTTCCTTTTGTGTTTTATATTATTAAACACCGCTTCAATTAATTTCTTCGGAGTTCATTTTTAATTTGCGACAGTTTTTAAGATATTGTGTTGTGTATTGTGCGTGTTTATTATTTGTCTATATATTCGACAATGCAGAACTTCCGTACCTAGTACATTTCATTCCGGATTTCAACCACTTCAAGTCAATTTTTTGCAATAAAAGGTAGGCTGTTCTTTTCCAAACTCTAGTATATCTCTGTGTCAAGTTTCATGAAAATTAGATTAGTGATTTAGGCGTGAATGAGACTGACAAAATTTATTTTCGCATTTTTAATAATAGTAGGGATTTACACACTAGCGCTGTTCTGAAATATACATAACAAGATTTGACGGGTATACCTGTATGATATTCAAGCTTGAAATGAATCCACTCTGTATGCTAAACTGCGCACTAACTTTTCCCCTTTTGTAGTGTGAAAAGTTTTTTTTCATCGCGAGGTCAAATTGCAAATAAAATCACGAGTTACGAGTCGGTTCGCTCTGCCAAATATTTTGTTATTTTAGATAAAATCTCTAAACGTTGGGATCCCTTTTAGTTGAAATTGCTCGCCCTGGACGAGGTCACGCGTCACTCATTATCATTACTAACTGCTATAGTTTTGTCCTTTAATTTTGTCCCCTTCATTCTCTATATAAGGGTCGGGATGAAACTATTTCGCTGAATATACCTAAATTTTTGAAATTGTCCTTACGAAATATTCACTTCAATTATGAGCTAAGCTGTGGATGTGAGATATAATATATTTAAAAAAAATAGGTACAAAAATAATCCGTTTAAAACGAAAATATTTTAAGTAGTTGCCTTGTGATAAAAGATTCTCTGTTTTTTTATATACGACCACCTGACCTATGAAAATAAAAATAAAATCATTCCAATTCGTACACAATATTATTATCTTCATAGTCACATGATCATAAAAAATATGAATCCGAATTGAGAAATTCTTGAATTTTGAAGGTTGATAAGCAAACACTTGTTAATATACTAAATCTAGAAATCTTTTCAAAACGATGGTACTCAAACGTCGCATACAGATGACTGAAACCATAATTTTAAAATATTATATATTTACAATAATCTTGCTTAATACATAATAATTTTGTCAATACAATTAGTATTTACAAATATTTTTATAACAAGGAAGATAAAAATTGAATCTAATAAAAACACCAAAACCAAGATTTCTTACAATTATATCACATTTCTTTACAAATACAATTAATATTTTATTTACAATAAATACACATAGTTATATTACATTTAAATTCTGTACACAAAGAAAAATTTCCTCAGGGGCTAAACGGACCACAAAGAATGTCATCTTAATCTATTCTATAATAATGCGGTGAGCGCAAACGACAGCCTATTAAATCTGAGGGCATTGTTATTGAAACTATAATTTATTCATTCGTTTATAAAATTCAATTTATCCTTCAGAAAAAGAACGAAGAATAAAATAATATCAAGGAAATTCAATTGTTAACGTAACAAACAATACTTATCCGTACCCTAACAATAAAAGTAATGATGGGATGAAAACTGATATATTTACGCCGATCGTGGAAATAGACGATGTTGTTATGAGATTCCTATAATCCTTAGCTTCATTTTGCGACGGGTAAGTGTAGGTCCTGTCGGTTACGCTCTTAACTTCAGCGGGACATGGCAATAACTCCACAGGAATTTGTAATAACGTTCGTTCGTTATCACCTCTCACTTTCTTGGGTTCGTTTAAGTAACTTTCGTCGATTTCATCGTGAAACTCTTCAGTATTTTCGGCGTCCGCTTTTATTTTATCGCTATCTACATTATTTTTCGTATCAATTCTCTCGTAGTACATAAAATGAGAATTGGGGGAGAGAGTAAAGTTGAATTTACAGAGGAAGTTTTCTAAAGATGTTCTCACTTTGATACTTTTTGCCTCATTGCGCAATTTGTGCATCCAAGCCAAGTGACAGTCGCAATCAAAATCGTTACCTGTAAAAACAATAATCTATAATAATACTAAACGGTTAAAAGTTTTTTTTTTTGTATTTTTGTTTGAATCTGAAAAAATTCTTACACTTATTAAAATCTGTATGATCAATAAAATAACCTATTTTGTTTGTAAGCTCGCGAAGAGAGTCGCGAATAAAATATTTATTAACATACATGCTTAAAGTTTAAAGAGCGAGTGGTTTTTATTATTTTTTAATATCATCTGTGCAAAACTTCAATTTAATCCCACAATCTTATATGCATACATATTGGTAAAGTTAGTAAAAGCGTGCAAAATTATTTTATAATTAATATTCAAGTATTATTACAAATTATTTTTGCAATAAGAAAATTAAAGCAGAGTAGCAAAATGTAAATCATATTTTAATCTATTTAATTGCCCGTTGAAACATCAATGAGCGATGCAATATAATTGCTTGATGTTACGTTTATCTCTCATATATCTCTTCTGATTTAAAGTTGCATTTTATTTAAAGAGGATAACATTTTTAATTTATCTGTAATCAACTCACCTTCTAAAGAGATAAAGCTTTTTTGTAATTTAATGTTATCATAGATCGGTCGCAAATTCTCAAATGTAAACCTTTTTAGCTTATTGTGTCGCAAGTCTATTGCTGATAATCCTCGCACTCCTTCAAAAAGCCCATCAGCTAAAGTAACAAGTTTGTTATAACTGAGGCTCAACTTTTTCAATTGTGATAGACCATCAAATGTTCTTTGAGCGAGCTCATAAATTTCATTATAATCTAATAAGAGCTCTTGTAGATTCCATAACTCGATAAAAGTAAATGAATTTAATATAGCTATTTTATTTCTTCTTAGATCTAACCTCTTTAAGTTAGCAAGTCCGTCAAAGCATTCCTTTTTCAAATCACTTATATTATTCCTATCAATCTCTAATTCCAATAGATTAACTAGATGTTTGAATGCGCCGTCTTCTATGACAGTTATGTTGTTACTAGTTAAGAAAAGCTTTTGGAGTGCTGGTAGATGATAAAACGTTTCTGTTTCTATTTTCTTAATTTTGTTTTCATCTAAAGTTAAGACTGTAAGATTTGGTAGGTTATAAAATGCGTATTTGTTTAGTAAAACAATTTGATTTTTTGTTAATGTCATTTCATGTATGGATGTTAAGTTTGTAAACGTGTTGCTTTCTATTTTAGGTATTGAGCTGTGTTTAATACTAAATTGCGTTAATTTTCGTAGATATCTGAGAACTCTTGTTGGGACGAAGCTCAATCCACCATCGGCGCGGACATTGAAAGCAAGTATTTCTATATTCATTTGAGAAGTGAAGCTTGACCATAAAGGGTCTGTTTTCTCTATTCCTCCATTGAACACCCAACATTCTGTTTTGATGGCTTCGTTTATATTCTGACTGTGTTCACAATAGCAGTGCACCTTTGAATCTCTGTCACTGATATCGCAAATGTTTATTGAAGTCTGAACGACTTTTTCTTTCTGTTTTCGTCTGTTTGCATGCAGTGAGTCGATTGCTATTAGCAACAGTAGCAAGGCAGCGGGTATCCTTTGAGCCCGCATACCTTCTACCTGAAACAAAAAATATATATATATAAATAATTGTATAAATTATACCACACTAACAGCATATGATAAAAACGCATGAAGCGTGGACGTTCTGGGCTCGATTTCCGAGGAAATAAACGAATCTTCATTAATCATCTTATAATTATAAAAAAAATGATCAGTCAATTAAACAGTTGCACAAATGTTTCTACTCCTATTAAGAGTTGAGGATTTCTTCGTAGAAGTATAAAATATACTCATTCTAACTAATCATCTTTTGGTTCAGCCCCTTAAGCATAAACTCACGTTCGCTTTTATTATTTGCGATAAAAACACAAAATGCAATACTAAATGTTGCTAGTTGTAAATAATGTTGGTAGCAACTGTTAAACTCCCATTTTACACGGCTATGAAATTTAACAATTAAAATTTATTACACTGCAAACGCCAATTTAGTATACACAATAACTATATCATTCATTAAAAGTATTAATTGAGATTGTTAAGGTCCGTGTCAAAAATAACTTATTCTTATAATAATAATAATAATTGGGACAACATATTATATTGCTCTGATCCAAAAGTAAGTAGCTGAAGCACTTGTGTTATGGTAATCAGAAACAACGAGGGTACCACAATAAATACATGTATAAGTTTATAAACAACCAAGACTTGGAAACAAACATTCGTGCTCATCACACAAATTAATGCACCTACCGGGATTCGAACCCGGGAACTTTTGATGCAGAAGGCAGCATTACCAATTGCTCCAATCGGTCGTTAAATATTTAATATATGTGATTAATGATCGCTTATGAACGTTATTTAAGCTTAAATTTATGTATTTAAAATGCGCCTTTCTCTGAGAAGTATAGTTTAATTGAATTTTATCTTGTAACCATATTTACAAAAACAGTGTAATCGAAGATAATAAAATAAAACTATCAGAAATGCTTATTACAAATATTCTATCCGTCTTATGAATGGATAATTAGATCGTCGAAAATTCTACTGTAAATTGTATTGTGTGTATAGACTTTATAGATACATCTCGATCACGAAAGCTTTCAATAAAATACCGCTTAATATAAATATAATTTCAATAATAATTGAAATCGGTCCATTTGTTTAGGAGCTAAGTTACCACAAACAAACACACATATACGTCAACCCCCTTCTTCTCCCGCCGACCATAAAAAATATAAGAATAATTTTTAAATATACTACTTATCAGAAGGTTTTGAAAAGTTCTAGAATTATAAGGTAAGTTTTTTTAATACAAAGAGACAATCTTAACAGATCAAACAAAAAATAAAATAATAATGAATGAGCACCATTGACTTAATTACCTTTTTATTAACATTTTCAAATTAAGAATATAACTTAATTCGGATATAATTAAAATCTAAATTAGGTTTTTCGTTTTTCATTGACTAAGTATAAACATCTAATTAACGTTAACTGAGGTATTATTAAAGGGAATTAAAAATATAAATTACCAACTAGGATCACAAGACTGACCTGAATTCTAATTGCAAAAGGTTTAGCCTGAGTTAGATGGACTACAAGGGCCTCCTAAGTAGCTTTAATTAAGGCTTTAATTGAAACTGAAATTTAGAGATTTTAATAAAGCAGGATTTAGTGAGTGCTTAATTATACATTTAAGCATTAAAATGTATTTTATTTAGGACTACGTTACTACCAGATTTATTTCAGTGCCAACTACTCTAATCTTTTAGTGAAATGAAAGTTTTTAACCGTTTATGAATACCTAAAGTATTAAATAAATTGACCTATTCCAGTGAAATTGTTATCTTCAAATATATTTTTTAAATGATAAATACATAGCTACTTATGTTTTTTTTTCTGTCTCCAAAGTAAGTAGCTGAAGCACTTGTGTTATGGTAATCAGAAACAACGAGGGTACCACAATAAATACATAGGTTTATAAACAACCAAGACTCGGAAAAAAATATTCGTGCTCATCACACAAATAAATGCACCTACCGCGATTCGAACCCGGGACCTTTTGATGCAGAAGGCAGGAGCACTACCAATTGCGCCCATCGGTCGTCAACTGTTATGTTACTGTCATTAGGGAAAATAATGTCACTTAGGAATATACTGTGATTGAGTTACTGTAACTAGTCATCAGGCTGTAGAAATGTTGGTGCGACTTTGAAAAGCAACATCGAATAACTTTTATCTTAATTTAACTTAGGAATTGCGAAAATCAACTCGTCATAGTACAGCCTACGACATTGCGTAGAACTGCTACGAAGCTCGTAGAGATACTACGAAGAACAAAAGTAATACCACGAAATTTAATGTATAAAATTGGATGATTTATTACTTATCTTAAAGAAATACCTACCTTCTGTAGATGATATATAACAACAGTATGCCATTGTATGGTATTATAAAACCAAGTCCCTTTCCGCGCCTGTGTGTCTAAGCGCTCTAATATCCCTAATGGATAAAGTGATTCTTGGAAACAGTTTATGTTTATAATTTTTCATTTTTTTGAATTAGTTGAAATATCTATTCTGGCCTTTCATGTTTACATGACAGTGTCGTTAGGTTATATCCTTATAATAAGCCTATTTTTAATTTAATCTTTCCTTGTTATCGTCTTAAAATGTAGAAGAAATATTAATTTTATTTTATTGAAAGTAAAGCAAGCCTACATTAATAGCAATACCAGCTTATTTTGAAAGTGGTTATTCGCTAAATAAAAAGTATCAAAATCATCACATGCAGATACGTTACACTAAGAACACTTCTCTTTCTTCATAGGAGTATTTAAAAAAAGGATTTGATTGATTATCTGACGCTTATTTTACTAGTGCAAACATTATAAAGACTAAAGTTAATAATAATGAAAGTTAGACTGAGATACATAATGCTCAAAATGCTGAAGATAAGTTACTTCTGTATATATCTATGTATTAGCCGTATTAACGAAATTGCCCGTGTGTAGTCCGACACAGTTGACACCTATATCTTCACGCTGATAGGATTTGTGTAACCCAATTGACCAACCAACTGGAAATTTAATAAAAAAAATCGATCAGGCGTTTTTATAAAATTACCTCCGCCGGGAATCGAACCCAGGACCACTCGGTTGTAACGCTTACGCGCTTACCACTAGACCAAAGAGGCGGTCAAGAAATTTTAAGCTATCATTTAATTATTTATTTGGTTCCACTGTATCTATATCATGATATAAAAATAACATTTACAGGAAATCGGTACCACAAATATTCATCACAATAATGGCACACAAAAAGTTAATTTAAAATTACAATTACAAATTAGAAGAAAAAAACTCAACTCAAATATAGAAAACATTATTTATTAAAATATCATACAGCAGAATGTCATGTGATCATTCCTATTTAGATTAATTATTAATATGTATTAACGTGGATATGATTGGATAACAAAAACTAGTGCCCCGGGTCAGTTTCTGTAACTAAAATACTAATGTTAGTGCATTATTTCACTATATACTTTTCATCCTTCATAGACATTTAGTGACAAAGCGATAAATGAGACCGCAATTACCGTTTGAAAACTGCACAATGTCAATTCCTTTGTAGTGAACCCCTCTCGTAGTTGTAAGGTTAATTAAGGGACCATTACCAAGTTAAATAGTTAGCTGATGCGCAAATTGGTTAGATTTCATAATAAATTGAATTAGCGCTGTCGCTGGCAAACTTTATTACGTTAGAAATTGTTCGGTTTACCAGGATATTTTATTTTGTTAAGACGACTGACCTAGAAGCTGAGGTCAGTAGACTAATAATCCGTAGTGGTGCATGGAACACATTTTAGCGCAATTCAACAGATTTTCTTTACAAATAGGTGATCAGTCTGCGGGCAATACAAAAGAAAATATTTTCCTTTAGGCATTCAACTCTTTCGGACAACTGGCATTAATACACAATTTCACAGTTACTTATTATTAAAATTGCTTGATGTTTCGAGTTATTTATAGCCAATATGCCATAGCTAACTAACCTAGAGTCACCCGTGACCATGTTGGCACTAAACTGTTTTTTGTTGGGCGTGAAGTAGTAGTTTTCCAATGAAAATAAATAAATAAAATATCCACAGTTTGTAGGTAAGTTTAGCCTATACAACTACCCAAAGAAGCTGTCAGCTTAAAGAGACTCGTATCGTTAAATTGTATGAACCTAAGCTTCACTGCAGGCAAAATGGTTGCCATGTGTTGGTATTTCAGTTTAGAATACGGATTGTACAATAACCCCACTGAAATGGCCGCTTTAATGTTGTGATCATGAAATTTTAAAAAAATACCAATATATATTTACTGTTTAAGCCCTAAGGCAACATAATTTATTCACTGTTTACTATAAGAAGTATAGTGTTGTTGCCCAACACTATAGTTTAATATAAATTCCTATATTGATCCCCGAAGCAAAAATATAAATGTTCGAAGTTGACATTACAACAAATCTTTGTTTAAGTGTATAAACATTATTAAAAAAAAACTATAAAGCATTTTTAAGTCAGTTTATCTGTTTTTAAAACAAATTTTAAAAAATTAATTTTACTTGAGTTTGAGAGTCATTCTTAAGATAAATATAATAAACGCATTTGAAAATATCTTTTCGCTTCGGCACATACCTAATCATAATGGATTTATAGTTTTAGTTAAATTTTTCAAAAAGTTACAATTATATACAATTTCAGTAAAATTTCTATAGGTTCACCGTTGCAGACTTATCAAACAAACATGCATTGACAACCAGACATTACTAATAAAATTACTTAAATAAGCAGATGTGTGATAAATCTACTGAATTAAAACAAAAGTTGTTTCTTTCGTTCCTTAAATTGATCTTGAACCTCAATACTACATGCAATGGTATCTTATACATTTATCTCAAATAAATGAATTACAGGGTCGGTAATTCTCTTTATAGAACAGAGCAGTCTTTACGGCTACATCTACAATTTAACGGTGGTGGTGCGGAGCACATTACCTAGTAAAATATATAGAGCCATTGCCAAGCCAGGGTCTAGGTTTAAACTGTCTACATCTTTTACTATTTTTAAAGAACTGCCGCTTAAGGTTTAATAAATGTCTTGTTAGTGAACATAATTAATTAAAACTTAAACTTCTTCACCGATTTGTTTTTTTTTAGTCTTTTATAAACTATAAATTTCGATTAAAGAATTATGAAATTAAACTTTGTATATAAAATAATATAATATAACCGCCTCTATGGATTTGTTTATGCGCCTGTGTATTACTTATGTCTCAGATTCTGGTTTCAAACTCCAATGAAATAAACGTTTCAGTTGAATAGTTCTTGCCTATAAAGAAAACTATACGAAATATGTCTGCCTCATGCGGTTACGGAATTTCACTCACAGTTTTTTAATGAAGTTGCCATATTTGATGTTTACATTAGCATAAGTTAGCTAATAAATACATAGTATTAATTATTTATACTTACAAAGTACGAAGAAGCTTACTAGCGGACTGAATATTACTACGTTAAATAAGCTTATAGAAATGTGAAAAATCATTTTAAAATTCGAACAACCATAAATTACTTCCGCTAATTCGCAAATGCAAATAATCGATTTTGTTAAAAATAGATTGAATAATTATTGTGAAATGACTACAATATCTTTTATTTTTCTATTTAAATTGAGAGATTATATCCTCTTTGTCAAAGAAGGTCGAAGTGATCTGTGCTAAATAAGCTGAGTGTAAACAAAAGATGGCGCCAAATCCCAAAATTAAATTAGTTGCTGCAGTCATGGACTTAGTATATTATATTTAATATTACTGTAGCTGTTAATTGTCAAGTTAAAGGATATTTTGACATAAAGATTGAATGGAAATTACTTTCACTGGAAAAGAAGTTTTTTCTGTGCAAATTTTTAAATATGACCTGTTTTTTTTCTGATTAACTCACTTTATATTATTAGCTATCAAATGAAAATGACTACCTCCGTGGCTAAGTGGCTAACGTATCTGCGTGTTACGCCTGAGGTCCTGGGTTCAAATCCCGGGGACAAAATGAATGTTTTGGTTGGGCAGGCACAGAAGGCTGATCATCAACTTTCATGTAAAGAAAACGAAACAAATACAGAAATGTGCCGTATGCTCCACTAAGACTTCCAGGATTTCATTTATATCGAATGAAAATGGTACTCTTCAGATACATTCATCTTTTTAAGAGTACGAAACTTTGTATGGAGGATTGCCACTGTTCCTTATTCATAGTTTGGATTTATGAGTATAGAGATCAAATCCTTCTTAGGGTTACAAATTACCTATTTGCCTCTAAAGGAAGTGATAAAAAATAGATACGCAGAAATGTATCGGTCCCAGCCCACAGGTGTCACGGGATACATTCACTAAAAATATTCTGTGTTCTCTCAACCAAATTACTTTTCAGTCCGCAAATAAAAGTCAAAATTTGGGACATTGATTTGATATCGAGCACAAGCTTTCCTTCAAAACAAATCAAGTTCGAATACGTGGTGTCGCAAATAGTAAAAAAATAAACGGAAGCAAATTATTTTTTTCGCATCGAAAATCCGAGCACAAACGCTTCACTCAGTTCCATGTTTTCTGAAACCTTTGAAATCGAAACGCTTTTTGAGGAATGCTTTATATTAGTTCCGTGCTCTAGCAAATCTCGACCCGAATTAGACATTATTCTTACGATTGCACTCAATTATTCTCAATAGCATAAAACTAAAACGATTGTTTCGATTACATTCAGAAAATAAATAAATAAATAAATAAAAATATTAGGGTATTAAAAATACATATATTATAATCATATAACTATAAATTTTAGTTTTAAATAAAATTGTTTGAATTTTTTTCTATTTGTTGTGAGCAACTTCGTAAGCAGTTCCCGTTGGATAGATGTACCCGAAATAAGGCGCCTGAGTAATTAATAATATATTTTTTTATAAAAACCTAAATATTCTCAATGTTAATCGTTATAATATTTTGGTTACTTCAAACAATTATTTCGGAACATAATAATAACAAAGACAGCAGTCAGAACTTATATAAAACTCAATGTCACCATGATCTTATAGAACCATATTTATGTAAATTATCTGAAAAACAAATAAAGTATTTTGATATTGTTCATTTCCGATGGCTGGAGTTTCGCGCGTCAATTATAAATGCATTATACATCGCGCAATAACAAACGCATTAAGTTTATAATACACAAGTTTAATTATTTATAACCGGCGATGCAGCGAGTTTTATTTCAAACCTGGAGCTTCCGGAAACGAATTAGGTATAAAATGACGCGTGGTATATTAAAAGGTAGAATATATAAACGACAGTTTATCAATTACTATCATATAATTAATGTACTTTTTAAAATCAAACTTGAATCGCGAATCTGAGAAATCTCTGCGCTTTGTGGTAGATCAAAAGTATGTATTAATTTTTTTTATCTGTTAGTAGAAAATAGTTTCAATGGATTAACCGCGTATACTTAACAAAATTTTACAATTATTATAATATTAACACTCATTTTTCCCAAAGTTTCACCTGTTTTACAGCCCCCGCATGGTCGCCTGTGACCATAGCCCGTGGATACAATAATTGAAAATTTTTGTTAAATATACGTAGGTAGTTAATCTGTTGAAAATGTTCTTTTAATGATACTCGCATATTAAAAGACATACTAAAATGTATGTATTTATATACTGTGGACTGATCATGGTCTCTAATTAAATATCGATTTTGTAATTTCCTCCTATGTTTCTCCATATTGGCGACACCTTTGCTGCCAAATTCAATGTTGTCGCAATTGAACTGAGTCAAAATTGGCACAACATTTTGATACATGGAGTCTACAATGACAGATCCATTTTTTATCCCAAGTAATATGATTTGCATGCGAAGTCACGGGCAATGGTTAATGTAAAATATTCCTGAAACTAACAAATGTATAACGTAAATACTAAATTTGTCAATATTTAACTACATAAGTCGAGATAGCAAAGGGTTAATCTAGGAATAATTTATGAATGTTATCTATGAATATTCAGCATTTAAGTTTTGGCAGCCCATATGTTATTTGTATGTTCATAGGCACCACCAAATTAAACATGAAGTATCAAATCTATAGAATAATATCTTTGACTTATGATAGTAAATATTTAATGCCACGACAAAATAGTTCAAGCGTCAGCATGATAGTTAGTCCGGAATCCTGAAGAAACAATTACGAAAATTTAGACGACTTGTTGGCGCAATCGGTAGTGCTCCTGCCTTCTGCGACAAAAGGTCCTGGTTTCAAATCCAGGTAGCTACAATTATTTGTGTGATGAGCAAGATTGTTTGTTTCCGAGTCTTGGTAGTTTATAATTTATATATGTATTTATTGTGGTACCCTCGTTGTTTCTGATGACCATGACACAAATGCTTCAGCTATATACTTAAGGTTCAGAGCAATATATGTGAGTTGTTCCAATTATTGTTAATTAACAGTTTTGACAGAAGGCTCACTTACTTACATATAAAGAAAATAATATACCTTACTTTGTCAACCCAATTTAAACATTTTATTTCGAATTCAAGACATGCACTGTCACACGTATTAAATATCAAATGTTTAATTTACTATGGAGGCTTTCTGAAAAAATGTTACTAGTATTGTAAGTACTTGAGAGAATATACTGCATTTTAATTTCAAAATATGTCTATCTATTATATGAACTGTATGCATACGACATGACAAAAAGCCAAACCCATTCGGTTAAAAGCAAGCTGTGGTTCGCTGGTCTCCTAGTGACATACATCAAATGCATATTCAATTATTAAAATCATTTACTTGGCGAAATTCCAAAGAGATGTTATTCTCAACTAGAATAATATAAATTTTAATTTGTATATGTTAAAAAAGTGACGGTAATTTAAGATTATTTTTTGTTAATATAAGTGGGTAGTTTTATAAAACGCGATCGCCGTAAGGTATGTATATATTGCATCCGTGTTTTGTGTTTTGTTTGCGCTACCAGCTAAGCAATAATTAGTTTCGTTAATTCGGTAAAACTTGTACGTGTTATATTAAAATTTATTAAAATTTTAGTAATTTAGTGCGTGACTGCGTTGTACTTAACTGTACGTCTACAAAACACTAGCATTGTTATTATCAAAAGATTTTCGTCTATTGAATAGCTATCAATGCTTAGTAATCCATGTAAGGTGCGCGTAATCGCTAAGTATTATGTGTTGTAAGATTTCCTATATAAATATTTTCAGACACTATCAAAAAATACTTGAATAAAATTATTGTACAGCTAATGGTAAAAATTTTGGCGAATATCACGAAGTTTGTAAAGGCAATTCAAGCTATGTGTATTCATTATATTAAGAGTTTCAGGGTTGTTAGGAGTTTTCTTGCGATGCTTACGCGTTCAAATATAGTTAGAAGGCATTTTAAAAATTATTGCTGTTTGGTAAATTTTTTCAACTAGTAATAAATCACTACTCACACTACTTTGGTCGATAGCTTGGTAGTAAATATATTATCGTAATAAAGGTAACAAAACAAGAACTTTTCGGAACTATGATATGGGCCAATCTAATAAATGTTTAAATTTTTAAATATTCGTGGTAAATACAAATAGTATTGTATATAATGCAAGTTTGGAATAAAAAAAGTTTATTATTATTGAGAAATTATTCAGGTCGAACATAAATCGCGAAGGCATTGATTTACGAGTTCAATCTCATTTGTATGTGGTCGAGTCTCAGAAACGCTGCCTCAATGCCTGTGGCTCATATCTGTGAAAATAATAAAATTGAATGATGGCTCAAGCAATAAACTCTAAAATTATTATAATGACATCTGGAATGACCATCGAATACAGTTGGAATCGATAAAGTTTTGTTTTATTATGCGATGTAAGTTGGAGGTTGGAAAATCTGGCAGAACTTTTGGCGCGACCCATCTAAGTCAGAAATGGGTATAGTTGACTGACCTGAATAATTTATGACTTGGTACTCCACTAGTCTTGGTTAAGTCGAAACAATCTGTCGGATAATATTATTATGTAAAGCTTCTTAGCGGGTTGTGCTTTGTTTATGAAAATATTTCTTTTTAAAATCTCGAAATTGAATATACATTACTAAAACTGCGATCATTATCTACTAATATTTTTAAACCCCGTCGAAATGAGTGGGGTGTTATGAGTTTGACATGTCTGTGTGTTTTTGGCATCGTAGCTTCTTAACGAATGAATCGAATTTAATGCAATTTTTTTTTGAAATTTGATGTGATAGTGATATAAACGGATATTATGAAAATCAGTTCATTAATTTACAAGATATTCTTATTTGTTTCTTCCATTTCACATGATAACGATCACGTCTAATGTAATAAATCTCCATCATAAAGGCTTTTCATACAAACTCACTTCTGCATTGATAATAGAAAGACATTTTTTAAATTATGCTTTAAGTTTTACGAGAGCGATTGTCACGTAAAATATAGTCAGCAATTCCCAATACACTATCAATAGTGGTTCGCCGAAATAGCTCCTGCTTAGACCTGCGGGAGCCGCTGATTTGTGGTCTGAGGCGCACCGTCTTAACCGATCATCTATTGATGTTAACTGAAGCGAGCCTAACCACTGGTTATTTAGTACAAAAGTATGTTTAACTTGATAGTTCAGTGGTTTTAATATAATCATTTCGTACAAGTAAAGATTTATAATACAAATAATAGAAGTGAAATTGGAGATAATTAAAAAAATAAACTCCTGATATGATGATCACATAAAATAATATCTCATAAAATGTATCCTAGCTGAAATCCATCAAATTTTAAAGAGCTAGGAGCTACAATACCACAAACACACAGACGGACAAGTAAAAAAATTATAACACCCCTCTTTTTCATCGGCGGTTAGTATATCCATTCGAAAATCAATACACTTTTTCAACAACGAAAGCTCAAAATTGAATAAAAATATTCACGTCGTTGCAATGAAATGGCGTAGAGTTTTCTCCGGACTGATACGTGAAATGTTATTCTAAGCACGTACGCTCTGTTGAGAGAGACATTAGTTAAATTGTTACTGAAATTACAGTCTACTAGAAATATTCGAATTAAGCTTTTATCCATTCACCCAATATATTTGATAACATGCCGTTTTCACAAATAAATCAAATAAAGACTGTAAGCAATATAATAGGACAAATTAGTTTTGGAATATGCATTTAGATTCAC
The DNA here is from genome assembly GCA_912999735.1 of Aporia crataegi. Taxonomy (NCBI): domain Eukaryota; kingdom Metazoa; phylum Arthropoda; class Insecta; order Lepidoptera; family Pieridae; genus Aporia; species Aporia crataegi. The sequence continues at coordinate 7,162,013 of OU538749.1, forward strand.
ATTTAACATTATATTATAAGTTATATTTCCCGAGTATTGATTTGATTATTACCATAAGTATTTTCCTTGTATATTATTAATTAAATTAAAAAACATATTTTGCTTACTTTTAATCTTATAAATTTGTATACAAAACCTGCAAAAAAACAAAATAAAATAAATTATGAAAAATATCGGCTGGATTACCGCATTGCACCGTTAATGTATTAACACGTTGGATGAAAAATGAGCCAGCTTTTGAGTTCCCAGAAGAATATCTCTTACAACAGTTATTTGGCCTACGTATTAAAATAAGAATAAGAAGTTTGCTCTGCGTCTGGCATACAAATTCGATTCAGTCTTGTTTGGTTGAATCCTAACGTGATCGCGATGAATGTTAGCTACAATCCATAAAAATCTGTCCATCCATTTATGAGATATCCTTATTTCTAATTTCCATGCTAGGGATTTTTTTAAATTATCTTCAATTTCACTTGTTGAAGATAATTTAAAAATCTCTTATATTATATCGATTAACTTGAACAAATCGAACTCAACGAAAACTATTTCAATATTCAAATGAGAATGACTCTGTACGGAATATGCCAATTCATGTGTAGCTTCAGTACGGCAAGGGTGCTTAGATTTTATTGAATCATACTTGAAAAAATATACTGAAATAGGCTTCACATAGTTCTAGTTCTACAGTATTCTGGGTTCTATACATTTCTGTGTCTAAAGATAATTTTATTACCATTGTATTTTCCATGAGTAATGCATTTTTAAATGTTGTGTTGATGTTATGTTATCAGTCCAATAATTATATCGCGTTAGTATAGTAACGCGGTAATGTAGTCAGTATTTTGGGTACGCACCCACGGCTTTGATGGTCCAATAATTATTCTTAGAAGTTCTATAATATTTAATTTACATAAAAAGTTTCAGTTAGATTAGTCTTTTTTTGAACTTTTATCCACATTTGACATAATTGTCAATATTCAATATATTATATTGAATTAACAATGTGACTACTCAGGAAAGTTTCATAATAATCATATTATTAAAAGAAGATAAAGATAATAAATTATCATAAATATACTCTCGACATTTTATAATATTTTATATCTACGTAAAACGTACACTTATAGCGGGTCGCTATTCGTATTTATGTATTGTTGCTGCGACTCCATTGTTGTTCTTTAATAGTATGCTTTAATAATACACCATGACTTTGTTATTAATTTAATATGATATATATATAAAGTATAAGTTATAAGAAATTACATTATAGAACAGGTATAAGATTATTTTTACTATTGTAACGTATCGAATTGAAGTGAAGACGGATGCCACAAAATGTATGTCGATGTCAATTGAATATTCGAATTTGAATTGATATTCTTAAATTTTTTTTTAGTTTAGCTAAGAGTTTCTTCACTAAAGAGATTCGTTACACACTTTTGTTAAAAAAGAGCAAAATAGCGAAAAATATGTAGGTATATAATATATAGTGGTGACTTTTTAAAGTGACAATCCTACTTATAGGCATATTATAAAATAAATAGTAAAATGTTTCTTTCTTCGAAGTTAAGACTTCGAAGATTTGGTTAAATAATGTCAAATATGACAACTTATTTAAATGAAAAAGGCAAATGCGGTGCAATTTTTTTGTATTTTTATTACGGGAAAAAAGTAACTAGTTATTAAAAAATACACAGCGACATTTCCAACGCAAATCTAAAAACGTATAATATAAAAGTTGGTTGACACGTTCAATGGAGATAAGGGGACATAGGATTGCATAGGTACAGATCTAAAACTCGAAATAATATACCTATTAACATAGTTCTTATTTTATTAACAGGCAACTTATGGTGACTAGAATTTTCCTTCGAAACATGTCTTGTTTCTCCGGGATTAAACCACTTTGCGAAGCTTGCATTAATTCAGACGCGTGAATTAATTAGCCACTGGCGGTTATTATAAACGTGTTTTATTATATACTAGCGACCAGTCCCGGCTTTGCACGGATATAAAACATATATAAAAACCTTCGCCTTTAATTACTCTATCTATTAAAAAAAACCGCATCAAAATTTGTTGCGTAGTTTTAAAGCATACAAAGTGATATAGGGTAAGAAAAAGCGACTTTGTTTTATACTATGTAGTGATGACGTAATAAAAACAGTGAGTTTAAAAAACAAGTCATTCAATAGTCGTTATTGTTAAATAAACTTTTTTGTCGGATTTTCAGTCAGAACCATGCTGTATAATTGAAACCGCGTACATTTCAATTGTCGGTAAACTAATTGTAGTTTTGTATCAAACAATGGTTTGTTTGTAATTCTCATGTTGTATTTATTCAATTAATTGTTGGACCATTTGAAGAAAATTTAAAATAAATTACAACCTTATGTAGGAATATATTGTAAAATATTTTCTCAATTCCATTAATATTTTTAATTAAACTTAACTTTATTACGTTAACCATGGGATTACTCAGTTTTTATTTGTTTGTTTACCATCCGAAAGCTGGGGTCGCTGTAAGATCTTCCATACAGATAATTAATGCAAGCATTTTTTTATTATCAATATCCGTAGAGTAATAGATCACATTTTTGGTGTCTAAATTAAAAATATTATAGTTAGAATAAAAATAATGATATATTAAAAATAATCACAACCAGAGTAAACTTCATCCGAATCCATTACACGTGGATACATTAAGTTTTTCCTATATCACTAAAATGTTCAGCATTTAGTCTTAAGTGCTTCGCTCTACATTCAGAATACGAAATACTTCGGGACTAACTGAGCAACGATTATAATTCTAAAAGGCACCGTGTTTACTTTAATGAGATGAAAAACTTTCACAAGTCGACTGAATTTAAGTTGAAAGCTACATGTAGACGGTATAAAATAATTCCTGAGACATAATTTAAAGGGAATTTTTAAAGTCCACGTTAATATATATTGTATAAGCCTATGTCATCCAGAAAGAGTTTAGTAAAGAATATTCAAAGTTAGGTAAGTCATTTTTAGCAATAATACAATTATTAGAAAACTAATTTCAATTTCAATTCAGTTCAAAAAATAATCAAACACCGATTTCAAAATAAACCAAATAATAGTAATTAAACGGAAATAAGAGTTCTACAAAGTAAATATTTAAAAGTAAGATGATTCCTGTACATTATTGTGTTAAATTTGGTGCCAATTACTCATATCAAAAATACAACGTTAGTGGCATGTGTTAATAACACACAAAAAAAAGGATATTATGAATCTCAAACTTTTCTAGACACTAGAAAGACGAATGAAACATCGTTTTTGTGTCTTCTGGCGTCGGGATTTAAACACTTAAATCATTAAAGCCTCAGAAGAATTATGGCAGTATCAAAACGACAGTTTTCAACAAAAGAATTGGAAAGCGAATTCCGGTCCAGATTTGTGGCTGGGATATAAGACAATTTCTAGGAGACATTGCGTCCCAGTCTGCAAAGATTCGATAGAACTTAATGGTTCGAATTGTAATGTTATCTGAAAGATATTTATGTAATTAGAGAGTTTAAATCAAGTTTTCCTAGTCCCGAACGTAGAGGGATGCTATAAATTTCGCTTGTCTGTCTGTGTTTTGATGATAGATGATGTAGCTCCTAAACAAATTATCCGGTAACGATTATTAACGGTCTTCAAACACTTATAACTCGAGAACGGCTGGACCGATTTTCATGGTTTTTGATTTGTTGTATTTGTCTCCGTCTCGAATAGCAGAATAACTTTTAAAAATATAGAAAATTTTACGAAAAAACTATTTATAAAGAAAATTCGTTTCCGCATACATTTCTATGGAATGACGTTTTAGGTGACACATAGGAACTCACGCGATACGAAGTTCGCGGTGTCAACTAGTAAATAAATAAAAGAAATATTGAAATCATATTAAAGTCACTGATTTGGATCTCGTATTCGTCTCCTTGTAAATAGAGAGATTAATAACCGTATTTTCCGAAAGTGGCAGCATTAAGCCCTGACTTAATTATTACAATAATACCGGTTAATGGTCGTTTAATTCGTGATACAATCCTAAATGCCTTATCTCCGGCTCAGCCCGATTAATCTCTGACCCTTACAGCCCTCAGGGCAGGCGATACAAACAATTTGATACTTTAAATCTCACACACGTACCAAATAAATGCGTTTCGTTTAAAGAAAAGAACAAAAGAAAAAAGATGTAATTCAGATTTTATTCAACACGTGATGTATATGAAGTTAACACTAAGTTTTGGGGGATTCTTTCACGTGATTTAGTAATGGTGTAAAAAATCATAAAAAACAAAAGTTCTTTTGCCGTCAATTAATGTAATTTCTGCTTTATTTTACTTAGTTTTTCTATATTTCGATAATTTCGTATTTAGGCTAAATCTTTAACGCAAATAAACTTAAGGTTTTTTGCAATTATAATTTTAAGTGAAACTGCGTAACCATGTCTGGGGCATGGGGCACTCACACTTCAGTATCTGTTTCACTGATCATTTCCTTTAGACGGGCCCTAGATGGTAAATTATATTGCACAATATTACGAATTGTAATGGTTAATATTCAACTTTTGTACTCAAACATCCCGCTAATCAATATTATTGTAGGTGTAAAAGGCACCTTACAGACTACCAGGTGTTCAGGCCTGACCGGATTTATTTGTTACCTCGGTATTCGAATCCAAGACCTCTGGCAGCACGCAGATGCTTAAACTACTTTACTACAGAGGTGATGGATTTATTTTATCTACACTAATATTATAACGAGGAATTATTTGTATTTTTGTATGTTTGTCACGAATTAACTCAATAACTACTGGACTGATTTTAAAAATTATTGTGTTGATGGGCAGCTCTTACTAAGTGTATAAAATTTTACTTACGCGGATGAAGTATAAAATAATTGTTTTTTTGTCACTAATAATTCATTTAAAATAATCTATTGTTAAACAAGTTACTATATATATTTACTTTTAAAATATTAACTTTTTGTAAGATTCGTAGAAACTTTCTTCACTGCGCCTTCAGAGACTTAAAAAGAAACTATTGCATAACTTTACAGCTAAAAAAGCGCTGAATTTAACTTTGTATATGCTTTTACAGCACATTTGAAATACCGTCTAAATAATATGCATAAGGGATGGCCACAGATGTGCAATTCGATCCAATAAGCAATTCAATCACAGTGCCTAAATTGCAAATATGATACCGATTCTGCTTCTAGCGTGTACTCACCTAGAAACGTGTAAACGAAACTGAATGTGGACTCAAACGGTTGCGAATAATTCTATATCTGGATCTGTTTCTAGTTTTTAGCTCTAACAAAAACGGGGTTTATTTATTTATACATTTATACATCACATAAAAACAAAACAATGCAGAACATAGTTATAGCGATCTCTTCCAGGCAATCCAGGCATTGTGTTATATACGTGACGTGTTTGTGGTTTTGTCTATGGCGTTATATAATTGAAATAATCTGTTATTTCTTTTAATGTCCCGGTTATTAAAAAAAATGAATAGACGGGAGCATAAAAGTCTTTCGCACACACGAAGACGTGGGCTTATCTATATTTCAGAAATATCACGCTCGCATTACATAAGTACCCAATATTAGATTGTAACGTGCGATAAATACTAATAATGTCATAATATGAACATTTTCGGTTTAATGAGGGCCTCGGTGTTTACCGAAATTGTCTCATTATGCTTTATAAATACCTACCCGATGGTCGCAATGTTTGGAAATAGCCGCTTTTATATTTGTTGAAAAATTACATCGTCCATTGACACATAATAGCATTTTATTTTTTTATATAATCACGATAATTTTCCAAAGGAATAGACAAAGATCACAAAACTTTTAAGAGATTTTAAAACCAAGTTATATAGTTTTTATTTTGAAGGAGATAACTAAAGAACATGGCGTTTTTATACAAAGTCTTTCAGAAAGTACGTTACTGTTATACGAATAATATTTCAGGTTATATTAATTTTGTTTATTATTGCTTTCTAACTAATTACAAAGTAACTTTAGGATTTAAAGTAACTTAAGGTTGTACCAAATATAAATGTTTTCAAATCGTATCATGTGGATGCAGTTGTTACGTAGTTATCAAACGTAATTACTTATAAATTCCTAAGAAAACGTTCAATTGTAGTCTTTTCTAATAAATGTCAAGGTTATATGAATACAAATATTTTGTAAGTGCATGATTTAACTTGTGTTTACACAGCTTAAAATAGAATATATAGAAGCAAATCTCTCTTAAAATATATTCAGAGAGTGTCGTGAAAGCCTTCTTACGTGAAAGAGCGACGTATTGAGCTTACTCAGACTAAAACGAACAGCTTAGCCAGAATCTTAAATGAGGCGCCCATTTACAGAAATATGAAACGAGAATGAATTAGAAACAGAGTGAAATCTTACATTACACTAACAGATTCAGGTGTTTCTATTTACGTAAAAAAGTAGATATTATGTGTTCGGCGAAGCGAATCAAATATTTAAAAAGAAATAAGCCAACAAATTACACTGAAACTTAATAAATAAAACAGCAATAATTATTCAACAAGGCTAAGAATCGCTGTCTTCCAACCTACAATTAAAAATATTTTATAATTTCGTTAAAACGAAGATTCGGTAGCCGAAGATTAACAATATTTTATGATTTTTCTTTACAGTTTGGCACTGACATTCTTTTATCGACGCAATCAAAACAAAAGTAAAACGATGTAAGCATAAAGCTTGCAAACTGATGAATTCAGCCACGATATAAATATTACTTTTTTACTATTTTATTTTTTGTCACACTAAATAATTGCTTTCTTTTTATTTTTAATTAATTTCGTTATAATTTTTATTTTAAATAGCCATATCATGTATATATGTTTGCGTTGTGGTTTTGATAACATTTGAAATGTATATTTTAAAAATATTCAATGTAAAAGTGTATATCAGCGTTGGCAAACTTTATAAATAAATAAATGACATATGTAAGAAACGTAAATATATTATAACTATCAAAAAACTGATAGAAACTCTATATAACCTTGATTCGTTCTATATGATTTTATCGAAACATATAAATTAGAGTTCAATTGTCCCACATTCAGCGCAAAGGAATCGCTCTCAAAGGCTATTATTCACCTGTATCCTCAAGAACGGGACACGATTTTGCTCTTGAAATGCTTTAGAATGATTTTACTTGCGATCCATAATTTGGTATCGATACTTGAATAGTGGTTTGGGTGGTTTGGAAATTGAGGTCAATATAAGGCTTAATTAGGATCCAGTACCTCTACACAAGTCTAGTAAAGTATTTTTCGATAAAATTAAATATATTTTTATGGAATTACGTGCAATTTTCGAAGGCTATTTTGAGATTGATATGTCAAACGTTATAAATCTTTCAAAAATACCAATATACTACATTTTGTTGAACTCGTAAAACGATGCTTTTCGTTTTGCTAAGGCACAATTTTTTTGTTTTAAGAAGCTAATATTTTTAAATGAAAGTATTTCCGTCGCGTCATTAAGACAGTCATTAAGTGTTTATCGTATATCTTTATTTAAATATAAAATGTCAATAACACAAGTTAATATAAAGATAATTAAAAAAAAACCGACATGATGATTACAAATAAAAATATCTCATAAATTTATGGACAAATATTTATAACGTCATCATAATATAAATAAATATTACGTCAAGCTTTCAAACAAGTAAAACCACATCAAAATCATTCCATTAAATTAGGAGCTAAGATGCTACAGATTGGCACACAGAGACAAAGAAACGTAAAAATTAAGCAAAGTATTCCCGCCGAGTGTTTCCGTGGTTAACTCAAAAAGTCCTAAACATATCTACATAGTCTTTCACTATATATTAATTGATGCTTATAATTATTTAAACGAAAATTTCAAATTGGATCAATAATTAACAAACTGTGTAGCTGATCATAAAAGTGGTGAAACAGTATGCAAATCGTTACCGAATTGTGCAAATGTCGCGATCCCAAATCGGGTGTTCAAGTAGCAAGCTAAACGAAATCACAAGCACACGTTATTCTGTTGCACGGCCACGTACTAACTCGGTTACTTTGGTAGCTTTGAATTTGAAAATTTGTTTGAGTTTGCGCCCGTTTCGCATTTCACAAACGAACTTGACGATGTTTGGCGACTGCAAATTGTACGAACAATGTATTCAAGAGAATTCTGTTGGTCTTTTAAGTTTGAGTTATAGTTTTATAAGATTACGAGTTTCTTACTCAGTAATGCGCTTGTGTGTTAATCCTGGCTCCAATATTTTATTATGATAGCATAAACAATTGGTTAATTATATATACCTCATAGATGGATGCGTCGAAGGTTCTAGATTTAAACCAATAAATATTTCGGTGGTATAGACACGGAGGGATCAACTAATTACCTGTAAGGAAAATTATCAGTGTAATAGACACAAAAATGTGTCTTCGCTATACCCCGCATGTGATTCACTTTCAGGGTTCGAACCCTGGATCTTCGACGCAATATATTAAAATTAATCACTTAGCTACGTAGTTAGATAAAAAGCGACTAACCCAAACCTCAATCGTTTATCACTTATTATAACAAAATTCGCAAGATTTTAAATAAAAGAAAATATTTCTTTATAATTTAAGAATTTTTTGATACAAAACTCAAAAGAGAAGACATAAACCGTACAGTGGCTATGACAAACTGGGAAACCGTTGTTTAATTTCTCATGCCCCTCTCGCAATATTCTTTCCTATCTTTTCTTTGGTCGGATGCTCGCCGTCTTGTGTTTGTCTCTTTTGTGTGGTTGAAAATGTTTTATGTCGTACGTATGTGGCGTTGCTGATTAAATTCTGTGAGCTTGGAGGTAAATAAATTACTGTCCATAAAATTACCGAATGAATGGTCTGGCTTTAATAAAATTCTTCAATTACAGTATTTTAATTCAAATTATTTTCTATAAGATTAAAATAAGCATCATTACATATTTTTAAATGGAGTCTCTTTCCGCGTCTCTCTGCGCTAATTTCATGAGGTTTATGTGTATCATTTTAAAAGTCAATTTTGGTTGAAATATGTTAATATTTTCCGATTTGTTTATCAATTACAACGAAAAAAGATATCAACTGGCAACTTTCTTCAAAAACCCTGTCTAAGTACTTCAAGATGAAACAAAATAATGTATAGAGTAAAAATAATAAGAGACTATTATTTAGATTTCTATGAATCCCGTTGTTTCTTATATGACATACCAATTATTATAACAATATGTCTGTTATTTAAATGGTGCAACGCAGGCAGGTACAGCTGCGGCGGGTCGCTAGTAAAGAATAAGCTTTTCATCAAGCAAAAGTTGAACTAAAATTTTGTTCCATTATTTATTTAAATTTTAATGTATTCGTTGCTAATTACGGCGCAGTCGAGACGATAAAATTATTGTAATTACCCACGTGCATGAGATTAAGCACAAATTAAATCGAATCAAAATTGAAGGCCGCGAGATTTATTTTAATATTATGGTATTATTTATATTTCAATTAAAATATGAAGACATTTCTAGGGAAGCAGATGGTCAGCTCTCTGTGCCTATCCAACCGAACCATTTGTTTCTCCAAGAATTCGAACCCGGGATCTTCAGCGCAAAAGACAGAAGCATGAACCACATAGCCACATTTGTGGTTATAGAATTTTAGCCTAATATGCGTACCCAATCAATGTTTTATTTATACAATATCATTATATTTGGATTTGAATACACTACGCTATATTAAATAATATTTATTAAAATACAATACAATAGGCTCCAAAAAACAGCTGAACAGTTCATTATTCCAAACAAAATTTCAAATTCACATACAATGGCTGCTATCGCAAAAAAGACAAAGGATTCTTTTCATTACTAATGACGTATACCTATTTACCCCGTTCCCCTAATGATACGCACATACGAGTAAAAACGTTCGTAATAATAATTCATAGAGAACAATAGAACGTGATCTATTGCCAAGATACTTCATTATCTAGCAGAGACAAACAAAGAGGCTTTTATAGAGAGCAATAATGGCTCGATAATGCCGCCTTATGACAATTGTCTTAGGAGAGTTTTAAAAATAAAAAATGAATCGTCAGCTAGTGACATTATTCAATTTAATTGAGTCTCTGTTTCGAATTTGTAACTAGCTTTAACAAGTAACACTTGCTTTGGCGCTATAAGTTTATATGCGTTAATTCGATGATTAAACTTTTAAATTCTTTTTGTATTAAGCTTGAAGTTATAATTATATTATAGATAAGTACTTTAAGAAGCACATGTAGGTGTTTTATATAACTTGAATCCTTAACAAGGACTTATTAGTATACCCACGCAACTCTGTTATTAAAAATAATTGGCTGCATACAATATTGAACACGTAAAAAGAACCGATTTGTATTTTTGTTTCTAATGAATAAACTCAAACACTTCTGGTCAGATATTTAAAATTCTTTCACTGAATGGTAGCTTCATTATGCTGCTCTTCTGGGGACAATGTATCAGTTTGATATATATAGAAGGTTGATTATCTATTTGCCAGTAGGGATGGGCAAAGACAATGAAAGGAAAAGAAATGGGGCGCGGGTCATGCAAGTGTTTGCTCTAATCTCGTCGAAAATGTGCAAGCACATCTATCACATTAACTGTGCCTCATATTTGAAAATATTTTATTAAAGGCTTTTGATGTTATTGTATATTTATGTTTATTTAGGTTCAAATGTCAGCACTGTACTGCAACTTTTAGTTAATATTTATCGAATGTATCATACTTTAAGCATTTTGCTTAATTATTATAATATTCTGTATTGCAAATAAAATAATGATTTTAGAACTTGTTATAAATTACTTTGGTTTATATAAAGTTGTAGGCGGATACACTTGCGTTTTAATCTATGTTAAATTATGTATTATCTTACTCTCAGAGTAGTAATTAACAAAACTGAATTTGTTGAAATAATATAGAACAGTTGTTAAGTGTTTGTGAGTGTTAATTAAATTCTAATTTCTCCGACAGTGCTACTGAGATCATGTTCCGAGGTCTCAGTTTATAGCTGGTTGATTCCCTTTTATAGTCGCAAATGTCAAAATATTAATCCACTAGGCTCGGTATAAAAGGTCCCCGCTAAAGGGATTAATAATTATGATAATATAATATTTATAGAAAATGTAATATAATGGTTAACTTGTATATAAGTGAAACAAAAACTTTATACTCCTTTTTTTTTGTTTTACCACAGTTAAAGTTTATATGGAGAAGAAGTGCATAAATCCAAAGATAATGGAAATTTTTTATTTCATCTACCGACTTCATAAAAAGAGTCCGAAATGCACACTATTCTTCCTTTTCTAATAAGAACTATCTTAGGTATGCACCCAAAATGACCATTTATATTTTTCTGTTTCTTAAAAATCACATAACGTAGAAACAACACTCGGTCTGTTATCCGGTGAAAAAAGTAAGGCGGCGCTCTAAGGTGGTGAAATGTAGTTGAAAGCTTGTAATAAATTTCTTTAAGTATGAGAAACATGATAGTAGATATTTAGATTATCAAACAAAATTAATAAAATATTATAGCTCTAATTTATAATCAGCACACACGATAAACAAGAAGTACATTATTTTTGAAAGTGTCGAACTGTATGAGTAACTTATTTTTTTCCTTTCTTCCAATAATATCCTATCCTAATCCTATTTATTCCTGCTTTTACTATCTAGTAAACTAAGTCAGTTTATCGTTTAAAAAAAATATATTATTGAATATCCAGTTGTACGTTTTACCTAACTTGTTACTTGCCTCTGAAACATTCAAACTTAAACTGTAACTCATGCCGATACAATTGTTCCAGTTTTCTTTGATCTTAATTGCAATAGAGGTATCTGGAGAATATCTCAGGGCTATTAATTCAAGTAATACTCACGGGCCTATTCAGGCGGCGTTCACGTCATTAAATTGTTACGGAAACGTTCAAATTGCTTCAACGATCATTATATTGTACCACAAGCACGTATATTAAACTCGTATAGGATATAGATAACGTACAGTCGCTTATATTAAATTTTTGTCATACATCGGCATTTTTATTGCTTTAAACCGGTTAATGTTTTGCATTCTTTTAACTCTACGTTATTATTTGAAAATATCATATTTCAACGACATATTATGTGCTTACAGTTCTTTTTGTACTTTTTTCATACACACACACGGCTTTAGTTTTTAACCGAGTTTCATTCTATAGATTGGATGAAATAAAATCTATTGCGCCAAAGGCAAGTTGCTTTCGTATTTGTTTTCGATTACTTATTCACGTCTTAACATTGAGTAAAAATAATCAAAAATGTATTTTTTTTATGTTTCCAGTTATAGAACCTCTACGCAAAATTTAATATTCAGTGTGTGAGCAACTTTGCTACGAAAACTATTCGACTTCTTATAATACTTGTTTTTATTTTGAAAATAATAATATATTACTCAGGCACTAAGTTAAACCTAAGACAGAATAACTGAGACCTCCTGTACACCTCCCAATAAGACTGTATATATGATATTCTCTTCATAGTGCTTCAATTGTAATGTAAAAATACATCTACATAGATTATTAAAACGTCTTTAAATTGAATAATAATTTCTTATTAAAAACGACCTAATATGTTTAATATCAAGAACAAAAATAAATATCAAAAAATTTTAATATCCAAGAAATTTAAATTATAAAATCCATGTTCAAAGATTATAACATAAATAATAATTATTAAATTCATTAAACTATCAAATAAATAATGCTGATAAATATAAAATTCATATTTACCTAATTTCACAAACGAAAGTTCTACTAACAGCCAGGAAATTCAATATATTCAATGAATTTTAAACCTTAAAATTGTTTAAGGAAGTTAGAAATTTAAATACACCACAACTTCCATTAAAGTAAGTGGTTAGCATACTGACATTTTTATGAACATACATTGAAGTTAACAAAGTCAAAAGATAATTTTTGAAGTATGTATCTTTTATGGAAAATGTAAATTTTAATTTAAATATAGCTTCGTAGGAATGAGTACGGTAACCAAGTGAAATTAAAGAAAAAAACTGGTGTGATGGTTACATAAAAGAATATATGGTAAACGGATGAAATAGAAAAATAACCCGCTTGTGTATCTTGGATGTTCTTCTCAAACTTCGGCGCATTCTTGAACATCTTATGATCTTAGAATTATTTAAGATTGACATTCACAAGTTATCTGCTAATATTACGGGAAATTTCAGTTTGAGAAAGTTTTAAAGTAGTTAGAGTTTGAATTGCTTTTCGAAATACTGGTGTCATAGAAAGACTATTTTTTTATATGTACATTTTTTAAATGTAATTTATTAATATTTAAAAATAAGATAGTAGAGTAAATAAAGATTAATAATAATTGATACAACTCACATGCATTGCTCTCATCCCAAAGTAAGTAGCTATTTCTAACTATTTATTTTCTATTTATTTTATGAGTATATATTATTATATTGTTTTATATTATTAGGCTTCTTCTAGTTTCTAAGGCTGTGTCTCGCTAACAAGCACTATTTTAAAACATAGTTCACCCGGTAACTTTATAACATGCACCTTGTTATCTAAGAAAATAACATGAATTTTGCTAGTCCGTAAATAGTATTGAAATGTTATACTTTATCTATTAACATATTTACTAGCAAGAAAATATATTTAATGTTAGTGAAGCCCCAGACATGATGATTACAATTAATCTAACAAATTATATGGTTCTTGTTATCTGATTAATACTCTCTCTCTTCTGTATCAAAACAAAATAAGCGTTCCATAATCAATCTATTAATTTAGTATCTCGCTAGATGATTACCCCAGGCAGAAATGCAGACAAACACATCTAACTTTTAACGTCGCTTTTTTGGGTCGGGGACTTAAATATATATGAGTATATGAATTTATTTATTATTTTTTAAATTTATTTAGCGCTTACGTTACAACTATTTATATTTTTTTGTTCAGGAAAAAACCATTTCTTCTTACATTTATTAATTAAACTGTTTAAAATTGTTCAAATTGGAACAGATGTTCACACATTGAAGTTTTACTTCATAAAAATGTTACTGCAAATGTTTCAGACAGCGGCAACAATGAAGCGAACTTAGTGAAGTGTTTACGTTTGCAATTCACGAACAATGTGTCTTGTGAGTTGTAAAATTTGAGGTTGATAAAAGTTTCAAATTGTGTTTTAAATTAGGAACTTAGTTGACTTTTGATGAAAACTTGTTGCATTAAAGAATGCATTTAAGATAGCAGACCGAAAGGAGAGGCAGTTTCGAATTATAAAAATATATAGTAGATGAATATTATATATATCATAACAACATAATATTTTTTTGAAGTCCCGTGTATGGGGCAGATGCATTTCACATCTGTTTCACTGATCGGTTTTTTCTTTTAGGGGCAAGTAGGTGATCAGCCTTCTATGTCCTGCCAGACCGAGTGTTTTTTTTATTATCTCCACCGGGAATCGAACCCAGGACCTCTCGGTTGTAACGCTTACGCGTTTACCACTAGACCAAGGAGGCGGTCATTTAACAACCTAATACACATAAAAATTATAAAATGAAACAAAAATTTTCTAAGAATCATCTAGAAAACGTTAGCTTAAAAAAACGCATGAAAATTGATGAATTTGTTAAGGAACTATGATGCAACAGACAGACACACATGCCCATAATCAAGTCTTTTTGCGACAGGTATTAAAAACACAATTTTTATTTTATTTCTTAGATAACAATACTTTCTAGCTTTCAAGGTGCTTTTTGCCGTCAATAAGCGCATTTACTACAATTACAAAACTTTGTGTAAGTCAAGTAGTTCTGCTTGAATTGTGTTTTTAAAGTCAGACAATTTTAATTGCAAAAATTCTTTTACGCAGCTTTATCCCAGCTTTTTCTTTTAAAGTATAATTTTGTGCTTTTTTGCAGTTCAAACGGTAACCTTAAGAGACGAAGAAATTAGTCGTTGTATAAATTGTTCTGAAGCGTTACTTTTGCTTTGTTGCTTTGCTCAATGAATTTTATCAGACAATTGCAATTTTTATCCTACGACGTTTGGATTAGTGATATCTTCTGGAGCGAAAAAACAAATTTTCTTTGAACCAAATCAAACATTTATAGTCTAATTTACTAGCTGTGCCCCTTGGTTTCACCCACGTTAATTTCGTCGTAGTGTGACGTTATATAGCCTATGCCCTATAGCCTTCTACGGTAAATAGACTATCTGACACAAAACGGTTTTTTAAATATGCATTTACGAATATGAAAAAGAAACTATTGAAGCGGTTCTTATTTGTGGTGTATCACTTGAAAAAAATTAAAATTTTGTTGTCTGTATAGTATTTATATGTATATACTATGAAATTAAGTAACGATCGTATAAACATTATTACAATTTTTTGGTATATGACTACTTCCATCCATTAACAACCTCCGTCTAAAGTGATCGCTATTAAAATATATTCTTGAGATAAACTTAAGACTTCCTTAATTTTGCCGCAATGCAGTACGTTTACTAATTCTCTGTGAAATGGATCTCTACAATGGAAACCTCATCTTTCTCTAGAAATATATATACACAAAATAAACTTAAACATACTTGATTTTTAATTTAAGTAACACTAACGGTCAGTTGTTTTAAATTTTGTTCATAAATTATATCACGTACCTAACTATATACGTGAGGTGCGAATCAGACTCATTTTCGCACTAACCATTTTCTTTTCTTGGTAAATCATTTGTATTATGTGTTTAATTATACCCAATCACATGGTCAATTTTATCCTGGAGATTTAAAACCAGAACATAAACTTCCTAGACACATTGACGATTTTAAGTTGTACTCAAATAAGTTTACATATAGTAGTTTACACACTCATTTTGATAATAAAGTTTTATCATTTGAATGTGCTTTTTAATCGTGTAACTTATCATTGTGATTTGGCATAAGTAACTGAATAATTTACAAAACATTTAAGAGATCACCCAAACAAAATGGCCGCCACGGGTTGTCAAAATTTACCCGTGCCAATTGAAAAACACTATGTTATGCATAATCGTTAAGTGGCGTTAAATGTTAACCGACATTCTGGCTTAGCAATCCTTGTTATTTATGTAAAGTTATAATTATGTAATTGTTAATTTTTAAGATAATTATTTTACGCTTATAGACCTGATCTTAGTGTTTGCTTCGGGCCAGTCAACATAAAATTAAACGCATATCAAAAAATGCGTTTATTTTGTATACAAAAAATGAAAAGACTTTTACCTAATGAATATACTTAGTGGTATATTCAAACAAAGCAACTTTAGGAGTCGATGGTTGTAGTTTATAAAATTCCTTAGCTTGCAGAGAAAGGTCGAGAAACAATGAAGAGTTGAATGTGGAATGTCTTTTATTCTCTAAAACACAAGTATTTATACAAAAACCTTTATCTAAACTTAGCACTAGGGTTAATAAGCATGAAGCGCAGGCGTAGCTAATCACGTCATTGTACTTTAGAGCGAGGGGCTGTGCGCTTCTATAAAAACGTTGCGCGGCTAAGCGTGGCCCCATTTCCGCGCGCGCCGTCGAAGATTCAAGACATGTTCTTCTCAGAACACATCGACTATATCACACGAAAGCGTCACCTATAAGTTGTTACATGGCGGCTACACAACCTTTAATATACTGGCCAATTTCTTTAGCCTACAAATCCTTTATGTGGGTCCCAGAAAAACTCTCTCATTTCCTACACACAACTTGAGTTTTTGCTATTTGAGTATAAAAACATCATCGAGGTTTATTAATACGTACAATATTTTCCTCTTAGTAATGTTAGGTTTTTCGAAACAACAAAAAGAGTTTTATGGAAGAACATTTCTTGACCACAGCTTGGACTCTCTCTTATAAATTTAATTCTTAGGCTAAACGCAAGCTACTAAGGCCATTTAGTCATTATGAAACCGTTGATTATTTGAATCATAATTTCCTTGAAGAATTATTTATTTGCTTCAGTTCAAAAAGTTTTGTGAACATGGTCGACAAAAAAAATTGTTTCCTTGGTTATTCTTCTCAGATATGGATGAATATAGTTATTTTTTACTTTTAACTGACTCAAAAAACTCGCATCATTATCAATTTATTCAATTATGAGCTTCACAGACACGTGACATTTATAACACCCTTCTTTTTTCGTCAGGGGTTAAAATACTAGTTTTATCTAAGATAGTTTTCCCTCGGTAATGTGAAATATCATCAACATAGTACATTTTCGCAGCAATAAAAAGCTTTATGAAAGAATATTAATATCGTGGTCGCATGGTTGATGGGTACGTGTCAACGAGGTTCTATTATAATTACTTTGCACAGAGTGCTATGCTTTTTCATGTGATGAGGCTGTGAAGCTAATATTATTGTATTCAAACTATGCTAAACATCATTTAATAAAAAAAAAATATTATTAAAGAAAACATATGGTGGTATCCGTCCTATTGCTATGGGCTGCACTTTTCGCCGCCTAGTTTCCAAAATTGCATTTAATAAATAAGTAATTATTTAGACGAATTTTCTACTACTACTTCTACTTATATCTGGACCAATAATCGAACTTATCCTTCGGGAATACATTAGAAGTTTTTCTTAATGGCCGGATATTAGGTGAATTTTATATAGTTAATTTTATAATTTTATATCTTATTTTCAAGGTAGCAAGAGATTTTGCGGTAGCGACGGGACTTTTTAAAAAGTGTGGCCATCAAATTCAATAAATATATCATTTTAATAATTTTGGAATGACCTTTACAAATCGGAAAGTACGGGAATATAGTTTTAAAAATAAACCATCGATGGAAATCATCTGACTCCTGTGAGGGTGATTATAAAATTATTTACAAGCAATATGGTGATAAGCCTTCTATGTCTATCTAACCGAAACATTTATTTCCCCGGGTTTCGAACACAGGATGTCTAAAGCAACACGAGATGCGTAAGATGATGGAGACAGATAAATGATTAATCTACAGTCAATATCTACGATTTAATATCGATATTTTATTGCAATAACTTTTATACTTTCGTAGTGAGCACAGGTGTGAAACTCTGTCTTACCACTGCGTGTCAGTTTCAGTCACTGTGTTTGAAATACCCCAGTAAAGTTTTAAATCGTATCATTTATTATAAAAAATTGAAGATTTAACTTGTATCAGACGAGCTAGTGTATAGGTATATTGTAAATAGTAAAATCTAACTTAAACAGAATAAATAAATTTTCTTATTTAGAATATTTTGAGAGCCTTGTTTGTGGCTAAGCGGTGTTTTTAGCTACCGTCACGCTATGGGTATTGGGTTCGATTACAAAACGTTCAGAGTGGGAGTGTCTAGGCTTCAGCCAAAAAAAAAAACGACCGATGCAATACAACTCTTCACATTACACCAACGTGAAGTGGAGCCATTTGCTTTAACTTGATTCCCGCGGTTAGTGAGAGTGCCGGAAGCTCAATTCTTTAAAAAGGCCGGCAACTCACCCGCGGCCCAAGTGCCGTCGAGTTCTGTCTCACGATGTCCATGGGAGGAAGAATGCTTATTCCTATAGTAATATATGTATATATATTATAATATAAGTGTGCCTCCTGCCCGTTTACTTACTATAAAAAAGTATATGAATTAATGTAAGATTTCTCAGACTATGAGTGACGTGATGTGCCTAACTACTCTGGAGAAAAAGTTATTTACTTAGCTTTATCATATCCTTCTTATAAAGTCAATATTTCAAATGCTTTTTAAATTTATCGCTTACGTGAAATTATTACAAATGAGACAAAACACCTTTAAAAAAGTTGGGTTATAAGTAAGGGCTGTGATTTAGTAAATAAACATAAATCCAACGAAGGCAGATCTCAATTACGCAGTAATTACACCTGTGATATTTTATACTCACCCACACCAGTAAATTACGTAATAAACCTCAAGGTGACCGTTATAATAATATTTTGATGTGTAGGTTTTATGTTATGGTAGTAATGGTTAATCTACGTGAAACGTAGAAAGCACATCAAAGTACAGATCAACCATGAGTTTAGTATCGCAAGTTTCGATAAGTTTTTACTATGGGAAAGCTGTCACAGTTGCCCCCACTAGAGGCTCTGTAAAATTTTCCATACAAATATATAACGCAGATGCTATTGAAAAATACTTTACCAGTATAGTTAGAATTTAACAATAACTATCAATATTTTAAGTTCATATTGTTTAGTTAATGATGTTTATGAAATTATAAAGAAGTATAATATTATAATCAAAATTTTTATTCTATATAAAAAAAAGTATGTTTGCGCTATTTTTCTGTGTTTCTAACCGAACAAAAATCTCGAAGCAAGTAAATCGAGATCGTTCGTTTGTCCCCTCTGGTTAGTTGATCCGTTACGTTCCATTTTTCACAGCGGCCGCAACACTTATAAAATATTCAACAAGACTATAATCTTTAAACAATACAAACATGAAACGCCTCGTTTACTGTTTGGCTTATATGGCATTGCAATTTCAATGTTATACAGTGACTAACGAGGTATATTAGATACTTGTTCCCCAATTCTAAAAAAACTATTTGAACAAGTTCATCCCTACTAATAATAAAACTTTGGTTGAATGCGCTAATCCCAGAAAGTACTGGTTTAAATTGAAAAAATATTCTTCTTATAGATAGTCCGTTTATGGTGGAAAACTAATGGTATATCACACTTATTAACGCGGGTGAAATCACGGAGCTTAGTATTTCATTCATAGTGAAGGTATTAAAGATATTAAAGATACATGTCTTAGACGGCTTGAAGTATACTAGTGGCATTTATTAAGCATTATGTCCTAATGGATTGTATTTAAGTAAAGCAAACATCATGGTGTTCCTATTCATCCCATAAATTGAATTATTAACAAAAATGCAATACTAAAAGCTAAACAATGTTGCCATGAATGGAGCTTCCGTCATTAAACTCGTATAGCAGTTTAATACTTTTTATTTACCTACCAACGTACAGTCCAAGGTGTTAACTACAAAAGCTCTACCAAGAGAGGACAGTCTATGATATTGGATTATTTTTCTAATAAATACACGTGAAATTGAAATAAAAACTCCCGAAATGTAAATTGTAGCTAAGAACCACCATCAGCTTTCAAACAAATAAAATAGCAGCTGTTCTACAGACAGACACACAGACCTAAAGACGGGATAAATTACAATTAATAAAAATGTATTCATCCATTTGTGAGATTATTTGTGATTTCATATGTTCAATGTCACTTGTTGGTTAAGCTCGGCTTCAAAGGGATTGGTAAACATTATACGGATCGTAAGTCGCCGTTGATCGCGAAGTAAATTACAAAATGTATTCAATCGAAACGTAAGAGTAACGTCACGATTTACGTTTTCCGTCGGCTGATTTATAAAGTTTTCCTGTTTGTTTTGAAATTTATCTTGATACCGAGCAATATCTTAAGTACTGTGGGGAGAGTAAACAAAATTATTAAAGTGATATTTCTTCCATGCGGAGTCGGGTCACGTCTGCAACTCATGAATAAATTGTTATATTGATACACTTTGATGTCTTTACGTTTACGATATATGTGGCGTACAAGGAAATTGATTATAATTGAATTATATTCAACGAGATAACGCGAGTAATGTGTAGAAATCCCTACAAAGCCAAGGCAAATCGTTTGTTTTTGATAAATCTATAGAGGCCGTAGAAATCAGCCACTTTATCATATCAAAAGACTTTTTGAGGTAAAAAATGCCTTTTACGCATTCTGGATGGCAATCTAACCTGGTATGTAGGACTCCCGACACAATGGTACTCACCTCCTCAGAGGTCAGAGTGAGCCTATATCCACTAAAACCCAATTCTTCAGTCTTATTATAAGAGACTCCCTAGAATCTTTTGCAGTCGTCATACTCAAAGCCTAATTAACTGAAACGTCTGAAATGTTATTGGTTATTAACTCAACAATCCAATATTTTCTATATAAATAATCTTGTTAATACATTAATGTTGCTCTCCCCAGATGATATTATGTATTAACGTCATCCTGGTGGAAAATCAGCCTAATTAAACACGAATTAATTTAATAATATAACACAGTTAATTGGGTTACTGAAAGAATACTCGTGTTAATTTCCACTTTGTATGAACGTTGTTTTTATTTGCTATGAAGAATATAAAATGTGTCGTTATTCGAAACTATGACTAGCGACCTCAATTCCGCAGCTAGTTAATTAAATCTTATTTGCTTTTAATACTAAAACATAAATAAATAAAGTGTACATCATAAAAGAAAGTCATTCGTAGCGTCTATCTGTTTGTTCATGCAAATTTCCACTGAAGGAATTTTCATAAAGTTTTCTTGATAGATTGAGTGATTCCTGCGGAGAGTATATAAGTGTGGGTGTGGGTGGGGTGTATCAAGTTTTTTTGTAAATTGACTGAAATATGGCGATGATTTTTGAACATATTGATTCAACTGAAAATCTAAACCAAACAATTTTTATACAAAAAACAATGTAAGGATTGTTCTTCTTTTATAGATGTACAAAAAAGTAGATCTGTTTATAAGTTTGAGTGTGTTATCTAGGGATCAAAGCTAGATAGATAGCAAGGTAGCCTCTTTCTAAGTGACATAGGCATAATGCTCACGTGAACGAAATTGCGAGTTATTGCTTGTATCATATAACAAGACAATTATAAGTGTTAGGAGTAGAAATAAACGTAGAGCCATTGCACGTTTGCACAATCATTTGGTATTGAAGCTAGAACAAGTTTAAAAGTGTGGTGAGAGTTGGAATAGTCAAGTTAGACCCGCGTTGTGGTTTAACCAGTGCTTTCAAATAATCCGATGCTACCTCTAGAATTAAAGTATTATTGAAACTTGTCTCTAAGCTTTATTTAAACTTAAATATGATTCGCTTAAATCTGAATATTTGAATTTAAAAAAAACTTCAACTTCTCAAAAATATTTTATAATAAATCTTGGACATTATTTTGTAAATTATCAAAAAAATAGAATAGACATTTTTTTTTACAAAAAAGACCAAAAATTATACAGGCTGTCCAGTAAATAGCACGACATACTGCAGGGGGTGATAGCTAGGGTAATAATTTTGTAAAACTATAAATCTGTAAGATTTTTCTGAACATATATTGTGTTGTTTTGGTAGGTATTGACCCCAGCTATTACCGCCTGCAGTATGTCGTGTTATTTAAATTATGAGTTTGTTACAATTCATATTTTAGGAACATCTTTATTAAACAAGTGAGATTGAATACTTAAAACTCCCGACAGGTTAATCACAAATAAGAATAGTCTAAAGAGATGAATGGATTTTCATTAATTGTAATCGATCGCGTCAATTTTCACAAAATAAATTCTATCATAATCAGCTCTTTGTTTAGGGGCTACCACAGACAGACAAACACGTCAAACTCAATAAACAGTTTTTTAAACGGGGCTTATAAAATTAAACCCTTCAATTTGTATTGTTTTTGATTATTATTTTAAAGTTTCTATTAAAGTTTTCATATATACAAGAGTCATAGTACGAGTAGGTTGAACTTTCCCTTACAACAAAACTTGTCAACTTTCCCCTGAGATCGCTTAATGATGCGGAAACTAAAAGCGACACTTCTCGATTTTCTTGTTTTTCCTCTCCTGATAAAGTAATGACTCTTTTTATAGGATTTAAGCATTCTTCGTCGTGTCAAGAACAGACACGTACCATTTAAAGAAAGCTTTTTCTACTGTGTAATGAAATATATATCCGTCGCTACTTTTACTTGCACCTAAATCAATCACTTCGTTTAAGAGCCTCGTTGCCACACCAGACACACACACGTCCAACTTGTTATATCTCCTAATTCTTCCGGCGGAGACTTAAACAAAAAGTATACCATTCTTAAAAAAAAACATTTAACTTCAGATTAATTATTTCATCGGAATGAGCTTTATATTCATTTAATTTTTTAGGGCTGTTATCATTATTAGTATTTAAAAAATAGGAATTAAATACATTATAATATCTGAAAGTAATCCATAGGGGCCAGAAGCGCGTCGATTATTTAAAGAGATATTAACGCGCTTAGTTGAGACTACAGGAAACCCGAAAGCTGGCTCATATTTCGGCCAACGCAGTAATGTAGCCAGTATTTTGAGTACGCACCCCAACGGCTTTGATGAGCCTTTTGTATTTTGTAAATACATTTAAGGATGTTATTATAAATAAATTCAGTATCCATTTAGATTTCGCATACATTTGTCATTTATTAATGTTAATTCATAAATCGTTGTAAATAAGTCAGTTGTTTCATGATAAACAAGAAATATTACAAATATACACTAATGACATTCAAAAAGCTACAATCAAGGGTCTTTCAAATACGTATCGAACTACGTAAAGTGAGTCGCTAAATGTGTTTTTAATGAGTCGAAAGTATGCGAACTGAAATCAAATATCATTTTCAATGTTTCAGCGCTTTTACATTCTAATTGAAGAGCATTCAGCGAATTCTGAAGCTTGCTTGTCGCATTTAGGTACTTCTCGTTGTTGGGAGATAATCTATGTCCAATATATTTAAATGAAATACTATATATAATATAATAAACCGAGTTTGAAGTACATTAAAAATCTCCACTTTTCTACTAATATTATAAACTAGCTGTACCGCGCGATTTCACCCGTGTTAATTTCATAGCGTGATGTAATAAATATATACATAAACTTAACCTTTCCAAAATGAATGGACTGTCCAAGACAAAAAAAATGTGTATGTGCTTAAGACCACACGAGAGAAGTGAAAACTTCAACAAGGCGAAATTAATAATACGAAATACAAGTTTTTTTGCGTTCTATATTGCGTTTTCTCTCTTGCTCTGCTGACTGTTCCTATCATGCGCGTGACGGCTCAGTTCAATTCAGTACCCACAAAAAGTGTTAAACGCGCCTAAAGAAGTTTTCACTTCAATAATCTTTCAATTCAAACCAGTATTTCCTAAGATTGGCAATCTTAACCAACCAACCCAAACATACTAATCAGATTTGTAATATTAAATGTAAGTACAAGTTACTGTTTGTTACTCTTTCACGCCTAAACCTTTAATCTATTTGGATGAAATTTGGTATAATGATAAATTAAAGAGGAAAGGACCTAACCATTTATTGTGAAAAAAGGCTCAAAGGGGCTGAAGTAAGGCAAACACGTAAACGGATTCGCGGGTCTAAACTTATATTAATAAAATAAATTATAATTCTACAAAGAAAAATCTTAACATACTCCGGATATCTGACAGAATGGCCAGCATTAATTAACTCTTTTATCCGTAATATAATGCAGGGCCATTTTGCCGTAACACAGCCAACTCTACTGTTTTTTCGTTTATTGTTATTTCTTTTTCTAGCGTTTTATTTATTTTATTTTGTTTACTTTTGTGTTATCAAAATTAGCGTTTTTCGTTTGTAAATATCTACAGTATGAGAATCATAGTTAATTTCTACTTTTGTTAATTATGAATTAACTCAAACATTAGTAGACAGAGTTTAAAAAAAAATTCACTGGTAAGCTCGACTCTTTATGCGTGTTACCATACTGTGCCCCGCGATTTCACCAGCTCTCAAAAGGAATATTTTTCCCGTGTTTGCAACATTTTTCATTAATACTCCACTCCTATTGATTGTAGCGTGATTTCATAAAGCCTTCCTCAATAAATGAAATTAAAATAAAATCTATTTAAACTCGAACTAATAGTGCCTGATATAAGCGCATTCAAGTAAACAAATTTTTCAGCTTTTTAATATTAAGTAGTAAAGATTTTAATAGGTATATGGATATAATTGTCAGTTAAATCTAGTAGTACCTCTTTATTTCGATCTCATAAAATTTCTTAATATAAGTAAGGAAATTTAACATAAGTTTACCATAAGTTCGCTCAGCAACGTTTGAAGCAAGTATAATGCATAAAAACTTAGTTAGCATATAAATTACTGGACAATTTCAGTTAACTAAAATATACCTAATTTTTTACCAGAAAATAAAGTTTTCATATAATTTCATATAAATGATTTTTCACGCACACTTTCTTAACCCCTGTTGTGTCTGTATGTCTGTGGCATCATTGCTCCTATTTGAATCGACTGATTTTGATGCAGTGGTTTTTTTTAAAGCTGACGTTATGTGAGATGGATATTAGCCACAATTTAAGATTTTTTTTAATTGAATTGT
Source organism: Aporia crataegi (assembly GCA_912999735.1). Lineage (NCBI taxonomy): Eukaryota > Metazoa > Arthropoda > Insecta > Lepidoptera > Pieridae > Aporia > Aporia crataegi. Next base: position 7,187,372 of record OU538749.1, read on the forward strand.
CATTGAAAATAAATTAAGATTTTTTAAATTGTATGTTTCTAAATTGCTTAAAATATATATACTCAAATCTATATCCAAATATGATAAAGGAAGTTTGCCCTCTTTGTTTGCAATAAATAGCGGAACAACTACTCGATCGATTATAAAAATTCATTTTCTGAGTAGCATACACTATATTGTCACCACTTAACCGGACGAAATAGCTTGTAAATTTAAGTCAAAAGCATTTTCTTACGCCAATAATTTACATTAATTTTAGTTTTACAAATTTAAGTTAAAAATTAAATAGTCTTAACCAACTAAGAATTAACATATATATAATAAAATATATATAATATAGCACAGTCTTCTATATTACAAAAGCCTGTGATTTCTCAGTTAAATATTTTATTATTAATTCAAATAATGATTATTTTAACATAATAATTGACAAACCATTTAAGCCCACTCCTATTTTTCTCCATAATCACGTTGACACAAACATTATCATAATAATGGAAAATTATTTGGTAATTCATACAAAAAGTCCGGAGGCGATGGCTTTTCGCTTTATAGCCAATCAACGTCATTATCTATTATTTGTGGACAATAGAAAATTAAACTAAAACATTATATTATGATTAGATTATAATCTATAATACAAGAATCTTTAACATAGAGATAATTTTCGTTGTGTTTATGAAAAGATGTGCTTAAAGATCAAAAGCTTTAAAAGGGCATATTTTTAATGTTTTAAAAGTCGCCGCCACGCCACGCTCTCCGACGCGTTTCAGTACTAATCAATCCCATATATTTAATATGTTCAGAAACATACATTAAACAAGCCATGGGAACATTTGCATTAGATGTCGTCACGTCACGTCGCGTTTGAAAAATATGTTTCACTCATTATATACAGATTTATTTTAGGCAGTAAATGACCAAATTATTTACTAAAAATCTTCACGCTTTCGAGTGAAGATTCCCGAGAACAATTTCAAGAATGAACAGATGAATACCAACAGTGAAAAGAGATTTATTCTATATCGTCTTTGTATGTGAATTAGTTTTCGATCCTGATAAAATATATGAGATCATATCTGAAGCAAAAAATAATCGAAATTTACTAAAAAAGAGCAGTTTTTCAAACTGTATGTTTTTCAAAGTTTACGTGATTATGAACTTTAAGGGCTTTCGCACTTGAGTCGTAGGCGTAGTTGTCTCGTGAGCGTATCGTAATTACGCTACACGCACGAGACGCGTAGTGTTCTACAAACGAATCGTCGCGTAGACGCATCGTTTTGTAATATCTCAGTTGAAATCAAGCGTCTCAGATGTGTTTGGGGAATTTATTGATGACCTTACCTTCTCCTCAGATGAAGAGGATTTCTTGTTATTTGATTTCGTTACAAGTAGAAAGTAATAGGACATAAAACGCAAACCTCTTCATATTATGTAGCTAAACCACAAGTCTGATAAAGTCTTACTCGGTAGCATCTGCTTTAACTATTTGTAAGGAACATCATCAGCGCGTCTAGTGTTTACGAGCCAACTTACTTGCCCACTATGGACTTGTTAGCTTTCTAATAGTAAAAACCCTATAACTATAACCCGCATTCATAATATAAAAAAATTCATAAATCCGTTCACTTCAAGCTTATACGACTTTTGCCGGAGGTTAAGAATTTGTACTGTAAATGCACTTTTTTGCATTCAATACTACTTCAGTATATCTTCGCAGAGTCATAAAGATAAAATTAAAACTATTATGTGCAGCGAAAAACGAGTTAAATGCAGAGTATTAAATTACACGGAGACTGCAAAAGTTATTACTCATGATATATATTGCAGATGTTACTTCCCTACCGCATTCGATTTAAATAAGTTTTGCAAACTTGTCTCATATTATTTTAGATAAAAATATTCAAAAAGCTTTTATGTAATGATATTTTTAAAGTAAATCATTCATGACCTAGGTTGCAACTCTTAAATTCTATATAAATTTAAATGTCTTTAACCTTTAAAAATATCATTTATTTATTTACAATTATTACAAATATTATATAAAATAACTAAGTATATACTATAACACTAAAATTAGCTTTTCAATTATAATTTAAAAATTTAAAATATTTAAAAAAAATGACATCCATTGACAGCCTTCTGTGCCTGTCTTACTGAAACATTTATTGGTTTCTCCAGGATTCAAACCCTTGTCCTCCGAGCATGCCACTCCACTTAAGTACAAATCTAGAAATTACAACTTATAAATTAAACAATCATTTAAATTAAAAATATTATAAATTTATAACTTAACATCTACTGTCTCTAGAGAAATAATTTGTTTTTTTGTTTGAAATGAATAAGTTAAAAACTATTTTACACATTTAAAAAATATTTCAATGATGGGAAGCTACATTATTTCTAAGTATATTGTCTAAATTGCATAATTCCAATGCGAAAGTTGCGATTAACAGCTAATTTTTTATAAGTCACTATAATTAGTTGTAGAACATACATATATCAGAAGCGTATTAGTATCCATAATGTACAATCTACTAATGGACTTTTTCCAAACAAAGGTGATAAAACGTCCCAAGGGTTCGGAAATGAGGTCACAGGCGATGCATGGCATCTCTCCAAACGTGAGCCTTTCAAATGGACACTGTCAACGAGTGGCTTCCCTCATATTCACATTTCTCTAATGCTTCTAAGCCCGAATGAAATATAGAGCTTTTTCCTTAATTACTCATTCCTGTTTAATATTTGTCTAATGCAGAGATTTTTGAAAGGATTGTGAGATATAAGTATTAACGTGAGTATTAGGTACACATATATAGTTTAAATGGATAAAGCACATATATTTAATAATTCTAAAATTTTAAAATATACTTAATGCGTTCAAAATGTTTCTTTGAAGTATTGTCACAAGTTATTTATGACAATTTATAATTATAATTTAAGAAAACTTCGATATTTTAATTACATAGAATACTTTGTTAATGGATGAAAAGATTCTGATTAATTATATCTAAGAAATATCTCACCCTCATTAACTTTAAGAAAAAATCGTATTCGGTCTGTTCGTTCAGGAGCAATGATGCCATACATTAAAAACAATCCCCTAAAAAATTTACAATAACTTATTTAAAATAAATCTAAATATAGGAACTAAATAAGAAAAGTGCTGAACATTTTTCATACATCAAGCTGGCACTTTTCCGCTGAGTGTAGCCAAAGGCGCTCGCCCCTAAAATGGATCATATTATTGGGGATGACTAGCTTCTTCGGATTTATGATTATAAATTTGCAGCGATTCTTTACTTTTGGATATTGCCTTGTCTCTCAGATAGGTGAGTGGACTTTTTTTTTACGTAAATGATAGAGTTTTTAGGTTTAAGAGCGGTTATAAGTTTGCTGTGTATAAGTATCGGTCGGTATGTATGAATTTCACAATCGTTTCAATCAAATTTCCTTGTTTGAAAGCTAACGTGGTCATTATTGAACCTTTACTAATAAAAACAATTTATAAAAATCGGTTGATTAATTTATGAGATATTCTTATTTTTTATCCTCAAGTGGTATTAAATTGTCTTCACTTTCACTTGTTTACGTTAATTATAGTATTTTTAAGGCTTTACTTATAGAGATATGGCTTAAAGTTTATAACGAAGTCTGACTTATTCGTTAGAAGTTTAGTTTTTGCTGATTTTTAAAAAGTTATTTAATATATTTAATGAAGTTTATAGAACTTCTGCTACCCATTTAAAATGACAATATCTTTTGCCGGTAGTTGATTCGTTTAATATTCATTGCTGAATACAAATGTAGTGAGCTCTACGACAAATCGACTTTTAATGATATAAGACAAATCAAACTGCTGTAAGTTGCTCTATCATTATTTAAATATCTTGGTGATTTAAGGTATCATGCAGCTTCGTAGACGTTTGCTTAGTGTGCACTTTGTGGAAGCAATTACTTAAGAGGTATTTCCGAACAGAAATTGATAAAATGAAATAAGTTAGTTACCATAATAATTCCATGCCCATTATAATACTCCATAATTTGTAATGAATATTTTATGAGTTATCAGAAATAACACAAAGAAATAACCTTAAACTGTTTTCTTTCTCTGTGAAATATCAAAATTTGTAAATTAATAGACAGATTGAATTGAAGTTTAATATAGTAAGTTTTAGTATCCCGCATTTTTACCTTTATATACTACTTTGGAATGTATTTAAGGAACAGCTTCGTATATTTGCACAAAAATGTTAAAATATTTTATTTAAAAATCATATCAAATAATACTCGAGTTCTGTTGAAATATCGTCATCATAAAATCAATTCGGTAACATCTCGATTGATATGGAGTCATGACAGGAGAGGCAGGCAATTAATCAGAATTGCGCGTGTCAACATTGCGCTGATAGTAATTTACTTGTGACAAATTAACATCAACATGTTAACAATGACATATAGTGGCCAGTTTTCATATACACCTTAAAGCTTACCGGCTACGAAGAGTTAATTATTTACGTCTAGACCAAACTTTTTTATTACTAACGGATACCGCGAACGAATCGCTTCTGTGTTTAGAATAAATTAGTCAACCTAAAACGTCATTTCATAATGAATTTATGTTGTAAAGGTTAAATTTAAAATATAAAACAGAGTTTTACACAAGGAATATATATTAACAACATCATTATGACATACATATTCTTTTTTAATATGACATATCACGTCGTCCAAGATTACAGCAAGAAGGTTCTTATTATTGTACCTAAAGAATAAATGAAACTTCTAACAATTTATAAAAAACGAATTTTCTTCATAAACACTTTTTCGTAAATTTTCCTGTTTTTACTTTTGAAAATGACTTATGTCATTTTAGTTTTTGAAAACATTCTCTTTAGATCAAAGTAAAAAAGTAATATCTATAAAATTTTCTTTGAGTAACTGTTATTTGATTACAAAAAAACTTATAAAGAATCGTAAAACAAAGATTCCGTTATTCGCTAGACTAGATTGTCTGAAACATAATAGTCTAACTTCTTGGGTCTACTAGATAAAACTTTTGACTTCAACTAATGTTCTTTGAAAAAGTCCCGAGTTCAGATCCTTACTTACAAACTTCTAATTAATTTGTTTTTATCTTTATGCGTTTTTTTTGAATTTCCTTGTTTCTTATAAAAACCTCCCCCTCTCTCTGAGTTTTGATTATAGATATAATTTATTCATAATCATAATAGTAACTTTACAATAAAATATTTCTCTTTGCTTTCCTGATCGTTATAGAAAAATTGCTGTTTTATGTACTCTCTAAGTCTAAGTTTTTTCTCCAGAAATCGAAGCTTGGTCATCTGTGCTGCACTAATAGCAGAAGCGATACCAACGGCACTAAGAAGAGCATTAAAGTTAAGATATTTCAATGAATACAAGTTACCATGCTATGTATTGTATTATACTAGTCATCCTGCTATAAATATCATAATATATATATGCTACTACATAATAATTAAAACCATGATGTTCCACATTTATTTTATTTTAATTAAAATAACGTGAAAATAGAATTGTGAATGATGAACATAGTAACGATTTGGCCAACAGTCAAGCCATTTATTTTCTCATTTACTGTTATGTCACAGCCATATCAAGGACCAAAAATAACATTAAAAGCTTCATAACTTTCGCAAAGTTTGTTGAGTAAGTTGCGATAGCGAAGTATCGGTTCGCAACGTATCAAATTGGACGAGAGAGCTCAATCTTTCGGAATAAAATATATCGACAATTTCCCAAACTTGACTTCCTAGCAATTATTTCACTTAGAGTTCAGTATTATCTTTTTACATAGCGAGGATACAAATAAGAAACTAGTTTTATCATAGTTTCATCCGCTCTTTTTAAAGGAATATTTTTTCCTGTTTCTGCAACATTTTTCATTGATGCTTCGCTCATATTGGTCGTAGCGTAGTGTTCCGTTTGATATAGCTTATAGTCGTGTTTGATAAATGGACAAAAAACTCATCAACTATAATATTAGTAAAGATTTGTTAAATGAAACGCATAACAATAAAAATTGATTTTCATAGAAATTATTCATCTAAATTTCTAAATTGATATAAATCGAACCCATTTCTGTGAAATTATGCCATCTATTAGAAAAATTTTTTTACATCGAGACACCAAATTATTGTTAATAATCATCGATTAAAATACAGATACACAAAGTCGACACAGACACAAAAATATGTCTATGAATTCAAATGTTTCATTTGTGATTTCAATAAGAATTTGGAATATATTCAGCTGATTTGCAACCTTTCTGGCTTGGCTTTTTCATAAAATTCATATTTTAATATTAAATTAAAAATGTTTTCATGTTTTTCTTTAATTTCTTAAAAATTAATAATAACCCTTAGTTTTCTAGTAGATAACACATTTAAGTAGGTAAGTACTTTCTAATAAACCAGACAGTACTTTTGAATTTTTCAAGTAGAATATATTATCAATCAAGTTTACTTATCGCATAAATTGAGAAAAAATACATTTCGCCCAAAACCCGTGACATGCTTAAATTGGAGAAATTCAAATTGTCTCCGTTTAATAGAATTTCTGTTGAATCTCAGCTGTTACAAGATGGCACAAAAATTCTGTTGTAATAGTAAAAGCTATAAAACTTTACAATTGGTTTTGCTTTATTAAATTATCATTTGTGAGAGATTGTAGATTTTAGACTGTAAAATCATTATTCAGATGGTCATTATTCTAATAAACGTCAAATAATGGCAATTCTATGTCAATTCTTCCAATAAGCAAATAAAGTTATATTGAATACTCAAAAACTAATTTTTTTATAAGCAAACGGGTAGGAGGCTCACTTATTAGAAGCGGTCCGCCATCCATGGACACCCACAACGCTTGTCGAGACACGCGTTGTCAGCCTTTTAGAGAGAGGTACGCTCTATCTTGAAAGTCCCTAAATCGTAATGGTTTGGAAATATCTCAGATTCATTTCAAAAATTATTCCCTGACCCAGTAAGAGGTACATAATGTACTCCTCATAATGTTGGTGTGTCAATACTTTCAATTAGCAGACAAATTAATGCCGTTTGAGCCTGTTGTGGAGCAAACAGACATTGTTTCATTAACGATTCTCTATGTCGGCCTGATGGATTTACACTCCCTAATTACTCGGGTTTTATGTGTTTAGCTTAGAATTATTTGTATAACCCAATACGACATCATTATGAATATAATGACATTTAAAATTTACTCAATTTTATTGAAATTGTGAATGAAAATTCATAAAATTTGTGTTCGTTTCCACATTCTCTAATCTAAAATATAATGAAAATAAAACTGCTTGAAATATTTTAAAACTGAAGAGTTGTTATATGGCTAAGAGATCCAAGTGTCTGAATGTTGGGCTGGAGAACCTAGAGTTTGAATCCCGGGTAAACAATTATTACGATTGGGTAGACTACTTACTCGCCTGCAAACAAAATGTTCAGTGGAACCCCGATTTATTTCCTATAAGATTTTGCTTATAGAACGTAATATTATTACAATTATAATTATAAATCTTAGTTGTTAGTTCCAAATTTATAATTCAGTTAATACTTAACAAGTTCAAATATTAATAAAGATAAATCAATATTCAACAAAAATAACGATTCAATCAAATACATTTGCATGAAATTGTCTAATAATATTTTGTAAACAGATTCAAGCAAATTCAGTCAATATTCCAGATTAATCTCAAACTAAAAGGATTACGGATATTTCGCCACCAAAGGCACACAACACCGGTTTTCCGGAGGGAAAAGACATTTTCCCTTCACGTCTGTCATCCTTTTTATATTTACGATAATCGCGTGACGCCAAGCGCGGATGCTCACTGAAATGGCCAAACAAATTCAGCGACAAATACTTTCGTATACAATTAGGTAATAAAGAACTTTATTTATTTTTTGTGTATATTTTCACTGTTATATTACTTTCAATCGACTAAGGAGTTATTTATGTGTCTTTTTTATTTGTTACGCAATTGTGAAGCCAACTATAAATCGATTTAAATTATTAATTTTTGTTTAATGGGTCATACTTTAAAGCAAACTTATACCTATACGATATAATATTAGTTTTAATCATTGTTTATTATTACCAATATTTTTTTTTAAACAGTAGATAAGTTTTAAGGAGTGTCTTCTTTTATTTTATACCTAGCTTTGTAATAAGTAAAATATAATACAAAGTAAAAGCCAATTGAAACCTATGAATGACTTTCGTGTTTGTGTATAAGTACTAATAGATTTAAAGTATATCAACGCCATCTTTTGACAATAAGCGATATGATATTAGATTAGTATTATCAGCAATCACTATTGCATTAGATTTCATTGTCAACATATTGTAACCCCAAGAGAAACAAACAAGCTGTTTATGGAATTGAATTATTTGACTCTAATAATAGTTATAATTTATGATGCTTCTTGTTAGCACATGTGGTTTGCGGGTTGCTATTATAAGTTGCAAACTTTAAAATTTCTATAAATCAATACTTGCTTGCTGATTTACTGTTCTATACAATTGTTAAAATTCTTTCTACTCTAGATTGCATGTATTAAGTACTAAATCAAGGAAAAATATATATATTTTTGTAAATAGCCCGTACTTTTAAGTACCTTAAAATTTCAATGGTCAGTTGTGTTTTACTTGTCTCGGACTTTTAGCCGTATACTTTTCTTTTCTTATTAATTTAGACGTAATTTTTTAGTAATTGTTATGTTGGTTCCCGTTGTACGTCTTTCAATGTTTGTGCCGTCTATTTTTTCCTGTAATTGTTTTAACGTGTGATAAATAAATACGGAATTTCTGAGTGATATATTGTACCGATAAGAAATCAATATTAAAAGCGAATAAAACTACTTTCATTCATAGAATGCTAGACTACCTTTATATAAGTTATGTGTTATATTCCTCTATGAACGAGGTTGCATGTTAAAGCTAGTAATGAATAAACCCAAATATTACTGGACCGTTTTTTAAAAAATCTTGCATTGTAAAATAATTTCTAAGCGGTATAGGCACTTGCAGCACGCAGAAATAATTTTAAATGTAAAAACCAGTATATCATTAAAAATTCTGGCTTTAAAGTATAAAATATAACCTTTGAGTTTTGTCTTACATAATAAATCTGAGATTTAGTATCTGAAATCTTCCCGATAGTATTATTTTGTTATTGTTTTTGACCTTTGGTATATCTTTGACCTAATACATAAAAAAATAATTCCTGTAATATTCTCTTCAACAGTAATAATAAAATCCTCGAGAAACTTTGCGTTGGTTAATCTCACAAACAGCTCAACCTATTGCAATGCGGTTTTCATTTATCTGTTAAGGCATTTTTTACAGTAAGAAAGTTTTACAAATTAAATCGGAACCAATATTTAAACTTAGCGTTATCTCCGTAGTCTGAAACTAGAAAAACTTCATTTATTTTGCAAGGATTTGTATAAGTCCTAGTTTAAGTTAGTTCCAGCGAAGTTATCAGGAAGAGGGGATTAATTTGAGATTTAGACTCAGATACTTTAGAGATGGGGCTATACTAAATAGATTGAATTTACACTCGAGAAGAATACACTTTTCGTTCAACCACCGAGTGAAATAATTCAATTCGGTTCTATTTTTTCATATTCGTTTTTTTCTTGTTTATATTTAAAAGTAGCAGTGTTATAAATTTGACATGTGTGTGTTCATATTGTATTTTTAGTTCATTTTTACTCAAACATCTCCATATGTGAATTATGAAACTGCGTGTTGTGTCGGTTCTTTGTTTCCTTGGGAATTGAACTCTGAGCTCAACCCAGGACTATTTTTTTGTTATTCCAAAAATACCTTTCCCATTTCCAAATTCCCATTTCTACGAGTAATCCGGTTCTAACCTTTTTCTATTTTTATCAGCTAATGTAGAAAATATAAATTTTCTATAAAAATATTGCCAATAACTCGAACAATACCTTTTGACCAATTTCTAATTCATTTTCCGTCGGCATTTCTATACATCTTTTTAAATGATAGGAAATAAGGAAAAATGCTTGTAAAACTTTGTTCTGAAAGCCTCTTTTGGCTGAAAGTTACTTTTCGTAATTGATTTTGTTTTCTATGTCAACGTGATTACTACAACGATTAATCCTTTGTAGAAAGTAAGAAAGAAAACGGAATGAAAGCCTTCAAAGCCTGCCCACTTTTCACACAAGTGTACAAAAAGCAGTGTAAGCATCAGATTTATTGGCCACACTACTTTGATGAAAGTTTTAACTTCTAACTAAATAATACTTTAATATACGTACTTTAATTGAAAATTGTTTCTTTTAAGAGTTGGACGTGGTACAACATTACTTTCCTAATACGTGAAACTAATAGCACCTCTCTTTTTGCTTCGGGAGTTAATAAATAAAACGTATATCTGATCTAACCAAAACCCTCGGCCACAGTAAAGATTTGAAATATTTTTTTTTAGTAACGATTTAGTGACGGGTTAATAAAGGTAGTGGTACAATTTATTCGTAGCTTTATTATCATTTAAATTGCTAATAAGCTTATAATATGCTTTAATGAATGAAAAGTGGAATGATTTCCTTGAGCTATAGAGTGGACACGTTTCTGTGTAATTCACTAGCCATTGGCTGGCCTCTCGCAGCTAGAATTATCTCTCTGAGTTCAGATTTTTAATTCAAAAAGCCCAGAATTCTATACAATGTCACTATAATGCACACAAATTCATATATTTTCAGATTACGAATTTCTTGACATTGTATGTATTTTCAGATTTTGAATTCAGAGAGACGTTCCGGCTGTGTTTGGCCAGCCTTACAGGCACGTTAAGCCTTCTGTACCTACCCAACCGAAACATTAATTTATTTCCCTAAGATTCATATCCAAAACCTCTGGCATAACACGCAGATTTGTAAACCGGCGATTAGATTTATTTAGCGAGTAGTTACTTAATAATATAATAAAAATATTATTTAAATACTATTTTTATCTCCCTGTATATTATATTTAAAACTGCCCCTGTATTTAAAACTGCAGTAGTAGGTCTGATTTATCTCGCTTTAATGGCTCAACCAGTGAACTGGATTTAATCAAATTAGTGTGAATTTGAACATTATTGGTGATTAACATAGCGAATCTGTAGCTTAATAAATTTCATTATATTGAAAGCGCGTAACTTTTTTTAATTTTTAAACATTTTTCAGCCTTGACGCAAAGATAGAGATGTGTCTATCAGTGGTACTTGTCATATATTGGTAATTATTTAGATGAGTAAGTAGTCAAGATAATAAATAAATTGATAAAATTTCATAATTAGGACCCATGCTTTATCATTGTCACGGAAGCCTAAATATCATACAAGTGTCAGGTTTGAAACGCTGAAAGCTTCAAAGACTTATCCTGTTAGCGTACATTTCATTACGAACTGTAAATATTATATGCAGATGTACGTAACAGTATAGAGTGTGCTTTGACGATATTTGCATCAAAAAGGATCTCAAATGCTTAGTACATAACGTCATAGCTTTGGTTCGTACTTTATGTTTTAAATGCTGAAACCTGGAGTGCATTTTGATAGAGGAATTTGTGTATTTTATGTTTATGTGAATAACAGAGTACAATTTCATGGAATTATAGTTTACAATGTCTAGTACAAATATTTAACAATAATTAACCGAGTTTTGAATATCCGTTGCTTGCGTACTATTGATGCAAAGGAATAGGAAGTTCGTGAAAAGTTTTATATAAATAAACATGAATGTGTTTCTACGAAAACACAAATAAGTTTATTTAAAGAAGTAGTTATTATTGAAGCTTTGTTGGTCTGATATTTTCAATTATTTCTAATGAGTACAAGCTTAAATATTGTTTTGGGTTATTGAGGTGGCTTAAACAAATCAAGAGATTGAATTTATAAATTCAAGAGAATTAATAAATATGAATTGCCTATGACATCATAGCTCTTTAAAATATGAACCGATTTTTGGTATAATCAATAATAAATCAATAATGATTATTAAATCTACACTTGATCAGTTTGTTAAGAGCGAAGGGCCTTGAAACTATTCACTTATGTTAGAAAACATTCTCAAAGTAAATTATATCATTCAATTAATTAAGTCATGCAAAAATAGTAACAGCTCTTTTATAAGAAGTTTTTTTGAGATATTAAGTAAATATATATTATCAGTTTTAAAAAAAATCGCCGATGGATTTATTAGGAAGTTTGTTCTTCTTAACGCAGATGTAAGTTAATATTGTCGACAGTTCAATATAAAATTTATAATTAGTTTATAATAAGCTATAGCTTATTATAGACTATAAAATAATATAAGTTATAGCTAATTAACTAAATAATCTATAGATATACGTAGCTATAGGACTGTCAATTTTTAGTTAAAGAAATATGTCTTTTAACTATTCCAACAAAATACCACTCTTCCACTTCAATGATTGACATTAATTTTTTTTATTCATTAAAACATTCAAATAAAAGATACTTAATGTTATTTATTATTATTTTTTTAGCTTAACAAATGAGTAGATTTTTTAAATCTAAGCCTCATAATTTAGTAATATTAAATTTGATTGGTTGTTTTTTTAAAGTAAAACAATGTGCAAATACTTGTTTGTATTAGAAAATTTTAGAAATATTAAATAAATTTGTCTTTTATTAAGTAAAGTTTTTAATGACTGAAACTAGTTCTATAACCTATTATTCTTTCTAAAAAATAAATATAAAAACTACTTGCCATAAATCACAAAATTCACTCACTTAAAAGTCACTCACTAGTTAAAATCACATCAGTTACGTCAAAGGAGATTTACACAGTTAATGGAACGGACACTCACAACAAAGGCTGTAGTTGAACTGACGCGCGCAGGCTCCGAAGCCGTATAGCTCGTAGCTCCGTAGCACCGTAGCTCTCGTCTACGAGCGTAGCATAGCCATAAACTTAGATAAACGACGTTTAATTAAGGTAACTTTTCTGAAACGGATATTTAATATGACACTGCATAATAATGTTAATAAGTCAATACTTAAAATTCATAGAATTAAAATCACCTCTTTGAGAAATATTTTTAAAGCAGAGACAAGTAAAATTGAAGGTAATAAAAAAATCCCCTGATATATTAATCAAATATAAATCATTTACTTAATAAAATGAAATAATTTATTTCCAAAATAAGCCATTTCCGGCATGTGTTGCCCATCAATATTTGACAGAGTAACAAAAACGCCCGCCCTTCGGTGTTTGTGTTTAGGCAGATATATAAAAATATTATAAGAAGTATGTGAAGTCCCGTCACCCCTATGTGAGACATGGGGTAAACATATATTTGAGTCTCTTTTAGTAATAATTTTCTTTACAGGGACGTTGGTAATAATAATAAAAATAATATATATATATATATATATATATATATATATATATATATATATATATAAATATATGTGCCATATGTGCCTACTCAACCAAAAAAATTCACCCACCGGCGTATAAGAAGTACTATGGATAAATATATAATATAATCGGAAACCAATTTCCTACTGACAGTAAATCTAATAATTAATTTGGGTAATTATATGAATTCCGAAGAAATTACTTTATAATGTCAATGAAAAATTATTTAATATCGACGGTACTTCATTATAAAATTTACAGAAAATAAATGTTGAGCTCTGTATCCATTTAGAAATATAGTAAAATTCAGATTAATAATTAAATCCTTCTTGAGCATAAATCTTGAAATAAGTAGATCAGAATAAATATATTTTATGCTTTCATAAATTGGATTAGATTAAATCGTTTGTCATAAGGATTCGTTCACACAAATTACAAGTGAAACTTAAAACGATTTAACGCGCGACATATTAATTACAGAGAATAATACCTAATAAATATATGAAAAGTTCGTAAATTGTAGCTAAAATCCTTCTTCAAAAAATTCACATCATAAGCAGCATCATCAGCTTACACATCAGTCCATTATTGTAGGTGCTACGATACTACAGACATACAGACACACAGATAAGACATATATACGTATAGATAGAAGACCTTCTTCAAACGGCTATATCTCGGAAACGATGGGGTTTAGGGACATGGGCCATGGGACCGAAGATGACGTACTTAGTGAGGACTACCTCGTGGCGGGTCAAAAAACTGCAAATTATAAAAAAAAAATTTTCGTCCGAAATTTCCGTGTCCGAAATGTCCCGCCGCCATAGCGCACATAAGGATATCTTCTGAGCATTTGATCTGTTTTTGATTCGAGGGTTTAAAAATTGACTAGTTGCTGTAATGTCAAAGTTATGTCCATAGAAATATATATTTGTAAGGTCTAAAATACATATTTGCCTTGTCTAATTAAAATTTTTAACAATATGAAATAGACACATTATATGGTTTTTGATGATCACAATGAAATTTCGATTTTTTAATGTTTAACTATGCCTTGTCTCTCCAAAGTAGAAGTAACAGTTAACTTCACCCTCCAACAAACTCAAGTATAATCTTAAGTCGCCTCCCATCTTATTCGAGTACCTACCCTCAATAGTTTCCGTTTGAAACTTCGTGCGAGCAAGCTACTTGACATATGATTGATTTAGAAGTTTCTTGCTTCTGGGATTATTTTATAGCCTACGGTTTGGTAAGGCTGCGCTCGATACAGGCACAGTTAGACGGCTGGTTGACACATAATAGGTAGTGCTTCTGCCTTCTGTGCCAAAAGGTCCTGGGTTCAAACTCGGTAGGTGTATTTATTTGTGTGATGAGCACGAATGTTTGTTTCCGAGTCTTGGTTGTTTATATAACTAATATATTATATATATATTGTTATACCCTCGTTGTTTCTGATTACCATAACACAACTGCTTCATCTTTACTTTGGGATCAGAGCAATGTATGTGAGTTGTCCCAATTATTATTATTATTACTTAGGGATTTCAAGTTAGCGCATCGGGTTTTAACTGGTAAAATTGAACACAATTAAAAAACTTTATGATGATCACAAATCTCTCATAGATGGACGAACAAATCTTTATAAATTGTTGCCAGAGTCAATTTTAATCTCTTGAGTCTCATCAAATCCCACTTTATAACACCCCTCTTTTTTATTTTTCAACATTTTTTTAATAGTTCCACAAAGAATAAAATCAAATAAACAATAAGGTATTGTATTATCTTTGTCATGGTGGTTTTAAAAGAAGATTTCTCTAATAAATTCATATAAATGTATATATAAAGCTGTATTAAGCCCCGTATTATTCATACCAAGATACGCATTAATTGGGGCGTTACCTCTGTTAATTTGACGCAGGTGCGTCGCTTGTGTGTCGAATTTATTATCTTACAATTTACTCAGCTCAGTTATGCCCGTCTCATTACAATACAAAATCCCCTTAGCTATGGAATTCAGAGATTTTCTTTGACAGAATAAGCGTACAATTCCGGTGAAATTGTTTTTGAAAATGATTTATATATGCCAGCGATGTTACTGTGTAATATATGGGTAGTTTGTAAGATTTAAAATTACGTTACATATAAAAATCGTTACTTTTAGTCTCTTTCCGAATCTTTAATGAACTCTAGCATATTTTAAATGTCAGCATAGATATTGTCAGTGATAATTTTCTCTTCAGGTATGTTAGTAATTTGTTTTTATTAACTCTCCCTGAAATTGAACCTAGCACTATCTGGGCAACACGCATAGAATGACCAAGTCAAATAAAAATACTTTTCAATACACTTGTCCTTTAAGTAGCTTATCGCACCGCATTTATTTACAAAGGCGCTTATAACCAAACTGACATTTTGATTACCGGTATGTACTAGGGCGATTATTTGAAAGAGGTTTTTTTTATTCTCAAAAAAGTTTCGATACGAAATAAATGATATTTTATTATCGCTTTCAAAAAGTAGATATAATTTAGTGTCTTACTTGTTTATTTCATGCGATTAATTCGTGTTTTATAAAATAAATAATTTTATAATAATAATTGGGACAACTCACATACATTGCTCTGATCCCAAAGTAAGTAGCTGAAGCACTTGTGTTATGGAAATCAAAAACCACGAGGGTACCACAATAAATACATATATAAGTTTATAAACAACCAAGACTCGAAAACAAACATTCGTTTTCATCACGCAAATTAATGCACCTACCGGGATTCGAACCCGGGACTTTTCGATGCAGAACGCAGGAGCACTACCAATTGCGCCAATCGGTCGTCAAATTTTAACTTGTTACATGGTTAATAAATATTTTATTCAAATACAATTTTATGATTTAAGGTAATTTTTGTAGGTAAGCATTAAGCAACCTCATTCTTATTTTTATTAAAGCAGTCTTGCTAGTCTCTGGTTGTTATAAGTCAAAAATTTAATTTACTAAATAAAACTGATTTTTTATTTATTCTCAAGTTTGTTGAAAACGCCGTATGTTACACGTGATTATTGATGATTACCGTTCTCGGCTCTCTTAAGACCTTCAAATTCGGCTTGAATACTGCCTCAGCGGTTATCACCAACCATACCCACTTATATCATAATGTACTATTATTAATGGAAATAGAACTCTCACACATACCAATATTCCATTCCGAGTATATAAACAAATCAGAGCTAAAACAAATAAAGTTCAGTTAAACACGAGTTCAAAGCTAGTTCAAATAACTAAGGTGCAACTGCTTACTGCAAATAGAGTTCGTAAAAAACTTTCGAGATGTTAGCAATATTTTATGAAGTTTTCTTTACTTAGTGACGGTGGATCCAACTGAAATTGTATGCAAAATTTCTATTTGACTGGGATATTCTTTAAACTCATGCAAATACCATTCAATAGATCTTGATGGGTTTGGTTATAGACACAACTGGAGAGACACACTTTTGCGCCTTTTGATCATTTTCTTTACAATTATAACATTTCGCTTTCGCTTTATACTCTCGGATAAATAATACGGGTCAGTACAAAATTCGGCCATTCGGTCTGCCGGTTCCTGGTATTCTAATGTTCTGCAAAGTTTCTCGGAATCGTTGGACGACTCTGTACCGTAGAAAGTGATATGACTGTAACTCTAGCTGCACTTCTCTGACTTCTGCCTTCTTCTAGCATATTGACAATACATGTACATTCTTCTGTTATAGCAACATGATAGGAATTCAATAATGACCATGGAAGACAGTGATGACTTTCACGGCAGGCCTTTTATCATTTTGATTTGACAGATTGAAAACAAAAGTGAGAAAATAAGCAAAAGTAAAACGCGTTATTTTAATTTATTACCAAATTCGAACTTTTGCTACGTTTTTCTTTCCAATTACGTTGTATAATGATTATGGTTTTATATCATACGATATTGAAATTGAATTTCTCTTTAATATAAAGTTAATTTGACATTATTAATTTAAAAGATACAGAGGATTTTGACGCTGACCCGTATTATTTGTCCACCAGTATATAACTATTTTACAAGGATATATGTGTAGTAAAAATAACAAACTATTTTACGTTTAAAGCTAGCAAGATACACCTTATAAACTTTTACTTAGTAAAAAATTAAAAACCAATAACGAGTTCTAAAAACATTAAAACAATAACATTCGTCTAAAATAATCAATTTAAACAATCTAAGCCAAGAAATTTCAGATAAATATCGTCTCGTAACAAGGAAACTCTATCAAATAATTTATACAACGCTAAGTACACGAAAACAGCTAAATCATCGGATAATATCGACAAGCTCTCTTGATGTATCGGCAACGAGCCCTTATCTCTCCGTTTGTCCTAAATGCCGCCCTGTGATTTATGACATTGTAATAGGTTTTTACGATTAAGATTAATACTTGATCATTCAAAAAGGTTGACTTTAAATTAATTGACTTGTTGGTTCTTTATCCAACATTTATTTAAAAAATCAAATAATATTACTACAAAGTATTATGTTAAAATTACTATTAATTTAGGATTTAAGAGTAAGGAAGATAAAGTAAAAAACATTATGTTCCTAAATTAAATTAAGGCAATTACACATAAAGAAAATAGTTTGAACTGTTTTTTAATTATAAATTATCCTGTTTTTATTTTGTTTTTAATTAAATTAGATGCATAAGCTATGTAAGCAAGTAATAATCTTTAATTATTACACCAAACATAACACAAATAATTAACTATATGTAGCGTTAAAATGAACACATTACTTGTAGCTTCCAACTTCCTAATTTGTATGTCAGCGGGATGTGAAATTATCGCCTTTTGAACCCGACCCACGCCCTGATAGCTGACTAATAGTTCTACTTGTTATCAAACTTCGCTGTAGACTTTACATATTATGCCTTTAAAACAATTTGACCGCCTCCTTGGTCTAGTGGTAAGCGCGTTAGCTTTACAACCGAGGTCCTGGGTTTGATTCCCGGTGGAGAAAAAAAACTCGGTCTGGCAGGACATAGAAGGCTGATCACCTACGTGCCACTAAATCAAAAATCAATCAGTGAAACAGATGTGAAATGCATCTGCCCCATACCCTACAAGGGGACACGGAACTTCACTTTTTAAAACAATTAAAGTTTTGAGTTTTTTAATCCCTACTCTCATAGTTACTTATAACTATAAATGCGGAAGTAACTGTTTACTTGTTATTCTTTCACGCCTAAACAATTATAGCCTTAAACTTAAGAATGGACATAGGCTAACTTTTATGCAAAAAAAAACTTATTGGTGAGATAGGGAATGAAAATTTGTATGGAAGTTCGTCTTTGTTCTTAGTAAAAGAGTAACCACGCAGACGGAGTTGTGGGAAAAAGCGAATATATATACAATATATATACAAGAATATATACTAGAACAGGTATAATGTCAATATTATTATGCTGTACATTTAAGCTACTTTTTGAGGCTGTATTGACGTTTAGAAATGTGTTACTCTTTCAGTGTTTGTGAAGCAAATAAAATAAAACAAAATTCGTTCAGTTGCGTTTAAGAGCCCAATTACAAAATTGTGTTGAAACATGTAACTGCTATATTAAAAAACTGTTACTCACCATTAATAATTTTACACTTGTAATTTCGATTATTAAATAATTTATCATTATTTTTTTTTAAACAATTCGTAATATTTCTCTCTTATGAACAAATAAATACTTTACGTAAAAATACATATACAATAAAAATAAATTGTCAGTTAATTTTTGAGCGTTTACTCTAATTTTATGGGATGATATTTTGCCTTATGGTGTTGTGGTTCATAGTAAAAGGCAATTGATTAAGTATATATACTTTTCATCACATGATACAATAAAACATGACATTCGTACGTTGCAATAATAAAGCGACTGGTCATTTACTAATGACTTTACAATAACGTAAGATTACTGTTTGGCACAATATTTCTAATTTTAAATTAATTACATAAGTATTTTAAAATTTAAAGGCCGGTATAGATTGAAGCACTATTTAATAGATATTAAAACATTTATTTCATTTTGTTAACTTACTCCACTAATTCAGTTCACGATCTGAAAAAACAGTTGTCGCGTATTTTATGAAAATCATACTGCTGAATTAAGGATAAATTTATGAAGTTATTTAATATTGTAAGAAGCGAGGCCGCGATGGACTAGAATAATAACTACTTACTTTAAATTTTAAGTCAATATCAAAGCTCTCAATATAATTAAGAAAAGGAAAAATCACAGGATTCGATTTGTCTCAGCGTTCAAAGAAGATTCATAAAAATGTGATACAGGATGTTTTTCTACACGTGTGTGTAATATATACTAATATGATATACGTTAAGGAAATATTCCGGAATAAAATTACTAAAAAAAGCAACAATTACAGTGTGGTTTGAACTTTAAAGCTTAACGATTAAAAATCTATAAATAAGCCAACGATAAACTACACTAAAATATACAAGAAATTATAATCGGTCGGTGGATTTGATTTATGTATTTTATTATTTCCATTTAGTTTGGCACCGACTAAATAATATTCGAAAAATATACAGACAATTTGAAAACCTTGAAGTCGGATAATATTGATATTTGATACCAACTTGATAAAAAGATTATTCACGCGTA